>CAXAJV010000021.1:0-1250000 GCA_963969225.1 Xylocopa violacea | reverse complement strand
GGTTGGGTTAGGTTAGGTTATATTACGCTATTGATGTATATAAAAGTCCCACGGACACGTAGAAGCCAACTCGCCAGGAATGAGGTCAAATATTAGTGCCGAGATGATAGGTTGGGTTAGGTTAGGTCATATTACGTTATTGATGTATAAAAAGGTCCCACGCAGACGTAGAGGCCAACTCGCCAATAATGTTGTCAAATATTAACGCCGAGATGATAGGTTGGGTTAGGTTAGGTTATATTACGCTATTGATGTATATAAAAGTCCCACGGAGACGTAGAAGCCAACTCGCCAGGAATGTGGTCAAATATTAGTGCCGACATGTTAGGTTGGTTTAGGTTAGGTTGTATTACGTTATAGATGTACATGAGGGTCGCACGGAGACGTAGATGCCAACTCGCCAGGAATGTTGTCAAATATTACCGCCGACATGTTAGGTTGGGTTAGGTTTGGTTATATTTCGTTATTGATGTATATAAAGGTCACACGGATACGTAGAGGCAAACTCGCCAGGAATGTTGTCAAATATTCCCGCCGAGATGATAGGTTGGGTTAGGTTAGGTTATATTACGCTATTGATGTATATAAATGTCCCACGGACACGTAGAAGCCAACTCGCCAGGAATGTGGTCAAATATTAGTGCCGAGATGATAGGTCGGGTTAGGTTAGGTTATATTACGTTATTGATGTATAAAAAGGTCCCACGCAGACGTAGAGGCCAACTCGCCAATAATGTTGTCAAATATTAACGCCGAGATGATAGGTTGGGTTAGGTTAGGTTATATTACGCTATTGATGTATATAAAAGTCCCACGGAGACGTAGAAGCCAACTCGCCAGGAATGTTGTCAAATATTAGTGCCGACATGTTAGGTTGCTTTAGGTTAGGTTGTATTACGTTATAGATGTGTATAAAGGACCCACGGAGACGTAGATGCCAACTCGCCAGGAATGTTGTCAAATATTACCGCCGACATGTTAGGTTGGGTTAGGTTTGGTTATATTTCGTTATTGATGTATATAAAGGTCCCACGGATACGTAGAGGCAAACTCGCCAGGAATGTTGTCAAATACTGCCGCCAAGATGATAGGTTGGGTTAGGTTAGGTTATATTACGCTATTGATGTATATAAAAGTCCCACGGACACGTAGAAGCCAACTCGCCAGGAATGTGGTCAAATATTAGTGCCGAGATGATAGGTCGGGTTAGGTTAGGTTATATTACGTTATTGATGTATAAAAAGGTCCCACGCAGACGTAGAGGCCAACTCGCCAATAATGTTGTCAAATATTAACGCCGAGATGATAGGTTGGGTTAGGTTAGGTTATATTACGCTATTGATGTATATAAAAGTCCCACGGAGACGTAGAAGCCAACTCGCCAGGAATGTGGTCAAATATTAGTGCCGACATGTTAGGTTGCTTTAGGTTAGGTTGTATTACGTTATAGATGTGTATAAAGGACCCACGGAGACGTAGAGGCCAACTCGCCAGGAATGTGGTCAAATATTAGTGCCGACATGTTAGGTTGGTTTAGGTTAGGTTGTATTACGTTATAGGTGTGTATAAAGGACCCACGGAGACGTAGAGGCCAACTCGCCAGGATTGTTGTCAAATAATAGCTCCGAGAGGTTAGGTTGGGTTAGGGTACGTTATATTACGTTATTGATGTACATGAGGGTCGCACGGAGACGTAGATGCCAACTCGCCAGGAATGTTGTCAAATATTACCGCCGACATGTTAGGTTGGGTTAGGTTTGGTTATATTTCGTTATTGATGTATATAAAGATCCCACGGATACGTAGATGCAAACTCGCCAGGAATGTTGTCAAATATTGCCGCCGAGATGATAGGTTGGGTTAGGTTAGGTTATATTACGCTATTGATGTATATAAAAGTCCCACGGACACGTAGAAGCCAACTCGCCAGGAATGTGGTCAAATATTGCCGCCAAGATGATAGGTTGGGTTAGGTTAGGTTATATTACGCTATTGATGTATATAAAAGTCCCACGGACACGTAGAAGCCAACTCGCCAGGAATGTGGTCAAATATTAGTGCCGAGATGATAGGTTGGGTTAGGTTAGGTCATATTACGTTATTGATGTATAAAAAGGTCCCACGCAGACGTAGAGGCCAACTCGCCAATAATGTTGTCAAATATTAACGCCGAGATGATAGGTTGGGTTAGGTTAGGTTATATTACGCTATTGATGTATATAAAAGTCCCACGGAGACGTAGAAGCCAACTCGCCAGGAATGTGGTCAAATATTACCGCCGACATGTTAGGTTGGGTTAGGTTTGGTTATATTTCGTTATTGATGTATATAAAGGTCACACGGATACGTAGAGGCAAACTCGCCATGAATGTTGTCAAATATTGCCGCCGAGATGATAGGTTGGGTTAGGTTAGGTTATATTACGCTATTGGTGTATATAAAAGTCCCACGGACACGTAGAAGCCAACTCGCCAGGAATGTGGTCAAATATTAGTGCCGAGATGATAGGTCGGGTTAGGTTAGGTTATATTACGTTATTGATGTATAAAAAGGTCCCACGCAGACGTAGAGGCCAACTCGCCAATAATGTTGTCAAATCTTAACGCCGAGATGATAGGTTGGGTTAGGTTAGGTTATATTACGCTATTGATGTATATAAAAGTCCCACGGAGACGTAGAAGCCAACTCGCCAGGAATGTGGTCAAATATTAGTGCCGACATGTTAGTTTGGTTTAGGTTAGGTTGTATTACGTTATAGATGTGTATAAAGGACCCACGGAGACGTAGAGGCCAACTCGCCAGGAATGTTGCCAAATATTACCGCCGAGATGTTAGTTTGGGTTAGGTTAGGTTATATTACGTTATTGAGTTATATAGAGGTCCCACGGAGACGTAGAGGCCAACTCGCCAGGATTGTTGTCAAATAATAGCTCCGAGAGGTTAGGTTGGGTTAGGTTACGTTATATTACGTTATTGATGTACATGAGGGTCGCACGGAGACGTAGATGCCAACTCGCCAGGAGTGTTGCCAAATATTACCGCCGACATGTTAGGTTGGGTTAGGTTTGGTTATATTTCGTTATTGATGTATATAAAGATCCCACGGATACGTAGAGGCAAACTCGCCGGGAATGTAGTCAAATATTGCCGCCGAGAGGTTAGGTTGTGTTAGGTTTGGTTATGTTACATTATTGATGTATATAAAGGTCCGACGCAGACGTAGAGGCCAACTCGCCAGGAATGTTGTCAAATATTACCGCCGAGATGATAGGTTGGGTTAGGTTAGGTTATATTTCGTTATTGATGTATATGAAGGTCCCACGGAGACGTGGAGGCCAACTCGCCAGGAATGTTGTCAAATATTACAGCCGCGATGTTAGATTGGGTTAGGTTAGGTTATATTACGTTATTGAGTTATATAGAGGTCCCACGGAGACGTAGAGGCCAACTCGCCAGGATTGTTGTCAAATAATAGCTCCGAGAGGTTAGGTTGGGTTAGGTTACGTTATATTACGTTATTGATGTATATAAAGGTCCCACGGAGACGTAGAATCCAACTCGCCAGGAATGTTGTCAAATATTACCGCCGAGATGATAGCATGGGTTAGGTTAGGTTATATTACGCTATTGATGTATATAAAAGTCCCACGGAGACGTAGAAGGCAACTCGCCAGGAATGTGGTCAAATATTACCGCCGAGATGATAGGTTGGGTTAGGTTAGGTTATATTACGCTATTGATGTATAAAAAGGTCCCACGCAGACGTAGAGGCCAACTCGCCAATAATGTTGTCAAATATTAACGCCGAGATGATAGGTTGGGTTAGGTTAGGTTATATTACGCTATTGATGTATATAAAAGTCCCACGGAGACGTAGAAGCCAACTCGCCAGGAATGTGGTCAAATATTAGTGCCGACATGTTAGGTTGGTTTAGGTTAGGTTGTGTTACGTTATAGATGTGTATAAAGGACCCACGGAGACGTAGAGGCCAACTCGCCAGGAGTGTTGCCAAATATTACCGCCGACATGTTAGGTTGGGTTATGTTTGGTTATATTTCGTTATTGATGTATATAAAGATCCCACGGATACGTAGAGGCAAACTCGCCGGGAATGTTGTCAAATATTGCCGCCGAGAGGTTAGGTTGTGTTAGGTTTGGTTATGTTACATTATTGATGTATATAAAGGTCCGACGCAGACGTAGAGGCCAACTCGCCAGGAATGTAGTCAAATATTACCGCCGAGATGATAGGTTGGGTTAGGTTAGGTTATATTTCGTTATTGATGTATATGAAGGTCCCACGGAGACGTGGAGGCCAACTCGCCAGGAATGTTGTCAAATATTACAGCCGCGATGTTAGATTGGGTTAGGTTAGGTTATATTACGTTATTGAGTTATATAGAGGTCCCACGGAGACGTAGAGGCCAACTCGCCAGGATTGTTGTCAAATCATAGCTCCGAGAGGTTAGGTTGGGTTAGGTTACGTTATATTACGTTATTGATGTATATAAAGGTCCCACGGAGACGTAGAATCCAACTCGCCAGGAATGTTGTCAAATATTACCGCCGAGATGATAGGCTGGGTTAGGTTAGGTTATATTACGCTATTGATGTATATAAAAGTCCCACGGAGACGTAGAAGCCAACTCGCCAGGAATATGGTCAAATATTAGTGCCGACATGTTAGGTTGGTTTAGGTTAGGTTGTATTACGTTATAGATGTACATGAGGGTCTCACGCAGACGTAGAGGCCAACTCGCTAATAATGTTGTCAAATATTAACGCCGAGATGATAGGTTGGGTTAGGTTAGGTTATATTACGCTATTGATGTATATAAAAGTCCCACGGAGACGTAGAAGCCAACTCGCCAGGAATGTGGTCAAATATTAGTGCCGACATGTTAGGTTGGTTTAGGTTAGGTTGTATTACGTTATAGATGTGTATAAAGGACCCACGGAGACGTAGAGGCCAACTCGCCAGGAGTGTTGCCAAATATTACCGCCGACATGTTAGGTTGGGTTAGGTTTGGTTATATTTCGTTATTGATGTATATAAAGATCCCACGGATACGTAGAGGCAAACTCGCCGGGAATGTTGTCAAATATTGCCGCCGAGAGGTTAGGTTGTGTTAGGTTTGGTTATGTTACATTATTGATGTATATAAAGGTCCGACGCAGACGTAGAGGCCAACTCGCCAGGAATGTTGTCAAATATTACCGCCGAGATGATAGGTTGGGTTAGGTTAGGTTATATTTCGTTATTGATGTATATGAAGGTCCCACGGAGACGTGGAGGCCAACTCACCAGGAATGTTGTCAAATATTACAGCCGCGATGTTAGATTGGGTTAGGTTAGGTTATATTACGTTATTGAGTTATATAGAGGTCCCACGGAGACGTAGAGGCCACCTCGCCAGGATTGTTGTCAAATAATAGCTCCGAGAGGTTAGGTTGGGTTAGGTTACGTTATATTACGTTATTGATGTATATAAAGGTCCCACGGAGACGTAGAATCCAACTCGCCAGGAATGTTGTCAAATATTACCGCCGAGATGATAGGCTGGGTTAGGTTAGGTTATATTACGCTATTGATGTATATAAAAGTCCCACGGAGACGTAGAAGCCAACTCGCCAGGAATATGGTCAAATATTAGTGCCGACATGTTAGGTTGGTTTAGGTTAGGTTGTACTACGTTATAGATGTACATGAGGGTCGCACGGAGACGTAGATGCCAACTCGCCAGGAATGTTGTCAAATATTACCGCCGACATGTTAGGTTGGGTTAGGTTTGGTTATATTTCGTTATTGATGTATATAAAGGTCCCACGGATACGTAGAGGCAAACACGCCAGGAATGTTGTCAAATATTGCCGCCGAGATGATAGGTTGGGTTAGGTTAGGTTATATTACGCTATTGATGTATATAAAAGTCCCACGGACACGTAGAAGCCAACTCGCCAGGAATGTGGTCAAATATTAGTGCCGAGATGATAGGTTGGGTTAGGTTAGGTTATATTACGTTATTGATGTATAAAAAGGTCCCACGCAGACGTAGAGGCCAACTCGCCAATAATGTTGTCAAATATTAACGCCGAGATGATAGGTTGGGTTAGGTTAGGTTATATTACGCTATTGATGTATATAAAAGTCCCACGGAGACGTAGAAGCCAACTCGCCAGGAATGTGGTCAAATATTAGTGCCGACATGTTAGGTTGGTTTAGGTTAGGTTGTGTTACGTTATAGATGTGTATAAAGGACCCACGGAGACGTAGAGGCCAACTCGCCAGGAGTGTTGCCAAATATTACCGCCGACATGTTAGGTTGGGTTATGTTTGGTTATATTTCGTTATTGATGTATATAAAGATCCCACGGATACGTAGAGGCAAACTCGCCGGGAATGTAGTCAAATATTGCCGCCGAGAGGTTAGGTTGTGTTAGGTTTGGTTATGTTACATTATTGATGTATATAAAGGTCCGACGCAGACGTAGAGGCCAACTCGCCAGGAATGTTGTCAAATATTACCGCCGAGATGATAGGTTGGGTTAGGTTAGGTTATATTTCGTTATTGATGTATATGAAGGTCCCACGGAGACGTGGAGGCCAACTCGCCAGGAATGTTGTCAAATATTACAGCCGCGATGTTAGATTGGGTTAGGTTAGGTTATATTACGTTATTGAGTTATATAGAGGTCCCACGGAGACGTAGAGGCCAACTCGCCAGGATTGTTGTCAAATAATAGCTCCGAGAGGTTAGGTTGGGTTAGGTTACGTTATATTACGTTATTGATGTATATAAAGGTCCCACGGAGACGTAGAATCCAACTCGCCAGGAATGTTGTCAAATATTACCGCCGAGATGATAGGCTGGGTTAGGTTAGGTTATATTACGCTATTGATGTATATAAAAGTCCCACGGAGACGTAGAAGGCAACTCGCCAGGAATGTGGTCAAATATTACCGCCGAGATGATAGGTTGGGTTAGGTTAGGTTATATTACGCTATTGATGTATAAAAAGGTCCCACGCAGACGTAGAGGCCAACTCGCCAATAATGTTGTCAAATATTAACGCCGAGATGATAGGTTGGGTTAGGTTAGGTTATATTACGCTATTGATGTATATAAAAGTCCCACGGAGACGTAGAAGCCAACTCGCCAGGAATGTGGTCAAATATTAGTGCCGACATGTTAGGTTGGTTTAGGTTAGGTTGTGTTACGTTATAGATGTGTATAAAGGACCCACGGAGACGTAGAGGCCAACTC
Organism: Xylocopa violacea; assembly: GCA_963969225.1. NCBI lineage: Eukaryota > Metazoa > Arthropoda > Insecta > Hymenoptera > Apidae > Xylocopa > Xylocopa violacea. The sequence continues at coordinate 1,242,734 of CAXAJV010000021.1, read as the reverse complement.
GCCAGGAGTGTTGCCAAATATTACCGCCGACATGTTAGGTTGGGTTATGTTTGGTTATATTGTTAGTTATTGATGTATATAAAGATCCCACGGATACGTAGAGGCAAACTCGCCGGGAATGTTGTCAAATATTGCCGCCGAGAGGTTAGGTTGTGTTAGGTTTGGTTATGTTACATTATTGATGTATATAAAGGTCCGACGCAGACGTAGAGGCCAACTCGCCAGGAATGTAGTCAAATATTACCGCCGAGATGATAGGTTGGGTTAGGTTAGGTTATATTTCGTTATTGATGTATATGAAGGTCCCACGGAGACGTGGAGGCCAACTCGCCAGGAATGTTGTCAAATATTACAGCCGCGATGTTAGATTGGGTTAGGTTAGGTTATATTACGTTATTGAGTTATATAGAGGTCCCACGGAGACGTAGAGGCCAACTCGCCAGGATTGTTGTCAAATCATAGCTCCGAGAGGTTAGGTTGGGTTAGGTTACGTTATATTACGTTATTGATGTATATAAAGGTCCCACGGAGACGTAGAATCCAACTCGCCAGGAATGTTGTCAAATATTACCGCCGAGATGATAGGCTGGGTTAGGTTAGGTTATATTACGCTATTGATGTATATAAAAGTCCCACGGAGACGTAGAAGCCAACTCGCCAGGAATATGGTCAAATATTAGTGCCGACATGTTAGGTTGGTTTAGGTTAGGTTGTATTACGTTATAGATGTACATGAGGGTCTCACGCAGACGTAGAGGCCAACTCGCCAGGAATGTGGTCAAATATTAGTGCCGACATGTTAGGTTGGTTTAGGTTAGGTTGTATTACGTTATAGATGTGTATAAAGGACCCACGGAGACGTAGAGGCCAACTCGCCAGGAGTGTTGCCAAATATTACCGCCGACATGTTAGGTTGGGTTAGGTTTGGTTATATTTCGTTATTGATGTATATAAAGATCCCACGGATACGTAGAGGCAAACTCGCCGGGAATGTTGTCAAATATTGCCGCCGAGAGGTTAGGTTGTGTTAGGTTTGGTTATGTTACATTATTGATGTATATAAAGGTCCGACGCAGACGTAGAGGCCAACTCGCCAGGAATGTTGTCAAATATTACCGCCGAGATGATAGGTTGGGTTAGGTTAGGTTATATTTCGTTATTGATGTATATGAAGGTCCCACGGAGACGTGGAGGCCAACTCACCAGGAATGTTGTCAAATATTACAGCCGCGATGTTAGATTGGGTTAGGTTAGGTTATATTACGTTATTGAGTTATACAGAGGTCCCACGGAGACGTAGAGGCCAACTCGCCAGGATTGTTGTCAAATAATAGCTCCGAGAGGTTAGGTTGGGTTAGGTTACGTTATATTACGTTATTGATGTATATAAAGGTCCCACGGAGACGTAGAATCCAACTCGCCAGGAATGTTGTCAAATATTACCGCCGAGATGATAGGCTGGGTTAGGTTAGGTTATATTACGCTATTGATGTATATAAAATTCCCACGGAGACGTAGAAGCCAACTCGCCAGGAATATGGTCAAATATTAGTGCCGACATGTTAGGTTGGTTTAGGTTAGGTTGTACTACGTTATAGATGTACATGAGGGTCGCACGGAGACGTAGATGCCAACTCGCCAGGAATGTTGTCAAATATTACCGCCGACATGTTAGGTTGGGTTAGGTTTGGTTATATTTCGTTATTGATGTATATAAAGGTCCCACGGATACGTAGAGGCAAACTCGCCGGGAATGTTGTCAAATATTGCCGCCGAGAGGTTAGGTTGTGTTAGGTTTGGTTATGTTACATTATTGATGTATATAAAGGTCCGACGCAGACGTAGAGGCCAACTCGCCAGGAATGTAGTCAAATATTACCGCCGAGATGATAGGTTGGGTTAGGTTAGGTTATATTTCGTTATTGATGTATATGAAGGTCCCACGGAGACGTGGAGGCCAACTCGCCAGGAATGTTGTCAAATATTACAGCCGCGATGTTAGATTGGGTTAGGTTAGGTTATATTACGTTATTGAGTTATATAGAGGTCCCACGGAGACGTAGAGGCCAACTCGCCAGGATTGTTGTCAAATCATAGCTCCGAGAGGTTAGGTTGGGTTAGGTTACGTTATATTACGTTATTGATGTATATAAAGGTCCCACGGAGACGTAGAATCCAACTCGCCAGGAATGTTGTCAAATATTACCGCCGAGATGATAGGCTGGGTTAGGTTAGGTTATATTACGCTATTGATGTATATAAAAGTCCCACGGAGACGTAGAAGCCAACTCGCCAGGAATATGGTCAAATATTAGTGCCGACATGTTAGGTTGGTTTAGGTTAGGTTGTATTACGTTATAGATGTACATGAGGGTCTCACGCAGACGTAGAGGCCAACTCGCCAGGAATGTGGTCAAATATTAGTGCCGACATGTTAGGTTGGTTTAGGTTAGGTTGTATTACGTTATAGATGTGTATAAAGGACCCACGGAGACGTAGAGGCCAACTCGCCAGGAGTGTTGCCAAATATTACCGCCGACATGTTAGGTTGGGTTAGGTTTGGTTATATTTCGTTATTGATGTATATAAAGATCCCACGGATACGTAGAGGCAAACTCGCCGGGAATGTTGTCAAATATTGCCGCCGAGAGGTTAGGTTGTGTTAGGTTTGGTTATGTTACATTATTGATGTATATAAAGGTCCGACGCAGACGTAGAGGCCAACTCGCCAGGAATGTTGTCAAATATTACCGCCGAGATGATAGGTTGGGTTAGGTTAGGTTATATTTCGTTATTGATGTATATGAAGGTCCCACGGAGACGTGGAGGCCAACTCACCAGGAATGTTGTCAAATATTACAGCCGCGATGTTAGATTGGGTTAGGTTAGGTTATATTACGTTATTGAGTTATACAGAGGTCCCACGGAGACGTAGAATCCAACTCGCCAGGAATGTTGTCAAATATTACCGCCGAGATGATAGGCTGGGTTAGGTTAGGTTATATTACGCTATTGATGTATATAAAATTCCCACGGAGACGTAGAAGCCAACTCGCCAGGAATATGGTCAAATATTAGTGCCGACATGTTAGGTTGGTTTAGGTTAGGTTGTACTACGTTATAGATGTACATGAGGGTCGCACGGAGACGTAGATGCCAACTCGCCAGGAATGTTGTCAAATATTACCGCCGACATGTTAGGTTGGGTTAGGTTTGGTTATATTTCGTTATTGATGTATATAAAGGTCCCACGGATACGTAGAGGCAAACTCGCCAGGAATGTTGTCAAATATTGCCGCCGAGGTGATAGGTTGGGTTAGGTTAGGTTATATTACGCTATTGATGTATATAAAAGTCCCACGGACACGTAGAAGCCAACTCGCCAGGAATGTGGTCAAATATTAGTGCCGAGATGATAGGTTGGGTTAGGTTAGGTTATATTACGCTATTGATGTATATAAAAGTCCCACGGACACGTAGAAGCCAACTCGCCAGGAATGTGGTCAAATATTAGTGCCGAGATGATAGGTCGGGTTAGGTTAGGTTATATTACGTTATTGATGTATAAAAAGGTCCCACGCAGACGTAGAGGCCAACTCGCCAATAATGTTGTCAAATATTAACGCCGAGATGATAGGTTGGGTTAGGTTAGGTTATATTACGCTATTGATGTATATAAAAGTCCCACGGAGACGTAGAAGCCAACTCGCCAGGAATGTGGTCAAATATTAGTGCCGACATGTTAGGTTGCTTTAGGTTAGGTTGTATTACGTTATAGATGTGTATAAAGGACCCACGGAGACGTAGAGGCCAACTCGCCAGGAATGTGGTCAAATATTAGTGCCGACATGTTAGGTTGGTTTAGGTTAGGTTGTATTACGTTATAGGTGTGTATAAAGGACCCACGGAGACGTAGAGGCCAACTCGCCAGGATTGTTGTCAAATAATAGCTCCGAGAGGTTAGGTTGGGTTAGGGTACGTTATATTACGTTATTGATGTACATGAGGGTCGCACGGAGACGTAGATGCCAACTCGCCAGGAATGTTGTCAAATATTACCGCCGACATGTTAGGTTGGGTTAGGTTTGGTTATATTTCGTTATTGATGTATATAAAGATCCCACGGATACGTAGATGCAAACTCGCCAGGAATGTTGTCAAATATTGCCGCCGAGATGATAGGTTGGGTTAGGTTAGGTTATATTACGCTATTGATGTATATAAAAGTCCCACGGACACGTAGAAGCCAACTCGCCAGGAATGTGGTCAAATATTGCCGCCAAGATGATAGGTTGGGTTAGGTTAGGTTATATTACGCTATTGATGTATATAAAAGTCCCACGGACACGTAGAAGCCAACTCGCCAGGAATGTGGTCAAATATTAGTGCCGAGATGATAGGTTGGGTTAGGTTAGGTCATATTACGTTATTGATGTATAAAAAGGTCCCACGCAGACGTAGAGGCCAACTCGCCAATAATGTTGTCAAATATTAACGCCGAGATGATAGGTTGGGTTAGGTTAGGTTATATTACGCTATTGATGTATATAAAAGTCCCACGGAGACGTAGAAGCCAACTCGCCAGGAATGTGGTCAAATATTACCGCCGACATGTTAGGTTGGGTTAGGTTTGGTTATATTTCGTTATTGATGTATATAAAGGTCACACGGATACGTAGAGGCAAACTCGCCATGAATGTTGTCAAATATTGCCGCCGAGATGATAGGTTGGGTTAGGTTAGGTTATATTACGCTATTGGTGTATATAAAAGTCCCACGGACACGTAGAAGCCAACTCGCCAGGAATGTGGTCAAATATTAGTGCCGAGATGATAGGTCGGGTTAGGTTAGGTTATATTACGTTATTGATGTATAAAAAGGTCCCACGCAGACGTAGAGGCCAACTCGCCAATAATGTTGTCAAATCTTAACGCCGAGATGATAGGTTGGGTTAGGTTAGGTTATATTACGCTATTGATGTATATAAAAGTCCCACGGAGACGTAGAAGCCAACTCGCCAGGAATGTGGTCAAATATTAGTGCCGACATGTTAGTTTGGTTTAGGTTAGGTTGTATTACGTTATAGATGTGTATAAAGGACCCACGGAGACGTAGAGGCCAACTCGCCAGGAATGTTGCCAAATATTACCGCCGAGATGTTAGTTTGGGTTAGGTTAGGTTATATTACGTTATTGAGTTATATAGAGGTCCCACGGAGACGTAGAGGCCAACTCGCCAGGATTGTTGTCAAATAATAGCTCCGAGAGGTTAGGTTGGGTTAGGTTACGTTATATTACGTTATTGATGTACATGAGGGTCGCACGGAGACGTAGATGCCAACTCGCCAGGAGTGTTGCCAAATATTACCGCCGACATGTTAGGTTGGGTTAGGTTTGGTTATATTTCGTTATTGATGTATATAAAGATCCCACGGATACGTAGAGGCAAACTCGCCGGGAATGTAGTCAAATATTGCCGCCGAGAGGTTAGGTTGTGTTAGGTTTGGTTATGTTACATTATTGATGTATATAAAGGTCCGACGCAGACGTAGAGGCCAACTCGCCAGGAATGTTGTCAAATATTACCGCCGAGATGATAGGTTGGGTTAGGTTAGGTTATATTTCGTTATTGATGTATATGAAGGTCCCACGGAGACGTGGAGGCCAACTCGCCAGGAATGTTGTCAAATATTACAGCCGCGATGTTAGATTGGGTTAGGTTAGGTTATATTACGTTATTGAGTTATATAGAGGTCCCACGGAGACGTAGAGGCCAACTCGCCAGGATTGTTGTCAAATAATAGCTCCGAGAGGTTAGGTTGGGTTAGGTTACGTTATATTACGTTATTGATGTATATAAAGGTCCCACGGAGACGTAGAATCCAACTCGCCAGGAATGTTGTCAAATATTACCGCCGAGATGATAGCATGGGTTAGGTTAGGTTATATTACGCTATTGATGTATATAAAAGTCCCACGGAGACGTAGAAGGCAACTCGCCAGGAATGTGGTCAAATATTACCGCCGAGATGATAGGTTGGGTTAGGTTAGGTTATATTACGCTATTGATGTATAAAAAGGTCCCACGCAGACGTAGAGGCCAACTCGCCAATAATGTTGTCAAATATTAACGCCGAGATGATAGGTTGGGTTAGGTTAGGTTATATTACGCTATTGATGTATATAAAAGTCCCACGGAGACGTAGAAGCCAACTCGCCAGGAATGTGGTCAAATATTAGTGCCGACATGTTAGGTTGGTTTAGGTTAGGTTGTGTTACGTTATAGATGTGTATAAAGGACCCACGGAGACGTAGAGGCCAACTCGCCAGGAGTGTTGCCAAATATTACCGCCGACATGTTAGGTTGGGTTATGTTTGGTTATATTTCGTTATTGATGTATATAAAGATCCCACGGATACGTAGAGGCAAACTCGCCGGGAATGTTGTCAAATATTGCCGCCGAGAGGTTAGGTTGTGTTAGGTTTGGTTATGTTACATTATTGATGTATATAAAGGTCCGACGCAGACGTAGAGGCCAACTCGCCAGGAATGTAGTCAAATATTACCGCCGAGATGATAGGTTGGGTTAGGTTAGGTTATATTTCGTTATTGATGTATATGAAGGTCCCACGGAGACGTGGAGGCCAACTCGCCAGGAATGTTGTCAAATATTACAGCCGCGATGTTAGATTGGGTTAGGTTAGGTTATATTACGTTATTGAGTTATATAGAGGTCCCACGGAGACGTAGAGGCCAACTCGCCAGGATTGTTGTCAAATCATAGCTCCGAGAGGTTAGGTTGGGTTAGGTTACGTTATATTACGTTATTGATGTATATAAAGGTCCCACGGAGACGTAGAATCCAACTCGCCAGGAATGTAGTCAAATATTACCGCCGAGATGATAGGCTGGGTTAGGTTAGGTTATATTACGCTATTGATGTATATAAAAGTCCCACGGAGACGTAGAAGCCAACTCGCCAGGAATATGGTCAAATATTAGTGCCGACATGTTAGGTTGGTTTAGGTTAGGTTGTATTACGTTATAGATGTACATGAGGGTCTCACGCAGACGTAGAGGCCAACTCGCTAATAATGTTGTCAAATATTAACGCCGAGATGATAGGTTGGGTTAGGTTAGGTTATATTACGCTATTGATGTATATAAAAGTCCCACGGAGACGTAGAAGCCAACTCGCCAGGAATGTGGTCAAATATTAGTGCCGACATGTTAGGTTGGTTTAGGTTAGGTTGTATTACGTTATAGATGTGTATAAAGGACCCACGGAGACGTAGAGGCCAACTCGCCAGGAGTGTTGCCAAATATTACCGCCGACATGTTAGGTTGGGTTAGGTTTGGTTATATTTCGTTATTGATGTATATAAAGATCCCACGGATACGTAGAGGCAAACTCGCCGGGAATGTTGTCAAATATTGCCGCCGAGAGGTTAGGTTGTGTTAGGTTTGGTTATGTTACATTATTGATGTATATAAAGGTCCGACGCAGACGTAGAGGCCAACTCGCCAGGAATGTTGTCAAATATTACCGCCGAGATGATAGGTTGGGTTAGGTTAGGTTATATTTCGTTATTGATGTATATGAAGGTCCCACGGAGACGTGGAGGCCAACTCACCAGGAATGTTGTCAAATATTACAGCCGCGATGTTAGATTGGGTTAGGTTAGGTTATATTACGTTATTGAGTTATATAGAGGTCCCACGGAGACGTAGAGGCCACCTCGCCAGGATTGTTGTCAAATAATAGCTCCGAGAGGTTAGGTTGGGTTAGGTTACGTTATATTACGTTATTGATGTATATAAAGGTCCCACGGAGACGTAGAATCCAACTCGCCAGGAATGTTGTCAAATATTACCGCCGAGATGATAGGCTGGGTTAGGTTAGGTTATATTACGCTATTGATGTATATAAAAGTCCCACGGAGACGTAGAAGCCAACTCGCCAGGAATATGGTCAAATATTAGTGCCGACATGTTAGGTTGGTTTAGGTTAGGTTGTACTACGTTATAGATGTACATGAGGGTCGCACGGAGACGTAGATGCCAACTCGCCAGGAATGTTGTCAAATATTACCGCCGACATGTTAGGTTGGGTTAGGTTTGGTTATATTTCGTTATTGATGTATATAAAGGTCCCACGGATACGTAGAGGCAAACACGCCAGGAATGTTGTCAAATATTGCCGCCGAGATGATAGGTTGGGTTAGGTTAGGTTATATTACGCTATTGATGTATATAAAAGTCCCACGGACACGTAGAAGCCAACTCGCCAGGAATGTGGTCAAATATTAGTGCCGAGATGATAGGTTGGGTTAGGTTAGGTTATATTACGTTATTGATGTATAAAAAGGTCCCACGCAGACGTAGAGGCCAACTCGCCAATAATGTTGTCAAATATTAACGCCGAGATGATAGGTTGGGTTAGGTTAGGTTATATTACGCTATTGATGTATATAAAAGTCCCACGGAGACGTAGAAGCCAACTCGCCAGGAATGTGGTCAAATATTAGTGCCGACATGTTAGGTTGGTTTAGGTTAGGTTGTGTTACGTTATAGATGTGTATAAAGGACCCACGGAGACGTAGAGGCCAACTCGCCAGGAGTGTTGCCAAATATTACCGCCGACATGTTAGGTTGGGTTATGTTTGGTTATATTTCGTTATTGATGTATATAAAGATCCCACGGATACGTAGAGGCAAACTCGCCGGGAATGTAGTCAAATATTGCCGCCGAGAGGTTAGGTTGTGTTAGGTTTGGTTATGTTACATTATTGATGTATATAAAGGTCCGACGCAGACGTAGAGGCCAACTCGCCAGGAATGTTGTCAAATATTACCGCCGAGATGATAGGTTGGGTTAGGTTAGGTTATATTTCGTTATTGATGTATATGAAGGTCCCACGGAGACGTGGAGGCCAACTCGCCAGGAATGTTGTCAAATATTACAGCCGCGATGTTAGATTGGGTTAGGTTAGGTTATATTACGTTATTGAGTTATATAGAGGTCCCACGGAGACGTAGAGGCCAACTCGCCAGGATTGTTGTCAAATAATAGCTCCGAGAGGTTAGGTTGGGTTAGGTTACGTTATATTACGTTATTGATGTATATAAAGGTCCCACGGAGACGTAGAATCCAACTCGCCAGGAATGTTGTCAAATATTACCGCCGAGATGATAGGCTGGGTTAGGTTAGGTTATATTACGCTATTGATGTATATAAAAGTCCCACGGAGACGTAGAAGGCAACTCGCCAGGAATGTGGTCAAATATTACCGCCGAGATGATAGGTTGGGTTAGGTTAGGTTATATTACGCTATTGATGTATAAAAAGGTCCCACGCAGACGTAGAGGCCAACTCGCCAATAATGTTGTCAAATATTAACGCCGAGATGATAGGTTGGGTTAGGTTAGGTTATATTACGCTATTGATGTATATAAAAGTCCCACGGAGACGTAGAAGCCAACTCGCCAGGAATGTGGTCAAATATTAGTGCCGACATGTTAGGTTGGTTTAGGTTAGGTTGTGTTACGTTATAGATGTGTATAAAGGACCCACGGAGACGTAGAGGCCAACTCGCCAGGAGTGTTGCCAAATATTACCGCCGACATGTTAGGTTGGGTTATGTTTGGTTATATTGTTAGTTATTGATGTATATAAAGATCCCACGGATACGTAGAGGCAAACTCGCCGGGAATGTTGTCAAATATTGCCGCCGAGAGGTTAGGTTGTGTTAGGTTTGGTTATGTTACATTATTGATGTATATAAAGGTCCGACGCAGACGTAGAGGCCAACTCGCCAGGAATGTAGTCAAATATTACCGCCGAGATGATAGGTTGGGTTAGGTTAGGTTATATTTCGTTATTGATGTATATGAAGGTCCCACGGAGACGTGGAGGCCAACTCGCCAGGAATGTTGTCAAATATTACAGCCGCGATGTTAGATTGGGTTAGGTTAGGTTATATTACGTTATTGAGTTATATAGAGGTCCCACGGAGACGTAGAGGCCAACTCGCCAGGATTGTTGTCAAATCATAGCTCCGAGAGGTTAGGTTGGGTTAGGTTACGTTATATTACGTTATTGATGTATATAAAGGTCCCACGGAGACGTAGAATCCAACTCGCCAGGAATGTTGTCAAATATTACCGCCGAGATGATAGGCTGGGTTAGGTTAGGTTATATTACGCTATTGATGTATATAAAAGTCCCACGGAGACGTAGAAGCCAACTCGCCAGGAATATGGTCAAATATTAGTGCCGACATGTTAGGTTGGTTTAGGTTAGGTTGTATTACGTTATAGATGTACATGAGGGTCTCACGCAGACGTAGAGGCCAACTCGCCAGGAATGTGGTCAAATATTAGTGCCGACATGTTAGGTTGGTTTAGGTTAGGTTGTATTACGTTATAGATGTGTATAAAGGACCCACGGAGACGTAGAGGCCAACTCGCCAGGAGTGTTGCCAAATATTACCGCCGACATGTTAGGTTGGGTTAGGTTTGGTTATATTTCGTTATTGATGTATATAAAGATCCCACGGATACGTAGAGGCAAACTCGCCGGGAATGTTGTCAAATATTGCCGCCGAGAGGTTAGGTTGTGTTAGGTTTGGTTATGTTACATTATTGATGTATATAAAGGTCCGACGCAGACGTAGAGGCCAACTCGCCAGGAATGTTGTCAAATATTACCGCCGAGATGATAGGTTGGGTTAGGTTAGGTTATATTTCGTTATTGATGTATATGAAGGTCCCACGGAGACGTGGAGGCCAACTCACCAGGAATGTTGTCAAATATTACAGCCGCGATGTTAGATTGGGTTAGGTTAGGTTATATTACGTTATTGAGTTATACAGAGGTCCCACGGAGACGTAGAGGCCAACTCGCCAGGATTGTTGTCAAATAATAGCTCCGAGAGGTTAGGTTGGGTTAGGTTACGTTATATTACGTTATTGATGTATATAAAGGTCCCACGGAGACGTAGAATCCAACTCGCCAGGAATGTTGTCAAATATTACCGCCGAGATGATAGGCTGGGTTAGGTTAGGTTATATTACGCTATTGATGTATATAAAATTCCCACGGAGACGTAGAAGCCAACTCGCCAGGAATATGGTCAAATATTAGTGCCGACATGTTAGGTTGGTTTAGGTTAGGTTGTACTACGTTATAGATGTACATGAGGGTCGCACGGAGACGTAGATGCCAACTCGCCAGGAATGTTGTCAAATATTACCGCCGACATGTTAGGTTGGGTTAGGTTTGGTTATATTTCGTTATTGATGTATATAAAGGTCCCACGGATACGTAGAGGCAAACTCGCCGGGAATGTTGTCAAATATTGCCGCCGAGAGGTTAGGTTGTGTTAGGTTTGGTTATGTTACATTATTGATGTATATAAAGGTCCGACGCAGACGTAGAGGCCAACTCGCCAGGAATGTAGTCAAATATTACCGCCGAGATGATAGGTTGGGTTAGGTTAGGTTATATTTCGTTATTGATGTATATGAAGGTCCCACGGAGACGTGGAGGCCAACTCGCCAGGAATGTTGTCAAATATTACAGCCGCGATGTTAGATTGGGTTAGGTTAGGTTATATTACGTTATTGAGTTATATAGAGGTCCCACGGAGACGTAGAGGCCAACTCGCCAGGATTGTTGTCAAATCATAGCTCCGAGAGGTTAGGTTGGGTTAGGTTACGTTATATTACGTTATTGATGTATATAAAGGTCCCACGGAGACGTAGAATCCAACTCGCCAGGAATGTTGTCAAATATTACCGCCGAGATGATAGGCTGGGTTAGGTTAGGTTATATTACGCTATTGATGTATATAAAAGTCCCACGGAGACGTAGAAGCCAACTCGCCAGGAATATGGTCAAATATTAGTGCCGACATGTTAGGTTGGTTTAGGTTAGGTTGTATTACGTTATAGATGTACATGAGGGTCTCACGCAGACGTAGAGGCCAACTCGCCAGGAATGTGGTCAAATATTAGTGCCGACATGTTAGGTTGGTTTAGGTTAGGTTGTATTACGTTATAGATGTGTATAAAGGACCCACGGAGACGTAGAGGCCAACTCGCCAGGAGTGTTGCCAAATATTACCGCCGACATGTTAGGTTGGGTTAGGTTTGGTTATATTTCGTTATTGATGTATATAAAGATCCCACGGATACGTAGAGGCAAACTCGCCGGGAATGTTGTCAAATATTGCCGCCGAGAGGTTAGGTTGTGTTAGGTTTGGTTATGTTACATTATTGATGTATATAAAGGTCCGACGCAGACGTAGAGGCCAACTCGCCAGGAATGTTGTCAAATATTACCGCCGAGATGATAGGTTGGGTTAGGTTAGGTTATATTTCGTTATTGATGTATATGAAGGTCCCACGGAGACGTGGAGGCCAACTCACCAGGAATGTTGTCAAATATTACAGCCGCGATGTTAGATTGGGTTAGGTTAGGTTATATTACGTTATTGAGTTATACAGAGGTCCCACGGAGACGTAGAGGCCAACTCGCCAGGATTGTTGTCAAATAATAGCTCCGAGAGGTTAGGTTGGGTTAGGTTACGTTATATTACGTTATTGATGTATATAAAGGTCCCACGGAGACGTAGAATCCAACTCGCCAGGAATGTTGTCAAATATTACCGCCGAGATGATAGGCTGGGTTAGGTTAGGTTATATTACGCTATTGATGTATATAAAATTCCCACGGAGACGTAGAAGCCAACTCGCCAGGAATATGGTCAAATATTAGTGCCGACATGTTAGGTTGGTTTAGGTTAGGTTGTACTACGTTATAGATGTACATGAGGGTCGCACGGAGACGTAGATGCCAACTCGCCAGGAATGTTGTCAAATATTACCGCCGACATGTTAGGTTGGGTTAGGTTTGGTTATATTTCGTTATTGATGTATATAAAGGTCCCACGGATACGTAGAGGCAAACTCGCCAGGAATGTTGTCAAATATTGCCGCCGAGGTGATAGGTTGGGTTAGGTTAGGTTATATTACGCTATTGATGTATATAAAAGTCCCACGGACACGTAGAAGCCAACTCGCCAGGAATGTGGTCAAATATTAGTGCCGAGATGATAGGTTGGGTTAGGTTAGGTTATATTACGTTATTGATGTATAAAAAGGTCCCACGCAGACGTAGAGGCCAACTCGCCAATAATGTTGTCAAATATTAACGCCGAGATGATAGGTTGGGTTAGGTTAGGTTATATTACGCTATTGATGTATATAAAAGTCCCACGGAGACGTAGAAGCCAACTCGCCAGGAATGTGGTCAAATATTAGTGCCGACATGTTAGGTTGGTTTAGGTTAGGTTGTGTTACGTTATAGATGTGTATAAAGGACCCACGGAGACGTAGAGGCCAACTCGCCAGGAGTGTTGCCAAATATTACCGCCGACATGTTAGGTTGGGTTATGTTTGGTTATATTTCGTTATTGATGTATATAAAGATCCCACGGATACGTAGAGGCAAACTCGCCGGGAATGTTGTCAAATATTGCCGCCGAGAGGTTAGGTTGTGTTAGGTTTGGTTATGTTACATTATTGATGTATATAAAGGTCCCACGCAGACGTAGAGGCCAACTCGCCAATAATGATGTCAAATGTTGCCGCCGAGAGGTTAGGTTGTGTTAGGTTAGGTTATATTACGTTATTGATATATATCAAGGTCCAACGGAGACGTAGGGGCCAACTCGCCAGGAATAATGTCAAATATTGCCTCCGAGATGTTAGGTTGGTTTAGGTTAGGTTGTATTACGCTATAGACGTATACAGTGTTCCCACCGAGAAGTGGGGCCCGACTATCAAGGAATTAGGATAAATGGTACCCCGAGAGGTTAGGTTGGGTTAGGTTAGGTTATATTAGGTTATAGATGTGTATAAAGGACCCACGGGGACGTAGAGGCCAACTCGCCAGGAATGTTGGCAAATATTACCGCCGAGATGATAGGTTGTGTTAGGTTAGGTTATATTACGTTCTTGATGTATATTAAGGTCCCACGGAGACGTAGAGGCCAACTCGCCAGGATTGTTGTCAAATAATAGCTCCGAGAAGTTAGGTTGGGTTAGGTTACGTTATATTACGTTATTGATGTACATGAGGGTCGCACGGAGACGTAGATGCCAACTCGCCAGGAATGTTGTCAAATATTACCGCCGACATGTTAGGTTGGGTTAGGTTTGGTTATATTTCGTTATTGATGTATATAAAGGTCCCACGGATACGTAGAGGCAAACTGGCCAGGAATGTTGTCAAATACTGCCGCCAAGATGATAGGTTGGGTTAGGTTAGGTTATATTACGCTATTGATGTATATAAAAGTCCCACGGACACGTAGAAGCCAACTCGCCAGGAATGAGGTCAAATATTAGTGCCGAGATGATAGGTTGGGTTAGGTTAGGTCATATTACGTTATTGATGTATAAAAAGGTCCCACGCAGACGTAGAGGCCAACTCGCCAATAATGTTGTCAAATATTAACGCCGAGATGATAGGTTGGGTTAGGTTAGGTTATATTACGCTATTGATGTATATAAAAGTCCCACGGAGACGTAGAAGCCAACTCGCCAGGAATGTGGTCAAATATTAGTGCCGACATGTTAGGTTGGTTTAGGTTAGGTTGTATTACGTTATAGATGTACATGAGGGTCGCACGGAGACGTAGATGCCAACTCGCCAGGAATGTTGTCAAATATTACCGCCGACATGTTAGGTTGGGTTAGGTTTGGTTATATTTCGTTATTGATGTATATAAAGGTCACACGGATACGTAGAGGCAAACTCGCCAGGAATGTTGTCAAATATTCCCGCCGAGATGATAGGTTGGGTTAGGTTAGGTTATATTACGCTATTGATGTATATAAATGTCCCACGGACACGTAGAAGCCAACTCGCCAGGAATGTGGTCAAATATTAGTGCCGAGATGATAGGTCGGGTTAGGTTAGGTTATATTACGTTATTGATGTATAAAAAGGTCCCACGCAGACGTAGAGGCCAACTCGCCAATAATGTTGTCAAATATTAACGCCGAGATGATAGGTTGGGTTAGGTTAGGTTATATTACGCTATTGATGTATATAAAAGTCCCACGGAGACGTAGAAGCCAACTCGCCAGGAATGTTGTCAAATATTAGTGCCGACATGTTAGGTTGCTTTAGGTTAGGTTGTATTACGTTATAGATGTGTATAAAGGACCCACGGAGACGTAGAGGCCAACTCGCCAGGAATGTTGCCAAATATTACCGCCGACATGTTAGGTTGGGTTAGGTTTGGTTATATTTCGTTATTGATGTATATAAAGGTCCCACGCAGACGTAGAGGCCAACTCGCCAAGAATGTTGTCAAATATTACCGCCGAGATGATAGGTTGGGTTAGGTTAGGTTATATTACGCTATTGATGTATAAAAAGGTCCCACGCAGACGTAGAGGCCAACTCGCCAATAATGTTGTCAAATATTAACGCCGAGATGATAGGTTGGGTTAGGTTAGGTTGTATTACGCTATTGACGTATATAAAAGTCCCACGGAGACGTAGAAGCCAACTCGCCAGGAATGTGGTCAAATATTAGTGCCGAGATGATAGGTTGGGTTAGGTTAGGTCATATTACGTTATTGATGTATAAAAAGGTCCCACGCAGACGTAGAGGCCAACTCGCCAATAATGATGTCAAATGTTGCCGCCGAGAGGTTAGGTTGTGTTAGGTTAGGTTATATTACGTTATTGATATATATCAAGGTCCAACGGAGACGTAGGGGCCAACTCGCCAGGAATAATGTCAAATATTGCCGCCGAGATGTTAGGTTGGTTTAGGTTAGGTTGTATTACGCTATAGACGTATACAGTGTTCCCACCGAGAAGTGGGGCCCGACTATCAAGGAATTAGGATAAATGGTACCCCGAGAGGTTAGGTTGGGTTAGGTTAGGTTATATTAGGTTATAGATGTGTATAAAGGACCCACGGGGACGTAGAGACCAACTCGCCAGGAATGTTGGCAAATATTACCGCCGAGATGATAGGTTGTGTTAGGTTAGGTTATATTACGTTCTTGATGTATATTAAGGTCCCACGGAGACGTAGAGGCCAACTCGCCAGGATTGTTGTCAAATAATAGCTCCGAGAAGTTAGGTTGGGTTAGGTTACGTTATATTACGTTATTGATGTACATGAGGCTCGCACGGAGACGTAGATGCCAACTCGCCAGGAATGTTGTCAAATATTACCGCCGACATGTTAGGTTGGGTTAGGTTTGGTTATATTTCGTTATTGATGTATATAAAGGTCCCACGGATACGTAGAGGCAAACTCGCCAGGAATGTTGTCAAATACTGCCGCCAAGATGATAGGTTGGGTTAGGTTAGGTTATATTACGCTATTGATGTATATAAAAGTCCCACGGACACGTAGAAGCCAACTCGCCAGGAATGTGGTCAAATATTAGTGCCGAGATGATAGGTCGGGTTAGGTTAGGTTATATTACGTTATTGATGTATAAAAAGGTCCCACGCAGACGTAGAGGCCAACTCGCCAATAATGTTGTCAAATATTAACGCCGAGATGATAGGTTGGGTTAGGTTAGGTTATATTACGCTATTGATGTATATAAAAGTCCCACGGAGACGTAGAAGCCAACTCGCCAGGAATGTGGTCAAATATTAGTGCCGACATGTTAGGTTGCTTTAGGTTAGGTTGTATTACGTTATAGATGTGTATAAAGGACCCACGGAGACGTAGAGGCCAACTCGCCAGGAATGTGGTCAAATATTAGTGCCGACATGTTAGGTTGGTTTAGGTTAGGTTGTATTACGTTATAGGTGTGTATAAAGGACCCACGGAGACGTAGAGGCCAACTCGCCAGGATTGTTGTCAAATAATAGCTCCGAGAGGTTAGGTTGGGTTAGGGTACGTTATATTACGTTATTGATGTACATGAGGGTCGCACGGAGACGTAGATGCCAACTCGCCAGGAATGTTGTCAAATATTACCGCCGACATGTTAGGTTGGGTTAGGTTTGGTTATATTTCGTTATTGATGTATATAAAGATCCCACGGATACGTAGATGCAAACTCGCCAGGAATGTTGTCAAATATTGCCGCCGAGATGATAGGTTGGGTTAGGTTAGGTTATATTACGCTATTGATGTATATAAAAGTCCCACGGACACGTAGAAACCAACTCGCCAGGAATGTGGTCAAATATTGCCGCCAAGATGATAGGTTGGGTTAGGTTAGGTTATATTACGCTATTGATGTATATAAAAGTCCCACGGACACGTAGAAGCCAACTCGCCAGGAATGTGGTCAAATATTAGTGCCGAGATGATAGGTTGGGTTAGGTTAGGTCATATTACGTTATTGATGTATAAAAAGGTCCCACGCAGACGTAGAGGCCAACTCGCCAATAATGTTGTCAAATATTAACGCCGAGATGATAGGTTTGGTTAGGTTAGGTTATATTACGCTATTGATGTATATAAAAGTCCCACGGAGACGTAGAAGCCAACTCGCCAGGAATGTGGTCAAATATTACCGCCGACATGTTAGGTTGGGTTAGGTTTGGTTATATTTCGTTATTGATGTATATAAAGGTCACACGGATACGTAGAGGCAAACTCGCCATGAATGTTGTCAAATATTGCCGCCGAGATGATAGGTTGGGTTAGGTTAGGTTATATTACGCTATTGGTGTATATAAAAGTCCCACGGACACGTAGAAGCCAACTCGCCAGGAATGTGGTCAAATATTAGTGCCGAGATGATAGGTCGGGTTAGGTTAGGTTATATTACGTTATTGATGTATAAAAAGGTCCCACGCAGACGTAGAGGCCAACTCGCCAATAATGTTGTCAAATCTTAACGCCGAGATGATAGGTTGGGTTAGGTTAGGTTATATTACGCTATTGATGTATATAAAAGTCCCACGGAGACGTAGAAGCCAACTCGCCAGGAATGTGGTCAAATATTAGTGCCGACATGTTAGTTTGGTTTAGGTTAGGTTGTATTACGTTATAGATGTGTATAAAGGACCCACGGAGACGTAGAGGCCAACTCGCCAGGAATGTTGCCAAATATTACCGCCGAGATGTTAGTTTGGGTTAGGTTAGGTTATATTACGTTATTGAGTTATATAGAGGTCCCACGGAGACGTAGAGGCCAACTCGCCAGGATTGTTGTCAAATAATAGCTCCGAGAGGTTAGGTTGGGTTAGGTTACGTTATATTACGTTATTGATGTACATGAGGGTCGCACGGAGACGTAGATGCCAACTCGCCAGGAGTGTTGCCAAATATTACCGCCGACATGTTAGGTTGGGTTAGGTTTGGTTATATTTCGTTATTGATGTATATAAAGATCCCACGGATACGTAGAGGCAAACTCGCCGGGAATGTAGTCAAATATTGCCGCCGAGAGGTTAGGTTGTGTTAGGTTTGGTTATGTTACATTATTGATGTATATAAAGGTCCGACGCAGACGTAGAGGCCAACTCGCCAGGAATGTTGTCAAATATTACCGCCGAGATGATAGGTTGGGTTAGGTTAGGTTATATTTCGTTATTGATGTATATGAAGGTCCCACGGAGACGTGGAGGCCAACTCGCCAGGAATGTTGTCAAATATTACAGCCGCGATGTTAGATTGGGTTAGGTTAGGTTATATTACGTTATTGAGTTATATAGAGGTCCCACGGAGACGTAGAGGCCAACTCGCCAGGATTGTTGTCAAATCATAGCTCCGAGAGGTTAGGTTGGGTTAGGTTACGTTATATTACGTTATTGATGTATATAAAGGTCCCACGGAGACGTAGAATCCAACTCGCCAGGAATGTTGTCAAATATTACCGCCGAGATGATAGGCTGGGTTAGGTTAGGTTATATTACGCTATTGATGTATATAAAAGTCCCACGGAGACGTAGAAGCCAACTCGCCAGGAATATGGTCAAATATTAGTGCCGACATGTTAGGTTGGTTTAGGTTAGGTTGTATTACGTTATAGATGTACATGAGGGTCTCACGCAGACGTAGAGGCCAACTCGCTAATAATGTTGTCAAATATTAACGCCGAGATGATAGGTTGGGTTAGGTTAGGTTATATTACGCTATTGATGTATATAAAAGTCCCACGGAGACGTAGAAGCCAACTCGCCAGGAATGTGGTCAAATATTAGTGCCGACATGTTAGGTTGGTTTAGGTTAGGTTGTATTACGTTATAGATGTGTATAAAGGACCCACGGAGACGTAGAGGCCAACTCGCCAGGAGTGTTGCCAAATATTACCGCCGACATGTTAGGTTGGGTTAGGTTTGGTTATATTTCGTTATTGATGTATATAAAGATCCCACGGATACGTAGAGGCAAACTCGCCGGGAATGTTGTCAAATATTGCCGCCGAGAGGTTAGGTTGTGTTAGGTTTGGTTATGTTACATTATTGATGTATATAAAGGTCCGACGCAGACGTAGAGGCCAACTCGCCAGGAATGTTGTCAAATATTACCGCCGAGATGATAGGTTGGGTTAGGTTAGGTTATATTTCGTTATTGATGTATATGAAGGTCCCACGGAGACGTGGAGGCCAACTCACCAGGAATGTTGTCAAATATTACAGCCGCGATGTTAGATTGGGTTAGGTTAGGTTATATTACGTTATTGAGTTATACAGAGGTCCCACGGAGACGTAGAGGCCAACTCGCCAGGATTGTTGTCAAATAATAGCTCCGAGAGGTTAGGTTGGGTTAGGTTACGTTATATTACGTTATTGATGTATATAAAGGTCCCACGGAGACGTAGAATCCAACTCGCCAGGAATGTTGTCAAATATTACCGCCGAGATGATAGGCTGGGTTAGGTTAGGTTATATTACGCTATTGATGTATATAAAATTCCCACGGAGACGTAGAAGCCAACTCGCCAGGAATATGGTCAAATATTAGTGCCGACATGTTAGGTTGGTTTAGGTTAGGTTGTACTACGTTATAGATGTACATGAGGGTCGCACGGAGACGTAGATGCCAACTCGCCAGGAATGTTGTCAAATATTACCGCCGACATGTTAGGTTGGGTTAGGTTTGGTTATATTTCGTTATTGATGTATATAAAGGTCCCACGGATACGTAGAGGCAAACTCGCCAGGAATGTTGTCAAATATTGCCGCCGAGATGATAGGTTGGGTTAGGTTAGGTTATATTACGCTATTGATGTATATAAAAGTCCCACGGACACGTAGAAGCCAACTCGCCAGGAATGTGGTCAAATATTAGTGCCGAGATGATAGGTTGGGTTAGGTTAGGTTATATTACGTTATTGATGTATAAAAAGGTCCCACGCAGACGTAGAGGCCAACTCGCCAATAATGTTGTCAAATATTAACGCCGAGATGATAGGTTGGGTTAGGTTAGGTTATATTACGCTATTGATGTATATAAAAGTCCCACGGAGACGTAGAAGCCAACTCGCCAGGAATGTGGTCAAATATTAGTGCCGACATGTTAGGTTGGTTTAGGTTAGGTTGTGTTACGTTATAGATGTGTATAAAGGACCCACGGAGACGTAGAGGCCAACTCGCCAGGAGTGTTGCCAAATATTACCGCCGACATGTTAGGTTGGGTTATGTTTGGTTATATTTCGTTATTGATGTATATAAAGATCCCACGGATACGTAGAGGCAAACTCGCCGGGAATGTTGTCAAATATTGCCGCCGAGAGGTTAGGTTGTGTTAGGTTTGGTTATGTTACATTATTGATGTATATAAAGGACCGACGCAGACGTAGAGGCCAACTCGCCAGGAATGTAGTCAAATATTACCGCCGAGATGATAGGTTGGTTTAGGTTAGGTTATATTTCGTTATTGATGTATATGAAGGTCCCACGGAGACGTAGAGGCCAACTCGCCAGGAATGTTGTCAAATATTACCGCCGAGATGATAGGTTGGGTTAGGTTAGGTTATATTTCGTTATTGATGTATATGAAGGTCCCACGGAGACGTGGAGGCCAACTCGCCAGGAATGTTGTCAAATATTACAGCCGCGATGTTAGATTGGGTTAGGTTAGGTTATATTACGTTATTGAGTTATATAGAGGTCCCACGGAGACGTAGAGGCCAACTCGCCAGGATTGTTGTCAAATAATAGCTCCGAGAGGTTAGGTTGGGTTAGGTTACGTTATATTACGTTATTGATGTATATAAAGGTCCCACGGAGACGTAGAATCCAACTCGCCAGGAATGTTGTCAAATATTACCGCCGAGATGATAGGCTGGGTTAGGTTAGGTTATATTACGCTATTGATGTATATAAAAGTCCCACGGAGACGTAGAAGCCAACTCGCCAGGAATGTGGTCAAATATTACCGCCGAGATGATAGGTTGGGTTAGGTTAGGTTATATTACGCTATTGATGTATAAAAAGGTCCCACGCAGACGTAGAGGCCAACTCGCCAATAATGTTGTCAAATATTAACGCCGAGATGATAGGTTGGGTTAGGTTAGGTTATATTACGCTATTGATATATATAAAAGTCCCACGGAGACGTAGAAGCCAACTCGCCAGGAATGTGGTCAAATATTAGTGCCGACATGTTAGGTTGGTTTAGGTTAGGTTGTGTTACGTTATAGATGTGTATAAAGGACCCACGGAGACGTAGAGGCCAACTCGCCAGGAGTGTTGCCAAATATTACCGCCGACATGTTAGGTTGGGTTATGTTTGGTTATATTTCGTTATTGATGTATATAAAGATCCCACGGATACGTAGAGGCAAACTCGCCGGGAATGTTGTCAAATATTGCCGCCGAGAGGTTAGTTTGTGTTAGGTTTGGTTATGTTACATTATTGATGTATATAAAGGTCCGACGCAGACGTAGAGGCCAACTCGCCAGGAATGTAGTCAAATATTACCGCCGAGATGATAGGTTGGGTTAGGTTAGGTTATATTTCGTTATTGATGTATATGAAGGTCCCACGGAGACGTGGAGGCCAACTCGCCAGGAATGTTGTCAAATATTACAGCCGCGATGTTAGATTGGGTTAGGTTAGGTTATATTACGTTATTGAGTTATATAGAGGTCCCACGGAGACGTAGAGGCCAACTCGCCAGGATTGTTGTCAAATCATAGCTCCGAGAGGTTAGGTTGGGTTAGGTTACGTTATATTACGTTATTGATGTATATAAAGGTCCCACGGAGACGTAGAATCCAACTCGCCAGGAATGTTGTCAAATATTACCGCCGAGATGATAGGCTGGGTTAGGTTAGGTTATATTACGCTATTGATGTATATAAAAGTCCCACGGAGACGTAGAAGCCAACTCGCCAGGAATATGGTCAAATATTAGTGCCGACATGTTAGGTTGGTTTAGGTTAGGTTGTATTACGTTATAGATGTACATGAGGGTCTCACGCAGACGTAGAGGCCAACTCGCTAATAATGTTGTCAAATATTAACGCCGAGATGATAGGTTGGGTTAGGTTAGGTTATATTACGCTATTGATGTATATAAAAGTCCCACGGAGACGTAGAAGCCAACTCGCCAGGAATGTGGTCAAATATTAGTGCCGACATGTTAGGTTGGTTTAGGTTAGGTTGTATTACGTTATAGATGTGTATAAAGGACCCACGGAGACGTAGAGGCCAACTCGCCAGGAGTGTTGCCAAATATTACCGCCGACATGTTAGGTTGGGTTAGGTTTGGTTATATTTCGTTATTGATGTATATAAAGATCCCACGGATACGTAGAGGCAAACTCGCCGGGAATGTTGTCAAATATTGCCGCCGAGAGGTTAGGTTGTGTTAGGTTTGGTTATGTTACATTATTGATGTATATAAAGGTCCGACGCAGACGTAGAGGCCAACTCGCCAGGAATGTTGTCAAATATTACCGCCGAGATGATAGGTTGGGTTAGGTTAGGTTATATTTCGTTATTGATGTATATGAAGGTCCCACGGAGACGTGGAGGCCAACTCACCAGGAATGTTGTCAAATATTACAGCCGCGATGTTAGATTGGGTTAGGTTAGGTTATATTACGTTATTGAGTTATATAGAGGTCCCACGGAGACGTAGAGGCCAACTCGCCAGGATTGTTGTCAAATAATAGCTCCGAGAGGTTAGGTTGGGTTAGGTTACGTTATATTACGTTATTGATGTACATGAGGGTCGCACGCAGACGTAGATGCCAACTCGCCAGGAGTGTTGCCAAATATTACCGCCGACATGTTAGGTTGCTTTAGGTTTGGTTATATTTCGTTATTGATGTATATAAAGATCCCACGGATACGTAGAGGCAAACTCGCCGGGAATGTAGTCAAATATTGCCGCCGAGAGGTTAGGTTGTGTTAGGTTTGGTTATGTTACATTATTGATGTATATAAAGGTCCGACGCAGACGTAGAGGCCAACTCGCCAGGAATGTTGTCAAATATTACCGCCGAGATGATAGGTTGGGTTAGGTTAGGTTATATTTCGTTATTGATGTATATGAAGGTCCCACGGAGACGTGGAGGCCAACTCGCCAGGAATGTTGTCAAATATTACAGCCGCGATGTTAGATTGGGTTAGGTTAGGTTATATTATGTTATTGAGTTATATAGAGGTCCCACGGAGACGTAGAGGCCAACTCGCCAGGATTGTTGTCAAATAATAGCTCCGAGAGGTTAGGTTGGGTTAGGTTACGTTATATTACGTTATTGATGTATATAAAGGTCCCACGGGACGTAGAATCCAACTCGCCAGGAATGTTGTCAAATATTACCGCCGAGATGATAGGCTGGGTTAGGTTAGGTTATATTACGCTATTGATGTATATAAAAGTCCCACGGAGACGTAGAAGCCAACTCGCCAGGAATGTGGTCAAATATTACCGCCGAGATGATAGGTTGGGTTAGGTTAGGTTATATTACGCTATTGATGTATAAAAAGGTCCCACGCAGACGTAGAGGCCAACTCGCCAATAATGTTGTCAAATATTAACGCCGAGATGATAGGTTGGGTTAGGTTAGGTTATATTACGCTATTGATGTATATAAAATTCCCACGGAGACGTAGAAGCCAACTCGCCAGGAATGTGGTCAAATATTAGTGCCGACATGTTAGGTTGGTTTAGGTTAGGTTGTGTTACGTTATAGATGTGTATAAAGGACCCACGGAGACGTAGAGGCCAACTCGCCAGGAGTGTTGCCAAATATTACCGCCGACATGTTAGGTTGGGTTATGTTTGGTTATATTTCGTTATTGATGTATATAAAGATCCCACGGATACGTAGAGGCAAACTCGCCGGGAATGTTGTCAAATATTGCCGCCGAGAGGTTAGGTTGTGTTAGGTTTGGTTATGTTACATTATTGATGTATATAAAGGTCCGACGCAGACGTAGAGGCCAACTCGCCAGGAATGTAGTCAAATATTACCGCCGAGATGATAGGTTGGGTTAGGTTAGGTTATATTTCGTTATTGATGTATATGAAGGTCCCACGGAGACGTGGAGGCCAACTCGCCAGGAATGTTGTCAAATATTACAGCCGCGATGTTAGATTGGGTTAGGTTAGGTTATATTACGTTATTGAGTTATATAGAGGTCCCACGGAGACGTAGAGGCCAACTCGCCAGGATTGTTGTCAAATCATAGCTCCGAGAGGTTAGGTTGGGTTAGGTTACGTTATATTACGTTATTGATGTATATAAAGGTCCCACGGAGACGTAGAATCCAACTCGCCAGGAATGTTGTCAAATATTACCGCCGAGATGATAGGCTGGGTTAGGTTAGGTTATATTACGCTATTGATGTATATAAAAGTCCCACGGAGACGTAGAAGCCAACTCGCCAGGAATGTGGTCAAATATTAGTGCCGACATGTTAGGTTGGTTTAGGTTAGGTTGTATTACGTTATAGATGTACATGAGGGTCTCACGCAGACGTAGAGGCCAACTCGCTAATAATGTTGTCAAATATTAACGCCGAGATGATAGGTTGGGTTAGGTTAGGTTATATTACGCTATTGATGTATATAAAAGTCCCACGGAGACGTAGAAGCCAACTCGCCAGGAATGTGGTCAAATATTAGTGCCGACATGTTAGGTTGGTTTAGGTTAGGTTGTATTACGTTATAGATGTGTATAAAGGACCCACGGAGACGTAGAGGCCAACTCGCCAGGAGTGTTGCCAAATATTACCGCCGACATGTTAGGTTGGGTTAGGTTTGGTTATATTTCGTTATTGATGTATATAAAGATCCCACGGATACGTAGAGGCAAACTCGCCGGGAATGTTGTCAAATATTGCCGCCGAGAGGTTAGGTTGTGTTAGGTTTGGTTATGTTACATTATTGATGTATATAAAGGTCCGACGCAGACGTAGAGGCCAACTCGCCAGGAATGTTGTCAAATATTACCGCCGAGATGATAGGTTGGGTTAGGTTAGGTTATATTTCGTTATTGATGTATATGAAGGTCCCACGGAAACGTGGAGGCCAACTCACCAGGAATGTTGTCAAATATTACAGCCGCGATGTTAGATTGGGTTAGGTTAGGTTATATTACGTTATTGAGTTATACAGAGGTCCCACGGAGACGTAGAGGCCAACTCGCCAGGATTGTTGTCAAATAATAGCTCCGAGAGGTTAGGTTGGGTTAGGTTACGTTATATTACGTTATTGATGTATATAAAGGTCCCACGGAGACGTAGAATCCAACTCGCCAGGAATGTTGTCAAATATTACCGCCGAGATGATAGGCTGGGTTAGGTTAGGTTATATTACGCTATTGATGTATATAAAAGTCCCACGGAGACGTAGAAGCCAACTCGCCAGGAATATGGTCAAATATTAGTGCCGACAGGTTAGGTTGGTTTAGGTTAGGTTGTACTACGTTATAGATGTACATGAGGGTCGCACGGAGACGTAGATGCCAACTCGCCAGGAATGTTGTCAAATATTACCGCCGACATGTTAGGTTGGGTTAGGTTTGGTTATATTTCGTTATTGATGTATATAAAGGTCCCACGGATACGTAGAGGCAAACTCGCCAGGAATGTTGTCAAATATTGCCGCCGAGATGATAGGTTGGGTTAGGTTAGGTTATATTACGCTATTGATGTATATAAAAGTCCCACGGACACGTAGAAGCCAACTCGCCAGGAATGTGGTCAAATATTAGTGCCGAGATGATAGGTTGGGTTAGGTTAGGTTATATTACGTTATTGATGTATAAAAAGGTCCCACGCAGACGTAGAGGCCAACTCGCCAATAATGTTGTCAAATATTAACGCCGAGATGATAGGTTGGGTTAGGTTAGGTTATATTACGCTATTGATGTATATAAAAGTCCCACGGAGACGTAGAAGCCAACTCGCCAGGAATGTGGTCAAATATTAGTGCCGACATGTTAGGTTGGTTTAGGTTAGGTTGTGTTACGTTATAGATGTGTATAAAGGACCCACGGAGACGTAGAGGCCAACTCGCCAGGAGTGTTGCCAAATATTACCGCCGACATGTTAGGTTGGGTTATGTTTGGTTATATTTCGTTATTGATGTATATAAAGATCCCACGGATACGTAGAGGCAAACTCGCCGGGAATGTTGTCAAATATTGCCGCCGAGAGGTTAGGTTGTGTTAGGTTTGGTTATGTTACATTATTGATGTATATAAAGGTCCGACGCAGACGTAGAGGCCAACTCGCCAGGAATGTAGTCAAATATTACCGCCGAGATGATAGGTTGGGTTAGGTTAGGTTATATTTCGTTATTGATGTATATGAAGGTCCCACGGAGACGTGGAGGCCAACTCGCCAGGAATGTTGTCAAATATTACAGCCGCGATGTTAGATTGGGTTAGGTTAGGTTATATTACGTTATTGAGTTATATAGAGGTCCCACGGAGACGTAGAGGCCAACTCGCCAGGATTGTTGTCAAATCATAGCTCCGAGAGGTTAGGTTGGGTTAGGTTACGTTATATTACGTTATTGATGTACATGAGGGTCGCACGGAGACGTAGATGCCAACTCGCCAGGAGTGTTGCCAAATATTACCGCCGACATGTTAGGTTGGGTTAGGTTTGGTTATATTTCGTTATTGATGTATATAAAGATCCCACGGATACGTAGAGGCAAACTCGCCGGGAATGTTGTCAAATATTGCCGCCGAGAGGTTAGGTTGTGTTAGGTTTGGTTATGTTACATTATTGATGTATATAAAGGTCCGACGCAGACGTAGAGGCCAACTCGCCAGGAATGTTGTCAAATATTACCGCCGAGATGATAGGTTGGGTTAGGTTAGGTTATATTTCGTTATTGATGTATATGAAGGTCCCACGGAAACGTGGAGGCCAACTCACCAGGAATGTTGTCAAATATTACAGCCGCGATGTTAGATTGGGTTAGGTTAGGTTATATTACGTTATTGAGTTATACAGAGGTCCCACGGAGACGTAGAGGCCAACTCGCCAGGATTGTTGTCAAATAATAGCTCCGAGAGGTTAGGTTGGGTTAGGTTACGTTATATTACGTTATTGATGTATATAAAGGTCCCACGGAGACGTAGAATCCAACTCGCCAGGAATGTTGTCAAATATTACCGCCGAGATGATAGGCTGGGTTAGGTTAGGTTATATTACGCTATTGATGTATATAAAAGTCCCACGGAGACGTAGAAGCCAACTCGCCAGGAATGTGGTCAAATATTAGTGCCGACATGTTAGGTTGGTTTAGGTTAGGTTGTATTACGTTATAGATGTACATGAGGGTCTCACGCAGACGTAGAGGCCAACTCGCTAATAATGTTGTCAAATATTAACGCCGAGATGATAGGTTGGGTTAGGTTAGGTTATATTACGCTATTGATGTATATAAAAGTCCCACGGAGACGTAGAAGCCAACTCGCCAGGAATGTGGTCAAATATTAGTGCCGACATGTTAGGTTGGTTTAGGTTAGGTTGTATTACGTTATAGATGTGTATAAAGGACCCACGGAGACGTAGAGGCCAACTCGCCAGGAGTGTTGCCAGATATTACCGCCGACATGTTAGGTTGGGTTATGTTTGGTTATATTTCGTTATTGATGTATATAAAGATCCCACGGATACGTAGAGGCAAACTCGCCGGGAATGTTGTCAAATATTGCCGCCGAGAGGTTAGGTTGTGTTAGGTTTGGTTATGTTACATTATTGATGTATATAAAGGTCCGACGCAGACGTAGAGGCCAACTCGCCAGGAATGTAGTCAAATATTACCGCCGAGATGATAGGTTGGGTTAGGTTAGGTTATATTTCGTTATTGATGTATATGAAGGTCCCACGGAGACGTGGAGGCCAACTCGCCAGGAATGTTGTCAAATATTACAGCCGCGATGTTAGATTGGGTTAGGTTAGGTTATATTACGTTATTGAGTTATATAGAGGTCCCACGGAGACGTAGAGGCCAACTCGCCAGGATTGTTGTCAAATCATAGCTCCGAGAGGTTAGGTTGGGTTAGGTTACGTTATATTACGTTATTGATGTACATGAGGGTCGCACGGAGACGTAGATGCCAACTCGCCAGGAGTGTTGCCAAATATTACCGCCGACATGTTAGGTTGGGTTAGGTTTGGTTATATTTCGTTATTGATGTATATAAAGATCCCACGGATACGTAGAGGCAAACTCGCCGGGAATGTAGTCAAATATTGCCGCCGAGAGGTTAGGTTGTGTTAGGTTTGGTTATGTTACATTATTGATGTATATAAAGGTCCGACGCAGACGTAGAGGCCAACTCGCCAGGAATGTTGTCAAATATTACCGCCGAGATGATAGGTTGGGTTAGGTTAGGTTATATTTCGTTATTGATGTATATGAAGGTCCCACGGAGACGTGGAGGCCAACTCGCCAGGAATGTTGTCAAATATTACAGCCGCGATGTTAGATTGGGTTAGGTTAGGTTATATTACGTTATTGAGTTATATAGAGGTCCCACGGAGACGTAGAGGCCAACTCGCCAGGATTGTTGTCAAATAATAGCTCCGAGAGGTTAGGTTGGGTTAGGTTACGTTATATTACGTTATTGATGTATATAAAGGTCCCACGGAGACGTAGAATCCAACTCGCCAGGAATGTTGTCAAATATTACCGCCGAGATGATAGGCTGGGTTAGGTTAGGTTATATTACGCTATTGATGTATATAAAAGTCCCACGGAGACGTAGAAGCCAACTCGCCAGGAATGTGGTCAAATATTACCGCCGAGATGATAGGTTGGGTTAGGTTAGGTTATATTACGCTATTGATGTATAAAAAGGTCCCACGCAGACGTAGAGGCCAACTCGCCAATAATGTTGTCAAATATTAACGCCGAGATGATAGGTTGGGTTAGGTTAGGTTATATTACGCTATTGATGTATATAAAAGTCCCACGGAGACGTAGAAGCCAACTCGCCAGGAATGTGGTCAAATATTAGTGCCGACATGTTAGGTTGGTTTAGGTTAGGTTGTGTTACGTTATAGATGTGTATAAAGGACCCACGGAGACGTAGAGGCCAACTCGCCAAGAGTGTTGCCAAATATTACCGCCGACATGTTAGGTTGGGTTATGTTTGGTTATATTTCGTTATTGATGTATATAAAGATCCCACGGATACGTAGAGGCAAACTCGCCGGGAATGTTGTCAAATATTGCCGCCGAGAGGTTAGGTTGTGTTAGGTTTGGTTATGTTACATTATTGATGTATATAAAGGTCCGACGCAGACGTAGAGGCCAACTCGCCAGGAATGTAGTCAAATATTACCGCCGAGATGATAGGTTGGGTTAGGTTAGGTTATATTTCGTTATTGATGTATATGAAGGTCCCACGGAGACGTGGAGGCCAACTCGCCAGGAATGTTGTCAAATATTACAGCCGCGATGTTAGATTGGGTTAGGTTAGGTTATATTACGTTATTGAGTTATATAGAGGTCCCACGGAGACGTAGAGGCCAACTCGCCAGGATTGTTGTCAAATCATAGCTCCGAGAGGTTAGGTTGGGTTAGGTTACGTTATATTACGTTATTGATGTATATAAAGGTCCCACGGAGACGTAGAATCCAACTCGCCAGGAATGTTGTCAAATATTACCGCCGAGATGATAGGCTGGGTTAGGTTAGGTTATATTACGCTATTGATGTATATAAAAGTCCCACGGAGACGTAGAAGCCAACTCGCCAGGAATATGGTCAAATATTAGTGCCGACATGTTAGGTTGGTTTAGGTTAGGTTGTATTACGTTATAGATGTACATGAGGGTCTCACGCAGACGTAGAGGCCAACTCGCTAATAATGTTGTCAAATATTAACGCCGAGATGATAGGTTGGGTTAGGTTAGGTTATATTACGCTATTGATGTATATAAAAGTCCCACGGAGACGTAGAAGCCAACTCGCCAGGAATGTGGTCAAATATTAGTGCCGACATGTTAGGTTGGTTTAGGTTAGGTTGTATTACGTTATAGATGTGTATAAAGGACCCACGGAGACGTAGAGGCCAACTCGCCAGGAGTGTTGCCAAATATTACCGCCGACATGTTAGGTTGGGTTAGGTTTGGTTATATTTCGTTATTGATGTATATAAAGATCCCACGGATACGTAGAGGCAAACTCGCCGGGAATGTTGTCAAATATTGCCGCCGAGAGGTTAGGTTGTGTTAGGTTTGGTTATGTTACATTATTGATGTATATAAAGGTCCGACGCAGACGTAGAGGCCAACTCGCCAGGAATGTTGTCAAATATTACCGCCGAGATGATAGGTTGGGTTAGGTTAGGTTATATTTCGTTATTGATGTATATGAAGGTCCCACGGAGACGTGGAGGCCAACTCACCAGGAATGTTGTCAAATATTACAGCCGCGATGTTAGATTGGGTTAGGTTAGGTTATATTACGTTATTGAGTTATATAGAGGTCCCACGGAGACGTAGAGGCCAACTCGCCAGGATTGTTGTCAAATAATAGCTCCGAGAGGTTAGGTTGGGTTAGGTTACGTTATATTACGTTATTGATGTACATGAGGGTCGCACGCAGACGTAGATGCCAACTCGCCAGGAGTGTTGCCAAATATTACCGCCGACATGTTAGGTTGGGTTAGGTTTGGTTATATTTCGTTATTGATGTATATAAAGATCCCACGGATACGTAGAGGCAAACTCGCCGGGAATGTAGTCAAATATTGCCGCCGAGAGGTTAGGTTGTGTTAGGTTTGGTTATGTTACATTATTGATGTATATAAAGGTCCGACGCAGACGTAGAGGCCAACTCGCCAGGAATGTTGTCAAATATTACCGCCGAGATGATAGGTTGGGTTAGGTTAGGTTATATTTCGTTATTGATGTATATGAAGGTCCCACGGAGACGTGGAGGCCAACTCGCCAGGAATGTTGTCAAATATTACAGCCGCGATGTTAGATTGGGTTAGGTTAGGTTATATTATGTTATTGAGTTATATAGAGGTCCCACGGAGACGTAGAGGCCAACTCGCCAGGATTGTTGTCAAATAATAGCTCCGAGAGGTTAGGTTGGGTTAGGTTACGTTATATTACGTTATTGATGTATATAAAGGTCCCACGGAGACGTAGAATCCAACTCGCCAGGAATGTTGTCAAATATTACCGCCGAGATGATAGGCTGGGTTAGGTTAGGTTATATTACGCTATTGATGTATATAAAAGTCCCACGGAGACGTAGAAGCCAACTCGCCAGGAATGTGGTCAAATATTACCGCCGAGATGATAGGTTGGGTTAGGTTAGGTTATATTACGCTATTGATGTATAAAAAGGTCCCACGCAGACGTAGAGGCCAACTCGCCAATAATGTTGTCAAATATTAACGCCGAGATGATAGGTTGGGTTAGGTTAGGTTATATTACGCTATTGATGTATATAAAAGTCCCACGGAGACGTAGAAGCCAACTCGCCAGGAATGTGGTCAAATATTAGTGCCGACATGTTAGGTTGGTTTAGGTTAGGTTGTGTTACGTTATAGATGTGTATAAAGGACCCACGGAGACGTAGAGGCCAACTCGCCAGGAGTGTTGCCAAATATTACCGCCGACATGTTAGGTTGGGTTATGTTTGGTTATATTTCGTTATTGATGTATATAAAGATCCCACGGATACGTAGAGGCAAACTCGCCGGGAATGTTGTCAAATATTGCCGCCGAGAGGTTAGGTTGTGTTAGGTTTGGTTATGTTACATTATTGATGTATATAAAGGTCCGACGCAGACGTAGAGGCCAACTCGCCAGGAATGTAGTCAAATATTACCGCCGAGATGATAGGTTGGGTTAGGTTAGGTTATATTTCGTTATTGATGTATATGAAGGTCCCACGGAGACGTGGAGGCCAACTCGCCAGGAATGTTGTCAAATATTACAGCCGCGATGTTAGATTGGGTTAGGTTAGGTTATATTACGTTATTGAGTTATATAGAGGTCCCACGGAGACGTAGAGGCCAACTCGCCAGGATTGTTGTCAAATCATAGCTCCGAGAGGTTAGGTTGGGTTAGGTTACGTTATATTACGTTATTGATGTATATAAAGGTCCCACGGAGACGTAGAATCCAACTCGCCAGGAATGTTGTCAAATATTACCGCCGAGATGATAGGCTGGGTTAGGTTAGGTTATATTACGCTATTGATGTATATAAAAGTCCCACGGAGACGTAGAAGCCAACTCGCCAGGAATATGGTCAAATATTAGTGCCGACATGTTAGGTTGGTTTAGGTTAGGTTGTATTACGTTATAGATGTACATGAGGGTCTCACGCAGACGTAGAGGACAACTCGCTAATAATGTTGTCAAATATTAACGCCGAGATGATAGGTTGGGTTAGGTTAGGTTATATTACGCTATTGATGTATATAAAAGTCCCACGGAGACGTAGAAGCCAACTCGCCAGGAATGTGGTCAAATATTAGTGCCGACATGTTAGGTTGGTTTAGGTTAGGTTGTATTACGTTATAGATGTGTATAAAGGACCCACGGAGACGTAGAGGCCAACTCGCCAGGAGTGTTGCCAAATATTACCGCCGACATGTTAGGTTGGGTTAGGTTTGGTTATATTTCGTTATTGATGTATATAAAGATCCCACGGATACGTAGAGGCAAACTCGCCGGGAATGTTGTCAAATATTGCCGCCGAGAGGTTAGGTTGTGTTAGGTTTGGTTATGTTACATTATTGATGTATATAAAGGTCCGACGCAGACGTAGAGGCCAACTCGCCAGGAATGTTGTCAAATATTACCGCCGAGATGATAGGTTGGGTTAGGTTAGGTTATATTTCGTTATTGATGTATATGAAGGTCCCACGGAGACGTGGAGGCCAACTCACCAGGAATGTTGTCAAATATTACAGCCGCGATGTTAGATTGGGTTAGGTTAGGTTATATTACGTTATTGAGTTATATAGAGGTCCCACGGAGACGTAGAGGCCAACTCGCCAGGATTGTTGTCAAATAATAGCTCCGAGAGGTTAGGTTGGGTTAGGTTACGTTATATTACGTTATTGATGTATATAAAGGTCCCACGGAGACGTAGAATCCAACTCGCCAGGAATGTTGTCAAATATTACCGCCGACATGATAGGCTGGGTTAGGTTAGGTTATATTACGCTATTGATGTATATAAAAGTCCCACGGAGACGTAGAAGCCAACTCGCCAGGAATATGGTCAAATATTAGTGCCGACATGTTAGGTTGGTTTAGGTTAGGTTGTACTACGTTATAGATGTACATGAGGGTCGCACGGAGACGTAGATGCCAACTCGCCAGGAATGTTGTCAAATATTACCGCCGACATGTTAGGTTGGGTTAGGTTTGGTTATATTTCGTTATTGATGTATATAAAGGTCCCACGGATACGTAGAGGCAAACTCGCCAGGAATGTTGTCAAATATTGCCGCCGAGATGATAGGTTGGGTTAGGTTAGGTTATATTACGCTATTGATGTATATAAAAGTCCCACGGACACGTAGAAGCCAACTCGCCAGGAATGTGGTCAAATATTAGTGCCGAGATGATAGGTTGGGTTAGGTTAGGTTATATTACGTTATTGATGTATAAAAAGGTCCCACGCAGACGTAGAGGCCAACTCGCCAATAATGTTGTCAAATATTAACGCCGAGATGATAGGTTGGGTTAGGTTAGGTTATATTACGCTATTGATGTATATAAAAGTCCCACGGAGACGTAGAAGCCAACTCGCCAGGAATGTGGTCAAATATTAGTGCCGACATGTTAGGTTGGTTTAGGTTAGGTTGTGTTACGTTATAGATGTGTATAAAGGACCCACGGAGACGTAGAGGCCAACTCGCCAGGAGTGTTGCCAAATATTACCGCCGACATGTTAGGTTGGGTTATGTTTGGTTATATTTCGTTATTGATGTATATAAAGATCCCACGGATACGTAGAGGCAAACTCGCCGGGAATGTTGTCAAATATTGCCGCCGAGAGGTTAGGTTGTGTTAGGTTTGGTTATGTTACATTATTGATGTATATAAAGGTCCGACGCAGACGTAGAGGCCAACTCGCCAGGAATGTAGTCAAATATTACCGCCGAGATGATAGGTTGGGTTAGGTTAGGTTATATTTCGTTATTGATGTATATGAAGGTCCCACGGAGACGTGGAGGCCAACTCGCCAGGAATGTTGTCAAATATTACAGCCGCGATGTTAGATTGGGTTAGGTTAGGTTATATTACGTTATTGAGTTATATAGAGGTCCCACGGAGACGTAGAGGCCAACTCGCCAGGATTGTTGTCAAATCATAGCTCCGAGAGGTTAGGTTGGGTTAGGTTACGTTATATTACGTTATTGATGTATATAAAGGTCCCACGGAGACGTAGAATCCAACTCGCCAGGAATGTTGTCAAATATTACCGCCGAGATGATAGGCTGGGTTAGGTTAGGTTATATTACGCTATTGATGTATATAAAAGTCCCACGGAGACGTAGAAGCCAACTCGCCAGGAATATGGTCAAATATTAGTGCCGACATGTTAGGTTGGTTTAGGTTAGGTTGTATTACGTTATAGATGTACATGAGGGTCTCACGCAGACGTAGAGGCCAACTCGCTAATAATGTTGTCAAATATTAACGCCGAGATGATAGGTTGGGTTAGGTTAGGTTATATTTCGTTATTGATGTATATGAAGGTCCCACGGAGACGTGGAGGCCAACTCGCCAGGAATGTTGTCAAATATTACAGCCGCGATGTTAGATTGGGTTAGGTTAGGTTATATTACGTTATTGAGTTATATAGAGGTCCCACGGAGACGTAGAGGCCAACTCGCCAGGATTGTTGTCAAATAATAGCTCCGAGAGGTTAGGTTGGGTTAGGTTACGTTATATTACGTTATTGATGTATATAAAGGTCCCACGGAGACGTAGAATCCAACTCGCCAGGAATGTTGTCAAATATTACCGCCGAGATGATAGGCTGGGTTAGGTTAGGTTATATTACGCTATTGATGTATATAAAAGTCCCACGGAGACGTAGAAGCCAACTCGCCAGGAATATGGTCAAATATTAGTGCCGACATGTTAGGTTGGTTTAGGTTAGGTTGTACTACGTTATAGATGTACATGAGGGTCGCACGGAGACGTAGATGCCAACTCGCCAGGAATGTTGTCAAATATTACCGCCGACATGTTAGGTTGGGTTAGGTTTGGTTAAATTTCGTTATTGATGTATATAAAGGTCCCACGGATACGTAGAGGCAAACTCGCCAGGAATGTTGTCAAATATTGCCGCCGAGATGATAGGTTGGGTTAGGTTAGGTTATATTACGCTATTGATGTATATAAAAGTCCCACGGACACGTAGAAGCCAACTCGCCAGGAATGTGGTCAAATATTAGTGCCGAGATGATAGGTTGGGTTAGGTTAGGTTATATTACGTTATTGATGTATAAAAAGGTCCCACGCAGACGTAGAGGCCAACTCGCCAATAATGTTGTCAAATATTAACGCCGAGATGATAGGTTGGGTTAGGTTAGGTTATATTACGCTATTGATGTATATAAAAGTCCCACGGAGACGTAGAAGCCAACTCGCCAGGAATGTGGTCAAATATTAGTGCCGACATGTTAGGTTGGTTTAGGTTAGGTTGTGTTACGTTATAGATGTGTATAAAGGACCCACGGAGACGTAGAGGCCAACTCGCCAGGAGTGTTGCCAAATATTACCGCCGACATGTTAGGTTGGGTTATTTTTGGTTATATTTCGTTATTGATGTATATAAAGATCCCACGGATACGTAGAGGCAAACTCACCGGGAATGTTGTCAAATATTGCCGCCGAGAGGTTAGGTTGTGTTAGGTTTGGTTATGTTACATTATTGATGTATATAAAGGTCCGACGCAGACGTAGAGGCCAACTCGCCAGGAATGTAGTCAAATATTACCGCCGAGATGATAGGTTGGGTTAGGTTAGGTTATATTTCGTTATTGATGTATATGAAGGTCCCACGGAGACGTGGAGGCCAACTCGCCAGGAATGTTGTCAAATATTACAGCCGCGATGTTAGATTGGGTTAGGTTAGGTTATATTACGTTATTGAGTTATATAGAGGTCCCACGGAGACGTAGAGGCCAACTCGCCAGGATTGTTGTCA
The DNA here is from genome assembly GCA_963969225.1 of Xylocopa violacea. Classification (NCBI taxonomy): domain Eukaryota; kingdom Metazoa; phylum Arthropoda; class Insecta; order Hymenoptera; family Apidae; genus Xylocopa; species Xylocopa violacea. The sequence goes on along the minus strand of CAXAJV010000021.1, from coordinate 1,206,093 downwards.
AATCATAGCTCCGAGAGGTTAGGTTGGGTTAGGTTACGTTATATTACGTTATTGATGTATATAAAGGTCCCACGGAGACGTAGAATCCAACTCGCCAGGAATGTTGTCAAATATTACCGCCGAGATGATAGGCTGGGTTAGGTTAGGTTATATTACGCTATTGATGTATATAAAAGTCCCACGGAGACGTAGAAGCCAACTCGCCAGGAATATGGTCAAATATTAGTGCCGACATGTTAGGTTGGTTTAGGTTAGGTTGTATTACGTTATAGATGTACATGAGGGTCTCACGCAGACGTAGAGGCCAACTCGCTAATAATGTTGTCAAATATTAACGCCGAGATGATAGGTTGGGTTAGGTTAGGTTATATTACGCTATTGATGTATATAAAAGTCCCACGGAGACGTAGAAGCCAACTCGCCAGGAATGTGGTCAAATATTAGTGCCGACATGTTAGGTTGGTTTAGGTTAGGTTGTGTTACGTTATAGATGTGTATAAAGGACCCACGGAGACGTAGAGGCCAACTCGCCAGGAGTGTTGCCAAATATTACCGCCGACATGTTAGGTTGGGTTATGTTTGGTTATATTTCGTTATTGATGTATATAAAGATCCCACGGATACGTAGAGGCAAACTCACCGGGAATGTTGTCAAATATTGCCGCCGAGAGGTTAGGTTGTGTTAGGTTTGGTTATGTTACATTATTGATGTATATAAAGGTCCGACGCAGACGTAGAGGCCAACTCGCCAGGAATGTAGTCAAATATTACCGCCGAGATGATAGGTTGGGTTAGGTTAGGTTATATTTCGTTATTGATGTATATGAAGGTCCCACGGAGACGTGGAGGCCAACTCGCCAGGAATGTTGTCAAATATTACAGCCGCGATGTTAGATTGGGTTAGGTTAGGTTATATTACGTTATTGAGTTATATAGAGGTCCCACGGAGACGTAGAGGCCAACTCGCCAGGATTGTTGTCAAATCATAGCTCCGAGAGGTTAGGTTGGGTTAGGTTACGTTATATTACGTTATTGATGTATATAAAGGTCCCACGGAGACGTAGAATCCAACTCGCCAGGAATGTTGTCAAATATTACCGCCGAGATGATAGGCTGGGTTAGGTTAGGTTATATTACGCTATTGATGTATATAAAAGTCCCACGGAGACGTAGAAGCCAACTCGCCAGGAATATGGTCAAATATTAGTGCCTACATGTTAGGTTGGTTTAGGTTAGGTTGTATTACGTTATAGATGTACATGAGGGTCTCACGCAGACGTAGAGGCCAACTCGCTAATAATGTTGTCAAATATTAACGCCGAGATGATAGGTTGGGTTAGGTTAGGTTATATTACGCTATTGATGTATATAAAAGTCCCACGGAGACGTAGAAGCCAACTCGCCAGGAATGTGGTCAAATATTAGTGCCGACATGTTAGGTTGGTTTAGGTTAGGTTGTATTACGTTATAGATGTGTATAAAGGACCCACGGAGACGTAGAGGCCAACTCGCCAGGAGTGTTGCCAAATATTACCGCCGACATGTTAGGTTGGGTTAGGTTTGGTTATATTTCGTTATTGATGTATATAAAGATCCCACGGATACGTAGAGGCAAACTCGCCGGGAATGTTGTCAAATATTGCCGCCGAGAGGTTAGGTTGTGTTAGGTTTGGTTATGTTATATTATTGATGTATATAAAGGTCCGACGCAGACGTAGAGGCCAACTCGCCAGGAATGTTGTCAAATATTACCGCCGAGATGATAGGTTGGGTTAGGTTAGGTTATATTTCGTTATTGATGTATATGAAGGTCCCACGGAGACGTGGAGGCCAACTCGCCAGGAATGTTGTCAAATATTACAGCCGCGATGTTAGATTGGGTTAGGTTAGGTTATATTACGTTATTGAGTTATATAGAGGTCCCACGGAGACGTAGAGGCCAACTCGCCAGGATTGTTGTCAAATAATAGCTCCGAGAGGTTAGGTTGGGTTAGGTTACGTTATATTACGTTATTGATGTATATAAAGGTCCCACGGAGACGTAGAATCCAACTCGCCAGGAATGTTGTCAAATATTACCGCCGAGATGATAGGCTGGGTTAGGTTAGGTTATATTACGCTATTGATGTATATAAAAGTCCCACGGAGTCGTAGAAGCCAACTCGCCAGGAATATGGTCAAATATTAGTGCCGACATGTTAGGTTGGTTTAGGTTAGGTTGTACTACGTTATAGATGTACATGAGGGTCGCACGGAGACGTAGATGCCAACTCGCCAGGAATGTTGTCAAATATTACCGCCGACATGTTAGGTTGGGTTAGGTTTGGTTATATTTCGTTATTGATGTATAAAAAGGTCCCACGCAGACGTAGAGGCAAACTCGCCAGGAATGTTGTCAAATATTGCCGCCGAGATGATAGGTTGGGTTAGGTTAGGTTATATTACGCTATTGATGTATATAAAAGTCCCACGGACACGTAGAAGCCAACTCGCCAGGAATGTGGTCAAATATTAGTGCCGAGATGATAGGTTGGGTTAGGTTAGGTTATATTACGTTATTGATGTATAAAAAGGTCCCACGCAGACGTAGAGGCCAACTCGCCAATAATGTTGTCAAATATTAACGCCGAGATGATAGGTTGGGTTAGGTTAGGTTATATTACGCTATTGATGTATATAAAAGTCCCACGGAGACGTAGAAGCCAACTCGCCAGGAATGTGGTCAAATATTAGTGCCGACATGTTAGGTTGGTTTAGGTTAGGTTGTATTACGTTATAGATGTACATGAGGGTCTCACGCAGACGTAGAGGCCAACTCGCTAATAATGTTGTCAAATATTAACGCCGAGATGATAGGTTGGGTTAGGTTAGGTTATATTACGCTATTGATGTATATAAAAGTCCCACGGAGACGTAGAAGTCAACTCGCCAGGAATGTGGTCAAATATTAGTGCCGACATGTTAGGTTGGTTTAGGTTAGGTTGTATTACGTTATAGATGTGTATAAAGGACCCACGGAGACGTATAGGCCAACTCGCCAGGAGTGTTGCCAAATATTACCGCCGACATGTTAGGTTGGGTTAGGTTTGGTTATATTTCGTTATTAATGTATATAAAGATCCCACGGATACGTAGAGGCAAACTCGCCGGGAATGTTGTCAAATATTGCCGCCGAGAGGTTAGGTTGTGTTAGGTTTGGTTATGTTACATTATTGATGTATATAAAGGTCCGACGCAGACGTAGAGGCCAACTCGCCAGGAATGTTGTCAAATATTACCGCCGAGATGATAGGTTGGGTTAGGTTAGGTTATATTTCGTTATTGATGTATATGAAGGTCCCACGGAGACGTGGAGGCCAACTCGCCAGGAATGTTGTCAAATATTACAGCCGCGATGTTAGATTGGGTTAGGTTAGGTTATATTACGTTATTGAGTTATATAGAGGTCCCACGGAGACGTAGAGGCCAACTCGCCAGGATTGTTGTCAAATAATAGCTCCGAGAGGTTAGGTTGGGTTAGGTTACGTTATATTACGTTATTGATGTATATAAAGGTCCCACGGAGACGTAGAATCCAACTCGCCAGGAATGTTGTCAAATATTACCGCCGAGATGATAGGCTGGGTTAGGTTAGGTTATATTACGCTATTGATGTATATAAAAGTCCCACGGAGACGTAGAAGCCAACTCGCCAGGAATATGGTCAAATATTAGTGCCGACATGTTAGGTTGGTTTAGGTTAGGTTGTACTACGTTATAGATGTACATGAGGGTCGCACGGAGACGTAGATGCCAACTCGCCAGGAATGTTGTCAAATATTACCGCCGACATGTTAGGTTGGGTTAGGTTTGGTTAAATTTCGTTATTGATGTATATAAAGGTCCCACGGATACGTAGAGGCAAACTCGCCAGGAATGTTGTCAAATATTGCCGCCGAGATGATAGGTTGGGTTAGGTTAGGTTATATTACGCTATTGATGTATATAAAAGTCCCACGGACACGTAGAAGCCAACTCGCCAGGAATGTGGTCAAATATTAGTGCCGAGATGATAGGTTGGGTTAGGTTAGGTTATATTACGTTATTGATGTATAAAAAGGTCCCACGCAGACGTAGAGGCCAACTCGCCAATAATGTTGTCAAATATTAACGCCGAGATGATAGGTTGGGTTAGGTTAGGTTATATTACGCTATTGATGTATATAAAAGTCCCACGGAGACGTAGAAGCCAACTCGCCAGGAATGTGGTCAAATATTAGTGCCGACATGTTAGGTTGGTTTAGGTTAGGTTGTGTTACGTTATAGATGTGTATAAAGGACCCACGGAGACGTAGAGGCCAACTCGCCAGGAGTGTTGCCAAATATTACCGCCGACATGTTAGGTTGGGTTATGTTTGGTTATATTTCGTTATTGATGTATATAAAGATCCCACGGATACGTAGAGGCAAACTCACCGGGAATGTTGTCAAATATTGCCGCCGAGAGGTTAGGTTGTGTTAGGTTTGGTTATGTTACATTATTGATGTATATAAAGGTCCGACGCAGACGTAGAGGCCAACTCGCCAGGAATGTAGTCAAATATTACCGCCGAGATGATAGGTTGGGTTAGGTTAGGTTATATTTCGTTATTGATGTATATGAAGGTCCCACGGAGACGTGGAGGCCAACTCGCCAGGAATGTTGTCAAATATTACAGCCGCGATGTTAGATTGGGTTAGGTTAGGTTATATTACGTTATTGAGTTATATAGAGGTCCCACGGAGACGTAGAGGCCAACTCGCCAGGATTGTTGTCAAATCATAGCTCCGAGAGGTTAGGTTGGGTTAGGTTACGTTATATTACGTTATTGATGTATATAAAGGTCCCACGGAGACGTAGAATCCAACTCGCCAGGAATGTTGTCAAATATTACCGCCGAGATGATAGGCTGGGTTAGGTTAGGTTATATTACGCTATTGATGTATATAAAAGTCCCACGGAGACGTAGAAGCCAACTCGCCAGGAATATGGTCAAATATTAGTGCCGACATGTTAGGTTGGTTTAGGTTAGGTTGTATTACGTTATAGATGTACATGAGGGTCTCACGCAGACGTAGAGGCCAACTCGCTAATAATGTTGTCAAATATTAACGCCGAGATGATAGGTTGGGTTAGGTTAGGTTATATTACGCTATTGATGTATATAAAAGTCCCACGGAGACGTAGAAGCCAACTCGCCAGGAATGTGGTCAAATATTAGTGCCGACATGTTAGGTTGGTTTAGGTTAGGTTGTATTACGTTATAGATGTGTATAAAGGACCCACGGAGACGTAGAGGCCAACTCGCCAGGAGTGTTGCCAAATATTACCGCCGACATGTTAGGTTGGGTTAGGTTTGGTTATATTTCGTTATTGATGTATATAAAGATCCCACGGATACGTAGAGGCAAACTCGCCGGGAATGTTGTCAAATATTGCCGCCGAGAGGTTAGGTTGTGTTAGGTTTGGTTATGTTATATTATTGATGTATATAAAGGTCCGACGCAGACGTAGAGGCCAACTCGCCAGGAATGTTGTCAAATATTACCGCCGAGATGATAGGTTGGGTTAGGTTAGGTTATATTTCGTTATTGATGTATATGAAGGTCCCACGGAGACGTGGAGGCCAACTCGCCAGGAATGTTGTCAAATATTACAGCCGCGATGTTAGATTGGGTTAGGTTAGGTTATATTACGTTATTGAGTTATATAGAGGTCCCACGGAGACGTAGAGGCCAACTCGCCAGGATTGTTGTCAAATAATAGCTCCGAGAGGTTAGGTTGGGTTAGGTTACGTTATATTACGTTATTGATGTATATAAAGGTCCCACGGAGACGTAGAATCCAACTCGCCAGGAATGTTGTCAAATATTACCGCCGAGATGATAGGCTGGGTTAGATTAGGTTATATTACGCTATTGATGTATATAAAAGTCCCACGGAGTCGTAGAAGCCAACTCGCCAGGAATATGGTCAAATATTAGTGCCGACATGTTAGGTTGGTTTAGGTTAGGTTGTACTACGTTATAGATGTACATGAGGGTCGCACGGAGACGTAGATGCCAACTCGCCAGGAATGTTGTCAAATATTACCGCCGACATGTTAGGTTGGGTTAGGTTTGGTTATATTTCGTTATTGATGTATAAAAAGGTCCCACGCAGACGTAGAGGCAAACTCGCCAGGAATGTTGTCAAATATTGCCGCCGAGATGATAGGTTGGGTTAGGTTAGGTTATATTACGCTATTGATGTATATAAAAGTCCCACGGACACGTAGAAGCCAACTCGCCAGGAATGTGGTCAAATATTAGTGCCGAGATGATAGGTTGGGTTAGGTTAGGTTATATTACGTTATTGATGTATAAAAAGGTCCCACGCAGACGTAGAGGCCAACTCGCCAATAATGTTGTCAAATATTAACGCCGAGATGATAGGTTGGGTTAGGTTAGGTTATATTACGCTATTGATGTATATAAAAGTCCCACGGAGACGTAGAAGCCAACTCGCCAGGAATGTGGTCAAATATTAGTGCCGACATGTTAGGTTGGTTTAGGTTAGGTTGTATTACGTTATAGATGTACATGAGGGTCTCACGCAGACGTAGAGGCCAACTCGCTAATAATGTTGTCAAATATTAACGCCGAGATGATAGGTTGGGTTAGGTTAGGTTATATTACGCTATTGATGTATATAAAAGTCCCACGGAGACGTAGAAGTCAACTCGCCAGGAATGTGGTCAAATATTAGTGCCGACATGTTAGGTTGGTTTAGGTTAGGTTGTATTACGTTATAGATGTGTATAAAGGACCCACGGAGACGTATAGGCCAACTCGCCAGGAGTGTTGCCAAATATTACCGCCGACATGTTAGGTTGGGTTAGGTTTGGTTATATTTCGTTATTGATGTATATAAAGATCCCACGGATACGTAGAGGCAAACTCGCCGGGAATGTTGTCAAATATTGCCGCCGAGAGGTTAGGTTGTGTTAGGTTTGGTTATGTTACATTATTGATGTATATAAAGGTCCGACGCAGACGTAGAGGCCAACTCGCCAGGAATGTTGTCAAATATTACCGCCGAGATGATAGGTTGGGTTAGGTTAGGTTATATTTCGTTATTGATGTATATGAAGGTCCCACGGAGACGTGGAGGCCAACTCGCCAGGAATGTTGTCAAATATTACAGCCGCGACGTTAGATTGGGTTAGGTTAGGTTATATTACGTTATTGAGTTATATAGAGGTCCCACGGAGACGTAGAGGCCAACTCGCCAGGATTGTTGTCAAATAATAGCTCCGAGAGGTTAGGTTGGGTTAGGTTACGTTATATTACGTTATTGATGTATATAAAGGTCCCACGGAGACGTAGAATCCAACTCGCCAGGAATGTTGTCAAATATTACCGCCGAGATGATAGGCTGGGTTAGGTTAGGTTATATTACGCTATTGATGTATGTAAAAGTCCCACGGAGACGTAGAAGCCAACTCGCCAGGAATATGGTCAAATATTAGTGCCGACATGTTAGGTTGGTTTAGGTTAGGTTGTACTACGTTATAGATGTACATGAGGGTCGCACGGAGACGTAGATGCCAACTCGCCAGGAATGTTGTCAAATATTACCGCCGACATGTTAGGTTGGGTTAGGTTTGGTTATATTTCGTTATTGATGTATATAAAGGTCCCACGGATACGTAGAGGCAAACTCGCCAGGAATGTTGTCAAATATTGCCGCCGAGATGATAGGTTGGGTTAGGTTAGGTTATATTACGCTATTGATGTATATAAAAGTCCCACGGACACGTAGAAGCCAACTCGCCAGGAATGTGGTCAAATATTAGTGCCGAGATGATAGGTTGGGTTAGGTTAGGTTATATTACGTTATTGATGTATAAAAAGGTCCCACGCAGACGTAGAGGCCAACTCGCCAATAATGTTGTCAAATATTAACGCCGAGATGATAGGTTGGGTTAGGTTAGGTTATATTACGCTATTGATGTATATAAAAGTCCCACGGAGACGTAGAAGCCAACTCGCCAGGAATGTGGTCAAATATTAGTGCCGACATGTTAGGTTGGTTTAGGTTAGGTTGTGTTACGTTATAGATGTGTATAAAGGACCCACGGAGACGTAGAGGCCAACTCGCCAGGAGTGTTGCCAAATATTACCGCCGACATGTTAGGTTGGGTTATGTTTGGTTATATCTCGTTATTGATGTATATAAAGATCCCACGGATACGTAGAGGCAAACTCGCCGGGAATGTTGTCAAATATTGCCGCCGAGAGGTTAGGTTGTGTTAGGTTTGGTTATGTTACATTATTGATGTATATAAAGGTCCGACGCAGACGTAGAGGCCAACTCGCCAGGAATGTAGTCAAATATTACCGCCGAGATGATAAGTTGGGTTAGGTTAGGTTATATTTCGTTATTGATGTATATGAAGGTCCCACGGAGACGTGGAGGCCAACTCGCCAGGAATGTTGTCAAATATTACAGCCGCGATGTTAGATTGGGTTAGGTTAGGTTATATTACGTTATTGAGTTATATAGAGGTCCCACGGAGACGTAGAGGCCAACTCGCCAGGATTGTTGTCAAATCATAGCTCCGAGAGGTTAGGTTGGGTTAGGTTACGTTATATTACGTTATTGATGTATATAAAGGTCCCACGGAGACGTAGAATCCAACTCGCCAGGAATGTTGTCAAATATTACCGCCGAGATGATAGGCTGGGTTAGGTTAGGTTATATTACGCTATTGATGTATATAAAAGTCCCACGGAGACGTAGAAGCCAACTCGCCAGGAATATGGTCAAATATTAGTGCCGACATGTTAGGTTGGTTTAGGTTAGGTTGTATTACGTTATAGATGTACATGAGGGTCTCACGCAGACGTAGAGGCCAACTCGCTAATAATGTTGTCAAATATTAACGCCGAGATGATAGGTTGGGTTAGGTTAGGTTATATTACGCTATTGATGTATATAAAAGTCCCACGGAGACGTAGAAGCCAACTCGCCAGGAATGTGGTCAAATATTAGTGCCGACATGTTAGGTTGGTTTAGGTTAGGTTGTATTACGTTATAGATGTGTATAAAGGACCCACGGAGACGTAGAGGCCAACTCGCCAGGAGTGTTGCCAAATATTACCGCCGACATGTTAGGTTGGGTTAGGTTTGGTTATATTTCGTTATTGATGTATATAAAGATCCCACGGATACGTAGAGGCAAACTCGCCGGGAATGTTGTCAAATATTGCCGCCGAGAGGTTAGGTTGTGTTAGGTTTGTTTATGTTACATTATTGATGTATATAAAGGTCCGACGCAGACGTAGAGGCCAACTCGCCAGGAATGTTGTCAAATATTACCGCCGAGATGATAGGTTGGGTTAGGTTAGGTTATATTTCGTTATTGATGTATATGAAGGTCCCACGGAGACGTGGAGGCCAACTCGCCAGGAATGTTGTCAAATATTACATCCGCGATGTTAGATTGGGTTAGGTTAGGTTATATTACGTTATTGAGTTATATAGAGGTCCCACGGAGACGTAGAGGCCAACTCGCCAGGATTGTTGTCAAATAATAGCTCCGAGAGGTTAGGTTGGGTTAGGTTACGTTATATTACGTTATTGATGTATATAAAGGTCCCACGGAGACGTAGAATCCAACTCGCCAGGAATGTTGTCAAATATTACCGCCGAGATGATAGGCTGGGTTAGGTTAGGTTATATTACGCTATTGATGTATATAAAAGTCCCACGGAGACGTAGAAGCCAACTCGCCAGGAATATGGTCAAATATTAGTGCCGACATGTTAGGTTGGTTTAGGTTAGGTTGTACTACGTTATAGATGTACATGAGGGTCGCACGGAGACGTAGATGCCAACTCGCCAGGAATGTTGTCAAATATTACCGCCGACATGTTAGGTTGGGTTAGGTTTGGTTATATTTCGTTATTGATGTATATAAAGGTCCCACGGATACGTAGAGGCAAACTCGCCAGGAATGTTGTCAAATATTGCCGCCGAGATGATAGGTTGGGTTAGGTTAGGTTATATTACGCTATTGATGTATATAAAAGTCCCACGGACACGTAGAAGCCAACTCGCCAGGAATGTGGTCAAATATTAGTGCCGAGATGATAGGTTGGGTTAGGTTAGGTTATATTACGTTATTGATGTATAAAAAGGTCCCACGCAGACGTAGAGGCCAACTCGCCAATAATGTTGTCAAATATTAACGCCGAGATGATAGGTTGGGTTAGGTTAGGTTATATTACGCTATTGATGTATATAAAAGTCCCACGGAGACGTAGAAGCCAACTCGCCAGGAATGTGGTCAAATATTAGTGCCGACATGTTAGGTTGGTTTAGGTTAGGTTGTATTACGTTATAGATGTGTATAAAGGACCCACGGAGACGTAGAGGCCAACTCGCCAGGAATGTTGCCAAATATTACCGCCGACATGTTAGGTTGGGTTAGGTTTGGTTATATTTCGTTATTGATGTATATAAAGATCCCACGGATACGTAGAGGCAAACTCGCCGGGAATGTTGTCAAATATTGCCGCCGAGAGGTTAGGTTGTGTTAGGTTTGGTTATGTTACATTATTGATGTATATAAAGGTCCGACGCAGACGTAGAGGCCAACTCGCCAGGAATGTTGTCAATTATTACCGCCGAGATGATAGGTTGGGTTAGGTTAGGTTATATTTCGTTATTGATGTATATGAAGGTCCCACGGAGACGTGGAGGCCAACTCGCCAGGAATGTTGTCAAATATTACAGCCGCGATGTTAGATTGGGTTAGGTTAGGTTATATTACGTTATTGAGTTATATAGAGGTCCCACGGAGACGTAGAGGCCAACTCGCCAGGATTGTTGTCAAATAATAGCTCCAAGAGGTTAGGTTGGGTTAGGTTACGTTATATTACGTTATTGATGTATATAAAGGTCCCACGGAGACGTAGAATCCAACTCGCCAGGAATGTTGTCAAATATTACCGCCGAGATGATAGGCTGGGTTAGGTTAGGTTATATTACGCTATTGATGTATATAAAAGTCCCACGGAGACGTAGAAGCCAACTCGCCAGGAATATGGTCAAATATTAGTGCCGACATGTTAGGTTGGTTTAGGTTAGGTTGTACTACGTTATAGATGTACATGAGGGTCGCACGGAGACGTAGATGCCAACTCGCCAGGAATGTTGTCAAATATTACCGCCGACATGTTAGGTTGGGTTAGGTTTGGTTATATTTCGTTATTGATGTATATAAAGGTCCCACGGATACGTAGAGGCAAACTCGCCAGGAATGTTGTCAAATATTGCCGCCGAGATGATAGGTTGGGTTAGGTTAGGTTATATTACGCTATTGATGTATATAAAAGTCCCACGGAGACGTAGAAGCCAACTCGCCAGGAATGTGGTCAAATATTAGTGCCGACATGTTAGGTTGGTTTAGGTTAGGTTGTATTACGTTATAGATGTGTATAAAGGACCCACGGAGACGTAGAGGCCAACTCGCCAGGAATGTTGCCAAATATTACCGCCGACATGTTAGGTTGGGTTAGGTTTGGTTATATTTCGTTATTGATGTATATAAAGGTCCCACGCAGACGTAGAGGCCAACTCGCCAAGAATGTTGTCAAATATTACCGCCGAGATGATAGGTTGGGTTAGGTTAGGTTATATTACGCTATTGATGTATAAAAAGGTCCCACGCAGACGTAGAGGCCAACTCGCCAATAATGTTGTCAAATATTAACGCCGAGATGATAGGTTGGGTTTGGTTAGGTTATATTACGCTATTGACGTATATAAAAGTCCCACGGACACGTAGAAGCCAACTCGCCAGGAATGTGGTCAAATATTAGTGTCGACATGTTAGGTTGGTTTAGGTTAGGTTGTATTACGTTATAGATGTACATGAGGGTCGCACGGAGACGTAGATGCCAACTCGCCAGGAATGTTGTCAAATATTACCGCCGACATGTTAGGTTGGGTTAGGTTTGGTTATATTTCGTTATTGATGTATATAAAGGTCACACGGATACGTAGAGGCAAACTCGCCAGGAATGTTGTCAAATATTGCCGCCGAGATGATAGGTTGGGTTAGGTTAGGTTATATTACGCTATTGATGTATATAAAAGTCCCACGGACACGTAGAAGCCAACTCGCCAGGAATGTGGTCAAATATTAGTGCCGAGATGATAGGTTGGGTTAGGTTAGGTTATATTACGTTATTGATGTATAAAAAGGTCCCACGCAGACGTAGAGGCCAACTCGCCAGGAATGTTGTCAAATATTACCGCCGACATGTTAGGTTGGGTTAGGTTTGGTTATATTTCGTTATTGATGTATATAAAGGTCCCACGGATACGTAGAGGCAAACTCGCCAGGAATGTTGTCAAATATTGCCGCCGAGATGATAGGTTGGGTTAGGTTAGGTTATATTACGCTATTGATGTATAAAAAGGTCCCACGCAGACGTAGAGGCCAACTCGCCAATAATGTTGTCAAATATTAACGCCGAGATGATAGGTTGGGTTAGGTTAGGTTATATTACGCTATTGACGTATATAAAAGTCCCACGGAGACGTAGAAGCCAACTCGCCAGGAATGTGGTCAAATATTAGTGCCGACATGTTAGGTTGGTTTAGGTTAGGTTGTATTACGTTATAGATGTGTATAAAGGACCCACGGAGACGTAGAGGCCAACTCGCCAGGAATGTTGTCAAGTATTAACGCCGACATGTTAGTTTGGGTTAGGCTAGGTTATATTACGTTATTGAGTTATATAGAGGTCCCACGGAGACGTAGAGGCCAACTCGCCAGGATTGTTGTCAAATAATAGCTCCGAGAGGTTAGGCTGGGTTAGGTTACGTTATATTACGTTATTGATGTACATGAGGGTCGCACGGAGACGTAGATGCCAACTCGCCAGGAATGTTGTCAAATATTACCGCCGACATGTTAGGTTGGGTTAGGTTTGGTTATATTTCGTTATTGATGTATATAAAGATCCCACGGATACGTAGAGGCAAACTCGCCAGGAATGTTGTCAAATATTGCCGCCGAGATGATAGGTTGGGTTAGGTTAGGTTATATTACGCTATTGATGTATATAAAAGTCCCACGGACACGTAGAAGCCAACTCGCCAGGAATGTGGTCAAATATTAGTGCCGAGATGATAGGTTGGGTTAGGTTAGGTCATATTACGTTCTTGATGTATAAAAATGTCCCACGCAGACGTAGAGGCCAACTCGCCAATAATGTTGTCAAATCTTAACGCCGAGATGATAGGTTGGGTTAGGTTAGGTTATTTTACGTTATTGAGTTATATAGAGGTCCCACGGAGACGTAGAGGCCAACTCGCCAGGATTGTTGTCAAATAATAGCTTCGAGAGGTTAGGTTGGGTTAGGTTACGTTATATTACGTTATTGATGTACATGAGGGTCGCACGGAGACGTAGATGCCAACTCGCCAGGAGTGTTGCCAAATATTACCGCCGACATGTTAGGTTGGGTTATGTTTGGTTATATTTCGTTATTGATGTATATAAAGATCCCACGGATACGTAGAGGCAAACTCGCCGGGAATGTTGTCAAATATTGCCGCCGAGAGGTTAGGTTGTGTTAGGTTTGGTTATGTTACATTATTGATGTATATAAAGGTCCGACGCAGACGTAGAGGCCAACTCGCCAGGAATGTTGTCAAATATTACCGCCGAGATGATAGGTTGGGTTAGGTTAGGTTATATTTCGTTATTGATGTATATGAAGGTCCCACGGAGACGTGGAGGCCAACTCGCCAGGAATGTTGTCAAATATTACAGCCGCGATGTTAGATTGGGTTAGGTTAGGTTATATTACGTTATTGAGTTATATAGAGGTCCCACGGAGACGTAGAGGCCAACTCGCCAGGATTGTTGTCAAATAATAGCTCCGAGAGGTTAGGTTGTGTTAGGTTACGTTATATTACGTTATTGATGTATATAAAGGTCCCACGGAGACGTAGAATCCAACTCGCCAGGAATGTTGTCAAATATTACCGCCGAGATGATAGGCTGGGTTAGGTTAGGTTATATTACGCTATTGATGTATATAAAAGTCCCACGGAGACGTAGAAGCCAACTCGCCAGGAATGTGGTCAAATATTACCGCCGAGATGATAGGTTGGGTTAGGTTAGGTTATATTACGCTATTGATGTATAAAAAGGTCCCACGCAGACGTAGAGGCCAACTCGCCAATAATGTTGTCAAATATTAACGCCGAGATGATAGGTTGGGTTAGGTTAGGTTATATTACGCTATTGATGTATATAAAAGTCCCACGGAGACGTAGAAGCCAACTCGCCAGGAATGTGGTCAAATATTAGTGCCGACATGTTAGGTTGGTTTAGGTTAGGTTGTGTTACGTTATAGATGTGTATAAAGGACCCACGGAGACGTAGAGGCCAACTCGCCAGGAGTGTTGCCAAATATTACCGCCGACATGTTAGGTTGGGTTATGTTTGGTTATATTTCGTTATTGATGTATATAAAGATCCCACGGATACGTAGAGGCAAACTCGCCGGGAATGTTGTCAAATATTGCCGCCGAGAGGTTAGGTTGTGTTAGGTTTGGTTATGTTACATTATTGATGTATATAAAGGTCCGACGCAGACGTAGAGGCCAACTCGCCAGGAATGTAGTCAAATATTACCGCCGAGATGATAGGTTGGGTTAGGTTAGGTTATATTTCGTTATTGATGTATATGAAGGTCCCACGGAGACGTGGAGGCCAACTCGCCAGGAATGTTGTCAAATATTACAGCCGCGATGTTAGATTGGGTTAGGTTAGGTTATATTACGTTATTGAGTTATATAGAGGTCCCACGGAGACGTAGAGGCCAACTCGCCAGGATTGTTGTCAAATCATAGCTCCGAGAGGTTAGGTTGGGTTAGGTTACGTTATATTACGTTATTGATGTATATAAAGGTCCCACGGAGACGTAGAATCCAACTCGCCAGGAATGTTGTCAAATATTACCGCCGAGATGATAGGCTGGGTTAGGTTAGGTTATATTACGCTATTGATGTATATAAAAGTCCCACGGAGACGTAGAAGCCAACTCGCCAGGAATGTGGTCAAATATTAGTGCCGACATGTTAGGTTGGTTTAGGTTAGGTTGTATTACGTTATAGATGTGTATAAAGGACCCACGGAGACGTAGAGGCCAACTCGCCAGGAGTGTTGCCAAATATTACCGCCGACATGTTAGGTTGGGTTAGGTTTGGTTATATTTCGTTATTGATGTATATAAAGATCCCACGGATACGTAGAGGCAAACTCGCCGGGAATGCTGTCAAATATTGCCGCCGAGAGGTTAGGTTGTGTTAGGTTTGGTTATGTTACATTATTGATGTATATAAAGGTCCGACGCAGACGTAGAGGCCAACTCGCCAGGAATGTTGTCAAATATTACCGCCGAGATGATAGGTTGGGTTAGGTTAGGTTATATTTCGTTATTGATGTATATGAAGGTCCCACGGAGACGTGGAGGCCAACTCGCCAGGAATGTTGTCAAATATTACAGCCGCGATGTTAGATTGGGTTAGGTTAGGTTATATTACGTTATTGAGTTATATAGAGGTCCCACGGAGACGTAGAGGCCAACTCGCCAGGATTGTTGTCAAATAATAGCTCCGAGAGGTTAGGCTGGGTTAGGTTACGTTATATTACGTTATTGATGTACATGAGGGTCGCACGGAGACGTAGATGCCAACTCGCCAGGAATGTTGTCAAATATTGCCGCCGAGATGATAGGTTGGGTTAGGTTAGGTTATATTACGCTATTGATGTATATAAAAGTCCCACGGAGACGTAGAAGCCAACTCGCCAGGAATATGGTCAAATATTAGTGCCGACATGTTAGGTTGGTTTAGGTTAGGTTGTACTACGTTATAGATGTACATGAGGGTCGCACGGAGACGTAGATGCCAACTCGCCAGGAATGTTGTCAAATATTACCGCCGACATGTTAGGTTGGGTTAGGTTTGGTTATATTTCGTTATTGATGTATATAAAGGTCCCACGGATACGTAGAGGCAAACTCGCCAGGAATGTTGTCAAATATTGCCGCCGAGATGATAGGTTGGGTTAGGTTAGGTTATATTACGCTATTGATGTATATAAAAGTCCCACGGAGACGTAGAAGCCAACTCGCCAGGAATGTGGTCAAATATTAGTGCCGACATGTTAGGTTGGTTTAGGTTAGGTTGTATTACGTTATAGATGTGTATAAAGGACCCACGGAGACGTAGAGGCCAACTCGCCAGGAATGTTGCCAAATATTACCGCCGACATGTTAGGTTGGGTTAGGTTTGGTTATATTTCGTTATTGATGTATATAAAGGTCCCACGCAGACGTAGAGGCCAACTCGCCAAGAATGTTGTCAAATATTACCGCCGAGATGATAGGTTGGGTTAGGTTAGGTTATATTACGCTATTGATGTATAAAAAGGTCCCACGCAGACGTAGAGGCCAACTCGCCAATAATGTTGTCAAATATTAACGCCGAGATGATAGGTTGGGTTTGGTTAGGTTATATTACGCTATTGACGTATATAAAAGTCCCACGGACACGTAGAAGCCAACTCGCCAGGAATGTGGTCAAATATTAGTGTCGACATGTTAGGTTGGTTTAGGTTAGGTTGTATTACGTTATAGATGTACATGAGGGTCGCACGGAGACGTAGATGCCAACTCGCCAGGAATGTTGTCAAATATTACCGCCGACATGTTAGGTTGGGTTAGGTTTGGTTATATTTCGTTATTGATGTATATAAAGGTCACACGGATACGTAGAGGCAAACTCGCCAGGAATGTTGTCAAATATTGCCGCCGAGATGATAGGTTGGGTTAGGTTAGGTTATATTACGCTATTGATGTATATAAAAGTCCCACGGACACGTAGAAGCCAACTCGCCAGGAATGTGGTCAAATATTAGTGCCGAGATGATAGGTTGGGTTAGGTTAGGTTATATTACGTTATTGATGTATAAAAAGGTCCCACGCAGACGTAGAGGCCAACTCGCCAGGAATGTTGTCAAATATTACCGCCGACATGTTAGGTTGGGTTAGGTTTGGTTATATTTCGTTATTGATGTATATAAAGGTCCCACGGATACGTAGAGGCAAACTCGCCAGGAATGTTGTCAAATATTGCCGCCGAGATGATAGGTTGGGTTAGGTTAGGTTATATTACGCTATTGATGTATATAAAAGTCCCACGGACACGTAGAAGCCAACTCGCCAGGAATGTGGTCAAATATTAGTGCCGAGATGATAGGTCGGGTTAGGTTAGGTTATATTACGTTATTGATGTATAAAAAGGTCCCACGCAGACGTAGAGGCCAACTCGCCAATAATGTTGTCAAATATTAACGCCGAGATGATAGGTTGGGTTAGGTTAGGTTATATTACGCTATTGATGTATATAAAAGTCCCACGGAGACGTAGAAGCCAACTCGCCAGGAATGTGGTCAAATATTAGTGCCGACATGTTAGGTTGCTTTAGGTTAGGTTGTATTACGTTATAGATGTGTATAAAGGACCCACGGAGACGTAGAGGCCAACTCGCCAGGAATGTTGCCAAATATTACCGCCGACATGTTAGGTTGGGTTAGGTTTGGTTATATTTCGTTATTGATGTATATAAAGGTCCCACGCAGACGTAGAGGCCAACTCGCCAAGAATGTTGTCAAATATTACCGCCGAGATGATAGGTTGGGTTAGGTTAGGTTATATTACGCTATTGATGTATAAAAAGGTCCCACGCAGACGTAGAGGCCAACTCGCCAATAATGTTGTCAAATATTAACGCCGAGATGATAGGTTGGGTTAGGTTAGGTTATATTACGCTATTGACGTATATAAAAGTCCCACGGAGACGTAGAAGCCAACTCGCCAGGAATGTGGTCAAATATTAGTGCCGACATGTTAGGTTGGTTTAGGTTAGGTTGTATTACGTTATAGATGTGTATAAAGGACCCACGGAGACGTAGAGGCCAACTCGCCAGGAATGTTGTCAAGTATTAACGCCGACATGTTAGTTTGGGTTAGGCTAGGTTATATTACGTTATTGAGTTATATAGAGGTCCCACGGAGACGTAGAGGCCAACTCGCCAGGATTGTTGTCAAATAATAGCTCCGAGATGTTAGGCTGGGTTAGGTTACGTTATATTACGTTATTGATGTACATGAGGGTCGCACGGGGACGTAGATGCCAACTCGCCAGGAATGTTGTCAAATATTACCGCCGACATGTTAGGTTGGGTTAGGTTTGGTTATATTTCGTTATTGATGTATATAAAGATCCCACGGATACGTAGAGGCAAACTCGCCAGGAATGTTGTCAAATATTGCCGCCGAGATGATAGGTTGGGTTAGGTTAGGTTATATTACGCTATTGATGTATATAAAAGTCCCACGGACACGTAGAAGCCAACTCGCCAGGAATGTGGTCAAATATTAGTGCCGAGATGATAGGTTGGGTTAGGTTAGGTCATATTACGTTCTTGATGTATAAAAATGTCCCACGCAGACGTAGAGGCCAACTCGCCAATAATGTTGTCAAATCTTAACGCCGAGATGATAGGTTGGGTTAGGTTAGGTTATTTTACGTTATTGAGTTATATAGAGGTCCCACGGAGACGTAGAGGCCAACTCGCCAGGATTGTTGTCAAATAATAGCTTCGAGAGGTTAGGTTGGGTTAGGTTACGTTATATTACGTTATTGATGTACATGAGGGTCGCACGGAGACGTAGATGCCAACTCGCCAGGAGTGTTGCCAAATATTACCGCCGACATGTTAGGTTGGGTTATGTTTGGTTATATTTCGTTATTGATGTATATAAAGATCCCACGGATACGTAGAGGCAAACTCGCCGGGAATGTTGTCAAATATTGCCGCCGAGAGGTTAGGTTGTGTTAGGTTTGGTTATGTTACATTATTGATGTATATAAAGGTCCGACGCAGACGTAGAGGCCAACTCGCCAGGAATGTTGTCAAATATTACCGCCGAGATGATAGGTTGGGTTAGGTTAGGTTATATTTCGTTATTGATGTATATGAAGGTCCCACGGAGACGTGGAGGCCAACTCGCCAGGAATGTTGTCAAATATTACAGCCGCGATGTTAGATTGGGTTAGGTTAGGTTATATTACGTTATTGAGTTATATAGAGGTCCCACGGAGACGTAGAGGCCAACTCGCCAGGATTGTTGTCAAATAATAGCTCCGAGAGGTTAGGTTGTGTTAGGTTACGTTATATTACGTTATTGATGTATATAAAGGTCCCACGGAGACGTAGAATCCAACTCGCCAGGAATGTTGTCAAATATTACCGCCGAGATGATAGGCTGGGTTAGGTTAGGTTATATTACGCTATTGATGTATATAAAAGTCCCACGGAGACGTAGAAGCCAACTCGCCAGGAATGTGGTCAAATATTACCGCCGAGATGATAGGTTGGGTTAGGTTAGGTTATATTACGCTATTGATGTATAAAAAGGTCCCACGCAGACGTAGAGGCCAACTCGCCAATAATGTTGTCAAATATTAACGCCGAGATGATAGGTTGGGTTAGGTTAGGTTATATTACGCTATTGATGTATATAAAAGTCCCACGGAGACGTAGAAGCCAACTCGCCAGGAATGTGGTCAAATATTAGTGCCGACATGTTAGGTTGGTTTAGGTTAGGTTGTGTTACGTTATAGATGTGTATAAAGGACCCACGGAGACGTAGAGGCCAACTCGCCAGGAGTGTTGCCAAATATTACCGCCGACATGTTAGGTTGGGTTATGTTTGGTTATATTTCGTTATTGATGTATATAAAGATCCCACGGATACGTAGAGGCAAACTCGCCGGGAATGTTGTCAAATATTGCCGCCGAGAGGTTAGGTTGTGTTAGGTTTGGTTATGTTACATTATTGATGTATATAAAGGTCCGACGCAGACGTAGAGGCCAACTCGCCAGGAATGTAGTCAAATATTACCGCCGAGATGATAGGTTGGGTTAGGTTAGGTTATATTTCGTTATTGATGTATATGAAGGTCCCACGGAGACGTGGAGGCCAACTCGCCAGGAATGTTGTCAAATATTACAGCCGCGATGTTAGATTGGGTTAGGTTAGGTTATATTACGTTATTGAGTTATATAGAGGTCCCACGGAGACGTAGAGGCCAACTCGCCAGGATTGTTGTCAAATCATAGCTCCGAGAGGTTAGGTTGGGTTAGGTTACGTTATATTACGTTATTGATGTATATAAAGGTCCCACGGAGACGTAGAATCCAACTCGCCAGGAATGTTGTCAAATATTACCGCCGAGATGATAGGCTGGGTTAGGTTAGGTTATATTACGCTATTGATGTATATAAAAGTCCCACGGAGACGTAGAAGCCAACTCGCCAGGAATGTGGTCAAATATTAGTGCCGACATGTTAGGTTGGTTTAGGTTAGGTTGTATTACGTTATAGATGTGTATAAAGGACCCACGGAGACGTAGAGGCCAACTCGCCAGGAGTGTTGCCAAATATTACCGCCGACATGTTAGGTTGGGTTAGGTTTGGTTATATTTCGTTATTGATGTATATAAAGATCCCACGGATACGTAGAGGCAAACTCGCCGGGAATGCTGTCAAATATTGCCGCCGAGAGGTTAGGTTGTGTTAGGTTTGGTTATGTTACATTATTGATGTATATAAAGGTCCGACGCAGACGTAGAGGCCAACTCGCCAGGAATGTTGTCAAATATTACCGCCGAGATGATAGGTTGGGTTAGGTTAGGTTATATTTCGTTATTGATGTATATGAAGGTCCCACGGAGACGTGGAGGCCAACTCGCCAGGAATGTTGTCAAATATTACAGCCGCGATGTTAGATTGGGTTAGGTTAGGTTATATTACGTTATTGAGTTATATAGAGGTCCCACAGAGACGTAGAGGCCAACTCGCCAGGATTGTTGTCAAATAATAGCTCCGAGAGGTTAGGTTGGGTTAGGTTACGTTATATTACGTTATTGATGTATATAAAGGTCCCACGGAGACGTAGAATCCAACTCGCCAGGAATGTTGTCAAATATTGCCGCCGAGATGATAGGTTGGGTTAGGTTAGGTTATATTACGCTATTGATGTATATAAAAGTCCCACGGACACGTAGAAGCCAACTCGCCAGGAATGTGGTCAAATATTAGTGCCGACATGTTAGGTTGGTTTAGGTTAGGTTGTATTACGTTATAGATGTACATGAGGGTCGCACGGAGACGTAGATGCCAACTCGCCAGGAATGTTGTCAAATATTACCGCCGACATGTTAGGTTGTGTTAGGTTTGGTTATATTTCGTTATTGATGTATATAAAGGTCCCACGGATACGTAGAGGCAAACTCGCCAGGAATGTTGTCAAATATTGCCGCCGAGATGATAGGTTGGGTTAGGTTAGGTTATATTACGCTATTGATGTATATAAAAGTCCCACGGAGACGTAGAGCCCAACACGCCAGGAATGATGTCAAATATTACCGCCGAGATGATAGGTTGGGTTAGGTTAGGTTATATTACGCTATTGATGTATAAAAAGGTCCCACGCAGACGTAGAGGCCAACTCGCCAATAATGTTGTCAAATATTAACGCCGAGATGATAGGTTGGGTTAGGTTAGGTTATATTACGCTATTGATGTATATAAAAGTCCCACGGAGACGTAGAAGCCAACTCGCCAGGAATGTGGTCAAATATTAGTGCCGACATGTTAGGTTGGTTTAGGTTAGGTTGTATTAAGTTATAGATGTGTATAAAGGACCCACGGAGACGTAGAGGCCAACTCGCCAGGAATGTTGCCAAATATTACCGCCGACATGTTAGGTTGGGTTAGGTTTGGTTATATTTCGTTATTGATGTATATAAAGGTCCCACGCAGACGTAGAGGCCAACTCGCCAAGAATGTTGTCAAATATTACCGCCGAGATGATAGGTTGGGTTAGGTTAGGTTATATTACGCTATTGATGTATAAAAAGGTCCCACGCAGACGTAGAGGCCAACTCGCCAATAATGTTGTCAAATATTAACGCCGAGATGATAGGTTGGGTTAGGTTAGCTTATATTACGCTATTGATGTATATAAAAGTCCCACGGAGACGTAGAAGCCAACTCGCCAGGAATGTGGTCAAATATTAGTGCCGACATGTTAGGTTGGTTTAGGTTAGGTTGTATTACGTTATAGATGTGTATAAAGGACCCACGGAGACGTAGAGGCCAACTCGCCAGGAATGTTGTCAAGTATTAACGCCGACATGTTAGGTTGGGTTAGGTTAGGTTATATTACGTTATTGATGTATATAAATGTCCCACGGAGACGTAGAGGCCAACTCGCCAGGAATGTTGTTAAATATTACCGCCGACATGTTAGGTTGGGTTAGGTTAGGTTATATTACGCTATTGATGTATATAAAAGTCCCACGGAGACGTAGAAGCCAACTCGCCAGGAATGTGGTCAAATATTAGTGCCGACATGTTAGTTTGGTTTAGGTTAGGTTATATTACGTTATTGATGTATAAAAAGGTCCCACGCAGACGTAGAGGCCAACTCGCCAATAATGTTGTCAAATATTAACGCCGAGATGATAGGTTGGGTTAGGTTAGGTTATATTACGCTATTGATGTATATAAAATTCCCACGGAGACGTAGAAGCCAACTCGCCAGGAATGTGGTCAAATATTAGTGCCGACATGTTAGGTTGGTTTAGGTTAGGTTGTATTACGTTATAGATGTGTATAAAGGACCCACGGAGACGTAGAGGCCAACTCGCCAGGAGTGTTGCCAAATATTACCGCCGACATGTTAGGTTGGGTTAGGTTTGGTTATATTTCGTTATTGATGTATATAAAGATCCCACGGATACGTAGAGGCAAACTCGCCGGGAATGTTGTCAAATATTGCCGCCGAGAGGTTAGGTTGTGTTAGGTTTGGTTATGTTACATTATTGATGTATATAAAGGTCCGACGCAGACGTAGAGGCCAACTCGCCAGGAATGTTGTCAAATATTACCGCCGAGATGATAGGTTGGGTTAGGTTAGGTTATATTTCGTTATTGATGTATATGAAGGTCCCACGGAGACGTAGAGGCCAACTCGCCAGGATTGTTGTCAAATAATAGCTCCGAGAGGTTAGGTTGGGTTAGGTTACGTTATATTACGTTATTGATGTATATAAAGGTCCCACGGAGACGTAGAATCCAACTCGCCAGGAATGTTGTCAAATATTACCGCCGAGATGATAGGCTGGGTTAGGTTAGGTTATATTACGCTATTGATGTATATAAAAGTCCCACGGAAACGTAGAAGCCAACTCGCCAGGAATATGGTCAAATATTAGTGCCGACATGTTAGGTTGGTTTAGGTTAGGTTGTATTACGTTATAGATGTACATGAGGGTCTCACGCAGACGTAGAGGCCAACTCGCTAATAATGTTGTCACATATTAACGCCGAGATGATAGGTTGGGTTAGGTTAGGTTATATTACGCTATTGATGTATATAAAAGTCCCACGGAGACGTAGAAGCCAACTCGCCAGGAATGTGGTCAAATATTAGTGCCGACATGTTAGGTTGTGTTAGGTTTGGTTATATTTCGTTATTGATGTATATAAAGGTCCCACGGATACGTAGAGGCAAACTCGCCAGGAATGTTGTCAAATATTGCCGCCGAGATGATAGGTTGGGTTAGGTTAGGTTATATTACGCTATTGATGTATATAAAAGTCCCACGGAGACGTAGAAGCCAACTCGCCAGGAATGTGGTCAAATATTACCGCCGAGATGATAGGTTGGGTTAGGTTAGGTTATATTACGCTATTGATGTATAGAAAGGTCCCACGCAGACGTAGAGGCCAACTCGCCAATAATGTTGTCAAATATTAACGCCGAGATGATAGGTTGGGTTAGGTTAGGTTATATTACGCTATTGATGTATATAAAAGTCCCACGGAGACGTAGAAGCCAACTCGCCAGGAATGTGGTCAAATATTAGTGCCGACATGTTAGGTTGGTTTAGGTTAGGTTGTATTACGTTATAGATGTGTATAAAGGACCCACGGAGACGTAGATGCCAACTCGCCAGGAATGTTGTCAAATATTACCGCCGACATGTTAGGTTGGGTTAGGTTTGGTTATATTTCGTTATTGATGTATATAAAGATCCCACGGATACGTAGAGGCAAACTCGCCGGGAATGTTGTCAAATATTGCCGCCGAGAGGTTAGGTTGTGTTAGGTTTGGTTATGTTACATTATTGATGTATATAAAGGTCCGACGCAGACGTAGAGGCCAACTCGCCAGGAATGTTGTCAAATATTACCGCCGAGATGATAGGTTGGGTTAGGTTAGGTTATATTTCGTTATTGATGTATATGAAGGTCCCACGGAGACGTGGAGGCCAACTCGCCAGGAATGTTGTCAAATATTACAGCCGCGATGTTAGATTGGGTTAGGTTAGGTTATATTACGTTATTGAGTTATATAGAGGTCCCACGGAGACGTAGTGGCCAACTCGCCAGGATTGTTGTCAAATAATAGCTCCGAGAGGTTAGGTTGGGTTAGGTTACGTTATATTACGTTATTGATGTATATAAAGGTCCCACGGAGACGTAGAATCCAACTCGCCAGGAATGTTGTCAAATATTACCGCCGAGATGATAGGCTGGGTTAGGTTAGGTTATATTACGCTATTGATGTATATAAAAGTCCCACGGAGACGTAGAAGCCAACTCGCCAGGAATATGGTCAAATATTAGTGCCGACATGTTAGGTTGGTTTAGGTTAGGTTGTATTACGTTATAGATGTACATGAGGGTCTCACGCAGACGTAGAGGCCAACTCGCTAATAATGTTGTCAAATATTAACGCCGAGATGATAGGTTGGGTTAGGTTAGGTTATATTACGCTATTGATGTATATAAAAGTCCCACGGAGACGTAGAAGCCAACTCGCCAGGAATGTGGTCAAATATTAGTGCCGACATGTTAGGTTGGTTTAGGTTAGGTTGTATTACGTTATAGATGTGTATAAAGGACCCACGGAGACGTAGAGGCCAACTCGCCAGGAATGTTGTCAAGTATTAACGCCGACATGTTAGGTTGGGTTAGGTTAGGTTATATTACGTTATTGATGTATATAAATGTCCCACGGAGACCTAGAGGCCAACGCGCCAGGA
This sequence comes from Xylocopa violacea, assembly GCA_963969225.1. NCBI lineage: Eukaryota > Metazoa > Arthropoda > Insecta > Hymenoptera > Apidae > Xylocopa > Xylocopa violacea. Next base: position 1,180,814 of record CAXAJV010000021.1, on the reverse strand, counting down.
TTGTTGTCAAATAATAGCTCCGAGAGGTTAGGTTGGGTTAGGTTACGTTATATTACGTTATTGATGTACATGAGGGTCGCACGGAGACGTAGATGCCAACTCGCCAGGGATGTTGTCAAATATTACCGCCGAGATAATAGGTTGGGTTAGGTTACGTTATATTACGTTATTGATGTACATGAGGGTCGCACGGAGACGTAGATGCCAACTCGCCAGGAATGTTGTCAAATATTACCGCCGACATGTTAGGTTGGGTTAGGTTTGGTTATATTTCGTTATTGATGTATATAAAGATCCCACGGATACGTAGAGGCAAACTCGCCGGGAATGTTGTCAAATATTACAGCCGCGATGTTAGATTGGGTTAGGTTAGGTTATATTACGTTATTGAGTTATATAGAGGTCCCACGGAGACGTAGCGGCCAACTCGCCAGGATTGTTGTCAAATAATAGCTCCGAGAGGTTAGGTTGGGTTAGGTTACGTTATATTACGTTATTGATGTATATAAAGGTCCCACGGAGACGTAGAATCCAACTCGCCAGGAATGTTGTCAAATATTACCGCCGAGATGATAGGCTGGGTTAGGTTAGGTTATATTACGCTATTGATGTATATAAAAGTCCCACGGAGACGTAGAAGCCAACTCGCCAGGAATATGGTCAAATATTAGTGCCGACATGTTAGGTTGGTTTAGGTTAGGTTGTATTACGTTATAAATGTACATGAGGGTCCCACGCAGACGTAGAGGCCAACTCGCCAATAATGTTGTCAAATATTAACGCCGAGATGATAGGTTGGGTTAGGTTAGGTTATATTACGCTATTGATGTATATAAAAGTCCCACGGAGACGTAGAAGCCAACTCGCCAGGAATGTGGTCAAATATTAGTGCCGACATGTTAGCTTGGTTTAGGTTAGGTTGTATTACGTTATAGATGTGTATAAAGGACCCACGGAGACGTAGAGGCCAACTCGCCAGGAGTGTTGCCAAATATTACCGCCGACATGTTAGGTTGGGTTAGGTTTGGTTATATTTCGTTATTGATGTATATAAAGATCCCACGGATACGTAGAGGCAAACTCGCCGGGAATGTTGTCAAATATTGCCGCCGAGAGGTTAGGTTGTGTTAGGTTTGGTTATGTTACATTATTGATGTATATAAAGGTCCGACGCAGACGTAGAGGCCAACTCGCCAGGAATGTTGTCAAATATTACCGCCGACATGTTAGGTTGGGTTAGGTTTGGTTATATTTCGTTATTGATGTATATAAAGGTCCCACGGATACGTAGAGGCAAACTCGCCAGGAATGTTGTCAAATATTGCCGCCGAGATGATAGGTTGGGTTAGGTTAGGTTATATTTCGTTATTGATGTATATAAAGATCCCACGGATACGTAGAGGCAAACTCGCCAGGAATGTTGTCAAATATTGCCGCCGAGATGATAGGTTGGGTTAGGTTAGGTTATATTACGCTATTGATGTATATAAAAGTCCCACGGAGACGTAGAAGCCAACTCGCCAGGAATGTGGTCAAATATTAGTGCCGACATGTTAGGTTGGTTTAGGTTAGGTTGTATTACGTTATAGATGTGTATAAAGGACCCACGGAGACGTAGAGGCCAACTCGCCAGGAATGTTTCCAAATTTTACCGCCGAGATGTTAGTTTGGGTTAGGTTAGGTTATATTACGTTATTGAGTTATATAGAGGTCCCACGGAGACGTAGAGGCCAACTCGCCAGGAATGTTGTTAAATATTACCGCCGACATGTTAGGTTGGGTTAGGTTTGGTTATATTTCGTTATTGCTGTATATAAAGGTCCCACGGATACGTAGAGGCAAACTCGCCAGGAATGTTGTCACATATTGCCGCCGAGATGATAGGTTGGGTTAGGTTAGGTTATATTACGCTATTGATGTATATAAAAGTCCCACGGACACGTAGAAGCCAACTCGCCAGGAATGTGGTCAAATATTAGTGCCGAGATGATAGGTTGGGTTAGGTTAGGTTGTATTACGTTATAGATGTGTATAAAGGACCCACGGAGACGTAGAGGCCAACTCGCCAGGAATGTTGCCAAATATTACCGCCGAGATGTTAGTTTGGGTTAGGTTAGGTTATATTACGTTATTGAGTTATATAGAGGTCCCACGGAGACGTAGAGGCCAACTCGCCAGGATTGTTGTCAAATAATAGCTCCGAGAGGTTAGGTTGGGTTAGGTTACGTTATATTAAGTTATTGATGTATATAAAGGTCCCACGGAGACGTAGAATCCAACTCGCCAGGAATGTTGTCAAATATTACCGCCGAGATGATAGGCTGGGTTAGGTTAGGTTATATTACGCTATTGATGTATATAAAAGTCCCACGGAGACGTAGAAGCCAACTCGCCAGGAATATGGTCAAATATTAGTGCCGACATGTTAGGTTGGTTTAGGTTAGGTTGTATTACGTTATAGATGTACATGAGGGTCTCACGCAGACGTAGAGGCCAACTCGCTAATAATGTTGTCAAATATTAACGCCGAGATGATAGGTTGGGTTAGGTTAGGTTATATTACGCTATTGATGTATATAAAAGTCCCACGGAGACGTAGAAGCCAACTCGCCAGGAATGTGGTCAAATATTAGTGCCGACATGTTAGGTTGGTTTAGGTTAGGTTGTATTACGTTATAGATGTGTATAAAGGACCCACGGAGACCTAGAGGCCAACTCGCCAGGATTGTTGTCAAATAATAGCTCCGAGAGGTTAGGTTGGGTTAGGTTACGTTATATTACGTTATTGATGTACATGAGGGTCGCACGGAGACGTAGATGCCAACTCGCCAGGAATGTTGTCAAATATTACCGCCGACATGTTAGGTTGGGTTAGGTTTGGTTATATTTCGTTATTGATGTATATAAAGATCCCACGGATACGTAGAGGCAAACTCGCCGGGAATGTTGTCAAATATTACAGCCGCGATGTTAGATTGGGTTAGGTTAGGTTATATTACGTTATTGAGTTATATAGAGGTCCCACGGAGATGTAGAGGCCAACTCGCCAGGATTGTTGTCAAATAATAGCTCCGAGAGGTTAGGTTGGGTTAGGTTACGTTATATTACGTTATTGATGTATATAAAGGTCCCACGGAGACGTAGAATCCAACTCGCCAGGAATGTTGTCAAATATTACCGCCGAGATGATAGGCTGGGTTAGGTTAGGTTATATTACGCTATTGATGTATATAAAAGTCCCACGGAGACGTAGAAGCCAACTCGCCAGGAATGTGGTCAAATATTAGTGCCGACATGTTAGGTTGGTTTAGGTTAGGTTGTATTACGTTATAGATGTGTATAAAGGACCCACGGAGACGTAGAGGCCAACTCGCCAGGAATGTTTCCAAATTTTACCGCCGAGATGTTAGTTTGGGTTAGGTTAGGTTATATTACGTTATTGAGTTATATAGAGGTCCCACGGAGACGTAGAGGCCAACTCGCCAGGAATGTTGTTAAATATTACCGCCGACATGTTAGGTTGGGTTAGGTTTGGTTATATTTCGTTATTGCTGTATATAAAGGTCCCACGGATACGTAGAGGCAAACTCGCCAGGAATGTTGTCACATATTGCCGCCGAGATGATAGGTTGGGTTAGGTTAGGTTATATTACGCTATTGATGTATATAAAAGTCCCACGGACACGTAGAAGCCAACTCGCCAGGAATGTGGTCAAATATTAGTGCCGAGATGATAGGTTGGGTTAGGTTAGGTTGTATTACGTTATAGATGTGTATAAAGGACCCACGGAGACGTAGAGGCCAACTCGCCAGGAATGTTGCCAAATATTACCGCCGAGATGTTAGTTTGGGTTAGGTTAGGTTATATTACGTTATTGAGTTATATAGAGGTCCCACGGAGACGTAGAGGCCAACTCGCCAGGATTGTTGTCAAATAATAGCTCCGAGAGGTTAGGTTGGGTTAGGTTACGTTATATTAAGTTATTGATGTATATAAAGGTCCCACGGAGACGTAGAATCCAACTCGCCAGGAATGTTGTCAAATATTACCGCCGAGATGATAGGCTGGGTTAGGTTAGGTTATATTACGCTATTGATGTATATAAAAGTCCCACGGAGACGTAGAAGCCAACTCGCCAGGAATATGGTCAAATATTAGTGCCGACATGTTAGGTTGGTTTAGGTTAGGTTGTATTACGTTATAGATGTACATGAGGGTCTCACGCAGACGTAGAGGCCAACTCGCTAATAATGTTGTCAAATATTAACGCCGAGATGATAGGTTGGGTTAGGTTAGGTTATATTACGCTATTGATGTATATAAAAGTCCCACGGAGACGTAGAAGCCAACTCGCCAGGAATGTGGTCAAATATTAGTGCCGACATGTTAGGTTGGTTTAGGTTAGGTTGTATTACGTTATAGATGTGTATAAAGGACCCACGGAGACCTAGAGGCCAACTCGCCAGGATTGTTGTCAAATAATAGCTCCGAGAGGTTAGGTTGGGTTAGGTTACGTTATATTACGTTATTGATGTACATGAGGGTCGCACGGAGACGTAGATGCCAACTCGCCAGGAATGTTGTCAAATATTACCGCCGACATGTTAGGTTGGGTTAGGTTTGGTTATATTTCGTTATTGATGTATATAAAGATCCCACGGATACGTAGAGGCAAACTCGCCGGGAATGTTGTCAAATATTACAGCCGCGATGTTAGATTGGGTTAGGTTAGGTTATATTACGTTATTGAGTTATATAGAGGTCCCACGGAGATGTAGAGGCCAACTCGCCAGGATTGTTGTCAAATAATAGCTCCGAGAGGTTAGGTTGGGTTAGGTTACGTTATATTACGTTATTGATGTATATAAAGGTCCCACGGAGACGTAGAATCCAACTCGCCAGGAATGTTGTCAAATATTACCGCCGAGATGATAGGCTGGGTTAGGTTAGGTTATATTACGCTATTGATGTATATAAAAGTCCCACGGAGACGTAGAAGCCAACTCGCCAGGAATATGGTCAAATATTAGTGCCGACATGTTAGGTTGGTTTAGGTTAGGTTGTATTACGTTATAAATGTACATGAGGGTCCCACGCAGACGTAGAGGCCAACTCGCCAATAATGTTGTCAAATATTAACGCCGAGATGATAGGTTGGGTTAGGTTAGGTTATATTACGCTATTGATGTATATAAAAGTCCCACGGAGACGTAGAAGCCAACTCGCCAGGAATGTGGTCAAATATTAGTGCCGACATGTTAGCTTGGTTTAGGTTAGGTTGTATTACGTTATAGATGTGTATAAAGGACCCACGGAGACGTAGAGGCCAACTCGCCAGGAGTGTTGCCAAATATTACCGCCGACATGTTAGGTTGGGTTAGGTTTGGTTATATTTCGTTATTGATGTATATAAAGATCCCACGGATACGTAGAGGCAAACTCGCCGGGAATGTTGTCAAATATTGCCGCCGAGAGGTTAGGTTGTGTTAGGTTTGGTTATGTTACATTATTGATGTATATAAAGGTCCGACGCAGACGTAGAGGCCAACTCGCCAGGAATGTTGTCAAATATTACCGCCGACATGTTAGGTTGGGTTAGGTTTGGTTATATTTCGTTATTGATGTATATAAAGGTCCCACGGATACGTAGAGGCAAACTCGCCAGGAATGTTGTCAAATATTGCCGCCGAGATGATAGGTTGGGTTAGGTTAGGTTATATTTCGTTATTGATGTATATAAAGATCCCACGGATACATAGAGGCAAACTCGCCAGGAATGTTGTCAAATATTGCCGCCGAGATGATAGGTTGGGTTAGGTTAGGTTATATTACGCTATTGATGTATATAAAAGACCCACGGACACGTAGAAGCCAACTCGCCAGGAATGTGGTCAAATATTAATGCCGAGATGATAGGTTGGGTTAGGTTCGGTCATATTACGTTATTGATGTATAAAAAGGTCCCACGCAGACGTAGAGGCCAACTCGCCAATAATGTTGTCAAATATTAACGCCGAGATGATAGGTTGGGTTAGGTTAGGTTATATTACGCTATTGATGTATATAAAAGTCCCACGGAGACGTAGAAGCCAACTCGCCAGGAATGTGGTCAAATATTAGTGCCGACATGTTAGGTTGGTTTAGGTTAGGTTGTATTACGTTATAGATGTGTATAAAGGACCCACGGAGACGTAGAGGCCAACTCGCCAGGAATGTTTCCAAATTTTACCGCCGAGATGTTAGTTTGGGTTAGGTTAGGTTATATTACGTTATTGAGTTATATAGAGGTCCCACGGAGACGTAGAGGCCAACTCGCCAGGAATGTTGTTAAATATTACCGCCGACATGTTAGGTTGGGTTAGGTTTGGTTATATTTCGTTATTGCTGTATATAAAGGTCCCACGGATACGTAGAGGCAAACTCGCCAGGAATGTTGTCACATATTGCCGCCGAGATGATAGGTTGGGTTAGGTTAGGTTATATTACGCTATTGATGTATATAAAAGTCCCACGGACACGTAGAAGCCAACTCGCCAGGAATGTGGTCAAATATTAGTGCCGAGATGATAGGTTGGGTTAGGTTAGGTTGTATTACGTTATAGATGTGTATAAAGGACCCACGGAGACGTAGAGGCCAACTCGCCAGGAATGTTGCCAAATATTACCGCCGAGATGTTAGTTTGGGTTAGGTTAGGTTATATTACGTTATTGAGTTATATAGAGGTCCCACGGAGACGTAGAGGCCAACTCGCCAGGATTGTTGTCAAATAATAGCTCCGAGAGGTTAGGTTGGGTTAGGTTACGTTATATTACGTTATTGATGTACATGAGGGTCGCACGGAGACGTAGATGCCAACTCGCCAGGAATGTTGTCAAATATTACCGCCGACATGTTAGGTTGGGTTAGGTTTGGTTATATTTCGTTATTGACGTATATAAAGATACCACGGATACGTAGAGGCAAACTCGCCGGGAATGTTGTCAAATATTGCCGCCGAGAGGTTAGGTTGTGTTAGGTTTGGTTATGTTACATTATTGATGTATATAAAGGTCCGACGCAGATGTAGAGGCCAACTCGCCAGGAATGTTGTCAAATATTACAGCCGCGATGTTAGATTGGGTTAGGTTAGGTTATATTACGTTATTGAGTTGTATAGAGGTCCCACGGAGACGTAGAGGCGAACTCGCCAGGATTGTTGTCAAATATTACCGCCGTGATGATAGGCTGGGTTAGGTTAGGTTATATTACGCTATTGATGTATATAAAAGTCCCACGGAGACGTAGAAGCCAACTCGCCAGGAATGTGGTCAAATATTAGTGCCGACATGTTAGGTTGGTTTAGGTTAGGTTGTATTACGTTATAGATGTACATGAGGGTCGCACGGAGACGTAGATGCCAACTCGCCAGGAATGTTGTCAAATATTACCGCCGACATGTTAGGTTGTGTTAGGTTTGGTTATATTTCGTTATTGATGTATATAAAGGTCCCACGGATACGTAGAGGCAAACTCGCCAGGAATGTTGTCAAATATTGCCGCCGAGATGATAGGTTGGGTTAGATTAGGTTATATTACGCTATTGATGTATATAAAAGTCCCACGGACACGTAGAAGCCAACTCGCCAGGAATGTGGTCAAATATTAGTGCCGAGATGATAGGTTGGGTTAGGTTAGGTTATATTACGTTATTGATGTATAAAAAGGTCCCACGCAGACGTAGAGGCCAACTCGCCAATAATGTTGTCAAATATTAACGCCGAGATGATAGTTTGGGTTAGGTTAGGTTATATTACGCTATTGATGTATATAAAAGTCCCACGGAGACGTAGAAGCCAACTCGCCAGGAATATGGTCAAATATTAGTGCCGACATGTTAGGTTGATTTAGGTTAGGTTGTATTACGTTATAGATGTGTATAAAGGACCCACGGAGACGTAGAGTCCAACTCGCCAGGAGTGTTGTCAAATATTACCGCCGAGATGATAGGTTGGGTTAGGTTAGGTTATATTTCGTTATTGATGTATATGAAGGTCCCACGGAGACGTGGAGGCCAACTCGCCAGGAATGTTGTCAAATATTACAGCCGCGATGTTAGATTGGGTTAGGTTAGGTTATATTACGTTATTGAGTTATATAGAGGTCCCACGGAGACGTAGAGGCCAACTCGCCAGGATTGTTGTCAAATAATAGCTCCGAGAGGTTAGGTTGGGTTAGGTTACGTTATATTAAGTTATTGATGTATATAAAGGTCCCACGGAGACGTAGAATCCAACTCGCCAGGAATGTTGTCAAATATTACCGCCGAGATGATAGGCTGGGTTAGGTTAGGTTATATTACGCTATTGATGTATATAAAAGTCCCACGGAGACGTAGAAGCCAACTCGCCAGGAATATGGTCAAATATTAGTGCCGACATGTTAGGTTGGTTTAGGTTAGGTTGTATTACGTTATAGATGTACATGAGGGTCTCACGCAGACGTAGAGGACAACTCGCTAATAATGTTGTCAAATATTAACGCCGAGATGATAGGTTGGGTTAGGTTAGGTTATATTACGCTATTGATGTATATAAAAGTCCCACGGAGACGTAGAAGCCAACTCGCCAGGAATGTGGTCAAATATTAGTGCCGACATGTTAGGTTGGTTTAGGTTAGGTTGTATTAAGTTATAGATGTGTATAAAGGTCCCACGCAGACGTAGAGGCCAACTCGCCAAGAATGTTGTCAAATATTACCGCCGAGATGTTAGGTTGGGTTAGGTTAGGTTATATTACGCTATTGATGTATATAAAAGTCCCACGGAGACGTAGAAGCCAACTCGCCAGGAATGTGGTCAAATATTAGTGCCGACATGTTAGGTTGGTTTAGGTTAGGTTGTATTACGTTATAGATGTGTATAAAGGACCCACGGAGACGTAGAGGCCAACTCGCCAGGAATGTTGTCAAGTATTAACGCCGACATGTTAGGTTGGGTTAGGTTAGGTTATATTACGTTATTGATGTATATAAATGTCCCACGGAGACCTAGAGGCCAACGCGCCAGGATTGTTGTCAAATAATAGCTCCGAGAGGTTAGGTTGGGTTAGGTTACGTTATATTACGTTATTGATGTACATGAGGGTCGCACAGAGACGTAGATGCCAACTCGCCAGGGATGTTGTCAAATATTACCGCCGAGATGATAGGTTGGGTTAGGTTAGGTTATATTACGCTGTTGATGTATATTAAAGTCCCACGGAGACGTAGAAGCCAACTCGGCAGGAATGTGGTCAAATATTAGTGCCGACATGTTAGGTTGGTTTAGGTTAGGTTGTATTACGTTATAGATGTGTATAAAGGACCCACGGAGACGTAGAGGCCAACTCGCCAGGAATGTTGTCAAGTATTAACGCCGACATGTTAGGTTGGGTTAGGTTAGGTTATATTACGTTATTGATGTATATAAATGTCCCACGGAGACCTAGATTCCAACTCGCCAGGATTGTTGTCAAATAATAGCTCCGAGAGGTTAGGTTGGGTTAGGTTACGTTATATTACGTTATTGATGTACATGAGGGTCGCACGGAGACGTAGATGCCAACTCGCCAGGAATGTTGTCAAATATTACCGCCGACATGTTAGGTTGGGTTAGGTTTGGTTATATTTCGTTATTGATGTATATAAAGATCCCACGGATACGTAGAGGCAAACTCGCCAGGAATGTTGTCAAATATTGCCGCCGAGATGATAGGTTGGATTAGGTTAGGTTATATTACGCTATTGATGTATATAAAAGTCCCACGGACACGTAGAAGCCAACTCGCCAGGAATGTGGTCAAATATTAGTGCCGAGATGATAGGTTGGGTTAGGTTATTTCATATTACGTTATTGATGTATAAAAAGGTCCCACGCAGACGTAGAGGCCAACTCGCCAATAATATTGTCAAATATTAACGCCGAGATGATAGGTTGGGTTAGGTTTGGTTATATTTCGTTATTGATGTATATAAAGGTCCCACGCAGACGTAGAGGCCAACTCGCCAATAATGTTGTCAAATATTAACGCCGAGATGATAGGTTGGGTTAGGTTAGGTTATATTACGCTATTGATGTATATAAAAGTCCCACGGAGACGTAGAAGCCAACTCGCCAGGAATGTAGTCAAATATTAGTGCCGACATGTTTGGTTGGTTTAGGTTAGGTTGTATTACGTTATAGATGTGTATAAAGGACCCACGGAGACGTAGAGGCCAACTCGCCAATAATGTTGTCAAATATTAACGCCGAGATGATAGGTTGGGTTAGGTTAGGTTATATTACGCTATTGATGTATATAAAAGTCCCACGGAGACGTAGAAGCCAACTCGCCTGGAATGTGGTCAAATATTAGTGCCGACATGTCAGTTTGGTTTAGGTTAGGTTGTATTACGTTATAGATGTGTATAAAGGACCCACGGAGACGTAGAGGCCAACTCGCCAGGAATGTTGCCAAATATTACCGCCGAGATGTTAGTTTGGGTTAGGTTAGGTTATATTACGTTATTGAGTTATATAGAGGTCCCACGGAGACGTAGAGGCCAACTCGCCAGGAATGTTGTTAAATATTACCGCCGACATGTTAGGTTGGGTTAGGTTTGGTTATATTTCGTTATTGATGTATATAAAGGTCCCACGCAGACGTAGAGGCCAACTCGCCAATAATGTTGTCAAATATTAACGCCGAGATGATAGGTTGGGTTAGGTTAGGTTATATTACGCTATTGATGTATATAAAAGTCCCACGGAGACGTAGAAGCCAACTCGCCAGGAATGTGGTCAAATATTAGTGCCGACATGTTAGTTTGGTTTAGGTTAGGTTGTATTACGTTATAGATGTGTATAAAGGACCCACGGAGACGTAGAGGCCAACTCGCCAGGAATGTTGCCAAATATTACCGCCGAGATGTTAGTTTGGGTTAGGTTACGTTATATTACGTTATTGATGTACATGAGGGTCGCACGGATACGTAGATGCCAACTCGCCAGGAATGTTGTCAAATATTACCGCCGACAGGTTAGGTTGGGTTAGGTTTGGTTATATTTCGTTATTGACGTATATAAAGATCCCACGGATACGTAGAGGCAAACTGGCCGGGAATGTTGTCAAATATTGCCGCCGAGAGGTTAGGTTGTGTTAGGTTTGGTTATGTTACATTATTGATGTATATAAAGGTTCGACGCAGACGTAGAGGCCAACTCGCCAGGAATGTTGTCAAATATTACCGCCGAGATGATAGGTTGGGTTAGGTTAGGTTATATTTCGTTATTGATGTATATGAAGGTCCCACGGAGACGTGGAGGCCAACTCGCCAGGAATGTTGTCAAATATTACAGCCGCGATGTTAGATTGGGTTAGGTTAGGTTATATTACGTTATTGAGTTATATAGAGGTCCCACGGAGACGTAGAGGCCAACTCGCCAGGAATGTTGCCAAATATTACCGCCGAGATGTTAGTTTGGGTTAGGTTAGGTTATATTACGTTATTGATGTATATAAAGGTCCCACGCAGACGTAGAGGCCAACTCGCCAAGAATGTTGTCAAATATTACCGCCGAGATGATAGGTTGGGTTAGGTTAGGTTATATTACGCTATTGATGTATAAAAAGGTCCCACGCAGACGTAGAGGCCAACTCGCCAATAATGTTGTCAAATATTAACGCCGAGATGATAGGTTGGGTTAGGTTAGCTTATATTACGCTATTGATGTATATAAAAGTCCCACGGAGACGTAGAAGCCAACTCGCCAGGAATGTGGTCAAATATTAGTGCCGACATGTTAGGTTGGTTTAGGTTAGGTTGTATTACGTTATAGATGTGTATAAAGGACCCACGGAGACGTAGAGGCCAACTCGCCAGGAATGTTGCCAAATATTACCGCCGAGATGTTAGTTTGGGTTAGGTTAGGTTATATTACGTTATTGAGTTATATAGAGGTCCCACGGAGACGTAGAGGCCAACTCGCCAGGAATGTTGTTAAATATTACCGCCGACATGTTAGGTTGGGTTAGGTTTGGTTATATTTCGTTATTGATGTATATAAAGGTCCCACGCAGACGTAGAGGCCAACTCGCCAATAATGTTGTCAAATATTAACGCCGAGATGATAGGTTGGGTTAGGTTAGGTTATATTACGCTATTGATGTATATAAAAGTCCCACGGAGACGTAGAAGCCAACTCGCCAGGAATGTGGTCAAATATTAGTGCCGACATGTTAGTTTGGTTTAGGTTAGGTTGTATTACGTTATAGATGTGTATAAAGGACCCACGGAGACGTAGAGGCCAACTCGCCAGGAATGTTGCCAAATATTACCGCCGAGATGTTAGTTTGGGTTAGGTTACGTTATATTACGTTATTGATGTACATGAGGGTCGCACGGAGACGTAGATGCCAACTCGCCAGGAATGTTGTCAAATATTACCGCCGACAGGTTAGGTTGGGTTAGGTTTGGTTATATTTCGTTATTGACGTATATAAAGATCCCACGGATACGTAGAGGCAAACTGGCCGGGAATGTTGTCAAATATTGCCGCCGAGAGGTTAGGTTGTGTTAGGTTTGGTTATGTTACATTATTGATGTATATAAAGGTTCGACGCAGACGTAGAGGCCAACTCGCCAGGAATGTTGTCAAATATTACCGCCGAGATGATAGGTTGGGTTAGGTTAGGTTATATTTCGTTATTGATGTATATGAAGGTCCCACGGAGACGTGGAGGCCAACTCGCCAGGAATGTTGTCAAATATTACAGCCGCGATGTTAGATTGGGTTAGGTTAGGTTATATTACGTTATTGAGTTATATAGAGGTCCCACGGAGACGTAGAGGCCAACTCGCCAGGAATGTTGCCAAATATTACCGCCGAGATGTTAGTTTGGGTTAGGTTAGGTTATATTACGTTATTGATGTATATAAAGGTCCCACGCAGACGTAGAGGCCAACTCGCCAAGAATGTTGTCAAATATTACCGCCGAGATGATAGGTTGGGTTAGGTTAGGTTATATTACGCTATTGATGTATAAAAAGGTCCCACGCAGACGTAGAGGCCAACTCGCCAATAATGTTGTCAAATATTAACGCCGAGATGATAGGTTGGGTTAGGTTAGCTTATATTACGCTATTGATGTATATAAAAGTCCCACGGAGACGTAGAAGCCAACTCGCCAGGAATGTGGTCAAATATTAGTGCCGACATGTTAGGTTGGTTTAGGTTAGGTTGTATTACGTTATAGATGTGTATAAAGGACCCACGGAGACGTAGAGGCCAACTCGCCAGGAATGTTGTCAAGTATTAACGCCGACATGTTAGCTTGGGTTAGGTTAGGTTATATTACGTTATTGTTGTATATAAATGTCCCACGGAGACCTAGAGGCCAACCCGCCAGGATTGTTGTCAAATAATAGCTCCTAGAGGTTAGGTTGGGTTAGGTTACGTTATATTACGTTATTGATGTACATGAGGGTCGCACGGAGACGTAGATGCCAACTCGCCAGGGATGTTCTCAAATATTACCGCCGAGATGATAGGTTGGGTTAGGTTAGCTTATATTACGCTATTGATGTATATAAAAGTCCCACGGAGACGTAGAAGCCAACTCGCCAGGAATGTGGTCAAATATTAGTGCCGACATGTTAGGTTGGTTTAGGTTAGGTTGTATTACGTTATAGATGTGTATAAAGGACCCACGGAGACGTAGAGGCCAACTCGCCAGGAATGTTGTCAAGTATTAACGCCGACATGTTAGGTTGGGTTAGGTTAGGTTATATTACGTTATTGATGTATATAAATGTCCCACGGAGACCTAGAGGCCAACCCGCCAGGATTGTTGTCAAATAATAGCTCCGAGAGGTTAGGTTGGGTTAGGTTACGTTATATTACGTTATTGATGTACATGAGGGTCGCACGGAGACGTAGATGCCAACTCGCCAGGGATGTTGTCAAATATTACCGCCGAGATGATAGGTTGGGTTAGGTTAGGTTATATTACGCTGTTGATGTATATAAAAGTCCCACGGAGACGTAGAAGCCAACTCGGCAGGAATGTGGTCAAATATTAGTGCCGACATGTTAGGTTGGTTTAGGTTAGGTTGTATTACGTTATAGATGTGTATAAAGGACCCACGGAGACGTAGAGGCCAACTCGCCAGGAATGTTGTCAAGTATTAACGCCGACATGTTAGGTTGGGTTAGGTTAGGTTATATTACGTTATTGATGTATATAAATGTCCCACGGAGACCTAGAGGCCAACTCGCCAGGATTGTTGTCAAATAATAGCTCCGAGAGGTTAGGTTGGGTTAGGTTACGTTATATTACGTTATTGATGTACATGAGGGTCGCACGGAGACGTAGATGCCAACTCGCCAGGAATGTTGTCAAATATTACCGCCGAGATGATAGGTTGGGTTAGGTTAGGTTATATTACGCTATTGATGTATATAAAAGTCCCACGGACACGTAGAGGCCAACTCGCCAGGAATGTTGCCAAATATTACCGCCGAGATGTTAGTTTGGGTTAGGTTAGGTTATATTACGTTATTGATGTATAAAAAGGTCCCACGCAGACGTAGAGGCGAACTCGCCAATAATGTTGTCAAATATTAACGCCGAGATGATAGGTTGGGTTAGGTTAGGTTATATTACGCTATTGATGTATATAAAAGTCCCACGGAGACGTAGAAGCCAACTCGCCTGGAATGTGGTCAAATATTAGTGCCGACATGTTAGTTTGGTTTAGGTTAGGTTGTATTACGTTATAGATGTGTATAAAGGACCCACGGAGACGTAGAGGCCAACTCGCCAGGAATGTTGCCAAATATTACCGCCGAGATGTTAGTTTGGGTTAGGTTAGGTTATATTACGTTATTGAGTTATATAGAGGTCCCACGGAGACGTAGAGGCCAACTCGCCAGGAATGTTGTTAAATATTACCGCCGACATGTTAGGTTGGGTTAGGTTTGGTTATATTTCGTTATTGATGTATATAAAGGTCCCACGCAGACGTAGAGGCCAACTCGCCAATAATGTTGTCAAATATTAACGCCGAGATGATAGGTTGGGTTAGGTTAGGTTATATTACGCTATTGATGTATATAAAAGTCCCACGGAGACGTAGAAGCCAACTCGCCAGGAATGTGGTCAAATATTAGTGCCGACATGTTAGTTTGGTTTAGGTTAGGTTGTATTACGTTATAGATGTGTATAAAGGACCCACGGAGACGTAGAGGCCAACTCGCCAGGAATGTTGCCAAATATTACCGCCGAGATGTTAGTTTGGGTTAGGTTAGGTTATATTACGTTATTGAGTTATATAGAGGTCCCACGGAGACGTAGAGGCCAACTCGCCAGGATTGTTGTCAAATAATAGCTCCGAGAGGTTAGGTTGGGTTAGGTTACGTTATATTACGTTATTGATGTACATGAGGGTCGCACGGAGACGTAGATGCCAACTCGCCAGGAATGTTGTCAAATATTACCGCCGACATGTTAGATTGGGTTAGGTTAGGTTATATTACGTTATTGAGTTATATAGAGGTCCCACGGAGACGTAGAGGCCAACTCGCCAGGATTGTTGTCAAATAATAGCTCCGAGAGGTTAGGTTGGGTTAGGTTACGTTATATTACGTTATTGATGTATATAAAGGTGCGACGCAGACGTAGAGGCCAACTCGCCAGGAATGTTGTCAAATATTAACGCCGAGATGATAGGTTGGGTTAGGTTAGGTTATATTACGCTATTGATGTACATAAAATTCCCACGGAGACGTAGAAGCCAACTCGCCAGGAATGTGGTCAAATATTAGTGCTGACATGTTAGGTTGGTTTAGGTTAGGTTGTATTACGTTATAGATGTGTATAAAGGACCCACGGAGACGTAGAGGGCAACTCGCCAGGAACGTAGGTCAAGTATTAACGCCGACATGTTAGGTTGGGTTAGGTTAGGTTATATTACGTTATTGATGTATATAAATGTACCACGGAGACCTAGAGGCCAACTCGCCAGGATTGTTGTCAAATAATAGCTCCGAGAGGTTAGGTTGGGTTAGGTTACGTTATATTACGTTATTGATGTACATGAGGGTCGCACGGAGACGTAGATGCCAACTCGCCAGGAATGTTGTCAAATATTAACGCCGAGATGATAGGTTGGGTTAGGTTAGGTTATATTACGCTATTGATGTACATAAAATTCCCACGGAGACGTAGAAGCCAACTCGCCAGGAATGTGGTCAAATATTAGTGCTGACATGTTAGGTTGGTTTAGGTTAGTTTGTATTACGTTATAGATGTGTATAAAGGACCCACGGAGACGTAGAGGCCAACTCGCCAGGAACGTTGTCAAGTATTAACGCCGACATGTTAGGTTGGGTTAGGTTAGGTTATATTACGTTATTGATGTATATAAATGTACCACGGAGACCTAGAGGCCAACTCGCCAGGATTGTTGTCAATTAATAGCTCCGAGATGTTAGGTTGGGTTAGGTTACATTATATTACGTTATTGATGTACATGAGGGTCGCACGGAGACGTAGATGCCAACTCGCCAGGAATGTTGTCAAATATTACCGCCGACATGTTAGGTTGGGTTAGGTATGGTTATATTTCGTTATTGATGTATATATAGGTCCCACGGATACGTAGAGGCCAACTCGCCAGGAATGTTGTCAAATATTGCCGCCGAGAGGTTAGGTTGAGTTAGGTTAGGTTATATTACGTTATTGATATATATCAAGGTCCAACGGAGACGTAGGGGCCAACTCGCCAGGAATATTGTCAAATATTGCCGCGGAGATGATAGGTTGGGTTAGGTTAGGTTATATTACGTTATTGATGTATATAAAGGTCCCACGGAGACGTAGAGGCCAACAAGCCAGGAATGTTACCAAATATTACCGCCGAGATGTTAGTTTGGGTTAGGTTAGGTTGTATTACGCTATAGACGTATACAGTGTTCCCACCGAGAAGTAGGGCCCGACTATCAAGGAATTTGGATAAATGGTGCCCCGAGAGGTTAGGTTGGGTTAGGTTAGGTTATATTAGGTTATAGATGTGCATAAAGGACCCACGGGGACGTAGAGGCCAACTCGCCAGGAATGTTGTCAAATATTACCGCCGAAATGATAGGTTGGGTTAGGTTAGGTTATATTTCGTTATTGATGTATACAGTGTTCCCACCGAGAAGTAGGGCGCGACTATCAAGGAATTTGGATAAATGGTACCCCGAGAGGTTAGGTTGGGTTAGGTTAGGTTATATTAGGTTATAGATGTGTATAAAGGACCCACGGGACGTAGAGGCCAACTCGCCAGGAATGTTGGCAAATATTACCGCCGAGATGATAGGTTCTGTTAGGTTAGGTTATATTACGTTCTTGATGTATATTAAGGTCCCACGGAGACGTAGAGGCCAACTCGCCAGGAATGTTGTGAAATATTACCGCCGAGATGATAGGTTGGGTTAGGTTAGGTTATATTACGTTATTGATGTATATGTGGATCCCACGGAGACGTAGAGTCCAACTCGCCAGGTATCTGGTCAGATATTACCGCCGAGATGAAAGGTTGGGTTAGTTTTGGTTATATTTCGTTATTGATGTATATGAATGTCCCACGGAGACGGAGAGGCCAACTCGCCAGAAATGTTGTCAAATATTGCAGCCGAGATGTTAGGTTGGTTTAGGTTAGGTTATATTACGTTATTGATGTATATAAATGTCCCACGGAGACGTAGAGGCCAACTCGCCAGGATTGTTGTCAAATAATAGCTCCGAGAGGTTAGGTTGGGTTAGGTTACGTTATATTACGTTATTGATGTACATGAGGGTCGCACGGAGACGTAGATGCCAACTCGCCAGGAATGTTGTCAAATATTACCGCCGACATGTTAGGTTGGGTTAGGTTTGGTTATATTTCGTTATTGATGTATATAAAGATCCCACGGATACGTAGAGGCAAACTCGCCAGGAATGTTGTCAAATATTGCCGCCGAGATGATAGGTTGGGTTAGGTTAGGTTATATTACGCTATTGATGTATATAAAAGTCCCACGGACACGTAGAAGCCAACTCGACAGGAATGTGGTCAAATATTAGTGCCGAGATGATAGGTTGGGTTAGGTTAGGTCATATTACGTTATTGATGTATAAAAAGGTCCCACGCAGACGTAGAGGCGAACTCGCCAATAATGTTGTCAAATATTAACGCCGAGATGATAGGTTGGGTTAGGTTAGGTTATATTACGCTATTGATGTATATAAAAGTCCCACGGAGACGTAGAAGCCAACTCGCCTGGAATGTGGTCAAATATTAGTGCCGACATGTTAGTTTGGTTTAGGTTAGGTTGTATTACGTTATAGATGTGTATAAAGGACCCACGGAGACGTAGAGGCCAACTCGCCAGGAATGTTGCCAAATATTACCGCCGAGATGTTAGTTTGGGTTAGGTTAGGTTATATTACGTTATTGAGTTATATAGAGGTCCCACGGAGACGTAGAGGCCAACTCGCCAGGAATGTTGTTAAATATTACCGCCGACATGTTAGGTTGGGTTAGGTTTGGTTATATTTCGTTATTGATGTATATAAAGGTCCCACGCAGACGTAGAGGCCAACTCGCCAATAATGTTGTCAAATATTAACGCCGAGATGATAGGTTGGGTTAGGTTAGGTTATATTACGCTATTGATGTATATAAAAGTCCCACGGAGACGTAGAAGCCAACTCGCCAGGAATGTGGTCAAATATTAGTGCCGACATGTTAGTTTGGTTTAGGTTAGGTTGTATTACGTTATAGATGTGTATAAAGGACCCACGGAGACGTAGAGGCCAACTCGCCAGGAATGTTGCCAAATATTACCGCCGAGATGTTAGTTTGGGTTAGGTTAGGTTATATTACGTTATTGAGTTATATAGAGGTCCCACGGAGACGTAGAGGCCAACTCGCCAGGATTGTTGTCAAATAATAGCTCCGAGAGGTTAGGTTGGGTTAGGTTACGTTATATTACGTTATTGATGTACATGAGGGTCGCACGGAGACGTAGATGCCAACTCGCCAGGAATGTTGTCAAATATTACCGCCGACATGTTAGATTGGGTTAGGTTAGGTTATATTACGTTATTGAGTTATATAGAGGTCCCACGGAGACGTAGAGGCCAACTCGCCAGGATTGTTGTCAAATAATAGCTCCGAGAGGTTAGGTTGGGTTAGGTTACGTTATATTACGTTATTGATGTATATAAAGGTGCGACGCAGACGTAGAGGCCAACTCGCCAGGAATGTTGTCAAATATTAACGCCGAGATGATAGGTTGGGTTAGGTTAGGTTATATTACGCTATTGATGTACATAAAATTCCCACGGAGACGTAGAAGCCAACTCGCCAGGAATGTGGTCAAATATTAGTGCTGACATGTTAGGTTGGTTTAGGTTAGGTTGTATTACGTTATAGATGTGTATAAAGGACCCACGGAGACGTAGAGGGCAACTCGCCAGGAACGTAGGTCAAGTATTAACGCCGACATGTTAGGTTGGGTTAGGTTAGGTTATATTACGTTATTGATGTATATAAATGTACCACGGAGACCTAGAGGCCAACTCGCCAGGATTGTTGTCAAATAATAGCTCCGAGAGGTTAGGTTGGGTTAGGTTACGTTATATTACGTTATTGATGTACATGAGGGTCGCACGGAGACGTAGATGCCAACTCGCCAGGAATGTTGTCAAATATTAACGCCGAGATGATAGGTTGGGTTAGGTTAGGTTATATTACGCTATTGATGTACATAAAATTCCCACGGAGACGTAGAAGCCAACTCGCCAGGAATGTGGTCAAATATTAGTGCTGACATGTTAGGTTGGTTTAGGTTAGGTTGTATTACGTTATAGATGTGTATAAAGGACCCACGGAGACGTAGAGGCCAACTCGCCAGGAACGTTGTCAAGTATTAACGCCGACATGTTAGGTTGGGTTAGGTTAGGTTATATTACGTTATTGATGTATATAAATGTACCACGGAGACCTAGAGGCCAACTCGCCAGGATTGTTGTCAATTAATAGCTCCGAGATGTTAGGTTGGGTTAGGTTACATTATATTACGTTATTGATGTACATGAGGGTCGCACGGAGACGTAGATGCCAACTCGCCAGGAATGTTGTCAAATATTACCGCCGACATGTTAGGTTGGGTTAGGTATGGTTATATTTCGTTATTGATGTATATATAGGTCCCACGGATACGTAGAGGCCAACTCGCCAGGAATGTTGTCAAATATTGCCGCCGAGAGGTTAGGTTGAGTTAGGTTAGGTTATATTACGTTATTGATATATATCAAGGTCCAACGGAGACGTAGGGGCCAACTCGCCAGGAATATTGTCAAATATTGCCGCGGAGATGATAGGTTGGGTTAGGTTAGGTTATATTACGTTATTGATGTATATAAAGGTCCCACGGAGACGTAGAGGCCAACAAGCCAGGAATGTTACCAAATATTACCGCCGAGATGTTAGTTTGGGTTAGGTTAGGTTGTATTACGCTATAGACGTATACAGTGTTCCCACCGAGAAGTAGGGCCCGACTATCAAGGAATTTGGATAAATGGTGCCCCGAGAGGTTAGGTTGGGTTAGGTTAGGTTATATTAGGTTATAGATGTGCATAAAGGACCCACGGGGACGTAGAGGCCAACTCGCCAGGAATGTTGTCAAATATTACCGCCGAAATGATAGGTTGGGTTAGGTTAGGTTATATTTCGTTATTGATGTATACAGTGTTCCCACCGAGAAGTAGGGCGCGACTATCAAGGAATTTGGATAAATGGTACCCCGAGAGGTTAGGTTGGGTTAGGTTAGGTTATATTAGGTTATAGATGTGTATAAAGGACCCACGGGACGTAGAGGCCAACTCGCCAGGAATGTTGGCAAATATTACCGCCGAGATGATAGGTTCTGTTAGGTTAGGTTATATTACGTTCTTGATGTATATTAAGGTCCCACGGAGACGTAGAGGCCAACTCGCCAGGAATGTTGTGAAATATTACCGCCGAGATGATAGGTTGGGTTAGGTTAGGTTATATTACGTTATTGATGTATATGTGGATCCCACGGAGACGTAGAGTCCAACTCGCCAGGTATCTGGTCAGATATTACCGCCGAGATGAAAGGTTGGGTTAGTTTTGGTTATATTTCGTTATTGATGTATATGAATGTCCCACGGAGACGGAGAGGCCAACTCGCCAGAAATGTTGTCAAATATTGCAGCCGAGATGTTAGGTTGGTTTAGGTTAGGTTATATTACGTTATTGATGTATATAAATGTCCCACGGAGACGTAGAGGCCAACTCGCCAGGATTGTTGTCAAATAATAGCTCCGAGAGGTTAGGTTGGGTTAGGTTACGTTATATTACGTTATTGATGTACATGAGGGTCGCACGGAGACGTAGATGCCAACTCGCCAGGAATGTTGTCAAATATTACCGCCGACATGTTAGGTTGGGTTAGGTTTGGTTATATTTCGTTATTGATGTATATAAAGATCCCACGGATACGTAGAGGCAAACTCGCCAGGAATGTTGTCAAATATTGCCGCCGAGATGATAGGTTGGGTTAGGTTAGGTTATATTACGCTATTGATGTATATAAAAGTCCCACGGACACGTAGAAGCCAACTCGACAGGAATGTGGTCAAATATTAGTGCCGAGATGATAGGTTGGGTTAGGTTAGGTCATATTACGTTATTGATGTATAAAAAGGTCCCACGCAGACGTAGAGGCCAACTCGCCAATAATGTTGTCAAATATTAACGCCGAGATGATAGGTTGGGTTAGGTTAGGTTATATTACGCTATTGATGAATATAAAAGTCCCACGGAGACGTAGAAGCCAACTCGCCTGGAATGTGGTCAAATATTAGTGCCGACATGTTAGTTTGGTTTAGGTTAGGTTGTATTACGTTATAGATGTGTATAAAGGACCTACGGAGACGTAGAGGCCAACTCGCCAGGAATGTTGCCAAATATTACCGCCGAGATGTTAGTTTGGGTTAGGTTAGGTTATATTACGTTATTGAGTTATATAGAGGTCCCACGGAGACGTAGAGGCCAACTCGCCAGGAATGTTGTTAAATATTACCGCCGACATGTTAAGTTGGGTTAGGTTTGGTTATATTTCGTTATTGATGTATATAAAGGTCCCACGCAGACGTAGAGGCCAACTCGCCAATAATGTTGTCAAATATTAACGCCGAGATGATAGGTTGGGTTAGGTTAGGTTATATTACGCTATTGATGTATATAAAAGTCCCACGGAGACGTAGAAGCCAACTCGCCTGGAATGTGGTCAAATATTAGTGCCGACATGTTAGTTTGGTTTAGGTTAGGTTGTATTACGTTATAGATGTGTATAAAGGACCCACGGAGACGTAGAGGCCAACTCGCCAGGAATGTTGCCAAATATTACCGCCGAGATGTTAGTTTGGGTTAGGTTAGGTTATATTACGTTATTGAGTTATATAGAGGTCCCACGGAGACGTAGAGGCCAACTCGCCAGGATTGTTGTCAAATAATAGCTCCGAGAGGTTAGGTTGGGTTAGGTTACGTTATATTACGTTATTGATGTACATGAGGGTCGCACGGAGACGTAGATGCCAACTCGCCAGGAATGTTGTCAAATATTACCGCCGACATGTTAGATTGGGTTAGGTTAGGTTATATTACGTTATTGAGTTATATAGAGGTCCCACGGAGACGTAGAGGCCAACTCGCCAGGATTGTTGTCAAATAATAGCTCCGAGAGGTTAGGTTGGGTTAGGTTACGTTATATTACGTTATTGATGTATATAAAGGTCGCACGGAGACGTAGAATCCAACTCGCCAGGAATGTTGTCAAATATTACCGCCGAGATGATAGGCTGGGTTAGGTTAGGTTATATTACGCTATTGATGTATATAAAAGTCCCACGGAGACGTAGAAGCCAACTCGCCAGGAATGTAGGCAAATATTAGTGCCGACATGTTAGGTTGGTTTAGGTTAGGTTGTATTACGTTATAGATGTACATGAGGGTCGCACGGAGACGTAGATGCCAACTCGCCAGGAATGTTGTTAAATATTACCGCCGACATGTTAGGTTGGGTTAGGTTTGGTTATATTTCGTTATTGATGTATATAAAGATCCCACGGATACGTGGAGGCAAACTCGCAGGGAATGTTGTCAAATATTGCCGCCGAGAGGTTAGGTTGTGTTAGGTTTGGTTATGTTACATTATTGATGTATATAAAGGTCCGACGCAGACGTAGAGGCCAACTCGCCAGGAATGTTGTCAAATATTAACGCCGAGATGATAGGTTGGGTTAGGTTAGGTTATATTACGCTATTGATGTACATAAAATTCCCACGGAGACGTAGAAGCCAACTCGCCAGGAATGTGGTCAAATATTAGTGCTGACATGTTAGGTTGGTTTAGGTTAGGTTGTATTACGTTATAGATGTGTATAAAGGACCCACGGAGACGTAGAGGGCAACTCGCCAGGAACGTTGTCAAGTATTAACGCCGACATGTTAGGTTGGGTTAGGTTAGGTTATATTACGTTATTGATGTATATAAATGTACCACGGAGACCTAGAGGCCAACTCGCCAGGATTGTTGTCAAATAATAGCTCCGAGAGGTTAGGTTGGGTTAGGTTACGTTATATTACGTTATTGATGTACATGAGGGTCGCACGGAGACGTAGATGCCAACTCGCCAGGAATGTTGTCAAATATTAACGCCGAGATGATAGGTTGGGTTAGGTTAGGTTATATTACGCTATTGATGTACATAAAATTCCCACGGAGACGTAGAAGCCAACTCGCCAGGAATGTGGTCAAATATTAGTGCTGACATGTTAGGTTGGTTTAGGTTAGGTTGTATTACGTTATAGATGTGTATAAAGGACCCACGGAGACGTAGAGGCCAACTCGCCAGGAACGTTGTCAAGTATTAACGCCGACATGTTAGGTTGGGTTAGGTTAGGTTATATTACGTTATTGATGTATATAAATGTACCACGGAGACCTAGAGGCCAACTCGCCAGGATTGTTGTCAATTAATAGCTCCGAGAGGTTAGGTTGGGTTAGGTTACGTTATATTACGTTATTGATGTACATGAGGGTCGCACGGAGACGTAGATGCCAACTCGCCAGGAATGTTGTCAAATATTACCGCCGACATGTTAGGTTGGGTTAGGTATGGTTATATTTCGTTATTGATGTATATATAGGTCCCACGGATACGTAGAGGCCCACTCGCCAGGAATGTTGTCAAATATTGCCGCCGAGAGGTTAGGTTGAGTTAGGTTAGGTTATATTACGTTATTGATATATATCAAGGTCCAACGGAGACGTAGGGGCCAACTCGCCAGGAATATTGTCAAATATTGCCGCCGTGATGATAGGTTGGGTTAGGTTAGGTTATATTACGTTATTGATGTATATAAAGGTCCCACGGAGACGTAGAGGCCAACAAGCCAGGAATGTTACCAAATATTACCGCCGAGATGTTAGTTTGGGTTAGGTTAGGTTGTATTACGCTATAGACGTATACAGGGTTCCCACCGAGAAGTAGGGCCCGACTATCAAGGAATTTGGATAAATGGTGCCCCGAGAGGTTAGGTTGGGTTAGGTTAGGTTATATTAGGTTATAGATGTGCATAAAGGACCCACGGGGACGTAGAGGCCAACTCGCCAGGAATGTTGTCAAATATTACCGCCGAAATGATAGGTTGGGTTAGGTTAGGTTATATTTCGTTATTGATGTATACAGTGTTCCCACCGAGAAGTAGGGTCCGACTATCAAGGAATTTGGATAAATGGTACCCCGAGAGGTTAGGTTGGGTTAGGTTAGGTTATATTAGGTTATAGATGTGTATAAAGGACCCACGGGACGTAGAGGCCAACTCGCCAGGAATGTTGGCAAATATTACCGCCGAGATGATAGGTTCTGTTAGGTTAGGTTATATTACGTTCTTGATGTATATTAAGGTCCCACGGAGACGTAGAGGCCAACTCGCCAGGAATGTTGTCAAATATTACCGCCGAGATGATAGTTTGGGTTAGGTTAGGTTATATTACGTTATTGATGTATATGTAGATCCCACGGAGACGTAGAGTCCAACTCGCCAGGTATCTGGTCAGATATTACCGCCGAGATGAAAGGTTGGGTTAGTTTTGGTTATATTTCGTTATTGATGTATATGAATGTCCCACGGAGACGGAGAGGCCAACTCGCCAGAAATGTTGTCAAATATTGCAGCCGAGATGTTAGGTTGGTTTAGGTTAGGTTATATTACGTTATTGATGTATATAAATGTCCCACGGAGACGTAGAGGCCAACTCGCCAGGATTGTTGTCAAATAATAGCTCCGAGAAGTTAGGTTGGGTTAGGTTACGTTATATTACGTTATTGATGTACATGAGGGTCGCACGGAGACGTAGATGCCAACTCGCCAAGAATGTTGTCAAATATTACCGCCGACATGTTAGGTTGGGTTAGGTTTGGTTATATTTCGTTATTGATGTATATAAAGGTCCCACTGATACGTAGAAGCAAACTCGCCAGGAATGTTGTCAAATATTGCCGCCGAGAGGTTAGGTTGTGTTATGTTTGGTTATGTTACAGTATTGATGTATATAAAGGTCCCACGGAGACGTAGAATCCAACTCGCCAGGAATGTTGCCAAATATTACCGCCCAGATGATAGGTTGGGTTAGGTTAGGTTATATTACGTTATTGATGTATATAAAGGTCCCACGGAGACGTAGAGGCCAACTCGCCAGGAATGTTGCCAAATATTACCGCCGAGATGTCAGTTTGGGTTGGGTTAGGTTATATTACGTTATTGAGTTATATAGAGGTCCCACGGAGACCTAGAGGCCAACTCGCCAGGATTGTTGTCAAATAACAGCTTCGAGAGGTTAGGTTGGGTTAGGTTACGTTATATTACGTTATTGATGTACATGAGGGTCGCACGGAGACGTAGATGCCAACTCGCCAGGAATGTTGTCAAATATTACCGCCGAGATGTTAGGTTGGTTTAGGTTAGGTTGTATTACGCTATAGACGTATACAGTGTTCCAACCGAGAAGTAGGACCCGACTATCAAGGAATTTGGATAAATGGTACCCCGAGAGGTTAGGTTGGGTTAGGTTAGGTTATATTAGGTTATAAATGTGTATAAAGGACCCACGAAGACGTAGAGGCCAACTCGCCAGGAATGTTGTCAAGTATTAACGCCGACATGTTAGGTTGGGTTAGGTTAGGTTATATTACGTTATTGATGTATATAAATGTCCCACGGAGACCTAGAGGCCAACTCCCCAGGATTGTTGTCAAATAATAGCTCCGAGAGGTTAGGTTGGGTTAGGTTACGTTATATTACGTTATTGATGTACATGAGGGTCGCACGGAGACGTAGATGCCAACTCGCCAGGAATGTTGTCAAATATTACCGCCGACATGTTAGATTGGGTTAGGTTAGGTTATATTACGTTATTGAGTTATATAGAGGTCCCACGGATACGTAGAGGCCAACTCGCCAGGAATGTTGTCAAATATTGCCGCCGAGAGGTTAGGTTGAGTTAGGTTAGGTTATATTACGTTATTGATATATATCAAGGTCCAACGGAGGCGTAGGGGCCAACTCGCCAGGAATATTGTCAAATATTGCCGCCGAGATTATAGGTTGGGTTAGGTTAGGTTATATTACGTTATTGATGTATATAAAGGACCCACGGAGACGTAGAGGCCAACTCGCCAGGAATGTTGCCAAATATTACCGCCGAGATGTTAGTTTGGGTTAGGTTAGGTTATATTACGTTATTGAGTTATATAGAGGTCCCACGGAGACGTAGAGGCCAACTCGCCAGGATTGTTGTCAAATAATAGCTCCGAGAGGTTAGGTTGGGTTAGGTTACGTTATATTACGTTATTGATGTACATGAGGGTCGCACGGAGACGTAGATGCCAACTCGCCAGGAATGTTGTCAAATATTACCGCCGACATGTTAGATTGGGTTAGGTTAGGTTATATTACGTTATTGAGTTATATAGAGGTCCCACGGAGACGTAGAGGCCAACTCGCCAGGATTGTTGTCAAATAATAGCTCCGAGAGGTTAGGTTGGGTTAGGTTACGTTATATTACGTTATTGATGTATATAAAGGTCGCACGGAGACGTAGAATCCAACTCGCCAGGAATGTTGTCAAATATTACCGCCGAGATGATAGGCTGGGTTAGGTTAGGTTATATTACGCTATTGATGTATATAAAAGTCCCACGGAGACGTAGAAGCCAACTCGCCAGGAATGTAGGCAAATATTAGTGCCGACATGTTAGGTTGGTTTAGGTTAGGTTGTATTACGTTATAGATGTACATGAGGGTCGCACGGAGACGTAGATGCCAACTCGCCAGGAATGTTGTTAAATATTACCGCCGACATGTTAGGTTGGGTTAGGTTTGGTTATATTTCGTTATTGATGTATATAAAGATCCCACGGATACGTGGAGGCAAACTCGCCGGGAATGTTGTCAAATATTGCCGCCGAGAGGTTAGGTTGTGTTAGGTTTGGTTATGTTACATTATTGATGTATATAAAGGTCCGACGCAGACGTAGAGGCCAACTCGCCAGGAATGTTGACAAATATTGCCGCCGAGATGATAGGTTGGGTTAGGTTAGGTTATATTACGCTATTGATGTATATAAATGTCCCACGGACACGTAGAAGCCAACTCGCCAGGAATGTTGTCAAATATTAACGCCGAGATGATAGGTTGGGTTAGGTTAGGTTATATTACGCTATTGATGTACATAAAATTCCCACGGAGACGTAGAAGCCAACTCGCCAGGAATGTGGTCAAATATTAGTGCTGACATGTTAGGTTGGTTTAGGTTAAGTTGTATTACGTTATAGATGTGTATAAAGGACCCACGGAGACGTAGAGGGCAACTCGCCAGGAACGTTGTCAAGTATTAACGCCGACATGTTAGGTTGGGTTAGGTTAGGTTATATTACGTTATTGATGTATATAAATGTACCACGGAGACCTAGAGGCCAACTCGCCAGGATTGTTGTCAAATAATAGCTCCGAGAGGTTAGGTTGGGTTAGGTTACGTTATATTACGTTATTGATGTACATGAGGGTCGCACGGAGACGTAGATGCCAACTCGCCAGGAATGTTGTCAAATATTAACGCCGAGATGATAGGTTGGGTTAGGTTAGGTTATATTACGCTATTGATGTACATAAAATTCCCACGGAGACGTAGAAGCCAACTCGCCAGGAATGTGGTCAAATATTAGTGCTGACATGTTAGGTTGGTTTAGGTTAGGTTGTATTACGTTATAGATGTGTATAAAGGACCCACGGAGACGTAGAGGCCAACTCGCCAGGAACGTTGTCAAGTATTAACGCCGACATGTTAGGTTGGGTTAGGTTAGGTTATATTACGTTATTGATGTATATAAATGTACCACGGAGACCTAGAGGCCAACTCGCCAGGATTGTTGTCAATTAATAGCTCCGAGAGGTTAGGTTGGGTTAGGTTACGTTATATTACGTTATTGATGTACATGAGGGTCGCACGGAGACGTAGATGCCAACTCGCCAGGAATGTTGTCAAATATTACCGCCGACATGTTAGGTTGGGTTAGGTATGGTTATATTTCGTTATTGATGTATATATAGGTCCCACGGATACGTAGAGGCCAACTCGCCAGGAATGTTGTCAAATATTGCCGCCGAGAGGTTAGGTTGAGTTAGGTTAGGTTATATTACGTTATTGATATATATCAAGGTCCAACGGAGACGTAGGGGCCAACTCGCCAGGAATATTGTCAAATATTGCCGCCGAGATGATAGGTTGGGTTAGGTTAGGTTATATTACGTTATTGATGTATATAAAGGTCCCACGGAGACGTAGAGGCCAACAAGCCAGGAATGTTACCAAATATTACCGCCGAGATGTTAGTTTGGGTTAGGTTAGGTTGTATTACGCTATAGACGTATACAGTGTTCCCACCGAGAAGTAGGGCCCGACTATCAAGGAATTTGTATAAATGGTGCCCCGAGAGGTTAGGTTGGGTTAGGTTAGGCTATATTAGGTTATAGATGTGCATAAAGGACCCACGGGGACGTAGAGGCCAACTCGCCAAGAATGTTGTCAAATATTACCGCCGAAATGATAGGTTGGGTTAGGTTAGGTTATATTTCATTATTGATGTATACAGTGTTCCCACCGAGAAGTAGGGCCCGACTATCAAGGAATTTGGATAAATGGTACCCCGGGAGGTTAGGTTGGGTTAGGTTAGGTTATATTAGGTTATAGATGTGTATAAAGGACCCACGGGACGTAGAGGCCAACTCGCCAGGAATGTTGTCAAATATTACCGCCGAGATGATAGGTTGGGTTAGGTTAGGTTATATTACGTTATTGATGTATATGTAGATCCCACGGAGACGTAGAGTCCAACTCGCCAGGTATCTGGTCAGATATTACCGCCGAGATGAAAGGTTGGGTTAGTTTTGGTTATATTTCGTTATTGATGTATATGAATGTCCCACGGAGACGGAGAGGCCAACTCGCCAGAAATGTTGTCAAATATTGCCGCCGAGAGGTTAGGTTGAGTTAGGTTAGGTTATATTACGTTATTGATATATATCAAGGTCCAACGGAGACGTAGGGGCCAACTCGCCAGGAATATTGTCAAATATTGCCGCCGAGATTATAGATTGGGTTAGGTTAGGTTATATTACGTTATTGATGTATATAAAGGTCCCACGGAGACGTAGAGGCCAACTCGCCAGGAATGTTGTCAAGTATTAACGCCGACATGTTAGGTTGGGTTAGGTTAGGTTATATTACGTTATTGATGTATATAAATGTCCCACGGAGACCTAGAGGCCAACTCGCCAGGATTGTTGGCAAATAATAGCTCCGAGAGGTTAGGTTGGGTTAGGTTACGTTATATTACGTTATTGATGTACATGAGGGTCGCACGGAGACGTAGATGCCAACTCGCCAGGAATGTTGTCAAATATTACCGCCGACATGTTCGGTTCGGTTAGGTATGGTTATATTTCGTTATTGATGTATATAAAGGTCCCACGGATACGTAGAGGCCAACTCGCCAGGAATGTTGTCAAATATTGCCGCCGAGAGGTTAGGTTGAGTTAGGTTAGGTTATATTACGTTATTGATATATATCAAGGTCCAACGGAGGCGTAGGGGCCAACTCGCCAGGAATATTGTCAAATATTGCCGCCGAGATGATAGGTTGGGTTAGGTTAGGTTATATTACGTTATTGATGTATATAAAGGTCCCACGGAGACGTAGAGGCCAACAAGCCAGGAATGTTGCCAAATATTACCGCCGAGATGTTAG
Organism: Xylocopa violacea; assembly: GCA_963969225.1. Taxonomy (NCBI): domain Eukaryota; kingdom Metazoa; phylum Arthropoda; class Insecta; order Hymenoptera; family Apidae; genus Xylocopa; species Xylocopa violacea. The sequence continues at coordinate 1,150,383 of CAXAJV010000021.1, read as the reverse complement.
TTTGGGTTAGGTTAGGTTATATTACGTTATTGAGTTATATAGAGGTCCCACGGAGACGTAGAGGCCAACTCACCAGGATTGTTGTCAAATAATAGCTCCGAGAGGTTAGGTTGGGTTAGGTTACGTTATATTACGTTATTGATGTACATGAGGGTCGCACGGAGACGTAGATGCCAACACGCCAGGAATGTTGTCAAATATTACCGCCGACATGTTAGGTTGGGTTAGGTTTGGTTATATTTCGTTATTGATGTATATAAAGATCCCACGGATACGTAGAGGCAAACTCGCCGGGAGTGTTGTCAAATATTGCCGCCGAGAGGTTAGGTTGTGTTAGGTTTGGTTATGTTACATTATTGATGTATATAAAGGTCCGACGCAGACGTAGAGGCCAACTCGCCAGGAATGTTGTCAAATATTGCCGCCGAGCTGATAGGTTGGGTTAGGTTAGGTTATATTACGCTATTGATGTATATAAAAGTCCCACGGACACGTAGAAGCCAACTCGCCAGGAATGTGGTCAAATATTAGTGCCGAGATGATAGGTTGGGTTAGGTTAGGTCATATTACGTTATTGATGTATATAAAGGTCCCACGCAGACCTAGAGGCCAACTCGCCAATAATGTTGTCAAATATTAACGCCGAGATGATAGGTTGGGTTAGGATAGGTTATATTACGCTATTGATGTATATAAAAGTCCCACGGAGACGTAGAAGCCAACTGGCCAGGAATGTGGTCAAATATTAGTGCCGACGTGTTAGGTTGGTTTAGGTTAGGTTGTATTACGTTATAGATGTGTATAAAGGACCCACGGAGACGTAGAGGCCAACTCGCCAGGAATGTTGTCAAGTATTAACGCCGACATGTTAGGTTGGCTTAGGTTAGGTTATATTACGTTATTGATGTATATAAATGTCCCACGGAGACCTAGAGGCCAACTCGCCAGGAGTGTTGTCAAATAATAGCTCCGAGAGGTTAGGTTGGGTTAGGTTACGTTATATTACGTTATTGATGTACATGAGGGTCGCACGGAGACGCAGATGCCAACTCGCCAGGAATGTTGTCAAATATTACCGCCGACATGTTAGGTTGGGTTAGGTATGGTTATATTTCGTTATTGATGTATATAAAGGTCTCACGGATACGTAGAGGCCAACTCGCCAGGAATGTTGTCAAATATTACCGCCCAGATGATAGGTTGGGTTAGGTTAGGTTATATTACGTTATTGATGTATATAAAGGTCCCACGGAGACGTAGAAGCCAACAAGCCAGGAATGTTGCCAAATATTACCGCCGAGATGTTAGTTTGGGTTGGGTTAGGTTATATTACGTTATTGAGTTATATAGAGGTCCCACGGAGACCTAGAGGCCAACTCGCCAGGATTGTTCTCAAATAATAGCTCCGAGAGGTTAGGTTGGGTTAGGTTACGTTATATTACGTTATTGATGTACATGAGGGTCGCACGGAGACGTAGATGCCAACTCGCCAGGAATGTTGTCAAATATTACCGCCGCGATGTTAGGTTGGTTTAGGTTAGGTTGTATTACGCAATAGACGTATACAGTGTTCCCACCGAGATGTAGGACCCGACTATCAAGGAATTTGGATAAATGGTACCCCGAGAGGTTAGGTTGGGTTAGGTTAGGTTATATTAGGTTATAAATGTGTATAAAGGACCCACGGAGACGTAGAGGCCAACTCGCCAGGAATGTTGTCAAATATTGCCGCCGAGAGGTTAGGTTCAGTTAGGTTAGGTTATATTACGTTATTGATATATATCAAGGTCCAACGGAGACGTAGGGGCCAACTCGCCAGGAATATTGTCAAATATTGCCGCCGAGATGATAGGTTGAGTTAGGTTAGGTTATATTACGTTATTGATGTATATAAAGGTCCCACGGAGACGTAGAGGCCAACAAGCCAGGAATGTTACCAAATATTACCGCCGAGATGTTAGTTTGGGTTAGGTTAGGTTGTATTACGCTATAGACGTATACAGTGTTCCCACCGAGAAGTAGGGCCCGACTATCAAGGAATTTGTATAAATGGTGCCCCGAGAGGTTAGGTTGGGTTAGGTTAGGTTATATTAGGTTATAGATGTGCATAAAGGACCCACGGGGACGTAGAGGCCAACTCGCCAGGAATGTTGTCAAATATTACCGCCGAAATGATAGGTTCTGTTAGGTTAGGTTATATTACGTTCTTGATGTATATTAAGGTCCCACGGAGACGTAGAGGCCAACTCGCCAGGAATGTTGTCAAATATTACCGCCGAGATGATAGGTTGGGTTAGGTTAGGTTATATTACGTTATTGATGTATATGTAGATCCCACGGAGAGGTAGAGTCCAACTCGCCAGGTATCTGGTCAGATATTACCGCCGAGATGAAAGGTTGGGTTAGTTTTGGTTATATTTCGTTATTGATGTATATGAATGTCCCACGGAGACGGAGAGGCCAACTCGCCAGGAATGTTGTCAAATATTACAGCCGAGATGTCAGGTTGGGTTAGGTTAGGTTATATTACGTTATTGATGTATATAAATGTCCCACGGAGACGTAGAGGCCAACTCGCCAGGATTGTTGTCAAATAATAGCTCCGAGAAGTTAGGTTGGGTTAGGTTACGTTATATTACGTTATTGATGTACATGAGGGTCGCACGGAGACGTAGATGCGAACTCGCCAAGAATGTTGTCAAATATTACCGCCGACATGTTAGGTTGGGTTAGGTTTGGTTATATTTCGTTATTGATGTATATAAAGGTCCCACGGATACGTAGAAGCAAACTCGCCAGGAATGTTGTCAAATATTGCCGCCGAGAGGTTAGGTTGTGTTATGTTTGGTTATGTTACATTATTGATGTATATAAAGGTCCCACGGAGACGTAGAATCCAACTCGCCAGGAATGTTGCCAAATATTACCGCCCAGATGATAGGTTGGGTTAGGTTAGGTTATATTACGTTATTGATGTATATAAAGGTCCCACGGAGACGTAGAGGCCAACTCGCCAGGAATGTTGCCAAATATTACCGCCGAGATGTTAGTTTGGGTTGGGTTAGGTTATATTACGTTATTGAGTTATATAGAGGTCCCACGGAGACCTAGAGGCCAACTCGCCAGGATTGTTGTCAAATAACAGCTCCGAGAGGTTAGGTTGGGTTAGGTTACGTTATATTACGTTATTGATGTACATGAGGGTCGCACGGAGACGTAGATGCCAACTCGCCAGGAATGTTGTCAAATATTACCGCCGAGATGTTAGGTTGGTTTAGGTTAGGTTGTATTACGCTATAGACGTATACAGTGTTCCCACCGAGAAGTAGGACCCGACTATCAAGGAATTTGGATAAATGGTACCCCGAGAGGTTAGGTTGGGTTAGGTTAGGTTATATTAGGTTATAAATGTGTATAAAGGACCCACGGGGACGTAGAGGCCAACTCGCCAGGAATGTTGTCAAGTATTAACGCCGACATGTTAGGTTGGGTTAGGTTAGGTTATATTACGTTATTGATGTATATAAATGTCCCACGGAGACCTAGAGGCCAACTCGCCAGGATTGTTGTCAAATAATAGCTCCGAGAGGTTAGGTTGGGTTAGGTTACGTTATATTACGTTATTGATGTACATGAGGGTCGCACGGAGACGTAGATGCCAACTCGCCAGGAATGTTGTCAAATATTACCGCCGACATGTTCGGTTGGGTTAGGTATGGTTATATTTCGTTATTGATGTATATAAAGGTCCCACGGATACGTAGAGGCCAACTCGCCAGTAATGTTGTCAAATATTGCCGCCGAGAGGTTAGGTTGAGTTAGGTTAGGTTATATTACGTTATTGATATATATCAAGGTCCAACGGAGGCGTAGGGGCCAACTCGCCAGGAATATTGTCAAATATTGCCGCCGAGATTATAGGTTGGGTTAGGTTAGGTTATATTACGTTATTGATGTATATAAAGGTCCCACGGAGACGTAGAGGCCAACAAGCCAGGAATGTTGCCAAATATTACCGCCGAGATGTTAGTTTGGGTTAGGTTAGGTTATATTACGTTATTGAGTTATATAGAGGTCCCACGGAGACGTAGAGGCCAACTCACCAGGATTGTTGTCAAATAATAGCTCCGAGAGGTTAGGTTGGGTTAGGTTACGTTATATTACGTTATTGATGTACATGAGGGTCGCACGGAGACGTAGATGCCAACTCGCCAGGAATGTTGTCAAATATTACCGCCGACATGTTAGGTTGGGTTAGGTTTGGTTATATTTCGTTATTGATGTATATAAAGATCCCACGGATACGTAGAGGCAAACTCGCCGGGAGTGTTGTCAAATATTGCCGCCGAGAGGTTAGGTTGTGTTAGGTTTGGTTATGTTACATTATTGATGTATATAAAGGTCCGACGCAGACGTAGAGGCCAACTCGCCAGGAATGTTGTCAAATATTGCCGCCGAGCTGATAGGTTGGGTTAGGTTAGGTTATGTTACGCTATTGATGTATATAAAAGTCCCACGGACACGTAGAAGCCAACTCGCCAGGAATGTGTTCAAATATTAGTGCCGAGATGATAGGTTGGGTTAGGTTAGGTCATATTACGTTATTGATGTATATAAAAGTCCCACGGAGACGTAGAAGACAACTGGCCAGGAATGTGGTCAAATATTAGTGCCGACGTGTTAGGTTGGTTTAGGTTAGGTTGTATTACGTTATAGATGTGTATAAAGGACCCACGGAGACGTAGAGGCCAACTCGCCAGGAATGTTGTCAAGTATTAACGCCGACATGTTAGGTTGGGTTAGGTTAGGTTATATTACGTTATTGATGTATATAAATGTCCCACGGAGACCTAGAGGCCAACTCGCCAGGAGTGTTGTCAAATAATAGCTCCGAGAGGTTAGGTTGGGTTAGGTTACGTTATATTACGTTATTGATGTACATGAGGGTCGCACGGAGACGTAGATGCCAACTCGCCAGGAATGTTGTCAAATATTACCGCCGACATGTTAGGTTGGGTTAGGTATGGTTATATTTCGTTATTGATGTATATAAAGGTCCCACGGATACGTAGAGGCCAACTCGCCAGGAATGTTTTCAAATATTGCCGCCGAGAGGTTAGGTTGTGTTAGGTTTGGTTATGTTACATTATTGATGTATATAAAGGTCCGACGCAGACGTAGAGGCCAACTCGCCAGCAATGTTGTCAAATATTACCGCCGAGATGATAGGTTGGGTTAGGTTAGGTTATATTTCGTTATTGATGTATATGAAGGTCCCACGGAGACGTGGAGGCCAACTCGCCAGGAATGTTGTCAAATATTACAGCCGCGATGTTAGATTGGGTTAGGTTAGGTTATATTACGTTATTGAGTTATATAGAGGTCCTACGGAGACCTAGAGGCCAACTCGCCAGGATTGTTGTCAAATAATAGCTCCGAGAGGTTAGGTTGGGTTAGGTTACGTTATATTTCGTTGTTGATGTACATGAGGGTCGCACGGAGACGTAGACGCCAACTCGCCAGGAATGTTGTCAAATATTACCGCCGACATGTTAGGTTGGGTTAGGTTTGGTTATATTTCGTTATTGATGTATATAAAGGTCCCACGGATACGTAGAGGCAAACTCGCCAGGAATGTTGTCAAATATTGCCGCCGAGAGGTTAGGTTGTGTTAGGTTTGGTTATGTTACATTATTGATGTATATAAAGGTCCCACGGAGACGTAGAATCCAACTCGCCAGGAATGTTGCCAAATATTACCGCCCAGATGATAGGTTGGGTTAGGTTAGGTTATATTACGTTATTGATGTATATAAAGGTCCCACGGAGACGTAGAGGCCAACAAGCCAGGAATGTTGCCAAATATTACCGCCGAGATGTTAGTTTGGGTTGGGTTAGGTTATATTACGTTATTGAGTTATATAGAGGTCCCACGGAGACCTAGAGGCCAACTCGCCAGGATTGTTGTCAAATAATAGCTCCGAGAGGTTAGGTTGGGTTAGGTTACGTTATATTACGTTATTGATGTACATGAGGGTCGCACGGAGACGTAGATGCCAACTCGCCAGGAATGTTGTCAAATATTACCGCCGAGATGTTAGGTTGGTTTAGGTTAGGTTGTATTACGCTATAGACGTATACAGTGTTCCCACCGAGAAGTAGGACCCGACTATCAAGGAATTTGGATAAATGGTACCCCGAGAGGTTAGGTTGGGTTAGGTTAGGTTATATTAGGTTATAAATGTGTATAAAGGACCCACGGAGACGTAGAGGCCAACTCGCCAGGAATGTTGTCAAGTATTAACGCCGACATGTTAGGTTGGGTTAGGTTATGTTATATTACGTTATTGATGTATATAAATGTCCCACGGAGACCTAGAGGCCAACTCGCCAGGATTGTTGTCAAATAATAGCTCCGAGAGGTTAGGTTGGGTTAGGTTACGTTATATTACGTTATTGATGTACATGAGGGTCGCACGGAGACGTAGATGCCAACTCGCCAGGAATGTTGTCAAATATTACCGCCGACATGTTAGGTTGGGTTAGGTATGGTTATATTTCGTTATTGATGTATATATAGGTCCCACGGATACGTAGAGGCCAACTCGCCAGGAATGTTGTCAAATATTACCGCCGAGATGATAGGTTGGGTTAGGTTAGGTTATATTACGTTATTGATGTATATGTAGATCCCACGGAGACGTAGAGCCCAACTCGCCAGGTATCTGGTCAGATATTACCGCCGAGATGAAAGGTTGGGTTAGTTTTGGTTATATTTCGTTATTGATGTATATGAATGTCCCACGGAGACGGAGAGGCCAACTCGCCAGGAATGTTGTCAAATATTACAGCCGAGATGTTAGGTTGGGTTAGGTTAGGTTATATTACGTTATTGATGTATATAAATGTCCCACGGAGACGTAGAGGCCAACTCGCCAGGATTGTTGTCAAATAATAGCTCCGAGAAGTTAGGTTGGGTTAGGTTACGTTATATTACGTTATTGATGTACATGAGGGTCGCACGGAGACGTAGATGCCAACTCGCCAAGAATGTTGTCAAATATTACCGCCGACATGTTAGGTTGGGTTAGGTTTGGTTATATTTCGTTATTGATGTATATAAAGGTCCCACGGATACGTAGAAGCAAACTCGCCAGGAATGTTGTCAAATATTGCCGCCGAGAGGTTAGGTTGTGTTATGTTTGGTTATGTTACATTATTGATGTATATAAAGGTCCCACGGAGACGTAGAATCCAACTCGCCAGGAATGTTGCCAAATATTACCGCCCAGATGATAGGTTGGGTTAGGTTAGGTTATATTACGTTATTGATGTATATAAAGGTCCCACGGAGACGTAGAGGCCAACTCGCCAGGAATGTTGCCAAATATTACCGCCGAGATGTTAGTTTGGGTTGGGTTAGGTTATATTACGTTATTGAGTTATATAGAGGTCCCACGGAGACCTAGAGGCCAACTCGCCAGGATTGTTGTCAAATAACAGCTCCGAGAGGTTAGGTTGGGTTAGGTTACGTTATATTACGTTATTGATGTACATGAGGGTCGCACGGAGACGTAGATGCCAACTCGCCAGGAATGTTGTCAAATATTACCGCCGAGATGTTAGGTTGGTTTAGGTTAGGTTGTATTACGCTATAGACGTATACAGTGTTCCCACCGAGAAGTAGGACCCGACTATCAAGGAATTTGGATAAATGGTACCCCGAGAGGTTATGTTGGGTTAGGTTAGGTTATATTAGGTTATAAATGTGTATAAAGGACCCACGGAGACGTAGAGGCCAACTCGCCAGGAATGTTGTCAAGTATTAACGCCGACATGTTAGGTTGGGTTAGGTTAGGTTATATTACGTTATTGATGTATATAAATGTCCCACGGAGACCTAGAGGCCAACTCGCCAGGATTGTTGTCAAATAATAGCTCCGAGAGGTTAGGTTGGGTTAGGTTACGTTATATTACGTTATTGATGTACATGAGGGTCGCACGGAGACGTAGATGCCAACTCGCCAGGAATGTTGTCAAATATTACCGCCGACATGTTCGGTTGGGTTAGGTATGGTTATATTTCGTTATTGATGTATATAAAGGTCCCACGGATACGTAGAGGCCAACTCGCCAGGAATGTTGTCAAATATTGCCGCCGAGAGGTTAGGTTGAGTTAGGTTAGGTTATATTACGTTTTTGATATATATCAAGGTCCAACGGAGGCGTAGGGGCCAACTCGCCAGGAATATTGTCAAATATTGCCGCCGAGATTATAGGTTGGGTTAGGTTAGGTTATATTACGTTATTGATGTATATAAAGGTCCCACGGAGACGTAGAGGCCAACAAGCCAGGAATGTTGCCAAATATTACCGCCGAGATGTTAGTTTGGGTTAGGTTAGGTTATATTACGTTATTGAGTTATATAGAGGTCCCACGGAGACGTAGAGGCCAACTCACCAGGATTGTTGTCAAATAATAGCTCCGAGAGGTTAGGTTGGGTTAGGTTACGTTATATTACGTTATTGATGTACATGAGGGTCGCACGGAGACGTAGATGCCAACTCGCCAGGAATGTTGTCAAATATTACCTCCGACATGTTAGGTTGGGTTAGGTTTGGTTATATTTCGTTATTGATGTATATAAAGATCCCACGGATACGTAGAGGCAAACTCGCCAGGAATGTGTTCAAATATTAGTGCCGAGATGATAGGTTGGGTTAGGTTAGGTCATATTACGTTATTGATGTATATAAAAGTCCCACGGAGACGTAGAAGACAACTGGCCAGGAATGTGGTCAAATATTAGTGCCGACGTGTTAGGTTGGTTTAGGTTAGGTTGTATTACGTTATAGATGTGTATAAAGGACCCACGGAGACGTAGAGGCCAACTCGCCAGGAATGTTGTCAAGTATTAACGCCGACATGTTAGGTTGGGTTAGGTTAGGTTATATTACGTTATTGATGTATATAAATGTCCCACGGAGACCTAGAGGCCAACTCGCCAGGAGTGTTGTCAAATAATAGCTCCGAGAGGTTAGGTTGGGTTAGGTTACGTTATATTACGTTATTGATGTACATGAGGGTCGCACGGAGACGTAGATGCCAACTCGCCAGGAATGTTGTCAAATATTACCGCCGACATGTTAGGTTGGGTTAGGTATGGTTATATTTCGTTATTGATGTATATAAAGGTCCCACGGATACGTAGAGGCCAACTCGCCAGGAATGTTTTCAAATATTGCCGCCGGGAGGGTAGGTTGAGTTAGGTTAGGTTATATTACGTTATTGATATATATCAAGGTCCAACGGAGACCTAGGGGCCAACTCGCCAGGAATATTGTCAAATATTGCCGCCGAGATGATAGGTTGGGTTAGGTTAGGTTATATTACGTTATTGATGTATATAAAGGTCCCACGGAGACGTAGAGGCCAACAAGCCAGGAATGTTGCCAAATATTACCGCCGAGATGTTAGTTTGGGTTAGGTTAGGTTATATTACGTTATTGAGTTATATAGAGGTCCCACGGAGACGTAGAGGCCAACTCGCCAGGATTGTTGTCAAGTAATAGCTCCGAGAGGTTAGGTTGGGTTAGGTTACGTTATATTTCGTTGTTGATGTACATGAGGGTCGCACGGAGACGTAGACGCCAACTCGCCAGGAATGTTGTCAAATATTACCGCCCAGATGATAGGTTGGGTTAGGTTAGGTTATATTACGTTATTGATGTATATAAAGGTCCCACGGAGACGTAGAGGCCAACAAGCCAGGAATGTTGCCAAATATTACCGCCGAGATGTTAGTTTGGGTTGGGTTAGGTTATATTACGTTATTGAGTTATATAGAGGTCCCACGGAGACCTAGAGGCCAACTCGCCAGGATTGTTGTCAAATAATAGCTCCGAGAGGTTAGGTTGGGTTAGGTTACGTTATATTACGTTATTGATGTACATGAGGGTCGCACGGAGACGTAGATGCCAACTCGCCAGGAATGTTGTCAAATATTACCGCCGAGATGTTAGGTTGGTTTAGGTTAGGTTGTATTACGCTATAGACGTATACAGTGTTCCCACCGAGAAGTAGGACCCGACTATCAAGGAATTTGGATAAATGGTACCCCGAGAGGTTAGGTTGGGTTAGGTTAGGTTATATTAGGTTATAAATGTGTATAAAGGACCCACGGAGACGTAGAGGCCAACTCGCCAGGAATGTTGTCAAGTATTAACGCCGACATGTTAGGTTGGGTTAGGTTATGTTATATTACGTTATTGATGTATATAAATGTCCCACGGAGACCTAGAGGCCAACTCGCCAGGATTGTTGTCAAATAATAGCTCCGAGAGGTTAGGTTGGGTTAGGTTACGTTATATTACGTTATTGATGTACATGAGGGTCGCACGGAGACGTAGATGCCAACTCGCCAGGAATGTTGTCAAATATTACCGCCGACATGTTAGGTTGGGTTAGGTATGGTTATATTTCGTTATTGATGTATATATAGGTCCCACGGATACGTAGAGGCCAACTCGCCAGGAATGTTGTCAAATATTACCGCCGAGATGATAGGTTGGGTTAGGTTAGGTTATATTACGTTATTGATGTATATGTAGATCCCACAGAGACGTAGAGCCCAACTCGCCAGGTATCTGGTCAGATATTACCGCCGAGATGAAAGGTTGGGTTAGTTTTGGTTATATTTCGTTATTGATGTATATGAATGTCCCACGGAGACGGAGAGGCCAACTCGCCAGGAATGCTGTCAAATATTACAGCCGAGATGTTAGGTTGGGTTAGGTTAGGTTATATTACGTTATTGATGTATATAAATGTCCCACGGAGACGTAGAGGCCAACTCGCCAGGATTGTTGTCAAATAATAGCTCCGAGAAGTTAGGTTGGGTTAGGTTACGTTATATTACGTTATTGATGTACATGAGGGTCGCACGGAGACGTAGATGCCAACTCGCCAAGAATGTTGTCAAATATTACCGCCGACATGTTAGGTTGGGTTAGGTTTGGTTATATTTCGTTATTGATGTATATAAAGGTCCCACGGATACGTAGAAGCAAACTCGCCAGGAATGTTGTCAAATATTGCCGCCGAGAGGTTAGGTTGTGTTATGTTTGGTTATGTTACATTATTGATGTATATAAAGGTCCCACGGAGACGTAGAATCCAACTCGCCAGGAATGTTGCCAAATATTACCGCCCAGATGATAGGTTGGGTTAGGTTAGGTTATATTACGTTATTGATGTATATAAAGGTCCCACGGAGACGTAGAGGCCAACTCGCCAGGAATGTTGCCAAATATTACCGCCGAGATGTTAGTTTGGGTTGGGTTAGGTTATATTACGTTATTGAGTTATATAGAGGTCCCACGGAGACCTAGAGGCCAACTCGCCAGGATTGTTGTCAAATAACAGCTCCGAGAGGTTAGGTTGGGTTAGGTTACGTTATATTACGTTATTGATGTACATGAGGGTCGCACGGAGACGTAGATGCCAACTCGCCAGGAATGTTGTCAAATATTACCGCCGAGATGTTAGGTTGGTTTAGGTTAGGTTGTATTACGCTATAGACGTATACAGTGTTCCCACCGAGAAGTAGGACCCGACTATCAAGGAATTTGGATAAATGGTACCCCGAGAGGTTAGGTTGGGTTAGGTTAGGTTATATTAGGTTATAAATGTGTATAAAGGACCCACGGAGACGTAGAGGCCAACTCGCCAGGAATGTTGTCAAGTATTAACGCCGACATGTTAGGTTGGGTTAGGTTAGGTTATATTACGTTATTGATGTATATAAATGTCCCACGGAGACCTAGAGGCCAACTCGCCAGGATTGTTGTCAAATAATAGCTCCGAGAGGTTAGGTTGGGATAGGTTACGTTATATTACGTTATTGATGTACATGAGGGTCGCACGGAGACGTAGATGCCAACTCGCCAGGAATGTTGTCAAATATTACCGCCGACATGTTCGGTTGGGTTAGGTATGGTTATATTTCGTTATTGATGTATATAAAGGTCCCACGGATACGTAGAGGCCAACTCGCCAGGAATGTTGTCAAATATTGCCGCCGAGAGGTTAGGTTGAGTTAGGTTAGGTTATATTACGTTATTGATATATATCAAGGTCCAACGGAGGCGTAGGGGCCAACTCGCCAGGAATATTGTCAAATATTGCCGCCGAGATTATAGGTTGGGTTAGGTTAGGTTATATTACGTTATTGATGTATATAAAGGTCCCACGGAGACGTAGAGGCCAACAAGCCAGGAATGTTGCCAAATATTACCGCCGAGATGTTAGTTTGGGTTAGGTTAGGTTATATTACGTTATTGAGTTATATAGAGGTCCCACGGAGACGTAGAGGCCAACTCACCAGGATTGTTGTCAAATAATAGCTCCGAGAGGTTAGGTTGGGTTAGGTTACGTTATATTACGTTATTGATGTACATGAGGGTCGCACGGAGACGTAGATGCCAACTCGCCAGGAATGTTGTCAAATATTACCGCCGACATGTTAGGTTGGGTTAGGTTTGGTTATATTTCGTTATTGATGTATATAAAGATCCCACGGATACGTAGAGGCAAACTCGCCGGGAGTGTTGTCAAATATTGCCGCCGAGAGGTTAGGTTGTGTTAGGTTTGGTTATGTTACATTATTGATGTATATAAAGGTCCGACGCAGACGTAGAGGCCAACTCGCCAGGAATGTTGTCAAATATTGCCGCCGAGCTGATAGGTTGGGTTAGGTTAGGTTATGTTACGCTATTGATGTATATAAAAGTCCCACGAACACGTAGAAGCCAACTCGCCAGGAATGTGTTCAAATATTAGTGCCGAGATGATAGGTTGGGTTAGGTTAGGTCATATTACGTTATTGATGTATATAAAAGTCCCACGGAGACGTAGAAGACAACTGGCCAGGAATGTGGTCAAATATTAGTGCCGACGTGTTAGGTTGGTTTAGGTTAGGTTGTATTACGTTATAGATGTGTATAAAGGACCCACGGAGACGTAGAGGCCAACTCGCCAGGAATGTTGTCAAGTATTAACGCCGACATGTTAGGTTGGGTTAGGTTAGGTTATATCACGTTATTGATGTATATAAATGTCCCACGGAGACCTAGAGGCCAACTCGCCAGGAGTGTTGTCAAATAATAGCTCCGAGAGGTTAGGTTGGGTTAGGTTACGTTATATTACGTTATTGATGTACATGAGGGTCGCACGGAGACGTAGATGCCAACTCGCCAGGAATGTTGTCAAATATTACCGCCGACATGTTAGGTTGGGTTAGGTATGGTTATATTTCGTTATTGATGTATATAAAGGTCCCACGGATACGTAGAGGCCAACTCGCCAGGAATGTTTTCAAATATTGCCGCCGGGAGGGTAGGTTGAGTTAGGTTAGGTTATATTACGTTATTGATATATATCAAGGTCCAACGGAGACCTAGGGGCCAACTCGCCAGGAATATTGTCAAATATTGCCGCCGAGATGATAGGTTGGGTTAGGTTAGGTTATATTACGTTATTGATGTATATAAAGGTCCCACGGAGACGTAGAGGCCAACAAGCCAGGAATGTTGCCAAATATTACCGCCGAGATGTTAGTTTGGGTTAGGTTAGGTTATATTACGTTATTGAGTTATATAGAGGTCCCACGGAGACGTAGAGGCCAACTCGCCAGGATTGTTGTCAAGTAATAGCTCCGAGAGGTTAGGCTGGGTTAGGTTACGTTATATTACGTTATTGATGTACATGAGGGTCGCACGGAGACGTAGATGCCAACTCGCCAGGAATGTTGTCAAATATTACCGCCGATATGTTAGGTTGGGTTAGGTTTGGTTATATTTCGTTATTGATGTATATAAAGATCCCACTGATACGTAGAGGCAAACTCGCCGGGAATGTTGTCAAATATTGCCGCCGAGAGGTTAGGTTGTGTTAGGTTTGGTTATGTTACATTATTGATGAATATAAAGGTCCGACGCAGACGTAGAGGCCAACTCGCCAGCAATGTTGTCAAATATTACCGCCGAGATGATAGGTTGGGTTAGGTTAGGTTATATTTCGTTATTGATGTATATGAAGGTCCCACGGAGACGTGGAGGCCAACTCGCCAGGAATGTTGTCAAATATTACAGCCGCGATGTTAGATTGGGTTAGGTTAGGTTATATTACGTTATTGAGTTATATAGAGATCCTACGGAGACCTAGAGGCCAACTCGCCAGGATTGTTGTCAAATAATAGCTCCGAGAGGTTAGGTTGGGTTAGGTTACGTTATATTACGTTATTGATGTACATGAGGGTCGCACGGAGACGTAGATGCCAACTCGCCAGGAATGTTGTCAAATATTACCGCCGACATGTTAGGTTGGGTTAGGTTTGGTTATATTTCGTTATTGATGTATATAAAGATCCCACGGATACGTAGAGGCAAACTCGCCGGGAGTGTTGTCAAATATTGCCGCCGAGAGGTTAGGTTGTGTTAGGTTTGGTTATGTTACATTATTGATGTATATAAAGGTCCGACGCAGACGTAGAGGCCAACTCGCCAGGAATGTTGTCAAATATTGCCGCCGAGCTGATAGGTTGGGTTAGGTTAGGTTATATTACGCTATTGATGTATATAAAAGTCCCACGGACACGTAGAAGCCAACTCGCCAGGAATGTGTTCAAATATTAGTGCCGAGATGATAGGTTGGGTTAGGTTAGGTCATATTACGTTATTGATGTATATAAAAGTCCCACGGAGACGTAGAAGCCAACTGGCCAGGAATGTGGTCAAATATTAGTGCCGACGTGTTAGGTTGGTTTAGGTTAGGTTGTATTACGTTATAGATGTGTATAAAGGACCCACGGAGACGTAGAGGCCAACTCGCCAGGAATGTTGTCAAGTATTAACGCCGACATGTTAGGTTGGGTTAGGTTAGGTTATATTACGTTATTGATGTATATAAATGTCCCACGGAGACCTAGAGGCCAACTCGCCAGGAGTGTTGTCAAATAATAGCTCCGAGAGGTTAGGTTGGGTTAGGTTACGTTATATTTCGTTGTTGATGTACATGAGGGTCGCACGGAGACGTAGAGGCCAACTCGCCAGGAATGTTGTCAAATATTGCCGCCGACATGTTAGGTTGGGTTAGGTTAGGTTATATTACGCTATTGATGTATATAAAAGTCCCACGGACACGTAGAAGCCAACTCGCCAGGAATGTGTTCAAATATTAGTGCCGAGATGATAGGTTGGGTTAGGTTAGGTCATATTACGTTATTGATGTATATAAAAGTCCCACGGAGACGTAGAAGCCAACTGGCCAGGAATGTGGTCAAATATTAGTGCCGACGTGTTAGGTTGGTTTAGGTTAGGTTGTATTACGTTATAGATGTGTATAAAGGACCCACGGAGACGTAGAGGCCAACTCGCCAGGAATGTTGTCAAGTATTAACGCCGACATGTTAGGTTGGGTTAGGTTAGGTTATATTACGTTATTGATGTATATAAATGTCCCACGGAGACCTAGAGGCCAACTCGCCAGGAGTGTTGTCAAATAATAGCTCCGAGAGGTTAGGTTGGGTTAGGTTACTTTATATTACGTTATTGATGTACATGAGGGTCGCACGGAGACGTAGATGCCAACTCGCCAGGAATGTTGTCAAATATTACCGCCGACATGTTAGGTTGGGTTAGGTATGGTTATATTTCGTTATTGATGTATATGAAGGTCCCACGGAGACGTGGAGGCCAACTCGCCAGGAATGTTGTCAAATATTACAGCCGCGATGTTAGATTGGGTTAGGTTAGGTTATATTACGTTATTGAGTTATATAGAGGTCCTACGGAGACCTAGAGGCCAACTCGCCAGGATTGTTGTCAAATAATAGCTCCGAGAGGTTAGGTTGGGTTAGGTTACGTTATATTTCGTTGTTGATGTACATGAGGGTCGCACGGAGACGTAGACGCCAACTCGCCAGGAATGTTGTCAAATATTACCGCCGACATGTTAGGTTGGGTTAGGTTTGGTTATATTTCGTTATTGATGTATATAAAGGTCCCACGGATACGTAGAGGCAAACTCGCCAGGAATGTTGTCAAATATTGCCGCCGAGAGGTTAGGTTGTGTTAGGTTTGATTATGTTACATTATTGATGTATATAAAGGTCCGACGCAGACGTAGAGGCCAACTCGCCAGCAATGTTGTCAAATATTACCGCCGACATGTTAGGTTGGGTTAGGTTTGGTTATATTTCGTTATTGATGTATATAAAGATCCCACGGATACGTAGAGGCAAACTCGCCGGGAGTGTTGTCAAATATTGCCGCCGAGAGGTTAGGTTGTGTTAGGTTTGGTTATGTTACATTATTGATGTATATAAAGGTCCGACGCAGACGTAGAGGCCAACTCGCCAGGAATGTTGTCAAATATTGCCGCCGAGCTGATAGGTTGGGTTAGGTTAGGTTATGTTACGCTATTGATGTATATAAAAGTCCCACGGACACGTAGAAGCCAACTCGCCAGGAATGTGTTCAAATATTAGTGCCGAGATGATAGGTTGGGTTAGGTTAGGTCATATTACGTTATTGATGTATATAAAAGTCCCACGGAGACGTAGAAGACAACTGGCCAGGAATGTGGTCAAATATTAGTGCCGACGTGTTAGGTTGGTTTAGGTCAGGTTGTATTACGTTATAGATGTGTATAAAGGACCCACGGAGACGTAGAGGCCAACTCGCCAGGAATGTTGTCAAGTATTAACGCCGACATGTTAGGTTGGGTTAGGTTAGGTTATATCACGTTATTGATGTATATAAATGTCCCACGGAGACCTAGAGGCCAACTCGCCAGGAGTGTTGTCAAATAATAGCTCCGAGAGGTTAGGTTGGGTTAGGTTACGTTATATTACGTTATTGATGTACATGAGGGTCGCACGGAGACGTAGATGCCAACTCGCCAGGAATGTTGTCAAATATTACCGCCGACATGTTAGGTTGGGTTAGGTATGGTTATATTTCGTTATTGATGTATATAAAGGTCCCACGGATACGTAGAGGCCAAATCGCCAGGAATGTTTTCAAATATTGCCGCCGGGAGGGTAGGTTGAGTTAGGTTAGGTTATATTACGTTATTGATATATATCAAGGTCCAACGGAGACCTAGGGGCCAACTCGCCAGGAATATTGTCAAATATTGCCGCCGAGATGATAGGTTGGGTTAGGTTAGGTTATATTACGTTATTGATGTATATAAAGGTCCCACGGAGACGTAGAGGCCAACAAGCCAGGAATGTTGCCAAATATTACCGCCGAGATGTTAGTTTGGGTTAGGTTAGGTTATATTACGTTATTGAGTTATATAGAGGTCCCACGGAGACGTAGATGCCAACTCGCCAGGATTGTTGTCAAGTAATAGCTCCGAGAGGTTAGGCTGGGTTAGGTTACGTTATATTACGTTATTGATGTACATGAGGGTCGCACGGAGACGTAGATGCCAACTCGCCAGGAATGTTGTCAAATATTACCGCCGATATGTTAGGTTGGGTTAGGTTTGGTTATATTTCGTTATTGATGTATATAAAGATCCCACGGATACGTAGAGGCAAACTCGCCGGGAATGTTGTCAAATATTGCCGCCGAGAGGTTAGGTTGTGTTAGGTTTGGTTATGTTACATTATTGATGTATATAAAGGTCCGACGCAGACGTAGAGGCCAACTCGCCAGCAATGTTGTCAAATATTACCGCCGAGATGATAGGTTGGGTTAGGTTAGGTTATATTTCGTTATTGATGTATATGAAGGTCCCACGGAGACGTGGAGGCCAACTCGCCAGGAATGTTGTCAAATATTACAGCCGCGATGTTAGATTGGGTTAGGTTAGGTTATATTACGTTATTGAGTTATATAGAGGTCCTACGGAGACCTAGAGCCCAACTCGCCAGGATTGTTGTCAAATAATAGCTCCGAGAGGTTAGGTTGGGTTAGGTTACGTTATATTTCGTTGTTGATGTACATGAGGGTCGCACGGAGACGTAGACGCCAACTCGCCAGGAATGTTGTCAAATATTACCGCCGACATGTTAGGTTGGGTTAGGTTTGGTTATATTTCGTTATTGATGTATATAAAGGTCCCACGGATACGTAGAGGCAAACTCGCCAGGAATGTTGTCAAATATTGCCGCCGAGAGGTTAGGTTGTGTTAGGTTTGGTTATGTTACATTATTGATGTATATAAAGGTCCCACGGAGACGTAGAATCCAACTCGCCAGGAATGTTGCCAAATATTACCGCCCAGATGATAGGTTGGGTTAGGTTAGGTTATATTACGTTATTGATGTATATAAAGGTCCCACGGAGACGTAGAGGCCAACTCGCCAGGAATGTTGCCAAATATTACCGCCGAGATGTTAGTTTGGGTTGGGTTAGGTTATATTACGTTATTGAGTTATATAGAGGTCCCACGGAGACCTAGAGGCCAACTCGCCAGGATTGTTGTCAAATAACAGCTCCGAGAGGTTAGGTTGGGTTAGGTTACGTTATATTACGTTATTGATGTACATGAGGGTCGCACGGAGACGTAGATGCCAACTCGCCAGGAATGTTGTCAAATATTACCGCCGAGATGTTAGGTTGGTTTAGGTTAGGTTGTATTACGCTATAGACGTATACAGTGTTCCCACCGAGAAGTAGGACCCGACTATCAAGGAATTTGGATAAATGGTACCCCGAGAGGTTAGGTTGGGTTAGGTTAGGTTATATTAGGTTATAAATGTGTATAAAGGACCCACGGAGACGTAGATGCCAACTCGCCAGGAATGTTGTCAAGTATTAACGCCGACATGTTAGGTTGGGTTAGGTTATGTTATATTACGTTATTGATGTATATAAATGTCCCACGGAGACCTAGAGGCCAACTCGCCAGGATTGTTGTCAAATAATAGCTCCGAGAGGTTAGGTTGGGTTAGGTTACGTTATATTACGTTATTGATGTACATGAGGGTCGCACGGAGACGTAGATGCCAACTCGCCAGGAATGTTGTCAAATATTACCGCCGACATGTTAGGTTGGGTTAGGTATGGTTATATTTCGTTATTGATGTATATATAGGTCCCACGGATACGTAGAGGCCAACTCGCCAGGAATGTTGTCAAATATTACCGCCGAGATGATAGGTTGGGTTAGGTTAGGTTATATTACGTTATTGATGTATATGTAGATCCCACGGAGACGTAGAGTCCAACTCGCCAGGTATCTGGTCAGATATTACCGCCGAGATGAAAGGTTGGGTTAGTTTTGGTTATATTTCGTTATTGATGTATATGAATGTCCCACGGAGACGGAGAGGCCAACTCGCCAGGAATGTTGTCAAATATTACCGCCAGGATGATAGGTTGGGTTAGGTTAGGTTATATTACGTTATTGTTGTATATGTAGTTCCTACGGAGACGTAGAGTCCAACTCGCCAGGTATCTGGTCAGATATTACCGCCGAGATGAAAGGTTGGGTTAGTTTTGGTTATATTTCGTTATTGATGTATATGAATGTCCCACGGAGACGGAGAGGCCAACTCGCCAGGAATGTTGTCAAATATTACAGCCGAGATGTTAGGTTGGGTTAGGTTACGTTATATTACGTTATTGATGTACGTGAGGGTCGCACGGAGACGTAGATGCCAACTCGCCAGGAATGTTGTCAAGTATTAACGCCGACATGTTAGGTTGGGTTAGGTTAGGTTATATTACGTTATTGATGTATATAACTGTCCCACGGAGACCTAGAGGCCAACTCGCCTGGATTGTTGTCAAATAATAGCTCCGAGAGGTTAGGTTGGGTTAGGTTACGTTATATTTCGTTGTTGATGTACATGAGGGTCGCACGGAGACGTAGACGCCAACTCGCCAGGAATGTTGTCAAATATTACCGCCGACATGTTAGGTTGGGTTAGGTATGGTTATATTTCGTGATTGATGTATATAAAGGGCCCACGGATACGTAGAGGCCAACTCGCCAGGAATGTTGTCAAATATTGCCGCCGAGAGGTTAGGTTGAGTTATGTTAGGTTATATTAAGTTATTGATATATATCAAGGTCAACGGAGACCTAGGGGCCAACTCGACAGGAATATTGTCAAATATTGCTGCCGAGATGATAGGTTGGGTTAGGTTAGGTTATATTACGTTATTGATGTATATAAAGGTCCCACGGAGACGTAGAGGCCAACAAGCCAGGAATGTTGCCAAATATTACCGCCGAGATGTTAGTTTGGGTTAGGTTAGGTTATATTACGTTATTGAGTTATATAGAGGTCCCACGGAGACGTAGAGGCCAACTCGCCAGGATTGTTGTCAAATAATAGCTCCGAGAGGTTAGGTTGGGTTAGGTTACGTTACATTACGTTATTGATGTACATGAGGGTCGCACGGAGACGTAGATGCCAACTCGCCAGGAATGTTGTTAAATATTACCGCCGACATGTTAGGTTGGGTTAGGTTTGGTTATATTTCGTTATTGATGTATATAAAGATCCCACGGATACGTAGAGGCAAACTCGCCGGGAATGTTGTCAAATATTGCCGCCGAGAGGTTAGGTTGTGTTAGGTTTGGTTATGTTACATTATTGATGTATATAAAGGTCCGGCGCAGACGTAGAGGCCAACTCGCCAGGAATGTTGTCAAATATTACCGCCGAGATGATAGGTTGGGTTAGGTTAGGTTATATTTCGTTATTGATGTATATGAAGGTCCCACGGAGACGTGGAGGCCAACTCGCCAGGAATGTTGTCAAATATTACAGCCGCGGTGTTAGATTGGGTTAGGTTAGGTTATATTACGTTATTGAGTTATATAGAGGTCCCACGGGGACGTAGAGGCCAACTCGCCAGGATTGTTGTCAAATAATAGCTCCGAGAGGTTAGGTTGGGTTAGGTTACGTTATATTACGTTATTGATGTATATAAAGGTCCCACGGAGACGTAGAATCCAACTCGCAAGGAATGTTGCCAAATATTACCGCCCAGATGATAGGTTGGGTTAGGTTAGGTTAGATTACGTTATTGATGTATATAAAGGACCCACGGAGACGTAGAGGCCAACTCGCCAGGAATGCTGCCAAATATTACCGCCGAGATGTTAGTTTGGGTTAGGTTAGGTTATATTACGTTATTGATGTATATAAAGGTCCCACGCAGGCGTAGAGGCCAACTCGCCAAGAATGTTGTCAAATATTACCGCCGAGATGATAGGTTGGGTTAGGTTAGGTTATATTACGTTATTGATGTATATAAAGGTCCCACGGAGACGTAGAGGCCAACAAGCCAGGAATGTTGCCAAATATTACCGCCGAGATGTTAGTTTGGGTTAGGTTAGGTTATATTACGTTATTGAGTTATATAGAGGTCCCACGGAGACGTAGAGGCCAACAAGCCAGGAATGTTGCCAAATATTACCGCCGAGATGTTAGTTTGGGTTAGGTTAGGTTATATTACGTTATTGAGTTATATAGAGGTCCCACGGAGACGTAGAGGCCAACTCACCAGGATTGTTGTCAAATAATAGTTCCGAGAGGTTAGGTTGGGTTAGGTTACGTTATATTACGTTATTGATGTACATGAGGGTCGCACGGAGACGTAGATGCCAACTCGCCAGGAATGTTGTCAAATATTACCGCCGACATGTTAGGTTGGGTTAGGTTTGGTTATATTTCGTTATTGATGTATATAAAGATCCCACGGATACGTAGAGGCAAACTCGCCGGGAGTGTTGTCAAATATTGCCGCCGAGCTGATAGGTTGGGTTAGGTTAGGTTATATTACGCTATTGATGTATATAAAAGTCCCACGGACACGTAGAAGCCAACTCGCCAGGAATGTGGTCAAATATTAGTGCCGAGATGATAGGTTGGGTTAGGTTAGTCATATTACGTTATTGATGTATATAAAGGTCCCACGCAGACGTAGAGGCCAACTCGCCAATAATGTTGTCAAATATTAACGCCGAGATGATAGGTTGGGTTAGGATAGGTTATATTACGCTATTGATGTATATAAAAGTCCCACGGAGACGTAGAAGCCAACTGGCCAGGAATGTGGTCAAATATTAGTGCCGACGTGTTAGGTTGGTTTAGGTTAGGTTGTATTACGTTATAGATGTGTATAAAGGACCCACGGAGACGTAGAGGCCAACTCGCCAGGAATGTTGTCAAGTATTAACGCCGACATGTTAGGTTGGGTTAGGTTAGGTTATATTACGTTATTGATGTATATAAATGTCCCACGGAGACCTAGAGGCCAACTCGCCAGGATTGTTGTCAAGTAATAGCTCCGAGAGGTTAGGCTGGGTTAGGATACGTTATATTACGTTATTGATGTACATCAGGGTCGCACGGAGACGTAGATGCCAACTCGCCAGGAATGTTGTCAAATATTACCGCCGACATGTTAGGTTGGTTTAGGTTTGGTTATATTTCGTTATTGATGTATATAAAGATCCCACGGATACGTAGAGGCAAACTCGCCGGGAATGTTGTCAAATATTGCCGCCGAGAGGTTAGGTTGTGTTAGGTTTGGTTATGTTACATTATTGATGTATATAAAGGTCCGACGCAGACGTAGAGGCCAACTCGCCAGGAATGTTGTCAAATATTACCGCCGAGATGATAGGTTGGGTTAGGTTAGGTTATATTTCGTTATTGATGTATATGAAGGTCCCACGGAGACGTGGAGGCCAACTCGCCAGGAATGTTGTCAAATATTACAGCCGCGATGTTAGATTGGGTTAGGTTAGGTTATATTACGTTATTGAGTTATATAGAGGTCCCACGGGGACGTAGAGGCCAACTCGCCAGGATTGTTGTCAAATAATAGCTCCGAGAGGTTAGGTTGGGTTAGGTTACGTTATATTACGTTATTGATGTATATAAAGGTCCCACGGAGACGTAGAATCCAACTCGCAAGGAATGTTGCCAAATATTACCGCCCAGACGATAGGTTGGGTTAGGTTAGGTTAGATTACGTTATTGATGTATATAAAGGACCCACGGAGACGTAGATGCCAACTCGCCAGGAATGCTGCCAAATATTACCGCCGAGATGTTAGTTTGGGTTAGGTTAGGTTATATTACGTTATTGATGTATATAAAGATCCCACGGATACGTAGAGGCAAACTCGCCGGGAGTGTTGTCAAATATTGCCGCCGAGAGGTTAGGTTGTGTTAGGTTTGGTTATGTTACATTATTGATGTATATAAAGGTCCGACGCAGACGTAGAGGCCAACTCGCCAGGAATGTTGTCAAATATTGCCGCCGAGATGATAGGTTGGGTTAGGTTAGGTTATATTTCGTTATTGATGTATATGAAGGTCCCACGGAGACGTGGAGGCCAACTCGCCAGGAATGTTGTCAAATATTACAGCCGCGATGTTAGATTGGGTTAGGTTAGGTTATATTACGTTATTGTGTTATATAGAGGTCCCACGGAGACGTAGATTCCAACTCGCCAGGTATCTGGTCAGATATTACCGCCGAGATGAAAGGTTGGGTTAGTTTTGGTTATATTTCGTTATTGATGTATATGAATGTCCCACGGAGACGGAGAGGCCAACTCGCCAGGAATGTTGTCAAATATTACCGCCAGGATGATAGGTTGGGTTAGGTTAGGTTATATTACGTTATTGTTGTATATGTAGTTCCTACGGAGACGTAGAGTCCAACTCGCCAGGTATCTGGTCAGATATTACCGCCGAGATGAAAGGTTGGGTTAGTTTTGGTTATATTTCGTTATTGATGTATATGAATGTCCCACGGAGACGGAGAGGCCAACTCGCCAGGAATGTTGTCAAATATTACAGCCGAGATGTTAGGTTGGGTTAGGTTACGTTATATTACGTTATTGATGTACGTGAGGGTCGCACGGAGACGTAGATGCCAACTCGCCAGGAATGTTGTCAAGTATTAACGCCGACATGTTAGGTTGGGTTAGGTTAGGTTATATTACGTTATTGATGTATATAACTGTCCCACGGAGACCTAGAGGCCAACTCGCCTGGATTGTTGTCAAATAATAGCTCCGAGAGGTTAGGTTGGGTTAGGTTGCGTTATATTACGTTATTGATGTACATGAGGGTCGCACGGAGACGTAGATGCCAACTCGCCAGGAATGTTGTCAAATATTACCGCCGATATGATAGGTTGGGTTAGGTATGGTTATATTTCGTGATTGATGTATATAAAGGTCCCACGGATACGTAGAGGCCAACTCGCCAGGAATGTTGTCAAATATTACCGCCGAGATGTTAGTTTGGGTTAGGTTAGGTTATATTACGTTATTGAGTTATATAGAGGTCCCACGGAGACGTAGAGGCCAACTCGACAGGATTGTTGTCAAATAATAGCTCCGAGAGGTTAGGTTGGGTTAGGTTACGTTACATTACGTTATTGATGTACATGAGGGTCGCACGGAGACGTAGATGCCAACTCGCCAGGAATGTTGTCAAATATTACCGCCGACATGTTAGGTTGGGTTAGGTTTGGTTATATTTCGTTATTGATGTATATAAAGATCCCACGGATACGTAGAGGCAAACTCGCCGGGAATGTTGTCAAATATTGCCGCCGAGAGGTTAGGTTGTGTTAGGTTTGGTTATGTTACATTATTGATGTATATAAAGGTCCGACGCAGACGTAGAGGCCAACTCGCCAGGAATGTTGTCAAATATTACCGCCGAGATGATAGGTTGGGTTAGGTTAGGTTATATGTCGTTATTGATGTATATGAAGGTCCCACGGAGACGTGGAGGCCAACTCGTCAGGAATGTTGTCAAATATTACAGCCGCGATGTTAGATTGGGTTAGGTTAGGTTATATTACGTTATTGAGTTATATAGAGGTCCCACGGAGACGTAGATTCCAACTCGCCAGGTATCTGGTCAGATATTACCGCCGAGATGAAAGGTTGGGTTAGTTTTGGTTATATTTCGTTATTGATGTATATGAATGTCCCACGGAGACGGAGAGGCCAACTCGCCAGGAATGTTGTCAAATATTACCGCCAGGATGATAGGTTGGGTTAGGTTAGGTTATATTACGTTATTGTTGTATATGTAGATCCTACGGAGACGTAGAGTCCAACTCGCCAGGTATCTGGTCAGATATTACCGCCGAGATGAAAGGTTGGGTTAGTTTTGGTTATATTTCGTTATTGATGTATATGAATGTCCCACGGAGACGGAGAGGCCAACTCGCCAGGAATGTTGTCAAATATTACAGCCGAGATGTTAGGTTGGGTTAGGTTACGTTATATTACGTTATTGATGTACGTGAGGGTCGCACGGAGACGTAGATGCCAACTCGCCAGGAATGTTGTCAAGTATTAACGCCGACATGTTAGGTTGGGTTAGGTTAGGTTATATTACGTTATTGATGTATATAACTGTCCCACGGAGACCTAGAGGCCAACTCGCCTGGATTGTTGTCAAATAATAGCTCCGAGAGGTTAGGTTGGGTTAGGTTACGTTATATTACGTTATTGATGTACATGAGGGTCGCACGGAGACGTAGATGCCAACTCGCCAGGAATGTTGTCAAATATTACCGCCGACATGTTAGGTTGGGTTAGGTATGGTTATATTTCGTGATTGATGTATATAAAGGTCCCACGGATACGTAGAGGCCAACTCGCCAGGAATGCTGTCAAATATTGCCGCCGAGAGGTTAGGTTGAGTTATGTTAGGTTATATTAAGTTATTGATATATATCAAGGTCAACGGAGACCTAGGGGCCAACTCGACAGGAATATTGTCAAATATTGCTGCCGAGATGATAGGTTGGGTTAGGTTAGGTTATATTACGTTATTGATGTATATAAAGGTCCCACGGAGACGTAGAGGCCAACAAGCCAGGAATGTTGCCAAATATTACCGCCGAGATGTTAGTTTGGGTTAGGTTAGGTTATATTACGTTATTGAGTTATATAGAGGTCCCACGGAGACGTAGAGGCCAACTCGCCAGGATTGTTGTCAAATAATAGCTCCGAGAGGTTAGGTTGGGTTAGGTTACATTACATTACGTTATTGATGTACATGAGGGTCGCACGGAGACGTACATGCCAACTCGCCAGGAATGTTGTCAAATATTACCGCCGACATGTTAGGTTGGGTTAGGTTTGGTTATATTTCGTTATTGATGTATATAAAGATCCCACGGATACGTAGAGGCAAACTCGCCGGGAATGTTGTCAAATATTGCCGCCGAGAGGTTAGGTTGTGTTAGGTTTGGTTATGTTACATTATTGATGTATATAAAGGTCCGACGCAGACGTAGAGGCCAACTCGCCAGGAATGTTGTCAAATATTACCGCCGAGATGATAGGTTGGGTTAGGTTAGGTTATATTTCGTTATTGATGTATATGAAGGTCCCACGGAGACGTGGAGGCCAACTCGCCAGGAATGTTGTCAAATATTACAGCCGCGATGTTAGATTGGGTTAGGTTAGGTTATATTACGTTATTGAGTTATATAGAGGTCCCACGGGGACGTAGAGGCCAACTCGCCAGGATTGTTGTCAAATAATAGCTCCGAGAGGTTAGGTTGGGTTAGGTTACGTTATATTACGTTATTGATGTATATAAAGGTCCCACGGAGACGTAGAATCCAACTCGCAAGGAATGTTGCCAAATATTACCGCCCAGATGATAGGTTGGGTTAGGTTAGGTTAGATTACGTTATTGATGTATATAAAGGACCCACGGAGACTTAGAGGCCAACTCGCCAGGAATGCTGCCAAATATTACCGCCGAGATGTTAGTTTGGGTTAGGTTAGGTTATATTACGTTATTGATGTATATAAAGGTCCCACGCAGGCGTAGAGGCCAACTCGCCAAGAATGTTGTCAAATATTACCGCCGAGATGATAGGTTGGGTTAGGTTAGGTTATATTACGTTATTGATGTATATAAAGGTCCCACGGAGACGTAGAGGCCAACAAGCCAGGAATGTTGCCAAATATTACCGCCGAGATGTTAGTTTGGGTTAGGTTAGGTTATATTACGTTATTGAGTTATATAGAGGTCCCACGGAGACGTAGAGGCCAACAAGCCAGGAATGTTGCCAAATATTACCGCCGAGATGTTAGTTTGGGTTAGGTTAGGTTTTATTACGTTATTGAGTTATATAGAGGTCCCACGGAGACGTAGAGGCCAACTCACCAGGATTGTTGTCAAATAATAGCTCCGAGAGGTTAGGTTGGGTTAGGTTACGTTATATTACGTTATTGATGTACATGAGGGTCGCACGGAGACGTAGATGCCAACTCGCCAGGAATGTTGTCAAATATTACCGCCGACATGTTAGGTTGGGTTAGGTTTGGTTATATTTCGTTATTGATGTATATAAAGATCCCACGGATACGTAGAGGCAAACTCGCCGGGAGTGTTGTCAAATATTGCCGCCGAGCTGATAGGTTGGGTTAGGTTAGGTTATATTACGCTATTGATGTATATAAAAGTCCCACGGACACGTAGAAGCCAACTCGCCAGGAATGTGGTCAAATATTAGTGCCGAGATGATAGGTTGGGTTAGGTTAGGTCATATTACGTTATTGATGTATATAAAGGTCCCACGCAGACGTAGAGGCCAACTCGCCAATAATGTTGTCAAATATTAACGCCGAGATGATAGGTTGGGTTAGGATAGGTTATATTACGCTATTGATGTATATAAAAGTCCCACGGAGACGTAGAAGCCAACTGGCCAGGAATGTGGTCAAATATTAGTGCTGACGTGTTAGGTTGGTTTAGGTTAGGTTGTATTACGTTATAGATGTGTATAAAGGACCCACGGAGACGTAGAGGCCAACTCGCCAGGAATGTTGTCAAGTATTAACGCCGACATGTTAGGTTGGGTTAGGTTAGGTTATATTACGTTATTGATGTATATAAATGTCCCACGGAGACCTAGAGGCCAACTCGCCAGGAGTGTTGTCAAATAATAGCTCCGAGAGGTTAGGTTGGGTTAGGTTACGTTATATTACGTTATTGATGTACATGAGGGTCGCACGGAGACGCAGATGCCAACTCGCCAGGAATGTTGTCAAATATTACCGCCGACATGTTAGGTTGGGTTAGGTATGGTTATATTTCGTTATTGATGTATATAAAGGTCCCACGGATACGTAGAGGCCAACTCGCCAGGAATGTTGTCAAATATTGCCGCCGAGAGGGTAGGTTGAGTTAGGTTAGGTTATATTACGTTATTGATATATATCAAGGTCCAACGGAGACCTAGGGGCCAACTCGCCAGGAATATTGTCAAATATTGCCGCCGAGATGATAGGTTGGGTTAGGTTAGGTTATATTACGTTATTGATGTATATAAAGGTCCCACGGAGACGTAGAGGCCAACAAGCCAGGAATGTTGCCAAATATTACCGCCGAGATGTTAGTTTGGGTTAGGTTAGGTTATATTACGTTATTGAGTTATATAGAGGTCCCACGGAGACGTAGAGGCCAACTCGCCAGGATTGTTGTCAAGTAATAGCTCCGAGAGGTTAGGCTGGGTTAGGATACGTTATATTACGTTATTGATGTACATGAGGGTCGCACGGAGACGTAGATGCCAACTCGCCAGGAATGTTGTCAAATATTACCGCCGACATGTTAGGTTGGGTTAGGTATGGTTATATTTCGTGATTGATGTATATAAAGGTCCCACGGATACGTAGAGGCCAACTCGCCAGGAATGTTGTCAAATATTGCCGCCGAGAGGTTAGGTTGAGTTATGTTAGGTTATATTAAGTTATTGATATATATCAAGGTCAATGGAGACCTAGGGGCCAACTCGACAGGAATATTGTCAAATATTGCTGCCGAGATGATAGGTTGGGTTAGGTTAGGTTATATTACGTTATTGATGTATATAAAGGTCCCACGGAGACGTAGAGGCCAACAAGCCAGGAATGTTGCCAAATATTACCGCCGAGATGTTAGTTTGGGTTAGGTTAGGTTATATTACGTTATTGAGTTATATAGAGGTCCCACGGAGACGTAGAGGCCAACTCGCCAGGATTGTTGTCAAATAATAGCTCCGAGAGGTTAGGTTGGGTTAGGTTACGTTACATTACGTTATTGATGTACATGAGGGTCGCACGGAGACGTACATGCCAACTCGCCAGGAATGTTGTCAAATATTACCGCCGACATGTTAGGTTGGGTTAGGTTTGGTTATATTTCGTTATTGATGTATATAAAGATCCCACGGATACGTAGAGGCAAACTCGCCGGGAATGTTGTCAAATATTGCCGCCGAGAGGTTAGGTTGTGTTAGGTTTGGTTATGTTACATTATTGATGTATATAAAGGTCCGACGCAGACGTAGAGGCCAACTCGCCAGGAATGTTGTCAAATATTACCGCCGAGATGATAGGTTGTGTTAGGTTAGGTTATATTTCGTTATTGATGTATATGAAGGTCCCACGGAGACGTGGAGGCCAACTCGCCAGGAATGTTGTCAAATATTACAGCCGCGATGTTAGATTGGGTTAGGTTAGGTTATATTACGTTATTGAGTTATATAGAGGTCCCACGGGGACGTAGAGGCCAACTCGCCAGGATTGTTGTCAAATAATAGCTCCGAGAGGTTAGGTTGGGTTAGGTTACGTTATATTACGTTATTGATGTATATAAAGGTCCCACGGAGACGTAGAATCCAACTCGCAAGGAATGTTGCCAAATATTACCGCCCAGATGATAGGTTGGGTTAGGTTAGGTTAGATTACGTTATTGATGTATATAAAGGACCCACGGAGACTTAGAGGCCAACTCGCCAGGAATGCTGCCAAATATTACCGCCGAGATGTTAGTTTGGGTTAGGTTAGGTTATATTACGTTATTGATGTATATAAAGGTCCCACGCAGGCGTAGAGGCCAACTCGCCAAGAATGTTGTCAAATATTACCGCCGAGATGATAGGTTGGGTTAGGTTAGGTTATATTACGTTATTGATGTATATAAAGGTCCCACGGAGACGTAGAGGCCAACAAGCCAGGAATGTTGCCAAATATTACCGCCGAGATGTTAGTTTGGGTTAGGTTAGGTTATATTACGTTATTGAGTTATATAGAGGTCCCACGGAGACGTAGAGGCCAACAAGCCAGGAATGTTGCCAAATATTACCGCCGAGATGTTAGTTTGGGTTAGGTTAGGTTATATTACGTTATTGAGTTATATAGAGGTCCCACGGAGACGTAGAGGCCAACTCACCAGGATTGTTGTCAAATAATAGCTCCGAGAGGTTAGGTTGGGTTAGGTTACGTTATATTACGTTATTGATGTACATGAGGGTCGCACGGAGACGTAGATGCCAACTCGCCAGGAATGTTGTCAAATATTACCGCCGACATGTTAGGTTGGGTTAGGTTTGGTTATATTTCGTTATTGATGTATATAAAGATCCCACGGATACGTAGAGGCAAACTCGCCGGGAGTGTTGTCAAATATTGCCGCCGAGCTGATAGGTTGGGTTAGGTTAGGTTATATTACGCTATTGATGTATATAAAAGTCCCACGGACACGTAGAAGCCAACTCGCCAGGAATGTGGTCAAATATTAGTGCCGAGATGATAGGTTGGGTTAGGTTAGGTCATATTACGTTATTGATGTATATAAAGGTCCCACGCAGACGTAGAGGCCAACTCGCCAATAATGTTGTCAAATATTAACGCCGAGATGATAGGTTGGGTTAGGATAGGTTATATTACGCTATTGATGTATATAAAAGTCCCACGGAGACGTAGAAGCCAACTGGCCAGGAATGTGGTCAAATATTAGTGCCGACGTGTTAGGTTGGTTTAGGTTAGGTTGTATTACGTTATAGATGTGTATAAAGGACCCACGGAGACGTAGAGGCCAACTCGCCAGGAATGTTGTCAAGTATTAACGCCGACACGTTAGGTTGGGTTAGGTTAGGTTATATTACGTTATTGATGTATATAAATGTCCCACGGAGACCTAGAAGGCCAACTCGCCAGGAGTGTTGTCAAATAATAGCTCCGAGAGGTTAGGATGGGTTAGGTTACGTTATATTACGTTATTGATGTACATGAGGGTCGCACGGAGACGCAGATGCCAACTCGCCAAGAATGTTGTCAAATATTACCGCCGACATGTTAGGTTGGGTTAGGTATGGTTATATTTCGTTATTGATGTATATAAAGGTCCCACGGATACGTAGAGGCCAACTCGCCAGGAATGTTGTCAAATATTGCCGCCGAGAGGGTAGGTTGAGTTAGGTTAGGTTATATTACGTTATTGATATATATCAAGGTCCAACGGAGACCTAGGGGCCAACTCGCCAGGAATATTGTCAAATATTGCCGCCGAGATGATAGGTTGGGTTAGGTTAGGTTATATTACGTTATTGATGTATATGAAGGTCCCACGGAGACGTGGAGGCCAACTCGCCAGGAATGTTGTCAAATATTACAGCCGCGATGTTAGATTGGGTTAGGTTAGGTTATATTACGTTATTGAGTTATATAGAGGTCCCACGGAGACGTAGAGGCCAACTCGCCAGGATTGTTGTCAAGTAATAGCTCCGAGAGGTTAGGCTGGGTTAGGATACGTTATATTACGTTATTGATGTACATGAGGGTCGCACGGAGACGTAGATGCCAACTCGCCAGGAATGTTGTCAAATATTACCGCCGACATGTTAGGTTGGGTTAGGTTTGGTTATATTTCGTTATTGATGTATATAAAGATCCCACGGATACGTAGAGGCAAACTCGCCGGGAATGTTGTCAAATATTGCCGCCGAGAGGTTAGGTTGTGTTAGGGTTGGTTATGTTACATTATTGATGTATATAAAGGTCCGACGCAGACGTAGAGGCCAACTCGCCAGGAATGTTGTCAAATATTACCGCCGAGATGATAGGTTGGGTTAGGTTAGGATATATTTCGTTATTGATGTATATGAAGGTCCCACGGAGACGTGGAGGCCAACTCGCCAGGAATGTTGTCAAATATTACAGCCGCGATGTTAGATTGGGTTAGGTTAGGTTATATTACGTTATTGAGTTATATAGAGGTCCCACGGGGACGTAGAGGCCAACTCGCCAGGATTGTTGTCAAATAATAGCTCCGAGAGGTTAGGTTGGGTTAGGTTACGTTATATTACGTTATTGATGTATATAAAGGTCCCACGGAGACGTAGAATCCAACTCGCAAGGAATGTTGCCAAATATTACCGCCCAGATGATAGGTTGGGTTAGGTTAGGTTAGATTACGTTATTGATGTATATAAAGGACCCACGGAGACGTAGAGGCCAACTCGCCAGGAATGCTGCCAAATATTACCGCCGAGATGTTAGTTTGGGTTAGGTTAGGTTATATTACGTTATTGATGTATATAAAGATCCCACGGATACGTAGAGGCAAACTCGCCGGGAGTGTTGTCAAATATTGCCGCCGAGAGGTTAGGTTGTGTTAGGTTTGGTTATGTTACATTATTGATGTATATAAAGGTCCGACGCAGACGTAGAGGCCAACTCGCCAGGAATGTTGTCAAATATTGCCGCCGAGATGATAGGTTGGGTTAGGTTAGGTTATATTTCGTTATTGATGTATATGAAGGTCCCACGGAGACGTGGAGGCGAACTCGCCAGGAATGTTGTCAAATATTACAGCCGCGATGTTAGATTGGGTTAGGTTAGGTTATATTACGTTATTGAGTTATATAGAGGTCCCACGGAGACGTAGATTCCAACTCGCCAGGTATCTGGTCAGATATTACCGCCGAGATGAAAGGTTGGGTTAGTTTTGGTTATATTTCGTTATTGATGTATATGAATGTCCCACGGAGACGGAGAGGCCAACTCGCCAGGAATGTTGTCAAATATTACCGCCAGGATGATAGGTTGGGTTAGGTTAGGTTATATTACGTTATTGTTGTATATGTAGTTCCTACGGAGACGTAGAGTCCAACTCGCCAGGTATCTGGTCAGATATTACCGCCGAGATGAAAGGTTGGGTTAGTTTTGGTTATATTTCGTTATTGATGTATATGAATGTCCCACGGAGACGGAGAGGCCAACTCGCCAGGAATGTTGTCAAATATTACAGCCGAGATGTTAGGTTGGGTTAGGTTACGTTATATTACGTTATTGATGTACGTGAGGGTCGCACGGAGACGTAGATGCCAACTCGCCAGGAATGTTGTCAAGTATTAACGCCGACATGTTAGGTTGGGTTAGGTTAGGTTATATTACGTTATTGATGTATATAACTGTCCCACGGAGACCTAGAGGCCAACTCGCCTGGATTGTTGTCAAATAATAGCTCCGAGAGGTTAGGTTGGGTTAGGTTACGTTATATTACGTTATTGATGTACATGAGGGTCGCACGGAGACGTAGATGCCAACTCGCCAGGAATGTTGTCAAATATTACCGCCGACATGTTAGGTTGGGTTAGGTATGGTTATATTTCGTGATTGATGTATATAAAGGTCCCACGGATACGTAGAGGCCAACTCGCCAGGAATGTTGTCAAATATTACCGCCGAGATGTTAGTTTGGGTTAGGTTAGGTTATATTACGTTATTGAGTTATATAGAGGTCCCACGGAGACGTAGAGGCCAACTCGCCAGGATTGTTGTCAAATAATAGCTCCGAGAGGTTAGGTTGGGTTAGGTTACGTTACATTACGTTATTGATGTACATGAGGGTCGCACGGAGACGTAGATGCCAACTCGCCAGGAATGTTGTCAAATATTACCGCCGACATGTTAGGTTGGGTTAGGTTAGGTTATATTTCGTTATTGATGTATATGAAGGTCCCACGGAGACGTGGAGGCCAACTCGCCAGGAATGTTGTCAAATATTACAGCCGCGATGTTAGATTGGGTTAGGTTAGGTTATATTACGTTATTGAGTTATATAGAGGTCCCACGGAGACGTAGATTCCAACTCGCCAGGTATCTGGTCAGATATTACCGCCGAGATGAAAGGTTGGGTTAGTTTTGGTTATATTTCGTTATTGATGTATATGAATGTCCCACGGAGACGGAGAGGCCAACTCGCCAGGAATGTTGTCAAATATTACCGCCAGGATGATAGGTTGGGTTAGGTTAGGTTATATTACGTTATTGTTGTATATGTAGATCCTACGGAGACGTAGAGTCCAACTCGCCAGGTATCTGGTCAGATATTACCGCCGAGATGAAAGGTTGGGTTAGTTTTGGTTATATTTCGTTATTGATGTATATGAATGTCCCACGGAGACGGAGAGGCCAACTCACCAGGAATGTTGTCAAATATTACAGCCGAGATGTTAGGTTGGGTTAGGTTACGTTATATTACGTTATTGATGTACATGAGGGTCCCACGGATACGTAGAGGCCAACTCGCCAGGAATGTTGTCAAATATTGCCGCCGAGAGGTTAGGTTGAGTTATGTTAGGTTATATTAAGTTATTGATATATATCAAGGTCAACGGAGACCTAGGGGCCAACTCGACAGGAATATTGTCAAATATTGCTGCCGAGATGATAGGTTGGGTTAGGTTAGGTTATATTACGTTATTGATGTATATAAAGGTCCCACGGAGACGTAGAGGCCAACAAGCCAGGAATGTTGCCAAATATTACCGCCGAGATGTTAGTTTGGGTTAGGTTAGGTTATATTACGTTATTGAGTTATATAGAGGTCCCACGGAGACGTAGAGGCCAACTCGCCAGGATTGTTGTCAAATAATAGCTCCGAGAGGTTAGGTTGGGTTAGGTTACGTTACATTACGTTATTGATGTACATGAGGGTCGCACGGAGACGTAGATGCCAACTCGCCAGGAATGTTGTCAAATATTACCGCCGACATGTTAGGTTGGGTTAGGTTTGGTTATATTTCGTTATTGATGTATATAAAGATCCCACGGATACGTAGAGGCAAACTCGCCGGGAATGTTGTCAAATATTGCCGCCGAGAGGTTAGGTTGTGTTAGGTTTGGTTATGTTACATTATTGATGTATATAAAGGTCCGACGCAGACGTAGAGGCCAACTCGCCAGGAATGTTGTCAAATATTACCGCCGAGATGATAGGTTGGGTTAGGTTAGGTTATATTTCGTTATTGATGTATATGAAGGTCCCACGGAGACGTGGAGGCCAACTCGCCAGGAATGTTGTCAAATATTACAGCCGCGATGTTAGATTGGGTTAGGTTAGGTTATATTACGTTATTGAGTTATATAGAGGTCCCACGGGGACGTAGAGGCCAACTCGCCAGGATTGTTGTCAAATAATAGCTCCGAGAGGTTAGGTTGGGTTAGGTTACGTTATATTACGTTATTGATGTATATAAAGGTCCCACGGAGACGTAGAATCCAACTCGCAAGGAATGTTGCCAAATATTACCGCCCAGATGATAGGTTGGGTTAGGTTAGGTTAGATTACGTTATTGATGTATATAAAGGACCCACGGAGACGTAGAGGCCAACTCGCCAGGAATGCTGCCAAATATTACCGCCGAGATGTTAGTTTGGGTTAGGTTAGGTTATATTACGTTATTGATGTATATAAAGATCCCACGGATACGTAGAGGCAAACTCGCCGGGAGTGTTGTCAAATATTGCCGCCGAGAGGTTAGGTTGTGTTAGGTTTGGTTATGTTACATTATTGATGTATATAAAGGTCCGACGCAGACGTAGATTCCAACTCGCCAGGTATCTGGTCAGATATTACCGCCGAGATGAAAGGTTGGGTTAGTTTTGGTTATATTTCGTTATTGATGTATATGAATGTCCCACGGAGACGGAGAGGCCAACTCGCCAGGAATGTTGTCAAATATTACCGCCAGGATGATAGGTTGGGTTAGGTTAGGTTATATTACGTTATTGTTGTATATGTAGTTCCTACGGAGACGTAGAGTCCAACTCGCCAGGTATCTGGTCAGATATTACCGCCGAGATGAAAGGTTGGGTTAGTTTTGGTTATATTTCGTTATTGATGTATATGAATGTCCCACGGAGACGGAGAGGCCAACTCGCCAGGAATGTTGTCAAATATTACAGCCGAGATGTTAGGTTGGGTTAGGTTACGTTATATTACGTTATTGATGTACGTGAGGGTCGCACGGAGACGTAGATGCCAACTCGCCAGGAATGTTGTCAAGTATTAACGCCGACATGTTAGGTTGGGTTAGGTTAGGTTATATTACGTTATTGATGTATATAACTGTCCCACGGAGACCTAGAGGCCAACTCGCCTGGATTGTTGTCAAATAATAGCTCCGAGAGGTTAGGTTGGGTTAGGTTACGTTATATTACGTTATTGATGTACATGAGGGTCGCACGGAGACGTAGATGCCAACTCGCCAGGAATGTTGTCAAATATTACCGCCGACATGTTAGGTTGGGTTAGGTATGGTTATATTTCGTGATTGATGTATATAAAGGTCCCACGGATACGTAGAGGCCAACTCGCCAGGAATGTTGTCAAATATTACCGCCGAGATGTTAGTTTGGGTTAGGTTAGGTTATATTACGTTATTGAGTTATATAGAGGTCCCACGGAGACGTAGAGGCCAACTCGCCAGGATTGTTGTCAAATAATAGCTCCGAGAGGTTAGGTTGGGTTAGGTTACGTTACATTACGTTATTGATGTACATGAGGGTCGCACGGAGACGTAGATGCCAACTCGCCAGGTATCTGGTCAGATATTACCGCCGAGATGAAAGGTTGGGTTAGTTTTGGTTATATTTCGTTATTGATGTATATGAATGTCCCACGGAGACGGAGAGGCCAACTCGCCAGGAATGTTGTCAAATATTACCGCCAGGATGATAGGTTGGGTTAGGTTAGGTTATATTACGTTATTGTTGTATATGTAGATCCTACGGAGACGTAGAGTCCAACTCGCCCGGTATCTGGTCAGATATTACCGCCGAGATGAAAGGTTGGGTTAGTTTTGGTTATATTTCGTTATTGATGTATATGAATGTCCCACGGAGACGGAGAGGCCAACTCGCCAGGAATGTTGTCAAATATTACATCCGAGATGTTAGGTTGGGTTAGGTTACGTTATATTACGTTATTGATGTACATGAGGGTCCCACGGATACGTAGAGGCCAACTCGCCAGGAATGTTGTCAAATATTGCCGCCGAGAGGTTAGGTTGAGTTATGTTAGGTTATATTAAGTTATTGATATATATCAAGGTCAACGGAGACCTAGGGGCCAACTCGACAGGAATATTGTCAAATATTGCTGCCGAGATGATAGGTTGGGTTAGGTTAGGTTATATTACGTTATTGATGTATATAAAGGTCCCACGCAGACGTAGAGGCCAACTCGCCAATAATGTTGTCAAATATTAACGCCGAGATGATAGGTTGGGTTAGGATAGGTTATATTACGCTATTGATGTATATAAAAGTCCCACGGAGACGTAGAAGCCAACTGGCCAGGAATGTGGTCAAATATTAGTGCCGACGTGTTAGGTTGGTTTAGGTTAGGTTGTATTACGTTATAGATGTGTATAAAGGACCCACGGAGACGTAGAGGCCAACTCGCCAGGAATGTTGTCAAGTATTAACGCCGACATGTTAGGTTGGGTTAGGTTAGGTTATATTACGTTATTGATGTATATAAATGTCCCACGGAGACCTAGAGGCCAACTCGCCAGGAGTGTTGTCAAATAATAGCTCCGAGAGGTTAGGTTGGGTTAGGTTACGTTATATTACGTTATTGATGTACATGAGGGTCGCACGGAGACGCAGATGCCAACTCGCCAGGAATGTTGTCAAATATTACCGCCGACATGTTAGGTTGGGTTAGGTATGGTTATATTTCGTTATTGATGTATATAAAGGTCCCACGGATACGTAGAGGCCAACTCGCCAGGAATGTTGTCAAATATTGCCGCCGAGAGGGTAGGTTGAGTTAGGTTAGGTTATATTACGTTATTGATATATATCAAGGTCCAACGGAGACCTAGGGGCCAACTCGCCAGGAA
Source organism: Xylocopa violacea (assembly GCA_963969225.1). Taxonomy (NCBI): domain Eukaryota; kingdom Metazoa; phylum Arthropoda; class Insecta; order Hymenoptera; family Apidae; genus Xylocopa; species Xylocopa violacea. The sequence continues at coordinate 1,112,385 of CAXAJV010000021.1, read as the reverse complement.
TATTGTCAAATATTGCCGCCGAGATGATAGGTTGGGTTAGGTTAGGTTATATTACGTTATTGATGTATATAAAGGTCCCACGGAGACGTAGAGGCCAACAAGCCAGGAATGTTGCCAAATATTACCGCCGAGATGTTAGTTTGGGTTAGGTTAGGTTATATTACGTTATTGAGTTATATAGAGGTCCCACGGAGACGTAGAGGCCAACTCGCCAGGATTGTTGTCAAGTAATAGCTCCGAGAGGTTAGGCTGGGTTAGGTTACGTTATATTACGTTATTGATGTACATGAGGGTCGCACGGAGACGTAGATGCCAACTCGCCAGGAATGTTGTCAAATATTACCGCCGACATGTTAGGTTGGGTTAGGTTTGGTTATATTTCGTTATTGATGTATATAAAGATCCCACGGATACGTAGAGGCAAACTCGCCGGGAATGTTGTCAAATATTGCCGCCGAGAGGTTAGGTTGTGTTAGGTTTGGTTATGTTACATTATTGATGTATATAAAGGTCCGACGCAGACGTAGAGGCCAACTCGCCAGGAATGTTGTCAAATATTACCGCCGAGATGATAGGTTGGGTTAGGTTAGGTTATATTTCGTTATTGATGTATATGAAGGTCCCACGGAGACGTGGAGGCCAACTCGCCAGGAATGTTGTCAAATATTACAGCCGCGATGTTAGATTGGGTTAGGTTAGGTTATATTACGTTATTGAGTTATATAGAGGTCCCACGGGGACGTAGAGGCCAACTCGCCAGGATTGTTGTCAAATAATAGCTCCGAGAGGTTAGGTTGGGTTAGGTTACGTTATATTACGTTATTGATGTATATAAAGGTCCCACGGAGACGTAGAATCCAACTCGCAAGGAATGTTGCCAAATATTACCGCCCAGATGATAGGTTGGGTTAGGTTAGGTTAGATTACGTTATTGATGTATATAAAGGACCCACGGAGACGTAGAGGCCAACTCGCCAGGAATGCTGCCAAATATTACCGCCGAGATGTTAGTTTGGGTTAGGTTAGGTTATATTACGTTATTGATGTATATAAAGGTCCCACGCAGGCGTAGAGGCCAACTCGCCAAGAATGTTGTCAAATATTACCGCCGAGATGATAGGTTGGGTTAGGTTAGGTTATATTACGTTATTGATGTATATAAAGGTCCCACGGAGACGTAGAGGCCAACAAGCCAGGAATGTTGCCAAATATTACCGCCGAGATGTTAGTTTGGGTTAGGTTAGGTTATATTACGTTATTGAGTTATATAGAGGTCCCACGGAGACGTAGAGGCCAACTCGCCAGGATTGTTGTCAAATAATAGCTCCGAGAGGTTAGGTTGGGTTAGGTTACGTTACATTACGTTATTGATGTACATGAGGGTCGCACGGAGACGTAGATGCCAACTCGCCAGGAATGTTGTCAAATATTACCGCCGACATGTTAGGTTGGGTTAGGTTTGGTTATATTTCGTTATTGATGTATATAAAGATCCCACGGATACGTAGAGGCAAACTCGCCGGGAGTGTTGTCAAATATTGCCGCCGAGAGGTTAGGTTGTGTTAGGTTTGGTTATGTTACATTATTGATGTATATAAAGGTCCGACGCAGACGTAGAAGCCAACTCGCCAGGAATGTTGTCAAATATTGCCGCCGAGCTGATAGGTTTGGTTAGGTTAGGTTATATTACGCTATTGATGTATATAAAAGTCCCACGGACACGTAGAAGCCAACTCGCCAGGAATGTGGTCAAATATTAGTGCCGAGATGATAGGTTGGGTTAGGTTAGGTCATATTACGTTATTGATGTATATAAAGGTCCCACGCAGACGTAGAGGCCAACTCGCCAATAATGTTGTCAAATATTAACGCCGAGATGATAGGTTGGGTTAGGTTACGTTATATTACGTTATTGATGTACATGAGGGTCGCACGGAGACGCAGATGCCAACTCGCCAGGAATGTTGTCAAATGTTACCGCCGACATGTTAGGTTGGGTTAGGTATGGTTATATTTCGTTATTGATGTATATAAAGGTCCCACGGATACGTAGAGGCCAACTCGCCAGGAATGTTGTCAAATATTGCCGCCGAGAGGGTAGGTTGAGTTAGGTTAGGTTATATTACGTTATTGATATATATCAAGGTCCAACGGAGACCTAGGGGCCAACTCGCCAGGAATATTGTCAAATATTGCCGCCGAGATGATAGGTTGGGTTAGGTTAGGTTATATTACGTTATTGATGTATATAAAGGTCCCACGGAGACGTAGATGCCAACTCGCCAGGAATGTTGTCAAATATTACCGCCGACATGTTAGGTTGGGTTAGGTTTGGTTATATTTCGTTATTGATGTATATAAAGATCCCACGGATACGTAGAGGCAAACTCGCCGGGAATGTTGTCAAATATTGCCGCCGAGAGGTTAGGTTGTGTTAGGTTTGGTTATGTTACATTATTGATGTATATAAAGGTCCGACGCAGACGTAGAGGCCAACTCGCCAGGAATGTTGTCAAATATTACCGCCGAGATGATAGGTTGGGTTAGGTTAGGTTATATTTCGTTATTGATGTATATGAAGGTCCCACGGAGACGTGGAGGCCAACTCGCCAGGAATGTTGTCAAATATTACAGCCGCGATGTTAGATTGGGTTAGGTTAGGTTATATTACGTTACTGAGTTATATAGAGGTCCCACGGGGACGTAGAGGCCAACTCGCCAGGATTGTTGTCAAATAATAGCTCCGAGATGTTAGGTTGTGTTAGGTTACGTTATATTACGTTATTGATGTATATAAAGGTCCCACGGAGACGTAGAATCCAACTCGCAAGGAATGTTGCCAAATATTACCGCCCAGATGATAGGTTGGGTTAGGTTAGGTTAGATTACGTTATTGATGTATATAAAGGACCCACGGAGACGTAGAGGCCAACTCGCCAGGAATGCTGCCAAATATTACCGCCGAGATGTTAGTTTGGGTTAGGTTAGGTTATATTACGTTATTGATGTATATAAAGGTCCCACGCAGGCGTAGAGGCCAACTCGCCAAGAATGTTGTCAAATATTACCGCCGAGATGATAGGTTGGGTTAGGTTAGGTTATATTACGTTATTGATGTATATAAAGGTCCCACGGAGACGTAGAGGCCAACAAGCCAGGAATGTTGCCAAATATTACCGCCGACATGTTAGGTTGGGTTAGGTATGGTTATATTTCGTTATTGATGTATATAAAGGTCCCACGGATACGTAGAGGCCAACTCGCCAGGAATGTTGTCAAATATTGCCGCCGAGAGGGTAGGTTGAGTTAGGTTAGGTTATATTACGTTATTGATATATATCAAGGTCCAACGGAGACCTAGGGGCCAACTCGCCAGGAATATTGTCAAATATTGCCGCCGAGATGATAGGTTGGGTTAGGTTAGGTTATATTACGTTATTGATGTATATAAAGGTCCCACGGAGACGTAGAGGCCAACAAGCCAGGAATGTTGCCAAATATTACCGCCGAGATGTTAGTTTGGGTTAGGTTAGGTTATATTACGTTATTGAGTTATATAGAGGTCCCACGGAGACGTAGAGGCCAACTCGCCAGGATTGTTGTCAAGTAATAGCTCCGAGAGGTTAGGCTGGGTTAGGTTACGTTATATTACGTTATTGATGTACATGAGGGTCGCACGGAGACGTAGATGCCAACTCGCCAGGAATGTTGTCAAATATTACCGCCGACATGTTAGGTTGGGTTAGGTTTGGTTATATTTCGTTATTGATGTATATAAAGATCCCACGGATACGTAGAGGCAAACTCGCCGGGAATGTTGTCAAATATTGCCGCCGAGAGGTTAGGTTGTGTTAGGTTTGGTTATGTTACATTATTGATGTATATAAAGGTCCGACGCAGACGTAGAGGCCAACTCGCCAGGAATGTTGTCAAATATTACCGCCGAGATGATAGGTTGGGTTAGGTTAGGTTATATTTCGTTATTGATGTATATGAAGGTCCCACGGAGACGTGGAGGCCAACTCGCCAGGAATGTTGTCAAATATTACAGCCGCGATGTTAGATTGGGTTAGGTTAGGTTATATTACGTTATTGAGTTATATAGAGGTCCCACGGAGACGTAGATGTCAACTCGCCAGGAATGTTGTCAAATATTACCGCCGACATGTTAGGTTGGGTTAGGTTTGGTTATATTTCGTTATTGATGTATATAAAGATCCCACGGATACGTAGAGGCAAACTCGCCGGGAGTGTTGTCAAATATTGCCGCCGAGAAGTTAGGTTGTGTTAGGTTTGGTTATGTTACATTATTGATGTATATAAAGGTCCGACGCAGACGTAGAGGCCAACTCGCCAGGAATGTTGTCAAATATTACAGCCGCGATGTTAGATTGGGTTAGGTTAGGTTATATTACGTTATTGAGTTATATAGAGGTCCCACGGAGACGTAGATTCCAACTCGCCAGGTATCTGGTCAGATATTACCGCCGAGATGAAAGGTTGGGTTAGTTTTGGTTATATTTCGTTATTGATGTATATGAATGTCCCACGGAGACGGAGAGGCCAACTCGCCAGGAATGTTGTCAAATATTACCGCCAGGATGATAGGTTGGGTTAGGTTAGGTTATATTACGTTATTGTTGTATATGTAGATCCTACGGAGACGTAGAGTCCAACTCGCCCGGTATCTGGTCAGATATTACCGCCGAGATGAAAGGTTGGGTTAGTTTTGGTTATATTTCGTTATTGATGTATATGAATGTCCCACGGAGACGGAGAGGCCAACTCGCCAGGAATGTTGTCAAATATTACATCCGAGATGTTAGGTTGGGTTAGGTTACGTTATATTACGTTATTGATGTACATGAGGGTCCCACGGATACGTAGAGGCCAACTCGCCAGGAATGTTGTCAAATATTGCCGCCGAGAGGTTAGGTTGAGTTATGTTAGGTTATATTAAGTTATTGATATATATCAAGGTCAACGGAGACCTAGGGGCCAACTCGACAGGAATATTGTCAAATATTGCTGCCGAGATGATAGGTTGGGTTAGGTTAGGTTATATTACGTTATTGATGTATATAAAGGTCCCACGCAGACGTAGAGGCCAACTCGCCAATAATGTTGTCAAATATTAACGCCGAGATGATAGGTTGGGTTAGGATAGGTTATATTACGCTATTGATGTATATAAAAGTCCCACGGAGACGTAGAAGCCAACTGGCCAGGAATGTGGTCAAATATTAGTGCCGACGTGTTAGGTTGGTTTAGGTTAGGTTGTATTACGTTATAGATGTGTATAAAGGACCCACGGAGACGTAGAGGCCAACTCGCCAGGAATGTTGTCAAGTATTAACGCCGACATGTTAGGTTGGGTTAGGTTAGGTTATATTACGTTATTGATGTATATAAATGTCCCACGGAGACCTAGAGGCCAACTCGCCAGGAGTGTTGTCAAATAATAGCTCCGAGAGGTTAGGTTGGGTTAGGTTACGTTATATTACGTTATTGATGTACATGAGGGTCGCACGGAGACGCAGATGCCAACTCGCCAGGAATGTTGTCAAATATTACCGCCGACATGTTAGGTTGGGTTAGGTATGGTTATATTTCGTTATTGATGTATATAAAGGTCCCACGGATACGTAGAGGCCAACTCGCCAGGAATGTTGTCAAATATTGCCGCCGAGAGGGTAGGTTGAGTTAGGTTAGGTTATATTACGTTATTGATATATATCAAGGTCCAACGGAGACCTAGGGGCCAACTCGCCAGGAATATTGTCAAATATTGCCGCCGAGATGATAGGTTGGGTTAGGTTAGGTTATATTACGTTATTGATGTATATAAAGGTCCCACGGAGACGTAGAGGCCAACAAGCCAGGAATGTTGCCAAATATTACCGCCGAGATGTTAGTTTGGGTTAGGTTAGGTTATATTACGTTATTGAGTTATATAGAGGTCCCACGGAGACGTAGAGGCCAACTCGCCAGGATTGTTGTCAAGTAATAGCTCCGAGAGGTTAGGCTGGGTTAGGTTACGTTATATTACGTTATTGATGTACATGAGGGTCGCACGGAGACGTAGATGCCAACTCGCCAGGAATGTTGTCAAATATTACCGCCGACATGTTAGGTTGGGTTAGGTTTGGTTATATTTCGTTATTGATGTATATAAAGATCCCACGGATACGTAGAGGCAAACTCGCCGGGAATGTTGTCAAATATTGCCGCCGAGAGGTTAGGTTGTGTTAGGTTTGGTTATGTTACATTATTGATGTATATAAAGGTCCGACGCAGACGTAGAGGCCAACTCGCCAGGAATGTTGTCAAATATTACCGCCGAGATGATAGGTTGGGTTAGGTTAGGTTATATTTCGTTATTGATGTATATGAAGGTCCCACGGAGACGTGGAGGCCAACTCGCCAGGAATGTTGTCAAATATTACAGCCGCGATGTTAGATTGGGTTAGGTTAGGTTATATTACGTTATTGAGTTATATAGAGGTCCCACGGGGACGTAGAGGCCAACTCGCCAGGATTGTTGTCAAATAATAGCTCCGAGAGGTTAGGTTGGGTTAGGTTACGTTATATTACGTTATTGATGTATATAAAGGTCCCACGGAGACGTAGAATCCAACTCGCAAGGAATGTTGCCAAATATTACCGCCCAGATGATAGGTTGGGTTAGGTTAGGTTAGATTACGTTATTGATGTATATAAAGGACCCACGGAGACGTAGAGGCCAACTCGCCAGGAATGCTGCCAAATATTACCGCCGAGATGTTAGTTTGGGTTAGGTTAGGTTATATTACGTTATTGATGTATATAAAGGTCCCACGCAGGCGTAGAGGCCAACTCGCCAAGAATGTTGTCAAATATTACCGCCGAGATGATAGGTTGGGTTAGGTTAGGTTATATTACGTTATTGATGTATATAAAGGTCCCACGGAGACGTAGAGGCCAACAAGCCAGGAATGTTGCCAAATATTACCGCCGAGATGTTAGTTTGGGTTAGGTTAGGTTATATTACGTTATTGAGTTATATAGAGGTCCCACGGAGACGTAGAGGCCAACTCGCCAGGATTGTTGTCAAATAATAGCTCCGAGAGGTTAGGTTGGGTTAGGTTACGTTACATTACGTTATTGATGTACATGAGGGTCGCACGGAGACGTAGATGCCAACTCGCCAGGAATGTTGTCAAATATTACCGCCGACATGTTAGGTTGGGTTAGGTTTGGTTATATTTCGTTATTGATGTATATAAAGATCCCACGGATACGTAGAGGCAAACTCGCCGGGAGTGTTGTCAAATATTGCCGCCGAGAGGTTAGGTTGTGTTAGGTTTGGTTATGTTACATTATTGATGTATATAAAGGTCCGACGCAGACGTAGAGGCCAACTCGCCAGGAATGTTGTCAAATATTGCCGCCGAGCTGATAGGTTTGGTTAGGTTAGGTTATATTACGCTATTGATGTATATAAAAGTCCCACGGACACGTAGAAGCCAACTCGCCAGGAATGTGGTCAAATATTAGTGCCGAGATGATAGGTTGGGTTAGGTTAGGTCATATTACGTTATTGATGTATATAAAGGTCCCACGCAGACGTAGAGGCCAACTCGCCAATAATGTTGTCAAATATTAACGCCGAGATGATAGGTTGGGTTAGGTTACGTTATATTACGTTATTGATGTACATGAGGGTCGCACGGAGACGCAGATGCCAACTCGCCAGGAATGTTGTCAAATATTACCGCCGACATGTTAGGTTGGGTTAGGTATGGTTATATTTCGTTATTGATGTATATAAAGGTCCCACGGATACGTAGAGGCCAACTCGCCAGGAATGTTGTCAAATATTGCCGCCGAGAGGGTAGGTTGAGTTAGGTTAGGTTATATTACGTTATTGATATATATCAAGGTCCAACGGAGACCTAGGGGCCAACTCGCCAGGAATATTGTCAAATATTGCCGCCGAGATGATAGGTTGGGTTAGGTTAGGTTATATTACGTTATTGATGTATATAAAGGTCCCACGGAGACGTAGATGCCAACTCGCCAGGAATGTTGTCAAATATTACCGCCGACATGTTAGGTTGGGTTAGGTTTGGTTATATTTCGTTATTGATGTATATAAAGATCCCACGGATACGTAGAGGCAAACTCGCCGGGAATGTTGTCAAATATTGCCGCCGAGAGGTTAGGTTGTGTTAGGTTTGGTTATGTTACATTATTGATGTATATAAAGGTCCGACGCAGACGTAGAGGCCAACTCGCCAGGAATGTTGTCAAATATTACCGCCGAGATGATAGGTTGGGTTAGGTTAGGTTATATTTCGTTATTGATGTATATGAAGGTCCCACGGAGACGTGGAGGCCAACTCGCCAGGAATGTTGTCAAATATTACAGCCGCGATGTTAGATTGGGTTAGGTTAGGTTATATTACGTTACTGAGTTATATAGAGGTCCCACGGGGACGTAGAGGCCAACTCGCCAGGATTGTTGTCAAATAATAGCTCCGAGATGTTAGGTTGTGTTAGGTTACGTTATATTACGTTATTGATGTATATAAAGGTCCCACGGAGACGTAGAATCCAACTCGCAAGGAATGTTGCCAAATATTACCGCCCAGATGATAGGTTGGGTTAGGTTAGGTTAGATTACGTTATTGATGTATATAAAGGACCCACGGAGACGTAGAGGCCAACTCGCCAGGAATGCTGCCAAATATTACCGCCGAGATGTTAGTTTGGGTTAGGTTAGGTTATATTACGTTATTGATGTATATAAAGGTCCCACGCAGGCGTAGAGGCCAACTCGCCAAGAATGTTGTCAAATATTACCGCCGAGATGATAGGTTGGGTTAGGTTAGGTTATATTACGTTATTGATGTATATAAAGGTCCCACGGAGACGTAGAGGCCAACAAGCCAGGAATGTTGCCAAATATTACCGCCGACATGTTAGGTTGGGTTAGGTATGGTTATATTTCGTTATTGATGTATATAAAGGTCCCACGGATACGTAGAGGCCAACTCGCCAGGAATGTTGTCAAATATTGCCGCCGAGAGGGTAGGTTGAGTTAGGTTAGGTTATATTACGTTATTGATATATATCAAGGTCCAACGGAGACCTAGGGGCCAACTCGCCAGGAATATTGTCAAATATTGCCGCCGAGATGATAGGTTGGGTTAGGTTAGGTTATATTACGTTATTGATGTATATAAAGGTCCCACGGAGACGTAGAGGCCAACAAGCCAGGAATGTTGCCAAATATTACCGCCGAGATGTTAGTTTGGGTTAGGTTAGGTTATATTACGTTATTGAGTTATATAGAGGTCCCACGGAGACGTAGAGGCCAACTCGCCAGGATTGTTGTCAAGTAATAGCTCCGAGAGGTTAGGCTGGGTTAGGTTACGTTATATTACGTTATTGATGTACATGAGGGTCGCACGGAGACGTAGATGCCAACTCGCCAGGAATGTTGTCAAATATTACCGCCGACATGTTAGGTTGGGTTAGGTTTGGTTATATTTCGTTATTGATGTATATAAAGATCCCACGGATACGTAGAGGCAAACTCGCCGGGAATGTTGTCAAATATTGCCGCCGAGAGGTTAGGTTGTGTTAGGTTTGGTTATGTTACATTATTGATGTATATAAAGGTCCGACGCAGACGTAGAGGCCAACTCGCCAGGAATGTTGTCAAATATTACCGCCGAGATGATAGGTTGGGTTAGGTTAGGTTATATTTCGTTATTGATGTATATGAAGGTCCCACGGAGACGTGGAGGCCAACTCGCCAGGAATGTTGTCAAATATTACAGCCGCGATGTTAGATTGGGTTAGGTTAGGTTATATTACGTTATTGAGTTATATAGAGGTCCCACGGAGACGTAGATGTCAACTCGCCAGGAATGTTGTCAAATATTACCGCCGACATGTTAGGTTGGGTTAGGTTTGGTTATATTTCGTTATTGATGTATATAAAGATCCCACGGATACGTAGAGGCAAACTCGCCGGGAGTGTTGTCAAATATTGCCGCCGAGAAGTTAGGTTGTGTTAGGTTTGGTTATGTTACATTATTGATGTATATAAAGGTCCGACGCAGACGTAGAGGCCAACTCGCCAGGAATGTTGTCAAATATTGCCGCCGAGCTGATAGGTTGGGTTAGGTTAGGTTATATTACGCTATTGATGTATATGAAGGTCCCACGGAGACGTGGAGGCCAACTCGCCAGGAATGTTGTCAAATATTACAGCCGCGATGTTAGATTGGGTTAGGTTAGGTTATATTACGTTATTGAGTTATATAGAGGTCCCACGGAGACGTAGAGGCCAACTCGCCAGGATTGTTGTCAAATAATAGCTCCGAGAGGTTAAGTTGGGTTAGATTACGTTATATTACGTTATTGATGTATATAAAGGTCCCACGGAGACGTAGAATCCAACTCGCAAGGAATGTTGCCAAATATTACCGCCCAGATGATAGGTTGGGTTAGGTTAGGTTAGATTACGTTATTGATGTATATAAAAGTCCCACGGACACGTAGAAGCCAACTCGCCAGGAATGTGGTCAAATATTAGTGCCGACGTGTTAGGTTGGTTTAGGTTAGGTTGTATTACGTTATAGATGTGTATAAAGGACACACGGAGACGTAGAGGCCAACTCGCCAGGAATGTTGTCAAGTATTAACGCCGACATGTTAGGTTGGGTTAGGTTAGGTTATATTACGTTATTGATGTATATAAATGTCCCACGGAGACCTAGAGGCCAACTCGCCAGAAGTGTTGTCAAATAATAGCTCCGAGAGGTTAGGTTGGGTTAGGTTACGTTATATTACGTTATTGATGTACATGAGGGTCGCACGGAGACGCAGATGCCAACTCGCCAGGAATGTTGTAAAATATTACCGCCGACATGTTAGGTTGGGTTAGGTATGGTTATATTTCGTTATTGATGTATATAAAGGTCCCACGGATACGTAGAGGCCAACTCGTCAGGAATGTTGTCAAATATTGCCGCCGAGAGGGTAGGTTGAGTTAGGTTAGGTTATATTACGTTATTGATATATATCAAGGTCCAACGGAGACCTAGGGGCCAACTCGCCAGGAATATTGTCAAATATTGCCGCCGAGATGATAGGTTGGGTTAGGTTAGGTTATATTACGTTATTGATGTATATAAAGGTCCCACGGAGACGTAGAGGCCAACAAGCCAGGAATGTTGCCAAATATTACCGCCGAGATGTTAGTTTGGGTTAGGTTAGGTTATATTACGTTATTGAGTTATATAGAGGTCCCACGGAGACGTAGAGGCCAACTCGCCAGGATTGTTGTCAAGTAATAGCTCCGAGAGGTTAGGCTGGGTTAGGTTACGTTATATTACGTTATTGATGTACATGAGGGTCGCACGGAGACGTAGATGCCAACTCGCCAGGAATGTTGTCAAATATTACCGCCGACATGTTAGGTTGGGTTAGGTTTGGTTATATTTCGTTATTGATGTATATAAAGATCCCACGGATACGTAGAGGCAAACTCGCCGGGAATGTTGTCAAATATTGCCGCCGAGAGGTTAGGTTGTGTTAGGTTTGGTTATGTTACATTATTGATGTATATAAAGGTCCGACGCAGACGTAGAGGCCAACTCGCCAGGAATGTTGTCAAATATTACCGCCGAGATGATAGGTTGGGTTAGGTTAGGTTATATTTCGTTATTGATGTATATAAAGGTCCCACGGAGACGTGGAGGCCAACTCGCCAGGAATGTTGTCAAATATTACAGCCGCGATGTTAGATTGGGTTAGGTTAGGTTATATTACGTTATTGAGTTATATAGAGGTCCCACGGAGACGTAGATTCCAACTCGCCAGGTATCTGGTCAGATATTACCGTCGAGATGAAAGGTTGGGTTAGTTTTGGTTATATTTCGTTATTGATGTATATGAATGTCCCACGGAGACGGAGAGGCCAACTCGCCAGGAATGTTGTCAAATATTACCGCCAGGATGATAGGTTGGGTTAGGTTAGGTTATATTACGTTATTGTTGTATATGTAGATCCTACGGAGACGTAGAGTCCAACTCGCCAGGTATCTGGTCAGATATTACCGCCGAGATGAAAGGTTGGGTTAGTTTTGGTTATATTTCGTTATTGATGTATATGAATGTCCCACGGAGACGGAGAGGCCAACTCGCCAGGAATGTTGTCAAATATTACAGCCGAGATGTTAGGTTGGGTTAGGTTACGTTATATTACGTTATTGATGTACGTGAGGGTCGCACGGAGACGTAGATGCCAACTCGCCAGGAATGTTGTCAAGTATTAACGCCGACATGTTAGGTTGGGTTAGGATAGGTTATATTACGTTATTGATGTATATAACTGTCCCACGGAGACCTAGAGGCCAACTCGCCTGGATTGTTGTCAAATAATAGCTCCGAGAGGTTAGGTTGGGTTAGGTTACGTTATATTACGTTATTGATGTACATGAGGGTCGCACGGAGACGTAGATGCCAACTCGCCAGGAATGTTGTCAAATATTACCGCCGACATGTTAGGTTGGGTTAGGTATGGTTATATTTCGTGATTGATGTATATAAAGGTCCCACGGATACGTAGAGGCCAACTCGCCAGGAATGTTGTCAAATATTGCCGCCGAGAGGTTAGGTTGAGTTATGTTAGGTTATATTAAGTTATTGATATATATCAAGGTCAACGGAGACCTAGGGGCCAACTCGCCATGAATATTGTCAAATATTGCTGCCGAGATGATAGGTTGGGTTAGGTTAGGTTATATTACGTTATGGATGTATATAAAGGTCCCACGGAGACGTAGAGGCCAACAAGCCAGGAATGTTGCCAAATATTACCGCCGAGATGTTAGTTTGGGTTAGGTTAGGTTATATTACGTTATTGAGTTATATAGAGGTCCCACGGAGACGTAGAGGCCAACACGCCAGGATTGTTGTCAAATAATAGCTCCGAGATGTTAGGTTGGGTTAGGTTACGTTACATTACGTTATTGATGTACATGAGGGTCGCACGGAGACGTAGATGCCAACTCGCCAGGAATGTTGTCAAATATTACCGCCGACATGTTAGGTTGGGTTAGGTTTGGTTATATTTCGTTATTGATGTATATAAAGATCCCACGGATACGTAGAGGCAAACTCGCCGGGAATGTTGTCAAATATTGCCGCCGAGAGGTTAGGTTGTGTTAGGTTTGGTTATGTTACATTATTGATGTATATAAAGGTCCGACGCAGACGTAGAGGCCAACTCGCCAGGAATGTTGTCAAATATTACCGCCGAGATGATAGGTTGGGTTAGGTTAGGTTATATTTCGTTATTGATGTATATGAAGGTCCCACGGAGACGTGGAGGCCAACTCGCCAGGAATGTTGTCAAATATTACAGCCGCGATGTTAGATTGGGTTAGGTTAGGTTATATTACGTTATTGAGTTATATAGAGGTCCCACGGAGACGTAGATGCCAACTCGCCAGGAATGTTGTCAAATATTACCGCCGACATGTTAGGTTGGGTTAGGTTTGGTTATATTTCGTTATTGATGTATATAAAGATCCCACGGATACGTAGAGGCAAACTCGCCGGGAGTGTTGTCAAATATTGCCGCCGAGAGGTTAGGTTGTGTTAGGTTTGGTTATGTTACATTTTTGATGTATATAAAGGTCCGACGCAGACGTAGAGGCCAACTCGCCAGGAATGTTGTCAAATATTGCCGCCGAGCTGATAGGTTGGGTTAGGATAGGTTATATTACGCTATTGATGTATATAAAAGTCCCACGGAGACGTAGAAGCCAACTGGCCAGGAATGTGGTCAAATATTAGTGCCGACGTGTTAGGTTGGTTTAGGTTAGGTTGTATTACGTTATAGATGTGTATAAAGGACCCACGGAGACGTAGAGGCCAACTCGCCAGGAATGTTGTCAAGTATTAACGCCGACATGTTAGGTTGGGTTAGGTTAGGTTATATTACGTTATTGATGTATATAAATGTCCCACGGAGACCTAGAGGCCAACTCGCCAGGAGTGTTGTCAAATAATAGCTCCGAGAGGTTAGGTTGGGTTAGGTTACGTTATATTACGTTATTGATGTACATGAGGGTCGCACGGAGACGCAGATTCCAACTCGCCAGGAATGTTGTCAAATATTACCGCCGACATGTTAGGTTGGGTTAGGTATGGTTATATTTCGTTATTGATGTATATAAAGGTCCCACGGATACGTAGAGGCCAACTCGTCAGGAATGTTGTCAAATATTGCCGCCGAGAGGGTAGGTTGAGTTAGGTTAGGTTATATTACGTTATTGATATATATCAAGGTCCAACGGAGACCTAGGGGCCAACTCGCCAGGAATATTGTCAAATATTGCCGCCGAGATGATAGGTTGGGTTAGGTTAGGTTATATTACGTTATTGATGTATATAAAGGTCCCACGGAGACGTAGAGGCCAACAAGCCAGGAATGTTGCCAAATATTACAGCCGCGATGTTAGATTGGGTTAGGTTAGGTTATATTACGTTATTGAGTTATATAGAGGTCCCACGGAGACGTAGATGCCAACTCGCCAGGAATGTTGTCAAATATTACCGCCGACATGTTAGGTTGGGTTAGGTTTGGTTATATTTCGTTATTGATGTATATAAAGATCCCACGGATACGTAGAGGCAAACTCGCCGGGAGTGTTGTCAAATATTGCCGCCGAGAAGATAGGTTGTGTTAGGTTTGGTTATGTTACATTATTGATGTATATAAAGGTCCGACGCAGACGTAGAGGCCAACTCGCCAGGAATGTTGTCAAATATTGCCGCCGAGCTGATAGGTTGGGTTAGGTTAGGTTATATTACGCTATTGATGTATATGAAGGTCCCACGGAGACGTGGAGGCCAACTCGCCAGGAATGTTGTCAAATATTACAGCCGCGATGTTAGATTGGGTTAGGTTAGGTTATATTACGTTATTGAGTTATATAGAGGTCCCACGGAGACGTAGAGGCCAACTCGCCAGGATTGTTGTCAAATAATAGCTCCGAGAGGTTAAGTTGGGTTAGATTACGTTATATTACGTTATTGATGTATATAAAGGTCCCACGGAGACGTAGAATCCAACTCGCAAGGAATGTTGCCAAATATTACCGCCCAGATGATAGGTTGGGTTAGGTTAGGTTAGATTACGTTATTGATGTATATAAAGGACCCACGGAGACGTAGAGGCCAACTCTCCAGGAATGCTGCCAAATATTACCGCCGAGATGTTAGTTTGGGTTAGGTTAGGTTATATTACGTTATTGATGTATATAAAGGTCCCACGCAGGCGTATAGGCCAACTCGCCAAGAATGTTGTCAAATATTACCGCCGAGATGATAGGTTGGGTTAGGTTAGGTTAGATTACGTTATTGATGTATATAAAGGACCCACGGAGACGTAGAGGCCAACTCGCCAGGAATGCTGCCAAATATTACCGCCGAGATGTTAGTTTGGGTTAGGTTAGGTTAAATTACGTTATTGATGTATATAAAGGTCCCACGCAGGCGTAGAGGCCAACTCGCCAAGAATGTTGTCAAATATTACCGCCGAGATGATAGGTTGGGTTAGGTTAGGTTATATTACGTTATTGATGTATATAAAGGTCCCACGGAGACGTAGAGGCCAACAAGCCAGGAATGTTGCCAAATATTACCGCCGAGATGTTAGTTTGGGTTAGGTTATGTTATATTACGTTATTGAGTTATATAGAGGTCCCACGGAGACGTAGAGGCCAACTCACCAGGATTGTTGTCAAATATTGCCGCCGAGCTGATAGGTTGGGTTAGGTTAGGTTATATTACGCTATTGATGTATATAAAAGTCCCACGGACACGTAGAAGCCAACTCGCCAGGAATGTGGTCAAATATTAGTGCCGAGATGATAGGTTGGTTTAGGTTAGGTCATATTACGTTATTGATGTATATAAAGGTCCCACGCAGACGTAGAGGCCAACTCGCCAGGAATGTTGTCAAATATTGCCGCCGAGCTGATAGGTTGGGTTAGGTTAGGTTATATTACGCTATTGATGTATATAAAAGTCCCACGGACACGTAGAAGCCAACTCGCCAGGAATGTGGTCAAATATTAGTGCCGACGTGTTAGGTTGGTTTAGGTTAGGTTGTATTACGTTATAGATGTGTATAAAGGACACACGGAGACGTAGAGGCCAACTCGCCAGGAATGTTGTCAAGTATTAACGCCGACATGTTAGGTTGGGTTAGGTTAGGTTATATTACGTTATTGATGTATATAAATGTCCCACGGAGACCTAGAGGCCAACTCGCCAGGAGTGTTGTCAAATAATAGCTCCGAGAGGTTAGGTTGGGTTAGGTTACGTTATATTACGTTATTGATGTACATGAGGGTCGCACGGAGACGCAGATGCCAACTCGCCAGGAATGTTGTCAAATATTACCGCCGACATGTTAGGTTGGGTTAGGTATGGTTATATTTCGTTATTGATGTATATAAAGGTCCCACGGATACGTAGAGGCCAACTCGTCAGGAATGTTGTCAAATATTGCCGCCGAGAGGGTAGGTTGAGTTAGGTTAGGTTATATTACGTTATTGATATATATCAAGGTCCAACGGAGACCTAGGGGCCAACTCGCCAGGAATATTGTCAAATATTGCCGCCGAGATGATAGGTTGGGTTAGGTTAGGTTATATTACGTTATTGAAGGATAATAATCTTAGATATCCTTGTTTGTTAATCAATAATTTATATTAATCAATAATTTAAGAGTTTCAATTTTTATGTTATGGAATATTCTAGAATGTGAGCGAGAGCGAATGTGCATGTGAATGAGTCTTTCAAGTGAATGTTTTCAAACAAATCGAGTCAGTTGTTCATCGTGCGTTATTGAGTAAACATATAGTTATAAAGACGTTCTTAATCTCCTTGTATCTAATTTTAAAATAATAAATATCCTACAATTTTGGGGGCTCGTCCGGGATAGAGCGAACAAGGAGAACAAGTTGTGTGATAATAAAAGTGAATTGTGTAGACTGTTTAAATTGTGAAGACGATTAAATCGTAATATCGTGTGTATCGTGTAGAAGACGTGTAATGAATACAAATAGGAATCCGTGTGAATTCACAGTAGCGCAGTTAAAAGACATTTTAAAAGCTAAAGGTTTAAGTGCAGTTGGAGTAAAACACGATTTGATTAATAGACTTATGATGACTGACCCAACTGGAACCTGGATGGATGAACTAGCGAGCAATAGTGCAGGAGTGGTTGCAAGCGAAGATTCAGGCGTAAATGTAGTACCTAGCATTAATTCGCTAAGACCACCAACTCCACCAATTGAGGGGCTTGATACCAGAAGCATAGATATATTACGTAAGGAACGGGAACTTGCAGAGCGCGAAATTCAACTTTTAAGACGAGAAGTAGAGATAATGCGTGAAATGCAGCGAAAATCGACGCGTAATCTTGAAGGCGAGCAATTGGATGTTGGCAGTGACGGTGACAATTTCTTGACATCAAACAATGGAGTCGGGTGCAACCTTTCATCTCAATTGAAACAAACACGAACAAATATTTCAGCAGTTGCAGATTTACTTAGTAATTTTGACGGTAAATCTGATGACTACGAAATTTGGGAGAAGCAAATTAAGTTACTGAAGACAACGTATAAATTGGAAGATGATGTTGCACGAATACTTATCGGTATGCGACTTAAAGGAAAGGCACTTCAATGGTTTTATTCTAAACCAAACTATATTACCATGCCATTTAATCAATTATTGAATGAATTAAGAACCATGTTTTATCATCGCCAAAGCAAGATTGAGATGAGAAAGAAGTTTGAAGAACGACTATGGAAGAAGAATGAAACATTCCACGAATATTTGCACGAGAAGATCATTTTAGGAAATCGAGTACCGATCAACGATGACGAAATGCTTGAATATGTAATTGACGGCATCCCTGATGAAATACTTCAAAACCAGGCGCGTATTCAACGATTTACAACAATTGATCAACTTTCGGAGGCGTTCGAGAAGGTAACCTTTCGAGATCGAGGTGTACAGAGTTTAATGAAATTTGAGAAGCGTGGAAATAGTTTCGTTAAGAGTGAACGAAAAGAGATGGCCAGTGTTGGTAAGAAAAAAGAATCTACAACTAATGTTATTCGATGTTATAATTGTGGTGGGCGCGATCATATTAGCATAAATTGTCCAACGAAAGATCGTGGTGTGAAATGCTTTATTTGTCAGGAACGTGGTCATATTGCGTCGAAATGTTCTAGGAAGTATGAAGCGAGTAAAGAAAGTTGCGCAACATTTAAAGTATCATCAAGTCGAAAATATCTTAAAAATGTTTTGCTTAATGGACATGAGATCGAAGCATTGATAGATTCAGGAAGCGATATTAGTTTGATTCGCGCAGATGAATATATTAAACTTGGTTCTCCGCAATTACGACGCAGTGAATTACATTTTCATAGTATAGGTTCAAAGAATAACGCGACATTAGGAGAATTTCAAGCAGAAATTACTGTAGATGGATACTCATATCCGATTTGCGTACAGGTAGTCTCTGATACTATGCTTCAATATAAATTCTTAATAGGAACAAATTTCTTGAGTGTAACAGATGTTAGTCTTAAAGGTAGCAAAGTGAGCATTCGTCCATTATCAGAAAAAATGAGCAAAACTGCGGAAGACGAAAATATTGTACCGGAAATATTTAAAATAGATATAATAGATGATAAAGTGTTAGACGCAAATCATATTGACCTGTCTCATGTATTAGATCCTAATCAGCGGGAGACGATTAAAAACCTTGTTAGTAATTATAAGCCGAACAAAACCTATGAATCTGAAATTACAATGAAATTAGTATTAAAAGACGAAGCGCCAGTTTATCAATCTGCGAGACGTTTATCACCGTCACATAAAGAAATTGTTAATGCACAAATCGAACAATGGATTGCGGATGGAGTCGCTCAAGTATCAACTTCTGATTATGCGAGTCCAGTTGTTCTTGTCCGAAAGAAAGATGATTCATTTAGATTATGTGTAGATTATCGTCAAATAAATAAGAAAATTATCAAAGATAGGTATCCGTTACCATTAATCGAAGATCAATTAGATTCGTTACAAGGCGCGCGTATTTTTAGTACTCTCGATTTGAAAAATGGTTTCTTTCATGTACGAATGGATGAATCAAGTCGAAAGTATACAGCATTTATTGTACCAGATGGTCATTACGAATTCTTACGAGTTCCTTTTGGTCTTTGTAACTCACCGGCAGTCTTTCAAAGATTTATAAATACTGTATTTAGAGAGCTTATTCGAAAGAGAATAGTTTTAACTTATATGGATGATTTAATTATTCCATCGGATGATATTGAGAGTGGAATCAAAAATCTTGAAAAGGTTTTAATAACAGCAAGCGAAGCTAATTTAATAATTAATTGGAAAAAATGTTGTTTTCTGCAAACTACAGTTGAATTTCTCGGGCATGTAATCAATAATGGTCGTGTTCGTCCTTCGGATCGTAAAACTGATGCAGTCCGACGATTTCCAGAACCGACAAATGTTAAACAAGTACAAAGTTTTCTTGGATTGACTGGGTACTTTCGTAAATTTATTCATAGATACTCTGTAATTGCGCGACCGTTGTCAAATCTTTTGCGAGCGAATGTTAAATTCTGTTTTGGACCGATTGAAAAAGAAGCGTTTATGCAATTAAAAGTTATACTAAGTGAAAAACCAATATTAAACCTGTATCGAGTCGGAGCGGAAACAGAGTTGCATACAGATGCTTCTGCTTTAGGTTATGGAGCAATTTTATTTCAAAGAAATAACGAAGATCGATATTTTCATCCCATATATTATTCTAGCGGAATTTCGTTTGTTATTGTCACTGATTGTCGCGCTTTCACTCTTACAATGAATAAGAAAGATCTTTGTGTGCGAGTTGCGCGATGGGCATTATTGTTAGAAGAATTCGACTATCGGATAGAGCATCGACCAGGAAAGAATATGTTACATGTTGACGCGTTAAGTCGAAATCCCCTACCTATGAATTTCTTAATCGACGAATCTGTTACAAGTCTTACAGCGCGTTTGCGGAAGGCACAGGAAGAAGATGAAAGTATAAAGAAACTTCAAGATTTAGTACTTCAAAACAAGACGAAAGATTATATCATTCGAGGAAATCTTTTGTACAAAGAGTCTGAAGGAGACATTCGACTTGTGGTGCCGCGTCAAATGCAAATGCAAATAATAAAGCGAGCTCATGAACGAGGACATTTTTCTGTGGTCAAGACTGAAGCTATTGTACGTAAAGATTATTGGATCCCCAATCTTCGACAACGAGTTGAAAAAGTAGTAAGAAATTGCGTTGCGTGCATCTTGGCCGAAAAGAAGCAAGGGAAACAAGAGTGCCATTTGAATCCAATCGAGAAGGGAAGTGTTCCTTTTGATACATTTCATATTGATCATCTTGGACCACTACCTTCAACGAAGAAAACGTATAAGTATATATTTGCAGTGATAGATGCTTTTACAAAATTTACATGGCTTTACGCTACGAAATCTACGACAACAGCTGAAGTTTTATCACGTCTGAAAAAACAGTCAACTATTTTCTGTAATCCGCGTCGAATAATTTCTGATAGAGGGACGGCTTTCACTGCAAACGATTTTAAACAGTATTGTCAAGAAGAAAATATAGAGCATATTTTAATTACAACAGGAATTCCTAGAGCTAATGGTCAAGTCGAGCGTCTTAATAGAACGTTAATTGCATTGTTAACGAAGTTAGCTGCACCCAAACCCTGCGAATGGTATAAATATTTAGAAGTAGCTCAACAATGTCTAAATACAACAATACATCGAAGCATTGGCACATCACCATTTCATCTTCTATTCGGGACGCATCCACGACTCAAAGATTATCCAGACATTCGAGATTTACTTGAAAAAGAAAGAGTCGCATCTTTTCAAGATGAACGAGACGAATTACGATTTCAAGCAAACAAAAATATATTCAAGATACAACAAGAAAATAGACGAACTTTTGACAAAAGTAGACGGAAAGCTAAAATTTATCGAGAAGGAGACCTAGTAGCTATTAAACGTATGCAACAGGGTCCTGGTTTAAAAGTAGCTCACAAATATCTTGGACCATATGAAATAATTCGAGTTCTTCGTAACCAACGATATTTAGTTCAGAAGGTGGGCGAAGGAGAAGGACCTCAACAAACATCTACATCAGCCGAATTTATGAAACTATGGATTGACGAAGCCGATGATGATTTATCTGAAGATGACGTTAATGAAGACATTCGAGACGAATGTCCATGCAGGACGGCCGAATGAAGGATAATAATCTTAGATATCCTTGTTTGTTAATCAATAATTTATATTAATCAATAATTTAAGAGTTTCAATTTTTATGTTATGGAATATTCTAGAATGTGAGCGAGAGCGAATGTGCATGTGAATGAGTCTTTCAAGTGAATGTTTTCAAACAAATCGAGTCAGTTGTTCATCGTGCGTTATTGAGTAAACATATAGTTATAAAGACGTTCTTAATCTCCTTGTATCTAATTTTAAAATAATAAATATCCTACATTATTGATGTATATAAAGGTCCCACGGAGACGTAGAGGCCAACAAGCCAGGAATGTTGCCAAATATTACCGCCGAGATGTTAGTTTGGGTTAGGTTAGGTTATATTACGTTATTGAGTTATATAGAGGTCCCACGGAGACGTAGAGGCCAACTCGCCAGGATTGTTGTCAAGTAATAGCTCCGAGAGGTTAGGCTGGGTTAGGTTACGTTATATTACGTTATTGATGTACATGAGGGTCGCACGGAGACGTAGATGCCAACTCGCCAGGAATGTTGTCAAATATTACCGCCGACATGTTAGGTTGGGTTAGGTTTGGTTATATTTCGTTATTGATGTATATAAAGATCCCACGGATACGTAGAGGCAAACTCGCCGGGAATGTTGTCAAATATTGCCGCCGAGAGGTTAGGTTGTGTTAGGTTTGGTTATGTTACATTATTGATGTATATAAAGGTCCGACGCAGACGTAGAGGCCAACTCGCCAGGAATGTTGTCAAATATTACCGCCGAGATGATAGGTTGGGTTAGGTTAGGTTATATTTCGTTATTGATGTATATAAAGGTCCCACGGAGACGTGGAGGCCAACTCGCCAGGAATGTTGTCAAATATTACAGCCGCGATGTTAGATTGGGTTAGGTTAGGTTATATTACGTTATGGATGTATATAAAGGTCCCACGGAGACGTAGAGGCCAACAAGCCAGGAATGTTGCCAAATATTACCGCCGAGATGTTAGTTTGGGTTAGGTTAGGTTATATTACGTTATTGAGTTATATAGAGGTCCCACGGAGACGTAGAGGCCAACTCGCCAGGATTGTTGTCAAATAATAGCTCCGAGATGTTAGGTTGGGTTAGGTTACGTTACATTACGTTATTGATGTACATGAGGGTCGCACGGAGACGTAGATGCCAACTCGCCAGGAATGTTGTCAAATATTACCGCCGACATGTTAGGTTGGGTTAGGTTTGGTTATATTTCGTTATTGATGTATATAAAGATCCCACGGATACGTAGAGGCAAACTCGCAGGGAATGTTGTCAAATATTGCCGCCGAGAGGTTAGGTTGTGTTAGGTTTGGTTATGTTACATTATTGATGTATATAAAGGTCCGACGCAGACGTAGAGGCCAACTCGCCAGGAATGTTGTCAAATATTACCGCCGAGATGATAGGTTGGGTTAGGTTAGGTTATATTTCGTTATTGATGTATATGAAGGTCCCACGGAGACGTGGAGGCCAACTCGCCAGGAATGTTGTCAAATATTACAGCCGCGATGTTAGATTGGGTTAGGTTAGGTTATATTACGTTATTGAGTTATATAGAGGTCCCACGGAGACGTAGATGCCAACTCGCCAGGAATGTTGTCAAATATTACCGCCGACATGTTAGGTTGGGTTAGGTTTGGTTATATTTCGTTATTGATGTATATAAAGATCCCACGGATACGTAGAGGCAAACTCGCCGGGAGTGTTGTCAAATATTGCCGCCGAGAGGTTAGGTTGTGTTAGGTTTGGTTATGTTACATTATTGATGTATATAAAGGTCCGACGCAGACGTAGAGGCCAACTCGCCAGGAATGTTGTCAAATATTGCCGCCGAGCTGATAGGTTGGGTTAGGTTAGGTTATATTACGCTATTGATGTATATGAAGGTCCCACGGAGACGTGGAGGCCAACTCGCCAGGAATGTTGTCAAATATTACAGCCGCGATGTTAGATTGGGTTAGGTTAGGTTATATTACGTTATTGAGTTATATAGAGGTCCCACGGAGACGTAGAGGCCAACTCGCCAGGATTGTTGTCAAATAATAGCTCCGAGAGGTTAAGTTGGGTTAGATTACGTTATATTACGTTATTGATGTATATAAAGGTCCCACGGAGACGTAGAATCCAACTCGCAAGGAATGTTGCCAAATATTACCGCCCAGATGATAGGTTGGGTTAGGTTAGGTTAGATTACGTTATTGATGTATATAAAGGACCCACGGAGACGTAGAGGCCAACTCTCCAGGAATGCTGCCAAATATTACCGCCGAGATGTTAGTTTGGGTTAGGTTAGGTTATATTACGTTATTGATGTATATAAAGGTCCCACGCAGGCGTATAGGCCAACTCGCCAAGAATGTTGTCAAATATTACCGCCGAGATGATAGGTTGGGTTAGGTTAGGTTATATTACGTTATTGATGTATATAAAGGTCCCACGGAGACGTAGAGGCCAACAAGCCAGGAATGTTGCCAAATATTACCGCCGAGATGTTAGTTTGGGTTAGGTTAGGTTATATTACGTTATTGAGTTATATAGATGTCCCACGGAGACGTAGAGGCCAACTCACCAGGATTGTTGTCAAATAATAGCTCCGAGAGGTTAGGTTGGGCTAGGTTACGTTATATTACGTTATTGATGTACATGAGGGTCGCACGGAGACGTAGATGCCAACTCGCCAGGAATGTTGTCAAATATTACCGCCGACATGTTAGGTTGGGTTAGGTTTGGTTATATTTCGTTATTGATGTATATAAAGATCCCACGGATACGTAGAGGCAAACTCGCCGGGAGTGTTGTCAAATATTGCCGCCGAGAGGTTAGGTTGTGTTAGGTTTGGTTATGTTACATTTTTGATGTATATAAAGGTCCGACGCAGACGTAGAGGCCAACTCGCCAGGAATGTTGTCAAATATTGCCGCCGAGCTGATAGGTTGGGTTAGGATAGGTTATATTACGCTATTGATGTATATAAAAGTCCCACGGAGACGTAGAAGCCAACTGGCCAGGAATGTGGTCAAATATTAGTGCCGACGTGTTAGGTTGGTTTAGGTTAGGTTGTATTACGTTATAGATGTGTATAAAGGACCCACGGAGACGTAGAGGCCAACTCGCCAGGAATGTTGTCAAGTATTAACGCCGACATGTTAGGTTGGGTTAGGTTAGGTTATATTACGTTATTGATGTATATAAATGTCCCACGGAGACCTAGAGGCCAACTCGCCAGGAGTGTTGTCAAATAATAGCTCCGAGAGGTTAGGTTGGGTTAGGTTACGTTATATTACGTTATTGATGTACATGAGGGTCGCACGGAGACGCAGATTCCAACTCGCCAGGAATGTTGTCAAATATTACCGCCGACATGTTAGGTTGGGTTAGGTATGGTTATATTTCGTTATTGATGTATA
Organism: Xylocopa violacea; assembly: GCA_963969225.1. Classification (NCBI taxonomy): domain Eukaryota; kingdom Metazoa; phylum Arthropoda; class Insecta; order Hymenoptera; family Apidae; genus Xylocopa; species Xylocopa violacea. The sequence continues at coordinate 1,087,557 of CAXAJV010000021.1, read as the reverse complement.
TAAAGGTCCCACGGATACGTAGAGGCCAACTCGTCAGGAATGTTGTCAAATATTGCCGCCGAGAGGGTAGGTTGAGTTAGGTTAGGTTATATTACGTTATTGATATATATCAAGGTCCAACGGAGACCTAGGGGCCAACTCGCCAGGAATATTGTCAAATATTGCCGCCGAGATGATAGGTTGGGTTAGGTTAGGTTATATTACGTTATTGATGTATATAAAGGTCCCACGGAGACGTAGAGGACAACAAGCCAGGAATGTTGCCAAATATTACCGCCGAGATGTTAGTTTGGGTTAGGTTAGGTTATATTACGTTATTGAGTTATATAGAGGTCCCACGGAGACGTAGAGGCCAACTCGCCAGGATTGTTGTCAAGTAATAGCTCCGAGAGGTTAGGCTGGGTTAGGTTACGTTATATTACGTTATTGATGTACATGAGGGTCGCACGGAGACGTAGATGCCAACTCGCCAGGAATGTTGTCAAATATTACCGCCGACATGTTAGGTTGGGTTAGGTTTGGTTATATTTCGTTATTGATGTATATAAAGATCCCACGGATACGTAGAGGCAAACTCGCCGGGAATGTTGTCAAATATTGCCGCCGAGAGGTTAGGTTGTGTTAGGTTTGGTTATGTTACATTATTGATGTATATAAAGGTCCGACGCAGACGTAGAGGCCAACTCGCCAGGAATGTTGTCAAATATTACCGCCGAGATGATAGGTTGGGTTAGGTTAGGTTATATTTCGTTATTGATGTATATAAAGGTCCCACGGAGACGTGGAGGCCAACTCGCCAGGAATGTTGTCAAATATTACAGCCGCGATGTTAGATTGGGTTAGGTTAGGTTATATTACGTTATTGAGTTATATAGAGGTCCCACGGAGACGTAGATTCCAACTCGCCAGGTATCTGGTCAGATATTACCGTCGAGATGAAAGGTTGGGTTAGTTTTGGTTATATTTCGTTATTGATGTATATGAATGTCCCACGGAGACGGAGAGGCCAACTCGCCAGGAATGTTGTCAAATATTACCGCCAGGATGATAGGTTGGGTTAGGTTAGGTTATATTACGTTATTGTTGTATATGTAGATCCTACGGAGACGTAGAGTCCAACTCGCCAGGTATCTGGTCAGATATTACCGCCGAGATGAAAGGTTGGGTTAGTTTTGGTTATATTTCGTTATTGATGTATATGAATGTCCCACGGAGACGGAGAGGCCAACTCGCCAGGAATGTTGTCAAATATTACAGCCGAGATGTTAGGTTGGGTTAGGTTACGTTATATTACGTTATTGATGTACGTGAGGGTCGCACGGAGACGTAGATGCCAACTCGCCAGGAATGTTGTCAAGTATTAACGCCGACATGTTAGGTTGGGTTAGGATAGGTTATATTACGTTATTGATGTATATAACTGTCCCACGGAGACCTAGAGGCCAACTCGCCTGGATTGTTGTCAAATAATAGCTCCGAGAGGTTAGGTTGGGTTAGGTTACGTTATATTACGTTATTGATGTACATGAGGGTCGCACGGAGACGTAGATGCCAACTCGCCAGGAATGTTGTCAAATATTACCGCCGACATGTTAGGTTGGGTTAGGTATGGTTATATTTCGTGATTGATGTATATAAAGGTCCCACGGATACGTAGAGGCCAACTCGCCAGGAATGTTGTCAAATATTGCCGCCGAGAGGTTAGGTTGAGTTATGTTAGGTTATATTAAGTTATTGATATATATCAAGGTCAACGGAGACCTAGGGGCCAACTCGCCATGAATATTGTCAAATATTGCTGCCGAGATGATAGGTTGGGTTAGGTTAGGTTATATTACGTTATGGATGTATATAAAGGTCCCACGGAGACGTAGAGGCCAACAAGCCAGGAATGTTGCCAAATATTACCGCCGAGATGTTAGTTTGGGTTAGGTTAGGTTATATTACGTTATTGAGTTATATAGAGGTCCCACGGAGACGTAGAGGCCAACTCGCCAGGATTGTTGTCAAATAATAGCTCCGAGATGTTAGGTTGGGTTAGGTTACGTTACATTACGTTATTGATGTACATGAGGGTCGCACGGAGACGTAGATGCCAACTCGCCAGGAATGTTGTCAAATATTACCGCCGACATGTTAGGTTGGGTTAGGTTTGGTTATATTTCGTTATTGATGTATATAAAGATCCCACGGATACGTAGAGGCAAACTCGCCGGGAATGTTGTCAAATATTGCCGCCGAGAGGTTAGGTTGTGTTAGGTTTGGTTATGTTACATTATTGATGTATATAAAGGTCCGACGCAGACGTAGAGGCCAACTCGCCAGGAATGTTGTCAAATATTACCGCCGAGATGATAGGTTGGGTTAGGTTAGGTTATATTTCGTTATTGATGTATATGAAGGTCCCACGGAGACGTGGAGGCCAACTCGCCAGGAATGTTGTCAAATATTACAGCCGCGATGTTAGATTGGGTTAGGTTAGGTTATATTACGTTATTGAGTTATATAGAGGTCCCACGGAGACGTAGATGCCAACTCGCCAGGAATGTTGTCAAATATTACCGCCGACATGTTAGGTTGGGTTAGGTTTGGTTATATTTCGTTATTGATGTATATAAAGATCCCACGGATACGTAGAGGCAAACTCGCCGGGAGTGTTGTCAAATATTGCCGCCGAGAGGTTAGGTTGTGTTAGGTTTGGTTATGTTACATTATTGATGTATATAAAGGTCCGACGCAGACGTAGAGGCCAACTCGCCAGGAATGTTGTCAAATATTACCGCCGAGATGATAGGTTGGGTTAGGTTAGGTTATATTTCGTTATTGATGTATATAAAGGTCCCACGGAGACGTGGAGGCCAACTCGCCAGGAATGTTGTCAAATATTACAGCCGCGATGTTAGATTGGGTTAGGTTAGGTTATATTACGTTATTGAGTTATATAGAGGTCCCACGGAGACGTAGATTCCAACTCGCCAGGTATCTGGTCAGATATTACCGTCGAGATGAAAGGTTGGGTTAGTTTTGGTTATATTTCGTTATTGATGTATATGAATGTCCCACGGAGACGGAGAGGCCAACTCGCCAGGAATGTTGTCAAATATTACCGCCAGGATGATAGGTTGGGTTAGGTTAGGTTATATTACGTTATTGTTGTATATGTAGATCCTACGGAGACGTAGAGTCCAACTCGCCAGGTATCTGGTCAGATATTACCGCCGAGATGAAAGGTTGGGTTAGTTTTGGTTATATTTCGTTATTGATGTATATGAATGTCCCACGGAGACGGAGAGGCCAACTCGCCAGGAATGTTGTCAAATATTACAGCCGAGATGTTAGGTTGGGTTAGGTTACGTTATATTACGTTATTGATGTACGTGAGGGTCGCACGGAGACGTAGATGCCAACTCGCCAGGAATGTTGTCAAGTATTAACGCCGACATGTTAGGTTGGGTTAGGATAGGTTATATTACGTTATTGATGTATATAACTGTCCCACGGAGACCTAGAGGCCAACTCGCCTGGATTGTTGTCAAATAATAGCTCCGAGAGGTTAGGTTGGGTTAGGTTACGTTATATTACGTTATTGATGTACATGAGGGTCGCACGGAGACGTAGATGCCAACTCGCCAGGAATGTTGTCAAATATTACCGCCGACATGTTAGGTTGGGTTAGGTATGGTTATATTTCGTGATTGATGTATATAAAGGTCCCACGGATACGTAGAGGCCAACTCGCCAGGAATGTTGTCAAATATTGCCGCCGAGAGGTTAGGTTGAGTTATGTTAGGTTATATTAAGTTATTGATATATATCAAGGTCAACGGAGACCTAGGGGCCAACTCGCCATGAATATTGTCAAATATTGCTGCCGAGATGATAGGTTGGGTTAGGTTAGGTTATATTACGTTATGGATGTATATAAAGGTCCCACGGAGACGTAGAGGCCAACAAGCCAGGAATGTTGCCAAATATTACCGCCGAGATGTTAGTTTGGGTTAGGTTAGGTTATATTACGTTATTGAGTTATATAGAGGTCCCACGGAGACGTAGAGGCCAACTCGCCAGGATTGTTGTCAAATAATAGCTCCGAGATGTTAGGTTGGGTTAGGTTACGTTACATTACGTTATTGATGTACATGAGGGTCGCACGGAGACGTAGATGCCAACTCGCCAGGAATGTTGTCAAATATTACCGCCGACATGTTAGGTTGGGTTAGGTTTGGTTATATTTCGTTATTGATGTATATAAAGATCCCACGGATACGTAGAGGCAAACTCGCCGGGAATGTTGTCAAATATTGCCGCCGAGAGGTTAGGTTGTGTTAGGTTTGGTTATGTTACATTATTGATGTATATAAAGGTCCGACGCAGACGTAGAGGCCAACTCGCCAGGAATGTTGTCAAATATTACCGCCGAGATGATAGGTTGGGTTAGGTTAGGTTATATTTCGTTATTGATGTATATGAAGGTCCCACGGAGACGTGGAGGCCAACTCGCCAGGAATGTTGTCAAATATTACAGCCGCGATGTTAGATTGGGTTAGGTTAGGTTATATTACGTTATTGAGTTATATAGAGGTCCCACGGAGACGTAGATGCCAACTCGCCAGGAATGTTGTCAAATATTACCGCCGACATGTTAGGTTGGGTTAGGTTTGGTTATATTTCGTTATTGATGTATATAAAGATCCCACGGATACGTAGAGGCAAACTCGCCGGGAGTGTTGTCAAATATTGCCGCCGAGAGGTTAGGTTGTGTTAGGTTTGGTTATGTTACATTATTAATGTATATAAAGGTCCGACGCAGACGTAGAGGCCAACTCGCCAGGAATGTTGTCAAATATTGCCGCCGAGCTGATAGGTTGGGTTAGGTTAGGTTATATTACGCTATTGATGTATATGAAGGTCCCACGGAGACGTGGAGGCCAACTCGCCAGGAATGTTGTCAAATATTACAGCCGCGATGTTAGATTGGGTTAGGTTAGGTTATATTACGTTATTGAGTTATATAGAGGTCCCACGGAGACGTAGAGGCCAACTCGCCAGGATTGTTGTCAAATAATAGCTCCGAGAGGTTAAGTTGGGTTAGATTACGTTATATTACGTTATTGATGTATATAAAGGTCCCACGGAGACGTAGAATCCAACTCGCAAGGAATGTTGCCAAATATTACCGCCCAGATGATAGGTTGGGTTAGGTTAGGTTAGATTACGTTATTGATGTATATAAAGGACCCACGGAGACGTAGAGGCCAACTCTCCAGGAATGCTGCCAAATATTACCGCCGAGATGTTAGTTTGGGTTAGGTTAGGTTATATTACGTTATTGATGTATATAAAGGTCCCACGCAGGCGTATAGGCCAACTCGCCAAGAATGTTGTCAAATATTACCGCCGAGATGATAGGTTGGGTTAGGTTAGGTTATATTACGTTATTGATGTATATAAAGGTCCCACGGAGACGTGGAGGCCAACTCGCCAGGAATGTTGTCAAATATTACAGCCGCGATGTTAGATTGGGTTAGGTTAGGTTATATTACGTTATTGAGTTATATAGAGGTCCCACGGAGACGTAGATTCCAACTCGCCAGGTATCTGGTCAGATATTACCGTCGAGATGAAAGGTTGGGTTAGTTTTGGTTATATTTCGTTATTGATGTATATGAATGTCCCACGGAGACGGAGAGGCCAACTCGCCAGGAATGTTGTCAAATATTACCGCCAGGATGATAGGTTGGGTTAGGTTAGGTTATATTACGTTATTGTTGTATATGTAGATCCTACGGAGACGTAGAGTCCAACTCGCCAGGTATCTGGTCAGATATTACCGCCGAGATGAAAGGTTGGGTTAGTTTTGGTTATATTTCGTTATTGATGTATATGAATGTCCCACGGAGACGGAGAGGCCAACTCGCCAGGAATGTTGTCAAATATTACAGCCGAGATGTTAGGTTGGGTTAGGTTACGTTATATTACGTTATTGATGTACGTGAGGGTCGCACGGAGACGTAGATGCCAACTCGCCAGGAATGTTGTCAAGTATTAACGCCGACATGTTAGGTTGGGTTAGGATAGGTTATATTACGTTATTGATGTATATAACTGTCCCACGGAGACCTAGAGGCCAACTCGCCTGGATTGTTGTCAAATAATAGCTCCGAGAGGTTAGGTTGGGTTAGGTTACGTTATATTACGTTATTGATGTACATGAGGGTCGCACGGAGACGTAGATGCCAACTCGCCAGGAATGTTGTCAAATATTACCGCCGACATGTTAGGTTGGGTTAGGTATGGTTATATTTCGTGATTGATGTATATAAAGGTCCCACGGATACGTAGAGGCCAACTCGCCAGGAATGTTGTCAAATATTGCCGCCGAGAGGTTAGGTTGAGTTATGTTAGGTTATATTAAGTTATTGATATATATCAAGGTCAACGGAGACCTAGGGGCCAACTCGCCATGAATATTGTCAAATATTGCTGCCGAGATGATAGGTTGGGTTAGGTTAGGTTATATTACGTTATGGATGTATATAAAGGTCCCACGGAGACGTAGAGGCCAACAAGCCAGGAATGTTGCCAAATATTACCGCCGAGATGTTAGTTTGGGTTAGGTTAGGTTATATTACGTTATTGAGTTATATAGAGGTCCCACGGAGACGTAGAGGCCAACTCGCCAGGATTGTTGTCAAATAATAGCTCCGAGATGTTAGGTTGGGTTAGGTTACGTTACATTACGTTATTGATGTACATGAGGGTCGCACGGAGACGTAGATGCCAACTCGCCAGGAATGTTGTCAAATATTACCGCCGACATGTTAGGTTGGGTTAGGTTTGGTTATATTTCGTTATTGATGTATATAAAGATCCCACGGATACGTAGAGGCAAACTCGCCGGGAATGTTGTCAAATATTGCCGCCGAGAGGTTAGGTTGTGTTAGGTTTGGTTATGTTACATTATTGATGTATATAAAGGTCCGACGCAGACGTAGAGGCCAACTCGCCAGGAATGTTGTCAAATATTACCGCCGAGATGATAGGTTGGGTTAGGTTAGGTTATATTTCGTTATTGATGTATATGAAGGTCCCACGGAGACGTGGAGGCCAACTCGCCAGGAATGTTGTCAAATATTACAGCCGCGATGTTAGATTGGGTTAGGTTAGGTTATATTACGTTATTGAGTTATATAGAGGTCCCACGGAGACGTAGATGCCAACTCGCCAGGAATGTTGTCAAATATTACCGCCGACATGTTAGGTTGGGTTAGGTTTGGTTATATTTCGTTATTGATGTATATAAAGATCCCACGGATACGTAGAGGCAAACTCGCCGGGAGTGTTGTCAAATATTGCCGCCGAGAGGTTAGGTTGTGTTAGGTTTGGTTATGTTACATTATTGATGTATATAAAGGTCCGACGCAGACGTAGAATCCAACTCGCAAGGAATGTTGCCAAATATTACCGCCCAGATGATAGGTTGGGTTAGGTTAGGTTAGATTACGTTATTGATGTATATAAAGGACCCACGGAGACGTAGAGGCCAACTCTCCAGGAATGCTGCCAAATATTACCGCCGAGATGTTAGTTTGGGTTAGGTTAGGTTATATTACGTTATTGATGTATATAAAGGTCCCACGCAGGCGTATAGGCCAACTCGCCAAGAATGTTGTCAAATATTACCGCCGAGATGATAGGTTGGGTTAGGTTAGGTTATATTACGTTATTGATGTATATAAAGGTCCCACGGAGATATAGAGGCCAACAAGCCAGGAATGTTGCCAAATATTACCGCCGAGATGTTAGTTTGGGTTAGGTTAGGTTATATTACGTTATTGAGTTATATAGATGTCCCACGGAGACGTAGAGGCCAACTCACCAGGATTGTTGTCAAATAATAGCTCCGAGAGGTTAGGTTGGGCTAGGTTACGTTATATTACGTTATTGATGTACATGAGGGTCGCACGGAGACGTAGATGCCAACTCGCCAGGAATGTTGTCAAATATTACCGCCGACATGTTAGGTTGGGTTAGGTTTGGTTATATTTCGTTATTGATGTATATAAAGATCCCACGGATACGTAGAGGCAAACTCGCCGGGAGTGTTGTCAAATATTGCCGCCGAGAGGTTAGGTTGTGTTAGGTTTGGTTATGTTACATTTTTGATGTATATAAAGGTCCGACGCAGACGTAGAGGCCAACTCGCCAGGAATGTTGTCAAATATTACCGCCGAGATGATAGGTTGGGTTAGGTTAGGTTATATTTCGTTATTGATGTATATGAAGGTCCCACGGAGACGTGGAGGCCAACTCGCCAGGAATGTTGTCAAATATTACAGCCGCGATGTTAGATTGGGTTAGGTTAGGTTATATTACGTTATTGAGTTATATAGAGGTCCCACGGAGACGTAGAGGCCAACTCGCCAGGATTGTTGTCAAATAATAGCTCCGAGAGGTTAGGTTGGGTTAGGTTAGGTTATATTACGCTATTGATGTATAAAAAGGTCCCACGCAGACGTAGAGGCCAACTCGCCAATAATGTTGTCAAATATTAACGCCGAGATGATAGGTTGGGTTAGGTTAGGTTATATTACGCTATTGATGTATATAAAAGTCCCACGGAGACGTAGAAGCCAACTCGCCAGGAATGTGGTCAAATATTAGTGCCGACAAGTTAGGTTGGTTTAGGTTAGGTTGTATTACGTTATAGATGTGTATAAAGGACCCACGGAGACGTAGAGGCCAACTCGCCACGAATGTCGTCAAGTATTAACGCCGACATGTTAGGTTGGGTTAGGTTAGGTTATATTACGTTATTGATGTATATAAATGTCCCACGGAGACCTAGAGGCCAACTCGCCTGGATTGTTGTCAAATAATAGCTCCGAGAGGTTAGGTTGGGTTAGGTTACGTTATATTACGTTATTGATGTACATGAGGGTCGCACGGAGACGTAGATGCCAACTCGCCAGGAATGTTGTCAAATATTACCGCCGACATGTTAGGTTGGGTCAGGTATGGTTTTATTACGCTATTGATGTATATAAAAGTCCCACGGAGACGTAGAAGCCAACTCGCCAGGAATGTGGTCAAATATTAGTGCCGACATGTTAGGTTGGTTTAGGTTAGGTTGTATTACGTTATAGATGTGTATAAAGGACCCACGGATACGTAGAGGCAAACTCGCCGGGAATGTTGTCAAATATTGCCGCCGAGAGGATAGGTTGTGTTAGGTTTGGTTATGTTACATTATTGATGTATATAAAGGTCCGACGCAGACGTAGAGGCCAACTCGCCAGGAATGTTGTCAAATATTACCGCCGACATGATAGGTTGGGTTAGGTTAGGTTATATTTCGTTATTGATGTATATGAAGGTCCCACGGAGACGTGGAGGCCAACTCGCCAGGAATGTTGTCAAATATTACAGCCGCGATGTTAGATTGTGTTAGGTTAGGTTATATTACGTTATTGAGTTATATAGAGGTACCACGGAGACGTAGATGCCAACTCGCCAGGTATCTGGTCAGATATTACCGCCGAGATGAAAGGTTGGGTTAGTTTTGGTTATATTTCGTTATTGATGTATATGAATGTCCCACGCAGACGGAGAGGCCAACTCGCCAGGAATGTTGTCAAATATTACAGCCGAGATGTTAGGTTGGGTTAGGTTACGTTATATTACGTTACTGATGTACGTGAGCGTCGCACGGAGACGTAGATGCCAACTCGCCAGGAATGTTGTCAAATATTACCGCCGACATGTTAGGTTGGGTTAGGTTTGGTTATATTTCGTTATTGATGTATATAAAGATCCCACGGATACGTAGAGGCAAACTCGCCGGGAATGTTGTCAAATATTGCCGCCGAGAGGTTAGGTTGTGTTAGGTTTGGTTATGTTACATTATTGATGTATATAAAGGTCCGACGCAGACGTAGAGGCCAACTCGCCAGGAATGTTGTCAAATATTACCGCCGAGATGATAGGTTGGGTTAGGTTAGGTTATATTTCGTTATTGATGTATATAAAGGTCCCACGGAGACGTGGAGGCCAACTCGCCAGGAATGTTGTCAAATATTACAGCCGCGATGTTAGATTGGGTTAGGTTAGGTTATATTACGTTATTGAGTTATATAGAGGTCCCACGGAGACGTAGATTCCAACTCGCCAGGTATCTGGTCAGATATTACCGTCGAGATGAAAGGTTGGGTTAGTTTTGGTTATATTTCGTTATTGATGTATATGAATGTCCCACGGAGACGGAGAGGCCAACTCGCCAGGAATGTTGTCAAATATTACCGCCAGGATGATAGGTTGGGTTAGGTTAGGTTATATTACGTTATTGTTGTATATGTAGATCCTACGGAGACGTAGAGTCCAACTCGCCAGGTATCTGGTCAGATATTACCGCCGAGATGAAAGGTTGGGTTAGTTTTGGTTATATTTCGTTATTGATGTATATGAATGTCCCACGGAGACGGAGAGGCCAACTCGCCAGGAATGTTGTCAAATATTACAGCCGAGATGTTAGGTTGGGTTAGGTTACGTTATATTACGTTATTGATGTACGTGAGGGTCGCACGGAGACGTAGATGCCAACTCGCCAGGAATGTTGTCAAGTATTAACGCCGACATGTTAGGTTGGGTTAGGTTAGGTTATATTACGTTATTGATGTATATAACTGTCCCACGGAGACCTAGAGGCCAACTCGCCTGGATTGTTGTCAAATAATAGCTCCGAGAGGTTAGGTTGGGTTAGGTTACGTTATATTACGTTATTGATGTACATGAGGGTCGCACGGAGACGTAGATGCCAACTCGCCAGGAATGTTGTCAAATATTACCGCCGACATGTTAGGTTGGGTTAGGTATGGTTATATTTCGTGATTGATGTATATAAAGGTCCCACGGATACGTAGAGGCCAACTCGCCAGGAATGTTGTCAAATATTGCCGCCGAGAGGTTAGGTTGAGTTATGTTAGGTTATATTAAGTTATTGATATATATCAAGGTCAACGGAGACCTAGGGGCCAACTCGCCATGAATATTGTCAAATATTGCTGCCGAGATGATAGGTTGGGTTAGGTTAGGTTATATTACGTTATTGATGTATATAAAGGTCCCACGGAGACGTAGAGGCCAACAAGCCAGGAATGTTGCCAAATATTACCGCCGAGATGTTAGTTTGGGTTAGGTTAGGTTATATTACGTTATTGAGTTATATAGAGGTCCCACGGAGACGTAGAGGCCAACTCGCCAGGATTGTTGTCAAATAATAGCTCCGAGATGTTAGGTTGGGTTAGGTTACGTTACATTACGTTATTGATGTACATGAGGGTCGCACGGAGACGTAGATGCCAACTCGCCAGGAATGTTGTCAAATATTACCGCCGACATGTTAGGTTGGGTTAGGTTTGGTTATATTTCGTTATTGATGTATATAAAGATCCCACGGATACGTAGAGGCAAACTCGCCGGGAATGTTGTCAAATATTGCCGCCGAGAGGTTAGGTTGTGTTAGGTTTGGTTATGTTACATTATTGATGTATATAAAGGTCCGACGCAGACGTAGAGGCCAACTCGCCAGGAATGTTGTCAAATATTACCGCCGAGATGATAGGTTGGGTTAGGTTAGGTTATATTTCGTTATTGATGTATATGAAGGTCCCACGGAGACGTGGAGGCCAACTCGCCAGGAATGTTGTCAAATATTACAGCCGCGATGTTAGATTGGGTTAGGTTAGGTTATATTACGTTATTGAGTTATATAGAGGTCCCACGGAGACGTAGATGCCAACTCGCCAGGAATGTTGTCAAATATTACCGCCGACATGTTAGGTTGGGTTAGGTTTGGTTATATTTCGTTATTGATGTATATAAAGATCCCACGGATACGTAGAGGCAAACTCGCCGGGAGTGTTGTCAAATATTGCCGCCGAGAGGTTAGGTTGTGTTAGGTTTGGTTATGTTACATTATTGATGTATATAAAGGTCCGACGCAGACGTAGAGGCCAACTCGCCAGGAATGTTGTCAAATATTGCCGCCGAGCTGATAGGTTGGGTTAGGTTAGGTTATATTACGCTATTGATGTATATGAAGGTCCCACGGAGACGTGGAGGCCAACTCGCCAGGAATGTTGTCAAATATTACAGCCGCGATGTTAGATTGGGTTAGGTTAGGTTATATTACGTTATTGAGTTATATAGAGGTCCCACGGAGACGTAGAGGCCAACTCGCCAGGATTGTTGTCAAATAATAGCTCCGAGAGGTTAAGTTGGGTTAGATTACGTTATATTACGTTATTGATGTATATAAAGGTCCCACGGAGACGTAGAATCCAACTCGCAAGGAATGTTGCCAAATATTACCGCCCAGATGATAGGTTGGGTTAGGTTAGGTTAGATTACGTTATTGATGTATATAAAGGACCCACGGAGACGTAGAGGCCAACTCTCCAGGAATGCTGCCAAATATTACCGCCGAGATGTTAGTTTGGGTTAGGTTAGGTTATATTACGTTATTGATGTATATAAAGGTCCCACGCAGGCGTATAGGCCAACTCGCCAAGAATGTTGTCAAATATTACCGCCGAGATGATAGGTTGGGTTAGGTTAGGTTATATTACGTTATTGATGTATATAAAGGTCCCACGGAGACGTAGAGGCCAACAAGCCAGGAATGTTGCCAAATATTACCGCCGAGATGTTAGTTTGGGTTAGGTTAGGTTATATTACGTTATTGAGTTATATAGATGTCCCACGGAGACGTAGAGGCCAACTCACCAGGATTGTTGTCAAATAATAGCTCCGAGAGGTTAGGTTGGGCTAGGTTACGTTATATTACGTTATTGATGTACATGAGGGTCGCACGGAGACGTAGATGCCAACTCGCCAGGAATGTTGTCAAATATTACCGCCGACATGTTAGGTTGGGTTAGGTTTGGTTATATTTCGTTATTGATGTATATAAAGATCCCACGGATACGTAGAGGCAAACTCGCCGGGAGTGTTGTCAAATATTGCCGCCGAGAGGTTAGGTTGTGTTAGGTTTGGTTATGTTACATTTTTGATGTATATAAAGGTCCGACGCAGACGTAGAGGCCAACTCGCCAGGAATGTTGTCAAATATTGCCGCCGAGCTGATAGGTTGGGTTAGGTTAGGTTATATTACGCTATTGATGTATATAAAAGTCCCACGGACACGTAGAAGCCAACTCGCCAGGAATGTGGTCAAATATTAGTGCCGAGATGATAGGTTGGGTTAGGTTAGGTCATATTACGTTATTGATGTATATAAAGGTCCCACGCAGACGTAGAGGCCAACTCGCCAATAATGTTGTCAAATATTAACGCCGAGATGATAGGTTGGGTTAGGATAGGTTATATTACGCTATTGATGTATATAAAAGTCCCACGGAGACGTAGAAGCCAACTGGCCAGGAATGTGGTCAAATATTAGTGCCGACGTGTTAGGTTGGTTTAGGTTAGGTTGTATTACGTTATAGATGTGTATAAAGGACCCACGGAGACGTAGAGGCCAACTCGCCAGGAATGTTGTCAAGTATTAACGCCGACATGTTAGGTTGGGTTAGGTTAGGTTATATTACGTTATTGATGTATATAAATGTCCCACGGAGACCTAGAGGCCAACTCGCCAGGAGTGTTGTCAAATAATAGCTCCGAGAGGTTAGGTTGGGTTAGGTTACGTTATATTACGTTATTGATGTACATGAGGGTCGCACGGAGACGCAGATGCCAACTCGCCAGGAATGTTGTCAAATATTACCGCCGACATGTTAGGTTGGGTTAGGTATGGTTATATTTCGTTATTGATGTATATAAAGGTCCCACGGATACGTAGAGGCCAACTCGCCAGGAATGTTGTCAAATATTGCCGCCGAGAGGGTAGGTTGAGTTAGGTTAGGTTATATTACGTTATTGATATATATCAAGGTCCAACGGAGACCTAGGGTCCAACTCGCCAGGAATATTGTCAAATATTGCCGCCGAGATGATAGGTTGGGTTAGGTTAGGTTATATTACGTTATTGATGTATATAAAGGTCCCACGGAGACGTAGAGGCCAACAAGCCAGGAATGTTGCCAAATATTACCGCCGAGATGTTAGTTTGGGTTAGGTTAGGTTATATCACGTTATTGAGTTATATAGAGGTCCCACGGAGACGTAGAGGCCAACTCGCCAGGATTGTTGTCAAGTAATAGCTCCGAGAGGTTAGGCTGGGTTAGGTTACGTTATATTACGTTATTGATGTACATGAGGGTCGCACGGAGACGTAGATGCCAACTCGCCAGGAATGTTGTCAAATATTACCGCCGACATGTTAGGTTGGGTTAGGTTTGGTTATATTTCGTTATTGATGTATATAAAGATCCCACGGATACGTAGAGGCAAACTCGCCGGGAATGTTGTCAAATATTGCCGCCGAGAGGTTAGGTTGTGTTAGGTTTGGTTATGTTACATTATTGATGTGTATAAAGGTCCGACGCAGACGTAGAGGCCAACTCGCCAGGAATGTTGTCAAATATTACCGCCGAGATGATAGGTTGGGTTAGGTTAGGTTATATTTCGTTATTGATGTATATGAATGTCCCACGGAGACGGAGAGGCCAACTCGCCAGGAATGTTGTCAAATATTACCGCCAGGATGATAGGTTGGGTTAGGTTAGGTTATATTACGTTATTGATGTATATGTAGATCCTACGGAGACGTAGAGTCCAACTCGCCAGGTATCTGGTCAGATATTACCGCCGAGATGAAAGGTTGGGTTAGTTTTGGTTATATTTCGTTATTGATGTATATGAATGTCCCACGGAGACGCAGAGGCCAACTCGCCAGGATTGTTGTCAAATAATAGCTCCGAGAGGTTAGGTTGTGTTAGGTTACGTTACATTACGTTATTGATGTACATGAGGGTCGCACGGAGACGTAGATGCCAACTCGCCAGGAATGTTGTCAAATATTACCGCCGACATGTTAGGTTGGGTTAGGTTTGGTTATATTTCGTTATTGATGTATATAAAGATCCCACGGATACGTAGAGGCAAACTCGCCGGGAATGTTGTCAAATATTGCCGCCGAGAGGTTAGGTTGTGTTAGGTTTGGTTATGTTACATTATTGATGTATATAAAGGTCCGACGCAGACGTAGAGGCCAACTCGCCAGGAATGTTGTCAAATATTACCGCCGAGATGATAGGTTGGGTTAGGTTAGGTTATATTTCGTTATTGATGTATATGAAGGTCCCACGGAGACGTGGAGGCCAACTCGCCAATAATGTTGTCAAATATTAAC
Source organism: Xylocopa violacea (assembly GCA_963969225.1). NCBI lineage: Eukaryota > Metazoa > Arthropoda > Insecta > Hymenoptera > Apidae > Xylocopa > Xylocopa violacea. The sequence goes on along the minus strand of CAXAJV010000021.1, from coordinate 1,072,244 downwards.
GCCGAGATGATAGGTTGGGTTAGGTTAGGTTATATTACGCTATTGATGTATATAAAAGTGCCACGGAGACGTAGAAGCCAACTCGCCAGGAATGTGGTCAAATATTAGTGCCGACATGTTAGGTTGGTTTAGGTTAGATTGTATTACGTTATAGATGTGTATAAAGGACCCACGGAGACGTAGAGGCCAACTCGCCAGGAATGTTGTCAAGTATTAACGCCGACATGTTAGGTTGGGTTAGGTTAGGTTATATTACGTTATTGATGTATATAAATGTCCCACGGAGACCTAGAGGCCAACTCGCCAGGAGTGTTGTCAAATAATAGCTCCGAGAGGTTAGGTTGGGTTAGGTTACGTTATATTACGTTATTGATGTACGTGAGGGTCGCACGGAGACGTAGATGCCAACTCGCCAGGAATGTTGTCAAATATTACCGCCGACATGTTATGTTGGGTTAGGTTTGGTTATATTTCGTTATTGATGTATATAAAGGTCCCACGGAGACCTAGAGGCCAACTCGCCTGGATTGTTGTCAAATAATAGCTCCGAGAGGTTAGGTTGGGTTAGGTTACGTTATATTACGTTATTGATGTACATGAGGGTCGCACGGAGACGTAGATGCCAACTCGCCAGGAATGTTGTCAAATATTACCGCCGACATGTTAGGTTGGGTTAGGTATGGTTATATTTCGTTATTGATGTATATAAAGGTCCCGCGGATACGTAGAGGCCAACTCGCCAGGAATGTTGTCAAATATTGCCGCCGAGAGGTTAGGTTGAGTTATGTTAGGTTATATTAAGTTATTGATATATATCAAGGTCAACGGAGACCTAGGGGCCAACTCGCCAGGAATATTGTCAAATATTGCTGCCGAGATGATAGGTTGGGTTAGGTTAGGTTATATTACGTTATTGATGTATATAAAGGTCCCACGGAGACGTAGAGGCCAACAAGCCAGGAATGTTGCCAAATATTACCGCCGAGATGTTAGTTTGGGTTAGGTTAGGTTATATTACGTTATTGAGTTATATAGAGGTCCCACGGAGACGCAGAGGCCAACTCGCCAGGATTGTTGTCAAATAATAGCTCCGAGAGGTTAGGTTGTGTTAGGTTACGTTACATTACGTTATTGATGTACATGAGGGTCGCACGGAGACGTAGATGCCAACTCGCCAGGAATGTTGTCAAATATTACCGCCGACATGTTAGGTTGGGTTAGGTTTGGTTATATTTCGTTATTGATGTATATAAAGATCCCACGGATACGTAGAGGCAAACTCGCCGGGAATGTTGTCAAATATTGCCGCCGAGAGGTTAGGTTGTGTTAGGTTTGGTTATGTTACATTATTGATGTATATAAAGGTCCGACGCAGACGTAGAGGCCAACTCGCCAGGAATGTTGTCAAATATTACCGCCGAGATGATAGGTTGGGTTAGGTTAGGTTATATTTCGTTATTGATGTATATGAAGGTCCCACGGAGACGTGGAGGCCAACTCGCCAGGAATGTTGTCAAATATTACAGCCGCGATGTTAGATTGGGTTAGGTTAGGTTATATTACGTTATTGAGTTATATAGAGGTCCCACGGAGACGTAGAGGCCAACTCGCCAGGATTGTTGTCAAATAATAGCTCCGAGAGTTTAGGTTGGGTTAGGTTAGGTTATATTACGCTATTGATGTATAAAAAGGTCCCACGCAGACGTAGAGGCCAACTCGCCAATAATGTTGTCAAATATTAACGCCGAGATGATAGGTTGGGTTAGGTTAGGTTATATTACGCTATTGATGTATATAAAAGTCCCACGGAGACGTAGAAGCCAACTCGCCAGGAATGTGGTCAAATATTAGTGCCGACAAGTTAGGTTGGTTTAGGTTAGGTTGTATTACGTTATAGATGTGTATAAAGGACCCACGGAGACGTAGAGGCCAACTCGCCACGAATGTCGTCAAGTATTAACGCCGACATGTTAGGTTGGGTTAGGTTAGGTTATATTACGTTATTGATGTATATAAATGTCCCACGGAGACCTAGAGGCCAACTCGCCTGGATTGTTGTCAAATAATAGCTCCGAGAGGTTAGGTTGGGTTAGGTTACGTTATATTACGTTATTGATGTACATGAGGGTCGCACGGAGACGTAGATGCCAACTCGCCAGGAATGTTGTCAAATATTACCGCCGACATGTTAGGTTGGGTCAGGTATGGTTTTATTACGCTATTGATGTATATAAAAGTCCCACGGAGACGTAGAAGCCAACTCGCCAGGAATGTGGTCAAATATTAGTGCCGACATGTTAGGTTGGTTTAGGTTAGGTTGTATTACGTTATAGATGTGTATAAAGGACCCACGGATACGTAGAGGCAAACTCGCCGGGAATGTTGTCAAATATTGCCGCCGAGAGGATAGGTTGTGTTAGGTTTGGTTATGTTACATTATTGATGTATATAAAGGTCCGACGCAGACGTAGAGGCCAACTCGCCAGGAATGTTGTCAAATATTACCGCCGACATGATAGGTTGGGTTAGGTTAGGTTATATTTCGTTATTGATGTATATGAAGGTCCCACGGAGACGTGGAGGCCAACTCGCCAGGAATGTTGTCAAATATTACAGCCGCGATGTTAGATTGTGTTAGGTTAGGTTATATTACGTTATTGAGTTATATAGAGGTACCACGGAGACGTAGATGCCAACTCGCCAGGTATCTGGTCAGATATTACCGCCGAGATGAAAGGTTGGGTTAGTTTTGGTTATATTTCGTTATTGATGTATATGAATGTCCCACGCAGACGGAGAGGCCAACTCGCCAGGAATGTTGTCAAATATTACAGCCGAGATGTTAGGTTGGGTTAGGTTACGTTATATTACGTTACTGATGTACGTGAGCGTCGCACGGAGACGTAGATGCCAACTCGCCAGGAATGTTGTCAAATATTACCGCCGACATGTTAGGTTGGGTTAGGTTTGGTTATATTTCGTTATTGATGTATATAAAGGTCCCACGGATACGTAGATGCAAACTCGCCAGGAATGTTGTCAAATATTGCCGCCGAGATGATAGGTTGGGTTAGGTTTGGTTATATTTCGTTATTGATGTATATAAAGATCCCACGGATACGTAGAGGCAAACTCGCCGTTAATGTTGTCAAATATTGCCGCCGAGAGGTTAGGTTGTGTTAGGTTTGGTTATGTTACATTATTGATGTATATAAAGGTCCGACGCAGACGTAGAGGCCAACTAGCCAGGAATGTTGTCAAATATTACCGCCGAGATGATAGGTTGGGTTAGGTTAGGTTATATTTCGTTATTGATGTATATGAAGGTCCCACGGAGACGTGGAGGCCAACTCGCCAGGAATGTTGCCAAATATTACCGCCGAGATGTTAGTTTGGGTTAGGTTAGGTTATATTACGTTATTGAGTTATATAGAGGTCCCACGGAGACGTAGAGGCCAACTCACCAGGATTGTTGTCAAATAGTAGCTCCGAGAGGTTAGGTTGGGCTAGGTTACGTTATATTACGTTATTGATGTACATGAGGGTCGCACGGAGACGTAGATGCCAACTCGCCAGGAATGTTGTCAAATATTACCGCCGACATGTTAGGTTGGGTTAGGTTTGGATATATTTCGTTATTGATGTATATAAAGATCCCACGGATACGTAGAGGCAAACTCGCCGGGAGTGTTGTCAAATATTGCCGCCGAGAGGTTAGGTTGTATTAGGTTTGGTTACGTTACATTTTTGATGTATATAAAGGTCCGACGCAGACGTAGAGGCCAACTCGCCAGGAATGTTGTCAAATATTGCCGCCGAGCTGATAGGTTGGGTTAGGTTAGGTTATATTACGCTATTGATGTATATAAAAGACCCACGGACACGTAGAAGCCAACTCGCCAGGAATGTGGTCAAATATTAGTGGCGAGATGATAGGTTGGGTTAGGTTAGGTCATATTACGTTATTGATGTATATAAAGGTCCCACGCAGACGTAGAGGCCAACTCGCCAATAATGTTGTCAAATATTAACGCCGAGATGATAGGTTGGGTTAGGATAGGTTATATTACGCTATTGATGTATATAAAAGTCCCACGGAGACGTAGAAGCCAACTGGCCAGGAATGTGGTCAAATATTAGTGCCGACGTGTTAGGTTGGTTTAGGTTAGGTTGTATTACGTTATAGATGTGTATAAAGGACCCACGGAGACGTAGAGGCCAACTCGCCAGGAATGTTGTCAAATATTGCCGCCGAGAGGGTAGGTTGAGTTAGGTTAGGTTATATTACGTTATTGATATATATCAAGGTCCAACGGAGACCTAGGGGCCAACTCGCCAGGAATATTGTCAAATATTGCCGCCGAGATGATAGGTTGGGTTAGGTTAGGTTATATTACGTTATTGATGTATATACAGGTCCCACGGAGACGTAGAGGCCAACAAGCCAGGAATGTTGCCAAATATTACCGCCGAGATGTTAGTTTGGGTTAGGTTAGGTTATATTACGTTATTGAGTTATATAGAGGTCCCACGGAGACGTAGAGGCCAACTCGCCAGGATTGTTGTCAAGTAATAGCTCCGAGAGGTTAGGCTGGGTTAGGTTACGTTATATTACGTTATTGATGTACATGAGGGTCGCACGGAGACGTAGATGCCAACTCGCCAGGAATGTTGTCAAATATTACCGCCGACATGTTAGGTTGGGTTAGGTTTGGTTATATTTCGTTATTGATGTATATAAAGATCCCACGGATACGTAGAGGCAAACTCGCCGGGAATGTTGTCAAATATTGCCGCCGAGAGGTTAGGTTGTGTTAGGTTTGGTTATGTTACATTATTGATGTATATAAAGGTCCGACGCAGACGTAGAGGCCAACTCGCCAGGAATGTTGTCAAATATTACCGCCGAGATGATAGGTTGGGTTAGGTTAGGTTATATTTCGTTATTGATGTATATGAAGGTCCCACGGAGACGTGGAGGCCAACTCGCCAGGAATGTTGTCAAATATTACAGCCGCGATGTTAGATTGGGTTAGGTTAGGTTATATTACGTTATTGAGTTATATAGAGGTCCCACGGAGACGTAGATGCCAACTCGCCAGGTATCTGGTCAGATATTACCGCCGAGATGAAAGGTTGGGTTAGTTTTGGTTATATTTCGTTATTGATGTATATGAATGTCCCACGCAGACGGAGAGGCCAACTCGCCAGGAATGTTGTCAAATATTACAGCCGAGATGTTAGGTTGGGTTAGGTTACGTTATATTACGTTACTGATGTACGTGAGGGTCGCACGGAGACGTAGATGCCAACTCGCCAGGAATGTTGTCAAATATTACCGCCGACATGTTAGGTTGGGTTAGGTTTGGTTATATTTCGTTATTGATGTATATAAAGGTCCCACGGATACGTAGAGGCAAACTCGCCAGGAATGTTGTCAAATATTGCCGCCGAGATGATAGGTTGGGTTAGGTTTGGTTATGTTACATTTTTGATGTATATAAAGGTCCGACGCAGACGTAGAGGCCAACTCGCCAGGAATGTTGTCAAATATTGCCGCCGAGCTGATAGGTTGGGTTAGGTTAGGTTATATTACGCTATTGATGTATATAAAAGTCCCACGGACACGTAGAAGCCAACTCGCCAGGAATGTGGTCAAATATTAGTGCCGAGATGATAGGTTGGGTTAGGTTAGGTCATATTACGTTATTGATGTATATAAAGGTCCCACGCAGACGTAGAGGCCAACTCGCCAATAATGTTGTCAAATATTAACGCCGAGATGATAGGTTGGGTTAGGATAGGTTATATTACGCTATTGATGTATATAAAAGTCCCACGGAGACGTAGAAGCCAACTGGCCAGGAATGTGGTCAAATATTAGTGCCGATATGTTAGGTTGGTTTAGGTTAGGTTGTATTACGTTATAGATGTGTATAAAGGACCCACGGAGACGTAGAGGCCAACTCGCCAGGAATGTTGTCAAGTATTAACGCCGACATGTTAGGTTGGGTCAGGTATGGTTTTATTACGCTATTGATGTATATAAAAGTCCCACGGAGACGTAGAAGCCAACTCGCCAGGAATGTGGTCAAATATTAGTGCCGACATGTTAGGTTGGTTTAGGTTAGGTTGTATTACGTTATAGATGTGTATAAAGGACCCACGGATACGTAGAGGCAAACTCGCCGGTAATGTTGTCAAATATTGCCGCCGAGAGGATAGGTTGTGTTAGGTTTGGTTATGTTACATTATTGATGTATATAAAGGTCCGACGCAGACGTAGAGGCCAACTCGCCAGGAATGTTGTCAAATATTACCGCCGAGATGATAGGTTGGGTTAGGTTAGGTTATATTTCGTTATTGATGTATATGAAGGTCCCACGGAGACGTGGAGGCCAACTCGCCAGGAATGTTGTCAAATATTACAGCCGCGATGTTAGATTGTGTTAGGTTAGGTTATATTACGTTATTGAGTTTTATAGAGGTACCACGGAGACGTAGATGCCAACTCGCCAGGTATCTGGTCAGATATTACCGCCGAGATGAAAGGTTGGGTTAGTTTTGGTTATATTTCGTTATTGATGTATATGAATGTCCCACGCAGACGGAGAGGCCAACTCGCCAGGAATGTTGTCAAATATTACAGCCGAGATGTTAGGTTGGGTTAGGTTACGTTATATTACGTTACTGATGTACGTGAGGGTCGCACGGAGACGTAGATGCCAACTCGCCAGGAATGTTGTCAAATATTACCGCCGACATGTTAGGTTGGGTTAGGTTTGGTTATATTTCGTTATTGATGTATATAAAGGTCCCACGGATACGTAGAGGCAAACTCGCCAGGAATGTTGTCAAATATTGCCGCCGAGATGATAGGTTGGGTTAGGTTTGGTTATGTTACATTTTTGATGTATATAAAGGTCCGACGCAGACGTAGAGGCCAACTCGCCAGGAATGTTGTCAAATATTGCCGCCGAGCTGATAGGTTGGGTTAGGTTAGGTTATATTACGCTATTGATGTATATAAAAGTCCCACGGACACGTAGAAGCCAACTCGCCAGGAATGTGGTCAAATATTAGTGCCGAGATGATAGGTTGGGTTAGGTTAGGTCATATTACGTTATTGATGTATATAAAGGTCCCACGCAGACGTAGAGGCCAACTCGCCAATAATGTTGTCAAATATTAACGCCGAGATGATAGGTTGGGTTAGGATAGGTTATATTACGCTATTGATGTATATAAAAGTCCCACGGAGACGTAGAAGCCAACTGGCCAGGAATGTGGTCAAATATTAGTGCCGACATGTTAGGTTGGTTTAGGTTAGGTTGTATTACGTTATAGATGTGTATAAAGGACCCACGGAGACGTAGAGGCCAACTCGCCAGGAATGTTGTCAAGTATTAACGCCGACATGTTAGGTTGGGTTAGGTTAGGTTATATTACGTTATTGATGTATATAAATGTCCCACGGAGACCTAGAGGCCAACTCGCCAGGAGTGTTGTCAAATAATAGCTCCGAGAGGTTAGGTTGGGTTAGGTTACGTTATATTACGTTATTGATGTACATGAGGGTCGCACGGAGACGCAGATGCCAACTCGCCAGGAATGTTGTCAAATATTACCGCCGACATGTTAGGTTGGGTTAGGTATGGTTATATTTCGTTATTGATATATATAAAGGTCCCACGGATACGTAGAGGCCAACTCGCCAGGAATGTTGTCAAATATTGCCGCCGAGAGGGTAGGTTGAGTTAGGTTAGGTTATATTACGTTATTGATATATATCAAGGTCCAACGGAGACCTAGGGGCCAACTCGCCAGGAATATTGTCAAATATTGCCGCCGAGATGATAGGTTGGGTTAGGTTAGGTTATATTACGTTATTGATGTATATAAAGGTCCCGCGGAGACGTAGAGGCCAACAAGCCAGGAATGTTGCCAAATATTACCGCCGAGATGTTAGTTTGGGTTAGGTTAGGTTATATTACGTTATTGAGTTATATAGAGGTCCCACGGAGACGTAGAGGCCAACTCGCCAGGATTGTTGTCAAGTAATAGCTCCGAGAGGTTAGGCTGGGTTAGGTTACGTTATATTACGTTATTGATGTACATGAGGGTCGCACGGAGACGTAGATGCCAACTCGCCAGGAATGTTGTCAAATATTACCGCCGACATGTTAGGTTGGGTTAGGTTTGGTTATATTTCGTTATTGATGTATATAAAGGTCCCACGGATACGTAGAGGCAAACTCGCCAGGAATGTTGTCAAATATTGCCGCCGAGATGATAGGTTGGGTTAGGTTAGGTTATATTACGCTATTGATGTATATAAAAGTCCCACGGACACGTAGAAGCCAACTCGCCAGGAATGTGGTCAAATATTAGTGCCGAGATGATAGGTTGGGTTAGGTTAGGTCATATTACGTTATTGATGTATATAAAGGTCCCACGCAGACGTAGAGGCCAACTCGCCAATAATGTTGTCAAATATTAACGCCGAGATGATAGGTTGGGTTAGGTTAGGTTATATTACGCTATTGATGTATATAAAAGTGCCACGGAGACGTAGAAGCCAACTCGCCAGGAATGTGGTCAAATATTAGTGCCGACATGTTAGGTTGGTTTAGGTTAGGTTGTATTACGTTATAGATGTGTATAAAGGACCCACGGAGACGTAGAGGCCAACTCGCCAGGAATGTTGTCAAGTATTAACGCCGACATGTTAGGTTGGGTTAGGTTAGGTTATATTACGTTATTGATGTATATAACTGTCCCACGGAGACCTAGAGGCCAACTCGCCTGGATTGTTGTCAAATAATAGCTCCGAGAGGTTAGGTTGGGTTAGGTTACGTTATATTACCTTATTGATGTACATGAGGGTCGCACGGAGACGTAGATGCCAACTCGCCAGGAATGTTGTCAAATATTACCGCCGACATGTTAGGTTGGGTTAGGTATGGTTATATTTCGTTATTGATGTATATAAAGGTCCCACGGATACGTAGAGGCCAACTCGCCAGGAATGTTGTCAAATATTGCCTCCGAGAGGTTAGGTTGAGTTATGTTAGGTTATATTAAGTTATTGATATATATCAAGGTCAACGGAGACCTAGGGGCCAACTCGCCAGGAATATTGTCAAATATTGCTGCCGAGATGATAGGTTGGGTTAGGTTAGGTTATATTACGTTATTGATGTATATAAAGGTCCCACGGAGACGTAGAGGCCAACAAGCCAGGAATGTTGCCAAATATTACCGCCGAGATGTTAGTTTGGGTTAGGTTAGGTTATATTACGTTATTGAGTTATATAGAGGTCCCACGGAGACGCAGAGGCCAACTCGCCAGGATTGTTGTCAAATAATAGCTCCGAGAGGTTAGGTTGGGTTAGGTTACGTTACAGTACGTTATTGATGTACATGAGGGTCGCACGGAGACGTAGATGCCAACTCGCCAGGAATGTTGTCAAATATTACCGCCGACATGTTAGGTTGGGTTAGGTTTGGTTATATTTCGTTATTGATGTATATAAAGGACCCACGGAGACGTAGAGGCCAACTCGCCAGGAATGCTGCCAAATATTACCGCCGAGATGTTAGTTTGGGTTAGGTTAGGTTATATTACGTTATTGATGTATATAAAGGTCCCACGCAGGCGTAGAGGCCAACTCGCCAAGAATGTTGTCAAATATTACCGCCGAGATGATAGGTTGGGTTAGGTTAGGTTATGTTACGCTATTGATGTATAAAAAGGTCCCACGCAGACGTAGAGGCCAACTCGCCAATAATGTTGTCAAATATTAACGCCGAGATGATAGGTTGGGTTAGGTTAGGTTATATTACGCTATTGATGTATATAAAAGTCCCACGGAGACGTAGAAGCCAACTCGCCAGGAATGTGGTCAAATATTAGTGCCGACAAGTTAGGTTGGTTTAGGTTAGGTTGTATTACGTTATAGATGTGTATAAAGGACCCACGGAGACGTAGAGGCCAACTCGCCAGGAATGTCGTCAAGTATTAACGCCGACATGTTAGGTTGGGTTAGGTTAGGTTATATTACGTTATTGATGTATATAAATGTCCCACGGAGACCTAGAGGCCAACTTGCCAGGATTGTTGTCAAATAATAGCTCCGAGATGTTAGGTTGGGTTAGGTTACGTTATATTACGTTATTGATGTACATGAGGGTCGCACGGAGACGTAGATGCCAACTCGCCAGGAATGTTGTCAAATATTACCGCCGACATGTTAGGTTGGGTTAGGTTTGGTTATATGTCGTTATTGATGTATATAAAGATCCCACGGATACGTAGAGGCAAACTCGCCGGGAATGTTGTCAAATATTGCCGCCGAGAGGTTAGGTTGTGTTAGGTTTGGTTATATTACATTATTGATGTATATAAAGGTCCGACGCAGACGTAGAGGCCAACTCGCCAGGAATGTTGTCAAATATTACGGCCGAGATGATAGGTTGGGTTAGGTTAGGTTATATTTCGTCATTGATATATATGAAGGTCCCACGGAGACGTGGAGGCCAACTCGCCAGGAATGTTGTCAAATATTACAGCCGCGATGTTAGATTGGGTTAGGTCAGGTTATATTACGTTATTGAGTTATATAGAGGTACCACGGAGACGTAGATGCCAACTCGCCAGGTATCGGGTCAGATATTACCGCCGAGATGAAAGGTTGGGTTAGTTTTGGTTATATTTCGTTATTGATGTATATGAATGTCCCACGGAGACGGAGAGGCCAACTCGCCAGGAATGTTGTCAAATATTACAGCCGAGATGTTAGGTTGGGTTAGGTTACGGTATATTACGTTATTGATGTACGTGAGGGTCGCACGGAGACGTAGATGCCAACTCGCCAGGAATGTTGTCAAATATTACCGCCGACATGTTAGGTTGGGTTAGGTTTGGTTATATTTCGTTATTGATGTATATAAAGGTCCCACGGATACGTAGAGGCAAACTCGCCAGGAATGTTGTCAAATATTAACGCCGAGATGATAGGTTGGGTTAGGTTAGGTTATATTACGCTATTGATGTATATAAAGGACCCACGGAGACGTAGAGGCCAACTCGCCAGGAATGCTGCCAAATATTACCGCCGAGATGTTAGTTTGGGTTAGGTTAGGTTATATTACGTTATTGATGTATATAAAGGTCCCACGCAGGCGTAGAGGCCAACTCGCCAAGAATGTTGTCAAATATTACCGCCGAGATGATAGGTTGGGTTAGGTTAGGTTATGTTACGCTATTGATGTATAAAAAGGTCCCACGCAGACGTAGAGGCCAACTCGCCAATAATGTTGTCAAATATTAACGCCGAGATGATAGGTTGGGTTAGGTTAGGTTATATTACGCTATTGATGTATATAAAAGTCCCACGGAGACGTAGAAGCCAACTCGCCAGGAATGTGGTCAAATATTAGTGCCGACAAGTTAGGTTGGTTTAGGTTAGGTTGTATTACGTTATAGATGTGTATAAAGGACCCACGGGGACGTAGAGGCCAACTCGCCAGGAATGTCGTCAAGTATTAACGCCGACATGTTAGGTTGGGTTAGGTTAGGTTATATTACGTTATTGATGTATATAAATGTCCCACGGAGACCTAGAGGCCAACTTGCCAGGATTGTTGTCAAATAATAGCTCCGAGATGTTAGGTTGGGTTAGGTTACGTTATATTACGTTATTGATGTACATGAGGGTCGCACGGAGACGTAGATGCCAACTCGCCAGGAATGTTGTCAAATATTACCGCCGACATGTTAGGTTGGGTTAGGTTTGGTTATATGTCGTTATTGATGTATATAAAGATCCCACGGATACGTAGAGGCAAACTCGCCGGAAATGTTGTCAAATATTGCCGCCGAGAGGTTAGGTTGTGTTAGGTTTGGTTATATTACATTATTGATGTATATAAAGGTCCGACGCAGACGTAGAGGCCAACTCGCCAGGAATGTTGTCAAATATTACGGCCGAGATGATAGGTTGGGTTAGGTTAGGTTATATTTCGTCATTGATGTATATGAAGGTCCCACGGAGACGTGGAGGCCAACTCGCCAGGAATGTTGTCAAATATTACAGCCGCGATGTTAGATTGGGTTAGGTTAGGTTATATTACGTTATTGAGTTATATAGAGGTACCACGGAGACGTAGATGCCAACTCGCCAGGTATCGGGTCAGATATTACCGCCGAGATGAAAGGTTGGGTTAGTTTTGGTTATATTTCGTTATTGATGTATATGAATGTCCCACGCAGACGGAGAGGCCAACTCGCCAGGAATGTTGTCAAATATTACAGCCGAGATGTTAGGTTGGGTTAGGTTACGTTATATTACGTTACTGATGTACGTGAGGGTCGCACGGAGACGTAGATGCCAACTCGCCAGGAATGTTGTCAAATATTACCGCCGACATGTTAGGTTGGGTTAGGTTTGGTTATATTTCGTTATTGATGTATATAAAGGTCCCACGGATACGTAGAGGCAAACTCGCCAGGAATGTTGTCAAATATTGCCGCCGAGATGATAGGTTGGGTTAGGTTAGGTTATATTACGCTATTGATGTACATAAAAGTCCCACGGACACGTAGAAGCCAAATCGCCAGGAATGTGGTCAAATATTAGTGCCGACATGTTAGGTTGTGTTAGGTATGGTTATATTTCGTTATTGATGTATATAAAGGTCCCACGGATACGTAGAGGCCAACTCGCCAGGAATGTTGTCAAATATTGCCGCCGAGAGGTTAGGTTGAGTTAGGTTAGGTTATATTACGTTATTGATATATATCAAGGTCAACGGAGACCTAGGGGCCAACTCGCCAGGAATATTGTCAAATATTGCTGCCGAGATGATAGGTTGGGTTAGGTTAGGTTATATTACGTTATTGATGTATATAAAGGTCCCACGGAGACGTAGAGGCCAACAAGCCAGGAATGTTGCCAAATATTACCGCCGAGATGTTAGTTTGGGTTAGGTTAGGTTATATTACGTTATTGAGTTATATAGAGGTCCCACGGAGACGTAGAGGCCAACTCGCCAGGATTGTTGTCAAATAATAGCTCCGAGAGGTTAGGTTGGGTTAGGTTACGTTATATTACGTTATTGATGTACATGAGGGTCGCACGGAGACGTAGATGCCAACTCGCCAGGAATGTTGTCAAATATTACCGCCGACATGTTAGGTTGGGTTAGGTTTGGTTATATTTCGTTATTGATGTATATAAAGATCCCACGGATACGTAGAGGCACACTCGCCGGGAATGTTGTCAAATATTGCCGCCGAGAGGTTAGGTTGTGTTAGGTTTGGTTATGTTACATTATTGATGTATATAAAGGTCCGACGCAGACGTAGAGGCCAACTCGCCAGGAATGTTGTCAAATATTACCGCCGAGATGATAGGTTGGGTTAGGTTAGGTTATATTTCGTCATTGATGTATATGAAGGTCCCACGGAGACGTGGAGGCCAACTCGCCAGGAATGTTGTCAAATATTACAGCCGCGATGTTAGATTGGGTTAGGTTAGGTTATATTACGTTATTGAGTTATATAGAGGTCCCACGGAGACGTAGAGGCCAACTCGCCAGGATTGTTGTCAAATAATAGCTCCGAGAGGTTAGGTTGGGTTAGGTTACGTTATATTACGTTATTGATGTATATAAAGGTCCCACGCAGGCGTAGAGGCCAACTCGCCAAGCATGTTGTCAAATATTACCGCCGAGATGATAGGTTGGGTTAGGTTAGGTTATGTTACGCTATTGATGTATAAAAAGGTCCCACGCAGACGTAGAGGCCAACTCGCCAATAATGTTGTCAAATATTAACGCCGAGATGATAGGTTGGGTTAGGTTAGGTTATATTACGCTATTTATGTATATAAAAGTCCCACGGAGACGTAGAAGCCAACCCGCCAGGAATGTGGTCAAATATTAGTGCCGACATGTTAGGTTGGTTTAGGTTAGGTTGTATTACGTTATAGATGTGTATAAAGGACCCACGGATACGTAGAGGCAAACTCGCCGGGAATGTTGTCAAATATTGCCGCCGAGAGGATAGGTTGTGTTAGGTTTGGTTATGTTACATTATTGATGTATATAAAGGTCCGACGCAGACGTAGAGGCCAACTCGCCAGGAATGTTGTCAAATATTACCGCCGAGATGATAGGTTGGGTTAGGTTAGGTTATATTTCGTCATTGATGTATATGAAGGTCCCACGGAGACGTGGAGGCCAACTCGCCAGGAATGTTGTCAAATATTACAGCCGCGATGTTAGATTGGGTTAGGTTAGGTTATATTACGTTATTGAGTTATATAGAGGTCCCACGGAGACGTAGAGGCCAACTCGCCAGGATTGTTGTCAAATAATAGCTCCGAGAGGTTAGGTTGGGTTAGGTTACGTTATATTACGTTATTGATGTATATAAAGGTCCCACGGAGACGTAGAATTCAACTCGCAAGGAATGTTGCCAAATATTACCGCCCAGATGATAGGTTGGGTTAGGTTAGGTTAGATTACGTTATTGATGTATATAAAGGACCCACGGAGACGTAGAGGCCAACTCGCCAGGAATGCTGCCAAATATTACCGCCGAGATGTTAGTTTGGGTTAGGTTAGGTTATATTACGTTATTGATGTATATAAAGGTCCCACGCAGCCGTAGAGGCCAACTCGCCAAGCATGTTGTCAAATATTACCGCCGAGATGATAGGTTGGGTTAGGTTAGGTTATGTTACGCTATTGATGTATAAAAAGGTCCCACGCAGACGTAGAGGCCAACTCGCCAATAATGTTGTCAAATATTAACGCCGAGATGATAGGTTGGGTTAGGTTAGGTTATATTACGTTATTGATGTATATAAATGTCCCACGGAGACCTAGAGGCCAACTCGCCTGGATTGTTGTCAAATAATAGCTCCGAGAGGTTAGGTTGGGTTAGGTTACGTTATATTACGTTATTGATGTACATGAGGGTCGCACGGAGACGTAGATGCCAACTCGCCAGGAATGTTGTCAAATATTACCGCCGACATGTTAGGTTGGGTCAGGTATGGTTTTATTACGCTATTGATGTATATAAAAGTCCCACGGAGACGTAGAAGCCAACTCGCCAGGAATGTGGTCAAATATTAGTGCCGACATGTTAGGTTGGTTTAGGTTAGGTTGTATTACGTTATAGATGTGTATAAAGGACCCACGGATACGTAGAGGCAAACTCGCCGGGAATGTTGTCAAATATTGCCGCCGAGAGGATAGGTTGTGTTAGGTTTGGTTATGTTACATTATTGATGTATATAAAGGTCCGACGCAGACGTAGAGGCCAACTCGCCAGGAATGTTGTCAAATATTGCCGCCGAGAGGTTAGGTTGAGTTAGGTTAGGTTATATTACGTTATTGATATATATCAAGGTCAACGGAGACCTAGGGGCCAACTCGCCAGGAATGTTGTCAAATATTACAGCCGCGATGTTAGATTGGGTTAGGTTAGGTTATATTACGTTATTGAGTTATATAGAGGTCCCACGGAGACGTAGAGGCCAACTCGCCAGGATTGTTGTCAAATAATAGCTCCGAGAGGTTAGGTTGGGTTAGGTTACGTTATATTACGTTATTGATGTACATGAGGGTCGCACGGAGACGTAGATGCCAACTCGCCAGGAATGTTGTCAAATATTACCGCCGACATGTTAGGTTGGGTTAGGTTTGGTTATATTTCGTTATTGATGTATATAAAGATCCCACGGATACGTAGAGGCAAACTCGCCGGGAATGTTGTCAAATATTGCCGCCGAGAGGTTAGGTTGTGTTAGGTTTGGTTATGTTACATTATTGATGTATATAAAGGTCCGACGCAGACGTAGAGGCCAACTCGCCAGGAATGTTGTCAAATATTACCGCCGAGATGATAGGTTGGGTTAGGTTAGGTTATATTTCGTCATTGATGTATATGAAGGTCCCACGGAGACGTGGAGGCCAACTCGCCAGGAATGTTGTCAAATATTACAGCCGCGATGTTAGATTGGGTTAGGTTAGGTTATATTACGTTATTGAGTTATATAGAGGTCCCACGGAGACGTAGAGGCCAACTCGCCAGGATTGTTGTCAAATAATAGCTCCGAGAGGTTAGGTTGGGTTAGGTTACGTTATATTACGTTATTGATGTATATAAAGGTCCCACGGAGACGTAGAATCCAACTCGCAAGGAATGTTGCCAAATATTACCGCCCAGATGATAGGTTGGGTTAGGTTAGGTTAGATTACGTTATTGATGTATATAAAGGACCCACGGAGACGTAGAGGCCAACTCGCCAGGAATGCTGCCAAATATTACCGCCGAGATGTTAGTTTGGGTTAGGTTAGGTTATATTACGTTATTGATGTATATAAAGGTCCCACGCAGGCGTAGAGGCCAACTCGCCAAGCATGTTGTCAAATATTACCGCCGAGATGATAGGTTGGGTTAGGTTAGGTTATGTTACGCTATTGATGTATAAAAAGGTCCCACGCAGACGTAGAGGCCAACTCGCCAATAATGTTGTCAAATATTAACGCCGAGATGATAGGTTGGGTTAGGTTAGGTTATATTACGTTATTGATGTATATAAATGTCCCACGGAGACCTAGAGGCCAACTCGCCTGGATTGTTGTCAAATAATAGCTCCGAGAGGTTAGGTTGGGTTAGGTTACGTTATATTACGTTATTGATGTACATGAGGGTCGCACGGAGACGTAGATGCCAACTCGCCAGGAATGTTGTCAAATATTACCGCCGACATGTTAGGTTGGGTCAGGTATGGTTTTATTACGCTATTGATGTATCTAAAAGTCCCACGGAGACGTAGAAGCCAACTCGCCAGGAATGTGGTCAAATATTAGTGCCGACATGTTAGCTTGGTTTAGGTTAGGTTGTATTACGTTATAGATGTGTATAAAGGACCCACGGATACGTAGAGGCAAACTCGCCGGGAATGTTGTCAAATATTGCCGCCGAGAGGATAGGTTGTGTTAGGTTTGGTTATGTTACATTATTGATGTATATAAAGGTCCGACGCAGACGTAGAGGCCAACTCGCCAGGAATGTTGTCAAATATTACCGCCGAGATGATAGGTTGGGTTAGGTTAGGTTATATTTCGTCATTGATGTATATGAAGGTCCCACGGAGACGTGGAGGCCAACTCGCCAGGAATGTTGTCAAATATTACAGCCGCGATGTTAGATTGGGTTAGGTTAGGTTATATTACGTTATTGAGTTATATAGAGGTCCCACGGAGACGTAGAGGCCAACTCGCCAGGATTGTTGTCAAATAATAGCTCCGAGAGGTTAGGTTGGGTTAGGTTACGTTATATTACGTTATTGATGTATATGAAGGTCCCACGGAGACGTAGAATCCAACTCGCAAGGAATGTTGCCAAATATTACCGCCCCGATGATAGGTTGGGTTAGGTTAGGTTAGATTACGTTATTGATGTATATAAAGGACCCACGGAGACGTAGAGGCCAACTCGCCAGGAATGCTGCCAAATATTACCGCCGAGATGTTAGTTTGGGTAAGGTTAGGTTATATTACGTTATTGATGTATATAAAGGTCCCACGCAGGCGTAGAGGCCAACTCGCCAAGAATGTTGTCAAATATTACCGCCGAGATGATAGGTTGGGTTAGGTTAGGTTATGTTACGCTATTGATGTATAAAAAGGTCCCACGCAGACGTAGAGGCCAACTCGCCAATAATGTTGTCAAATATTAACGCCGAGATGATAGGTTGGGTTAGGTTAGGTTATATTACGCTATTTATGTATATAAAAGTCCCACGGAGACGTAGAAGCCAACCCGCCAGGAATGTGGTCAAATATTAGTGCCGACATGTTAGGTTGGTTTAGGTTAGGTTGTATTACGTTATAGATGTGTATAAAGGACCCACGGAGACGTAGAGGCCAACTCGCCAGGAATGTTGTCAAGTATTAACGCCGACATGTTAGGTTGGGTTAGGTTAGGTTATATTACGTTATTGATGTATATAAATGTCCCACGGAGACCTAGAGGCCAACTCGCCTGGATTGTTGTCAAATAATAGCTCCGAGAGGTTAGGTTGGGTTAGGTTACGTTATATTACGTTATTGATGTACATGAGGGTCGCACGGAGACGTAGATGCCAACTCGCCAGGAATGTTGTCAAATATTACCGCCGAGAGGATAGGTTGTGTTAGGTTTGGTTATGTTACATTATTGATGTATATAAAGGTCGGACGCCGACGTAGAGGCCAACTCGCCAGGAATGTTGTCAAATATTACCGCCGAGATGATAGGTTGGGTTAGGTTAGGTTATATTTCGTTATTGATGTATATGAAGGTCCCACGGAGACGTGGAGGCCAACTCGCCAGGAATGTTGTCAAATATTACAGCCGCGATGTTAGATTGTGTTAGGTTAGGTTATATTACGTTATTGAGTTATATAGAGGTACCACGGAGACGTAGATGCCAACTCGCCAGGTATCTGGTCAGATATTACCGCCGAGATGAAAGGTTGGGTTAGTTTTGGTTATATTTCGTTATTGATGTATATGAATGTCCCACGCAGACGGAGAGGCCAACTCGCCAGGAATGTTGTCAAATATTACAGCCGAGATGTTAGGTTGGGTTAGGTTACGTTATATTACGTTACTGATGTACGTGAGGGTCGCACGGAGACGTAGATGCCAACTCGCCAGGAATGTTGTCAAATATTACCGCCGACATGTTAGGTTGGGTTAGGTTTGGTTATATTTCGTTATTGATGTACATAAAGGTCCCACGGATACGTAGAGGCAAACTCGCCAGGAATGTTGTCAAATATTGCCGCCGAGATGATAGGTTGGGTTAGGTTAGGTTATATTACGCTATTGATGTACATAAAAGTCCCACGGACACGTAGAAGCCAAATCGCCAGGAATGTGGTCAAATATTAGTGCCGACATGTTAGGTTGGGTTAGGTATGGTTATATTTCGTTATTGATGTATATAAAGGTCCCACGGATACGTAGAGGCCATCTCGCCAGGAATGTTGTCAAATATTGCCGCCGAGAGGTTAGGTTGAGTTAGGTTAGGTTATATTACGTTATTGATATATATCAAGGTCAACGGAGACCTAGGGGCCAACTCGCCAGGAATATTGTCAAATATTGCTGCCGAGATGATAGGTTGGGTTAGGTTAGGTTATATTACGTTATTGATGTATATAAAGGTCCCACGGATACGTAGAGGCCAACAAGCCAGGAATGTTGCCAAATATTACCGCCGAGATGTTAGTTTGGGTTAGGTTAGGTTATATTACGTTATTGAGTTATATAGAGGTCCCACGGAGACGTAGAGGCCAACTCGCCAGGATTGTTGTCAAATAGTAGCTCCGAGAGGTTAGGTTGGGTTAGGTTACGTTATATTACGTTATTGATGTACATGAGGGTCGCACGGAGACGTAGGGGCCAACTGGCCAGGATTGTTGTCAAATAATAGCTCCGAGAGGTTAGGTTGGGTTAGGTTACGTTATATTACGTTATTGATGTACATGAGGGTCGCACGGAGACGTAGATGCCAACTCGCCAGGAATGTTGTCAAATATTACCGCCGACATGTTAGGTTGGGTTAGGTTTGGTTATATTTCGTTATTGATGTATATAAAGATCCCACGGATACGTAGAGGCAAACTCGCCGGGAATGTTGTCAAATATTGCCGCCGAGAGGTTAGGTTGTGTTAGGTTTGATTATGTTACATAAGTAATGTATATAAAGGTCCGACGCAGACGTAGAGGCCAACTCGCCAGGAATGTTGTCAAATATTACCGCCGAGATGATAAGTTGGGTTAGGTTAGGTTATATTTTGTTATTGATGTATATGAAGGTCCCACGGATACGTGGAGGCCAACTCGACAGGAATGTTGTCAAATATTACAGCCGCGATGTTAGATTGGGTTAGGTTAGGTTATATTACGTTATTGAGTTATATAGAGGTCCCACGGAGACGCAGAGGCCAACTCGCCAGGATTGTTGTCAAATAATAGCTCCGAGAGGTTAGGTTGGGTTAGGTTACGTTATATTACGTTATTGATGTACATGAGGGTCGCACGGAGACGTAGATGCCAACTCGCCAGGAATGTTGTCAAATATTACCGCCGACATGTTAGGTTGGGTTAGGTTTGGTTATGTTACATTATTGATGTATATAAAGGTCCGACGCAGACGTAGTGGCCAACTCGCCAGGAATGTTGTCAAATATTACCGCCGAAATGATAGGTTGGGTTAGGTTAGGTTACATTTCGTTATTGATGTATATGAAGGTCCCACGGAGAGGTGGAGGCCAACTCGCCAGGAGTATTGTCAAATATTACAGCCGCGATGTTAGATTGGGTTAGGTTAGGTTATATTACGTTATTGATGTATATAAAGGTCCCACGGAGACGTAGATGCCAACTCGCCAGGAATGTTGTCAAATATTACCGCCGACATGTTAGGTTGGGTTAGGTTTGGTTATATTTCGTTATTGATGTATATAAAGGTCCCACGGATACGTAGAGGCCAACTCGCCAATAATGTTGTCAAATATTAACGCCGAGATGATAGGTCGGGTTAGGTTAGGTTATATTACGCTATTGATGTATATAAAAGTCCCACGGAGACGTAGAAGCCAACTCGCCAGGAATGTGGTCAAATATTAGTGCCGACATGTTAGGTTGGTTTAGGTTAGGTTGTATTACGTTATAGATGTGTATAAAGGACCCCCGGAGACGTAGAGGCCAACTCGCCAGGAATGTTGTGAGGTATTAACGCCGACAGGTTAGGTTGGGTTAGGTTAGGTTATATTACGTTATTGATGTATATAAAAGTCCCACGGAGACCTAGAGGCCAACTCGCTAGGATTGTTGTCAAATAATAGCTCCTAGAGGTTAGGTTGGGTTAGGTTACGTTATATTACGTTATTGATGTACATGAGGGTCGCACGGAGACGTAGAGGCCAACTGGCCAGGATTGTTGTCAAATAATAGCTCCGAGAGGTTAGGTTGGGTTAGGTTACGTTATATTACGTTATTGATGTACATGAGGGTCGCACGGAAACGTAGATGCCAACTCGCCAGGAATGTTGTCAAATATTACCGCCGACATGTTAGGTTGGGTTAGGTTTGGTTATATTTCGTTATTGATGTATATAAAGATCCCACGGATACGTAGAGGCAAACTCGCCGGGAATGTTGTCAAATATTGCCGCCGAGAGGTTAGGTTGTGTTAGGTTTGATTATGTTACATTATTGATGTATATAAAGGTCCGACGCAGACGTAGAGGCCAACTCGCCAGGAATGTTGTCAAATATTACCGCCGAGAGGATAAGTTGGGTTAGGTTAGGTTATATTTAGTTATTGATGTATATGAAGGTCCCACGGATACGTGGAGGCCAACTCGCCAGGAATGTTGTCAAATATTACAGCCGCGATGTTAGATTGTGTTAGGTTAGGTTATATTACGTTATTGAGTTATATAGAGGTACCACGGAGACGTAGATGCCAACTCGCCAGGTACCTGGTCAGATATTACCGCCGAGATGAAAGGTTGGGTTAGTTTTGGTTATATTTCGTTATTGATGTATATGAATGTCCCACGCAGACGGAGAGGCCAACTCGCCAGGAATGTTGTCAAATATTACAGCCGAGATGTTAGGTTGGGTTAGGTTACGTTATATTACGTTACTGATGTACGTGAGGGTCGCACGGAGACGTAGATGCCAACTCGCCAGGAATGTTGTCAAATATTACCGCCGACATGTTAGGTTGGGTTAGGTTTGGTTATATTTCGTTATTGATGTACATAAAGGTCCCACGGATACGTAGAGGCAAACTCGCCAGGAATGTTGTCAAATATTGCCGCCGAGATGATAGGTTGGGTTAGGTTAGGTTATATTACGCTATTGATGTACATAAAAGTCCCACGGACACGTAGAAGCCAAATCGCCAGGAATGTGGTCAAATATTAGTGCCGACATGTTAGGTTGGGTTAGGTATGGTTATATTTCGTTATTGATGTATATAAAGGTCCCACGGATACGTAGAGGCCATCTCGCCAGGAATGTTGTCAAATATTGCCGCCGAGAGGTTAGGTTGAGTTAGGTTAGGTTATATTACGTTATTGATATATATCAAGGTCAACGGAGACCTAGGGGCCAACTCGCCAGGAATATTGTCAAATATTGCTGCCGAGATGATAGGTTGGGTTAGGTTAGGTTATATTACGTTATTGATGTATATAAAGGTCCCACGGATACGTAGAGGCCAACAAGCCAGGAATGTTGCCAAATATTACCGCCGAGATGTTAGATTGGGTTAGGTTAGGTTATATTACGTTATTGAGTTATATAGAGGTCCCACGGAGACGCAGAGGCCAACTCGCCAGGATTGTTGTCAAATAATAGCTCCGAGAGGTTAGGTTGGGTTAGGTTACGTTATATTACGTTATTGATGTACATGAGGGTCGCACGGAGACGTAGATGCCAACTCGCCAGGAATGTTGTCAAATATTACCGCCGACATGTTAGGTTGGGTTAGGTTTGGTTATGTTACATTATTGATGTATATAAAGGTCCGACGCAGACGTAGTGGCCAACTCGCCAGGAATGTTGTCAAATATTACCGCCGAAATGATAGGTTGGGTTAGGTTAGGTTACATTTCGTTATTGATGTATATGAAGGTCCCACGGAGAGGTGGAGGCCAACTCGCCAGGAGTATTGTCAAATATTACAGCCGCGATGTTAGATTGGGTTAGGTTAGGTTATATTACGTTATTGATGTATATAAAGGTCCCACGGAGACGTAGATGCCAACTCGCCAGGAATGTTGTCAAATATTACCGCCGACATGTTAGGTTGGGTTAGGTTTGGTTATATTTCGTTATTGATGTATATAAAGGTCCCACGGATACGTAGAGGCCAACTCGCCAATAATGTTGTCAAATATTAACGCCGAGATGATAGGTCGGGTTAGGTTAGGTTATATTACGCTATTGATGTATATAAAAGTCCCACGGAGACGTAGAAGCCAACTCGCCAGGAATGTGGTCAAATATTAGTGCCGACATGTTAGGTTGGTTTAGGTTAGGTTGTATTACGTTATAGATGTGTATAAAGGACCCCCGGAGACGTAGAGGCCAACTCGCCAGGAATGTTGTGAGGTATTAACGCCGACAGGTTAGGTTGGGTTAGGTTAGGTTATATTACGTTATTGATGTATATAAAAGTCCCACGGAGACCTAGAGGCCAACTCGCTAGGATTGTTGTCAAATAATAGCTCCTAGAGGTTAGGTTGGGTTAGGTTACGTTATATTACGTTATTGATGTACATGAGGGTCGCACGGAGACGTAGAGGCCAACTGGCCAGGATTGTTGTCAAATAATAGCTCCGAGAGGTTAGGTTGGGTTAGGTTACGTTATATTACGTTATTGATGTACATGAGGGTCGCACGGAAACGTAGATGCCAACTCGCCAGGAATGTTGTCAAATATTACCGCCGACATGTTAGGTTGGGTTAGGTTTGGTTATATTTCGTTATTGATGTATATAAAGATCCCACGGATACGTAGAGGCAAACTCGCCGGGAATGTTGTCAAATATTGCCGCCGAGAGGTTAGGTTGTGTTAGGTTTGATTACGTTACATTATTGATGTATATAAAGGTCCGACGCAGACGTAGAGGCCAACTCGCCAGGAATGTTGTCAAATATTACCGCCGAGAGGATAAGTTGGGTTAGGTTAGGTTATATTTAGTTATTGATGTATATGAAGGTCCCACGGATACGTGGAGGCCAACTCGCCAGGAATGTTGTCAAATATTACAGCCGCGATGTTAGATTGTGTTAGGTTAGGTTATATTACGTTATTGAGTTATATAGAGGTACCACGGAGACGTAGATGCCAACTCGCCAGGTACCTGGTCAGATATTACCGCCGAGATGAAAGGTTGGGTTAGTTTTGGTTATATTTCGTTATTGATGTATATGAATGTCCCACGCAGACGGAGAGGCCAACTCGCCAGGAATGTTGTCAAATATTACAGCCGAGATGTTAGGTTGGGTTAGGTTACGTTATATTACGTTACTGATGTACGTGAGGGTCGCACGGAGACGTAGATGCCAACTCGCCAGGAATGTTGTCAAATATTACCGCCGACATGTTAGGTTGGGTTAGGTTTGGTTATATTTCGTTATTGATGTACATAAAGGTCCCACGGATACGTAGAGGCAAACTCGCCAGGAATGTTGTCAAATATTGCCGCCGAGATGATAGGTTGGGTTAGGTTAGGTTATATTACGCTATTGATGTACATAAAAGTCCCACGGACACGTAGAAGCCAAATCGCCAGGAATGTGGTCAAATATTAGTGCCGACATGTTAGGTTGGGTTAGGTATGGTTATATTTCGTTATTGATGTATATAAAGGTCCCACGGATACGTAGAGGCCATCTCGCCAGGAATGTTGTCAAATATTGCCGCCGAGAGGTTAGGTTGAGTTAGGTTAGGTTATATTACGTTATTGATATATATCAAGGTCAACGGAGACCTAGGGGCCAACTCGCCAGGAATATTGTCAAATATTGCTGCCGAGATGATAGGTTGGGTTAGGTTAGGTTATATTACGTTATTGATGTATATAAAGGTCCCACGGATACGTAGAGGCCAACAAGCCAGGAATGTTGCCAAATATTACCGCCGAGATGTTAGTTTGGGTTAGGTTAGGTTATATTACGTTATTGAGTTATATAGAGGTCCTACGGGACGTAGAGGCCAACTCCCCAGGATTGTTGTCAAATAATAGCTCCGAGAGGTTAGGTTGGGTTAGGTTACGTTATATTACGTTATTGATGTACATGAGGGTCGCACGGAGACGTAGGGGCCAACTGGCCAGGATTGTTGTCAAATAACAGCTCCGAGAGGTTAGGTTGGGTTAGGTTACGTTATATTACGTTATTGATGTACATGAGGGTCGCACGGAGACGTAGATGCCAACTCGCCAGGAATGTTGTCAAATATTACCGCCGACATGTTAGGTTGGGTTAGGTTTGGTTATATTTCGTTATTGATGTATATAAAGATCCCACGGATACGTAGAGGCAAACTCGCCGGGAATGTTGTCAAATATTGCCGCCGAGAGGTTAGGTTGTGTTAGGTTTGATTATGTTACATTATTGATGTATATAAAGGTCCGACGCAGACGTAGAGGCCAACTCGCCAGGAATGTTGTCAAATATTACCGCCGAGATGATAAGTTGGGTTAGGTTAGGTTATATTTAGTTATTGATGTATATGAAGGTCCCACGGATACGTGGAGGCCAACTCGCCAGGAATGTTGTCAAATATTACAGCCGCGATGTTAGATTGGGTTAGGTTAGGTTATATTACGTTATTGAGTTATATAGAGGTCCCACGGAGACGCAGAGGCCAACTCGCCAGGATTGTTGTCAAATAATAGCTCCGAGAGGTTAGGTTGGGTTAGGTTACGTTATATTACGTTATTGATGTACATGAGGGTCGCACGGAGACGTAGATGCCAACTCGCCAGGAATGTTGTCAAATATTACCGCCGACATGTTAGGTTGGGTTAGGTTAGGTTATATTTCGTTATTGATGTATATGAAGGTCCCACGGAGAGGTGGAGGCCAACTCGCCAGGAGTATTGTCAAATATTACAGCCGCGATGTTAGATTGGGTTAGGTTAGGTTATATTACGTTATTGATGTATATAAAGGTCCCACGGAGACGCAGATGCCAACTCGCCAGGAATGTTGTCAAATATTACCGCCGACATGTTAGGTTGGGTTAGGTTTGGTTATATTTCGTTATTGATGTATATAAAGGTCCCACGGATACGTAGAGGCCAACTCGCCAATAATGTTGTCAAATATTAACGCCGAGATGATAGGTCGGGTTAGGTTAGGTTATATTACGCTATTGATGTATATAAAAGTCCCACGGAGACGTAGAAGCCAACTCGCCAGGAATGTGGTCAAATATTAGTGCCGACATGTTAGGTTGGTTTAGGTTAGGTTGTATTACGTTAGAGATGTGTATAAAGGACCCACGGAGACATAGAGGCCAACTCGCCAGGAATGTTGTCAAGTATTAACGCCGACATGTTAGGTTGGGTTAGGTTAGGTTATATTACGCTATTGATGTATATAAAAGTCCCACGGACCCGTAGAAGCCAACTCGCCAGGAATGTGGTCAAATATTAGTGCCGAGATGATAGGTTGGGTTAGGTTAGGTCATATTACGTTCTTGATGTATATAAAGGTCCCACGCAGACGTAGAGGCCAACTCGCCAATAATGTTGTCAAATATTAACGCCGAGATGATAGGTTGGGTTAGGTTAGGTTATATTACGCTATTTATGTATATAAAAGTCCCACGGAGACGTAGAAGCCAACCCGCCAGGAATGTGGTCAAATATTAGTGCCGACATGTTAGGTTGGTTTAGGTTAGGTTGTATTACGTTATAGATGTGTATAAAGGACCCACGGAGACGTAGAGGCCAACTCGCCAGGAATGTTGTCAAGTATTAACGCCGACATGTTAGGTTGGGTTAGGTTAGGTTATATTACGTTATTGATGTATATAAATGTCCCACGGAGACCTAGAGGCCAACTCGCCTGGATTGTTGTCAAATAATAGCTCCGAGAGGTTAGGTTGGGTTAGGTTACGTTATATTACGTTATTGATGTACATGAGGGTCGCACGGAGACGTAGATGCCAACTCGCCAGGAATGTTGTCAAATATTACCGCCGACATGTTAGGTTGGGTCAGGTATGGTTTTATTACGCTATTGATGTATATAAAAGTCCCACGGAGACGTAGAAGCCAACTCGCCAGGAATGTGGTCAAATATTAGTGCCGACATGTTAGGTTGGTTTAGGTTAGGTTGTATTACGTTATAGATGTGTATAAAGGACCCACGGATACGTAGAGGCAAACTCGCCGGGAATGTTGTCAAATATTGCCGCCGAGAGGATAGGTTGTGTTAGGTTTGGTTATGTTACATTATTGATGTATATAAAGGTCCGACGCAGACGTAGAGGCCAACTCGCCAGGAATGTTGTCAAATATTACCGCCGAGATGATAGGTTGGGTTAGGTTAGGTTATATTTCGTCACTGATGTATATGAAGGTCCCACGGAGACGTGGAGGCCAACTCGCCAGGAATGTTGTCAAATATTACAGCCGCGATGTTAGATTGGGTTAGGTTAGGTTATATTACGTTATTGAGTTATATAGAGGTACCACGGAGACGTAGATGCCAACTCGCCAGGTATCTGGTCAGATATTTCCGCCGAGATGAAAGGTTGGGTTAGTTTTGGTTATATTTCGTTATTGATGTATATGAATGTCCCACGGAGACGGAGAGGCCAACACGCCAGGAATGTTGTCAAATATTACCGCCAGGATGATAGGTTGGGTTAGGTTAGGTTATATTACGTTATTGATGTATATGTAGATCCTACGGAGACGTAGAGTCCAACTCGCCAGGTATCTGGTCAGATATTACCGCCGAGATGAAAGGTTGGGTTAGTTTTGTTTATATTTCGTTATTGATGTATATGAATGTCCCACGGAGACGGAGAGGCCAACTCGCCAGGAATGTTGTCAAATATTACAGCCGAGATGTTAGGTTGGGTTAGGTTACGTTATATTACGTTATTGATGTACGTCAGGGTCGCACGGAGACGTAGATGCCAACTCGCCAGGAATGTTGTCAAATATTACCGCCGACATGTTAGGTTGGGTTAGGTTTGGTTATATTTCGTTATTGATGTATATAAAGGTCCCACGGATACGTAGAGGCAAACTCGCCAGGAATGTTGTCAAATATTACCGCCGAGATGATAGGTTGGGTTAGGTTACGTTATATTAGGTTATTGATGTATATAAAGGTCCCACAGGGACGTAGAGGCCAACTCGCCAGGTATGTTTTCAAATATTACCGCCGAGATGTTAGGTTGGGTTAGGTTAGGTTATATTACGTTATTGATGTATATGAAGGTCCCACGGAGACGTAGAGGCCAACAAGCCAGGAATGTGGTCAAATATTAGTGCCGACATGTTAGGTTGGTTTAGGTTAGGTTGTATTACGTTATAGATGTGTATAAAGGACCCCCGGAGACGTAGAGGCCAACTCGCCAGGAATGTTGTCAAGTATTAACGCCGACATGTTAGGTTGGGTTAGGTTAGGTTATATTACGTTATTGATGTATATAAATGTCCCACGGAGACCTAGAGGCCAACTCGCTAGGATTGTTGTCAAATAATAGCTCCTAGAGGTTAGGTTGGGTTAGGTTACGTTATATTACGTTATTGATGTACATGAGGGTCGCACGGAGACGTAGAGGCCAACTGGCCAGGATTGTTGTCAAATAATAGCTCCGAGAGGTTAGGTTGGGTTAGGTTACGTTATATTAGGTTATTGATGTACATGAGGGTCGCACGGAAACGTAGATGCCAACTCGCCAGGAATGTTGTCAAATATTACCGCCGACATGTTAGGTTGGGTTAGGTTTGGTTATATTTCGTTATTGATGTATATAAAGATCCCACGGATACGTAGAGGCAAACTCGCCGGGAATGTTGTCAAATATTGCCGCCGAGAGGTTAGGTTGTGTTAGGTTTGATTATGTTACATTATTGATGTATATAAAGGTCCGACGCAGACGTAGAGGCCAACTCGCCAGGAATGTTGTCAAATATTACAGCCGAGATGTTAGGTTGGGTTAGGTTACGTTATATTACGCTATTGATGTACGTGAGGGTCGCACGGAGACGTAGATGCCAACTCGCCAGGAATGTTGTCAAATATTACCGCCGACATGTTAGGTTGGGTTAGGTTTGGTTATATTTCGTTATTGATGTATATAAAGGTCCCACGGATACGTAGAGGCAAACTCGCCAGGAATGTTGTCAAATATTGCCGCCGAGATGATAGGTTGGGTTAGGTTAGGTTATATTACGCTATTGATGTATATAAAAGTCCCACGGACACGTAGAATCCAACTCGCCAGGAATGTGGTCAAATATTAGTGCCGAGATGATAGGTTGGGTTAGGTTAGGTCATATTACGTTATTGATGTATATAAAAGTCCCACGGAGACGTAGAAGCCAACTCGCCAGTAATGTGGTCAAATATTAGTGCCGACATGTTAGGTTGGTTTAGGTTAGGTTGTATTACGTTATAGATGTGTATAAAGGACCCACGGAGACGTAGAGGCCAACTCGCCAGGAATGTTGTCAAGTATTAACGCCGACATGTTAGGTTGGGTTAGGTTAGGTTATATTACGTTATTGATGTATATAAATGTCCCACGGAGACCTAGAGGCCAACTCGCTAGGATTGTTGTCAAATAATAGCTCCGAGAGGTTAGGTTGGGTTAGGTTACGTTATATTACGTTATTGATGTACATGAGGGTCGCACGGAGACGTAGAGGCCAACTGGCCAGGATTGTTGTCAAATAATAGCTCCGAGAGGTTAGGTTGGGTTAGGTTACGTTATATTACGTTATTGATGTACATGAGGGTCGCACGGAGACGTAGATGCCAACTCGCCAGGAATGTTGTCAAATATTACCGCCGACATGTTAGGTTGGGTTAGGTTTGGTTATATTTCGTTATTGATGTATATAAAGATCCCACGGATACGTAGAGGCAAACTCGCCGGGAATGTTGTCAAATATTGCCGCCGAGAGGTTAGGTTGTGTTAGGTTTGATTATGTTACATTATTGATGTATATAAAGGTCCGACGCAGACGTAGAGGCCAACTCGCCAGGAATGTTGTCAAATATTACCGCCGAGATGATAAGTTGGGTTAGGTTAGGTTATATTTAGTTATTGATGTATATGAAGGTCCCACGGATACGTGGAGGCCAACTCGCCAGGAATGTTGTCAAATATTACAGCCGCGATGTTAGATTGGGTTAGGTTAGGTTATATTACGTTATTGAGTTATATAGAGGTCCCACGGAGACGCAGAGGCCAACTCGCCAGGATTGTTGTCAAATAATAGCTCCGAGAGGTTAGGTTGGGTTAGGTTACGTTCTATTACGTTATTGATGTACATGAGGGTCGCACGGAGACGTAGATGCCAACTCGCCAGGAATGTTGTCAAATATTACCGCCGACATGTTAGGTTGGGTTAGGTTTGGTTATGTTACATTATTGATGTATATAAAGGTCCGACGCAGACGTAGAGGCCAACTCGCCAGGAATGTTGTCAAATATTACCGCCGAAATGATAGGTTGGGTTAGGTTAGGTTATATTTCGTTATTGATGTATATGAAGGTCCCACGGAGAGGTGGAGGCCAACTCGCCAGGAGTATTGTCAAATATTACAGCCGCGATGTTAGATTGGGTTAGGTTAGGTTATATTACGTTATTGATGTATATAAAGGTCCCACGGAGACGTAGATGCCAACTCGCCAGGAATGTTGTCAAATATTACCGCCGACATGTTAGGTTGGGTTAGGTTTGGTTATATTTCGTTATTGATGTATATAAAGGTCCCACGGATACGTAGAGGCCAACTCGCCAATAATGTTGTCAAATATTAACGCCGAGATGATAGGTCGGGTTAGGTTAGGTTATATTACGCTATTGATGTATATAAAAGTCCCACGGAGACGTAGAAGCCAACTCGCCTGGAATGTGGTCAAATATTAGTGCCGACATGTTAGGTTGGTTTAGGTTAGGTTGTATTACGTTATAGATGTGTATAAAGGACCCACGGAGACGTAGAGGCCAACTCGCCAGGAATGTTGTCAAGTATTAACGCCGACATGTTAGGTTGGGTTAGGTTAGGTTATATTACGCTATTGATGTATATAAAAGTCCCACGGACACGTAGAAGCCAACTCGCAAGGAATGTTGCCAAATATTACCGCCCAGATGATAGGTTGGGTTAGGTTAGGTTATATTACGTTATTGATGTATATAAAGGTCCCACGGAGACGTAGAGGCCAACAAGCCAGGAATGCTGCCAAATATTACCGCCGAGATGTTAGTTTGGGTTAGGTTAGGTTATATTACGTTATTGAGTTATATAGAGGTCCCACGGAGACGCAGAGGCCAACTCGCCAGGATTGTTGTCAAATAATAGCTCCGAGAGGTTAGGTTGGGTTAGGTTACGTTATATTACGTTATTGATGTACATGAGGGTCGCACGGAGACGTAGATGCCAACTCGCCAGGAATGTTGTCAAATATTACCGCCGAAATGTTAGGTTGGGTTAGGTTTGGTTATGTTACATTATTGATGTATATAAAGGTCCGACGCAGACGTAGAGGCCAACTCGCCAGGAATGTTGTCAAATATTACCGCCGATATGATAAGTTGGGTTAGGTTATGTTATATTTCGTTATTGATGTATATGAAGGTCCCACGGAGACGTGGAGGCCAACTCGCCAGGAATGATTTCAAATATTACCGCCGAGATGTTAGGTTGGTTTAGGTTAGGTTGTATTACGCTATAGACGTATACAGTGTTCCCACCGAGAAGTAGGGCTCGACTATCAAGGAATTTGGATAAATGGTACCCCGAGAGGTTAGGTTGGGTTAGGTTAGGTTATATTAGGTTATAAATGTGTATAAAGGACCCGCGGAGACGTAGAGGCTAACTCGCCAGGAATATTGTCAAATATTGCCGCCGAGATGATAGGTTGGGTTAGGTTAGGTTATATTACGTTATTGATGTATATAAATGTCCCACGCAGACGTAGAGGCCAACTCGCCAAGAATGTTGTCAAATATTACCGCCGAGATGATAGGTTGGGTTAGGTTAGGTTATATTACGCTATTGATGTATAAAAAGGTCCCACGCAGACGTAGAGGCCAACTCGCCAATAATGTTGTCAAATATTAACGCCGAGATGATAGGTTGGGTTAGGTTAGGTTATATTACGCTATTGATGTATATAAAAGTCCCACGGAGACGTAGAAGCCAACTCGCTAGGATTGTTGTCAAATAATAGCTCCGAGAGGTTAGGTTGGGTTAGGTTACGTTATATTACGTTATTGATGTACATGAGGGTCGCACGGAGACGTAGAGGCCAACTCGCCAGGATTGTTGTCAAACAATAGCTCCGAGAGGTTAGGTTGGGTTAGGTTACGTTATATTACGTTATTGATGTACATGAGGGTCGCACGGAGACGTAGATGCCAACTGGCCAGGATTGTTGTCAAATAATAGCTCCGAGAGGTTAGGTTGGGTTAGGTTACGTTATATTACGTTATTGATGTACATGAGGGTCGCACGGAAACGTAGATGCCAACTCGCCAGGAATGTTGTCAAATATTACCGCCGAGATGATAGGTTGGGTTAGGTTAGGTTATATTTCGTCATTGATGTATATGAAGGTCCCACGGAGACGTGGAGGCCAACTCGCCAGGAATGTTGTCAAATATTACAGCCGCGATGTTAGATTGGGTTAGATTAGGTTATATTACGTTATTGAGTTATATAGAGGTACCACGCAGACGTAGATGCCAACTCGCCAGGTATCTGGTCAGATATTACCGCCGAGATGAAAGGTTGGGTTAGTTTTGGTTATATTTCGTTATTGATGTATATGAATGTCCCACGGAGACGGAGAGGCCAACACGCCAGGAATGTTGTCAAATATTACCGCCAGGATGATAGGTTGGGTTAGGTTAGGTTATATTACGTTATTGATGTATATGTAGATCCTACGGAGACGTAGAGTCCAACTCGCCAGGTATCTGGTCAGATATTACCGCCGAGATGAAAGGTTGGGTTAGTTTTGGTTATATTTCGTTATTGATGTATATAAATGTCCCACGGAGACGGAGAGGCCAACTCGCCAGGAATGTTGTCAAATATTACCGCCGACATGTTAGGTTGGGTTAGGTTTGGTTATATTTCGTTATTGATGTATATAAAGGTCCCACGGATACGTAGAGGCAAACTCGCCAGGAATGTTGTCAAATATTGCCGCCGAGGTGATAGGTTGGGTTAGGTTAGGTTATATTACGCTATTGATGTATATAAAAGTCCCACGGACACGTAGAAGCCAATTCGCCAGGAATGTGGTCAAATATTAGTGCCGAGATGATAGGTTGGGTTAGGTTAGGTCATATTACGTTATTGATGTATATAAAGGTCCCACGCAGACGTAGAGGCCAACTCGCCAATAATGTTGTCAAATATTAACGCCGAGATGATAGGTTGGGTTAGGTTAGGTTATATTACGCTATTGATGTATATAAAAGTCCCACGGAGACGTCGAAGCCAACTCGCCAGGAATGTGGTCAAATATTAGTGCCGACATGTTAGGTTGGTTTAGGTTAGGTTGTATTACGTTATAGATGTGTATAAAGGACCCACGGAGACGTAGAGGCCAACTCGCCAGGAATGTTGTCAAGTATTAACGCCGATATGTTAGGTTGGGTTAGGTTAGGTTATGTTACGTTATTGATGTATATAAATGTCCCACGGAGACCTAGAGGCCAACTCGCTAGGATTGTTGTCAAATAATAGCTCCGAGAGGTTAGGTTGGGTTAGGTTACGTTATATTACGTTATTGATGTACATGAGGGTCGCACGGAGACGTAGAGGCCAACTCGCCAGGATTGTTGTCAAACAATAGCTCCGAGAGGTTAGGTTGGGTTAGGTTACGTTATATTACGTTATTGATGTACATGAGGGTCGCACGGAGACGTAGATGCCAACTCGCCAGGAATGTTGTCAAATATTACCGCCGACATGTTAGGTTGGGTTAGGTTTGGTTATATTTCGTTATTGATGTATATAAAGATCCCACGGATACGTAGAGGCAAACTCGCCGGGAATGTTGTCAAATATTGCCGCCGAGAGGTTAGGTTGTGTTAGGTTTGGTTATGTTACATTATTGATGTATATAAAGGTCCGACGCAGACGTAGAGGCCAACTCGCCAAGAATGTTGTCAAATATTACCGCCGAGATGATAGGTTGGGTTAGGTTAGGTTATATTACGCTATTGATGTATAAAAAGGTCCCACGCAGACGTAGAGGCCAACTCGCCAATAATGTTGTCAAATATTAACGCCGATATGATAGGTTGGGTTAGGTTAGGTTATATTACGCTATTGATGTATATAAAAGTCCCACGGATACGTAGAAGCCAACTCGCCAGGAATGTGGTCAAACATTAGTGCCGACATGTTTGGTTGGTTTAGGTTAGGTTGTATTACGTTATAGATGTGTATAAAGGACCCACGGAGACGTAGAGGCCAACTCGCCAGGAATGTCGTCAAGTATTAACGCCTACATGTTAGGTTGGGTTAGGTTAGGTTATATTACGTTACTGATGTATATAAATGTCCCACGGAGACCTAGAGGCCAACTTGCCTGGATTGTTGTCAAATAATAGCTCCGAGAGGTTAGTTTGGGTAAGGTTAGGTTATATTACGTTATTGAGTTATATAGAGGTCCCACGGAGACGTAGAGGCCAACTCGCCAGGATTGTTGTCAAATAATAGCTCCGAGAGGTTAGGTTGGGTTAGGTTACGTTATATTACGTTATTGATGTATATAAAGGTCCCACGGAGACGTAGAATCCAACTCGCAAGGAATGTTGCCAAATATTACCGCCCAGATGATAGGTTGGGTTAGGTTAGGTTATATTACGTTATTGATGTATATAAAGGTCCCACGCAGACGTAGAGGCCAACTCGCCAATAATGTTGTCAAATATTAACGCCGAGATGATAGGTTGGGTGTAGGTTAGGTTATATTACGCTATTGATGTATATAAAAGTCCCACGGAGACGTCGAAGCCAACTCGCCAGGAATGTGGTCAAATATTAGTGCCGACATGTTAGGTTGGTTTAGGTTAGGTTGTATTACGTTATAGATGTGTATAAAGGACCCACGGAGACGTAGAGGCCAACTCGCCAGGAATGTTGTCAAGTATTAACGCCGATATGTTAGGTTGGGTTAGGTTAGGTTATGTTACGTTATTGATGTATATAAATGTCCCACGGAGACCTAGAGGCCAACTCGCTAGGATTGTTGTCAAATAATAGCTCCGAGAGGTTAGGTTGGGTTAGGTTACGTTATATTACGTTATTGATGTACATGAGGGTCGCACGGAGACGTAGAGGCCAACTCGCCAGGATTGTTGTCAAACAATAGCTCCGAGAGGTTAGGTTGGGTTAGGTTACGTTATATTACGTTATTGATGTACATGAGGGTCGCACGGAGACGTAGATGCCAACTCGCCAGGAATGTTGTCAAATATTACCGCCGACATGTTAGGTTGGGTTAGGTTTGGTTATATTTCGTTATTGATGTATATAAAGATCCCACGGATACGTAGAGGCAAACTCGCCGGGAATGTTGTCAAATATTGCCGCCGAGAGGTTAGGTTGTGTTAGGTTTGGTTATGTTACATTATTGATGTATATAAAGGTCCGACGCAGACGTAGAGGCCAACTCGCCAAGAATGTTGTCAAATATTACCGCCGAGATGATAGGTTGGGTTAGGTTAGGTTATATTACGCTATTGATGTATAAAAAGGTCCCACGCAGACGTAGAGGCCAACTCGCCAATAATGTTGTCAAATATTAACGCCGATATGATAGGTTGGGTTAGGTTAGGTTATATTACGCTATTGATGTATATAAAAGTCCCACGGATACGTAGAAGCCAACTCGCCAGGAATGTGGTCAAACATTAGTGCCGACATGTTTGGTTGGTTTAGGTTAGGTTGTATTACGTTATAGATGTGTATAAAGGACCCACGGAGACGTAGAGGCCAACTCGCCAGGAATGTCGTCAAGTATTAACGCCTACATGTTAGGTTGGGTTAGGTTAGGTTATATTACGTTACTGATGTATATAAATGTCCCACGGAGACCTAGAGGCCAACTTGCCTGGATTGTTGTCAAATAATAGCTCCGAGAGGTTAGTTTGGGTAAGGTTAGGTTATATTACGTTATTGAGTTATATAGAGGTCCCACGGAGACGTAGAGGCCAACTCGCCAGGATTGTTGTCAAATAATAGCTCCGAGAGGTTAGGTTGGGTTAGGTTACGTTATATTACGTTATTGATGTATATAAAGGTCCCACGGAGACGTAGAATCCAACTCGCAAGGAATGTTGCCAAATATTACCGCCCAGATGATAGGTTGGGTTAGGTTAGGTTATATTACGTTATTGATGTATATAAAGGTCCCACGCAGACGTAGAGGCCAACTCGCCAATAATGTTGTCAAATATTAACGCCGAGATGATAGGTTGGGTTAGGTTAGGTTATATTACGCTATTGATGTATATAAAAGTCCCACGGAGACGTCGAAGCCAACTCGCCAGGAATGTGGTCAAATATTAGTGCCGACATGTTAGGTTGGTTTAGGTTAGGTTGTATTACGTTATAGATGTGTATAAAGGACCCACGGAGACGTAGAGGCCAACTCGCCAGGAATGTTGTCAAGTATTAACGCCGATATGTTAGGTTGGGTTAGGTTAGGTTATGTTACGTTATTGATGTATATAAATGTCCCACGGAGACCTAGAGGCCAACTCGCTAGGATTGTTGTCAAATAATAGCTCCGAGAGGTTAGGTTGGGTTAGGTTACGTTATATTACGTTATTGATGTACATGAGGGTCGCACGGAGACGTAGAGGCCAACTCGCCAGGATTGTTGTCAAACAATAGCTCCGAGAGGTTAGGTTGGGTTAGGTTACGTTATATTACGTTATTGATGTACATGAGGGTCGCACGGAGACGTAGATGCCAACTCGCCAGGAATGTTGTCAAATATTACCGCCGACATGTTAGGTTGGGTTAGGTTTGGTTATATTTCGTTATTGATGTATATAAAGATCCCACGGATACGTAGAGGCAAACTCGCCGGGAATGTTGTCAAATATTGCCGCCGAGAGGTTAGGTTGTGTTAGGTTTGGTTATGTTACATTATTGATGTATATAAAGGTCCGACGCAGACGTAGAGGCCAACTCGCCAAGAATGTTGTCAAATATTACCGCCGAGATGATAGGTTGGTTTAGGTTAGGTTATATTACGCTATTGATGTATAAAAAGGTCCCACGCAGACGTAGAGGCCAACTCGCCAATAATGTTGTCAAATATTAACGCCGATATGATAGGTTGGGTTAGGTTAGGTTATATTACGCTATTGATGTATATAAAAGTCCCACGGATACGTAGAAGCCAACTCGCCAGGAATGTGGTCAAACATTAGTGCCGACATGTTTGGTTGGTTTAGGTTAGGTTGTATTACGTTATAGATGTGTATAAAGGACCCACGGAGACGTAGAGGCCAACTCGCCAGGAATGTCGTCAAGTATTAACGCCTACATGTTAGGTTGGGTTAGGTTAGGTTATATTACGTTACTGATGTATATAAATGTCCCACGGAGACCTAGAGGCCAACTTGCCTGGATTGTTGTCAAATAATAGCTCCGAGAGGTTAGTTTGGGTAAGGTTAGGTTATATTACGTTATTGAGTTATATAGAGGTCCCACGGAGACGTAGAGGCCAACTCGCCAGGATTGTTGTCAAATAATAGCTCCGAGAGGTTAGGTTGGGTTAGGTTACGTGATATTACGTTATTGATGTATATAAAGGTCCCACGGAGACGTAGAATCCAACTCGCAAGGAATGTTGCCAAATATTACCGCCCAGATGATAGGTTGGGTTAGGTTAGGTTATATTACGTTATTGATGTATATAAAGGTCCCACGGAGACGTAGAGGCCAACAAGCCAGGAATGCTGCCAAATATTACCGCCGAGATGTTAGTTTGGGTTAGGTTAGGTTATATTACGTTATTGAGTTATATAGAGGTCCCACGGAGACGCAGAGGCCAACTCGCCAGGATTGTTGTCAAATAATAGCTCCGAGATGTTAGGTTGCGTTAGGTTAGGTTATATTTCGTTATTGATGTATATGAAGGTCCCACGGAGAGGTGGAGGCCAACTCGCCAGGAATATTGTCAAATATTACAGCCGCGATGTTAGATTGGGTTAGGTTAGGTTATATTACGTTATTGATGTATATAAAGGTCCCACGGAGACGTAGAGGCCAACAAGCCAGGAATGTTGCCAAATATTACCGCCGAGATGTTAGTTTGGGTTAGGTTAGGTTATATTACGTTATTGAGTTATATAGAGGTCCCACGGAGACGTAGAGGCCAACTCGCCAGGAATGATTTCAAATATTACCGCCGAGATGTTAGGTTGGTTTAGGTTAGGTTGTATTACGCTATAGACGTATACAGTGTTCCCACCGAGAAGTAGGGCCCGACTATCAAGGAATTTGGATAAATGGTACCCCGAGAGGTTAGGTTGGGTTAGGTTAGGTTATATTAGGTTATAAATGTGTATAAAGGACCCACGGAGACGTAGAGGCCAACTCGCCAGGAATATTGTCAAATATTGCCGCCGAGATGATAGGTTGGGTTAGGTTAGGTTATATTACGTTATGGATGTATATAAAGGTCCCACGCAGACGTAGAGGCCAACTCGCCAAGAATGTTGTCAAATATTAACGCCGAGATGATAGGTTGGGTTAGGTTAGGTTATATTACGCTATTGATGTATATAAAAGTCCCACGGAGACGTAGAAGCCAACTCGCCAGGAATGTGGTCAAATATTAGTGCCGACATGTTAGGTTGGTTTAGGTTAGGTTGTGTTACGTTATAGATGTGTATAAAGGACCCACGGAGACGTAGAGGCCAACTCGCCAGGAATGTCGTCAAGTATTAACGCCGACATGTTAGGTTGGGTTAGGTTAGGTTATATTACGTTATTGATGTATATAAATGTCCCACGGAGACCTAGAGGCCAACTCGCCAGGATTGTTGTCAAATAATAGCTCCGAGAGGTTAGGTTGGGTTAGGTTACGTTATATTACGTTATTGATGTACATGAGGGTCGCACGGATACGTAGATGCCAACTCGCCAGGAATGTTGTCAAATATTACCGCCGACATGTTAGGTTGGGTTAGGTATGGTTATATTTCGTTATTGATGTATATAAAGTTCCCACGGATACGTAGAGGCCAAGTCGCCAGGAATGCTGTCAAATATTGCCGCCGAGAGGTTAGGTTGAGTTAGGTTAGGTTATATTACGTTATTGATATATATCAAGGTCCAACGGAGACGTAGGGGCCAACTAGCCAGGAATATTGTCAAATATTGTCGCCGAGATGATAGGTTGGGTTAGGTTAGGTTATATTACGTTATTGATGTATATAAAGGTCCCACGGAGACGTAGAGGCCAACAAGCCAGGAATGTTGCCAAATATTACCGCCGACATGTTAGGTTGGGTTAGGTTTGGTTATATTTCGTTATTGATGTATATAAAGGTCCCACGGATACGTAGAGGCAAACTCGCCAGGAATGTTGTCAAATATTGCCGCCGAGATGATAGGTTGGGTTAGGTTAGGTTATATTACGCTATTGATGTATATAAAAGTCCCACGGACACGTAGAAGCCAACTCGCCAGGAATGTGGTCAAATATTAGTGCCGAGATGATAGGTTGGGTTAGGTTAGGTCATATTACGTTATTGATGTATATAAAGGTCCCACGCAGACGTAGAGGCCAACTCGCCAATAATGTTGTCAAATATTAACGCCGAGATGATAGGTTGGGTTAGGTTAGGTTATATTACGCTATTGATGTATATAAAAGTCCCACGGATACGTAGAAGCCAACTCGCCAGGAATGTGGTCAAATATTAGTGCCGAGATGATAGGTTGGGTTAGGTTAGGTCATATTACGTTATTGATGTATATAAAGGTCCCACGCAGACATAGAGGCCAACTCGCCAATAATGTTGTCAAATATTAACGCCGAGATGATAGGTTGGGTTAGGTTATGTTATATCACGCTATTGATGTATATAAAAGTCCCACGGATACGTAGAAGCCAACTCGCCAGGAATGTGGTCAAATATTAGTGCCGACATCTTAGGTTGGTTTAGGTTAGGTTGTATTACGTTATAGGTGTGTATAAAGGGACCCACGGAGACGTAGAGGCCAACTCGCCAGGAATGTTGTCAAGTATTAACGCCGACATGGTAGGTTGGGTTAGGTTAGGTTATATTACGTTATTGATGTATATAAATGTCCCACGGAGACCTAGAGGCCAACTCGCCAGGATTGTTGTCAAATAATAGCTCCGAGAGGTTAGGTTGGGTTAGGTTACGTTCTATTACGTTATTGATGTACATGAGGGTCGCACGGAGACGTAGATGCCAACTCGCCAGGAATGTTGTCAAATATTACCGCCGACATGTTAGGTTGGGTTAGGTTTGGTTATGTTACATTATTGATGTATATAAAGGTCCGACGCAGACGTAGAGGCCAACTCGCCAGGAATGTTGTCAAATATTACCGCCGAAATGATAGGTTGCGTTAGGTTAGGTTATATTTCGTTATTTATGTATATGAAGGTCCCACGGAGAGGTGGAGGCCAACTCGCCAGGAATATTGTCAAATATTACAGCCGCGATGTTAGATTGGGTTAGGTTAGGTTATATTACGTTATTGATGTATATAAAGGTCCCACGGAGACGTAGAGGCCAACAAGCCAGGAATGTTGCCAAATATTATCGCCGAGATGTTAGTTTGGGTTAGGTTAGGTTATATTACGTTATTGAGTTATATAGAGGTCCAACGGAGACGTAGAGGCCAACTCGCCAGGAATGATTTCAAATATTACCGCCGAGATGTTAGGTTGGTTTAGGTTAGGTTGTATTACGCTATAGACGTATACAGTGTTCCCACCGAGAAGTAGGGCCCGACTATCAAGGAATTTGGATAAATGGTACCCCGAGAGGTTAGGTTGGGTTAGGTTAGGTTATATTAGGTTATAAATGTGTATAAAGGACCCACGGAGACGTAGAGGCCAACTCGCCAGGAATATTGTCAAATATTGCCGCCGAGATGATAGGTTGGGTTAGGTTAGGTTATATTACGTTATGGATGTATATAAAGGTCCCACGCAGACGTAGAGGCCAACTCGCCAAGAATGTTGTCAAATATTAACGCCGAGATGATAGGTTGGGTTAGGTTAGGTTATATTACGCTATTGATGTATATAAAAGTCCCACGGAGACGTAGAAGCCAACTCGCCAGGAATGTGGTCAAATATTAGTGCCGACATGTTAGGTTGGTTTAGGTTAGGTTGTATTACGTTATAGATGTGTATAAAGGACCCACGGAGACGTAGAGGCCAACTCGCCAGGAATGTCGTCAAGTATTAACGCCGACATGTTAGGTTGGGTTAGGTTAGGTTATATTACGTTATTGATGTATATAAATGTCCCACGGAGACCTAGAGGCCAACTCGCCAGGATTGTTGTCAAATAATAGCTCCGAGAGGTTAGGTTGGGTTAGGTTACGTTATATTACGTTATTGATGTACATGAGGGTCG
Source organism: Xylocopa violacea (assembly GCA_963969225.1). Lineage (NCBI taxonomy): Eukaryota > Metazoa > Arthropoda > Insecta > Hymenoptera > Apidae > Xylocopa > Xylocopa violacea. Next base: position 1,030,772 of record CAXAJV010000021.1, on the reverse strand, counting down.
CACGGATACGTAGATGCCAACTCGCCAGGAATGTTGTCAAATATTACCGCCGACATGTTAGGTTGGGTTAGGTATGGTTATATTTCGTTATTGATGTATATAAAGGTCCCACGGATACGTAGAGGCCAAGTCGCCAGGAATGCTGTCAAATATTGCCGCCGAGAGGTTAGGTTGAGTTAGGTTAGGTTATATTACGTTATTGATATATATCAAGGTCCAACGGAGACGTAGGGGCCAACTCGCCAGGAATATTGTCAAATATTGCCGCCGAGATGATAGGTTGGGTTAGGTTAGGTTATATTACGTTATTGATGTATATAAAGGTCCCACGGAGACGTAGAGGCCAACAAGCCAGGCATGTTGCCAAATATTACCGCCGACATGTTAGGTTGGGTTAGGTTTGGTTATATTTCGTTATTGATGTATATAAAGGTCCCACGGATACGTAGAGGCAAACTCGCCAGGAATGTTGTCAAATATTGCCGCCGAGATGATAGGTTGGGTTAGGTTAGGTTATATTACGCTATTGATGTATATAAAAGTCCCACGGACACGTAGAAGCCAACTCGCCAGGAATGTGGTCAAATATTAGTGCCGAGATGATAGGTTGGGTTAGGTTAGGTCATATTACGTTATTGATGTATATAAAGGTCCCACGCAGACGTAGAGGCCAACTCGCCAATAATGTTGTCAAATATTAACGCCGAGATGATAGGTTGGGTTAGGTTAGGTTATATTACGCTATTGATGTATATAAAAGTCCCACGGATACGTAGAAGCCAACTCGCCAGGAATGTGGTCAAATATTAGTGCCGAGATGATAGGTTGGGTTAGGTTAGGTCATATTACGTTACTGATGTATATAAAGATCCCACGCAGACATAGAGGCCAACTCGCCAATAATGTTGTCAAATATTAACGCCGAGATGATAGGTTGGGTTAGGTTATGTTATATCACGCTATTGATGTATATAAAAGTCCCACGGATACGTAGAAGCCAACTCGCCAGGAATGTGGTCAAATATTAGTGCCGACATCTTAGGTTGGTTTAGGTTAGGTTGTATTACGTTATAGGTGTGTATAAAGGGACCCACGGAGACGTAGAGGCCAACTCGCCAGGAATGTTGTCAAGTATTAACGCCGACATGGTAGGTTGGGTTAGGTTAGGTTATATTACGTTATTGATGTATATAAATGTCCCACGGAGACCTAGAGGCCAACTCGCCAGGATTGTTGTCAAATAATAGCTCCGAGAGGTTAGGTTGGGTTAGGTTACGTTATATTACGTTATTGATGTACATGAGGGTCGCACGGAGACGTAGATGCCAACTCGCCAGGAATGTTGTCAAATATTACCGCCGACATGTTAGGTTGGGTTAGGTATGGTTATATTTCGTTATTGATGTATATAAAGGTCCCACGGATACGTAGAGGCCAACTCGACGGGAATGTTGCCAAATATTACCGCCGAGATGTTAGTTTGGGTTAGGTTAGGTTATATTACGTTATTGAGTTATATAGAGGTCCCACGGAGACGTAGAGGCCAACTCGCCAGGATTGTTGCCAAATAATAGCTCCGAGAGGTAAGGTTGGGTTAGGTTACGTTATATTACGTTATTGATGTACATGAGGGTCGCACGGAGACGTAGATGCCAACTCGCCAGGAATGTTGTCAAATATTACCGCCGACATGTTAGGTTGGGTTAGGTATGGTTATATTTCGTTATTGATGTATATAAAGGTCCCACGAATACGTAGAGGCCAACTCGCCAGGAATGCTGTCAAATATTGCCGCCGAGAGGTTAGGTTGAGTTAGGTTAGGTTATATGACGTTATTGATATATATCAAGGTCCAACGGAGACGTAGGGGCCAACTCGCGAGGGATATTGTCAAATATTGCCGCCGAGATGATAGGTTGGGTTAGGTTAGGTTATATTACGTTATTGATGTATATAAAGGTCCCACGGAGACGTAGAGGCCAACAAGCCGGGAATGTTGCCAAATATTACCGACGAGATGTTAGTTTGGGTTAGGTTAGGTTATATTACGTTATTGAGTTATATAGAGGTCCCACGAAGACGTAGAGGCCAACTCGCCAGGATTGTTGTCAAATAATAGCTCCGCGAGGTTAGGTTGGGTTAGGTTAGGTTATATTACGTTATTGATGTATATAAATGTCCCACGGAGACGTAGAGGCCAACTCGCCAGGAATGTTGTCAAATATTGCCGCCGAGAGGTTAGGTTGGGTTAGGTTAGGTTATATTACGTTATTGATGTATATAAATGTCCCACGGAGACCTAGAGGCCAACTCGCCAGGATTGTTGTCAAATAATAGCTCCGAGAGGTTAGGTTGGGTTAGGTTACGTTATATTACGTTATTGATGTACATGAGGGTCGCACGGATACGTAGATGCCAACTCGCCAGGAATGTTGTCAAATATTACCGCCGACATGTTAGGTTGGGTTAGGTATGGTTATATTTCGTTATTGATGTATATAAAGTTCCCACGGATACGTAGAGGCCAAGTCGCCAGGAATGCTGTCAAATATTGCCGCCGAGAGGTTAGGTTGAGTTAGGTTAGGTTATATTACGTTATTGATATATATCAAGGTCCAACGGAGACGTAGGGGCCAACTAGCCAGGAATATTGTCAAATATTGTCGCCGAGATGATAGGTTGGGTTAGGTTAGGTTATATTACGTTATTGATGTATATAAAGGTCCCACGGAGACGTAGAGGCCAACAAGCCAGGAATGTTGCCAAATATTACCGCCGACATGTTAGGTTGGGTTAGGTTTGGTTATATTTCGTTATTGATGTATATAAAGGTCCCACGGATACGTAGAGGCAAACTCGCCAGGAATGTTGTCAAATATTGCCGCCGAGATGATAGGTTGGGTTAGGTTAGGTTATATTACGCTATTGATGTATATAAAAGTCCCACGGACACGTAGAAGCCAACTCGCCAGGAATGTGGTCAAATATTAGTGCCGAGATGATAGGTTGGGTTAGGTTAGGTCATATTACGTTATTGATGTATATAAAGGTCCCACGCAGACGTAGAGGCCAACTCGCCAATAATGTTGTCAAATATTAACGCCGAGATGATAGGTTGGGTTAGGTTAGGTTATATTACGCTATTGATGTATATAAAAGTCCCACGGATACGTAGAAGCCAACTCGCCAGGAATGTGGTCAAATATTAGTGCCGAGATGATAGGTTGGGTTAGGTTAGGTCATATTACGTTATTGATGTATATAAAGGTCCCACGCAGACATAGAGGCCAACTCGCCAATAATGTTGTCAAATATTAACGCCGAGATGATAGGTTGGGTTAGGTTATGTTATATCACGCTATTGATGTATATAAAAGTCCCACGGATACGTAGAAGCCAACTCGCCAGGAATGTGGTCAAATATTAGTGCCGACATCTTAGGTTGGTTTAGGTTAGGTTGTATTACGTTATAGGTGTGTATAAAGGGACCCACGGAGACGTAGAGGCCAACTCGCCAGGAATGTTGTCAAGTATTAACGCCGACATGGTAGGTTGGGTTAGGTTAGGTTATATTACGTTATTGATGTATATAAATGTCCCACGGAGACCTAGAGGCCAACTCGCCAGGATTGTTGTCAAATAATAGCTCCGAGAGGTTAGGTTGGGTTAGGTTACGTTCTATTACGTTATTGATGTACATGAGGGTCGCACGGAGACGTAGATGCCAACTCGCCAGGAATGTTGTCAAATATTACCGCCGACATGTTAGGTTGGGTTAGGTTTGGTTATGTTACATTATTGATGTATATAAAGGTCCGACGCAGACGTAGAGGCCAACTCGCCAGGAATGTTGTCAAATATTACCGCCGAAATGATAGGTTGCGTTAGGTTAGGTTATATTTCGTTATTTATGTATATGAAGGTCCCACGGAGAGGTGGAGGCCAACTCGCCAGGAATATTGTCAAATATTACAGCCGCGATGTTAGATTGGGTTAGGTTAGGTTATATTACGTTATTGATGTATATAAAGGTCCCACGGAGACGTAGAGGCCAACAAGCCAGGAATGTTGCCAAATATTATCGCCGAGATGTTAGTTTGGGTTAGGTTAGGTTATATTACGTTATTGAGTTATATAGAGGTCCAACGGAGACGTAGAGGCCAACTCGCCAGGAATGATTTCAAATATTACCGCCGAGATGTTAGGTTGGTTTAGGTTAGGTTGTATTACGCTATAGACGTATACAGTGTTCCCACCGAGAAGTAGGGCCCGACTATCAAGGAATTTGGATAAATGGTACCCCGAGAGGTTAGGTTGGGTTAGGTTAGGTTATATTAGGTTATAAATGTGTATAAAGGACCCACGGAGACGTAGAGGCCAACTCGCCAGGAATATTGTCAAATATTGCCGCCGAGATGATAGGTTGGGTTAGGTTAGGTTATATTACGTTATGGATGTATATAAAGGTCCCACGCAGACGTAGAGGCCAACTCGCCAAGAATGTTGTCAAATATTAACGCCGAGATGATAGGTTGGGTTAGGTTAGGTTATATTACGCTATTGATGTATATAAAAGTCCCACGGAGACGTAGAAGCCAACTCGCCAGGAATGTGGTCAAATATTAGTGCCGACATGTTAGGTTGGTTTAGGTTAGGTTGTATTACGTTATAGATGTGTATAAAGGACCCACGGAGACGTAGAGGCCAACTCGCCAGGAATGTCGTCAAGTATTAACGCCGACATGTTAGGTTGGGTTAGGTTAGGTTATATTACGTTATTGATGTATATAAATGTCCCACGGAGACCTAGAGGCCAACTCGCCAGGATTGTTGTCAAATAATAGCTCCGAGAGGTTAGGTTGGGTTAGGTTACGTTATATTACGTTATTGATGTACATGAGGGTCGCACGGATACGTAGATGCCAACTCGCCAGGAATGTTGTCAAATATTACCGCCGACATGTTAGGTTGGGTTAGGTATGGTTATATTTCGTTATTGATGTATATAAAGGTCCCACGGATACGTAGAGGCCAAGTCGCCAGGAATGCTGTCAAATATTGCCGCCGAGAGGTTAGGTTGAGTTAGGTTAGGTTATATTACGTTATTGATATATATCAAGGTCCAACGGAGACGTAGGGGCCAACTCGCCAGGAATATTGTCAAATATTGCCGCCGAGATGATAGGTTGGGTTAGGTTAGGTTATATTACGTTATTGATGTATATAAAGGTCCCACGGAGACGTAGAGGCCAACAAGCCAGGCATGTTGCCAAATATTACCGCCGACATGTTAGGTTGGGTTAGGTTTGGTTATATTTCGTTATTGATGTATATAAAGGTCCCACGGATACGTAGAGGCAAACTCGCCAGGAATGTTGTCAAATATTGCCGCCGAGATGATAGGTTGGGTTAGGTTAGGTTATATTACGCTATTGATGTATATAAAAGTCCCACGGACACGTAGAAGCCAACTCGCCAGGAATGTGGTCAAATATTAGTGCCGAGATGATAGGTTGGGTTAGGTTAGGTCATATTACGTTATTGATGTATATAAAGGTCCCACGCAGACGTAGAGGCCAACTCGCCAATAATGTTGTCAAATATTAACGCCGAGATGATAGGTTGGGTTAGGTTAGGTTATATTACGCTATTGATGTATATAAAAGTCCCACGGATACGTAGAAGCCAACTCGCCAGGAATGTGGTCAAATATTAGTGCCGAGATGATAGGTTGGGTTAGGTTAGGTCATATTACGTTACTGATGTATATAAAGATCCCACGCAGACATAGAGGCCAACTCGCCAATAATGTTGTCAAATATTAACGCCGAGATGATAGGTTGGGTTAGGTTATGTTATATCACGCTATTGATGTATATAAAAGTCCCACGGATACGTAGAAGCCAACTCGCCAGGAATGTGGTCAAATATTAGTGCCGACATCTTAGGTTGGTTTAGGTTAGGTTGTATTACGTTATAGGTGTGTATAAAGGGACCCACGGAGACGTAGAGGCCAACTCGCCAGGAATGTTGTCAAGTATTAACGCCGACATGGTAGGTTGGGTTAGGTTAGGTTATATTACGTTATTGATGTATATAAATGTCCCACGGAGACCTAGAGGCCAACTCGCCAGGATTGTTGTCAAATAATAGCTCCGAGAGGTTAGGTTGGGTTAGGTTACGTTATATTACGTTATTGATGTACATGAGGGTCGCACGGAGACGTAGATGCCAACTCGCCAGGAATGTTGTCAAATATTACCGCCGACATGTTAGGTTGGGTTAGGTATGGTTATATTTCGTTATTGATGTATATAAAGGTCCCACGGATACGTAGAGGCCAACTCGACGGGAATGTTGCCAAATATTACCGCCGAGATGTTAGTTTGGGTTAGGTTAGGTTATATTACGTTATTGAGTTATATAGAGGTCCCACGGAGACGTAGAGGCCAACTCGCCAGGATTGTTGCCAAATAATAGCTCCGAGAGGTAAGGTTGGGTTAGGTTACGTTATATTACGTTATTGATGTACATGAGGGTCGCACGGAGACGTAGATGCCAACTCGCCAGGAATGTTGTCAAATATTACCGCCGACATGTTAGGTTGGGTTAGGTATGGTTATATTTCGTTATTGATGTATATAAAGGTCCCACGAATACGTAGAGGCCAACTCGCCAGGAATGCTGTCAAATATTGCCGCCGAGAGGTTAGGTTGAGTTAGGTTAGGTTATATGACGTTATTGATATATATCAAGGTCCAACGGAGACGTAGGGGCCAACTCGCGAGGGATATTGTCAAATATTGCCGCCGAGATGATAGGTTGGGTTAGGTTAGGTTATATTACGTTATTGATGTATATAAAGGTCCCACGGAGACGTAGAGGCCAACAAGCCGGGAATGTTGCCAAATATTACCGACGAGATGTTAGTTTGGGTTAGGTTAGGTTATATTACGTTATTGAGTTATATAGAGGTCCCACGAAGACGTAGAGGCCAACTCGCCAGGATTGTTGTCAAATAATAGCTCCGCGAGGTTAGGTTGGGTTAGGTTAGGTTATATTACGTTATTGATGTATATAAATGTCCCACGGAGACGTAGAGGCCAACTCGCCAGGAATGTTGTCAAATATTGCCGCCGAGAGGTTAGGTTGAGTTAGGTTAGGTTATATTACGTTATTGATATATATCAAGGTCAACGGAGACCTAGTGGCCAACTCGCCAGGAATATTGTCAAATATTGCTGCCGAGATAATAGGTTGGGTTAGGTTAGGTTATATTACGTTATTGATGTATATAAAGGTCCCACGGAGACGTAGAGGCCAACAACCCAGGAATGTTGCCAAATATTACCGCCGAGATGTTAGTTTGGGTTAGGTTAGGTTATATTACGTTATTGAGTTATATAGAGGTCCCACGGAGACGTAGAGGCCAACTCGCCAGGATTGTTGTCAAATAATAGCTCCGAGAGGTTAGGTTGGGTTAGGTTACGTTATATTACGTTATTGATGTACATGAGGGTCGCACGGAGACGTAGATGCCAACTCGCCAGGAATGTTGTCAAATATTACCGCCGACATGTTAGGTTGGGTTAGGTTTGGTTATATTTCGTTATTGATGTATATAAGGATCCCACGGATACGTAGAGGCAAACTCGCCGGGAATGTTGTCAAATATTGCCGCCGAGATGATAGGTTGGGTTAGGTTAGGTTATAATACGCTATTGATGTATATAAAAGTCCCACGGACACGTAGAAGCCAACTCGCCAGGAATATGGTCAAATATTAGTGCCGAGATGATAGGTTGGGTTAGGTTAGGTCATATTACGTTATTGATGTATATAAAGGTCCCACGCAGACGTAGAGGCCAACTCGCCAATAATGTTGTCAAATATTAACGCCGAGATGATAGGTTGGGTTAGGTTAGGTTATATTACGCTATTGATGTATATAAAAGTCCCACGGAGACGTAGAAGCCAAATCGCCAGGAATGTGGTCAAATATTAGTGCCGACATGTTAGGTTGGTTTAGGTTACGTTGTATTACGTTATAGATGTGTATAAAGGACCCACGGAGACGTAGAGGCCAACTCGCCAGGAATGTTGTCAAATATTACAGCCGCGATGTTAGATTGGGTTAGGTTAGGTTATATTACGTTATTGAGTTATATAGAGGTCCCACGGAGACGTAGAGGCCAACTCGCCAGGATTGTTGTCAAATAATAGCTCCGATATGTTAGGTTGGGTTAGGTTACGTTATATTACGTTATTGATGTACATGAGGGTCGTACGGAGACGTAGATGCCAACTCGCCAGGAATGTTGTCAAATATTACCGCCGACATGTTAGGTTGGGTTAGGTTTGGTTATATTTCGTTATTGATGTATATAAAGATCCCACGGATACGTAGAGGCAAACTCGCCAGGAATGTTGTCAAATATTATAGCCGCGATGTTAGATTGGGTTAGGTTAGGTTATATTACGTTATTGAGTTATATAGAGGTCCCACGGAGACCTAGAGGCCAACTCGCCAGGATTGTTGTCAAATAATAGCTCCGAGAGGTTAGGTTGTGTTAGGTTACGTTATATTACGTTATTGATGTACATGAGGGTCGCACGGAGACGTAGATGCCAACTCGCCAATAATGTTGTCAAATATTAACGCCGAGATGATAGGTTGGGTTAGGTTATGTTATATTACGCTATTGATGTATATAAAAGTCCCACGGATACGTAGAAGCCAACTCGCCAGGAATGTGGTCAAATATTAGTGCCGACATCTTAGGTTGGTTTAGGTTAGGTTGTATTACGTTATAGATGTATATAAAGGGACCCACGGAGACGTAGAGACCAACTCGCCAGGAATGTTGTCAAGTATTAACGCCGACATGGTAGGTTGGGTTAGGTTAGGTTATATTACGTTATTGATGTATATAAATGTCCCACGGAGACCTAGAGGCCAACTCGCCAGGATTGTTGTCAAATAATAGCTCCAAGAGGTTAGGTTGGGTTAAGTTACGTTATATTACGTTATTGATGTACATGAGGGTCGCACGGAGACGTAGATGCCAACTCGCCAGGAATGTGGTCAAATATTAGTGCCGACATGTTAGGTTGGTTTAGGTTAGGTTATATTACGTTATTGATGTATATAAATGTCCCACGGAGACCTAGAGGCCAACTCGCTAGGACTGTTGTCAAATAATAGCTCCGAGAGGTTAGATTCTGTTAGGTTACGTTATATTACGTTATTGATGTACATGAGGGTCGCACGGAGACGTAGAGGCCAACTCGCCAGGATTGTTGTCAAATAATAGCTCCGGGAGGTTAGGTTGGGTTAGGTTACGTTATATTACGTTATTGATGTACATGAGGGTCGCACGGAGACGTAGATGCCAACTCGCCAGGAATGTTGTCAAATATTACCGCCGACATGTTAGGTTGGGTTAGGTTTGGTTATATTTCGTTACTGATGTATATAAAGATCCCACGGATACGTAGAGGCAAACTCACCGGGAATGTTGTCAAATATTGCCGCCGAGAGGTTAGGTTGTGTTAGGTTTGGTTATGTTACATTGTTAATGTATATAAAGGTCCGACGCAGACGTAGAGGCCAACTCGCCAGGAATGTTGTCAAATATTACCGCCAACATGTTAGGTTGGGTTAGGTATGGTTATATTTCGTTATTGATGTATATAAAGGTCAGACGGATACGTAGAGGCAAACTCGCCAGGAATGTTGTCAAATATTGCCGCCGAGATGATAAGTTGGGTTAGGTTAGGTTATATTACGCTATTGATGAATATAAATGTCCCACGGACACGTAGAAGCCAACTCGCCAGGAATGTGGTCAAATATTAGTGCCGAGATGATAGGTTGGGTTCGGTTACGTTGTATTACGTTATAGATGTGTATAAAGGACCCACGGAGACGTAGAGGCCAACTCGCCAGGAATGTTGTCAAATATTACAGCCGCGATGTTAGATTGGGATAGGTTAGGTTATATTACGTTATTGAGTTATATAGAGGTCCCACGGAGACGTAGAGGCCAACTCGCCAGGAATGTGGTCAAATATTAGTGCCGAGATGATAGGTTGGGTTAGGTTAGGTCATATTACGTTATTGATGTATATAAAGGTCCCACGCAGACATAGAGGCCAAATCGCCAATAATGTTGTCAAATATTAACGCCGAGATGATAGGTTGGGTTAGGTTATGTTATATTACGCTATTGATGTATATAAAAGTCCCACGGATACGTAGAAGCCAACTCGCCAGGAATGTGGTCAAATATTAGTGCCGACATCTTAGGTTGGTTTAGGTTAGGTTGTATTACGTTATAGGTGTGTATAAAGGGACCCACGGAGACGTAGAGGCCAACTCGCCAGGAATGTTGTCAAGTATTAACGCCGACATGGTAGGTTGGGTTAGGTTAGGTTATATTACGTTATTGATGTATATAAATGTCCCACGGAGACCTAGAGGCCAACTCGCCAGGATTGTTGTCAAATAATAGCTCCAAGAGGTTAGGTTGGGTTAGGTTACGTTATATTACGTTATTGATGTACATGAGGGTCGCACGGAGACGTAGATGCCAACTCGCCAGGAATGTTGTCAAATATTACCGCCGACATGTTAGGTTGGGTTAGGTATGGTTATATTTCGTTATTCATGTATATAAAGGTCCCACGGATACGTAGAGGCCAACTCGACGGGAATGTTGCCAAATATTACCGCCGAGATGTTAGTTTGGGTTAGGTTAGGTTATATTACGTTATTGAGTTATATAGAGGTCCCACGGAGACGTAGAGGCCAACTCGCCAGGATTGTTGCCAAATAATAGCTCCGAGAGGTAAGGTTGGGTTAGGTTACGTTATATTACGTTATTGATGTACATGAGGGTCGCACGGAGACGTAGATGCCAACTCGCCAGGAATGTTGTCAAATATTACCGCCGACATGTTAGGTTGGGTTAGGTATGGTTATATTTCGTTATTGATGTATATAAATGTCCCACGGAGACGTAGAGGCCAACTCGCCAGGAATGTTGTCAAATATTGCCGCCGAGAGGTTAGGTTGAGTTAGGTTAGGTTATATTACGTTATTGGTATATATCAAGGTCAACGGAGACCTAGTGGCCAACTCGCCAGGAATATTGTCAAATATTGCTGCCGAGATAATAGGTTGGGTTAGGTTAGGTTATATTACGTTATTGATGTATATAAAGGTCCCACGGAGACGTAGAGGCAAACAACCCAGGAATGTTGCCAAATATTACCGCCGAGATGTTAGTTTGGGTTAGGTTAGGTTATATTACGTTATTGAGTTATATAGAGGTCCCACGGAGACGTAGAGGCCAACTCGCCAGGATTGTTGTCAAATAATAGCTCCGAGAGGTTAGGTTGGGTTAGGTTACGTTATATTACGTTATTGATGTACATGAGGGTCGCACGGAGACGTAGATGCCAACTCGCCAGGAATGTTGTCAAATATTACCGCCGACATGTTAGGTTGGGTTAGGTTTGGTTATATTTCGTTATTGATGTATATAAAGATCCCACGGATACGTAGAGGCAAACTCGCCGGGAATGTTGTCAAATATTGCCGCCGAGATGATAGGTTGGGTTAGGTTAGGTTATAATACGCTATTGATGTATATAAAAGTCCCACGGACACGTAGAAGCCAACTCGCCAGGAATATGGTCAAATATTAGTGCCGAGATGATAGGTTGGGTTAGGTTAGGTCATATTACGTTATTGATGTATATAAAGGTCCCACGCAGACGTAGAGGCCAACTCGCCAATAATGTTGTCAAATATTAACGCCGAGATGATAGGTTGGGTTAGGTTATGTTATATTACGCTATTGATGTATATAAAAGTCCCACGGATACGTAGAAGCCAACTCGCCAGGAATGTGGTCAAATATTAGTGCCGACATCTTAGGTTGGTTTAGGTTAGGTTGTATTACGTTATAGATGTATATAAAGGGACCCACGGAGACGTAGAGGCCAACTCGCCAGGAATGTTGTCAAGTATTAACGCCGACATGGTAGGTTGGGTTAGGTTAGGTTATATTACGTTATTGATGTATATAAATGTCCCACGGAGACCTAGAGGCCAACTCGCTAGGACTGTTGTCAAATAATAGCTCCGAGAGGTTAGATTCTGTTAGGTTACGTTATATTACGTTATTGATGTACATGAGGGTCGCACGGAGACGTAGATGCCAACTCGCCAGGAATGTTGTCAAATATTACCGCCGACATGTTAGGTTGGGTTAGGTTTGGTTATATTTCGTTATTGATGTATATAAAGATCCCACGGATACGTAGAGGCAAACTCGCCGGGAATGTCGTCAAATATTGCCGCCGAGAGGTTAGGTTGTGTTAGGTTTGGTTATGTTACATTGTTAATGTATATAAAGGTCCGACGCAGACGTAGAGGCCAACTCGCCAGGTATGTTGTCAAATATTACCGCCGACATGTTAGGTTGGGTTAGGTATGGTTATATTTCGTTATTGATGTATATAAAGGTCCCACGGATACGTAGAGGCAAACTCGCCAGGAATGTTGTCAAATATTGCCGCCGAGATGATAAGTTGGGTTAGGTTAGGTTATATTACGCTATTGATGTATATAAATGTCCCACGGACACGTAGAAGCCAACTCGCCAGGAATGTGGTCAAATATTAGTGCCGAGATGATAGGTTGGGTTCGGTTAGGTCATATTACGTTATTGATGTATACAAAGGTCCCACGCAGAAGTAGAGGCCAACTCGCCAATAATGTTGTCAAATATTAACGCCGAGATGATAGGTTGGGTTAGGTTAGGTTATATTACGCTATTGATGTATATAAAAGTCCCACGGAGACGTAGAAGCCAAATCGCCAGGAATGTGGTCAAATATTAGTGCCGACATGTTAGGTTGGTTTAGGTTACGTTGTATTACGTTATAGATGTGTATAAAGGACCCACGGAGACGTAGAGGCCAACTCGCCAGGAATGTTGTCAAATATTACAGCCGCGATGTTAGATTGGGTTAGGTTAGGTTATATTACGTTATTGAGTTATATAGAGGTCCCACGGAGACGTAGAGGCCAACTCGCCAGGATTGTTGTCAAATAATAGCTCCGAGAGTTTAGGTTGGGTTAGGTTACGTTATATTACGTTATTGATGTACATGAGGGTCGCACGGGGACGTAGATGCCAACTCGCCAGGAATGTTGTCAAATATTACCGCCGACATGTTAGGTTGGGTTAGGTTTGGTTATATTTCGTTATTGATGTATATAAAGATCCCACGGATACGTAGAGGCAAACTCGCCAGGAATGTTGTCAAATATTGCCGCCGAGATGATAGGTTGGGTTAGGTTAGGTTATAATACGCTATTGATGTATATAAAAGTCCCACGGACACGTAGAAGCCAACTCGCCAGGAATATGGTCAAATATTAGTGCCGAGATGATAGGTTGGGTTAGGTTAGGTCATATTACGTTATTGATGTATATAAAGGTCCCACGCAGACGTAGAGGCCAACTCGCCAATAATGTTGTCAAATATTAACGCCGAGATGATAGGTTGGGTTAGGTTATGTTATATTACGCTATTGATGTATATAAAAGTCCCACGGATACGTAGAAGCCAACTCGCCAGGAATGTGGTCAAATATTAGTGCCGACATCTTAGGTTGGTTTAGGTTAGGTTGTATTACGTTATAGATGTATATAAAGGGACCCACGGAGACGTAGAGGCCAACTCGCCAGGAATGTTGTCAACTATTAACGCCGACATGGTAGGTTGGGTTAGGTTAGGTTATATTACGTTATTGATGTATATAAATGTCCCACGGAGACCTAGAGGCCAACTCGCCGGGAATGTTGTCAAATATTGCCGCCGAGAGGTTAGGTTGTGTTAGGTTTGGTTATGTTACATTGTTAATGTATATAAAGGTCCGACGCAGACGTAGAGGCCAACTCGCCAGGTATGTTGTCAAATATTACCGCCGACATGTTAGGTTGGGTTAGGTATGGTTATATTTCGTTATTGATGTATATAAAGGTCCCACGGATACGTAGAGGCAAACTCGCCAGGAATGTTGTCAAATATTGCCGCCGAGATGATAAGTTGGGTTAGGTTAGGTTATATTACGCTATTGATGTATATAAATGTCCCACGGACACGTAGAAGCCAACTCGCCAGGAATGTGGTCAAATATTAGTGCCGAGATGATAGGTTGGGTTCGGTTAGGTCATATTACGTTATTGATGTATACAAAGGTCCCACGCAGAAGTAGAGGCCAACTCGCCAATAATGTTGTCAAATATTAACGCCGAGATGATAGGTTGGGTTAGGTTAGGTTATATTACGCTATTGATGTATATAAAAGTCCCACGGAGACGTAGAAGCCAAATCGCCAGGAATGTGGTCAAATATTAGTGCCGACATGTTAGGTTGGTTTAGGTTACGTTGTATTACGTTATAGATGTGTATAAAGGACCCACGGAGACGTAGAGGCCAACTCGCCAGGAATGTTGTCAAATATTACAGCCGCGATGTTAGATTGGGTTAGGTTAGGTTATATTACGTTATTGAGTTATATAGAGGTCCCACGGAGACGTAGAGGCCAACTCGCCAGGATTGTTGTCAAATAATAGCTCCGAGAGGTTAGGTTGGGTTAGGTTACGTTATATTACGTTATTGATGTACATGAGGGTCGTACGGAGACGTAGATGCCAACTCGCCAGGAATGTTGTCAAATATTACCGCCGACATGTTAGGTTGGGTTAGGTTTGGTTATATTTCGTTATTGATGTATATAAAGATCCCACGGATACGTAGAGGCAAACTCGCCAGGAATGTTGTCAAATATTACAGCCGCGATGTTAGATTGGGTTAGGTTAGGTTATATTACGTTATTGAGTTATATAGAGGTCCCACGGAGACCTAGAGGCCAACTCGCCAGGATTGTTGTCAAATAATAGCTCCGAGAGGTTAGGTTGTGTTAGGTTACGTTATATTACGTTATTGATGTACATGAGGGTCGCACGGAGACGTAGATGCCAACTCGCCAGGAATGTTGTCAAATATTACCGCCGACATGTTAGGTTGGGTTAGGTTTGGTTATATTTCGTTATTGATGTATATAAAGATCCCACGGATACGTAGAGGCAAACTCGCCGGGAATGTTGTCAAATATTGCCGCCGAGATGACAGGTTGGGTTAGGTTAGGTTATATTACGCTATTGATGTATATAAAAGTCCCACAGACACGTAGAAGCCAACTCGCCAGGAATGTGGTCAAATATTAGTGCCGAGATGATAGGTTGGGTTAGGTTAGGTCATATTACGTTATTGATGTATATAAAGGTCCCACGCAGACGTAGAGGCCAACTCGCCAATAATGTTGTCAAATATTAACGCCGAGATGATAGGTTGGGTTAGGTTATGTTATATTACGCTATTGATGTATATAAAAGTCCCACGGATACGTAGAAGCCAACTCGCCAGGAATGTGGTCAAATATTAGTGCCGACATCTTAGGTTGGTTTAGGTTAGGTTGTATTACGTTATAGATGTATATAAAGGGACCCACGGAGACGTAGAGGCCAACTCGCCAGGAATGTTGTCAAGTATTAACGCCGACATGGTAGGTTGGGTTAGGTTAGGTTATATTACGTTATTGATGTATATAAATGTCCCACGGAGACCTAGAGGCCAACTCGCCAGGATTGTTGTCAAATAATAGCTCCAAGAGGTTAGGTTGGGTTAGGTTACGTTATATTACGTTATTCATGTACATGAGGGTCGCACGGAGACGTAGATGCCAACTCGCCAGGAATGTGGTCAAATATTAGTGCCGACATGTTAGGTTGGTTTAGGTTAGGTTATATTACGTTATTGATGTATATAAAGATCCCACGGATACGTAGAGGCAAACTCGCCGGGAATGTTGTCAAATATTGCCGCCGAGAGGTTAGGTTGTGTTAGGTTTGGTTATGTTACATTGTTAATGTATATAAAGGTCCGACGCAGACGTAGAGGCCAACTCGCCAGGAATGTTGTAAAATATTACCGCCGACATGTTAGGTTGGGTTAGGTATGGTTATATTTCGTTATTGATGTATATAAAGGTCAGACGGATACGTAGAGGCAAACTCGCCAGGAATGTTGTCAAATATTGCCGCCGAGATGATAAGTTGGGTTAGGTTAGGTTATATTACGCTATTGATGTATATAAATGTCCCACGGACACGTAGAAGCCAACTCGCCAGGAATGTGGTCAAATATTAGTGCCGAGATGATAGGTTGGGTTCGGTTAGGTCATATTACGTTATTGATGTATACAAAGGTCCCACGCAGAAGTAGAGGCCAACTCGCCAATAATGTTGTCAAATATTAACGCCGAGATGATAGGTTGGGTTAGGTTAGGTTATATTACGCTATTGATGTATATAAAAGTCCCACGGAGACGTAGAAGCCAAATCGCCAGGAATGTGGTCAAATATTAACGCCGAGATGATAGGTTGGGTTAGGTTATGTTATATTACGCTATTGATGTATATAAAAGTCCCACGGATACGTAGAGGCAAACTCGCCAGGAATGTTGTCAAATATTACAGCCGCGATGTTAGATTGGGTTAGGTTAGGTTATATTACGTTATTGAGTTATATAGAGGTCCCACGGAGACCTAGAGGCCAACTCGCCAGGATTGTTGTCAAATAATAGCTCCGAGAGGTTAGGTTGTGTTAGGTTACGTTATATTACGTTATTGATGTACCTGAGGGTCGCACGGAGACGTAGATGCCAACTCGCCAGGAATGTTGTCAAATATTACCGCCGACATGTTAGGTTGGGTTAGGTTTGGTTATATTTCGTTATTGATGTATATAAAGATCCCACGGATACGTAGAGGCAAACTCGCCGGGAATGTTGTCAAATATTGCCGCCGAGATGACAGGTTGGGTTAGGTTAGGTTATATTACGCTATTGATGTATATAAAAGTCCCACGGACACGTAGAAGCCAACTCGCCAGGAATGTGGTCAAATATTAGTGCCGAGATGATAGGTTGGGTTAGGTTAGGTCATATTACGTTATTGATGTATAAAAAGGTCCCACGCAGACGTAGAGGCCAACTCGCCAATAATGTTGTCAAATATTAACGCCGAGATGATAGGTTGGGTTAGGTTATGTTATATTACGCTATTGATGTATATAAAAGTCCCACGGATACGTAGAAGGCAACTCGCCAGGAATGTGGTCAAATATTAGTGCCGACATCTTAGGTTGGTTTAGGTTAGGTTGTATTACGTTATAGATGTGTATGAAGGACCCACGGAGACGTAGAGGCCAACTCGCCAGGAATGTTGTCAAGTATTAACGCCGACATGGTAGGTTGGGTTAGGTTAGGTTATATTACGTTATTGATGTATATAAATGTCCCACGGAGACCTAGAGGCCAACTCGCCAGGATTGTTGTCAAATAATAGCTCCGAGAGGTTAGGTTGGGTTAGGTTACGTTATATTACGTTATTGATGTACATGAGGGTCGCACGGAGACGTAGATGCCAACTCGCCAGGAATGTGGTCAAATATTAGTGCCGACATGTTAGGTTGGTTTAGGTTACGTTGTATTACGTTATAGATGTGTATAAAGGACCCACGGAGACGTAGAGGCCAACTCGCCAGGAATGTTGTCAA
Source organism: Xylocopa violacea (assembly GCA_963969225.1). Classification (NCBI taxonomy): domain Eukaryota; kingdom Metazoa; phylum Arthropoda; class Insecta; order Hymenoptera; family Apidae; genus Xylocopa; species Xylocopa violacea. The sequence goes on along the minus strand of CAXAJV010000021.1, from coordinate 1,013,069 downwards.
ATATTACAGCCGCGATGTTAGATTGGGATAGGTTAGGTTATATTACGTTATTGAGTTATATAGAGGTCCCACGGAGACGTAGAGGCCAACTCGCCAGGATTGTTGTCAAATAATAGCTCCGAGAGTTTAGGTTGGGTTAGGTTACGTTATATTACGTTATTGATGTACATGAGGGTCGCACGGGGACGTAGATGCCAACTCGCCAGGAATGTTGTCAAATATTACCGCCGACATGTTAGGTTGGGTTAGGTTTGGTTATATTTCGTTATTGATGTATATAAAGATCCCACGGATACGTAGAGGCAAACTCGCCAGGAATGTTGTCAAATATTGCCGCCGAGATGATAGGTTGGGTTAGGTTAGGTTATAATACGCTATTGATGTATATAAAAGTCCCACGGACACGTAGAAGCCAACTCGCCAGGAATATGGTCAAATATTAGTGCCGAGATGATAGGTTGGGTTAGGTTAGGTCATATTACGTTATTGATGTATATAAAGGTCCCACGCAGACGTAGAGGCCAACTCGCCAATAATGTTGTCAAATATTAACGCCGAGATGATAGGTTGGGTTAGGTTATGTTATATTACGCTATTGATGTATATAAAAGTCCCACGGATACGTAGAAGCCAACTCGCCAGGAATGTGGTCAAATATTAGTGCCGACATCTTAGGTTGGTTTAGGTTAGGTTGTATTACGTTATAGATGTATATAAAGGGACCCACGGAGACGTAGAGGCCAACTCGCCAGGAATGTTGTCAAGTATTAACGCCGACATGGTAGGTTGGGTTAGGTTAGGTTATATTACGTTATTGATGTATATAAATGTCCCACGGAGACCTAGAGGCCAACTCGCCGGGAATGTTGTCAAATATTGCCGCCGAGAGGTTAGGTTGTGTTAGGTTTGGTTATGTTACATTGTTAATGTATATAAAGGTCCGACGCAGACGTAGAGGCCAACTCGCCAGGTATGTTGTCAAATATTACCGCCGACATGTTAGGTTGGGTTAGGTATGGTTATATTTCGTTATTGATGTATATAAAGGTCCCACGGATACGTAGAGGCAAACTCGCCAGGAATGTTGTCAAATATTGCCGCCGAGATGATAAGTTGGGTTAGGTTAGGTTATATTACGCTATTGATGTATATAAATGTCCCACGGACACGTAGAAGCCAACTCGCCAGGAATGTGGTCAAATATTAGTGCCGAGATGATAGGTTGGGTTCGGTTAGGTCATATTACGTTATTGATGTATACAAAGGTCCCACGCAGAAGTAGAGGCCAACTCGCCAATAATGTTGTCAAATATTAACGCCGAGATGATAGGTTGGGTTAGGTTAGGTTATATTACGCTATTGATGTATATAAAAGTCCCACGGAGACGTAGAAGCCAAATCGCCAGGAATGTGGTCAAATATTAGTGCCGACATGTTAGGTTGGTTTAGGTTACGTTGTATTACGTTATAGATGTGTATAAAGGACCCACGGAGACGTAGAGGCCAACTCGCCAGGAATGTTGTCAAATATTACAGCCGCGATGTTAGATTGGGTTAGGTTAGGTTATATTACGTTATTGAGTTATATAGAGGTCCCACGGAGACGTAGAGGCCAACTCGCCAGGATTGTTGTCAAATAATAGCTCCGAGAGGTTAGGTTGGGTTAGGTTACGTTATATTACGTTATTGATGTACATGAGGGTCGTACGGAGACGTAGATGCCAACTCGCCAGGAATGTTGTCAAATATTACCGCCGACATGTTAGGTTGGTTTAGGTTTGGTTATATTTCGTTATTGATGTATATAAAGATCCCACGGATACGTAGAGGCAAACTCGCCAGGAATGTTGTCAAATATTACAGCCGCGATGTTAGATTGGGTTAGGTTAGGTTATATTACGTTATTGAGTTATATAGAGGTCCCACGGAGACCTAGAGGCCAACTCGCCAGGATTGTTGTCAAATAATAGCTCCGAGAGGTTAGGTTGTGTTAGGTTACGTTATATTACGTTATTGATGTACATGAGGGTCGCACGGAGACGTAGATGCCAACTCGCCAGGAATGTTGTCAAATATTACCGCCGACATGTTAGGTTGGGTTAGGTTTGGTTATATTTCGTTATTGATGTATATAAAGATCCCACGGATACGTAGAGGCAAACTCGCCGGGAATGTTGTCAAATATTGCCGCCGAGATGACAGGTTGGGTTAGGTTAGGTTATATTACGCTATTGATGTATATAAAAGTCCCACAGACACGTAGAAGCCAACTCGCCAGGAATGTGGTCAAATATTAGTGCCGAGATGATAGGTTGGGTTAGGTTAGGTCATATTACGTTATTGATGTATATAAAGGTCCCACGCAGACGTAGAGGCCAACTCGCCAATAATGTTGTCAAATATTAACGCCGAGATGATAGGTTGGATTAGGTTATGTTATATTACGCTATTGATGTATATAAAAGTCGCACGGATACGTAGAAGCCAACTCGCCAGGAATGTGGTCAAATATTAGTGCCGACATCTTAGGTTGGTTTAGGTTAGGTTGTATTACGTTATAGATGTATATAAAGGGACCCACGGAGACGTAGAGGCCAACTCGCCAGGAATGTTGTCAAGTATTAACGCCGACATGGTAGGTTGGGTTAGGTTAGGTTATATTACGTTATTGATGTATATAAATGTCCCACGGAGACCTAGAGGCCAACTCGCCAGGATTGTTGTCAAATAATAGCTCCAAGAGGTTAGGTTGGGTTAGGTTACGTTATATTACGTTATTCATGTACATGAGGGTCGCACGGAGACGTAGATGCCAACTCGCCAGGAATGTGGTCAAATATTAGTGCCGACATGTTAGGTTGGTTTAGGTTAGGTTATATTACGTTATTGATGTATATAAAGATCCCACGGATACGTAGAGGCAAACTCGCCGGGAATGTTGTCAAATATTGCCGCCGAGAGGTTAGGTTGTGTTAGGTTTGGTTATGTTACATTGTTAATGTATATAAAGGTCCGACGCAGACGTAGAGGCCAACTCGCCAGGAATGTTGTAAAATATTACCGCCGACATGTTAGGTTGGGTTAGGTATGGTTATATTTCGTTATTGATGTATATAAAGGTCAGACGGATACGTAGAGGCAAACTCGCCAGGAATGTTGTCAAATATTGCCGCCGAGATGATAAGTTGGGTTAGGTTAGGTTATATTACGCTATTGATGTATATAAATGTCCCACGGACACGTAGAAGCCAACTCGCCAGGAATGTGGTCAAATATTAGTGCCGAGATGATAGGTTGGGTTCGGTTAGGTCATATTACGTTATTGATGTATACAAAGGTCCCACGCAGAAGTAGAGGCCAACTCGCCAATAATGTTGTCAAATATTAACGCCGAGATGATAGGTTGGGTTAGGTTAGGTTATATTACGCTATTGATGTATATAAAAGTCCCACGGAGACGTAGAAGCCAAATCGCCAGGAATGTGGTCAAATATTAACGCCGAGATGATAGGTTGGGTTAGGTTATGTTATATTACGCTATTGATGTATATAAAAGTCCCACGGATACGTAGAGGCAAACTCGCCAGGAATGTTGTCAAATATTACAGCCGCGATGTTAGATTGGGTTAGGTTAGGTTATATTACGTTATTGAGTTATATAGAGGTCCCACGGAGACCTAGAGGCCAACTCGCCAGGATTGTTGTCAAATAATAGCTCCGAGAGGTTAGGTTGTGTTAGGTTACGTTATATTACGTTATTGATGTACCTGAGGGTCGCACGGAGACGTAGATGCCAACTCGCCAGGAATGTTGTCAAATATTACCGCCGACATGTTAGGTTGGGTTAGGTTTGGTTATATTTCGTTATTGATGTATATAAAGATCCCACGGATACGTAGAGGCAAACTCGCCGGGAATGTTGTCAAATATTGCCGCCGAGATGACAGGTTGGGTTAGGTTAGGTTATATTACGCTATTGATGTATATAAAAGTCCCACGGACACGTAGAAGCCAACTCGCCAGGAATGTGGTCAAATATTAGTGCCGAGATGATAGGTTGGGTTAGGTTAGGTCATATTACGTTATTGATGTATAAAAAGGTCCCACGCAGACGTAGAGGCCAACTCGCCAATAATGTTGTCAAATATTAACGCCGAGATGATAGGTTGGGTTAGGTTATGTTATATTACGCTATTGATGTATATAAAAGTCCCACGGATACGTAGAAGGCAACTCGCCAGGAATGTGGTCAAATATTAGTGCCGACATCTTAGGTTGGTTTAGGTTAGGTTGTATTACGTTATAGATGTGTATGAAGGACCCACGGAGACGTAGAGGCCAACTCGCCAGGAATGTTGTCAAGTATTAACGCCGACATGGTAGGTTGGGTTAGGTTAGGTTATATTACGTTATTGATGTATATAAATGTCCCACGGAGACCTAGAGGCCAACTCGCCAGGATTGTTGTCAAATAATAGCTCCGAGAGGTTAGGTTGGGTTAGGTTAGGTTATATTACGTTATTGATGTATATAAATGTCCCACGGAGACGTAGAGGCCAACTCGCCAGGATTGTTGTCAAATAATAGCTCCGAGAAGTTAGGTTGGGTTAGGTTACGTTATATTACGTTACTGATGTACATGAGGGTCGCACGGAGACGTAGATGCCAACTCGCCAGGAATGTTGTCAAATATTACCGCCGACATGTTAGGTTGGGTTAGGTATGGTTATATTTCCTTATTGATGTATATAAAGGTCCCACGGATACGTAGAGGCAAACTCGCCAGGAATGTGGTCAAATATTAGTGCCGACATCTTAGGTTGGTTTAGGTTAGGTTGTATTACGTTATAGATGTGTATAAAAGTCCCACGGACACGTAGAAGCCAACTCGCCAGGAATGTGGTCAAATATTAGTGCCGAGATGATAGGTTGGGTTAGGTTAGGTCATATTACGTTATTGATGAATATAAAGGTCCCACGCAGACGTAGAGGCCAACTCGCCTATAATGTTGTCAAATATTAACGCCGAGATGATAGGTTGGGTTAGGTTAGGTTATATTACGCTATTGATGTATATAAAAGTCCCACGGATACGTAGAAGCCAACTCGCCAGGAATGTGGTCAAATATTAGTGCCGACATCTTAGGTTGGTTTAGGTTAGGTTGTATTACGTTATAGATGTGTATAAAGGACCCACGGAGACGTAGAGGCCAACTCGCCAGGAATGTTGTCTAGTATTAACGCCGACATGGTAGGTTGGGTTAGGTTAGGTTATATTACGTTATTGATGTATATAAATGTCCCACGGAGACCTAGAGGCCAACTCGCCAGGATTGTTGTCAAATAATAGCTCCGAGATGATAGGTTGGGTTAGGTTAGGTCATATTACGTTATTGATGTATATAATGGTCCCACGCAGACGTAGAGGCCAACTCGCCAATAATGTTGTCAAATATTAACGCCGAGATGATAGGTTGGGTTAGGTTAGGTTATATTACGCTATTTATGTATATAAAAGTCCCACGGAGACGTAGAAGCCAACCCGCCAGGAATGTGGTCAAATATTGCCGCCGAGAGGTTAGGTTGAGTTAGGTTAGGTTATATTACGTTATTGATATATATCAAGGTCCAACGGAGACGTAGGGGCCAACTCGCCAGGAATATTGTCAAATATTGCCGCCGAGATGATAGGTTGGGTTAGGTTAGGTTATATTACGTTATTGATGTATATAAAGGTCCCACGGAGACGTAGAGGCAAACTCGCCAGGAATGTGGTCAAATATTAGTGCCAACATCTTAGGTTGGTTTAGGTTAGGTTGTATTACGTTATAGATGTGTATAAAAGTCCCACGGACACGTAGAAGCCAACTCGCCAGGAATGTGGTCAAATATTGCCGCCGAGAGGTTAGGTTGAGTTAGGTTAGGTTATATTACGTTATTGATATATATCAAGGTCCAACGGAGACGTAGGGGCCAACTCGCCAGGAATATTGTCAAATATTGCCCCCGAGATGATAGGTTGGGTTAGGTTAGGTTATATTACGTTATTGATGTATATAAAGGTCCCACGGAGACGTAGAGGCAAACTCGCCAGGAATGTGGTCAAATATTAGTGCCAACATCTTAGGTTGGTTTAGGTTAGGTTGTATTACGTTATAGATGTGTATAAAAGTCCCACGGACACGTAGAAGCCAACTCGCCAGGAATGTGGTCAAATATTGCCGCCGAGAGGTTAGGTTGTGTTAGGTTTGGTTATGTTACATTATTGATGTATATAAAGGTCCGACGCAGACGTAGAGGCCAACTCGACAGGAATGTTGTCAAATATTACCGCCGAGATGATAGGTTGGGTTAGGTTAGGTTATATTTCGTTATTGATGTATATGAAGGTCCCACGGAGACGTGGAGGCCAACTCGCCAGGAATGTTGTCAAATATTACAGCCGCGATGTTAGATTGGGTTAGGTTAGGTTATATTACGTTATTGAGATATATAGAGGTCCCACGGAGACCTAGAGGCCAACTCGCCAGGATTGTTGTCAAATAATAGCTCCGGGAGGTTAGGTTGTGTTAGGTTACGTTATATTACGTTATTGATGTACATGAGGGTCGCACGGAGACGTAGATGCCAACTCGCGAGGAATGTTGTCAAATATTACCGCCGACATGTTAGGTTGGGTTAGGTATGGTTATATTTCGTTATTGATGTATATAAAGGTCCCACGGATACGTAGAGGCAAACTCGCCAGGAATGTTGTCAAATATTGCCGCCGAGATGATAAGTTGGGTTAGGTTAGGTTATATTACGCTATTGATGTATATAAAAGTCCCACGGAGACGTAGAAGCCAAATCGCCAGGAATGTGGTCAAATATTAGTGCCGACATGTTAGGTTGGTTTAGGTTACGTTGTATTACGTTATAGATGTGTATAAAGGACCCACGGAGACGTAGAGGCCAACTCGCCAGGAATGTTGTCAAGTATTAACGCCGACATGTTAGGTTGGTTTAGGTTAGGTTATATTACGTTATTGATGTATATAAATGTCCCACGGAGACCTAGAGGCCAACTCGCCAGGATTGTTGTCAAATAATAGCTCCGAGAGGTTAGATTGGGTTAGGTTACGTTATATTACGTTATTGATGTACATGAGGGTCGCACGGAGACGTAGATGCCAACTCGCAAGGAATGTTGTCAAATATTACCGCCGACATGTTAGGTTGGGTTAGGTATGGTTATATTTCGTTATTGATGTATATAAAGGTCCCACGGATACTTAGAGGCCAACTCGCCAGGATTGTTGTCAAATATTACCGCCGAGATGATAGGTTGGGTTAGGTTAGGTTATATTTCGTTACTGATGTATATGAAGGTCCCACGGAGACGTGGAGGCCAACTCGCCATGAATGTTGTCAAATATTAACGCCGAGATGATAGGTTGGGTTAGGTTAGGTTATATTACGCTTTTGATGTATATAAAAGTCCCACGGATACGTAGAAGCCAACTCGCCAGGAATGTGGTCAAATATTAGTGCCGACATCTTAGGTTGGTTTAGGTTAGGTTGTATTACGTTATAGATGTGTATAAAGGACCCACGGAGACGTAGAGGCCAACTCGCCAGGAATGTTGTCAAGTATTAACGCCGACATGGTAGGTTGGGTTAGGTTAGGTTATATTACGTTATTGATGTATATAAATGTCCCACGGAGACCTAGAGGCCAACTCGCCAGGATTGTTGTCAAATAATAGCTCCGAGAGGTTAGGTTGGGTTAGGTTACGTTATATTACGTTATTGATGTACATGAGGGTCGCACGGAGACGTAGATGCCAACTCGCAAGGAATGTTGTCAAATATTACCGCCGACATGTTAGGTTGGGTTAGGTATGGTTATATTTCGTTATTGATGTATATAAAGGTCCCACGGATACTTAGAGGCCAACTCGCCAGGATTGTTGTCAAATATTACCGCCGAGATGATAGGTTGGGTTAGGTTAGGTTATATTTCGTTACTGATGTATATGAAGGTCCCACGGAGACGTGGAGGCCAACTCGCCATGAATGTTGTCAAATATTAACGCCGAGATGATAGGTTGGGTTAGGTTAGGTTATATTACGCTTTTGATGTATATAAAAGTCCCACGGATACGTAGAAGCCAACTCGCCAGGAATGTGGTCAAATATTAGTGCCGACATCTTAGGTTGGTTTAGGTTAGGTTGTATTACGTTATAGATGTGTATAAAGGACCCACGGAGACGTAGAGGCCAACTCGCCAGGAATGTTGTCAAGTATTAACGCCGACATGGTAGGTTGGGTTAGGTTAGGTTATATTACGTTATTGATGTATATAAATGTCCCACGGAGACCTAGAGGCCAACTCGCCAGGATTGTTGTCAAATAATAGCTCCGAGAGGTTAGGTTGGGTTAGGTTAGGTCATATTACGTTATTGATGTATATAATGGTCCCACGCAGACGTAGAGGCCAACTCGCCAATAATGTTGTCAAATATTAACGCCGAGATGATAGGTTGGGTTAGGTTAGGTTATATTACGCTATTTATGTATATAAAAGTCCCACGGAGCCGTAGAAGCCAACCCGCCAGGAATGTGGTCAAATATTGCCGCCGAGAGGTTAGGTTGAGTTAGGTTAGGTTATATTACGTTATTGATATATATCAAGGTCCAACGGAGACGTAGGGGCCAACTCGCCAGGAATATTGTCAAATATTGCCGCCGAGATGATAGGTTGGGTTAGGTTAGGTTATATTACGTTATTGATGTATATAAAGGTCCCACGGAGACGTAGAGGCAAACTCGCCAGGAATGTGGTCAAATATTAGTGCCAACATCTTAGGTTGGTCTAGGTTAGGTTGTATTACGTTATAGATGTGTATAAAAGTCCCACGGACACGTAGAAGCCAACTCGCCAGGAATGTGGTCAAATATTGCCGCCGAGAGGTTAGGTTGTGTTAGGTTTGGTTATGTTACATTATTGATGTATATAAAGGTCCGACGCAGACGTAGAGGCCAACTCGACAGGAATGTTGTCAAATATTACAGCCGCGATGTTAGATTGGGTTAGGTTAGGTTATATTACGTTATTGAGATATATAGAGGTCCCACGGAGACCTAGAGGCCAACTCGCCAGGATTGTTGTCAAATAATAGCTCCGGGAGGTTAGGTTGTGTTAGGTTACGTTATATTACGTTATTGATGTACATGAGGGTCGCACGGAGACGTAGATGCCAACTCGCGAGGAATGTTGTCAAATATTACCGCCGACATGTTAGGTTGGGTTAGGTATGGTTATATTTCGTTATTGATGTATATAAAGGTCCCACGGATACGTAGAGGCAAACTCGCCAGGAATGTTGTCAAATATTGCCGCCGAGATGATAAGTTGGGTTAGGTTAGGTTATATTACGCTATTGATGTATATAAAAGTCCCACGGAGACGTAGAAGCCAAATCGCCAGGAATGTGGTCAAATATTAGTGCCGACATGTTAGGTTGGTTTAGGTTACGTTGTATTACGTTATAGATGTGTATAAAGGACCCACGGAGACGTAGAGGCCAACTCGCCAGGAATGTTGTCAAGTATTAACGCCGACATGTTAGGTTGGTTTAGGTTAGGTTATATTACGTTATTGATGTATATAAATGTCCCACGGAGACCTAGAGGCCAACTCGCCAGGATTGTTGTCAAATAATAGCTCCGAGAGGTTAGATTGGGTTAGGTTACGTTATATTACGTTATTGATGTACATGAGGGTCGCACGGAGACGTAGATGCCAACTCGCAAGGAATGTTGTCAAATATTACCGCCGACATGTTAGGTTGGGTTAGGTATGGTTATATTTCGTTATTGATGTATATAAAGGTCCCACGGATACTTAGAGGCCAACTCGCCAGGATTGTTGTCAAATATTACCGCCGAGATGATAGGTTGGGTTAGGTTAGGTTATATTTCGTTACTGATGTATATGAAGGTCCCACGGAGACGTGGAGGCCAACTCGCCATGAATGTTGTCAAATATTAACGCCGAGATGATAGGTTGGGTTAGGTTAGGTTATATTACGCTTTTGATGTATATAAAAGTCCCACGGATACGTAGAAGCCAACTCGCCAGGAATGTGGTCAAATATTAGTGCCGACATCTTAGGTTGGTTTAGGTTAGGTTGTATTACGTTATAGATGTGTATAAAGGACCCACGGAGACGTAGAGGCCAACTCGCCAGGAATGTTGTCAAGTATTAACGCCGACATGGTAGGTTGGGTTAGGTTAGGTTATATTACGTTATTGATGTATATAAATGTCCCACGGAGACCTAGAGGCCAACTCGCCAGGATTGTTGTCAAATAATAGCTCCGAGAGGTTAGGTTGGGTTAGGTTACGTTATATTACGTTATTGATGTACATGAGGGTCGCACGGAGACGTAGATGCCAACTCGCCAGGAATGTTGTCAAATATTACCGCCGACATGTTAGGTTGGGTTAGGTATGGTTATATTTCGTTATTGATGTATATAAAGGTCCCACGAATACGTAGAGGCCAACTCGCCGGGAATGTTGCCAAATATTACCGCCGAGATGTTAGTTTGGGTTAGGTTATGTTATATTACGTTACTGATGTATATAAAGATGCCGCGGAGACGTAGAGGCCAACTCGCCAGGAAACGTAGAGGCCAACTCGCCAGGATTGTTGCCAAATATTACCGCCGACATGTTAGGTTGGGTTAGGTATGGTTATATTTCGTTATTGATGTATATAAAGGTCCCACGGTTACGTAGAGGCCAACTCGCCAGGAATGCTGTCAAATATTGCCGCCGAGAGGTTAGGTTGAGTTAGGTTAGGTTATATTACGTTATTGATATATATCAAGGTCCAACGGAGACGTAGGGGCCAACTCGCCAGGAATATTGTCAAATATTGCCGCCGAGATGATAGGTTGGGTTAGGTTAGGTTATATTACGTTATTGATGTATATAAAGGTCCCACGGAGACGTAGAGGCCAACAAGCCAGGAATGTTGTCAAATATTACCGCCGAGATGATAGATTGGGTTAGGTTAGGTTATATTACGTTATTGAGTTATATAAAAGTCCCACGGAGACGTAGAGGCCAACTCGCCAGGAATGTTGTCAAGTATTAACGCCGACATGGTAGGTTGGGTTAGGTTAGGTTATATTACGTTATTGATGTATATAAATGTCCCACGGAGACCTAGAGGCCAACTCGCCAGGATTGTTGTCAAATAATAGCTCCGAGAGGTTAGGTTGGGTTAGGTTAGGTTATATTACGTTATTGATGTATATAAATGTCCCATGGAGACGTAGAGGCCAACTCGCCAGGATTGTTGTCAAATAATAGCTCCGAGAAGTTAGGTTGGGTTAGGTTACGTTATATTACGTTACTGATGTACATGAGGGTCGCACGGAGACGTAGATGCCAACTCGCCAGGAATGTTGTCAAGTATTAACGCCGACATGGTAGGTTGGGTTAGGTTAGGTTATATTACGTTATTGATGTATATAAATGTCCCATGGAGACGTAGAGGCCAACTCGCCAGGATTGTTGTCAAATAATAGCTCCGAGAAGTTAGGTTGGGTTAGGTTACGTTATATTACGTTACTGATGTACATGAGGGGCGCACGGAGACGTAGATGCCAACTCGCCAGGAATGTTGTCAAATATTACCGCCGACATGTTAGGTTGGGTTAGGTATGGTTATATTTCGTTATTGATGTATATAAAGGTCCCACGGATACGTAGAGGCAAACTCGCCAGGAATGTTGTCAAATATTACCGCCGAGATGATAGGTTGGGTTAGGTTAGGTTATATTACGTTATTGATGTATATAAATGTCCCACGGAGACCTAGAGGCCAACTCGCCAGGATTGTTGCCAAATAATAGCTCCAAGAGGTTAGGTTGGGTTAGGTTACGTTATATTACGTTATTGATGTATATGAAGGTCCCACGGAGACGTGGAGGCCAACTCGCCATGAATGTTGTCAAATATTAACGCCGAGATGATAGGTTGGGTTAGGTTACGTTATATTACGCTATTGATGTATATAAAAGTCCCACGGATACGTAGAAGCCAACTCGCCAGGAATGTGGTCAGATATTAGTGCCGACATCTTAGGTTGGTTTAGGTTAGGTTGTATTACGTTATAGATGTGTATAAAGGACCCACGGAGACGTAGAGGCCAACTCGCCAGGAATGTTGTCAAGTATTAACGCCGACATGGTAGGTTGGGTTAGGTTAGGTTATATTACGTTATTGATGTATATAAATGTCCCACGGAGACCTAGAGGCCAACTCGCCAGGATTGTTGTCAAATAATAGCTCCGAGAGGTTAGGTTGGGTTAGGTTACGTTATATTACGTTATTGATGTACATGAGGGTCGCACGGAGACGTAGATGCCAACTCGCCAGGAATGTTGTCAAATATTACCGCCGACATGTTAGGTTGGGTTAGGTATGGTTATATTTCGTTATTGATGTATATAAAGGTCCCACGAATACGTAGAGGCCAACTCGCCGGGAATGTTGCCAAATATTACCGCCGAGATGTTAGTTTGGGTTAGGTTATGTTATATTACGTTACTGATGTATATAAAGATGCCGCGGAGACGTAGAGGCCAACTCGCCAGGAAACGTAGATGCCAACTCGCCAGGAATGTTGTCAAATATTACCGCCGACATGTTAGGTTGGGTTAGGTATGGTTATATTTCCTTATTGATGTATATAAAGGTCCCACGGATACGTAGTGGCAAACTCGCCAGGAATGTGGTCAAATATTAGTGCCGACATCTTAGGTTGGTTTAGGTTAGGTTGTATTACGTTATAGATGTGTATAAAAGTCCCACGGACACGTAGAAGCCAACTCGCCAGGAATGTGGTCAAATATTAGTGCCGAGATGATAGGTTGGGTTAGGTTAGGTCATATTACGTTATTGATGAATATAAAGGTCCCACGCAGACGTAGAGGCCAACTCGCCAATAATGTTGTCAAATATTAACGCCGAGATGATAGGTTGGGTTAGGTTAGGTTATATTACGCTATTGATGTATATAAAAGTCCCACGGATACGTAGAAGCCAACTCGCCAGGAATGTGGTCAAATATTAGTGCCGACATCTTAGGTTGGTTTAGGTTAGGTTGTATTACGTTATAGATGTGTATAAAGGACCCACGGAGACGTAGAGGCCAACTCGCCAGGAATGTTGTCAAGTATTAACGCCGACATGGTAGGTTGGGTTAGGTTAGGTTATATTACGTTATTGATGTATATAAATGTCCCACGGAGACCTAGAGGCCAACTCGCCAGGATTGTTGTCAAATAATAGCTCCGAGATGATAGGTTGGGTTAGGTTAGGTCATATTACGTTATTGATGTATATAATGGTCCCACGCAGACGTAGAGGCCAACTCGCCAATAATGTTGTCAAATATTAACGCCGAGATGATAGGTTGGGTTAGGTTAGGTTATATTACGCTATTTATGTATATAAAAGTCCCACGGAGACGTAGAAGCCAACCCGCCAGGAATGTGGTCAAATATTGCCGCCGAGAGGTTAGGTTGAGTTAGGTTAGGTTATATTACGTTATTGATATATATCAAGGTCCAACGGAGACGTAGGGGCCAACTCGCCAGGAATATTGTCAAATATTGCCGCCGAGATGATAGGTTGGGTTAGGTTAGGTTATATTACGTTATTGATGTATATAAAGGTCCCACGGAGACGTAGAGGCCAACAAGCCAGGAATGTTGTCAAATATTACCGCCGAGATGATAGGTTGGGTTAGGTTTGGTTATATTTCGTTATTGATGTATATAAAGGTCCCACGGATACGTAGAGGCAAACTCGCCAGGAATGTTGTCAAATATTACAGCCGAGATAATAGGTGGGATTAGGTTAGGTTATATTACGTTATTGAGTTATATAGAGGTCCCACGGAGACGTAGAGGCCAACTCGCCAGGATTGTTGTCAAATAATAGCTCCGAGAGGTTAGGTTGGGTTAGGTTACGTTATATTACGTTATTGATGTACATGAGGGTCGCACGGAGACGTAGATGCCAACTCGCCAGGAATGTTGTCAAATATTACCGCCGACATGTTAGGTTGGGTTAGGTTTGGTTATATTTCGTTATTGATGTATATAAAGATCCCACGGATACGTAGAGGCAAACTCGCCGGGAATCTTGTCAAATATTGCCGCCGAGAGGTTAGGTTGTGTTAGGTTTGGTTATGTTACATTATTGATGTATATAAAGGTCCGACGCAGACGTAGAGGCCAACTCGACAGGAATGTTGTCAAATATTACAGCCGAGATGATAGGTTGGGTTAGGTTAGGTTATATTTCGTTATTGATGTATATGAAGGTCCCACGGAGACGTGGAGGCCAACTCGCCAGGAATGTTGTCAAATATTACAGCCGCGATGGTAGATTGGGTTAGGTTAGGTTATATTACGTTATTGAGATATATAGAGGTCCCACGGAGACCTAGAGGCCAACTCGCCAGGATTGTTGTCAAATAATAGCTCCGAGAGGTTAGGTTGTGTTAGGTTACGTTATATTACGTTATTGATGTACATGAGGGTCGCACGGAGACGTAGATGCCAACTCGCGAGGAATGTTGTCAAATATTACCGCCGACATGTTAGGTTGGGTTAGGTATGGTTATATTTCGTTATTGATGTATATAAAGGTCCCACGGATACGTAGAGGCAAACTCGCCAGGAATGTTGTCAAATATTGCCGCCGAGATGATAAGTTGGGTTAGGTTAGGTTATATTACGCTATTGATGTATATAAAAGTCCCACGGAGACGTAGAAGCCAAATCGCCAGGAATGTGGTCAAATATTAGTGCCGACATGTTAGGTTGGTTTAGGTTACGTTGTATTACGTTATAGATGTGTATAAAGGACCCACGGAGACGTAGAGGCCAACTCGCCAGGAATGTTGTCAAGTATTAACGCCGACATGTTAGGTTGGTTTAGGTTAGGTTATATTACGTTATTGATGTATATAAATGTCCCACGGAGACCTAGAGGCCAACTCGCCAGGATTGTTGTCAAATAATAGCTCCGAGAGGTTAGATTGGGTTAGGTTACGTTATATTACGTTATTGATGTACATGAGGGTCGCACGGAGACGTAGATGCCAACTCGCAAGGAATGTTGTCAAATATTACCGCCGACATGTTAGGTTGGGTTAGGTATGGTTATATTTCGTTATTGATGTATATAAAGGTCCCACGGATACTTAGAGGCCAACTCGCCAGGATTGTTGTCAAATATTACCGCCGAGATGATAGGTTGGGTTAGGTTAGGTTATATTTCGTTACTGATGTATATGAAGGTCCCACGGAGACGTGGAGGCCAACTCGCCATGAATGTTGTCAAATATTAACGCCGAGATGATAGGTTGGGTTAGGTTAGGTTATATTACGCTTTTGATGTATATAAAAGTCCCACGGATACGTAGAAGCCAACTCGCCAGGAATGTGGTCAAATATTAGTGCCGACATCTTAGGTTGGTTTAGGTTAGGTTGTATTACGTTATAGATGTGTATAAAGGACCCACGGAGACGTAGAGGCCAACTCGCCAGGAATGTTGTCAAGTATTAACGCCGACATGGTAGGTTGGGTTAGGTTAGGTTATATTACGTTATTGAGATATATAGAGGTCCCACGGAGACCTAGAGGCCAACTCGCCAGGATTGTTGTCAAATAATAGCTCCGAGAGGTTAGGTTGTGTTAGGTTACGTTATATTACGTTATTGATGTACATGAGGGTCGCACGGAGACGTAGATGCCAACTCGCGAGGAATGTTGTCAAATATTACCGCCGACATGTTAGGTTGGGTTAGGTATGGTTATATTTCGTTATTGATGTATATAAAGGTCCCACGGATACGTAGAGGCAAACTCGCCAGGAATGTTGTCAAATATTGCCGCCGAGATGATAAGTTGGGTTAGGTTAGGTTATATTACGCTATTGATGTATATAAAAGTCCCACGGAGACGTAGAAGCCAAATCGCCAGGAATGTGGTCAAATATTAGTGCCGACATGTTAGGTTGGTTTAGGTTACGTTGTATTACGTTATAGATGTGTATAAAGGACCCACGGAGACGTAGAGGCCAACTCGCCAGGAATGTTGTCAAGTATTAACGCCGACATGTTAGGTTGGTTTAGGTTAGGTTATATTACGTTATTGATGTATATAAATGTCCCACGGAGACCTAGAGGCCAACTCGCCAGGATTGTTGTCAAATAATAGCTCCGAGAGGTTAGATTGGGCTAGGTTACGTTATATTACGTTACTGATGTACATGAGGGTCGCACGGAGACGTAGATGCCAACTCGCAAGGAATGTTGTCAAATATTACCGCCGACATGTTAGGTTGGGTTAGGTATGGTTATATTTCGTTATTGATGTATATAAAGGTCCCACGGATACTTAGAGGCCAACTCGCCAGGATTGTTGTCAAATATTACCGCCGAGATGATAGGTTGGGTTAGGTTAGGTTATATTTCGTTACTGATGTATATGAAGGTCCCACGGAGACGTGGAGGCCAACTCGCCATGAATGTTGTCAAATATTAACGCCGAGATGATAGGTTGGGTTAGGTTAGGTTATATTACGCTTTTGATGTATATAAAAGTCCCACGGATACGTAGAAGCCAACTCGCCAGGAATGTGGTCAAATATTAGTGCCGACATCTTAGGTTGGTTTAGGTTAGGTTGTATTACGTTATAGATGTGTATAAAGGACCCACGGAGACGTAGAGGCCAACTCGCCAGGAATGTTGTCAAGTATTAACGCCGACATGGTAGGTTGGGTTGGGTTAGGTTATATTACGTTATTGATGTATATAAATGTCCCACGGAGACCTAGAGGCCAACTCGCCAGGATTGTTGTCAAATAATAGCTCCGAGAGGTTAGGTTGGGTTAGGTTACGTTATATTACGTTATTGATGTACATGAGGGTCGCACGGAGACGTAGATGCCAACTCGCCAGGAATGTTGTCAAATATTACCGCCGACATGTTAGGTTGGGTTAGGTATGGTTATATTTCGTTATTGATGTATATAAAGGTCCCACGAATACGTAGAGGCCAACTCGCCGGGAATGTTGCCAAATATTACCGCCGAGATGTTAGTTTGGGTTAGGTTATGTTATATTACGTTACTGATGTATATAAAGATGCCGCGGAGACGTAGAGGCCAACTCGCCAGGAAACGTAGAGGCCAACTCGCCAGGATTGTTGCCAAATATTACCGCCGACATGTTAGGTTGGGTTAGGTATGGTTATATTTCGTTATTGATGTATATAAAGGTCCCACGGTTACGTAGAGGCCAACTCGCCAGGAATGCTGTCAAATATTGCCGCCGAGAGGTTAGGTTGAGTTAGGTTAGGTTATATTACGTTATTGATATATATCAAGGTCCAACGGAGACGTAGGGGCCAACTCGCCAGGAATATTGTCAAATATTGCCGCCGAGATGATAGGTTGGGTTAGGTTAGGTTATATTACGTTATTGATGTATATAAAGGTCCCACGGAGACGTAGAGGCCAACAAGCCAGGAATGTTGTCAAATATTACCGCCGAGATGATAGATTGGGTTAGGTTAGGTTATATTACGTTATTGAGTTATATAAAAGTCCCACGGAGACGTAGAGGCCAACTCGCCAGGAATGTTGTCAAGTATTAACGCCGACATGGTAGGTTGGGTTAGGTTAGGTTATATTACGTTATTGATGTATATAAATGTCCCACGGAGACCTAGAGGCCAACTCGCCAGGATTGTTGTCAAATAATAGCTCCGAGAGGTTAGGTTGGGTTAGGTTACGTTATATTACGTTATTGATGTACATGAGGGTCGCACGGAGACGTAGATGCCAACTCGCCAGGAATGTTGTCAAATATTACCGCCGACATGTTAGGTTGGGTTAGGTATGGTTATATTTCGTTATTGATGTATATAAAGGTCCCACGAATACGTAGAGGCCAACTCGCCGGGAATGTTGCCAAATATTACCGCCGAGATGTTAGTTTGGGTTAGGTTATGTTATATTACGTTACTGATGTATATAAAGGTCCCACGGATACGTAGAGGCAAACTCGCCAGGAATGTTGTCAAATATTACCGCCGAGATGATAGGTTGGGTTAGGTTAGGTTATATTACGTTATTGATGTATATAAATGTCCCACGGAGACCTAGAGGCCAACTCGCCAGGATTGTTGTCAAATAATAGCTCCAAGAGGTTAGGTTGGGTTAGGTTACGTTATATTACGTTATTGATGTATATGAAGGTCCCACGGAGACGTGGAGGCCAACTCGCCATGAATGTTGTCAAATATTAACGCCGAGATGATAGGTTGGGTTAGGTTAGGTTATATTACGCTATTGATGTATATAAAAGTCCCACGGATACGTAGAAGCCAACTCGCCAGGAATGTGGTCAGATATTAGTGCCGACATCTTAGGTTGGTTTAGGTTAGGTTGTATTACGTTATAGATGTGTATAAAGGACCCACGGAGACGTAGAGGCCAACTCGCCAGGAATGTTGTCAAGTATTAACGCCGACATGGTAGGTTGGGTTAGGTTAGGTTATATTACGTTATTGATGTATATAAATGTCCCACGGAGACCTAGAGGCCAACTCGCCAGGATTGTTGTCAAATAATAGCTCCGAGAGGTTAGGTTGGGTTAGGTTACGTTATATTACGTTATTGATGTACATGAGGGTCGCACGGAGACGTAGATGCCAACTCGCCAGGAATGTTGTCAAATATTACCGCCGACATGTTAGGTTGGGTTAGGTATGGTTATATTTCGTTATTGATGTATATAAAGGTCCCACGAATACGTAGAGGCCAACTCGCCGGGAATGTTGCCAAATATTACCGCCGAGATGTTAGTTTGGGTTAGGTTATGTTATATTACGTTACTGATGTATATAAAGATGCCGCGGAGACGTAGAGGCCAACTCGCCAGGAAACGTAGAGGCCAACTCGCCAGGATTGTTGCCAAATATTACCGCCGACATGTTAGGTTGGGTTAGGTATGGTTATATTTCGTTATTGTTGTATATAAAGGTCCCACGGTTACGTAGAGGCCAACTCGCCAGGAATGCTGTCAAATATTGCCGCCGAGAGGTTAGGTTGAGTTAGGTTAGGTTATATTACGTTATTGATATATATCAAGGTCCAACGGAGACGTAGGGGCCAACTCGCCAGGGAATATTGTCAAATATTGCCGCCGAGATGATAGGTTGGGTTAGGTTAGGTTATATTACGTTATTGATGTATATAAAGGTCCCACGGAGACGTAGAGGCCAACAAGCCAGGAATGTTGTCAAATATTACCGCCGAGATGATAGATTGGGTTAGGTTAGGTTATATTACGTTATTGAGTTATATAAAAGTCCCACGGAGACGTAGAGGCCAACTCGCCAGGAATGTTGTCAAGTATTAACGCCGACATGGTAGGTTGGGTTAGGTTAGGTTATATTACGTTATTGATGTATATAAATGTCCCACGGAGACCTAGAGGCCAACTCGCCAGGATTGTTGTCAAATAATAGCTCCGAGAGGTTAGGTTGGGTTAGGTTAGGTTATATTACGTTATTGATGTATATAAATGTCCCACGGAGACGTAGAGGCCAACTCGCCAGGATTGTTGTCAAATAATAGCTCCGAGAAGTTAGGTTGGGTTAGGTTACGTTATATTACGTTACTGATGTACATGAGGGTCGCACGGAGACGTAGATGCCAACTCGCCAGGAATGTTGTCAAATATTACCGCCGACATGTTAGGTTGGGTTAGGTATGGTTATATTTCGTTATTGATGTATATAAAGGTCCCACGGATACGTAGAGGCAAACTCGCCAGGAATGTTGTCAAATATTACCGCCGAGATGATAGGTTGGGTTAGGTTAGGTTATATTACGTTATTGATGTATATAAATGTCCCACGGAGACCTAGAGGCCAACTCGCCAGGATTGTTGTCAAATAATAGCTCCAAGAGGTTAGGTTGGGTTAGGTTACGTTATATTACGTTATTGATGTATATGAAGGTCCCACGGAGACGTGGAGGCCAACTCGCCATGAATGTTGTCAAATATTAACGCCGAGATGATAGGTTGGGTTAGGTTAGGTTATATTACGCTATTGATGTATATAAAAGTCCCACGAATACGTAGAAGCCAACTCGCCAGGAATGTGGTCAGATATTAGTGCCGACATCTTAGGTTGGTTTAGGTTAGGTTGTATTACGTTATAGATGTGTATAAAGGACCCACGGAGACGTAGAGGCCAACTCGCCAGGAATGTTGTCAAGTATTAACGCCGACATGGTAGGTTGGGTTAGGTTAGGTTATATTACGTTATTGATGTATATAAATGTCCCACGGAGACCTAGAGGCCAACTCGCCAGGATTGTTGTCAAATAATAGCTCCGAGAGGTTAGGTTGGGTTAGGTTACGTTATATTACGTTATTGATGTACATGAGGGTCGCACGGAGACGTAGATGCCAACTCGCCAGGAATGTTGTCAAATATTACCGCCGACATGTTAGGTTGGGTTAGGTATGGTTATATTTCGTTATTGATGTATATAAAGGTCCCACGAATACGTAGAGGCCAACTCGCCGGGAATGTTGCCAAATATTACCGCCGAGATGTTAGTTTGGGTTAGGTTATGTTATATTACGTTACTGATGTATATAAAGATGCCGCGGAGACGTAGAGGCCAACTCGCCAGGAAACGTAGAGGCCAACTCGCCAGGATTGTTGCCAAATATTACCGCCGACATGTTAGGTTGGGTTAGGTATGGTTATATTTCGTTATTGATGTATATAAAGGTCCCAAGAATACGTAGAGGCCAACTAGCCGGGAATGTTGCCAAATATTACCGCCGAGATGTTAGTTTGGGTTAGGTTATGTTATATTACGTTACTGATGTATATAAAGATGCCGCGGAGACGTAGAGGCCAACTCGCCAGGAAACGTAGAGGACAACTCGCCAGGATTGTTGCCAAATATTACCGCCGACATGTTAGGTTGGGTTAGGTATGGTTATATTTCGTTATTGATGTATATAAAGGTCCCAAGAATACGTAGAGGCCAACTAGCCGGGAATGTTGCCAAATATTACCGCCGAGATGTTAGTTTGGGTTAGGTTATGTTATATTACGTTACTGATGTATATAAAGATGCCGCGGAGACGTAGAGGCCAACTCGCCAGGAAACGTAGAGGCCAACTCGCCAGGATTGTTGCCAAATATTACCGCCGACATGTTAGGTTGGGTTAGGTATGGTTATATTTCGTTATTGATGTATATAAAGGTCCCACGGTTACGTAGAGGCCAACTCGCCAGGAATGCTGTCAAATATTGCCGCCGAGAGGTTAGGTTGAGTTAGGTTAGGTTATATTACGTTATTGATATATATCAAGGTCCAACGGAGACGTAGGGGCCAACTCGCCAGGAATATTGTCAAATATTGCCGCCGAGATGATAGGTTGGGTTAGGTTAGGTTATATTACGTTATTGATGTATATAAAGGTCCCACGGAGACGTAGAGGCCAACAAGCCAGGAATGTTGTCAAATATTACCGCCGAGATGATAGGTTGGGTTAGGTTTGGTTATATTTCGTTATTGATGTATATAAAGGTTCCACGGATACGTAGAGGCAAACTCGCCAGGAATGTTGTCAAATATTGCCGCCGAGATGATAGGTTGGGTTAGGTTAGGTTATATTACGTTATTGAGTTATATAGAGGTCCCACGGAGACGTAGAGGCCAACTCGCCAGGATTGTTGTCAAATAATAGCTCCGAGATGTTATGTTGGGTTAGGTTACGTTATATTACGTTATTGATGTACATGAGGGTCGCACGGAGACGTAGATGCCAACTCGCGAGGAATGTTGTCAAATATTACCGCCGACATGTTAGGTTGGGTTAGGTATGGTTATATTTCGTTATTGATGTATATAAAGGTCCCACGGATACGTAGAGGCAAACTCGCCAGGAATGTTGTCAAATATTGCCGCCGAGATGATAAGTTGGGTTAGGTTAGGTTATATTACGCTATTGATGTATATAAATGTCCCACGGACACGTAGAAGCCAACTCGCCAGGAATGTGGTCAAATATTAGTGCCGAGATGATAGGTTGGGTTCGGTTAGGTCATATTACGTTATTGATGTATACAAAGGTCCCACGCAGAAGTAGAGGCAAACTCGCCGGGAATGTTGTTAAATATTAACGCCGAGATGATAGGTTGGGTTAGGTTAGGTTATATTACGCTATTGATGTATATAAAAGTCCCACGGAGACGTAGAAGCCAAATCGCCAGGAATGTGGTCAAATATTAGTGCCGACATGTTAGGTTGGTTTAGGTTACGTTGTATTACGTTATAGATGTGTATAAAGGACCCGCGGAGACGTAGAGGCCAACTCGCCAGGAATGTTGTCAAATATTACAGCCGCGATGTTAGATTGGGTTAGGTTAGGTTATATTACGTTATTGAGTTATATAAAAGTCCCACGGAGACGTAGAGGCCAACTCGCCAGGAATGTTGTCAAGTATTAACGCCGACATGGTAGGTTGGGTTAGGTTAGGTTATATTACGTTATTGATGTATATAAATGTCCCACGGAGACCTAGAGGCCAACTCGCCAGGATTGTTGTCAAATATTACCGCCGACATGTTAGGTTGGGTTAGGTATGGTTATATTTCGTTATTGATGTATATAAAGGTCCCACGGATACGTAGAGGCAAACTCGCCAGGAATGTTGTCAAATATTGCCGCCGACATGATAAGTTGGGTTAGGTTAGGTTATATTACGCTATTGATGTATATAAATGTCCCACGGACACGTAGAAGCCAACTCGCCAGGAATGTGGTCAAATATTAGTGCCGAGATGATAGGTTGGGTTCGGTTAGGTCATATTACGTTATTGATGTATACAAAGGTCCCACGCAGAAGTAGAGGCCAACTCGCCAATAATGTTGTCAAATATTAACGCCGAGATGATAGGTTGGGTTAGGTTAGGTTATATTACGCTATTGATGTATATAAAAGTCCCACGGAGACGTAGAAGCCAAATCGCCAGGAATGTGGTCAAATATTAGTGCCGACATGTTATGTTGGTTTAGGTTACGTTGTATTACGTTATAGATGTGTATAAAGGACCCACGGAGACGTAGAGGCCAACTCGCCAGGAATGTTATCAAATATTACAGCCGCGATGTTAGATTGGGTTAGGTTAGGTTATATTACGTTATTGAGTTATATAGAGGTCCCACGGAGACGTAGAGGCCAACTCGCCAGGATTGTTGTCAAATAATAGCTCCGAGAGGTTAGGTTGGGTTAGGTTACGTTATATTACGTTATTGATGTACATGAGGGTCGCACGGAGACGTAGATGCCAACTCGCCAGGAATGTTGTCAAATATTACCGCCGACATGTTAGGTTGGGTTAGGTTTGGTTATATTTCGTTATTGATGTATATAAAGATCCCACGGATACGTAGAGGCAAACTCGCCAGGAATGTTGTCAAATATTACAGCCGCGATGTTAGATTGGGTTAGGTTAGGTTATATTACGTTATTGAGTTATATAGAGGTCCCACGGAGACCTAGAGGCCAACTCGCCAGGATTGTTGTCAAATAATAGCTCCGAGAGGTTAGGTTGTGTTAGGTTACGTTATATTACGTTATTGATGTACATGAGGGTCGCACGGAGACGTAGATGCCAACTCGCCAGGAATGTTGTCAAATATTACCGCCGACATGTTAGGTTGGGTTAGGTTTGGTTATATTTCGTTATTGATGTATATAAAGATCCCACGGATACGTAGAGGCAAACTCGCCGGGAATGTTGTCAAATATTGCCGCCGAAATGACAGGTTGGGTTAGGTTAGGTTATATTACGCTATTGATGTATATAAAAGTCCCACGGACACGTAGAAGCCAACTCGCCAGGAATGTGGTCAAATATTAGTGCCGAGATGATAGGTTGGGTTAGGTTAGGTCATATTACGTTATTGATGTATATAAAGGTCCCACGCAGACGTAGAGGCCAACTCGCCAATAATGTTGTCAAATATTAACGCCGAGATGATAGGTTGGGTTAGGTTATGTTATATTACGCTATTGATGTATATAAAAGTCCCACGGATACGTAGAAGCCAACTCGCCAGGAATGTGGTCAAATATTAGTGCCGACATCTTAGGTTGGTTTAGGTTAGGTTGTATTACGTTATAGATGTATATAAAGGGACCCACGGAGACGTAGAGGCCAACTCGCCAGGAATGTTGTCAAGTATTAACGCCGACATGGTAGGTTGGGTTAGGTTAGGTTATATTACGTTATTGATGTATATAAATGTCCCACGGAGACCTAGAGGCCAACTCGCCAGGATTGTTGTCAAATAATAGCTCCAAGAGGTTAGGTTGGGTTAGGTTACGTTATATTACGTTATTGATGTACATGAGGGTCGCACGGAGACGTAGATGCCAACTCGCCAGGAATGTGGTCAAATATTAGTGCCGACATGTTAGGTTGGTTTAGGTTAGGTTATATTACGTTATTGATGTATATAAATGTCCCACGGAGACCTAGAGGCCAACTCGCTAGGACTGTTGTCAAATAATAGCTCCGAGAGGTTAGATTCTGTTAGGTTACGTTATATTACGTTATTGATGTACATGAGGGTCGCACGGAGACGTAGAGGCCAACTCGCCAGGATTGTTGTCAAATAATAGCTCCGGGAGGTTAGGTTGGGTTAGGTTACGTTATATTACGTTATTGTTGTACATGAGGGTCGCACGGAGACGTAGATGCCAACTCGCCAGGAATGTTGTCAAATATTACCGCCGACATGTTAGGGTGGGTTAGGTTTGGTTATATTTCGTTATTGATGTATATAAAGATCCCACGGATACGTAGAGGCAAACTCGCCGGGAATGTTGTCAAATATTGCCGCCGAGATGACAGGTTGGGTTAGGTTAGGTTATATTACGCTATTGATGTATATAAAAGTCCCACGGACACGTAGAAGCCAACTCGCCAGGAATGTGGTCAAATATTACCGCCGACATGTTAGGTTGGGTTAGGTTTGGTTATATTTCGTTATTGATGTATATAAAGATCCCACGGATACCTAGAGGCAAACTCGCCGGGAATGTTGTCAAATATTGCCGCCGAGATGACAGGTTGGGTTAGGTTAGGTTATATTACGCTATTGATGTATATAAAAGTCCCACGGACACGTAGAAGCCAACTCGCCAGGAATGTGGTCAAATATTAGTGCCGAGATGATAGGTTGGGTTAGGTTAGGTCATATTACGTTATTGATGTATAAAAAGGTCCCACGCAGACGTAGAGGCCAACTCGCCAATAATGTTGTCAAATATTAACGCCGAGATGATAGGTTGGGTTAGGTTATGTTATATTACGCTATTGATGTATATAAAAGTCCCACGGATACGTAGAAGCCAACTCGCCAGGAATGTGGTCAAATATTAGTGCCGAGATGATAGGTTGGGTTAGGTTAGGTCATATTACGTTATTGATGTATAAAAAGGTCCCACGCAGACGTAGAGGCCAACTCGTCAATAATGTTGTCAAATATTAACGCCGAGATGATAGGTTGGGTTAGGTTATGTTATATTACGCTATTGATGTATATAAAAGTCCCACGGATACGTAGAAGCCAACTCGCCAGGAATGTGGTCAAATATTAGTGCCGACATCTTAGGTTGGTTTAGGTTAGGTTGTATTACGTTATAGATGTGTATAAAAGTCCCACGGACACGTAGAAGCCAACTCGCCAGGAATGTGGTCAAATATTAGTGCCGAGATGATAGGTTGGGTTAGGTTAGGTCATATTACGTTATTGATGAATATAAAGGTCCCACGCAGACGTAGAGGCCAACTCGCCAATAATGTTGTCAAATATTAACGGCGAGATGATAGGTTGGGTTAGGTTAGGTTATATTACGCTATTGATGTATATAAAAGTCCCACGGATACGTAGAAGCCAACTCGCCAGGAATGTGGTCAAATATTAGTGCCGACATCTTAGGTTGGTTTAGGTTAGGTTGTATTACGTTATAGATGCGTATAAAGGACCCACGGAGACGTAGAGGCCAACTCGCCAGGAATGTTGTCAAGTATTAACGCCGACATGGTAGGTTGGGTTAGGTTAGGTTATATTACGTTATTGATGTATATAAATGTCCCACGGAGACCTAGAGGCCAACTCGCCAGGATTGTTGTCAAATAATAGCTCCGAGATGATAGGTTGGGTTAGGTTAGGTCATGTTACGTTATTGATGTATATAAAGGTCCCACGCAGACGTAGAGGCCAACTCGCCAATAATGTTGTCAAATATTAACGCCGAGATGATAGGTTGGGTTAGGTTAGGTTATATTACGCTATTTATGTATATAAAAGTCCCACGGAGACGTAGAAGCCAACCCGCCAGGAATGTGGTCAAATATTGCCGCCGAGAGGTTAGGTTGAGTTAGGTTAGGTTATATTACGTTATTGATATATATCAAGGTCCAACGGAGACGTAGGGGCCAACTCGCCAGGAATATTGTCAAATATTGCCGCCGAGATGATAGGTTGGGTTAGGTTAGGTTATATTACGTTATTGATGTATATAAAGGTCCCACGGAGACGTAGAGCCCAACAAGCCAGGAATGTTGTTAAATATTACCGCCGAGATGATAGGTTGGGTTAGGTTTGGTTATATTTCGTTATTGATGTATATAAAGGTCCCACGGATACGTAGAGGCAAACTCGCCAGGAATGTTGTCAAATATTACCGCCGAGATGATAGGTTGGGTTAGGTTAGGTTATATTACGTTATTGAGTTATATAGAGGTCCCACGGAGACGTAGAGGCCAACTCGCCAGGATTGTTGTCAAATAATAGCTCCGAGAGGTTAGGTTGGGTTAGGTTACGTTATATTACGTTATTGATGTACATGAGGGTCGCACGGAGACGTAGATGCCAACTCGCCAGGAATGTTGTCAAATATTACCGCCGACATGTTAGGTTGGGTTAGGTTTGGTTATATTTCGTTATTGATGTATATAAAGATCCCACGGATACGTAGAGGCAAACTCGCCGGGAATCTTGTCAAATATTGCCGCCGAGAGGTTAGGTTGTGTTAGGTTTGGTTATGTTACATTATTGATGTATATAAATGTCCGACGCAGACGTAGAGGCCAACTCGACAGGAATGTTGTCAAATATTACCGCCGAGATGATAGGTTGGGTTAGGTTAGGTTATATTTCGTTATTGATGTATATGAAGGTCCCACGGAGACGTGGAGGCCAACTCGCCAGGAATGTTGTCAAATATTACAGCCGCGATGTTAGATTGGGTTAGGTTAGGTTATATTACGTTATTGAGTTATATAGAGGTCCCACGGAGACCTAGAGGCCAACTCGCCAGGATTGTTGTCAAATAATAGCTCCGAGAAGTTAGGTTGTGTTAGGTTACGTTATATTACGTTATTGATGTACATGAGGGTCGCACGGAGACGTAGATGCCAACTCGCAGGGAATGTTGTCAAATATTACCGCCGACATGTTAGGTTGGGTTAGGTATGGTTATATTTCGTTATTGATGTATATAAAGGTCCCACGGATACGTAGAGGCAAACTCGCCAGGAATGTTGTCAAATATTGCCGCCGAGATGATAAGTTGGGTTAGGTTAGGTTATATTACGCTATTGATGTATATAAAAGTCCCACGGAGACGTAGAAGCCAAATCGCCAGGAATGTGGTCAAATATTAGTGCCGACATGTTAGGTTGGTTTAGGTTACGTTGTATTACGTTATAGATGTGTATAAAGGACCCACGGAGACGTAGAGGCCAACTCGCCAGGAATGTTGTCAAGTATTAACGCCGACATGTTAGGTTGGTTTAGGTTAGGTTATATTACGTTATTGATGTATATAAATGTCCCACGGAGACCTAGAGGCCAACTCGCCAGGATTGTTGTCAAATAATAGCTCCGAGAGGTTAGATTGGGTTAGGTTACGTTATATTACGTTATTGATGTACATGAGGGTCGCACGGAGACGTAGATGCCAACTCGGAAGGAATGTTGTCAAATATTACCGCCGACATGTTAGGTTGGGTTAGGTATGGTTATATTTCGTTATTGATGTATATAAAGGTCCCACGGATACTTAGAGGCCAACTCGCCAGGATTGTTGTCAAATATTACCGCCGAGATGATAGGTTGGGTTAGGTTAGGTTATATTTCGTTACTGATGTATATGAAGGTCCCACGGAGACGTGGAGGCCAACTCGCCATGAATGTTGTCAAATATTAACGCCGAGATGATAGGTTGGGTTAGGTTAGGTTATATTACGCTATTGATGTATATAAAAGTCCCACGGATACGTAGAAGCCAACTCGCCAGGAATGTGGTCAAATATTAGTGCCGACATCTTAGGTTGGTTTAGGTTAGGTTGTATTACGTTATAGATGTGTATAAAGGACCCACGGAGACGTAGAGGCCAACTCGCCAGGAATGTTGTCAAGTATTAACGCCGACATGGTAGGTTGGGTTAGGTTAGGTTATATTACGTTATTGATGTATATAAATGTCCCACGGAGACCTAGAGTCCAACTCGCCAGGATTGTTGTCAAATAATAGCTCCGAGAGGTTAGGTTGGGTTAGGTTACGTTATATTACGTTATTGATGTACATGAGGGTCGCACGGAGACGTAGATGCCAACTCGCCAGGAATGTTGTCAAATATTACCGCCGACATGTTAGGTTGGGTTAGGTATGGTTATATTTCGTTATTGATGTATATAAAGGTCCCAAGAATACGTAGAGGCCAACTAGCCGGGAATGTTGCCAAATATTACCGCCGAGATGTTAGTTTGGGTTAGGTTATGTTATATTACGTTACTGATGTATATAAAGATGCCGCGGAGACGTAGAGGCCAACTCGCCACGAAACGTAGAGGCCAACTCGCCAGGATTGTTGCCAAATATTACCGCCGACATGTTAGGTTGGGTTAGGTATGGTTATATTTCGTTATTGATGTATATAAAGGTCCCAAGAATACGTAGAGGCCAACTAGCCGGGAATGTTGCCAAATATTACCGCCGAGATGTTAGTTTGGGTTAGGTTATGTTATATTACGTTACTGATGTATATAAAGATGCCGCGGAGACGTAGAGGCCAACTCGCCAGGAAACGTAGAGGCCAACTCGCCAGGATTGTTGCCAAATATTACCGCCGACATGTTAGGTTGGGTTAGGTATGGTTATATTTCGTTATTGATGTATATAAAGGTCCCACGGTTACGTAGAGGCCAACTCGCCAGGAATGCTGTCAAATATTGCCGCCGAGAGGTTAGGTTGAGTTAGGTTAGGTTATATTACGTTATTGATATATATCAAGGTCCAACGGAGACGTAGGGGCCAACTCGCCAGGAATATTGTCAAATATTGCCGCCGAGATGATAGGTTGGGTTAGGTTAGGTTATATTACGTTATTGATGTATATAAAGGTCCCACGGAGACGTAGAGGCCAACAAGCCAGGAATGTTGTCAAATATTACCGCCGAGATGATAGGTTGGGTTAGGTTTGGTTATATTTCGTTATTGATGTATATAAAGGTTCCACGGATACGTAGAGGCAAACTCGCCAGGAATGTTGTCAAATATTGCCGCCGAGATGATAGGTTGGGTTAGGTTAGGTTATATTACGTTATTGAGTTATATAGAGGTCCCACGGAGACGTAGAGGCCAACTCGCCAGGATTGTTGTCAAATAATAGCTCCGAGATGTTATGTTGGGTTAGGTTACGTTATATTACGTTATTGATGTACATGAGGGTCGCACGGAGACGTAGATGCCAACTCGCGAGGAATGTTGTCAAATATTACCGCCGACATGTTAGGTTGGGTTAGGTATGGTTATATTTCGTTATTGATGTATATAAAGGTCCCACGGATACGTAGAGGCAAACTCGCCAGGAATGTTGTCAAATATTGCCGCCGAGATGATAAGTTGGGTTAGGTTAGGTTATATTACGCTATTGATGTATATAAATGTCCCACGGACACGTAGAAGCCAACTCGCCAGGAATGTGGTCAAATATTAGTGCCGAGATGATAGGTTGGGTTCGGTTAGGTCATATTACGTTATTGATGTATACAAAGGTCCCACGCAGAAGTAGAGGCAAACTCGCCGGGAATGTTGTTAAATATTAACGCCGAGATGATAGGTTGGGTTAGGTTAGGTTATATTACGCTATTGATGTATATAAAAGTCCCACGGAGACGTAGAAGCCAAATCGCCAGGAATGTGGTCAAATATTAGTGCCGACATGTTAGGTTGGTTTAGGTTACGTTGTATTACGTTATAGATGTGTATAAAGGACCCGCGGAGACGTAGAGGCCAACTCGCCAGGAATGTTGTCAAATATTACAGCCGCGATGTTAGATTGGGTTAGGTTAGGTTATATTACGTTATTGAGTTATATAAAAGTCCCACGGAGACGTAGAGGCCAACTCGCCAGGAATGTTGTCAAGTATTAACGCCGACATGGTAGGTTGGGTTAGGTTAGGTTATATTACGTTATTGATGTATATAAATGTCCCACGGAGACCTAGAGGCCAACTCGCCAGGATTGTTGTCAAATATTACCGCCGACATGTTAGGTTGGGTTAGGTATGGTTATATTTCGTTATTGATGTATATAAAGGTCCCACGGATACGTAGAGGCAAACTCGCCAGGAATGTTGTCAAATATTGCCGCCGACATGATAAGTTGGGTTAGGTTAGGTTATATTACGCTATTGATGTATATAAATGTCCCACGGACACGTAGAAGCCAACTCGCCAGGAATGTGGTCAAATATTAGTGCCGAGATGATAGGTTGGGTTCGGTTAGGTCATATTACGTTATTGATGTATACAAAGGTCCCACGCAGAAGTAGAGGCCAACTCGCCAATAATGTTGTCAAATATTAACGCCGAGATGATAGGTTGGGTTAGGTTAGGTTATATTACGCTATTGATGTATATAAAAGTCCCACGGAGACGTAGAAGCCAAATCGCCAGGAATGTGGTCAAATATTAGTGCCGACATGTTATGTTGGTTTAGGTTACGTTGTATTACGTTATAGATGTGTATAAAGGACCCACGGAGACGTAGAGGCCAACTCGCCAGGAATGTTATCAAATATTACAGCCGCGATGTTAGATTGGGTTAGGTTAGGTTATATTACGTTATTGAGTTATATAGAGGTCCCACGGAGACGTAGAGGCCAACTCGCCAGGATTGTTGTCAAATAATAGCTCCGAGAGGTTAGGTTGGGTTAGGTTACGTTATATTACGTTATTGATGTACATGAGGGTCGCACGGAGACGTAGATGCCAACTCGCCAGGAATGTTGTCAAATATTACCGCCGACATGTTAGGTTGGGTTAGGTTTGGTTATATTTCGTTATTGATGTATATAAAGATCCCACGGATACGTAGAGGCAAACTCGCCAGGAATGTTGTCAAATATTACAGCCGCGATGTTAGATTGGGTTAGGTTAGGTTATATTACGTTATTGAGTTATATAGAGGTCCCACGGAGACCTAGAGGCCAACTCGCCAGGATTGTTGTCAAATAATAGCTCCGAGAGGTTAGGTTGTGTTAGGTTACGTTATATTACGTTATTGATGTACATGAGGGTCGCACGGAGACGTAGATGCCAACTCGCCAGGAATGTTGTCAAATATTACCGCCGACATGTTAGGTTGGGTTAGGTTTGGTTATATTTCGTTATTGATGTATATAAAGATCCCACGGATACGTAGAGGCAAACTCGCCGGGAATGTTGTCAAATATTGCCGCCGAAATGACAGGTTGGGTTAGGTTAGGTTATATTACGCTATTGATGTATATAAAAGTCCCACGGACACGTAGAAGCCAACTCGCCAGGAATGTGGTCAAATATTAGTGCCGAGATGATAGGTTGGGTTAGGTTAGGTCATATTACGTTATTGATGTATATAAAGGTCCCACGCAGACGTAGAGGCCAACTCGCCAATAATGTTGTCAAATATTAACGCCGAGATGATAGGTTGGGTTAGGTTATGTTATATTACGCTATTGATGTATATAAAAGTCCCACGGATACGTAGAAGCCAACTCGCCAGGAATGTGGTCAAATATTAGTGCCGACATCTTAGGTTGGTTTAGGTTAGGTTGTATTACGTTATAGATGTATATAAAGGGACCCACGGAGACGTAGAGGCCAACTCGCCAGGAATGTTGTCAAGTATTAACGCCGACATGGTAGGTTGGGTTAGGTTAGGTTATATTACGTTATTGATGTATATAAATGTCCCACGGAGACCTAGAGGCCAACTCGCCAGGATTGTTGTCAAATAATAGCTCCAAGAGGTTAGGTTGGGTTAGGTTACGTTATATTACGTTATTGATGTACATGAGGGTCGCACGGAGACGTAGATGCCAACTCGCCAGGAATGTGGTCAAATATTAGTGCCGACATGTTAGGTTGGTTTAGGTTAGGTTATATTACGTTATTGATGTATATAAATGTCCCACGGAGACCTAGAGGCCAACTCGCTAGGACTGTTGTCAAATAATAGCTCCGAGAGGTTAGATTCTGTTAGGTTACGTTATATTACGTTATTGATGTACATGAGGGTCGCACGGAGACGTAGAGGCCAACTCGCCAGGATTGTTGTCAAATAATAGCTCCGGGAGGTTAGGTTGGGTTAGGTTACGTTATATTACGTTATTGTTGTACATGAGGGTCGCACGGAGACGTAGATGCCAACTCGCCAGGAATGTTGTCAAATATTACCGCCGACATGTTAGGGTGGGTTAGGTTTGGTTATATTTCGTTATTGATGTATATAAAGATCCCACGGATACGTAGAGGCAAACTCGCCGGGAATGTTGTCAAATATTGCCGCCGAGATGACAGGTTGGGTTAGGTTAGGTTATATTACGCTATTGATGTATATAAAAGTCCCACGGACACGTAGAAGCCAACTCGCCAGGAATGTGGTCAAATATTACCGCCGACATGTTAGGTTGGGTTAGGTTTGGTTATATTTCGTTATTGATGTATATAAAGATCCCACGGATACCTAGAGGCAAACTCGCCGGGAATGTTGTCAAATATTGCCGCCGAGATGACAGGTTGGGTTAGGTTAGGTTATATTACGCTATTGATGTATATAAAAGTCCCACGGACACGTAGAAGCCAACTCGCCAGGAATGTGGTCAAATATTAGTGCCGAGATGATAGGTTGGGTTAGGTTAGGTCATATTACGTTATTGATGTATAAAAAGGTCCCACGCAGACGTAGAGGCCAACTCGCCAATAATGTTGTCAAATATTAACGCCGAGATGATAGGTTGGGTTAGGTTATGTTATATTACGCTATTGATGTATATAAAAGTCCCACGGATACGTAGAAGCCAACTCGCCAGGAATGTGGTCAAATATTAGTGCCGAGATGATAGGTTGGGTTAGGTTAGGTCATATTACGTTATTGATGTATAAAAAGGTCCCACGCAGACGTAGAGGCCAACTCGTCAATAATGTTGTCAAATATTAACGCCGAGATGATAGGTTGGGTTAGGTTATGTTATATTACGCTATTGATGTATATAAAAGTCCCACGGATACGTAGAAGCCAACTCGCCAGGAATGTGGTCAAATATTAGTGCCGACATCTTAGGTTGGTTTAGGTTAGGTTGTATTACGTTATAGATGTGTATAAAAGTCCCACGGACACGTAGAAGCCAACTCGCCAGGAATGTGGTCAAATATTAGTGCCGAGATGATAGGTTGGGTTAGGTTAGGTCATATTACGTTATTGATGAATATAAAGGTCCCACGCAGACGTAGAGGCCAACTCGCCAATAATGTTGTCAAATATTAACGGCGAGATGATAGGTTGGGTTAGGTTAGGTTATATTACGCTATTGATGTATATAAAAGTCCCACGGATACGTAGAAGCCAACTCGCCAGGAATGTGGTCAAATATTAGTGCCGACATCTTAGGTTGGTTTAGGTTAGGTTGTATTACGTTATAGATGTGTATAAAGGACCCACGGAGACGTAGAGGCCAACTCGCCAGGAATGTTGTCAAGTATTAACGCCGACATGGTAGGTTGGGTTAGGTTAGGTTATATTACGTTATTGATGTATATAAATGTCCCACGGAGACCTAGAGGCCAACTCGCCAGGATTGTTGTCAAATAATAGCTCCGAGATGATAGGTTGGGTTAGGTTAGGTCATGTTACGTTATTGATGTATATAAAGGTCCCACGCAGACGTAGAGGCCAACTCGCCAATAATGTTGTCAAATATTAACGCCGAGATGATAGGTTGGGTTAGGTTAGGTTATATTACGCTATTTATGTATATAAAAGTCCCACGGAGACGTAGAAGCCAACCCGCCAGGAATGTGGTCAAATATTGCCGCCGAGAGGTTAGGTTGAGTTAGGTTAGGTTATATTACGTTATTGATATATATCAAGGTCCAACGGAGACGTAGGGGCCAACTCGCCAGGAATATTGTCAAATATTGCCGCCGAGATGATAGGTTGGGTTAGGTTAGGTTATATTACGTTATTGATGTATATAAAGGTCCCACGGAGACGTAGAGCCCAACAAGCCAGGAATGTTGTTAAATATTACCGCCGAGATGATAGGTTGGGTTAGGTTTGGTTATATTTCGTTATTGATGTATATAAAGGTCCCACGGATACGTAGAGGCAAACTCGCCAGGAATGTTGTCAAATATTACCGCCGAGATGATAGGTTGGGTTAGGTTAGGTTATATTACGTTATTGAGTTATATAGAGGTCCCACGGAGACGTAGAGGCCAACTCGCCAGGATTGTTGTCAAATAATAGCTCCGAGAGGTTAGGTTGGGTTAGGTTACGTTATATTACGTTATTGATGTACATGAGGGTCGCACGGAGACGTAGATGCCAACTCGCCAGGAATGTTGTCAAATATTACCGCCGACATGTTAGGTTGGGTTAGGTTTGGTTATATTTCGTTATTGATGTATATAAAGATCCCACGGATACGTAGAGGCAAACTCGCCGGGAATCTTGTCAAATATTGCCGCCGAGAGGTTAGGTTGTGTTAGGTTTGGTTATGTTACATTATTGATGTATATAAATGTCCGACGCAGACGTAGAGGCCAACTCGACAGGAATGTTGTCAAATATTACCGCCGAGATGATAGGTTGGGTTAGGTTAGGTTATATTTCGTTATTGATGTATATGAAGGTCCCACGGAGACGTGGAGGCCAACTCGCCAGGAATGTTGTCAAATATTACAGCCGCGATGTTAGATTGGGTTAGGTTAGGTTATATTACGTTATTGAGTTATATAGAGGTCCCACGGAGACCTAGAGGCCAACTCGCCAGGATTGTTGTC
Source organism: Xylocopa violacea (assembly GCA_963969225.1). Classification (NCBI taxonomy): domain Eukaryota; kingdom Metazoa; phylum Arthropoda; class Insecta; order Hymenoptera; family Apidae; genus Xylocopa; species Xylocopa violacea. Next base: position 977,534 of record CAXAJV010000021.1, on the reverse strand, counting down.
AAATAATAGCTCCGAGAAGTTAGGTTGTGTTAGGTTACGTTATATTACGTTATTGATGTACATGAGGGTCGCACGGAGACGTAGATGCCAACTCGCAGGGAATGTTGTCAAATATTACCGCCGACATGTTAGGTTGGGTTAGGTATGGTTATATTTCGTTATTGATGTATATAAAGGTCCCACGGATACGTAGAGGCAAACTCGCCAGGAATGTTGTCAAATATTGCCGCCGAGATGATAAGTTGGGTTAGGTTAGGTTATATTACGCTATTGATGTATATAAAAGTCCCACGGAGACGTAGAAGCCAAATCGCCAGGAATGTGGTCAAATATTAGTGCCGACATGTTAGGTTGGTTTAGGTTACGTTGTATTACGTTATAGATGTGTATAAAGGACCCACGGAGACGTAGAGGCCAACTCGCCAGGAATGTTGTCAAGTATTAACGCCGACATGTTAGGTTGGTTTAGGTTAGGTTATATTACGTTATTGATGTATATAAATGTCCCACGGAGACCTAGAGGCCAACTCGCCAGGATTGTTGTCAAATAATAGCTCCGAGAGGTTAGATTGGGTTAGGTTACGTTATATTACGTTATTGATGTACATGAGGGTCGCACGGAGACGTAGATGCCAACTCGGAAGGAATGTTGTCAAATATTACCGCCGACATGTTAGGTTGGGTTAGGTATGGTTATATTTCGTTATTGATGTATATAAAGGTCCCACGGATACTTAGAGGCCAACTCGCCAGGATTGTTGTCAAATATTACCGCCGAGATGATAGGTTGGGTTAGGTTAGGTTATATTTCGTTACTGATGTATATGAAGGTCCCACGGAGACGTGGAGGCCAACTCGCCATGAATGTTGTCAAATATTAACGCCGAGATGATAGGTTGGGTTAGGTTAGGTTATATTACGCTATTGATGTATATAAAAGTCCCACGGATACGTAGAAGCCAACTCGCCAGGAATGTGGTCAAATATTAGTGCCGACATCTTAGGTTGGTTTAGGTTAGGTTGTATTACGTTATAGATGTGTATAAAGGACCCACGGAGACGTAGAGGCCAACTCGCCAGGAATGTTGTCAAGTATTAACGCCGACATGGTAGGTTGGGTTAGGTTAGGTTATATTACGTTATTGATGTATATAAATGTCCCACGGAGACCTAGAGGCCAACTCGCCAGGATTGTTGTCAAATAATAGCTCCGAGAGGTTAGGTTGGGTTAGGTTACGTTATATTACGTTATTGATGTACATGAGGGTCGCACGGAGACGTAGATGCCAACTCGCCAGGAATGTTGTCAAATATTACCGCCGACATGTTAGGTTGGGTTAGGTATGGTTATATTTCGTTATTGATGTATATAAAGGTCCCACGAATACGTAGAGGCCAACTCGCCGGGAATGTTGCCAAATATTACCGCCGAGATGTTAGTTTGGGTTAGGTTATGTTATATTACGTTACTGATGTATATAAAGATGCCGCGGAGACGTAGAGGCCAACTCGCCAGGAAACGTAGAGGCCAACTCGCCAGGATTGTTGCCAAATATTACCGCCGACATGTTAGGTTGGGTTAGGTATGGTTATATTTCGTTATTGATGTATATAAAGGTCCCACGGTTACGTAGAGGCCAACTCGCCAGGAATGCTGTCAAATATTGCCGCCGAGAGGTTAGGTTGAGTTAGGTTTGGTTATATTACGTTATTGATATATATCAAGGTCCAACGGAGACGTAGGGGCCAACTCGCCAGGAATATTGTCAAATATTGCCGCCGAGATGATAGGTTGGGTTAGGTTAGGTTATATTACGTTATTGATGTATATAAAGGTCCCACGGAGACGTAGAGGCCAACAAGCCAGGAATGTTGTCAAATATTACCGCCGAGATGATAGGTTGGGTTAGGTTTGGTTATATTTCGTTATTGATGTATATAAAGGTCCCACGGATACGTAGAGGCAAACTCGCCAGGAATGTTGTCAAATATTGCCGCCGAGATGATAGGTTGGGTTAGGTTAGGTTATATTACGTTATTGAGTTATATAGAGGTTTCACGGAGACGTAGAGGCCAACTCGCCAGGATTGTTGTCAAATAATAGCTCCGAGATGTTAGGTTGGGTTAGGTTACGTTATATTACGTTATTGATGTACATGAGGGTCGCACGGAGACGTAGATGCCAACTCGCCAGGAATGTTGTCAAATATTACCGCCGACATGTTAGGTTGGGTTAGGTTTGGTTATATTTCGTTATTGATGTATATAGAGATCCCACGGATACGTAGACGCAAACTCGCCGGGAATCTTGTCAAATATTGCCGCCGAGAGGTTAGGTTGTGTTAGGTTTGGTTATGTTACATTCTTGATGTATATAAAGGTCCGACGCAGACGTAGAGGCCAACTCGACAGGAATGTTGTCAAATATTACCGCCGAGATGATAGGTTGGGTTAGGTTAGGTTATATTTCGTTATTGATATATATGAAGGTCCCACGGAGACGTGGAGGCCAACTCGCCAGGAATGTTGTCAAATAATACAGCCGCGATGTTAGATTGGGTTAGGTTAGGTTATATTACGTTATTGAGTTATATAGAGGTCCCACGGAGACGTAGAGGCCAACTCGCCAGGATTGTTGTCAAATAATAGCTCCGAGAGGTTAGGTTGGGTTAGGTTACGTTATATTACGTTATAGATGTGAATAAAGGACCCACGGAGACGTAGAGGCCAACTCGCCAGGAATGTTGTCAAGTATTACCGCCGACATGTTAGGTTGGGTTAGGTATGGTTATATTTCGTTATTGATGTATATAAAGGTCCCACGGATACGTAGAGGCAAACTCGCCAGGAATGTTGTCAAATATTGCCGCCGAGATGATAAGTTGGGTTAGGTTAGGTTATATTACGCTATTGATGTATATAAATGTCCCACGGACACGTAGAAGCCAACTCGCCAGGAATGTGGTCAAATATTAGTGCCGAGATGATAGGTTGGGTTCGGTTAGGTCATATTACGTTATTGATGTATACAAAGGTCCCACGCAGAAGTAGAGGCCAACTCGCCAATAATGTTGTCAAATATTAACGCCGAGATGATAGGTTGGGTTAGGTTAGGTTATATTACGCTATTGATGTATATAAAAGTCCCACGGAGACGTAGAAGCCAAATCGCCAGTAATGTGGTCAAATATTAGTGCCGACATGTTAGGTTGGTTTAGGTTACGTTGTATTACGTTATAGATGTGTATAAAGGACCCACGGAGACGTAGAGGCCAACTCGCCAGGAATGTTGTCAAGTATTAACGCCGACATGTTAGGTTGGTTTAGGTTAGGTTATATTACGTTATTGACGTATATAAATGTCCCACGGAGACCTAGAGGGCAACTCGCCAGGATTGTTGTCAAATAATAGCTCCGAGAGGTTAGATTGCGTTAGGTTACGTTATATTACGTTATTGATGTACATGAGGGTCGCACGGAGACGTAGATGCCAACTCGCCAGGAATGTTGTCAAATATTACCGCCGACATGTTAGGTTGGGTTAGGTATGGTTATATTTCGTTATTGATGTATATAAAGGTCCCACGGATACTTAGAGGCCAACTCGCCAGGATTGTTGTCAAATATTACCGCCGAGATGATAGGTTGGGTTAGGTTAGGTTATATTTCGTTACTGATGTATATGAAGGTCCCACGGAGACGTGAAGGCCAACTCGCCATGAATGTTGTCAAATATTACAGCCGCGATGTTAGATTGGGTTAGGTTAGGTTATATTACGTTATTGAGTTATATAGAGGTCCCACGAAGACGTAGAGGCCAACTCGCCAGGATTGTTGTCAAATAATAGCTCCGAGAGGTTAGGTTGCGTTAGGTTACGTTATATTACGTTATTGATGTACGTGAGGGTCGCACGGAGACGTAGATGCCAACTCGCCAGGAATGTTGTCAAATATTACCGCCGACATGTTAGGTTGGGTTAGGTTTGGTTATATTTCGTTATTGATGTATATAAAGATCCCACGGATACGTAGAGGCAAACTCGCCGGGAATGTTGTCAAACATTGCCGCCGAGAGGTTAGGTTGTGTTAGGTTTGGTTATGTTACATTATTGATGTATATAAAGGTCCGACGCAGACGTAGAGGCCAAGTCGCCAGGAATGTTGTCAAATAACACCACCGAGATGATAGGTTGGGTTAGGTTAGGTTATATTTCGTTATTGATGTATATGAAGGTCCCACGGAGACGTGGAGGCCAACTCGCCAGGAATGTTGTCAAATATTACAGCCGCGATGTTAGATTGGGTTAGGTTAGGTTATATTACGTTATTGAGTTATATAGAGGTCCCACGGAGACGTAGAGGCCAACTCGCCAGGATTGTTGTCAAATAATAGCTCCGAGAGGTTAGGTTGGGTTAGGTTACGTTATATTACGTTATTGATGTATGTGAGGGTCGCACGGAGACGTAGATGCCAACTCGCCAGGAATTTTGTCAAATATTACCGCCGACATGTTAGGTTGGGTTAGGTTTGGTTATATTTCGTTATTGATGTATATAAAGGTCCCACGGATACGTAGAGGCAAACTCGCCAGGAATGTTGTCAAATATTGCCGCCGAGATGATAGGTTGGGTTAGGTTAGGTTATATTACGCTATTGATGTATATAAAAGTCCCACGGACACGTAGAAGCCAACTCGCCAGGAATGTGGTCAAATATTAGTGCCGAGATGATAGGTTGGGTTAGGTTAGGTCATATCACGTTATTGATGTATATAAAGGTCCCACGCAGACGTAGAGGCCAACTCGCCAATAATGTTGTCAAATATTAACGCCGAGATGATAGGTTGGGTTAGGTTAGGTTATATTACGCTATTGATGTATATAAGAGTCCCACGGATACGTAGAAGCCAACTCGCCAGGAATGTGGTCAAATATTAGTGCCGAGATGATAGGTTGGGTTAGGTTAGGTCATATTACGTTATTGATGTATATAAAGGTCCCACGCAGACGTAGAGGCCAACTCGCCAATAATGTTGTCAAGTATTAACGCCGACATGGTAGGTTGGGTTAGGTTAGGTTATATTACGTTATTGATGTATATAAATGTCCCACGGAGACCTAGAGGCCAACTCGCCAGGATTGTTGTCAAATAATAGCTCCGAGAGGTTAGGTTGGGTTAGGTTACGTTATATTACGTTATTGATGTACATGAGTGTCGCACGGAGACGTAGATGCCAACTCGCCAGGAATGTTGTCAAATATTACCGCCGACATGTTAGGTTGGGTTAGTTATGGTTATATTTCGTTATTGATGTATATAAATGTCCCACGGATACGTAGAGGCCAACTCGCCGGGAATGTTGCCAAATATTACCGCCGAGATGTTAGTTTGGGTTAGGTTAGGTTATATTACGTTATTGAGTTATATAGAGGTCCCACGGAGACGTAGAGGCCAACTCGCCAGGATTGTTGCCAAATAATAGCTCCGAGAGGAAAGGTTGGGTTAGGTTACGTTATATTACGTTATTGATGTACATGAGGGTCGCACGGAGACGTAGATGCCAACTCGCCAGGAATGTTGTCAAATATTACCGCCGAGATGATAGGTTATGTTAGGTTAGGTTATATTTCGTTATTGATGTATATGAAGGTCCCACGGAGACGTGGAGGCCAACTCGCCAGGAATGTTGTCAAATATTACAGCCGCGATGTTAGATTGGGTTAGGTTAGGTTATATTACGTTATTGAGTTATATAGAGGTCCCACGGAGACCTAGAGGCCAACTCGCCAGGATTGTTGTCAAATAATAGCTCCGAGAGGTTATGTTGGGTTAGGTTACGTTATATTACGTTATTGATGTATGTGAGGGTCGCACGGAGACGTAGATGCCAACTCGAAAGGAATTTTGTCAAATATTACCGTCGACATGTTAGGTTGGGTTAGGTTTGGTTATATTTCGTTATTGATGTATATAAAGGTCCCACGGATACGTAGAGGCAAACTCGCCAGGAATGTTGTCAAATATTGCCGCCGAGATGATAGGTTGGGTTAGGTTAGGTTATATTACGCTATTGATGTATATAAAAGTCCCACGGATACGTAGAAGCCAACTCGCCAGGAATGTGGTCAAATATTAGTGCCGACATCTTAGGTTGGTTTAGGTTAGGTTGTATTACGTTATAGATGTGTATAAAGGACCCACGGAGACGTAGAGGCCAACTCGCCGGGAATGTTGCCAAATATTACCGCCGAGATGTTAGTTTGGGTTAGGTTAGGTTATATTACGTTATTGAGTTATATAGAGGTCCCACGGAGACGTAGAGGCCAACTCGCCAGGATTGTTGCCAAATAATAGCTCCGAGAGGTAAGGTTGGGTTAGGTTACGTTATATTACGTTATTGATGTACATGAGGGTCGCACGGAGACGTAGATGCCAACTCGCCAGGAATGTTGTCAAATATTACCGCCGACATGTTAGGTTGGGTTAGGTATGGTTATATTTCGTTATTGATGTATATAAAGGTCCCACGGATACGTAGAGGCCAACTTGCCAGGAATGCTGTCAAATATTGCCGCCGAGAGGTTAGGTTGAGTTAGGTTAGGTTATATTACGTTATTGATATATATCAAGGTCCAACGGAGACGTAGGGGCCAACTCGCCAGGAATATTGTCAAATATTGCCGCCGAGATGATAGGTTGGGTTAGGTTAGGTTATATTACGTTATTGATGTATATAAAGGTCCCACGGAGACGTAGAGGCCAACAAGCCAGGAATGTTGTCAAATATTACCGCCGAGATGATAGGTTGGGTTAGGTTTGGTTATATTTCGTTATTGATGTATATAAAGGTCCCACGGATACGTAGAGGCAAACTCGCCAGGAATGTTGTCAAATATTGCCGCCGAGATGATAGGTTGGGTTAGGTTAGGTTATATTACGCTATTGATGTATATAAAAGTCCCACGGACACGTAGAAGCCAACTCGCCAGGAATGTGGTCAAATATTAGTGCCGAGATGATAGGTTGGGTCAGGTTAGGTCATATCACGTTATTGATGTATATAAAGGTCCCACGCAGACGTAGAGGCCAACTCGCCAATAATGTTGTCAAATATTAACGCCGAGATGATAGGTTGGGTTAGGTTAGGTTATATTACGCTATTGATGTATATAAGAGTCCCACGGATACGTAGAAGCCAACTCGCCAGGAATGTGGTCAAATATTAGTGCCGAGATGATAGGTTGGGTTAGGTTGGGTCATATTACGTTATTGATGTATATAAAGGTCCCACGCAGACGTAGAGGCCAACTCGCCAATAATGTTGTCCAGTATTAACGCCGACATGGTAGGTTGGGTTAGGTTAGGTTATATTACGTTATTGATGTATATAAATGTCCCACGGAGACCTAGAGGCCAACTCGCCAGGATTGTTGTCAAATAATAGCTCCGAGAGGTTAGGTTGGGTTAGGTTACGTTATATTACGTTATTGATGTACATGAGTGTCGCACGGAGACGTAGATGCCAACTCGCCAGGAATGTTGTCAAATATTACCGCCGACATGTTAGGTTGGGTTAGGTTTGGTTATATTTCGTTATTGATGTATATAAAGGTCCCACGGATACGTAGAGGCCAACTCGCCGGGAATGTTGCCAAATATTACCGCCGAGATGTTAGTTTGGGTTAGGTTATGTTATATTACGTTACTGATGTATATAAAGGTGCCGCGGAGACGTAGAGGCCAACTCGCCAGGAAACGTAGAGGCCAACTCGCCAGGATTGTTGCCAAATATTACCGCCGACATGTTAGGTTGGGTTAGGTATGGTTATATTTCGTTATTGATGTATATAAAGGTCCCACGGTTACGTAGAGGCCAACTCGCCAGGAATGCTGTCAAATATTGCCGCCGAGAGGTTAGGTTGAGTTAGGTTAGGTTATATTACGTTATTGATATATATCAAGGTCCAACGGAGACGTAGGGGCCAACTCGCCAGGAATATTGTCAAATATTGCCGCCGAGATGATAGGTTGGGTTAGGTTAGGTTATATTACGTTATTGATGTATATAAAGGTCCCACGGAGACGTAGAGGCCAACAAGCCAGGAATGTTGTCAAATATTACCGCCGAGATGATAGGTTGGGTTAGGTTTGGTTATATTTCGTTATTGATGTATATAAAGGTCCCACGGATACGTAGAGGCAAACTCGCCAGGAATGTTGTCAAATATTGCCGCCGAGATGATAGGTTGGGTTAGGTTAGGTTATATTACGTTATTGAGTTATATAGAGGTCCCACGGAGACGTAGAGGCCAACTCGCCAGGATTGTTGTCAAATAATAGCTCCGAGATGTTAGGTTGGGTTAGGTTACGTTATATTACGTTATTGATGTACATGAGGGTCGCACGGAGACGTAGATGCCAACTCGCCAGGAATGTTGTCAAATATTACCGCCGACATGTTAGGTTGGGTTAGGTTTGGTTATATTTCGTTATTGATGTATATAAAGATCCCACGGATACGTAGACGCAAACTCGCCGGGAATCTTGTCAAATATTGCCGCCGAGAGGTTAGGTTGTGTTAGGTTTGGTTATGTTACATTATTGATGTATATAAAGGTCCGACGCAGACGTAGAGGCCAACTCGACAGGAATGTTGTCAAATATTACCGCCGAGATGATAGGTTGGGTTAGGTTAGGTTATATTTCGTTATTGATATATATGAAGGTCCCACGGAGACGTGGAGGCCAACTCGCCAGGAATGTTGTCAAATATTACAGCCGCGATGTTAGATTGGGTTAGGTTAGGTTATATTACGTTATTGAGTTATATAGAGGTCCCACGGAGCCGTAGAGGCCAACTCGCCAGGATTGTTGTCAAATAATAGCTCCGAGAGGTTAGGTTGGGTTAGGTTACGTTATATTACGATATTGATGTACATGAGTGTCGCACGGAGACGTAGATGCCAACTCGCCAGGAATGTTGTCAAATATTACCGCCGACATGTTAGGTTGGGTTAGGTATGGTTATATTTCGTTTTTGATGTATATAAAGGTCCCACGGATACGTAGAGGCAAACTCGCCAGGAATGTTGTCAAATATTGCCGCCGAGATGATAAGTTGGGTTAGGTTAGGTTATATTACGCTATTGATGTATATAAATGTCCCACGGACACGTAGAAGCCAACTCGCCAGGAATGTGGTCAAATATTAGTGCCGAGATGATAGGTTGGGTTCGGTTAGGTCATATTACGTTATTGATGTATACAAAGGTCCCACGCAGAAGTAGAGGCCAACTCGCCAATAATGTTGTCAAATATTAACGCCGAGATGATAGGTTGGGTTAGGTTAGGTTATATTACGCTATTGATGTATATAAAAGTCCCACGGAGACGTAGAATCCAAATCGCCAGGAATGTGGTCAAATATTAGTGCCGACATGTTAGGTTGGTTTAGGTTACGTTGTATTACGTTATAGATGTGTATAAAGGACCCACGGAGACGTAGAGGCCAACTCGCCAGGAATGTTGTCAAGTATTAACGCCGACATGTTAGGTTGGTTTAGGTTAGGTTATATTACGTTATTGACGTATATAAATGTCCCACGGAGACCTAGAGGCCAACTCGCCAGGATTGTTGTCAAATAATAGCTCCGAGAGGTTAGATTGCGTTAGGTTACGTTATATTACGTTATTGATGTACATGAGGGTCGCACGGAGACGTAGATGCCAACTCGCCAGGAATGTTGTCAAATATTACCGCCGACATGTTAGGTTGGGTTAGGTATGGTTATATTTCGTTATTGATGTATATAAAGGTCCCGCGGATACTTAGAGGCCAACTCGCCAGGATTGTTGTCAAATATTACCGCCGAGATGATAGGTTGGGTTAGGTTAGGTTATATTTCGTTACTGATGTATATGAAGGTCCCACGGAGACGTGAAGGCCAACTCGCCATGAATGTTGGCAAATATTACAGCCGCGATGTTAGATTGGGTTAGGTTAGGTTATATTACGTTATTGAGTTATATAGAGGTCCCACGAAGACGTAGAGGCCAACTCGCCAGGATTGTTGTCAAATAATAGCTCCGAGAGGTTAGGTTGGGTTAGGTTACGTTATATTACGTTATTGATGTACATGAGTGTCGCACGGAGACGTAGATGCCAACTCGCCAGGAATGTTGTCAAATATTACCGCCGACATGTTAGGTTGGGTTAGGTTTGGTTATATTTCGTTATTGATGTATATAAAGGTCCCACGGATACGTAGAGGCAAACTCGCCAGGAATGTCGTCAAATATTGCCGCCGAGATGATAGGTTGGGTTAGGTTAAGTTATATTACGCTATTGATGTATATAAAAGTCCCACGGACACGTAGAAGCCAACTCGCCAGGAATGTGGTCAAATATTAGTGCCGAGATGATAGGTTGGGTTAGGTTAGGTCATATTACGTTATTGATGTATATAAAGGTCCCACGCAGACGTAGAGGCCAACTCGCCAATAATGTTGTCAAATATTAACGCCGAGATGATAGGTTGGGTTAGGTTAGGTTATATTACGCTATTGATGTATATAAAAGTCCCACGGATACGTAGAAGCCAACTCGCCAGGAATGTGGTCAAATATTAGTGCCGACATCTTAGGTTGGTTTAGGTTAGGTTGTATTACGTTATAGATGTGTATAAAGGACCCACGGAGACGTAGAGGCCAACTCGCCGGGAATGTTGCCAAATATTACCGCCGACATGGTAGCTTGGGTTAGGTTAGGTTATATTACGTTATTGAGTTATATAGAGGTCCCACGGAGACGTAGAGGCCAACTCGCCAGGATTGTTGTCAAATAATAGCTCCGAGAGGTTAGGTTGGGTTAGGTTACGTTATATTACGTTATTGATGTACATGAGGGTCGCACGGAGACGTAGATGCCAACTCGCCAGGAATGTTGTCAAATATTACCGCCGACATGTTAGGTTGGGTTAGGTATGGTTATATTTCGTTATTGATGTATATAAAGGTCCCACTAATACGTAGAGGCCAACTCGCCGGGAATGTTGCCAAATATTACCGCCGAGATGTTAGTTTGGGTTAGGTTAGGTTATATTACGTTATTGAGTTATATAGAGGTCCCACGGAGACGTAGAGGCCAACTCGCCAGGATTGTTGCCAAATAATAGCTCCGAGAGGTAAGGTTGGGTTAGGTTACGTTATATTACTTTATTGATGTACATGAGGGTCGCACGGAGACGTAGATGCCAACTCGCCAGGAATGTTGTCAAATATTACCGCCGACATGTTAGGTTGGGTTAGGTATGGTTATATTTCGTTATTGATGTATATAAAGGTCCCACGGATACGTAGAGGCCAACTCGCCAGGAATGCTGTCAAATATTGCCGCCGAGAGGTTAGGTTGAGTTAGGTTAGGTTATATTACGTTATTGATATATATCAAGGTCCAACGGAGACGTAGGGGCCAACTCGCCAGGAATATTGTCAAATATTGCCGCCGAGATGATAGGTTGGGTTAGGTTAGGTTATATTACGTTATTGATGTATATAAAGGTCCCACGGAGACGTAGAGGCCAACAAGCCAGGAATGTTGTCAAATATTACCGCCGAGATGATAGGTTGGGTTAGGTTTGGTTATATTTCGTTATTGATGTATATAAAGGTCCCACGGATACGTAGAGGCAAACTCGCCAGGAATGTTGTCAAATATTGCCGCCGAGATGATAGGTTGGGTTAGGTTACGTTATATTACGTTATTGAGTTATATAGAGGTCCCACGGAGACGTAGAGGCCAACTCGCCAGGATTGTTGTCAAATAATAGCTCCGAGAGGTTAGGTTGGGTTAGGTTACGTTATATTACGTTATTGATGTACATGAGGGTCGGACGGAGACGTAGATGCCAACTCGCCAGGAATGTTGTCAAATATTACCGCCGACATGTTAGGTTGGGTTAGGTTTGGTTATATTTCGTTATTGATGTATATAAAGATCCCACGGATACGTAGAGGCAAACTCGCCGGGAATGTTGTTAAATATTGCCGCCGAGAGGTTAGGTTGTGTTAGGTTTGGTTATGTTACATTATTGATGTATATAAAGGTCCGACGCAGACGTAGAGGCCAACTCGCCAGGAATATTGTCAAATATTACCGCCGACATGTTAGGTTGGGTTAGGTATGGTTATATTTCGTTATTGATGTATATAAAGGTCCCACGGATACGTAGAGGCCAACTCGCCAGGAATGCTGTCAAATATTGCCGCCGAGAGGTTAGGTTGAGTTAGGTTAGGTTATATTACGTTATTGATATATATCAAGGTCCAACGGAGACGTAGGGGCCAACTCGCCAGGAATATTGTCAAATATTGCCGCCGAGATGATAGGTTGGGTTAGGTTAGGTTATATTACGTTATTGATGTATATAAAGGTCCCACGGAGACGTAGAGGCCAACAAGCCAGGAATGTTGTCAAATATTACCGCCGAGATGATAGGTTGGGTTAGGTTTGGTTATATTTCGTTATTGATGTATATAAAGGTCCCACGGATACGTAGAGGCAAACTCGCCAGGAATGTTGTCAAATATTGCCGCCGAGATGATAGGTTGGGTTAGGTTAGGTTATATTACGTTATTGAGTTATATAGAGGTCCCACGGAGACGTAGAGGCCAACTCGCCAGGATTGTTGTCAAATAATAGCTCCGAGAGGTTAGGTTGGGTTAGGTTACGTTATATTACGTTATTGATGTACATGAGGGTCGGACGGAGACGTAGATGCCAACTCGCCAGGAATGTTGTCAAATATTGCCGCCGAGATGATAGGTTGGGTTAGGTTAAGTTATATTACGCTATTGATGTATATAAAAGTCCCACGGACACGTAGAAGCCAACTCGCCAGGAATGTGGTCAAATATTAGTGCCGAGATGATAGGTTGGGTTAGGTTAGGTCATATTACGTTATTGATGTATATAAAGGTCCCACGCAGACGTAGAGGCCAACTCGCCAATAATGTTGTCAAATATTAACGCCGAGATGATAGGTTGGGTTAGGTTAGGTTATATTACGCTATTGATGTATATAAAAGTCCCACGGATACGTAGAAGCCAACTCGCCAGGAATGTGGTCAAATATTAGTGCCGACATCTTAGGTTGGTTTAGGTTAGGTTGTATTACGTTATAGATGTGTATAAAGGACCCACGGAGACGTAGAGGCCAACTCGCCGGGAATGTTGCCAAATATTACCGCCGACATGGTAGGTTGGGTTAGGTTAGGTTATATTACGTTATTGAGTTATATAGAGGTCCCACGGAGACGTAGAGGCCAACTCGCCAGGATTGTTGTCAAATAATAGCTCCGAGAGGTTAGGTTGGGTTAGGTTACGTTATATTACGTTATTGATGTACATGAGGGTCGCACGGAGACGTAGATGCCAACTCGCCAGGAATGTTGTCAAATATTACCGCCGACATGTTAGGTTGGGTTAGGTATGGTTATATTTCGTTATTGATGTATATAAAGGTCCCACTAATACGTAGAGGCCAACTCGCCGGGAATGTTGCCAAATATTACCGCCGAGATGTTAGTTTGGGTTAGGTTAGGTTATATTACGTTATTGAGTTATATAGAGGTCCCACGGAGACGTAGAGGCCAACTCGCCAGGATTGTTGCCAAATAATAGCTCCGAGAGGTAAGGTTGGGTTAGGTTACGTTATATTACTTTATTGATGTACATGAGGGTCGCACGGAGACGTAGATGCCAACTCGCCAGGAATGTTGTCAAATATTACCGCCGACATGTTAGGCTGGGTTAGGTATGGTTATATTTCGTTATTGATGTATATAAAGGTCCCACGGATACGTAGAGGTCAACTCGCCAGGAATGCTGTCAAATATTGCCGCCGAGAGGTTAGGTTGAGTTAGGTTAGGTTATATTACGTTATTGATATATATCAAGGTCCAACGGAGACGTAGGGGCCAACTCGCCAGGAATATTGTCAAATATTGCCGCCGAGATGATAGGTTGGGTTAGGTTAGGTTATATTACGTTATTGATGTATATAAAGGTCCCACGGAGACGTAGAGGCCAACAAGCCAGGAATGTTGTCAAATATTACCGCCGAGATGATAGGTTGGGTTAGGTTTGGTTATATTTCGTTATTGATGTATATAAAGGTCCCACGGATACGTAGAGGCAAACTCGCCAGGAATGTTGTCAAATATTGCCGCCGAGATGATAGGTTGGGTTAGGTTACGTTATATTACGTTATTGAGTTATATAGAGGTCCCACGGAGACGTAGAGGCCAACTCGCCAGGATTGTTGTCAAATAATAGCTCCGAGAGGTTAGGTTGGGTTAGGTTACGTTATATTACGTTATTGATGTACATGAGGGTCGGACGGAGACGTAGATGCCAACTCGCCAGGAATGTTGTCAAATATTACCGCCGACATGTTAGGTTGGGTTAGGTTTGGTTATATTTCGTTATTGATGTATATAAAGGTCCCACGGATACGTAGAGGCCAACTCGCCAGGAATGCTGTCAAATATTGCCGCCGAGAGGTTAGGTGAGTTAGGTTAGGTTATATTACGTTATTGATATATATCAAGGTCCAACGGAGACGTAGGGGCCAACTCGCCAGGAATATTGTCAAATATTGCCGCCGAGATGATAGGTTGGGTTAGGTTAGGTTATAATACGTTATTGATGTATATAAAGGTCCCACGGAGACGTAGAGGCCAACAAGCCAGGAATGTTGTCAAATATTACCGCCGAGATGATAGGTTGGGTTAGGTTTGGTTATATTTCGTTATTGATGTATATAAAGGTCCCACGGATACGTAGAGGCAAACTCGCCAGGAATGTTGTCAAATATTGCCGCCGAGATGATAGGTTGGGTTAGGTTAGGTTATATTACGTTATTGAGTTATATAGAGGTCCCACGGAGACGTAGAGGCCAACTCGCCAGGATTGTTGTCAAATAATAGCTCCGAGAGGTTAGGTTGGGTTAGGTTACGTTATATTACGTTATTGATGTACATGAGGGTCGGACGGAGACGTAGATGCCAACTCGCCAGGAATGTTGTCAAATATTACCGCCGACATGTTAGGTTGGGTTAGGTTTGGTTATATTTCGTTATTGATGTATATAAAGATCCCACGGATACGTAGAGGCAAACTCGCCGGGAATGTTGTTAAATATTGCCGCCGAGAGGTTAGGTTGTGTTAGGTTTGGTTATGTTACATTATTGATGTATATAAAGGTCCGACGCAGACGTAGAGGCCAACTCGCCAGGATTGTTGTCAAATAATAGCTCCGAGAGGTTAGGTTGGGTTAGGTTACGTTATATTACGTTATTGATGTACATGAGGGTCGCACGGAGACGTAGATGCCAACTCGCCAGGAATGTTGTCAAATATTACCGCCGACATGTTAGGTTGGGTTAGGTTTGGTTATATTTCGTTATTGATGTATATAAAGGTCCCACGGATACGTAGAGGCAAACTCGCCAGGAATGTTGTCAAATATTGCCGCCGAGATGATAGGTTGGGTTAGGTTAGGTTATATTACGCTATTGATGTATATAAAAGTCCCACGGACACGTAGAAGCCAACTCGCCAGGAATGTGGTCAAATATTAGTGCCGAGATGATAAGTTGGGTTAGGTTAGGTCATATTACGTTATTGATGTATATAAAGGTCCCACGCAGACGTAGAGGCCAACTCGCCAATAATGTTGTCAAATATTAACGCCGAGATTATAGGTTGGGTTAGGTATGGTTATATTTCGTTATTGATGTATATAAAGGTCCCACGGATACGTAGAGGCCAACTCGCCAGGAATGCTGTCAAATATTGCCGCCGAGAGGTTAGGTTGAGTTAGGTTAGGTTATATTACGTTATTGATATATATCAAGGTCCAACGGAGACGTAGGGGCCAACTCGCCAGGAATATTGTCAAATATTGCCGCCGAGATGATAGGTTGGGTTAGGTTAGGTTATATTACGTTATTGATGTATATAAAGGTCCCACGGAGACGTAGAGGCCAACAAGCCAGGAATGTTGTCAAATATTACCGCCGAGATGATAGGTTGGGTTAGGTTTGGTTATATTTCGTTATTGATGTATATAAAGGTCCCACGGATACGTAGAGGCAAACTCGCCAGGAATGTTGTCAAATATTGCCGCCGAGATGATAGGTTGGGTTAGGTTACGTTATATTACGTTATTGAGTTATATAGAGGTCCCACGGAGACGTAGAGGCCAACTCGCCAGGATTGTTGTCAAATAATAGCTCCGAGAGGTTAGGTTGGGTTAGGTTACGTTATATTACGTTATTGATGTACATGAGGGTCGGACGGAGACGTAGATGCCAACTCGCCAGGAATGTTGTCAAATATTACCGCCGACATGTTAGGTTGGGTTAGGTTTGGTTATATTTCGTTATTGATGTATATAAAGATCCCACGGATACGTAGAGGCAAACTCGCCGGGAATGTTGTTAAATATTGCCGCCGAGAGGTTAGGTTGTGTTAGGTTTGGTTATGTTACATTATTGATGTATATAAAGGTCCGACGCAGACGTAGAGGCCAACTCGCCAGGAATATTGTCAAATATTACCGCCGACATGTTAGGTTGGGTTAGGTATGGTTATATTTCGTTATTGATGTATATAAAGGTCCCACGGATACGTAGAGGCCAACTCGCCAGGAATGCTGTCAAATATTGCCGCCGAGAGGTTAGGTTGAGTTAGGTTAGGTTATATTACGTTATTGATATATATCAAGGTCCAACGGAGACGTAGGGGCCAACTCGCCAGGAATATTGTCAAATATTGCCGCCGAGATGATAGGTTGGGTTAGGTTAGGTTATATTACGTTATTGATGTATATAAAGGTCCCACGGAGACGTAGAGGCCAACAAGCCAGGAATGTTGTCAAATATTACCGCCGAGATGATAGGTTGGGTTAGGTTTGGTTATATTTCGTTATTGATGTATATAAAGGTCCCACGGATACGTAGAGGCAAACTCGCCAGGAATGTTGTCAAATATTGCCGCCGAGATGATAGGTTGGGTTAGGTTAGGTTATATTACGTTATTGAGTTATATAGAGGTCCCACGGAGACGTAGAGGCCAACTCGCCAGGATTGTTGTCAAATAATAGCTCCGAGAGGTTAGGTTGGGTTAGGTTACGTTATATTACGTTATTGATGTACATGAGGGTCGGACGGAGACGTAGATGCCAACTCGCCAGGAATGTTGTCAAATATTGCCGCCGAGATGATAGGTTGGGTTAGGTTAAGTTATATTACGCTATTGATGTATATAAAAGTCCCACGGACACGTAGAAGCCAACTCGCCAGGAATGTGGTCAAATATTAGTGCCGAGATGATAGGTTGGGTTAGGTTAGGTCATATTACGTTATTGATGTATATAAAGGTCCCACGCAGACGTAGAGGCCAACTCGCCAATAATGTTGTCAAATATTAACGCCGAGATGATAGGTTGGGTTAGGTTAGGTTATATTACGCTATTGATGTATATAAAAGTCCCACGGATACGTAGAAGCCAACTCGCCAGGAATGTGGTCAAATATTAGTGCCGACATCTTAGGTTGGTTTAGGTTAGGTTGTATTACGTTATAGATGTGTATAAAGGACCCACGGAGACGTAGAGGCCAACTCGCCGGGAATGTTGCCAAATATTACCGCCGACATGGTAGGTTGGGTTAGGTTAGGTTATATTACGTTATTGAGTTATATAGAGGTCCCACGGAGACGTAGAGGCCAACTCGCCAGGATTGTTGTCAAATAATAGCTCCGAGAGGTTAGGTTGGGTTAGGTTACGTTATATTACGTTATTGATGTACATGAGGGTCGCACGGAGACGTAGATGCCAACTCGCCAGGAATGTTGTCAAATATTACCGCCGACATGTTAGGTTGGGTTAGGTATGGTTATATTTCGTTATTGATGTATATAAAGGTCCCACTAATACGTAGAGGCCAACTCGCCGGGAATGTTGCCAAATATTACCGCCGAGATGTTAGTTTGGGTTAGGTTAGGTTATATTACGTTATTGAGTTATATAGAGGTCCCACGGAGACGTAGAGGCCAACTCGCCAGGATTGTTGCCAAATAATAGCTCCGAGAGGTAAGGTTGGGTTAGGTTACGTTATATTACTTTATTGATGTACATGAGGGTCGCACGGAGACGTAGATGCCAACTCGCCAGGAATGATGTCAAATATTACCGCCGACATGTTAGGCTGGGTTAGGTATGGTTATATTTCGTTATTGATGTATATAAAGGTCCCACGGATACGTAGAGGTCAACTCGCCAGGAATGCTGTCAAATATTGCCGCCGAGAGGTTAGGTTGAGTTAGGTTAGGTTATATTACGTTATTGATATATATCAAGGTCCAACGGAGACGTAGGGGCCAACTCGCCAGGAATATTGTCAAATATTGCCGCCGAGATGATAGGTTGGGTTAGGTTAGGTTATATTACGTTATTGATGTATATAAAGGTCCCACGGAGACGTAGAGGCCAACAAGCCAGGAATGTTGTCAAATATTACCGCCGAGATGATAGGTTGGGTTAGGTTTGGTTATATTTCGTTATTGATGTATATAAAGGTCCCACGGATACGTAGAGGCAAACTCGCCAGGAATGTTGTCAAATATTGCCGCCGAGATGATAGGTTGGGTTAGGTTACGTTATATTACGTTATTGAGTTATATAGAGGTCCCACGGAGACGTAGAGGCCAACTCGCCAGGATTGTTGTCAAATAATAGCTCCGAGAGGTTAGGTTGGGTTAGGTTACGTTATATTACGTTATTGATGTACATGAGGGTCGGACGGAGACGTAGATGCCAACTCGCCAGGAATGTTGTCAAATATTACCGCCGACATGTTAGGTTGGGTTAGGTTTGGTTATATTTCGTTATTGATGTATATAAAGGTCCCACGGATACGTAGAGGCCAACTCGCCAGGAATGCTGTCAAATATTGCCGCCGAGAGGTTAGGTGAGTTAGGTTAGGTTATATTACGTTATTGATATATATCAAGGTCCAACGGAGACGTAGGGGCCAACTCGCCAGGAATATTGTCAAATATTGCCGCCGAGATGATAGGTTGGGTTAGGTTAGGTTATAATACGTTATTGATGTATATAAAGGTCCCACGGAGACGTAGAGGCCAACAAGCCAGGAATGTTGTCAAATATTACCGCCGAGATGATAGGTTGGGTTAGGTTTGGTTATATTTCGTTATTGATGTATATAAAGGTCCCACGGATACGTAGAGGCAAACTCGCCAGGAATGTTGTCAAATATTGCCGCCGAGATGATAGGTTGGGTTAGGTTAGGTTATATTACGTTATTGAGTTATATAGAGGTCCCACGGAGACGTAGAGGCCAACTCGCCAGGATTGTTGTCAAATAATAGCTCCGAGAGGTTAGGTTGGGTTAGGTTACGTTATATTACGTTATTGATGTACATGAGGGTCGGACGGAGACGTAGATGCCAACTCGCCAGGAATGTTGTCAAATATTACCGCCGACATGTTAGGTTGGGTTAGGTTTGGTTATATTTCGTTATTGATGTATATAAAGATCCCACGGATACGTAGAGGCAAACTCGCCGGGAATGTTGTTAAATATTGCCGCCGAGAGGTTAGGTTGTGTTAGGTTTGGTTATGTTACATTATTGATGTATATAAAGGTCCGACGCAGACGTAGAGGCCAACTCGCCAGGATTGTTGTCAAATAATAGCTCCGAGAGGTTAGGTTGGGTTAGGTTACGTTATATTACGTTATTGATGTACATGAGGGTCGCACGGAGACGTAGATGCCAACTCGCCAGGAATGTTGTCAAATATTACCGCCGACATGTTAGGTTGGGTTAGGTTTGGTTATATTTCGTTATTGATGTATATAAAGGTCCCACGGATACGTAGAGGCAAACTCGCCAGGAATGTTGTCAAATATTGCCGCCGAGATGATAGGTTGGGTTAGGTTAGGTTATATTACGCTATTGATGTATATAAAAGTCCCACGGACACGTAGAAGCCAACTCGCCAGGAATGTGGTCAAATATTAGTGCCGAGATGATAAGTTGGGTTAGGTTAGGTCATATTACGTTATTGATGTATATAAAGGTCCCACGCAGACGTAGAGGCCAACTCGCCAATAATGTTGTCAAATATTAACGCCGAGATTATAGGTTGGGTTAGGTTATGTTATATTACGCTATTGATGTATATAAAAGTCCCACGGATACGTAGAAGCCAACTCGCCAGGAATGTTGTCAAGTATTAACGCCGACATGGTAGGTTGGGTTAGGTTAGGTTATATTACGTTATTGATGTATATAAATGTCCCACGGAGACCTAGAGGCCAACTCGCCAGGATTGTTGTCAAATAATAGCTCCGAGAGGTTAGGTTGGGTTAGGTTACGTTATATTACGTTATTGATGTACATGAGGGTCGCACGGAGACGTAGATGCCAACTCGCCAGGAATGTTGTCAAATATTACCGCCGACATGTTAGGTTGGGTTAGGTATGGTTATATTTCGTTATTGATGTATATAAAGGTCCCACGAATACGTAGAGGCCAACTCGCCGGGAATGTTGCCAAATATTACCGCCGAGATGTTAGTTTGGGTTAGGTTATGTTATATTACGTTACTGATGTATATAAAGATGCCGCGGAGACGTAGAGGCCAACTCGCCAGGAAACGTAGAGGCCAACTCGCCAGGATTGTTGCCAAATATTACCGCCGACATGTTAGGTTGGGTTAGGTATGGTTATATTTCGTTATTGATGTATATAAAGGTCCCAAGAATACGTAGAGGCCAACTAGCCGGGAATGTTGCCAAATATTACCGCCGAGATGTTAGTTTGGGTTAGGTTATGTTATATTACGTTACTGATGTATATAAAGATGCCGCGGAGACGTAGAGGCCAACTCGCCAGGAAACGTAGAGGCCAACTCGCCAGGATTGTTGCCAAATATTACCGCCGACATGTTAGGTTGGGTTAGGTATGGTTATATTTCGTTATTGATGTATATAAAGGTCCCACGGTTACGTAGAGGCCAACTCGCCAGGAATGCTGTCAAATATTGCCGCCGAGAGGTTAGGTTGAGTTAGGTTAGGTTATATTACGTTATTGATATATATCAAGGTCCAACGGAGACGTAGGGGCCAACTCGCCAGGAATATTGTCAAATATTGCCGCCGACATGTTAGGTTGGGTTAGGTATGGTTATATTTCGTTATTGATGTATATAAAGGTCCCACGGATACGTAGAGGCCAACTCGCCAGGTATGCTGTCAAATATTGCCGCCGAGAGGTTAGGTTGAGTTAGGATAGGTTATATTACGTTATTGATATATATCAAGGTCCAACGGAGACGTAGGGGCCAACTCGCCAGGAATATTGTCAAATATTGCCGCCGAGATGATAGGTTGGGTTAGGTTATGTTATATTACGTTACTGATGTATATAAAGATGCCGCGGAGACGTAGAGGCCAACTCGCCAGGAAACGTAGAGGCCAACTCGCCAGGATTGTTGTCAAATAATAGCTCCGAGAGGTTAGGTTGGGTTAGGTTACGTTATATTACGTTATTGATGTACATGAGGGTCGCACGGAGACGTAGATGCCAACTCGCCAGGAATGTTGTCAAATATTACCGCCGACATGTTAGGTTGGGTTAGGTATGGTTATATTTCGTTATTGATGTATATAAAGGTCCCACTAATACGTAGAGGCCAACTCGCCGGGAATGTTGCCAAATATTACCGCCGAGATGTTAGTTTGGGTTAGGTTAGGTTATATTACGTTATTGAGTTATATAGAGGTCCCACGGAGACGTAGAGGCCAACTCGCCAGGATTGTTGCCAAATAATAGCTCCGAGAGGTAAGGTTGGGTTAGGTTACGTTATATTACTTTATTGATGTACATGAGGGTCGCACGGAGACGTAGATGCCAACTCGCCAGGAATGTTGTCAAATATTACCGCCGACATGTTAGGCTGGGTTAGGTATGGTTATATTTCGTTATTGATGTATATAAAGGTCCCACGGATACGTAGAGGTCAACTCGCCAGGAATGCTGTCAAATATTGCCGCCGAGAGGTTAGGTTGAGTTAGGTTAGGTTATATTACGTTATTGATATATATCAAGGTCCAACGGAGACGTAGGGGCCAACTCGCCAGGAATATTGTCAAATATTGCCGCCGAGATGATAGGTTGGGTTAGGTTAGGTTATATTACGTTATTGATGTATATAAAGGTCCCACGGAGACGTAGAGGCCAACAAGCCAGGAATGTTGTCAAATATTACCGCCGAGATGATAGGTTGGGTTAGGTTTGGTTATATTTCGTTATTGATGTATATAAAGGTCCCACGGATACGTAGAGGCAAACTCGCCAGGAATGTTGTCAAATATTGCCGCCGAGATGATAGGTTGGGTTAGGTTACGTTATATTACGTTATTGAGTTATATAGAGGTCCCACGGAGACGTAGAGGCCAACTCGCCAGGATTGTTGTCAAATAATAGCTCCGAGAGGTTAGGTTGGGTTAGGTTACGTTATATTACGTTATTGATGTACATGAGGGTCGGACGGAGACGTAGATGCCAACTCGCCAGGAATGTTGTCAAATATTACCGCCGACATGTTAGGTTGGGTTAGGTTTGGTTATATTTCGTTATTGATGTATATAAAGGTCCCACGGATACGTAGAGGCCAACTCGCCAGGAATGCTGTCAAATATTGCCGCCGAGAGGTTAGGTGAGTTAGGTTAGGTTATATTACGTTATTGATATATATCAAGGTCCAACGGAGACGTAGGGGCCAACTCGCCAGGAATATTGTCAAATATTGCCGCCGAGATGATAGGTTGGGTTAGGTTAGGTTATAATACGTTATTGATGTATATAAAGGTCCCACGGAGACGTAGAGGCCAACAAGCCAGGAATGTTGTCAAATATTACCGCCGAGATGATAGGTTGGGTTAGGTTTGGTTATATTTCGTTATTGATGTATATAAAGGTCCCACGGATACGTAGAGGCAAACTCGCCAGGAATGTTGTCAAATATTGCCGCCGAGATGATAGGTTGGGTTAGGTTAGGTTATATTACGTTATTGAGTTATATAGAGGTCCCACGGAGACGTAGAGGCCAACTCGCCAGGATTGTTGTCAAATAATAGCTCCGAGAGGTTAGGTTGGGTTAGGTTACGTTATATTACGTTATTGATGTACATGAGGGTCGGACGGAGACGTAGATGCCAACTCGCCAGGAATGTTGTCAAATATTACCGCCGACATGTTAGGTTGGGTTAGGTTTGGTTATATTTCGTTATTGATGTATATAAAGATCCCACGGATACGTAGAGGCAAACTCGCCGGGAATGTTGTTAAATATTGCCGCCGAGAGGTTAGGTTGTGTTAGGTTTGGTTATGTTACATTATTGATGTATATAAAGGTCCGACGCAGACGTAGAGGCCAACTCGCCAGGATTGTTGTCAAATAATAGCTCCGAGAGGTTAGGTTGGGTTAGGTTACGTTATATTACGTTATTGATGTACATGAGGGTCGCACGGAGACGTAGATGCCAACTCGCCAGGAATGTTGTCAAATATTACCGCCGACATGTTAGGTTGGGTTAGGTTTGGTTATATTTCGTTATTGATGTATATAAAGGTCCCACGGATACGTAGAGGCAAACTCGCCAGGAATGTTGTCAAATATTGCCGCCGAGATGATAGGTTGGGTTAGGTTAGGTTATATTACGCTATTGATGTATATAAAAGTCCCACGGACACGTAGAAGCCAACTCGCCAGGAATGTGGTCAAATATTAGTGCCGAGATGATAAGTTGGGTTAGGTTAGGTCATATTACGTTATTGATGTATATAAAGGTCCCACGCAGACGTAGAGGCCAACTCGCCAATAATGTTGTCAAATATTAACGCCGAGATTATAGGTTGGGTTAGGTTATGTTATATTACGCTATTGATGTATATAAAAGTCCCACGGATACGTAGAAGCCAACTCGCCAGGAATGTGGTCAAATATTAGTGCCGACATCTTAGGTTGGTTTAGGTTAGGTTGTATTACGTTATAGATGTGTATAAAGGACCCACGGAGACGTAGAGGCCAACTCGCCAGGAATGTTGTCAAGTATTAACGCCGACATGGTAGGTTGGGTTAGGTTAGGTTATATTACGTTATTGATGTATATAAATGTCCCACGGAGACCTAGAGGCCAACTCGCCAGGATTGTTGTCAAATAATAGCTCCGAGAGGTTAGGTTGGGTTAGGTTACGTTATATTACGTTATTGATGTACATGAGGGTCGCACGGAGACGTAGATGCCAACTCGCCAGGAATGTTGTCAAATATTACCGCCGACATGTTAGGTTGGGTTAGGTATGGTTATATTTCGTTATTGATGTATATAAAGGTCCCACGAATACGTAGAGGCCAACTCGCCGGGAATGTTGCCAAATATTACCGCCGAGATGTTAGTTTGGGTTAGGTTATGTTATATTACGTTACTGATGTATATAAAGGTGCCGCGGAGACGTAGAGGCCAACTCGCCAGGAAACGTAGAGGCCAACTCGCCAGGATTGTTGCCAAATAATAGCTCCGAGAGGTAAGGTTGGGTTAGGTTACGTTATATTACGTTATTGATGTACATGAGGGTCGCACGGAGACGTAGATGCCAACTCGCCAGGAATGTTGTCAAATATTACCGCCGACATGTTAGGTTGGGTTAGGTATGGTTATATTTCGTTATTGATGTATATAAAGGTCCCACGAATACGTAGAGGCCAACTCGCCGGGAATGTTGCCAAATATTACCGCCGAGATGTTAGTTTGGGTTAGGTTATGTTATATTACGTTACTGATGTATATAAAGATGCCGCGGAGACGTAGAGGCCAACTCGCCAGGAAACGTAGAGGCCAACTCGCCAGGATTGTTGCCAAATATTACCGCCGACATGTTAGGTTGGGTTAGGTATGGTTATATTTCGTTATTGATGTATATAAAGGTCCCAAGAATACGTAGAGGCCAACTAGCCGGGAATGTTGCCAAATATTACCGCCGAGATGTTAGTTTGGGTTAGGTTATGTTATATTACGTTACTGATGTATATAAAGATGCCGCGGAGACGTAGAGGCCAACTCGCCAGGAAACGTAGAGGCCAACTCGCCAGGATTGTTGCCAAATATTACCGCCGACATGTTAGGTTGGGTTAGGTATGGTTATATTTCGTTATTGATGTATATAAAGGTCCCACGGTTACGTAGAGGCCAACTCGCCAGGAATGCTGTCAAATATTGCCGCCGAGAGGTTAGGTTGAGTTAGGTTAGGTTATATTACGTTATTGATATATATCAAGGTCCAACGGAGACGTAGGGGCCAACTCGCCAGGAATATTGTCAAATATTGCCGCCGACATGTTAGGTTGGGTTAGGTATGGTTATATTTCGTTATTGATGTATATAAAGGTCCCACGGATACGTAGAGGCCAACTCGCCAGGTATGCTGTCAAATATTGCCGCCGAGAGGTTAGGTTGAGTTAGGATAGGTTATATTACGTTATTGATATATATCAAGGTCCAACGGAGACGTAGGGGCCAACTCGCCAGGAATATTGTCAAATATTGCCGCCGAGATGATAGGTTGGGTTAGGTTATGTTATATTACGTTACTGATGTATATAAAGATGCCGCGGAGACGTAGAGGCCAACTCGCCAGGAAACGTAGAGGCCAACTCGCCAGGATTGTTGCCAAATAATAGCTGCGAGAGGTAAGGTCGGGTTAGGTTACGTTATATTACGTTATTGATGTACATGAGGGTCGCACGGAGACGTAGATGCCAACTCGCCAGGAATGTTGTCAAATATTACCGCCGACATGTTAGGTTGGGTTAGGTATGGTTATATTTCGTTATTGATGTATATAAAGGTCCCACGGATACGTAGAGGCCAACTCGCCAGGTATGCTGTCAAATGTTGCCGCCGAGAGGTTAGGTTGAGTTAGGATAGGTTATATTACGTTATTGATATATATCAAGGTCCAACGGAGACGTAGGGGCCAACTCGCCAGGAATATTGTCAAATATTGCCGCCGAGATGATAGGTTGGGTTAGGTTAGGTTATATTACGTTATTGATGTATATAAAGGTCCCACGGAGACGTAGAGGCCAACAAGCCAGGAATGTTGTCAAATATTACCGCCGACATGTTAGGTTGGGTTAGGTTTGGTTATATTTCGTTATTGATGTATATAAAGATCCCACGGATACGTAGAGGCAAACTCGCCGGGAATGTTGTTAAATATTGCCGCCGAGAGGTTAGGTTGTGTTAGGTTTGGTTATGTTACATTATTGATGTATATAAAGGTCCGACGCAGACGTAGAGGCCAACTCGACAGGAATGTTGTCAAATATTACCGCCGAGATGATAGGTTGGGTTAGGTTAGGTTATATTTCGTTATTGATGTATATGAAGGTCCCACGGAGACGTGGAGGCCAACTCGCCAGGAATGTTGTCAAATATTGCCGCCGAGAGGTTAGGTTGAGTTAGGTTAGGTTATATTACGTTATTGATATATATCAAGGTCCAACGGAGACGTAGGGGCCAACTCGCCAGGAATATTGTCAAATATTGCCGCCGAGATGATAGGTTGGGTTAGGTTAGGTTATATTACGTTATTGATGTATATAAAGGTCCCACGGAGACGTAGAGGCCAACAAGCCAGGAATGTTGTCAAATATTACCGCCGAGATGATAGGTTGGGTTAGGTTTGGTTATATTTCGTTATTGATGTATATAAAGGTCCCACGGATACGTAGAGGCAAACTCGCCAGGAATGTTGTCAAATATTGCCGCCGACATGTTAGGTTGGGTTAGGTTTGGTTATATTTCGTTATTGATGTATATAAAGATCCCACGGATACGTAGAGGCAAACTCGCCGGGAATGTTGTTAAATATTGCCGCCGAGAGGTTAGGTTGTGTTAGGTTTGGTTATGTTACATTATTGATGTATATAAAGGTCCGACGCAGACGTAGAGGCCAACTCGACAGGAATGTTGTCAAATATTACCGCCGAGATGATAGGTTGGGTTAGGTTAGGTTATATTTCGTTATTGATGTATATGAAGGTCCCACGGAGACGTGGAGGCCAACTCGCCAGGAATCTTGTCAAATATTACCGCCGAGATGTTAGTTTGGGTTAGGTTAGGTTATATTACGTTATTGAGTTATATAGAGGTCCCACGGAGACGTAGAGGCCAACTCGCCAGGATTGTTGTCAAATAATAGCTCCGAGAGGTTAGGTTGGGTTAGGTTACGTTATATTACGTTATTGATGTACATGAGGGTCATACGGAGACGTAGATGCCAACTCGCCAGGAATGTTGTCAAATATTACCGCCGACATGTTAGGTTGGGTTAGGTTTGGTTATATTTCGTTATTGATGTATATAAAGGTCCCACGGATACGTAGAGGCAAACTCGCCAGGAATGTTGTCAAATATTGCCGCCGAGATGATAGGTTGGGTTAGGTTAGGTTATATTACGCTATTGATGTATATAAAAGTCCCACGGACACGTAGAAGCCAACTCGCCAGGAATGTGGTCAAATATTAGTGCCGAGATGATAGGTTGGGTTAGGTTAGGTCATATTACGTTATTGATGTATATAAAGGTCTCACGCAGACGTAGAGGCCAACTCGCCAATAATGTTGTCAAATATTAACGCCGAGATGATAGGTTGGGTTAGGTTATGTTATATTACGCTATTGATCTATATAAAAGTCCCACGGATACGTAGAAGCCAACTCGCCAGGAATGTGGTCAAATATTAGTGCCGACATCTTAGGTTGGTTTAGGTTAGGTTGTATTACGTTATAGATGTGTATAAAGGACCCACGGAGACGTAGAGGCCAACTCGCCAGGAATGTTGTCAAGTATTAACGCCGACATGGTAGGTTGGGTTAGGTTAGGTTATATTACGTTATTGATGTATATAAATGTCCCACGGAGACCTAGAGGCCAACTCGCCAGGATTGTTGTCAAATAATAGCTCCGAGAGGTTAGGTTGGGTTAGGTTACGTTATATTACGTTATTGATGTACATGAGGGTCGCACGGAGACGTAGATGCCAACTCGCCAGGAATGTTGTCAAATATTACCGCCGACATGTTAGGTTGGGTTAGGTATGGTTATATTTCGTTATTGATGTATATAAAGGTCCCACGAATACGTAGAGGCCAACTCCCCGGGAATGTTGCCAAATATTACCGCCGAGATGTTAGTTTGGGTTAGGTTAGGTTATATTACGCTATTGATGTATATAAAAGTCCCACGGACACGTAGAAGCCAACTCGCCAGGAATGTGGTCAAATATTAGTGCCGAGATGATAGGTTGGGTTAGGTTAGGTCATATTACGTTATTGATGTATATAAAGGTCCCACGCAGACGTAGAGGCCAACTCGCCAATAATGTTGTCAAATATTAACGCCGAGATGATAGGTTGGGTTAGGTTAGGTTATATTACGCTATTGATGTATATAAAAGTCCCACGGATACGTAGAAGCCAACTCGCCAGGAATGTGGTCAAATATTAGTGCCGACATCTTAGGTTGGTTTAGGTTAGGTTGTATTACGTTATAGATGTGTATAAAGGACCCACGGAGACGTAGAGGCCAACTCGCCAGGAATGTTGTCAAGTATTAACGCCGACATGGTAGGTTGGGTTAGGTTAGGTTATATTACGTTATTGATGTATATAAATGTCCCACGGAGACCTAGAGGCCAACTCGCCAGGATTGTTGTCAAATAATAGCTCCGAGAGGTTAGGTTGGGTTAGGTTACGTTATATTACGTTATTGATGTACATGAGGGTCGCACGGAGACGTAGATGCCAACTCGCCAGGAATGTTGTCAAATATTACCGCCGACATGTTAGGTTGGGTTAGGTATGGTTATATTTCGTTATTGATGTATATAAAGGTCCCACGAATACGTAGAGGCCAACTCGCCGGGAATGTTGCCAAATATTACCGCCGAGATGTTAGTTTGGGTTAGGTTATGTTATATTACGTTACTGATGTATATAAAGGTGCCGCGGAGACGTAGAGGCCAACTCGCCAGGAAACGTAGAGGCCAACTCGCCAGGATTGTTGCCAAATAATAGCTCCGAGAGGTAAGGTTGGGTTAGGTTACGTTATATTACGTTATTGATGTACATGAGGGTCGCACGGAGACGTAGATGCCAACTCGCCAGGAATGTTGTCAAATATTACCGCCGACATGTCAGGTTGGGTTAGGTATGGTTATATTTCGTTATTGATGTATATAAAGGTCCCACGGATACGTAGAGGCCAACTCGCCAGGTATGCTGTCAAATATTGCCGCCGAGAGGTTAGGTTGAGTTAGGATAGGTTATATTACGTTATTGATATATATCAAGGTCCAACGGAGACGAAGAGGCCAACTCGCCAGGAATGTTGTCAAATATTACCGCCGACATGTTAGGTTGAGTTAGGTATGGTTATATTTCGTTATTGATGTATATAAAGGTCCCACGGATACGTAGAGGCCAACTCGCCAGGTATGCTGTCAAATATTGCCGCCGAGAGGTTAGGTTGAGTTAGGATAGGTTATATTACGTTATTGATATATATCAAGGTCCAACGGAGACGTAGGGGCCAATTCGCCAGGAATATTGTCAAATATTGCCGCCGAGATGATAGGTTGGGTTAGGTTAGGTTATATTACGTTATTGATGTATATAAAGGTCCCACGGAGACGTAGAGGCCAACAAGCCAGGAATGTTGTCAAATATTACCGCCGACATGTTAGGTTGGGTTAGGTTTGGTTATATTTCGTTATTGATGTATATAAAGATCCCACGGATACGTAGAGGCAAACTCGCCGGGAATGTTGTTAAATATTGCCGCCGAGAGGTTAGGTTGTGTTAGGTTTGGTTATGTTACATTATTGATGTATATAAAGGTCCAACGCAGACGTAGAGGCCAACTCGACAGGAATGTTGTCAAATATTACCGCCGAGATGATAGGTTGGGTTAGGTTAGGTTATATTTCGTTATTGATGTATATGAAGGTCCCACGGAGACGTGGAGGCCAACTCGCCAGGAATGTTGTCAAATATTGCCGCCGGGAGGTTAGGTTGAGTTAGGTTAGGTTATATTACGTTATTGATATATATCAAGGTCCAACGGAGACGTAGGGGCCAACTCGCCAGGAATATTGTCAAATATTGCCGCCGAGATGATAGGTTGGGTTAGGTTAGGTTATATTACGTTATTGATGTATATAAAGGTCCCACGGAGACGTAGAGGCCAACAAGCCAGGAATGTTGTCAAATATTACCGCCGAGATGATAGGTTGGGTTAGGTTTGGTTATATTTCGTTATTGATGTATATAAAGGTCCCACGGATACGTAGAGGCAAACTCGACAGGAATGTTGTCAAATATTGCCGCCGACATGTTAGGTTGGGTTAGGTTTGGTTATATTTCGTTATTGATGTATATAAAGATCCCACGGATACGTAGAGGCAAACTCGCCGGGAATGTTGTTAAATATTGCCGCCGAGAGGATAGGTTGTGTTAGGTTTGGTTATGTTACATTATTGATGTATATAAAGGTCCGACGCAGACGTAGAGGCCAACTCGACAGGAATGTTGTCAAATATTACCGCCGACATGTTAGGTTGGGTTAGGTATGGTTATATTTCGTTATTGATGTATATAAAGGTCCCACGAATACGTAGAGGCCAACTCGCCGGGAATGTTGCCAAATATTACCGCCGAGATGTTAGTTTGGGTTAGGTTATGTTATATTAGGTTACTGATGTATATAAAGATGCCGCGGAGACGTAGAGGCCAACTCGCCAGGAAACGTAGAGGCCAACTCGCCAGGATTGTTGCCAAATAATAGCTGCGAGAGGTAAGGTCGGGTTAGGTTACGTTATATTACGTTATTGATGTACATGAGGGTCGCACGGAGACGTAGATGCCAACTCGCCAGGAATGTTGTCAAATATTACCGCCGACATGTTAGGTTGGGTTAGGTATGGTTATATTTCGTTATTGATGTATATAAAGGTCCCACGGATACGTAGAGGCCAACTCGCCAGGTATGCTGTCAAATATTGCCGCCGAGAGGTTAGGTTGAGTTAGGATAGGTTATATTACGTTATTGATATATATCAAGGTCCAACGGAGACGTAGGGGCCAACTCGCCAGGAATATTGTCAAATATTGCCGCCGAGATGATAGGTTGGGTTAGGTTAGGTTATATTACGTTATTGATGTATATAAAGGTCCCACGGAGACGTAGAGGCCAACAAGCCAGGAATGTTGTCAAATATTACCGCCGACATGTTAGGTTGGGTTAGGTTTGGTTATATTTCGTTATTGATGTATATAAAGATCCCACGGATACGTAGAGGCAAACTCGCCGGGAATGTTGTTAAATATTGCCGCCGAGAGGTTAGGTTGTGTTAGGTTTGGTTATATTTCGTTATTGATGTATATAAAGGTCCCACGGATACGTAGAGGCAAACTCGCCAGGAATGTTGGCAAATATTGCCGCCGAGATGATAGGTTGGGTTAGGTTAGGTTATATTACGCTATTGATGTATATAAAAGTCCCACGGACACGTAGAAGCCAACTCGCCAGGAATGTGGTCAAATATTAGTGCCGAGATGATAGGTTGGGTTAGGTTAGGTCATATTACGTTATTGATGTATATAAAGGTCTCACGCAGACGTAGAGGCCAACTCGCCAATAATGTTGTCAAATATTAACGCCGAGATGATAGGTTGGGTTAGGTTATGTTATATTACGCTATTGATCTATATAAAAGTCCCACGAATACGTAGAAGCCAACTCGCCAGGAATGTGGTCAAATATTAGTGCCGACATCTTAGGTTGGTTTAGGTTAGATTGTATTACGTTATAGATGTGTATAAAGGAGCCACGGAGACGTAGAGGCCAACTCGCCAGGAATGTTGTCAAGTATTAACGCCGACATGGTAGGTTGGGTTAGGTTAGGTTATATTACGTTATTGATGTATATAAATGTCCCACGGAGACCTAGAGGCCAACTCGCCAGGATTGTTGTCAAATAATAGCTCCGAGAGGTTAGGTTGGGTTAGGTTACGTTATATTACGTTATTGATGTACATGAGGGTCGCACGGAGACGTAGATGCCAACTCGCCAGGAATGTTGTCAAATATTACCGCCGACATGTTAGGTTGGGTTAGGTATGGTTATATTTCGTTATTGATGTATATAAAGGTCCCACGAATACGTAGAGGCCAACTCGCCGGGAATGTTGCCAAATATTACCGCCGAGATGTTAGTTTGGGTTAGGTTAGGTTATATTACGCTATTGATGTATATAAAAGTCCCACGGACACGTAGAAGCCAACTCGCCAGGAATGTGGTCAAATATTAGTGCCGAGATGATAGGTTGGGTTAGGTTAGGTCATATTACGTTATTGATGTATATAAAGGTCCCACGCAGACGTAGAGGCCAACTCGCCAATAATGTTGTCAAATATTAACGCCGAGATGTTAGTTTGGGTTAGGTTATGTTATATTACGTTACTGATGTATATAAAGATGCCGCGGAGACGTAGAGGCCAACTCGCCAGGAAACGTAGAGGCCAACTCGCCAGGATTGTTGCCAAATATTACCGCCGACATGTTAGGTTGGGTTAGGTATGGTTATATTTCGTTATTGATGTATATAAAGGTCCCACGGTTACGTAGAGGCCAACTCGCCAGGAATGCTGTCAAATATTGCCGCCGAGAGGTTAGGTTGAGTTAGGTTAGGTTATATTACGTTATTGATATATATCAAGGTCCAACGGAGACGTAGGGGCCAACTCGCCAGGAATATTGTCAAATATTGCCGCCGACATGTTAGGTTGGGTTAGGTATGGTTATATTTCGTTATTGATGTATATAAAGGTCCCACGGATACGTAGAGGCCAACTCGCCAGGTATGCTGTCAAATATTGCCGCCGAGAGGTTAGGTTGAGTTAGGATAGGTTATATTACGTTATTGATATATATCAAGGTCCAACGGAGACGTAGGGGCCAACTCGCCAGGAATGTTGTCAAATATTGCCGCCGAGATGATAGGTTGGGTTAGGTTATGTTATATTACGTTACTGATGTATATAAAGATGCCGCGGAGACGTAGAGGCCAACTCGCCAGGAAACGTAGAGGCCAACTCGCCAGGATTGTTGCCAAATAATAGCTGCGAGAGGTAAGGTCGGGTTAGGTTACGTTATATTACGTTATTGATGTACATGAGGGTCGCACGGAGACGTAGATGCCAACTCGCCAGGAATGTTGTCAAATATTACCGCCGACATGTTAGGTTGGGTTAGGTATGGTTATATTTCGTTATTGATGTATATAAAGGTCCCACGGATACGTAGAGGCCAACTCGCCAGGTATGCTGTCAAATGTTGCCGCCGAGAGGTTAGGTTGAGTTAGGATAGGTTATATTACGTTATTGATATATATCAAGGTCCAACGGAGACGTAGGGGCCAACTCGCCAGGAATATTGTCAAATATTGCCGCCGAGATGATAGGTTGGGTTAGGTTAGGTTATATTACGTTATTGATGTATATAAAGGTCCCACGGAGACGCAGAGGCCAACAAGCCAGGAATGTTGTCAAATATTACCGCCGACATGTTAGGTTGGGTTAGGTTTGGTTATATTTCGTTATTGATGTATATAAAGATCCCACGGATACGTAGAGGCAAACTCGCCGGGCATGTTGTTAAATATTGCCGCCGAGAGGTTAGGTTGTGTTAGGTTTGGTTATGTTACATTATTGATGTATATAAAGGTCCGACGCAGACGTAGAGGCCAACTCGACAGGAATGTTGTCAAATATTACCGCCGAGATGATAGGTTGGGTTAGGTTAGGTTATATTTCGTTATTGATGTATATGAAGGTCCCACGGAGACGTGGAGGCCAACTCGCCAGGAATGTTGTCAAA
Organism: Xylocopa violacea; assembly: GCA_963969225.1. Lineage (NCBI taxonomy): Eukaryota > Metazoa > Arthropoda > Insecta > Hymenoptera > Apidae > Xylocopa > Xylocopa violacea. Next base: position 943,432 of record CAXAJV010000021.1, on the reverse strand, counting down.
TATTGCCGCCGAGAGGTTAGGTTGAGTTAGGTTAGGTTATATTACGTTATTGATATATATCAAGGTCCAACGGAGACGTAGGGGCCAACTCGCCAGGAATATTGTCAAATATTGCCGCCGAGATGATAGGTTGGGTTAGGTTAGGTTATATTACGTTATTGATGTATATAAAGGTCCCACGGAGACGTAGAGGCCAACAAGCCAGGAATGTTGTCAAATATTACCGCCGAGATGATAGGTTGGGTTAGGTTTGGTTATATTTCGTTATTGATGTATATAAAGGTCCCACGGATACGTAGAGGCAAACTCGCCAGGAATGTTGTCAAATATTGCCGCCGACATGTTAGGTTGGGTTAGGTTTGGTTATATTTCGTTATTGATGTATATAAAGATCCCACGGATACGTAGAGGCAAACTCGCCGGGAATGTTGTTAAATATTGCCGCCGAGAGGTTAGGTTGTGTTAGGTTTGGTTATGTTACATTATTGATGTATATAAAGGTCCGACGCAGACGTAGAGGCCAACTCGACAGGAATGTTGTCAAATATTACCGCCGAGATGATAGGTTGGGTTAGGTTAGGTTATATTTCGTTATTGATGTATATGAAGGTCCCACGGAGACGTGGAGGCCAACTCGCCAGGAATCTTGTCAAATATTACCGCCGAGATGTTAGTTTGGGTTAGGTTAGGTTATATTACGTTATTGAGTTATATAGAGGTCCCACGGAGACGTAGAGGCCAACTCGCCAGGATTGTTGTCAAATAATAGCTCCGAGAGGTTAGGTTGGGTTAGGTTACGTTATATTACGTTATTGATGTACATGAGGGTCGCACGGAGACGTAGATGCCAACTCGCCAGGAATGTTGTCAAATATTACCGCCGACATGTTAGGTTGGGTTAGGTTTGGTTATATTTCGTTATTGATGTATATAAAGGTCCCACGGATACGTAGAGGCAAACTCGCCAGGAATGTTGTCAAATATTGCCGCCGAGATGATAGGTTGGGTTAGGTTAGGTTATATTACGCTATTGATGTATATAAAAGTCCCACGGACACGTAGAAGCCAACTCGCCAGGAATGTGGTCAAATATTAGTGCCGAGATGATAGGTTGGGTTAGGTTAGGTCATATTACGTTATTGATGTATATAAAGGTCTCACGCAGACGTAGAGGCCAACTCGCCAATAATGTTGTCAAATATTAACGCCGAGATGATAGGTTGGGTTAGGTTATGTTATATTACGCTATTGATCTATATAAAAGTCCCACGAATACGTAGAAGCCAACTCGCCAGGAATGTGGTCAAATATTAGTGCCGACATCTTAGGTTGGTTTAGGTTAGATTGTATTACGTTATAGATGTGTATAAAGGAGCCACGGAGACGTAGAGGCCAACTCGCCAGGAATGTTGTCAAGTATTAACGCCGACATGGTAGGTTGGGTTAGGTTAGGTTATATTACGTTATTGATGTATATAAATGTCCCACGGAGACCTAGAGGCCAACTCGCCAGGATTGTTGTCAAATAATAGCTCCGAGAGGTTAGGTTGGGTTAGGTTACGTTATATTACGTTATTGATGTACATGAGGGTCGCACGGAGACGTAGATGCCAACTCGCCAGGAATGTTGTCAAATATTACCGCCGACATGTTAGGTTGGGTTAGGTATGGTTATATTTCGTTATTGATGTATATAAAGGTCCCACGAATACGTAGAGGCCAACTCCCCGGGAATGTTGCCAAATATTACCGCCGAGATGTTAGTTTGGGTTAGGTTAGGTTATATTACGCTATTGATGTATATAAAAGTCCCACGGACACGTAGAAGCCAACTCGCCAGGAATGTGGTCAAATATTAGTGCCGAGATGATAGGTTGGGTTAGGTTAGGTCATATTACGTTATTGATGTATATAAAGGTCCCACGCAGACGTAGAGGCCAACTCGCCAATAATGTTGTCAAATATTAACGCCGAGATGATAGGTTGGGTTAGGTTAGGTTATATTACGCTATTGATGTATATAAAAGTCCCACGGATACGTAGAAGCCAACTCGCCAGGAATGTGGTCAAATATTAGTGCCGACATCTTAGGTTGGTTTAGGTTAGGTTGTATTACGTTATAGATGTGTATAAAGGACCCACGGAGACGTAGAGGCCAACTCGCCAGGAATGTTGTCAAGTATTAACGCCGACATGGTAGGTTGGGTTAGGTTAGGTTATATTACGTTATTGATGTATATAAATGTCCCACGGAGACCTAGAGGCCAACTCGCCAGGATTGTTGTCAAATAATAGCTCCGAGAGGTTAGGTTGGGTTAGGTTACGTTATATTACGTTATTGATGTACATGAGGGTCGCACGGAGACGTAGATGCCAACTCGCCAGGAATGTTGTCAAATATTACCGCCGACATGTTAGGTTGGGTTAGGTATGGTTATATTTCGTTATTGATGTATATAAAGGTCCCACGAATACGTAGAGGCCAACTCGCCGGGAATGTTGCCAAATATTACCGCCGAGATGTTAGTTTGGGTTAGGTTATGTTATATTACGTTACTGATGTATATAAAGGTGCCGCGGAGACGTAGAGGCCAACTCGCCAGGAAACGTAGAGGCCAACTCGCCAGGATTGTTGCCAAATAATAGCTCCGAGAGGTAAGGTTGGGTTAGGTTACGTTATATTACGTTATTGATGTACATGAGGGTCGCACGGAGACGTAGATGCCAACTCGCCAGGAATGTTGTCAAATATTACCGCCGACATGTCAGGTTGGGTTAGGTATGGTTATATTTCGTTATTGATGTATATAAAGGTCCCACGGATACGTAGAGGCCAACTCGCCAGGTATGCTGTCAAATATTGCCGCCGAGAGGTTAGGTTGAGTTAGGATAGGTTATATTACGTTATTGATATATATCAAGGTCCAACGGAGACGAAGAGGCCAACTCGCCAGGAATGTTGTCAAATATTACCGCCGACATGTTAGGTTGAGTTAGGTATGGTTATATTTCGTTATTGATGTATATAAAGGTCCCACGGATACGTAGAGGCCAACTCGCCAGGTATGCTGTCAAATATTGCCGCCGAGAGGTTAGGTTGAGTTAGGATAGGTTATATTACGTTATTGATATATATCAAGGTCCAACGGAGACGTAGGGGCCAACTCGCCAGGAATATTGTCAAATATTGCCGCCGAGATGATAGGTTGGGTTAGGTTAGGTTATATTACGTTATTGATGTATATAAAGGTCCCACGGAGACGTAGAGGCCAACAAGCCAGGAATGTTGTCAAATATTACCGCCGACATGTTAGGTTGGGTTAGGTTTGGTTATATTTCGTTATTGATGTATATAAAGATCCCACGGACACGTAGAGGCAAACTCGCCGGGAATGTTGTTAAATATTGCCGCCGAGAGGTTAGGTTGTGTTAGGTTTGGTTATGTTACATTATTGATGTATATAAAGGTCCGACGCAGACGTAGAGGCCAACTCGACAGGAATGTTGTCAAATATTACCGCCGAGATGATAGGTTGGGTTAGGTTAGGTTATATTTCGTTATTGATGTATATGAAGGTCCCACGGAGACGTGGAGGCCAACTCGCCAGGAATGTTGTCAAATATTGCCGCCGAGAGGTTAGGTTGAGTTAGGTTAGGTTATATTACGTTATTGATATATATCAAGGTCCAACGGAGACGTAGGGGCCAACTCGCCAGGAATATTGTCAAATATTGCCGCCGAGATGATAGGTTGGGTTAGGTTAGGTTATATTACGTTATTGATGTATATAAAGGTCCCACGGAGACGTAGAGGCCAACAAGCCAGGAATGTTGTCAAATATTACCGCCGAGATGATAGGTTGGGTTAGGTTTGGTTATATTTCGTTATTGATGTATATAAAGGTCCCACGGATACGTAGAGGCAAACTCGCCAGGAATGTTGTCAAATATTGCCGCCGACATGTTAGGTTGGGTTAGGTTTGGTTATATTTCGTTATTGATGTATATAAAGATCCCACGGATACGTAGAGGCAAACTCGCCGGGAATGTTGTTAAATATTGCCGCCGAGAGGATAGGTTGTGTTAGGTTTGGTTATGTTACATTATTGATGTATATAAAGGTCCGACGCAGACGTAGAGGCCAACTCGACAGGAATGTTGTCAAATATTACCGCCGACATGTTAGGTTGGGTTAGGTATGGTTATATTTCGTTATTGATGTATATAAAGGTCCCACGAATACGTAGAGGCCAACTCGCCGGGAATGTTGCCAAATATTACCGCCGAGATGTTAGTTTGGGTTAGGTTATGTTATATTACGTTACTGATGTATATAAAGATGCCGCGGAGACGTAGAGGCCAACTCGCCAGGAAACGTAGAGGCCAACTCGCCAGGATTGTTGCCAAATAATAGCTGCGAGAGGTAAGGTCGGGTTAGGTTACGTTATATTACGTTATTGATGTACATGAGGGTCGCACGGAGACGTAGATGCCAACTCGCCAGGAATGTTGTCAAATATTACCGCCGACATGTTAGGTTGGGTTAGGTATGGTTATATTTCGTTATTGATGTATATAAAGGTCCCACGGATACGTAGAGGCCAACTCGCCAGGTATGCTGTCAAATATTGCCGCCGAGAGGTTAGGTTGAGTTAGGATAGGTTATATTACGTTATTGATATATATCAAGGTCCAACGGAGACGTAGGGGCCAACTCGCCAGGAATATTGTCAAATATTGCCGCCGAGATGATAGGTTGGGTTAGGTTAGGTTATATTACGTTATTGATGTATATAAAGGTCCCACGGAGACGTAGAGGCCAACAAGCCAGGAATGTTGTCAAATATTACCGCCGACATGTTAGGTTGGGTTAGGTTTGGTTATATTTCGTTATTGATGTATATAAAGATCCCACGGATACGTAGAGGCAAACTCGCCGGGAATGTTGTTAAATATTGCCGCCGAGAGGTTAGGTTGTGTTAGGTTTGGTTATATTTCGTTATTGATGTATATAAAGGTCCCACGGATACGTAGAGGCAAACTCGCCAGGAATGTTGGCAAATATTGCCGCCGAGATGATAGGTTGGGTTAGGTTAGGTTATATTACGCTATTGATGTATATAAAAGTCCCACGGACACGTAGAAGCCAACTCGCCAGGAATGTGGTCAAATATTAGTGCCGAGATGATAGGTTGGGTTAGGTTAGGTCATATTACGTTATTGATGTATATAAAGGTCTCACGCAGACGTAGAGGCCAACTCGCCAATAATGTTGTCAAATATTAACGCCGAGATGATAGGTTGGGTTAGGTTATGTTATATTACGCTATTGATCTATATAAAAGTCCCACGAATACGTAGAAGCCAACTCGCCAGGAATGTGGTCAAATATTAGTGCCGACATCTTAGGTTGGTTTAGGTTAGATTGTATTACGTTATAGATGTGTATAAAGGAGCCACGGAGACGTAGAGGCCAACTCGCCAGGAATGTTGTCAAGTATTAACGCCGACATGGTAGGTTGGGTTAGGTTAGGTTATATTACGTTATTGATGTATATAAATGTCCCACGGAGACCTAGAGGCCAACTCGCCAGGATTGTTGTCAAATAATAGCTCCGAGAGGTTAGGTTGGGTTAGGTTACGTTATATTACGTTATTGATGTACATGAGGGTCGAACGGAGACGTAGATGCCAACTCGCCAGGAATGTTGTCAAATATTACCGCCGACATGTTAGGTTGGGTTAGGTATGGTTATATTTCGTTATTGATGTATATAAAGGTCCCACGAATACGTAGAGGCCAACTCGCCGGGAATGTTGCCAAATATTACCGCCGAGATGTTAGTTTGGGTTAGGTTAGGTTATATTACGCTATTGATGTATATAAAAGTACCACGGACACGTAGAAGCCAACTCGCCAGGAATGTGGTCAAATATTAGTGCCGAGATGATAGGTTGGGTTAGGTTAGGTCATATTACGTTATTGATGTATATAAAGGTCCCACGCAGACGTAGAGGCCAACTCGCCAATAATGTTGTCAAATATTAACGCCGAGATGATAGGTTGGGTTAGGTTAGGTTATATTACGCTATTGATGTATATAAAAGTCCCACGGATACGTAGAAGCCAACTCGCCAGGAATGTGGTCAAATATTAGTGCCGACATCTTAGGTTGGTTTAGGTTAGGTTGTATTACGTTATAGATGTGTATAAAGGACCCACGGAGACGTAGAGGCCAACTCGCCAGGAATGTTGTCAAGTATTAACGCCGACATGGTAGGTTGGGTTAGGTTAGGTTATATTACGTTATTGATGTATATAAATGTCCCACGGAGACCTAGAGGCCAACTCGCCAGGATTGTTGTCAAATAATAGCTCCGAGAGGTTAGGTTGGGTTAGGTTACGTTATATTACGTTATTGATGTACATGAGGGTCGCACGGAGACGTAGATGCCAACTCGCCAGGAATGTTGTCAAATATTACCGCCGACATGTTAGGTTGGGTTAGGTATGGTTATATTTCGTTATTGATGTATATAAAGGTCCCACGAATACGTAGAGGCCAACTCGCCGGGAATGTTGCCAAATATTACCGCCGAGATGTTAGTTTGGGTTAGGTTATGTTATATTACGTTACTGATGTATATAAAGGTGCCGCGGAGACGTACAGGCCAACTCGCCAGGAAACGTAGAGGCCAACTCGCCAGGATTGTTGCCAAATAATAGCTCCGAGAGGTAAGGTTGGGTTAGGTTACGTTATATTACGTTATTGATGTACATGAGGGTCGCACGGAGACGTAGATGCCAACTCGCCAGGAATGTTGTCAAATATTACCGCCGACATGTTAGGTTGGGTTAGGTATGGTTATATTTCGTTATTGATGTATATAAAGGTCCCACGGATACGTAGAGGCCAACTCGCCAGGAATGCTGTCAAATATTGCCGCCGAGAGGTTAGGTTGAGTTAGGATAGGTTATATTACGTTATTGATATATATCAAGGTCCAACGGAGACGTAGGGGCCAACTCGCCAGGAATATTGTCAAATATTGCCGCCGAGATGATAGGTTGGGTTAGGTTAGGTTATATTACGTTATTGATGTATATAAAGGTCCCACGGAGACGTAGAGGCCAACTCGCCAGGAATGATGTCAAATATTACCGCCGAGATGTTAGGTTGGGTTAGGTTAGGTTATATTACGTTATAGATGTATATAAAGTTCCCACGGAGACGTAGAGGCCAGCAAGCCAGGAATGTGCTCAAATATTACCGCCGAGATGTGAGATTGGGCTAGGTTATGTTATATTACGTTACTGATGTATATAAAGATGCCGCGGAGACGTAGAGGCCAACTCGCCAGGAATGTTGTCAAATATTCCCGCCGAGATGATAGGTTGGGTTAGGTTAGGTTAAATTTCGTTATTGATGTATATGAAGGTCAATCGGAGACGTAGAGGCCAACTCGCCAGGAATGTTGTCAAATATTACCGCCGAGATGATAAGTTGGGTTAGGTGAGGTTATATTACGTTATTGCTGTATATGAAGGTCAAACGGAGACCTAGAGGCCAAATCGCCAGGAATGTTGTGAAATATTACCGCCGAGATGTTAGGTTGGGTTAGGTTAGGTTAAATTACGTTATTGATGTATATAAAGGTCCCACGGAGACGTAGAGGCCAACTCGCCAGGTATGTTGTCAAATATTACCGCCGAGATGATAGGTTGGGTTAGGTTAGGTTATATTACGTTATTGATGTATATGAAGGTCAAACGGAGACCTAGAGGCCGACTCGCCAGGAATGTTGTGAAATATTACCGCCGAGATGTTAGGTTGGGTTAGGTTAGGTTGTATTACGTTATTGATGTATATAAAGGTCCCACGGAGACGTACAGGCCAGCAAGCCAGGAATGTGGTCAAATATTACCGCCGAGATGTTAGATTGGGTTAGGTTATGTTATATTACGTTACTGATGTATATAAAGATGCCGCGGAGACGTAGAGGCAAACTCGCCAGGAAACGTAGAGGCCAACTCGCCAGGAATGTTGTCAAATATTACCGCCGAGACGTTAGATTGGATTAGGTTATGTTATATTACGTTACTGATGTATATAAAGTCCCACGGAGACGTAGAGGCCAACTCGCCAGGTATGTTGTCAAATATTACCGCCGAGATGATAGGTTGGGTTAGGTTAGGTTATATTACGTTATTGATGAATATGAAGGTCAAACGGAGACCTAGAGGCCAACTCGCCAGGAATGTTGTGAAATATTACCGCCGAGATATTAGGTTGGGTTAGGTTAGGTTATATTACGTTATTGATGTATATAAAGGTCCCACGGAGACGGAGAAGTCAACTCGCCAGGAATGATGTCAAACATTACCGCCGGGATGTTAGGTTGGATTAGGTTATGTTATATTACGTTACTGATGTATATAAAGTCCCACGGAGACGTAGAGGCCAACTCGCCAGGAATGTTGTCAAATATTACCGCCGAGATGATAGGTTGGGTTAGGTGAGGTTATATTACGTTATTGCTGTATATGAAGGTCAAACGGAGACCTAGAGGCCAAATCGCCAGGAATGTTGTGAAATATTACCGCCGAGATGTTAGGTTGGGTTAGGTTAGGTTATATTATGTTATTGATGTATATGAAGGTCAAACGGAGACCTAGAGGCCAACTCGCCAGGAATGTTGTGAAATATTACTTCCGAGATGTTAGGTTGGGTTAGGTTAGGTTATATTACGTTATTGATGTATATAAAGGTCCCACGGAGACGGAGAAGCCAACTCGCCAGGAATGATGTCAAACATTACCGCCGGGATGTTAGGTTGGGTTAGGTTAGGTTATATTACGTTATTGATGTATATAAAGGTCCCACGGAGACGTAGAGGCGAACTCGCCAGGTATGTTTTCAAATATTACCGCCGAGATGTTAGGTTGGTTTGGGTTAGGTTATATTACGTTATTGATGTATATGAAGGTCCCACAGAGACGTAGAGGCCAACTCGCCAGGAATTATGTCAAATATTACCGCCGAGATGTTAGGTTGGGTTAGGTTAGGTTATATTACGTTATAGATGTATATAAAGGTCCCACGGAGACGTAGAGGCCAGCAAGCCAGGAATGTGCTCAAATATTACCGCCGAGATGTGAGATTGGGCTAGGTTATGTTATATTACGTTACTGATGTATATAAAGATGCCGCGGAGACGTAGAGGCCAACTCGCCAGGAATGTTGTCAAATATTCCCGCCGAGATGATAGGTTGGGTTAGGTTAGGTTAAATTTCGTTATTGATGTATATGAAGGTCAATCGGAGACGTAGAGGCCAACTCGCCAGGAATGTTGTCAAATATTACCGCCGAGATGATAAGTTGGGTTAGGTGAGGTTATATTACGTTATTGATGAATATGAAGGTCAAACGGAGACCTAGAGGCCAACTCGCCAGGAATGTTGTGAAATATTACCGCCGAGATATTAGGTTGGGTTAGGTTAGGTTATATTATGTTATTGATGTATATGAAGGTCAAACGGAGACCTAGAGGCCAACTCGCCAGGAATGTTGTGAAATATTACCGCCGAGATGTTAGGTTGGGTTAGGTTAGGTTATATTATGTTATTGATGTATATGAAGGTCAAACGGAGACCTAGAGGCCAACTCGCCAGGAATGTTGTGAAATATTACCGCCGAGATGTTAGGTTGGGTTAGGTTAGGTTATATTACGTTATTGATGTATATAAAGGTCCCACGGAGACGGAGAAGCCAACTCGCCAGGAATGATGTCAAACATTACCGCCGGGATGTTAGGTTGGGTTAGGTTAGGTTATATTACGTTATTGATGTATATAAAGGTCCCACGGAGACGTAGAGGCCAACTCGCCAGGTATGTTTTCAAATATTACCGCCGAGATGTTAGGTTGGTTTGGGTTAGGTTATATTACGTTATTGATGTATATGAAGGTCCCACAGAGACGTAGAGGCCAACTCGCCAGGAATGATGTCAAATATTACCGCCGAGATGTTAGGTTGGGTTAGGTTAGGTTATATTACGTTATTGATGTATATGAAGGTCAAACGGAGACCTAGAGGCCGACTCGCCAGGAATGTTGTGAAATATTACCGCCGAGATGTTAGGTTGGGTTAGGTTAGGTTGTATTACGTTATTGATATATATAAAGGTCCCACGGAGACGTAGAGGCCAGCAAGCCAGGAATGTGGTCAAATATTACCGCCGAGATGTTAGATTGGGTTAGGTTATGTTATATTACGTTACTGATGTATATAAAGATGCCGCGGAGACGTAGAGGCAAACTCGCCAGGAAACGTAGAGGCCAACTCGCCAGGAATGTTGTCAAATATTACCGCCGAGACGTTAGATTGGATTAGGTTATGTTATATTACGTTACTGATGTATATAAAGTCCCACGGAGACGTAGAGGCCAACTCGCCAGGTATGTTGTCAAATATTACCGCCGAGATGATAGGTTGGGTTAGGTTAGGTTATATTACGTTATTGATGAATATGAAGGTCAAACGGAGACCTAGAGGCCAACTCGCCAGGAATGTTGTGAAATATTACCGCCGAGATATTAGGTTGGGTTAGGTTAGGTTATATTACGTTATTGATGTATATAAAGGTCCCACGGAGACGGAGAAGTCAACTCGCCAGGAATGATGTCAAACATTACCGCCGGGATGTTAGGTTGGGTTAGGTTAGGTTATATTACGTTACTGATGTATATAAAGATGCCGCGGAGACGTAGAGTCCAACTCGCCAGGTATGTTTTCAAATATTACCGCCGAGATGTTAGGTTGGTTTGGGTTAGGTTATATTACGTTATTGATGTATATGAAGGTCCCACGGAGACGTAGAGGCCAACTCGCCAGGAATGTTGTCAAATATTACCGCCGAGATGATAGGTTGGGTTAGGTGAGGTTATATTACGTTATTGCTGTATATGAAGGTCAAACGGAGACCTAGAGGCCAAATCGCCAGGAATGTTGTGAAACATTACCGCCGAGATGTTAGGTTGGGTTAGGTTAGGTTATATTATGTTATTGATGTATATGAAGGTCAAACGGAGACCTAGAGGCCAACTCGCCAGGAATGTTGTGAAATATTACCGCCGAGATGTTAGGTTGGGTTAGGTTAGGTTATATTACGTTATTGATGTATATAAAGGTCCCACGGAGACGGAGAAGCCAACTCGCCAGGAATGATGTCAAACATTACCGCCGGGATGTTAGGTTGGGTTAGGTTAGGTTATATTACGTTACTGATGTATATAAAGGTCCCACGGAGACGTAGAGGTCAACTCGCCAGGTATGTTGTCAAATATTACCGCCGAGATGATAGGTTGGGTTAGGTTAGGTTATATTACGTTACTGATGTATATAAAGATGCCGCGGAGACTTAGAGTCCAACTCGCCAGGTATGTTTTCAAATATTACCGCCGAGATGTTAGGTTGGTTTGGGTTAGGTTATATTACGTTATTGATGTATATGAAGGTCCCACGGAGACGTAGAGGCCAACTCGCCAGGAATGTTGTCAAATATTACCGCCGAGATGATAGGTTGGGTTAGGTGAGGTTATATTACGTTATTGCTGTATATGAAGGTCAAACGGAGACCTGGAGGCCAAATCGCCAGGAATGTTGTGAAACATTACCGCCGAGATGTTAGGTTGGGTTAGGTTAGGTTATATTATGTTATTGATGTATATGAAGGTCAAACGGAGACCTAGAGGCCAACTCGCCAGGAATGTTGTGAAATATTACCGCCGAGATGTTAGGTTGGGTTAGGTTAGGTTATATTACGTTATTGATGTATATAAAGGTCCCACGGAGACGGAGAAGCCAACTCGCCAGGAATGATGTCAAACATTACCGCCGGGATGTTAGGTTGGGTTAGGTTAGGTTATATTACGTTATTGATGTATATAAAGGTCCCACGGAGACGTAGAGGCCAACTCGCCAGGTATGTTTTCAAATATTACCGCCGAGATGTTAGGTTGGTTTGGGTTAGGTTATATTACGTTATTGATGTATATGAAGGTCCCACGGAGACGTAGAGGCCAACTCGCCAGGAATGTTGTCAAATATTACCGCCGAGATGATAGGTTGGGTTAGGTTAGGTTATATTACGTTATTGCTGTATATGAAGGTCAAACGGAGACCTAGAGGCCAACTCGCCAGGAATGTTGTGAAATATTACCGCCGAGATGTTAGGTTGGGTTAGGTTAGGTTGTATTACGTTATTGATGTATATGAAGGTCCCACGGAGACGTAGAGGCCAGCAAGCCAGGAATGTGGTCAAATATTACCGCCGAGATGTTAGATTGGGTTAGGTTATGTTATATTACGTTACTGATGTATATAAAGATGCCGCGGAGACGTAGAGGCAAACTCGCCAGGAAACGTAGAGGCCAACTCGCCAGGAATGTTGTCAAATATTACCGCCACGATGTTAGATTGGATCAGGTTATGTTATATTACGTTACTGATGTATATAAAGGTCCCACGGAGACGTAGAGGCCAACTCGCCAGGTATGTTGTCAAATATTACCGCCGAGATGATAGGTTGGGTTAGGTTAGGTTATATTACGTTATTGATGAATATGAAGGTCAAACGGAGACCTAGAGGCCAACTCGCCAGGAATGTTGTGAAATATTACCGCCGCGATGTTAGATTGGATTAGGTTATGTTATATTACGTTACTGATGTATATAAAGGTCCCACGGAGACGTAGAGGCCAACTCGCCAGGTATGTTGTCAAATATTACCGCCGAGATGGTAGGTTGGGTTAGGTTAGGTTATATTACGTTATTGATGAATATGAAGGTCAAACGGAGACCTAGAGGCCAACTCGCCAGGAATGTTGTGAAATATTACCGCCGAGATATTAGGTTGGGTTAGGTTAGGTTATATTACGTTATTGATGTATATAAAGGTCCCACGGAGACGGAGAAGTCAACTCGCCAGGAATGATGTCAAACATTACCGCCGGGATGTTATGTTGGGTTAGGTTAGGTTATATTACGTTACTGATGTATATAAAGATGCCGCGGAGACGTAGAGGCCAACTCGCCAGGTATGTTTTCAAATATTACCGCCGAGATGTTAGGTTGGTTTGGGTTAGGTTATATTACGTTATTGATGTATATGAAGGTCCCATGGAGACGTAGAGGCCAACTCGCCAGGAATGTTGTCAAATATTACCGCCGAGATGATAGGTTGGGTTAGGTGAGGTTATATTACGTTATTGCTGTATATGAAGGTCAAACGGAGACCTAGAGGCCAACTCGCCAGGAATGTTGTCAAATATTACCGCCGAGACGTTAGATTGGATTAGGTTATGTTATATTACTTTACTGATGTATATAAAGTCCCACGGAGACGTAGAGGCCAACTCGCCAGGTATGTTGTCAAATATTACCGCCGAGATGATAGGTTGGGTTAGGTTAGGTTATATTACGTTATTGATGAATATGAAGGTCAAACGGAGACCTAGAGGCCAACTCGCCAGGAATTTTGTGAAATATTACCGCCGAGATATTAGGTTGGGTTAGGTTAGGTTATATTACGTTATTGATGTATATAAAGGTCCCACGGAGACGGAGAAGTCAACTCGCCAGGAATGATGTCAAACATTACCGCCGGGATGTTAGGTTGGGTTAGGTTAGGTTATATTACGTTACTGATGTATATAAAGATGCCGCGGAGACTTAGAGTCCAACTCGCCAGGTATGTTTTCAAATATTACCGCCGAGATGTTAGGTTGGTTTGGGTTAGGTTATATTACGTTATTGATGTATATGAAGGTCCCACGGAGACGTAGAGGCCAACTCGCCAGGAATGTTGTCAAATATTACCGCCGAGATGATAGGTTGGGTTAGGTGAGGTTATATTACGTTATTGCTGTATATGAAGGTCAAACGGAGACCTAGAGGCCAAATCGCCAGGAATGTTGTGAAACATTACCGCCGAGATGTTAGGTTGGGTTAGGTTAGGTTATATTATGTTATTGATGTATATGAAGGTCAAACGGAGACCTAGAGGCCAACTCGCCAGGAATGTTGTGAAATATTACCGCCGAGATGTTAGGTTGGGTTAGGTTAGGTTATATTACGTTATTGATGTATATAAAGGTCCCACGGAGACGGAGAAGCCAACTCGCCAGGAATGATGTCAAACATTACCGCCGGGATGTTAGGTTGGGTTAGGTTAGGTTATATTACGTTATTGATGTATATAAAGGTCCCACGGAGACGTAGAGGCCAACTCGCCAGGTATGTTTTCAAATATTACCGCCGAGATGTTAGGTTGGTTTGGGTTAGGTTATATTACGTTATTGATGTATATGAAGGTCCCACGGAGACGTAGAGGCCAACTCGCCAGGAATGTTGTCAAATATTACCGCCGAGATGATAGGTTGGGTTAGGTTAGGTTATATTACGTTATTGCTGTATATGAAGGTCAAACGGAGACCTAGAGGCCAACTCGCCAGGAATGTTGTGAAATATTACCGCCGAGATGTTAGGTTGGGTTAGGTTAGGTTGTATTACGTTATTGATGTATATGAAGGTCCCACGGAGACGTAGAGGCCAGCAAGCCAGGAATGTGGTCAAATATTACCGCCGAGATGTTAGATTGGGTTAGGTTATGTTATATTACGTTACTGATGTATATAAAGATGCCGCGGAGACGTAGAGGCAAACTCGCCAGGAAACGTAGAGGCCAACTCGCCAGGAATGTTGTCAAATATTACCGCCACGATGTTAGATTGGATCAGGTTATGTTATATTACGTTACTGATGTATATAAAGGTCCCACGGAGACGTAGAGGCCAACTCGCCAGGTATGTTGTCAAATATTACCGCCGAGATGATAGGTTGGGTTAGGTTAGGTTATATTACGTTATTGATGAATATGAAGGTCAAACGGAGACCTAGAGGCCAACTCGCCAGGAATGTTGTGAAATATTACCGCCGCGATGTTAGATTGGATTAGGTTATGTTATATTACGTTACTGATGTATATAAAGGTCCCACGGAGACGTAGAGGCCAACTCGCCAGGTATGTTGTCAAATATTACCGCCGAGATGGTAGGTTGGGTTAGGTTAGGTTATATTACGTTATTGATGAATATGAAGGTCAAACGGAGACCTAGAGGCCAACTCGCCAGGAATGTTGTGAAATATTACCGCCGAGATATTAGGTTGGGTTAGGTTAGGTTATATTACGTTATTGATGTATATAAAGGTCCCACGGAGACGGAGAAGTCAACTCGCCAGGAATGATGTCAAACATTACCGCCGGGATGTTATGTTGGGTTAGGTTAGGTTATATTACGTTACTGATGTATATAAAGATGCCGCGGAGACGTAGAGGCCAACTCGCCAGGTATGTTTTCAAATATTACCGCCGAGATGTTAGGTTGGTTTGGGTTAGGCTATATTACGTTATTGATGTATATGAAGGTCCCATGGAGACGTAGAGGCCAACTCGCCAGGAATGTTGTCAAATATTACCGCCGAGATGATAGGTTGGGTTAGGTGAGGTTATATTACGTTATTGCTGTATATGAAGGTCAAACGGAGACCTAGAGGCCAAATCGCCAGGAATGTTGTGAAATATTACCGCCGAGATGTTAGGTTGGGTTAGGTTAGGTTATATTACGTTATTGATGTATATAAAGGTCCCACGGAGACGTAGAGGCCAACTCGCCAGGTATGTTGTCAAATATTACCGCCGAGATGATAGGTTGGGTTAGGTTAGGTTATATTACGTTATTGATGTATATTAAGGTCAAACGGAGACCTAGAGGCCAACTCGCCAGGAATGTTGTGAAATATTACCGCCGAGATGTTAGGTTGGGTTAGGTTAGGTTATATTACGTTATTGATGTATATAAAGGTCCCACGGAGACGTAGAGGCCAACTCGCCAGGTATGTTGTCAAATATTACCGCCGAGATGGTAGGTTGGGTTAGGTTAGGTTATATTACGTTATTGATGAATATGAAGGTCAAACGGAGACCTAGAGGCCAACTCGCCAGGAATGTTGTGAAATATTACCGCCGAGATATTAGGTTGGGTTAGGTTAGGTTATATTACGTTATTGATGTATATAAAGGTCCCACGGAGACGGAGAAGTCAACTCGCCAGGAATGATGTCAAACATTACCGCCGGGATGTTATGTTGGGTTAGGTTAGGTTATATTACGTTACTGATGTATATAAAGATGCCGCGGAGACGTAGAGGCCAACTCGCCAGGTATGTTTTCAAATATTACCGCCGAGATGTTAGGTTGGTTTGGGTTAGGTTATATTACGTTATTGATGTATATGAAGGTCCCATGGAGACGTAGAGGCCAACTCGCCAGGAATGTTGTCAAATATTACCGCCGAGATGATAGGTTGGGTTAGGTGAGGTTATATTACGTTATTGCTGTATATGAAGGTCAAACGGAGACCTAGAGGCCAACTCGCCAGGAATGTTGTCAAATATTACCGCCGAGACGTTAGATTGGATTAGGTTATGTTATATTACTTTACTGATGTATATAAAGTCCCACGGAGACGTAGAGGCCAACTCGCCAGGTATGTTGTCAAATATTACCGCCGAGATGATAGGTTGGGTTAGGTTAGGTTATATTACGTTATTGATGAATATGAAGGTCAAACGGAGACCTAGAGGCCAACTCGCCAGGAATTTTGTGAAATATTACCGCCGAGATATTAGGTTGGGTTAGGTTAGGTTATATTACGTTATTGATGTATATAAAGGTCCCACGGAGACGGAGAAGTCAACTCGCCAGGAATGATGTCAAACATTACCGCCGGGATGTTAGGTTGGGTTAGGTTAGGTTATATTACGTTACTGATGTATATAAAGATGCCGCGGAGACTTAGAGTCCAACTCGCCAGGTATGTTTTCAAATATTACCGCCGAGATGTTAGGTTGGTTTGGGTTAGGTTATATTACGTTATTGATGTATATGAAGGTCCCACGGAGACGTAGAGGCCAACTCGCCAGGAATGTTGTCAAATATTACCGCCGAGATGATAGGTTGGGTTAGGTGAGGTTATATTACGTTATTGCTGTATATGAAGGTCAAACGGAGACCTAGAGGCCAAATCGCCAGGAATGTTGTGAAACATTACCGCCGAGATGTTAGGTTGGGTTAGGTTAGGTTATATTATGTTATTGATGTATATGAAGGTCAAACGGAGACCTAGAGGCCAACTCGCCAGGAATGTTGTGAAATATTACCGCCGAGATGTTAGGTTGGGTTAGGTTAGGTTATATTACGTTATTGATGTATATAAAGGTCCCACGGAGACGGAGAAGCCAACTCGCCAGGAATGATGTCAAACATTACCGCCGGGATGTTAGGTTGGGTTAGGTTAGGTTATATTACGTTATTGATGTATATAAAGGTCCCACGGAGACGTAGAGGCCAACTCGCCAGGTATGTTTTCAAATATTACCGCCGAGATGTTAGGTTGGTTTGGGTTAGGTTATATTACGTTATTGATGTATATGAAGGTCCCACGGAGACGTAGAGGCCAACTCGCCAGGAATGTTGTCAAATATTACCGCCGAGATGATAGGTTGGGTTAGGTTAGGTTATATTACGTTATTGCTGTATATGAAGGTCAAACGGAGACCTAGAGGCCAACTCGCCAGGAATGTTGTGAAATATTACCGCCGAGATGTTAGGTTGGGTTAGGTTAGGTTGTATTACGTTATTGATGTATATGAAGGTCCCACGGAGACGTAGAGGCCAGCAAGCCAGGAATGTGGTCAAATATTACCGCCGAGATGTTAGATTGGGTTAGGTTATGTTATATTACGTTACTGATGTATATAAAGATGCCGCGGAGACGTAGAGGCAAACTCGCCAGGAAACGTAGAGGCCAACTCGCCAGGAATGTTGTCAAATATTACCGCCACGATGTTAGATTGGATCAGGTTATGTTATATTACGTTACTGATGTATATAAAGGTCCCACGGAGACGTAGAGGCCAACTCGCCAGGTATGTTGTCAAATATTACCGCCGAGATGATAGGTTGGGTTAGGTTAGGTTATATTACGTTATTGATGAATATGAAGGTCAAACGGAGACCTAGAGGCCAACTCGCCAGGAATGTTGTGAAATATTACCGCCGCGATGTTAGATTGGATTAGGTTATGTTATATTACGTTACTGATGTATATAAAGGTCCCACGGAGACGTAGAGGCCAACTCGCCAGGTATGTTGTCAAATATTACCGCCGAGATGGTAGGTTGGGTTAGGTTAGGTTATATTACGTTATTGATGAATATGAAGGTCAAACGGAGACCTAGAGGCCAACTCGCCAGGAATGTTGTGAAATATTACCGCCGAGATATTAGGTTGGGTTAGGTTAGGTTATATTACGTTATTGATGTATATAAAGGTCCCACGGAGACGGAGAAGTCAACTCGCCAGGAATGATGTCAAACATTACCGCCGGGATGTTATGTTGGGTTAGGTTAGGTTATATTACGTTACTGATGTATATAAAGATGCCGCGGAGACGTAGAGGCCAACTCGCCAGGTATGTTTTCAAATATTACCGCCGAGATGTTAGGTTGGTTTGGGTTAGGTTATATTACGTTATTGATGTATATGAAGGTCCCATGGAGACGTAGAGGCCAACTCGCCAGGAATGTTGTCAAATATTACCGCCGAGATGATAGGTTGGGTTAGGTGAGGTTATATTACGTTATTGCTGTATATGAAGGTCAAACGGAGACCTAGAGGCCAAATCGCCAGGAATGTTGTGAAATATTACCGCCGAGATGTTAGGTTGGGTTAGGTTAGGTTATATTACGTTATTGATGTATATAAAGGTCCCACGGAGACGTAGAGGCCAACTCGCCAGGTATGTTGTCAAATATTACCGCCGAGATGATAGGTTGGGTTAGGTTAGGTTATATTACGTTATTGATGTATATTAAGGTCAAACGGAGACCTAGAGGCCAACTCGCCAGGAATGTTGTGAAATATTACCGCCGAGATGTTAGGTTGGGTTAGGTTAGGTTATATTACGTTATTGATGTATATAAAGGTCCCACGGAGACGTAGAGGCCAACTCGCCAGGTATGTTGTCAAATATTACCGCCGAGATGATAGGTTGGGTTAGGTTAGGTTATATTACGTTATTGATGTATATGAAGGTCAAACGGAGACCTAGAGGCCAACTCGCCAGGAATGTTGTGAAATATTACCGCCGAGATGATAGGTTGGGTTAGGTTAGGTTATGTTACGTTATTGATGTATATGAAGGTCCCACGGAGACGTAGAGGCCAACTCGCCAGGAATGTTGTCAAATATTACCGCCGAGATGATAGGTTGGGTTAGGTTAGGTTATATTACGTTATTGCTGTATATGAAGGTCAAACGGAGACCTAGAGGCCAACTCGCCAGGAATGTTGTGAAATATTACCGCCGAGATGTTAGGTTGGGTTAGGTTAGCTTGTATTACGTTATTGATGTATATAAAGGTCCCACGGAGACGTAGAGGCCAGCAAGCCAGGAATGTGGTCAAATATTACCGCCGAGATGTTAGATTGGGTTAGGTTATGTTATATTACGTTACTGATGTATATAAAGATGCCGCGGAGACGTAGAGGCCAACTCGCCAGGAAACGTAGAGGCCAACTCGCCAGGAATGTTGTCAAATATTACCGCCGAGATGTTAGATTGGATTAGGTTATGTTATATTACGTTATTGATGTATATAAAGGTCCCACGGAGACGTAGAGGCCAACTCGCCAGGTATGTTGTCAAATATTACCGCCGAGATGATAGGTTGGGTTAGGTTAGGTTATATTACGTTATTGCTGTATATGAAGGTCAAACGGAGACCTAGAGGCCAACTCGCCAGGAATGTTGTGAAATATTACCGCCGAGATGTTAGGTTGGGTTAGGTTAGGTTGTATTACGTTATTGATGTATATAAAGGTCCCACGGAGACGTAGAGGCCAGCAAGCCAGGAATGTGGTCAAATATTACCGCCGAGATGTTAGATTGGGTTAGGTTATGTTATATTACGTTACTGATGTATATAAAGATGCCGCGGAGACTTAGAGGCCAACTCGCCAGGAAACGTAGAGGCCAACTCGCCAGGACTGTTGTCAATTATTACCGCCGAGATGTTAGATTGGATTAGGTTATGTTATATTACGTTATTGATGTATATAAAGGTCCCACGGAGACGTAGAGGCCAACTCGCCAGGTATGTTGTCAAATATTACCGCCCAGATGATAGGTTGGGTTAGGTTAGGTTATATTACGTTATTGATGTATATGAAGGTCAAACGGAGACCTAGAGGCCAACTCGCCAGGAATGTTGTGAAATATTACCGCCGAGATATTAGGTTGGGTTAGGTTAGGTTATATTACGTTATTGATGTATATAAAGGTCCCACGGAGACGGAGAAGTCAACTCGCCAGGAATGATGTCAAACATTACCGCCGGGATGTTAGGTTGGGTTAGGTTAGGTTATATTACGTTACTGATGTATATAAAGATGCCGCGGAGACGTAGAGGCCAACTCGCCAGGTATGTTTTCAAATGTTACCGCCGAGATGTTAGATTGGTTTGGGTTAGGTTATATTACGTTATTGATGTATATGAAGGTCCCACGGAGACGTAGAGGCCAACTCGCCAGGAATGTTGTCAAATATTACCGCCGAGATGATAGGTTGGGTTAGGTTAGGTTATATTACGTTATTGCTGTATATGAAGGTCAAACGGAGACCTAGAGGCCAACTCGCCAGGAATGTTGTGAAATATTACCGCCGAGATGTTAGGTTGGGTTAGGTTAGCTTGTATTACGTTATTGATGTATATGAAGGTCAAACGGAGACCTAGAGGCCAACTCGCCAGGAATGTTGTGAAATATTACCGCCGAGATATTAGGTTGGGTTAGGTTAGGTTATATTACGTTATTGATGTATATAAAGGTCCCACGGAGACGGAGAAGTCAACTCGCCAGGAATGATGTCAAACATTACCGCCGGGATGTTAGGTTGGGTTAGGTTAGGTTATATTACGTTACTGATGTATATAAAGATGCCGCGGAGACGTAGAGGCCAACTCGCCAGGTATGTTTTCAAATATTACCGCCGAGATGTTAGATTGGTTTGGGTTAGGTTATATTACGTTATTGATGTATATGAAGGTACCACGGAGACGTAGAGGCCAACTCGCCAGGAATGTTGTCAAATATTACCGCCGAGATGATAGGTTGGGTTAGGTTAGGTTATATTACGTTATTGCTGTATATGAAGGTCAAACGGAGACCTAGAGGCCAACTCGCCAGGAATGTTGTGAAATATTACCGCCGAGATGTTAGGTTGGGTTAGGTTAGCTTGTATTACGTTATTGATGTATATAAAGGTCCCACGGAGACGTAGAGGCCAGCAAGCCAGGAATGTGGTCAAATATTACCGCCGAGATGTCAGATTGGGTTAGGTTATGTTATATTACGTTACTGATGTATATAAAGATGCCGCGGAGACGTAGAGGCCAACTCGCCAGGAATGTTGTCAAATATTACCGCCGAGATGTTAGATTGGATTAGGTTATGTTATATTACGTTATTGATGTATATAAAGGTCCCACGGAGACGTAGAGGCCAACTCGCCAGGTATGTTGTCAAATATTACCGCCGAGATGATAGGTTGGGTTAGGTTAGGTTATATTACGTTATTGCTGTATATGAAGGTCAAACGGAGACCTAGAGGCCAACTCGCCAGGAATGTTGTGAAATATTACCGCCGAGATGTTAGGTTGGGTTAGGTTAGGTTGTATTACGTTATTGATGTATATGAAGGTCCCACGGAGACGTAGAGGCCAGCAAGCCAGGAATGTGGTCAAATATTACCGCCGAGATGTTAGATTGGGTTAGGTTATGTTATATTACGTTACTGATGTATATAAAGATGCCGCGGAGACTTAGAGGCCAACTCGCCAGGAAACGTAGAGGCCAACTCGCCAGGACTGTTGTCAATTATTACCGCCGAGATGTTAGATTGGATTAGGTTATGTTATATTACGTTATTGATGTATATAAAGGTCCCACGGAGACGTAGAGGCCAACTCGCCAGGAATGTTGTGAAATATTACCGCCGAGATGATAGGTTGGGTTAGGTTAGGTTATATTACGTTATTGATGTATATGAAGGTCAAACGGAGACCTAGAGGCCAACTCGCCAGGAATGTTGTCAAACATTACCGCCGGGATGTTAGGTTGGGTTAGGTTAGGTTATATTACGTTACTGATGTATATAAAGATGCCGCGGAGACGTAGAGTCCAACTCGCCAGGAATGTTGTGAAATATTACCGCCGAGATGTTAGGTTGGGTTAGGTTAGGTTATATTATGTTATTGATGTATATGAAGGTCAAACGGAGACCTAGAGCCCAACTCGCCAGGAATGTTGTGAAATATTACCGCCGAGATATTAGGTTGGGTTAGGTTAGGTTATATTACGTTATTGATGTATATAAAGGTCCCACGGAGACGGAGAAGTCAACTCGCCAGGAATGATGTCAAACATTACCGCCGGGATGTTAGGTTGGGTTAGGTTAGGTTATATTACGTTACTGATGTATATAAAGATGCCGCGGAGACGTAGAGGCCAACTCGCCAGGTATGTTTTCAAATATTACCGCCGAGATGTTAGATTGGTTTGGGTTAGGTTATATTACGTTATTGATGTATATGAAGGTCCCACGGAGACGTAGAGGCCAACTCGCCAGGAATGTTGTCAAATATTACCGCCGAGATGATAAGTTGGGTTAGGTGAGGTTATATTACGTTATTGCTGTATATGAAGGTCAAACGGAGACCTAGAGGCCAAATCGCCAGGAATGTTGTGAAATATTACCGCCGAGATGTTAGGTTGGGTTAGGTTAGGTTATATTACGTTATTGATGTATATAAAGGTCCCACGGAGGCGTAGAGGCCAACTCGCCAGGTATGTTGTCAAATATTACCGCCGAGATGATAGGTTGGGTTAGGTTAGGTTATATTACGTTATTGATGTATATGAAGGTCAAACGGAGACCTAGAGGCCAACTCGCCAGGAATGTTGTGAAATATTACCGCCGAGATGTTAGGTTGGGTTAGGTTAGGTTGTATTACGTTATTGATGTATATAAAGGTCCCACGGAGACGTAGAGGCCAGCAAGCCAGGAATGTGGTCAAATATTACCGCCGAGATGTTAGATTGGGTTAGGTTATGTTATATTACGTTACTGATGTATATAAAGATGCCGCGGAGACGTAGAGGCAAACTCGCCAGGAAACGTAGAGGCCAACTCGCCAGGAATGTTGTCAAATATTACCGCCGAGATGTTAGATTGGATTAGGTTATGTTATATTACGTTACTGATGTATATAAAGGTCCCACGGAGACGTAGAGGCCAACTCGCCAGGTATGTTGTCAAATATTACCGCCGAGATGATAGGTTGGGTTAGGTTAGGTTATATTACGTTATTGATGAATATGAAGGTCAAACGGAGACCTAGAGGCCAACTCGCCAGGAATGTTGTGAAATATTACCGCCGAGATGTTAGGTTGGGTTAGGTTAGGTTGTATTACGTTATTGATGTATATAAAGGTCCCACGGAGACGTAGAGGCCAGCAAGCCAGGAATGTGGTCAAATATTACCGCCGAGATGTTAGATTGGGTTAGGTTATGTTATATTACGTTACTGATGTATATAAAGATGCCGCGGAGACGTAGAGGCAAACTCGCCAGGAAACGTAGAGGCCAACTCGCCAGGAATGTTGTCAAATATTACCGCCGAGATGTTAGATTGGATTAGGTTATGTTATATTACGTTACTGATGTATATAAAGGTCCCACGGAGACGTAGAGGCCAACTCGCCAGGTATGTTGTCAAATATTACCGCCGAGATGATAGGTTGGGTTAGGTTAGGTTATATTACGTTATTGATGAATATGAAGGTCAAACGGAGACCTAGAGGCCAACTCGCCAGGAATGTTGTGAAATATTACCGCCGAGATATTAGGTTGGGTTAGGTTAGGTTATATTACGTTATTGATGTATATAAAGGTCCCACGGAGACGGAGAAGTCAACTCGCCAGGAATGATGTCAAACATTACCGCCGGGATGTTAGGTTGGGTTAGGTTAGGTTATATTATGTTATTGATGTATATGAAGGTCAAACGGAGACCTAGAGCCCAACTCGCCAGGAATGTTGTGAAATATTACCGCCGAGATGTTAGGTTGGGTTAGGTTAGGTTATATTACGTTATTGATGTATATAAAGGTCCCACGGAGACGGAGAAGCCAACTCGCCAGGAATGATGTCAAACATTACCGCCGGGATGTTAGGTTGGGTTAGGTTAGGTTATATTACGTTATTGATGTATATAAAGGTCGCACGGAGACGTAGAGGCCAACTCGCCAGGTATGTTTTCAAATATTACCGCCGAGATGTTAGGTTGGTTTGGGTTAGGTTATATTACGTTATTGATGTATATGAAGGTCCCACGGAGACGTAGAAGCCAACTCGCCAGGTATGTTGTCAAATATTACCGCTGAGATGATAGGTTGGGTTAGGTTAGGTTATATTACGTTATTGATGTATATGAAGGTCAAACGGAGACCTAGAGGCCAACTCGCCAGGAATGTTGTGAAATATTACCGCCGAGATATTAGGTTGGGTTAGGTTAGGTTATATTACGTTATTGATGAATATGAAGGTCAAACGGAGACCTAGAGGCCAACTCGCCAGGAATGTTGTGAAATATTACCGCCGAGATATTAGGTTGGGTTAGGTTAGGTTATATTACGTTATTGATGTATATAAAGGTCCCGCGGAGACGGAGAAGTCAACTCGCCAGGAATGATGTCAAACATTACCGCCGGGATGTTAGGTTGGGTTAGGTTAGGTTATATTACGTTACTGATGTATATAAAGATGCCGCGGAGACGTAGAGTCCAACTCGCCAGGTATGTTTTCAAATATTACCGCCGAGATGTTAGGTTGGTTTGGGTTAGGTTATATTACGTTATTGATGTATATGAAGGTCCCACGGAGACGTAGAGGCCAACTCGCCAGGAATGTTGTCAAATATTACCGCCGAGATGATAGGTTGGGTTAGGTTAGGTTATATTACGTTATTGCTGTATATGAAGGTCAAACGGAGACCTAGAGGCCAACTCGCCAGGAATGTTGTGAAATATTACCGCCGAGATGTTAGGTTGGGTTAGGTTAGGTTGTATTACGTTATTGATGTATATGAAGGTCCCACGGAGACGTAGAGGCCAGCAAGCCAGGAATGTGGTCAAGTATTACCGCCGAGATGTTAGATTGGGTTAGGTTATGTTATATTACGTTACTGATGTATATAAAGATGCCGCGGAGACGTAGAGGCAAACTCGCCAGGAAACGTAGAGGCCAACTCGCCAGGAATGTTGTCAAATATTACCGCCACGATGTTAGATTGGATCAGGTTATGTTATATTACGTTACTGATGTATATAAAGGTCCCACGGAGACGTAGAGGCCAACTCGCCAGGTATGTTGTCAAATATTACCGCCGAGATGATAGGTTGGGTTAGGTTAGGTTATATTACGTTATTGATGAATATGAAGGTCAAACGGAGACCTAGAGGCCAACTCGCCAGGAATGTTGTGAAATATTACCGCCGCGATGTTAGATTGGATTAGGTTATGTTATATTACGTTACTGATGTATATAAAGGTCCCACGGAGACGTAGAGGCCAACTCGCCAGGTATGTTGTCAAATATTACCGCCGAGATGGTAGGTTGGGTTAGGTTAGGTTATATTACGTTATTGATGAATATGAAGGTCAAACGGAGACCTAGAGGCCAACTCGCCAGGAATGTTGTGAAATATTACCGCCGAGATATTAGGTTGGGTTAGGTTAGGTTATATTACGTTATTGATGTATATAAAGGTCCCACGGAGACGGAGAAGTCAACTCGCCAGGAATGATGTCAAACATTACCGCCGGGATGTTATGTTGGGTTAGGTTAGGTTATATTACGTTACTGATGTATATAAAGATGCCGCGGAGACGTAGAGGCCAACTCGCCAGGTATGTTTTCAAATATTACCGCCGAGATGTTAGGTTGGTTTGGGTTAGGTTATATTACGTTATTGATGTATATGAAGGTCCCATGGAGACGTAGAGGCCAACTCGCCAGGAATGTTGTCAAATATTACCGCCGAGATGATAGGTTGGGTTAGGTGAGGTTATATTACGTTATTGCTGTATATGAAGGTCAAACGGAGACCTAGAGGCCAACTCGCCAGGAATGTTGTCAAATATTACCGCCGAGACGTTAGATTGGATTAGGTTATGTTATATTACTTTACTGATGTATATAAAGTCCCACGGAGACGTAGAGGCCAACTCGCCAGGTATGTTGTCAAATATTACCGCCGAGATGATAGGTTGGGTTAGGTTAGGTTATATTACGTTATTGATGAATATGAAGGTCAAACGGAGACCTAGAGGCCAACTCGCCAGGAATGTTGTGAAATATTACCGCCGAGATATTAGGTTGGGTTAGGTTAGGTTATATTACGTTATTGATGTATATAAAGGTCCCACGGAGACGGAGAAGTCAACTCGCCAGGAATGATGTCAAACATTACCGCCGGGATGTTAGGTTGGGTTAGGTTAGGTTATATTACGTTACTGATGTATATAAAGATGCCGCGGAGACTTAGAGTCCAACTCGCCAGGTATGTTTTCAAATATTACCGCCGAGATGTTAGGTTGGTTTGGGTTAGGTTATATTACGTTATTGATGTATATGAAGGTCCCACGGAGACGTAGAGGCCAACTCGCCAGGAATGTTGTCAAATATTACCGCCGAGATGATAGGTTGGGTTAGGTGAGGTTATATTACGTTATTGCTGTATATGAAGGTCAAACGGAGACCTAGAGGCCAAATCGCCAGGAATGTTGTGAAACATTACCGCCGAGATGTTAGGTTGGGTTAGGTTAGGTTATATTATGTTATTGATGTATATGAAGGTCAAACGGAGACCTAGAGGCCAACTCGCCAGGAATGTTGTGAAATATTACCGCCGAGATGTTAGGTTGGGTTAGGTTAGGTTATATTACGTTATTGATGTATATAAAGGTCCCACGGAGACGGAGAAGCCAACTCGCCAGGAATGATGTCAAACATTACCGCCGGGATGTTAGGTTGGGTTAGGTTAGGTTATATTACGTTATTGATGTATATAAAGGTCCCACGGAGACGTAGAGGCCAACTCGCCAGGTATGTTTTCAAATATTACCGCCGAGATGTTAGGTTGGTTTGGGTTAGGTTATATTACGTTATTGATGTATATGAAGGTCCCACGGAGACGTAGAGGCCAACTCGCCAGGAATGTTGTCAAATATTACCGCCGAGATGATAGGTTGGCTTAGGTTAGGTTATATTACGTTATTGCTGTATATGAAGGTCAAACGGAGACCTAGAGGCCAACTCGCCAGGAATGTTGTGAAATATTACCGCCGAGATGTTAGGTTGGGTTAGGTTAGGTTGTATTACGTTATTGATGTATATGAAGGTCCCACGGAGACGTAGAGGCCAGCAAGCCAGGAATGTGGTCAAATATTACCGCCGAGATGTTAGATTGGGTTAGGTTATGTTATATTACGTTACTGATGTATATAAAGATGCCGCGGAGACGTAGAGGCAAACTCGCCAGGAAACGTAGAGGCCAACTCGCCAGGAATGTTGTCAAATATTACCGCCACGATGTTAGATTGGATCAGGTTATGTTATATTACGTTACTGATGTATATAAAGGTCCCACGGAGACGTAGAGGCCAACTCGCCAGGTATGTTGTCAAATATTACCGCCGAGATGATAGGTTGGGTTAGGTTAGGTTATATTACGTTATTGATGAATATGAAGGTCAAACGGAGACCTAGAGGCCAACTCGCCAGGAATGTTGTGAAATATTACCGCCGCGATGTTAGATTGGATTAGGTTATGTTATATTACGTTACTGATGTATATAAAGGTCCCACGGAGACGTAGAGGCCAACTCGCCAGGTATGTTGTCAAATATTACCGCCGAGATGGTAGGTTGGGTTAGGTTAGGTTATATTACGTTATTGATGAATATGAAGGTCAAACGGAGACCTAGAGGCCAACTCGCCAGGAATGTTGTGAAATATTACCGCCGAGATATTAGGTTGGGTTAGGTTAGGTTATATTACGTTATTGATGTATATAAAGGTCCCACGGAGACGGAGAAGTCAACTCGCCAGGAATGATGTCAAACATTACCGCCGGGATGTTATGTTGGGTTAGGTTAGGTTATATTACGTTACTGATGTATATAAAGATGCCGCGGAGACGTAGAGGCCAACTCGCCAGGTATGTTTTCAAATATTACCGCCGAGATGTTAGGTTGGTTTGGGTTAGGTTATATTACGTTATTGATGTATATGAAGGTCCCATGGAGACGTAGAGGCCAACTCGCCAGGAATGTTGTCAAATATTACCGCCGAGATGATAGGTTGGGTTAGGTGAGGTTATATTACGTTATTGCTGTATATGAAGGTCAAACGGAGACCTAGAGGCCAAATCGCCAGGAATGTTGTGAAATATTACCGCCGAGATGTTAGGTTGGGTTAGGTTAGGTTATATTACGTTATTGATGTATATAAAGGTCCCACGGAGACGTAGAGGCCAACTCGCCAGGTATGTTGTCAAATATTACCGCCGAGATGATAGGTTGGGTTAGGTTAGGTTATATTACGTTATTGATGTATATTAAGGTCAAACGGAGACCTAGAGGCCAACTCGCCAGGAATGTTGTGAAATATTACCGCCGAGATGTTAGGTTGGGTTAGGTTAGGTTATATTACGTTATTGATGTATATAAAGGTCCCACGGAGACGTAGAGGCCAACTCGCCAGGTATGTTGTCAAATATTACCGCCGAGATGATAGGTTGGGTTAGGTTAGGTTATATTACGTTATTCATGTATATGAAGGTCAAACGGAGACCTAGAGGCCAACTCGCCAGGAATGTTGTGAAATATTACCGCCGAGATATTAGGTTGGGTTAGGTTAGGTTATATTACGTTATTGATGTATATAAAGGTCCCACGGAGACGGAGAAGTCAACTCGCCAGGAATGATGTCAAACATTACCGCCGGGATGTTAGGTTGGGTTAGGTTAGGTTATATTACGTTACTGATGTATATAAAGATGCCGCGGAGACGTAGAGGCCAACTCGCCAGGTATGTTTTCAAATATTACCGCCGAGATGTTAGGTTGGTTTGGGTTAGGTTATATTACGTTATTGATGTATATGAAGGTCCCACGGAGGCGTAGAGGCCAACTCGCCAGGAATGTTGTCAAATATTACCGCCGAGATGATAAGTTGGGTTAGGTGAGGTTATATTACGTTATTGCTGTATATGAAGGTCAAACGGAGACCTAGAGGCCAAATCGCCAGGAATGTTGTGAAATATTACCGCCGAGATGTTAGGTTGGGTTAGGTTAGGTTATATTACGTTATTGATGTATATAAAGGTCCCACGGAGACGTAGAGGCCAACTCGCCAGGTATGTTGTCAAATATTACCGCCGAGATGATAGGTTGGGTTAGGTTAGGTTATATTACGTTATTGATGTATATGAAGGTCAAACGGAGACCTAGAGGCCAACTCGCCAGGAATGTTGTGAAATATTACCGCCGAGATGATAGGTTGGGTTAGGTTAGGTTATGTTACGTTATTGATGTATATGAAGGTCCCACGGAGACGTAGAGGCCAACTCGCCAGGAATGTTGTCAAATATTACCGCCGAGATGATAGGTTGGGTTAGGTTAGGTTATATTACGTTATTGCTGTATATGAAGGTCAAACGGAGACCTAGAGGCCAACTCGCCAGGAATGTTGTGAAATATTACCGCCGAGATGTTAGGTTGGGTTAGGTTAGCTTGTATTACGTTATTGATGTATATAAAGGTCCCACGGAGACGTAGAGGCCAGCAAGCCAGGAATGTGGTCAAATATTACCGCCGAGATGTTAGATTGGGTTAGGTTATGTTATATTACGTTACTGATGTATATAAAGATGCCGCGGAGACGTAGAGGCCAACTCGCCAGGAAACGTAGAGGCCAACTCGCCAGGAATGTTGTCAAATATTACCGCCGAGATGTTAGATTGGATTAGGTTATGTTATATTACGTTATTGATGTATATAAAGGTCCCACGGAGACGTAGAGGCCAACTCGCCAGGTATGTTGTCAAATATTACCGCCGAGATGATAGGTTGGGTTAGGTTAGGTTATATTACGTTATTGCTGTATATGAAGGTCAAACGGAGACCTAGAGGCCAACTCGCCAGGAATGTTGTGAAATATTACCGCCGAGATGTTAGGTTGGGTTAGGTTAGGTTGTATTACGTTATTGATGTATATAAAGGTCCCACGGAGACGTAGAGGCCAGCAAGCCAGGAATGTGGTCAAATATTACCGCCGAGATGTTAGATTGGGTTAGGTTATGTTATATTACGTTACTGATGTATATAAAGATGCCGCGGAGACTTAGAGGCCAACTCGCCAGGAAACGTAGAGGCCAACTCGCCAGGACTGTTGTCAATTATTACCGCCGAGATGTTAGATTGGATTAGGTTATGTTATATTACGTTATTGATGTATATAAAGGTCCCACGGAGACGTAGAGGCCAACTCGCCAGGTATGTTGTCAAATATTACCGCCCAGATGATAGGTTGGGTTAGGTTAGGTTATATTACGTTATTGATGTATATGAAGGTCAAACGGAGACCTAGAGGCCAACTCGCCAGGAATGTTGTGAAATATTACCGCCGAGATATTAGGTTGGGTTAGGTTAGGTTATATTACGTTATTGATGTATATAAAGGTCCCACGGAGACGGAGAAGTCAACTCGCCAGGAATGATGTCAAACATTACCGCCGGGATGTTAGGTTGGGTTAGGTTAGGTTATATTACGTTACTGATGTATATAAAGATGCCGCGGAGACGTAGAGGCCAACTCGCCAGGTATGTTTTCAAATATTACCGCCGAGATGTTAGATTGGTTTGGGTTAGGTTATATTACGTTATTGATGTATATGAAGGTCCCACGGAGACGTAGAGGCCAACTCGCCAGGAATGTTGTCAAATATTACCGCCGAGATGATAGGTTGGGTTAGGTTAGGTTATATTACGTTATTGCTGTATATGAAGGTCAAACGGAGACCTAGAGGCCAACTCGCCAGGAATGTTGTGAAATATTACCGCCGAGATGTTAGGTTGGGTTAGGTTAGCTTGTATTACGTTATTGATGTATATGAAGGTCAAACGGAGACCTAGAGGCCAACTCGCCAGGAATGTTGTGAAATATTACCGCCGAGATATTAGGTTGGGTTAGGTTAGGTTATATTACGTTATTGATGTATATAGAGGTCCCACGGAGACGGAGAAGTCAACTCGCCAGGAATGATGTCAAACATTACCGCCGGGATGTTAGGTTGGGTTAGGTTAGGTTATATTACGTTACTGATGTATATAAAGATGCCGCGGAGACGTAGAGGCCAACTCGCCAGGTATGTTTTCAAATATTACCGCCGAGATGTTAGATTGGTTTGGGTTAGGTTATATTACGTTATTGATGTATATGAAGGTACCACGGAGACGTAGAGGCCAACTCGCCAGGAATGTTGTCAAATATTACCGCCGAGATGATAGGTTGGGTTAGGTTAGGTTATATTACGTTATTGCTGTATATGAAGGTCAAACGGAGACCTAGAGGCCAACTCGCCAGGAATGTTGTGAAATATTACCGCCGAGATGTTAGGTTGGGTTAGGTTAGCTTGTATTACGTTATTGATGTATATAAAGGTCCCACGGAGACGTAGAGGCCAGCAAGCCAGGAATGTGGTCAAATATTACCGCCGAGATGTCAGATTGGGTTAGGTTATGTTATATTACGTTACTGATGTATATAAAGATGCCGCGGAGACGTAGAGGCCAACTCGCCAGGAATGTTGTCAAATATTACCGCCGAGATGTTAGATTGGATTAGGTTATGTTATATTACGTTATTGATGTATATAAAGGTCCCACGGAGACGTAGAGGCCAACTCGCCAGGTATGTTGTCAAATATTACCGCCGAGATGATAGGTTGGGTTAGGTTAGGTTATATTACGTTATTGCTGTATATGAAGGTCAAACGGAGACCTAGAGGCCAACTCGCCAGGAATGTTGTGAAATATTACCGCCGAGATGTTAGGTTGGGTTAGGTTAGGTTGTATTACGTTATTGATGTATATGAAGGTCCCACGGAGACGTAGAGGCCAGCAAGCCAGGAATGTGGTCAAATATTACCGCCGAGATGTTAGATTGGGTTAGGTTATGTTATATTACGTTACTGATGTATATAAAGATGCCGCGGAGACTTAGAGGCCAACTCGCCAGGAAACGTAGAGGCCAACTCGCCAGGACTGTTGTCAATTATTACCGCCGAGATGTTAGATTGGATTAGGTTATGTTATATTACGTTATTGATGTATATAAAGGTCCCACGGAGACGTAGAGGCCAACTCGCCAGGAATGTTGTGAAATATTACCGCCGAGATGATAGGTTGGGTTAGGTTAGGTTATATTACGTTATTGATGTATATGAAGGTCAAACGGAGACCTAGAGGCCAACTCGCCAGGAATGTTGTCAAACATTACCGCCGGGATGTTAGGTTGGGTTAGGTTAGGTTATATTACGTTACTGATGTATATAAAGATGCCGCGGAGACGTAGAGTCCAACTCGCCAGGAATGTTGTGAAATATTACCGCCGAGATGTTAGGTTGGGTTAGGTTAGGTTATATTATGTTATTGATGTATATGAAGGTCAAACGGAGACCTAGAGCCCAACTCGCCAGGAATGTTGTGAAATATTACCGCCGAGATATTAGGTTGGGTTAGGTTAGGTTATATTACGTTATTGATGTATATAAAGGTCCCACGGAGACGGAGAAGTCAACTCGCCAGGAATGATGTCAAACATTACCGCCGGGATGTTAGGTTGGGTTAGGTTAGGTTATATTACGTTACTGATGTATATAAAGATGCCGCGGAGACGTAGAGGCCAACTCGCCAGGTATGTTTTCAAATATTACCGCCGAGATGTTAGATTGGTTTGGGTTAGGTTATATTACGTTATTGATGTATATGAAGGTCCCACGGAGACGTAGAGGCCAACTCGCCAGGAATGTTGTCAAATATTACCGCCGAGATGATAAGTTGGGTTAGGTGAGGTTATATTACGTTATTGCTGTATATGAAGGTCAAACGGAGACCTAGAGGCCAAATCGCCAGGAATGTTGTGAAATATTACCGCCGAGATGTTAGGTTGGGTTAGGTTAGGTTATATTACGTTATTGATGTATATAAAGGTCCCACGGAGACGTAGAGGCCAACTCGCCAGGTATGTTGTCAAATATTACCGCCGAGATGATAGGTTGGGTTAGGTTAGGTTATATTACGTTATTGATGTATATGAAGGTCAAACGGAGACCTAGAGGCCAACTCGCCAGGAATGTTGTGAAATATTACCGCCGAGATGTTAGGTTGGGTTAGGTTAGGTTGTATTACGTTATTGATGTATATAAAGGTCCCACGGAGACGTAGAGGCCAGCAAGCCAGGAATGTGGTCAAATATTACCGCCGAGATGTTAGATTGGGTTAGGTTATGTTATATTACGTTACTGATGTATATAAAGATGCCGCGGAGACGTAGAGGCAAACTCGCCAGGAAACGTAGAGGCCAACTCGCCAGGAATGTTGTCAAATATTACCGCCGAGATGTTAGATTGGATTAGGTTATGTTATATTACGTTACTGATGTATATAAAGGTCCCACGGAGACGTAGAGGCCAACTCGCCAGGTATGTTGTCAAATATTACCGCCGAGATGATAGGTTGGGTTAGGTTAGGTTATATTACGTTATTGATGAATATGAAGGTCAAACGGAGACCTAGAGGCCAACTCGCCAGGAATGTTGTGAAATATTACCGCCGAGATATTAGGTTGGGTTAGGTTAGGTTATATTACGTTATTGATGTATATAAAGGTCCCACGGAGACGGAGAAGTCAACTCGCCAGGAATGATGTCAAACATTACCGCCGGGATGTTAGGTTGGGTTAGGTTAGGTTATATTATGTTATTGATGTATATGAAGGTCAAACGGAGACCTAGAGCCCAACTCGCCAGGAATGTTGTGAAATATTACCGCCGAGATGTTAGGTTGGGTTAGGTTAGGTTATATTACGTTATTGATGTATATAAAGGTCCCACGGAGACGGAGAAGCCAACTCGCCAGGAATGATGTCAAACATTACCGCCGGGATGTTAGGTTGGGTTAGGTTAGGTTATATTACGTTATTGATGTATATAAAGGTCCCACGGAGACGTAGAGGCCAACTCGCCAGGTATGTTTTCAAATATTACCGCCGAGATGTTAGGTTGGTTTGGGTTAGGTTATATTACGTTATTGATGTATATGAAGGTCCCACGGAGACGTAGAAGCCAACTCGCCAGGTATGTTGTCAAATATTACCGCTGAGATGATAGGTTGGGTTAGGTTAGGTTATATTACGTTATTGATGTATATGAAGGTCAAACGGAGACCTAGAGGCCAACTCGCCAGGAATGTTGTGAAATATTACCGCCGAGATATTAGGTTGGGTTAGGTTAGGTTATATTACGTTATTGATGAATATGAAGGTCAAACGGAGACCTAGAGGCCAACTCGCCAGGAATGTTGTGAAATATTACCGCCGAGATATTAGGTTGGGTTAGGTTAGGTTATATTACGTTATTGATGTATATAAAGGTCCCGCGGAGACGGAGAAGTCAACTCGCCAGGAATGATGTCAAACATTACCGCCGGGATGTTAGGTTGGGTTAGGTTAGGTTATATTACGTTACTGATGTATATAAAGATGCCGCGGAGACGTAGAGTCCAACTCGCCAGGTATGTTTTCAAATATTACCGCCGAGATGTTAGGTTGGTTTGGGTTAGGTTATATTACGTTATTGATGTATATGAAGGTCCCACGGAGACGTAGAGGCCAACTCGCCAGGAATGTTGTCAAATATTACCGCCGAGATGATAGGTTGGGTTAGGTTAGGTTATATTACGTTATTGCTGTATATGAAGGTCAAACGGAGACCTAGAGGCCAACTCGCCAGGAATGTTGTGAAATATTACCGCCGAGATGTTAGGTTGGGTTAGGTTAGGTTGTATTACGTTATTGATGTATATGAAGGTCCCACGGAGACGTAGAGGCCAGCAAGCCAGGAATGTGGTCAAGTATTACCGCCGAGATGTTAGATTGGGTTAGGTTATGTTATATTACGTTACTGATGTATATAAAGATGCCGCGGAGACGTAGATGCAAACTCGCCAGGAAACGTAGAGGCCAACTCGCCAGGAATGTTGTCAAATATTACCGCCGCGATGTTAGATTGGATCAGGTTATGTTATATTACGTTACTGATGTATATAAAGGTCCCACGGAGACGTAGAGGCCAACTCGCCAGGTATGTTGTCAAATATTACCGCCGAGATGATAGGTTGGGTTAGGTTAGGTTATATTACGTTATTGATGAATATGAAGGTCAAACGGAGACCTAGAGGCCAACTCGCCAGGAATGTTGTGAAATATTACCGCCGAGATATTAGGTTGGGTTAGGTTAGGTTATATTACGTTATTGATGTATATAAAGGTCCCACGGAGACGGAGAAGTCAACTCGCCAGGAATGTTGTCAAATATTCCCGCAGAGATGATAGGTTGGGTTAGGTTAGGTTAAATTTCGTTATTGATGTATATGAAGGTCAATCGGAGACGTAGAGGCCAACTCGCCAGGTATGTTGTCAAATATTACCGCCGAGATGGTAGGTTGGGTTAGGTTAGGTTATATTACGTTATTGATGAATATGAAGGTCAAACGGAGACCTAGAGGCCAACTCGCCAGGAATGTTGTGAAATATTACCGCCGAGATATTAGGTTGGGTTAGGTTAGGTTATATTACGTTATTGATGTATATAAAGGTCCCACGGAGACGGAGAAGTCAACTCGCCAGGAATGATGTCAAACATTACCGCCGGGATGTTATGTTGGGTTAGGTTAGGTTATATTACGTTACTGATGTATATAAAGATGCCGCGGAGACGTAGAGGCCAACTCGCCAGGTATGTTTTCAAATATTACCGCCGAGATGTTAGGTTGGTTTGGGTTAGGTTATATTACGTTATTGATGTATATGAAGGTCCCATGGAGACGTAGAGGCCAACTCGCCAGGAATGTTGTCAAATATTACCGCCGAGATGATAGGTTGGGTTAGGTGAGGTTATATTACGTTATTGCTGTATATGAAGGTCAAACGGAGACCTAGAGGCCAAATCGCCAGGAATGTTGTGAAATATTACCGCCGAGATGTTAGGTTGGGTTAGGTTAGGTTATATTACGTTATTGATGTATATAAAGGTCCCACGGAGACGTAGAGGCCAACTCGCCAGGTATGTTGTCAAATATTACCGCCGAGATGATAGGTTGGGTTAGGTTAGGTTATATTACGTTATTGATGTATATTAAGGTCAAACGGAGACCTAGAGGCCAACTCGCCAGGAATGTTGTGAAATATTACCGCCGAGATGTTAGGTTGGGTTAGGTTAGGTTATATTACGTTATTGATGTATATAAAGGTCCCACGGAGACGTAGAGGCCAACTCGCCAGGTATGTTGTCAAATATTACCGCCGAGATGATAGGTTGGGTTAGGTTAGGTTATATTACGTTATTGCTGTATATGAAGGTCAAACGGAGACCTAGAGGCCAAATCGCCAGGAATGTTGTGAAATATTACCGCCGAGATGTTAGGTTGGGTTAGGTTAGGTTATATTACGTTATTGATGTATATAAAGGTCCCACGGAGACGTAGAGGCCAACTCGCCAGGAATGTTGTGAAATATTACCGCCGAGATATTAGGTTGGGTTAGGTTAGGTTATATTACGTTATTGATGTATATAAAGGTCCCGCGGAGACGGAGAAGTCAACTCGCCAGGAATGATGTCAAACATTACCGCCGGGATGTTAGGTTGGGTTAGGTTAGGTTATATTACGTTACTGATGTATATAAAGATGCCGCGGAGACGTAGAGTCCAACTCGCCAGGTATGTTTTCAAATATTACCGCCGAGATGTTAGGTTGGTTTGGGTTAGGTTATATTACGTTATTGATGTATATGAAGGTCCCACGGAGACGTAGAGGCCAACTCGCCAGGAATGTTGTCAAATATTACCGCCGAGATGATAGGTTGGGTTAGGTTAGGTTATATTACGTTATTGCTGTATATGAAGGTCAAACGGAGACCTAGAGGCCAACTCGCCAGGAATGTTGTGAAATATTACCGCCGAGATGTTAGGTTGGGTTAGGTTAGGTTGTATTACGTTATTGATGTATATGAAGGTCCCACGGAGACGTAGAGGCCAGCAAGCCAGGAATGTGGTCAAGTATTACCGCCGAGATGTTAGATTGGGTTAGGTTATGTTATATTACGTTACTGATGTATATAAAGATGCCGCGGAGACGTAGATGCAAACTCGCCAGGAAACGTAGAGGCCAACTCGCCAGGAATGTTGTCAAATATTACCGCCGCGATGTTAGATTGGATCAGGTTATGTTATATTACGTTACTGATGTATATAAAGGTCCCACGGAGACGTAGAGGCCAACTCGCCAGGTATGTTGTCAAATATTACCGCCGAGATGATAGGTTGGGTTAGGTTAGGTTATATTACGTTATTGATGAATATGAAGGTCAAACGGAGACCTAGAGGCCAACTCGCCAGGAATGTTGTGAAATATTACCGCCGAGATATTAGGTTGGGTTAGGTTAGGTTATATTACGTTATTGATGTATATAAAGGTCCCACGGAGACGGAGAAGTCAACTCGCCAGGAATGTTGTCAAATATTCCCGCAGAGATGATAGGTTGGGTTAGGTTAGGTTAAATTTCGTTATTGATGTATATGAAGGTCAATCGGAGACGTAGAGGCCAACTCGCCAGGTATGTTGTCAAATATTACCGCCGAGATGGTAGGTTGGGTTAGGTTAGGTTATATTACGTTATTGATGAATATGAAGGTCAAACGGAGACCTAGAGGCCAACTCGCCAGGAATGTTGTGAAATATTACCGCCGAGATATTAGGTTGGGTTAGGTTAGGTTATATTACGTTATTGATGTATATAAAGGTCCCACGGAGACGGAGAAGTCAACTCGCCAGGAATGATGTCAAACATTACCGCCGGGATGTTATGTTGGGTTAGGTTAGGTTATATTACGTTACTGATGTATATAAAGATGCCGCGGAGACGTAGAGGCCAACTCGCCAGGTATGTTTTCAAATATTACCGCCGAGATGTTAGGTTGGTTTGGGTTAGGTTATATTACGTTATTGATGTATATGAAGGTCCCATGGAGACGTAGAGGCCAACTCGCCAGGAATGTTGTCAAATATTACCGCCGAGATGATAGGTTGGGTTAGGTGAGGTTATATTACGTTATTGCTGTATATGAAGGTCAAACGGAGACCTAGAGGCCAAATCGCCAGGAATGTTGTGAAATATTACCGCCGAGATGTTAGGTTGGGTTAGGTTAGGTTATATTACGTTATTGATGTATATAAAGGTCCCACGGAGACGTAGAGGCCAACTCGCCAGGTATGTTGTCAAATATTACCGCCGAGATGATAGGTTGGGTTAGGTTAGGTTATATTACGTTATTGATGTATATTAAGGTCAAACGGAGACCTAGAGGCCAACTCGCCAGGAATGTTGTGAAATATTACCGCCGAGATGTTAGGTTGGGTTAGGTTAGGTTATATTACGTTATTGATGTATATAAAGGTCCCACGGAGACGTAGAGGCCAACTCGCCAGGTATGTTGTCAAATATTACCGCCGAGATGATAGGTTGGGTTAGGTTAGGTTATATTACGTTATTGCTGTATATGAAGGTCAAACGGAGACCTAGAGGCCAAATCGCCAGGAATGTTGTGAAATATTACCGCCGAGATGTTAGGTTGGGTTAGGTTAGGTTATATTACGTTATTGATGTATATAAAGGTCCCACGGAGACGTAGAGGCCAACTCGCCAGGTATGTTGTCAAATATTACCGCCGAGATGATAGGTTGGGTTAGGTTAGGTTATATTACGTTATTGATGTATATGAAGGTCAAACGGAGACCTAGAGGCCAACTCGCCAGGAATGTTGTGAAATATTACCGCCGAGATGATAGGTTGGGTTAGGTTAGGTTATGTTACGTTATTGATGTATATGAAGGTCCCACGGAGACGTAGAGGCCAACTCGCCAGGAATGTTGTCAAATATTACCGCCGAGATGATAGGTTGGGTTAGGTTAGGTTATATTACGTTATTGCTGTATATGAAGGTCAAACGGAGACCTAGAGGCCAACTCGCCAGGAATGTTGTGAAATATTACCGCCGAGATGTTAGGTTGGGTTAGGTTAGGTTGTATTACGTTATTGATGTATATAAAGGTCCCACGGAGACGTAGAGGCCAGCAAGCCAGGAATGTGGTCAAATATTACCGCCGAGATGTTAGATTGGGTTAGGTTATGTTATATTACGTTACTGATGTATATAAAGATGCCGCGGAGACTTAGAGGCCAACTCGCCAGGAAACGTAGAGGCCAACTCGCCAGGACTGTTGTCAATTATTACCGCCGAGATGTTAGATTGGATTAGGTTATGTTATATTACGTTATTGATGTATATAAAGGTCCCACGGAGACGTAGAGGCCAACTCGCCAGGTATGTTGTCAAATATTACCGCCGAGATGATAGGTTGGGTTAGGTTAGGTTATATTACGTTATTGATGTATATGAAGGTCAAACGGAGACCTAGAGGCCAACTCGCCAGGAATGTTGTGAAATATTACCGCCGAGATATTAGGTTGGGTTAGGTTAGGTTATATTACGTTATTGATGTATATAAAGGTCCCACGGAGACGGAGAAGTCAACTCGCCAGGAATGATGTCAAACATTACCGCCGGGATGTTAGGTTGGGTTAGGTTAGGTTATATTACGTTACTGATGTATATAAAGATGCCGCGGAGACGTAGAGGCCAACTCGCCAGGTATGTTTTCAAATATTACCGCCGAGATGTTAGATTGGTTTGGGTTAGGTTATATTACGTTATTGATGTATATGAAGGTCCCACGGAGACGTAGAGGCCAACTCGCCAGGAATGTTGTCAAATATTACCGCCGAGATGATAGGTTGGGTTAGGTTAGGTTATATTACGTTATTGCTGTATATGAAGGTCAAACGGAGACCTAGAGGCCAACTCGCCAGGAATGTTGTGAAATATTACCGCCGAGATGTTAGGTTGGGTTAGGTTAGCTTGTATTACGTTATTGATGTATATAAAGGTCCCACGGAGACGTGGAGGCCAGCAAGCCAGGAATGTGGTCAAATATTACCGCCGAGATGTCAGATTGGGTTAGGTTATGTTATATTACGTTACTGATGTATATAAAGATGCCGCGGAGACGTAGAGGCCAACTCGCCAGGAATGTTGTCAAATATTACCGCCGAGATGTTAGATTGGATTAGGTTATGTTATATTACGTTATTGATGTATATAAAGGTCCCACGGAGACGTAGAGGCCAACTCGCCAGGTATGTTGTCAAATATTACCGCCGAGATGATAGGTTGGGTTAGGTTAGGTTATATTACGTTATTGCTGTATATGAAGGTCAAACGGAGACCTAGAGGCCAACTCGCCAGGAATGTTGTGAAATATTACCGCCGAGATGTTAGGTTGGGTTAGGTTAGGTTGTATTACGTTATTGATGTATATGAAGGTCCCACGGAGACGTAGAGGCCAGCAAGCCAGGAATGTGGTCAAATATTACCGCCGAGATGTTAGATTGGGTTAGGTTATGTTATATTACGTTACTGATGTATATAAAGATGCCGCGGAGACTTAGAGGCCAACTCGCCAGGAAACGTAGAGGCCAACTCGCCAGGACTGTTGTCAATTATTACCGCCGAGATGTTAGATTGGATTAGGTTATGTTATATTACGTTATTGATGTATATGAAGGTCCCACGGAGACGTAGAGGCCAACTCGCCAGGAATGTTGTCAAATATTACCGCCGAGATGATAAGTTGGGTTAGGTGAGGTTATATTACGTTATTGCTGTATATGAAGGTCAAACGGAGACCTAGAGGCCAAATCGCCAGGAATGTTGTGAAATATTACCGCCGAGATGTTAGGTTGGGTTAGGTTAGGTTATATTACGTTATTGATGTATATAAAGGTCCCACGGAGACGTAGAGGCCAACTCGCCAGGTATGTTGTCAAATATTACCGCCGAGATGATAGGTTGGGTTAGGTTAGGTTATATTACGTTATTGATGTATATGAAGGTCAAACGGAGACCTAGAGGCCAACTCGCCAGGAATGTTGTGAAATATTACCGCCGAGATGTTAGGTTGGGTTAGGTTAGGTTGTATTACGTTATTGATGTATATAAAGGTCCCACGGAGACGTAGAGGCCAGCAAGCCAGGAATGTGGTCAAATATTACCGCCGAGATGTTAGATTGGGTTAGGTTATGTTATATTACGTTACTGATGTATATAAAGATGCCGCGGAGACGTAGAGGCAAACTCGCCAGGAAACGTAGAGGCCAACTCGCCAGGAATGTTGTCAAATATTACCGCCGAGATGTTAGATTGGATTAGGTTATGTTATATTACGTTACTGATGTATATAAAGGTCCCACGGAGACGTAGAGGCCAACTCGCCAGGTATGTTGTCAAATATTACCGCCGAGATGATAGGTTGGGTTAGGTTAGGTTATATTACGTTATTGATGAATATGAAGGTCAAACGGAGACCTAGAGCCCAACTCGCCAGGAATGTTGTGAAATATTACCGCCGAGATGTTAGGTTGGGTTAGGTTAGGTTATATTACGTTATTGATGTATATAAAGGTCCCACGGAGACGGAGAAGCCAACTCGCCAGGA
Organism: Xylocopa violacea; assembly: GCA_963969225.1. Lineage (NCBI taxonomy): Eukaryota > Metazoa > Arthropoda > Insecta > Hymenoptera > Apidae > Xylocopa > Xylocopa violacea. Next base: position 901,235 of record CAXAJV010000021.1, on the reverse strand, counting down.
ATGATGTCAAACATTACCGCCGGGATGTTAGGTTGGGTTAGGTTAGGTTATATTACGTTATTGATGTATATAAAGGTCCCACGGAGACGTAGAGGCCAACTCGCCAGGTATGTTTTCAAATATTACCGCCGAGATGTTAGGTTGGTTTGGGTTAGGTTATATTACGTTATTGATGTATATGAAGGTCCCACGGAGACGTAGAAGCCAACTCGCCAGGTATGTTGTCAAATATTACCGCTGAGATGATAGGTTGGGTTAGGTTAGGTTATATTACGTTATTGATGTATATGAAGGTCAAACGGAGACCTAGAGGCCAACTCGCCAGGAATGTTGTGAAATATTACCGCCGAGATATTAGGTTGGGTTAGGTTAGGTTATATTACGTTATTGATGAATATGAAGGTCAAACGGAGACCTAGAGGCCAACTCGCCAGGAATGTTGTGAAATATTACCGCCGAGATATTAGGTTGGGTTAGGTTAGGTTATATTACGTTATTGATGTATATAAAGGTCCCGCGGAGACGGAGAAGTCAACTCGCCAGGAATGATGTCAAACATTACCGCCGGGATGTTAGGTTGGGTTAGGTTAGGTTATATTACGTTACTGATGTATATAAAGATGCCGCGGAGACGTAGAGTCCAACTCGCCAGGTATGTTTTCAAATATTACCGCCGAGATGTTAGGTTGGTTTGGGTTAGGTTATATTACGTTATTGATGTATATGAAGGTCCCACGGAGACGTAGAGGCCAACTCGCCAGGAATGTTGTCAAATATTACCGCCGAGATGATAGGTTGGGTTAGGTTAGGTTATATTACGTTATTGCTGTATATGAAGGTCAAACGGAGACCTAGAGGCCAACTCGCCAGGAATGTTGTGAAATATTACCGCCGAGATATTAGGTTGGGTTAGGTTAGGTTATATTACGTTATTGATGTATATAAAGGTCCCACGGAGACGGAGAAGTCAACTCGCCAGGAATGTTGTCAAATATTCCCGCAGAGATGATAGGTTGGGTTAGGTTAGGTTAAATTTCGTTATTGATGTATATGAAGGTCAATCGGAGACGTAGAGGCCAACTCGCCAGGAATGTTGTAAAATATTACCGCCGAGATGATAGGTTGGGTTAGGTTAGGTTATATTATGTTATTGATGTATATGAAGGTCAAACGGAGACCTAGAGGCCAACTCGCCAGGAATGTTGTGAAATATTACCGCCGAGATGTTAGGTTGGGTTAGGTTAGGTTATATTACGTTATTGATGTATATAAAGGTCCCACGGAGACGGAGAAGCCAACTCGCCAGGAATGATGTCAAACATTACCGCCGGGATGTTAGGTTGGGTTAGGTTAGGTTATATTACGTTATTGATGTATATAAAAGTCCCACGGAGACGTAGAGGCCATCTCGCCAGGTATGTTTTCAAATATTACCGCCGAGATGTTAGGTTGGTTTGGGTTAGGTTATATTACGTTATTGCGGTATATGAAGGTCAAACGGAGACGAAGAGGCCAACTCGCCAGGAATGTTGTCAAATATTACCGCCGAGATGATAGGTTGGGTTAGATTAGGTTATATTACGTTATTGCGGTATATGAAGGTCAAACGGAGACGAAGAGGCCAACTCGCCAGGAATGTTGTCAAATATTACCGCCGAGATGATAGGTTGGGTTAGGTGAGGTTATATTACGTTATTGCTGTATATGAAGGTCAAACGAAGACCTAGAGGCCAAATCGCCAGGAATGTTGTGAAATATTACCGCCGAGATGTTAGGTTGGGTTAGGTTAGGTTATATTACGTTATTGATGTATATAAAGGTCCCACGGAGACGGAGAAGTCAACTCGCCAGGAATGATGTCAAACATTACCGCCGGGATGTTAGGTTGGGTTAGGTTAGGTTATATTACGTTACTGATGTATATAAAGATGCCGCGGAGACGTAGAGTCCAACTCGCCAGGTATGTTTTCAAATATTACCGCCGAGATGTTAGGTTGGTTTGGGTTAGGTTATATTACGTTATTGATGTATATGAAGGTCTCACGGAGACGTAGAGGCCAACTCGCCAGGAATGTTGTGAAATATTACCGCCGAGATGATAGGTTGGGTTAGGTTAGGTTATATTACGTTATTGATGAATATGAAGGTCAAACGGAGACCTAGAGGCCAACTCGCCAGGAATGTTGTGAAATATTACCGCCGAGATATTAGGTTGGGTTAGGTTAGGTTATATTACGTTATTGATGTATATAAAGGTCCCACGGAGACGGAGAAGTCAACTCGCCAGGAATGTTGTCAAATATTCCCGCCGAGATGATAGGTTGGGTTAGGTTAGGTTAAATTTCGTTATTGATGTATATGAAGGTCAATCGGAGACGTAGAGGCCAACTCGTCAGGAATGTTGTAAAATATTACCGCCGAGATGATAGGTTGGGTTAGGTTAGGTTATATTATGTTATTGATGTATATGAAGGTCAAACGGAGACCTAGAGGCCAACTCGCCAGGAATGTTGTGAAATATTACCGCCGAGATGATAGGTTGGGTTAGGTTAGGTTATATTACGTTATTGCGGTATATGAAGGTCAAACGGAGACGAAGAGGCCAACTCGCCAGGAATGTTGTCAAATATTACCGCCGAGATGATAGGTTGGGTTAGGTGAGGTTATATTACGTTATTGCTGTATATGAAGGTCAAACGAAGACCTAGAGGCCAAATCGCCAGGAATGTTGTGAAATATTACCGCCGAGATGTTAGGTTGGGTTAGGTTAGGTTATATTACGTTATTGATGTATATAAAGGTCCCACTGAGACGGAGAAGCCAAATCGCCAGGAATGTTGTCAAATATTACCGCCGGGATGTTAGGTTGGGTTAGGTTAGGTTATATTACGTTACTAATGTATATAAAGATGCCGCGGAGACCTAGAGGCCAAATCGCCAGGAATGTTGTGAAATATTACCGCCGAGATGTTAGGTTAGGTTAGGTTAGGTTATATTACGTTATTGATGTATATAAAGGTCCCACGGAGACGGAGAAGCCAACTCGCTAGGAATGTTGTCAAATATTACCGCCGAAATGTTAGGTTGGGTTAGGTTAGGTTATATTACCTTATTGATGTATATGAAGGTCCCACGGAGACGTAGAGGCCAGCAAGCCAGGAATGTGGTCAAATATTACCGCCGAGATGTTAGATTGGGTTAGGTTATGTTATATTACGATATCGATGTATATAAAGATGCCACGGAGACGTAGAGGCCAACTCGCCAGGTATGTTTTCAAATATTACCGCCGAGATGATAGGTTGGGTTAGGTTAGGTTATATTTCGTTATTGATGTATATGAAGGTCCCACGGAGACGTAGAGGCCAACAAGCCAGGAATGTGGTCAAATATTACCGCCGAGATGTTAGGTTGGGTTAGGTTAGGTTATATTACGTTATAGATGTATATTAAGGTCCCACGGAGACGTAGAGGCCAGCAAGCCAGGAATGTGGTCAAATATTACCGCCGAGATGTGAGATTGGGTTAGGTTATGTTATATTACGTTACTGATGTATATAAAGATGCCGCGGAGACGTGGAGGCCAACTCGCCAGGAACGTTGTCAAATATTCCCGCCGAGATGATAGGTTGGGTTAGGTTAGGTTAAATTTCGTTATTGATGTATATGAAGGTCAATCGGAGACGTAGAGGCCAACTCGCCAGGAATGTTGTCAAATATTACCGCCGAGATGATAGGTTGGGTTAGGTTAGGTTATATTATGTTATTGATGTATATGAAGGTCAAACGGAGACCTAGAGGCCAACTCGCCAGGAATGTTGTGAAATATTACCGCCGAGATGTTAGGTTGGGTTAGGTTAGGTTATATTACGTTATTGATGTATATAAAGGTCCCACGGAGACGGAGAAGCCAACTCGCCAGGAATGATGTCAAATATTACCGCCGAGATGATAGGTTGGGTTAGGTTAGGTTATATTACGTTATTGCTGTATATGAAGGTCAAACGTAGACCTAGAGGCCAACTCGCCAGGAATGTTGTGAAGTATTACCGCCGAGATGTTAGGTTGGGTTAGGTTAGGTTGTATTACGTTATTGATGTATATAAAGGTCCCACGGAGACGTAGAGGCCAGCAAGCCAGGAATGTGGTCAAATATTACCGCCGAGATGTTAGATTGGGTTAGGTTATGTTATATTACGTTACTGATGTATATAAAGATGCCGCGGAGACGTAGAGGCAAACTCGCCAGGAAACGTAGAGGCCAACTCGCCAGGAATGTTGTCAAATATTACCGCCGAGACGTTAGATTGGATTAGGTTATGTTATATTACGTTACTGATGTATATAAAGTCCCACGGAGACGTAGAGGCCAACTCGCCAGGTATGTTGTCAAATATTACCGCCGAGATGATAGGTTGGGTTAGGTTAGGTTATATTACGTTATTGATGAATATGAAGGTCAAACGGAGACCTAGAGGCCAACTCGCCAGGAATGTTGTGAAATATTACCGCCGAGATATTAGGTTGGGTTAGGTTAGGTTATATTACGTTATTGATGTATATAAAGGTCCCACGGAGACGGAGAAGTCAACTCGCCAGGAATGATGTCAAACATTACCGCCGGGATGTTAGGTTGGGTTAGGTTAGGTTATATTACGTTACTGATGTATATAAAGATGCCGCGGAGACGTAGAGTCCAACTCGCCAGGTATGTTTTCAAATATTACCGCCGAGATGTTAGGTTGGTTTGGGTTAGGTTATATTACGTTATTGATGTATATGAAGGTCCCACGGAGACGTAGAGGCCAACTCGCCAGGAATGTTGTCAAATATTACCGCCGAGATGATAGGTTGGGTTAGGTGAGGTTATATTACGTTATTGCTGTATATGAAGGTCAAACGGAGACCTAGAGGCCAACTCGCCAGGAATGTTGTGAAATATTACCGCCGAGATATTAGGTTGGGTTAGGTTAGGTTATATTACGTTATTGATGTATATAAAGGTCCCACGGAGACGGAGAAGTCAACTCGCCAGGAATGTTGTCAAATATTCCCGCCGAGATGATAGGTTGGGTTAGGTTAGGTTAAATTTCGTTATTGATGTATATGAAGGTCAATCGGAGACGTAGAGGCCCACTCGCCAGGAATGTTGTCAAATATTACCGCCGAGATGATAGGTTGGGTTAGGTTAGGTTATATTATGTTATTGATGTATATGAAGGTCAAACGGAGACCTAGAGGCCAACTCGCCAGGAATGTTGTGAAATATTACCGCCGAGATGTTAGGTTGGGTTAGGTTAGGTTGTATTACGTTATTGATGTATATGAAGGTCCCACGGAGACGTAGAGGCCAGCAAGCCAGGAATGTGGTCAAATATTACCGCCGAGATGTTAGATTGGGTTAGGTTATGTTATATTACGTTACTGATGTATATAAAGATGCCGCGGAGACGTAGAGGCAAACTCGCCAGGAAACGTAGAGGCCAACTCGCCAGGAATGTTGTCAAATATTACCGCCGCGATGTTAGATTGGATTAGGTTATGTTATATTACGTTACTGATGTATATAAAGGTCCCACGGAGACGTAGAGGCCAACTCGCCAGGTATGTTGTCAAATATTACCGCCGAGATGATAGGTTGGGTTAGGTTAGGTTATATTACGTTATTGATGAATATGAAGGTCAAACGGAGACCTAGAGGCCAACTCGCCAGGAATGTTGTGAAATATTACCGCCGAGATGTTAGGTTGGGTTAGGTTAGGTTGTATTACGTTATTGATGTATATGAAGGTCCCACGGAGACGTAGAGGCCAGCAAGCCAGGAATGTGGTCAAATATTACCGCCGAGATGTTAGATTGGGTTAGGTTATGTTATATTACGTTACTGATGTATATAAAGATGCCGCGGAGACGTAGAGGCAAACTCGCCAGGAAACGTAGAGGCCAACTCGCCAGGAATGTTGTCAAATATTACCGCCGCGATGTTAGATTGGATTAGGTTATGTTATATTACGTTACTGATGTATATAAAGGTCCCACAGAGACGTAGAGGCCAACTCGCCAGGTATGTTGTCAAATATTACCGCCGAGATGGTAGGTTGGGTTAGGTTAGGTTAGATTACGTTATTGATGAATATGAAGGTCAAACGGAGACCTAGAGGCCAACTCGCCAGGAATGTTGTGAAATATTACCGCCGAGATATTAGGTTGGGTTAGGTTAGGTTATATTACGTTATTGATGTATATAAAGGTCCCACGGAGACGGAGAAGTCAACTCGCCAGGAATGATGTCAAACATTACCGCCGGGATGTTAGGTTGGGTTAGGTTAGGTTATATTACGTTACTGATGTATATAAAGATGCCGCGGAGACGTAGAGTCCAACTCGCCAGGTATGTTTTCAAATATTACCGCCGAGATGTTAGGTTGGTTTTGGGTTAGGTTATATTACGTTATTGATGTATATGAAGGTCCCACGGAGACGTAGAGGCCAACTCGCCAGGAATGTTGTCAAATATTACCGCCGAGATGATAGGTTGGGTTAGGTGAGGTTATATTACGTTATTGCTGTATATGAAGGTCAAACGGAGACCTAGAGGCCAAATCGCCAGGAATGTTGTGAAATATTACCGCCGAGATGTTAGGTTGGGTTAGGTTAGGTTATATTACGTTATTGATGTATATAAAGGTCCCACTGAGACGGAGAAGCCAAATCGCCAGGAATGTTGTCAAATATTACCGCCGGGATGTTAGGTTGGGTTAGGTTAGGTTATATTACGTTACTAATGTATATAAAGATGCCGCGGAGACCTAGAGGCCAAATCGCCAGGAATGTTGTGAAATATTACCGCCGAGATGTTAGGTTAGGTTAGGTTAGGTTATATTACGTTATTGATGTATATAAAGGTCCCACGGAGACGGAGAAGCCAACTCGCTAGGAATGTTGTCAAATATTACCGCCGAAATGTTAGGTTGGGTTAGGTTAGGTTATATTACCTTATTGATGTATATGAAGGTCCCACGGAGACGTAGAGGCCAGCAAGCCAGGAATGTGGTCAAATATTACCGCCGAGATGTTAGATTGGGTTAGGTTATGTTATATTACGATATCGATGTATATAAAGATGCCACGGAGACGTAGAGGCCAACTCGCCAGGTATGTTTTCAAATATTACCGCCGAGATGATAGGTTGGGTTAGGTTAGGTTATATTTCGTTATTGATGTATATGAAGGTCCCACGGAGACGTAGAGGCCAACAAGCCAGGAATGTGGTCAAATATTACCGCCGAGATGTTAGGTTGGGTTAGGTTAGGTTATATTACGTTATAGATGTATATTAAGGTCCCACGGAGACGTAGAGGCCAGCAAGCCAGGAATGTGGTCAAATATTACCGCCGAGATGTGAGATTGGGTTAGGTTAGGTTATATTACGTTACTGATGTATATAAAGATGCCGCGGAGACGTAGAGTCCAACTCGCCAGGTATGTTTTCAAATATTACCGCCGAGATGTTAGGTTGGTTTGGGTTAGGTTATATTACGTTATTGATGTATATGAAGGTCCCACGGAGACGTAGAGGCCAACTCGCCAGGAATGTTGTCAAATATTACCGCCGAGATGATAGGTTGGGTTAGGTGAGGTTATATTACGTTATTGCTGTATATGAAGGTCAAACGGAGACCTAGAGGCCAAATCGTCAGGAATGTTGTGAAATATTACCGCCGAGATGTTAGGTTGGGTTAGGTTAGGTTATATTACGTTATTGATGTATATAAAGGTCCCACTGAGACGGAGAAGCCAAATCGCCAGGAATGTTGTCAAATATTACCGCCGGGATGTTAGGTTGGGTTAGGTTAGGTTATATTACGTTACTAATGTATATAAAGATGCCGCGGAGACCTAGAGGCCAAATCGCCAGGAATGTTGTGAAATATTACCGCCGAGATGTTAGGTTAGGTTAGGTTAGGTTATATTACGTTATTGATGTATATAAAGGTCCCACGGAGACGGAGAAGCCAACTCGCTAGGAATGTTGTCAAATATTACCGCCGAAATGTTAGGTTGGGTTAGGTTAGGTTATATTACCTTATTGATGTATATGAAGGTCCCACGGAGACGTAGAGGCCAGCAAGCCAGGAATGTGGTCAAATATTACCGCCGAGATGTTAGATTGGGTTAGGTTATGTTATATTACGATATCGATGTATATAAAGATGCCACGGAGACGTAGAGGCCAACTCGCCAGGTATGTTTTCAAATATTACCGCCGAGATGATAGGTTGGGTTAGGTTAGGTTATATTTCGTTATTGATGTATATGAAGGTCCCACGGAGACGTAGAGGCCAACAAGCCAGGAATGTGGTCAAATATTACCGCCGAGATGTTAGGTTGGGTTAGGTTAGGTTATATTACGTTATAGATGTATATTAAGGTCCCACGGAGACGTAGAGGCCAGCAAGCCAGGAATGTGGTCAAATATTACCGCCGAGATGTGAGATTGGGTTAGGTTATGTTATATTACGTTACTGATGTATATAAAGATGCCGCGGAGACGTGGAGGCCAACTCGCCAGGAACGTTGTCAAATATTCCCGCCGAGATGATAGGTTGGGTTAGGTTAGGTTAAATTTCGTTATTGATGTATATGAAGGTCAATCGGAGACGTAGAGGCCAACTCGCCAGGAATGTTGTCAAATATTACCGCCGAGATGATAGGTTGGGTTAGGTTAGGTTATATTATGTTATTGATGTATATGAAGGTCAAACGGAGACCTAGAGGCCAACTCGCCAGGAATGTTTTGAAATATTACCGCCGAGATGTTAGGTTGGGTTAGGTTAGGTTATATTACGTTATTGATGTATATAAAGGTCCCACGGAGACGGAGAAGCCAACTCGCCAGGAATGATGTCAAATATTACCGCCGAGATGATAGGTTGGGTTAGGTTAGGTTATATTACGTTATTGCTGTATATGAAGGTCAAACGGAGACCTAGAGGCCAACTCGCCAGGAATGTTGTGAAGTATTACCGCCGAGATGTTAGGTTGGGTTAGGTTAGGTTGTATTACGTTATTGATGTATATAAAGGTCCCACGGAGACGTAGAGGCCAGCAAGCCAGGAATGTGGTCAAATATTACCGCCGAGATGTTAGATTGGGTTAGGTTATGTTATATTACGTTACTGATGTATATAAAGATGCCGCGGAGACGTAGAGGCAAACTCGCCAGGAAACGTAGAGGCCAACTCGCCAGGAATGTTGTCAAATATTACCGCCGAGACGTTAGATTGGATTAGGTTATGTTATATTACGTTACTGATGTATATAAAGTCCCACGGAGACGTAGAGGCCAACTCGCCAGGTATGTTGTCAAATATTACCGCCGAGATGATAGGTTGGGTTAGGTTAGGTTATATTACGTTATTGATGAATATGAAGGTCAAACGGAGACCTAGAGGCCAACTCGCCAGGAATGTTGTGAAATATTACCGCCGAGATATTAGGTTGGGTTAGGTTAGGTTATATTACGTTATTGATGTATATAAAGGTCCCACGGAGACGGAGAAGTCAACTCGCCAGGAATGATGTCAAACATTACCGCCGGGATGTTAGGTTGGGTTAGGTTAGGTTATATTACGTTACTGATGTATATAAAGATGCCGCGCAGACGTAGAGTCCAACTCGCCAGGTATGTTTTCAAATATTACCGCCGAGATGTTAGGTTGGTTTGGGTTAGGTTATATTACGTTATTGATGTATATGAAGGTCCCACGGAGACGTAGAGGCCAACTCGCCAGGAATGTTGTCAAATATTACCGCCGAGATGATAGGTTGGGTTAGGTGAGGTTATATTACGTTATTGCTGTATATGAAGGTCAAACGGAGACCTAGAGGCCAAATCGCCAGGAATGTTGTGAAACATTACCGCCGAGATGTTAGGTTGGGTTAGGTTAGGTTATATTATGTTATTGATGTATATGAAGGTCAAACGGAGACCTAGAGGCCAACTCGCCAGGAATGTTGTGAAATATTACCGCCGAGATGTTAGGTTGGGTTAGGTTAGGTTATATTACGTTATTGATGTATATAAAGGTCCCACGGAGACGGAGAAGCCAACTCGCCAGGAATGATGTCAAACATTACCGCCGGGATGTTAGGTTGGGTTAGGTTAGGTTATATTACGTTATTGATGTATATAAAGGTCCCACGGAGACGTAGAGGCCAACTCGCCAGGTATGTTTTCAAATATTACCGCCGAGATGGTAGGTTGGGTTAGGTTAGGTTAGATTACGTTATTGATGAATATGAAGGTCAAACGGAGACCTAGAGGCCAACTCGCCAGGAATGTTGTGAAATATTACCGCCGAGATATTAGGTTGGGTTAGGTTAGGTTATATTACGTTATTGATGTATATAAAGGTCCCACGGAGACGGAGAAGTCAACTCGCCAGGAATGATGTCAAACATTACCGCCGGGATGTTAGGTTGGGTTAGGTTAGGTTATATTACGTTACTGATGTATATAAAGATGCCGCGGAGACGTAGAGTCCAACTCGCCAGGTATGTTTTCAAATATTACCGCCGAGATGTTAGGTTGGTTTGGGTTAGGTTATATTACGTTATTGATGTATATGAAGGTCCCACGGAGACGTAGAGGCCAACTCGCCAGGAATGTTGTCAAATATTACCGCCGAGATGATAGGTTGGGTTAGGTGAGGTTATATTACGTTATTGCTGTATATGAAGGTCAAACGGAGACCTAGAGGCCAAATCGCCAGGAATGTTGAGAAATATTACCGCCGAGATGTTAGGTTGGGTTAGGTTAGGTTATATTATGTTATTGATGTATATGAAGGTCAAACGGAGACCTAGAGGCCAACTCGCCAGGAATGTTGTGAAATATTACCGCCGAGATGTTAGGTTGGGTTAGGTTAGGTTATATTACGTTATTGATGTATATAAAGGTCCCACGGAGACGGAGAAGCCAACTCGCCAGGAATGATGTCAAACATTACCGCCGGGATGTTAGGTTGGGTTAGGTTAGGTTATATTACGTTATTGATGTATATAAATGTCCCACGGAGACGTAGAGGCCAACTCGCCAGGTATGTTTGCAAATATTACCGCCGAGATGTTAGGTTGGTTTGGGTTAGGTTATATTACGTTATTGATGTATATGAAGGTCCCACGGAGACGTAGAGGCCAACTCGCCAGGAATGTTGTCAAATATTACCGCCGAGATGATAGGTTGGGTTAGGTTAGGTTATATTACGTTATTGCTGTATATGAAGGTCAAACGGAGACCTAGAGGCCAACTCGCCAGGAATGTTGTGAAATATTACCGCCGAGATGTTAGGTTGGGTTAGGTTAGGTTGTATTACGTTATTGATGTATATGAAGGTCCCACGGAGACGTAGAGGCCAGCAAGCCAGGAATGTGGTCAAGTATTACCGCCGAGATGTTAGATTGGGTTAGGTTATGTTATATTACGTTACTGATGTATATAAAGATGCCGCGGAGACGTAGAGGCAAACTCGCCAGGAAACGTAGAGGCCAACTCGCCAGGAATGTTGTCAAATATTACCGCCGCGATGTTAGATTGGATCAGGTTATGTTATATTACGTTACTGATGTATATAAAGGTCCCACGGAGACGTAGAGGCCAACTCGCCAGGTATGTTGTCAAATATTACCGCCGAGATGATAGGTTGGGTTAGGTTAGGTTATATTACGTTATTGATGAATATGAAGGTCAAACGGAGACCTAGAGGCCAACTCGCCAGGAATGTTGTGAAATATTACCGCCGAGATATTAGGTTGGGTTAGGCTAGGTTATATTACGTTATTGATGTATATAAAGGTCCCACGGAGACGAAGTCAACTCGCCAGGAATGTTGTCAAATATTCCCGCCGAGATGATAGGTTGGGTTAGGTTAGGTTAAATTTCGTTATTGATGTATATGAAGGTCAATCGGAGACGTAGAGGCCAACTCGCCAGGAATGTTGTAAAATATTACCGCCGAGATGATAGGTTGGGTTAGGTTAGGTTATATTATGTTATTGATGTATATGAAGGTCAAACGGAGACCTAGAGGCCAACTCGCCAGGAATGTTGTGAAATATTACCGCCGAGATGTTAGGTTGGGTTAGGTTAGGTTATATTACGTTATTGATGTATATAAAGGTCCCACGGAGACGGAGAAGCCAACTCGCCAGGAATGATGTCAAACATTACCGCCGGGATGTTAGGTTGGGTTAGGTTAGGTTATATTACGTTATTGATGTATATAAAAGTCCCACGGAGACGTAGAGGCCATCTCGCCAGGTATGTTTTCAAATATTACCGCCGAGATGTTAGGTTGGTTTGGGTTAGGTTATATTACGTTATTGCGGTATATGAAGGTCAAACGTAGACGAAGAGGCCAACTCGCCAGGAATGTTGTCAAATATTACCGCCGAGATGATAGGTTGGGTTAGGTTAGGTTATATTACGTTATTGCGGTATATGAAGGTCAAACGGAGACGAAGAGGCCAACTCGCCAGGAATGTTGTCAAATATTACCGCCGAGATGATAGGTTGGGTTAGGTGAGGTTATATTACGTTATTGCTGTATATGAAGGTCAAACGAAGACCTAGAGGCCAAATCGCCAGGAATGTTGTGAAATATTACCGCCGAGATGTTAGGTTGGGTTAGGTTAGGTTATATTATGTTATTGATGTATATGAAGGTCAAACGGAGACCTAGAGGCCAACTCGCCAGGAATGTTGTGAAATATTACCGCCGAGATGTTAGGTTGGGTTAGGTTAGGTTATATTACGTTATTGATGTATATAAAGGTCCCACGGAGACGGAGAAGCCAACTCGCCAGGAATGATGTCAAACATTACCGCCGGGATGTTAGGTTGGGTTAGGTTAGGTTATATTACGTTATTGATGTATATAAATGTCCCACGGAGACGTAGAGGCCAACTCGCCAGGTATGTTTTCAAATATTACCGCCGAGATGTTAGGTTGGTTTGGGTTAGGTTATATTACGTTATTGATGTATATGAAGGTCCCACGGAGACGTAGAGGCCAACTCGCCAGGAATGTTGTCAAATATTACCGCCGAGATGATAGGTTGGGTTAGGTTAGGTTATATTACGTTATTGCTGTATATGAAGGTCAAACGGAGACCTAGAGGCCAACTCGCCAGGAATGTTGTGAAATATTACCGCCGAGATGTTAGGTTGGGTTAGGTTAGGTTGTATTACGTTATTGATGTATATGAAGGTCCCACGGAGACGTAGAGGCCAGCAAGCCAGGAATGTGGTCAAGTATTACCGCCGAGATGTTAGATTGGGTTAGGTTATGTTATATTACGTTACTGATGTATATAAAGATGCCGCGGAGACGTAGAGGCAAACTCGCCAGGAAACGTAGAGGCCAACTCGCCAGGAATGTTGTCAAATATTACCGCCGCGATGTTAGATTGGATCAGGTTATGTTATATTACGTTACTGATGTATATAAAGGTCCCACGGAGACGTAGAGGCCAACTCGCCAGGTATGTTGTCAAATATTACCGCCGAGATGATAGGTTGGGTTAGGTTAGGTTATATTACGTTATTGATGAATATGAAGGTCAAACGGAGACCTAGAGGCCAACTCGCCAGGAATGTTGTGAAATATTACCGCCGAGATATTAGGTTGGGTTAGGCTAGGTTATATTACGTTATTGATGTATATAAAGGTCCCACGGAGACGAAGTCAACTCGCCAGGAATGTTGTCAAATATTCCCGCCGAGATGATAGGTTGGGTTAGGTTAGGTTAAATTTCGTTATTGATGTATATGAAGGTCAATCGGAGACGTAGAGGCCAACTCGCCAGGAATGTTGTAAAATATTACCGCCGAGATGATAGGTTGGGTTAGGTTAGGTTATATTATGTTATTGATGTATATGAAGGTCAAACGGAGACCTAGAGGCCAACTCGCCAGGAATGTTGTGAAATATTACCGCCGAGATGTTAGGTTGGGTTAGGTTAGGTTATATTACGTTATTGATGTATATAAAGGTCCCACGGAGACGGAGAAGCCAACTCGCCAGGAATGATGTCAAACATTACCGCCGGGATGTTAGGTTGGGTTAGGTTAGGTTATATTACGTTATTGATGTATATAAAAGTCCCACGGAGACGTAGAGGCCATCTCGCCAGGTATGTTTTCAAATATTACCGCCGAGATGTTAGGTTGGTTTGGGTTAGGTTATATTACGTTATTGCGGTATATGAAGGTCAAACGTAGACGAAGAGGCCAACTCGCCAGGAATGTTGTCAAATATTACCGCCGAGATGATAGGTTGGGTTAGGTTAGGTTATATTACGTTATTGCGGTATATGAAGGTCAAACGGAGACGAAGAGGCCAACTCGCCAGGAATGTTGTCAAATATTACCGCCGAGATGATAGGTTGGGTTAGGTGAGGTTATATTACGTTATTGCTGTATATGAAGGTCAAACGAAGACCTAGAGGCCAAATCGCCAGGAATGTTGTGAAATATTACCGCCGAGATGTTAGGTTGGGTTAGGTTAGGTTATATTACGTTATTGATGTATATAAAGGTCCCACTGAGACGGAGAAGCCAAATCGCCAGGAATGTTGTCAAATATTACCGCCGGGATGTTAGGTTGGGTTAGGTTAGGTTATATTACGTTACTAATGTATATAAAGATGCCGCGGAGACCTAGAGGCCAAATCGCCAGGAATGTTGTGAAATATTACCGCCGAGATGTTAGGTTAGGTTAGGTTAGGTTATATTACGTTATTGATGTATATAAAGGTCCCACGGAGACGGAGAAGCCAACTCGCTAGGAATGTTGTCAAATATTACCGCCGAAATGTTAGGTTGGGTTAGGTTAGGTTATATTACCTTATTGATGTATATGAAGGTCCCACGGAGACGTAGAGGCCAGCAAGCCAGGAATGTGGTCAAATATTACCGCCGAGATGTTAGATTGGGTTAGGTTATGTTATATTACGATATCGATGTATATAAAGATGCCACGGAGACGTAGAGGCCAACTCGCCAGGTATGTTTTCAAATATTACCGCCGAGATGATAGGTTGGGTTAGGTTAGGTTATATTTCGTTATTGATGTATATGAAGGTCCCACGGAGACGTAGAGGCCAACAAGCCAGGAATGTGGTCAAATATTACCGCCGAGATGTTAGGTTGGGTTAGGTTAGGTTATATTACGTTATAGATGTATATTAAGGTCCCACGGAGACGTAGAGGCCAGCAAGCCAGGAATGTGGTCAAATATTACCGCCGAGATGTGAGATTGGGTTAGGTTATGTTATATTACGTTACTGATGTATATAAAGATGCCGCGGAGACGTGGAGGCCAACTCGCCAGGAACGTTGTCAAATATTCCCGCCGAGATGATAGGTTGGGTTAGGTTAGGTTAAATTTCGTTATTGATGTATATGAAGGTCAATCGGAGACGTAGAGGCCAACTCGCCAGGAATGTTGTCAAATATTACCGCCGAGATGATAGGTTGGGTTAGGTTAGGTTATATTATGTTATTGATGTATATGAAGGTCAAACGGAGACCTAGAGGCCAACTCGCCAGGAATGTTGTGAAATATTACCGCCGAGATGTTAGGTTGGGTTAGGTTAGGTTATATTACGTTATTGATGTATATAAAGGTCCCACGGAGACGGAGAAGCCAACTCGCCAGGAATGATGTCAAATATTACCGCCGAGATGATAGGTTGGGTTAGGTTAGGTTATATTACGTTATTGCTGTATATGAAGGTCAAACGGAGACCTAGAGGCCAACTCGCCAGGAATGTTGTGAAGTATTACCGCCGAGATGTTAGGTTGGGTTAGGTTAGGTTGTATTACGTTATTGATGTATATAAAGGTCCCACGGAGACGTAGAGGCCAGCAAGCCAGGAATGTGGTCAAATATTACCGCCGAGATGTTAGATTGGGTTAGGTTATGTTATATTACGTTACTGATGTATATAAAGATGCCGCGGAGACGTAGAGGCAAACTCGCCAGGAAACGTAGAGGCCAACTCGCCAGGAATGTTGTCAAATATTACCGCCGAGACGTTAGATTGGATTAGGTTATGTTATATTACGTTACTGATGTATATAAAGTCCCACGGAGACGTAGAGGCCAACTCGCCAGGTATGTTGTCAAATATTACCGCCGAGATGATAGGTTGGGTTAGGTTAGGTTATATTACGTTATTGATGAATATGAAGGTCAAACGGAGACCTAGAGGCCAACTCGCCAGGAATGATGTGAAATATTACCGCCGAGATATTAGGTTGGGTTAGGTTAGGTTATATTACGTTATTGATGTATATAAAGGTCCCACGGAGGCGGAGAAGTCAACTCGCCAGGAATGATGTCAAACATTACCGCCGGGATGTTAGGTTGGGTTAGGTTAGGTTATATTACGTTACTGATGTATATAAAGATGCCGCGGAGACGTAGAGTCCAACTCGCCAGGTATGTTTTCAAATATTACCGCCGAGATGTTAGGTTGGTTTGGGTTAGGTTATATTACGTTATTGATGTATATGAAGGTCCCACGGAGACGTAGAGGCCAACTCGCCAGGAATGTTGTCAAATATTACCGCCGAGATGATAGGTTGGGTTAAGTGAGGTTATATTACGTTATTGCTGTATATGAAGGTCAAACGGAGACCTAGAGGCCAACTCGCCAGGAATGTTGTGAAATATTACCGCCGAGATATTAGGTTGGGTTAGGTTAGGTTATATTACGTTATTGATGTATATAAAGGTCCCACGGAGACGGAGAAGTCAACTCGCCAGGAATGTTGTCAAATATTCCCGCCGAGATGATAGGTTGGGTTAGGTTAGGTTAAATTTCGTTATTGATGTATATGAAGGTCAATCGGAGACGTAGAGGCCAACTCGCCAGGAATGTTGTCAAATATTACCGCCGAGATGATAGGTTGGGTTAGGTTAGGTTATATTATGTTATTGATGTATATGAAGGTCAAACGGAGACCTAGAGGCCAACTCGCCAGGAATGTTGTGAAATATTACCGCCGAGATGTTAGGTTGGGTTAGGTTAGGTTATATTACGTTATTGATGTATATAAAGGTCCCACGGAGACGGAGAAGCCAACTCGCCAGGAATGATGTCAAATATTACCGCCGAGATGATAGGTTGGGTTAGGTTAGGTTATATTACGTTATTGCTGTATATGAAGGTCAAACGGAGACCTAGAGGCCAACTCGCCAGGAATGTTGTGAAGTATTACCGCCGAGATGTTAGGTTGGGTTAGGTTAGGTTGTATTACGTTATTGATGTATATAAAGGTCCCACGGAGACGTAGAGGCCAGCAAGCCAGGAATGTGGTCAAATATTACCGCCGAGATGTTAGATTGGGTTAGGTTATGTTATATTACGTTACTGATGTATATAAAGATGCCGCGGAGACGTAGAGGCAAACTCGCCAGGAAACGTAGAGGCCAACTCGCCAGGAATGTTGTCAAATATTACCGCCGAGACGTTAGATTGGATTAGGTTATGTTATATTACGTTACTGATGTATATAAAGTCCCACGGAGACGTAGAGGCCAACTCGCCAGGTATGTTGTCAAATATTACCGCCGAGATGATAGGTTGGGTTAGGTTAGGTTATATTACGTTATTGATGAATATGAAGGTCAAACGGAGACCTAGAGGCCAACTCGCCAGGAATGATGTGAAATATTACCGCCGAGATATTAGGTTGGGTTAGGTTAGGTTATATTACGTTATTGATGTATATAAAGGTCCCACGGAGGCGGAGAAGTCAACTCGCCAGGAATGATGTCAAACATTACCGCCGGGATGTTAGGTTGGGTTAGGTTAGGTTATATTACGTTACTGATGTATATAAAGATGCCGCGGAGACGTAGAGTCCAACTCGCCAGGTATGTTTTCAAATATTACCGCCGAGATGTTAGGTTGGTTTGGGTTAGGTTATATTACGTTATTGATGTATATGAAGGTCCCACGGAGACGTAGAGGCCAACTCGCCAGGAATGTTGTCAAATATTACCGCCGAGATGATAGGTTGGGTTAAGTGAGGTTATATTACGTTATTGCTGTATATGAAGGTCAAACGGAGACCTAGAGGCCAACTCGCCAGGAATGTTGTGAAATATTACCGCCGAGATATTAGGTTGGGTTAGGTTAGGTTATATTACGTTATTGATGTATATAAAGGTCCCACGGAGACGGAGAAGTCAACTCGCCAGGAATGTTGTCAAATATTCCCGCCGAGATGATAGGTTGGGTTAGGTTAGGTTAAATTTCGTTATTGATGTATATGAAGGTCAATCGGAGACGTAGAGGCCCACTCGCCAGGAATGTTGTCAAATATTACCGCCGAGATGATAGGTTGGGTTAGGTTAGGTTATATTATGTTATTGATGTATATGAAGGTCAAACGGAGACCTAGAGGCCAACTCGCCAGGAATGTTGTGAAATATTACCGCCGAGATGTTAGGTTGGGTTAGGTTAGGTTGTATTACGTTATTGATGTATATGAAGGTCCCACTGAGACGTAGAGGCCAGCAAGCCAGGAATGTGGTCAAATATTACCGCCGAGATGTTAGATTGGGTTAGGTTATGTTATATTACGTTACTGATGTATATAAAGATGCCGCGGAGACGTAGAGGCAAACTCGCCAGGAAACGTAGAGGCCAACTCGCCAGGAATGTTGTCAAATATTACCGCCGCGATGTTAGATTGGATTAGGTTATGTTATATTACGTTACTGATGTATATAAAGGTCCCACGGAGACGTAGAGGCCAACTCGCCAGGTATGTTGTCAAATATTACCGCCGAGATGATAGGTTGGGTTAGGTTAGGTTATATTACGTTATTGATGAATATGAAGGTCAAACGGAGACCTAGAGGCCAACTCGCCAGGAATGTTGTGAAATATTACCGCCGAGATGTTAGGTTGGGTTAGGTTAGGTTATATTACGTTATTGATGTATATAAAGGTCCCACGGAGACGGAGAAGTCAACTCGCCAGGAATGTTGTCAAATATTCCCGCCGAGATGATAGGTTGGGTTAGGTTAGGTTAAATTTCGTTATTGATGTATATGTAGGTCAATCGGAGACGTAGAGGCCAACTCGCCAGGAATGTTGTCAAATATTACCGCCGAGATGTTAGGTTGGTTTGGGTTAGGTTATATTACGTTATTGCGGTATATGAAGGTCAAACGGAGACGAAGAGGCCAACTCGCCAGGAATGTTGTCAAATATTCCCGCCGAGATGATAGGTTGGGTTAGGTTAGGTTAAATTTCGTTATTGATGTATATGAAGGTCAACCGGAGACGTAGAGGCCAACTCGCCAGGAATGTTGTGAAATATTACCGCCGAGATGTTAGGTTGGGTTAGGTTAGGTTATATTACGTTATTGATGTATATAAAGGTCCCACGGAGACGGAGAAGCCAACTCGCCAGGAATGATGTCAAACATTACCGCCGGGATGTTAGGTTGGGTTAGGTTAGGTTATATTACGTTATTGATGTATATAAAGGTCCCACGGAGACGTAGAGGCCAACTCGCCAGGTATGTTTTCAAATATTACCGCCGAGATGGTAGGTTGGGTTAGGTTAGGTTAGATTACGTTATTGATGAATATGAAGGTCAAACGGAGACCTAGAGGCCAACTCGCCAGGAATGTTGTGAAATATTACCGCCGAGATATTAGGTTGGGTTAGGTTAGGTTATATTACGTTATTGATGTATATAAAGGTCCCACGGAGACGGAGAAGTCAACTCGCCAGGAATGATGTCAAACATTACCGCCGGGATGTTAGGTTGGGTTAGGTTAGGTTATATTACGTTACTGATGTATATAAAGATGCCGCGGAGACGTAGAGTCCAACTCGCCAGGTATGTTTTCAAATATTACCGCCGAGATGTTAGGTTGGTTTGGGTTAGGTTATATTACGTTATTGATGTATATGAAGGTCCCACGGAGACGTAGAGGCCAACTCGCCAGGAATGTTGTCAAATATTACCGCCGAGATGATAGGTTGGGTTAGGTGAGGTTATATTACGTTATTGCTGTATATGAAGGTCAAACGGAGACCTAGAGGCCAAATCGCCAGGAATGTTGAGAAATATTACCGCCGAGATGTTAGGTTGGGTTAGGTTATGTTATATTATGTTATTGATGTATATGAAGGTCAAACGGAGACCTAGAGGCCAACTCGCCAGGAATGTTGTGAAATATTACCGCCGAGATGTTAGGTTGGGTTAGGTTAGGTTATATTACGTTATTGATGTATATAAAGGTCCCACGGAGACGGAGAAGCCAACTCGCCAGGAATGATGTCAAACATTACCGCCGGGATGTTAGGTTGGGTTAGGTTAGGTTATATTACGTTATTGATGTATATAAATGTCCCACGGAGACGTAGAGGCCAACTCGCCAGGTATGTTTGCAAATATTACCGCCGAGATGTTAGGTTGGTTTGGGTTAGGTTATATTACGTTATTGATGTATATGAAGGTCCCACGGAGACGTAGAGGCCAACTCGCCAGGAATGTTGTCAAATATTACCGCCGAGATGATAGGTTGGGTTAGGTTAGGTTATATTACGTTATTGCTGTATATGAAGGTCAAACGGAGACCTAGAGGCCAACTCGCCAGGAATGTTGTGAAATATTACCGCCGAGATGTTAGGTTGGGTTAGGTTAGGTTGTATTACGTTATTGATGTATATGAAGGTCCCACGGAGACGTAGAGGCCAGCAAGCCAGGAATGTGGTCAAGTATTACCGCCGAGATGTTAGATTGGGTTAGGTTATGTTATATTACGTTACTGATGTATATAAAGATGCCGCGGAGACGTAGAGGCAAACTCGCCAGGAAACGTAGAGGCCAACTCGCCAGGAATGTTGTCAAATATTACCGCCGCGATGTTAGATTGGATCAGGTTATGTTATATTACGTTACTGATGTATATAAAGGTCCCACGGAGACGTAGAGGCCAACTCGCCAGGTATGTTGTCAAATATTACCGCCGAGATGATAGGTTGGGTTAGGTTAGGTTATATTACGTTATTGATGAATATGAAGGTCAAACGGAGACCTAGAGGCCAACTCGCCAGGAATGTTGTGAAATATTACCGCCGAGATATTAGGTTGGGTTAGGCTAGGTTATATTACGTTATTGATGTATATAAAGGTCCCACGGAGACGAAGTCAACTCGCCAGGAATGTTGTCAAATATTCCCGCCGAGATGATAGGTTGGGTTAGGTTAGGTTAAATTTCGTTATTGATGTATATGAAGGTCAATCGGAGACGTAGAGGCCAACTCGCCAGGAATGTTGTAAAATATTACCGCCGAGATGATAGGTTGGGTTAGGTTAGGTTATATTATGTTATTGATGTATATGAAGGTCAAACGGAGACCTAGAGGCCAACTCGCCAGGAATGTTGTGAAATATTACCGCCGAGATGTTAGGTTGGGTTAGGTTAGGTTATATTACGTTATTGATGTATATAAAGGTCCCACGGAGACGGAGAAGCCAACTCGCCAGGAATGATGTCAAACATTACCGCCGGGATGTTAGGTTGGGTTAGGTTAGGTTATATTACGTTATTGATGTATATAAAAGTCCCACGGAGACGTAGAGGCCATCTCGCCAGGTATGTTTTCAAATATTACCGCCGAGATGTTAGGTTGGTTTGGGTTAGGTTATATTACGTTATTGCGGTATATGAAGGTCAAACGTAGACGAAGAGGCCAACTCGCCAGGAATGTTGTCAAATATTACCGCCGAGATGATAGGTTGGGTTAGGTTAGGTTATATTACGTTATTGCGGTATATGAAGGTCAAACGGAGACGAAGAGGCCAACTCGCCAGGAATGTTGTCAAATATTACCGCCGAGATGATAGGTTGGGTTAGGTGAGGTTATATTACGTTATTGCTGTATATGAAGGTCAAACGAAGACCTAGAGGCCAAATCGCCAGGAATGTTGTGAAATATTACCGCCGAGATGTTAGGTTGGGTTAGGTTAGGTTATATTATGTTATTGATGTATATGAAGGTCAAACGGAGACCTAGAGGCCAACTCGCCAGGAATGTTGTGAAATATTACCGCCGAGATGTTAGGTTGGGTTAGGTTAGGTTATATTACGTTATTGATGTATATAAAGGTCCCACGGAGACGGAGAAGCCAACTCGCCAGGAATGATGTCAAACATTACCGCCGGGATGTTAGGTTGGGTTAGGTTAGGTTATATTACGTTATTGATGTATATAAATGTCCCACGGAGACGTAGAGGCCAACTCGCCAGGTATGTTTTCAAATATTACCGCCGAGATGTTAGGTTGGTTTGGGTTAGGTTATATTACGTTATTGATGTATATGAAGGTCCCACGGAGACGTAGAGGCCAACTCGCCAGGAATGTTGTCAAATATTACCGCCGAGATGATAGGTTGGGTTAGGTTAGGTTATATTACGTTATTGCTGTATATGAAGGTCAAACGGAGACCTAGAGGCCAACTCGCCAGGAATGTTGTGAAATATTACCGCCGAGATGTTAGGTTGGGTTAGGTTAGGTTGTATTACGTTATTGATGTATATGAAGGTCCCACGGAGACGTAGAGGCCAGCAAGCCAGGAATGTGGTCAAGTATTACCGCCGAGATGTTAGATTGGGTTAGGTTATGTTATATTACGTTACTGATGTATATAAAGATGCCGCGGAGACGTAGAGGCAAACTCGCCAGGAAACGTAGAGGCCAACTCGCCAGGAATGTTGTCAAATATTACCGCCGCGATGTTAGATTGGATCAGGTTATGTTATATTACGTTACTGATGTATATAAAGGTCCCACGGAGACGTAGAGGCCAACTCGCCAGGTATGTTGTCAAATATTACCGCCGAGATGATAGGTTGGGTTAGGTTAGGTTATATTACGTTATTGATGAATATGAAGGTCAAACGGAGACCTAGAGGCCAACTCGCCAGGAATGTTGTGAAATATTACCGCCGAGATATTAGGTTGGGTTAGGCTAGGTTATATTACGTTATTGATGTATATAAAGGTCCCACGGAGACGAAGTCAACTCGCCAGGAATGTTGTCAAATATTCCCGCCGAGATGATAGGTTGGGTTAGGTTAGGTTAAATTTCGTTATTGATGTATATGAAGGTCAATCGGAGACGTAGAGGCCAACTCGCCAGGAATGTTGTAAAATATTACCGCCGAGATGATAGGTTGGGTTAGGTTAGGTTATATTATGTTATTGATGTATATGAAGGTCAAACGGAGACCTAGAGGCCAACTCGCCAGGAATGTTGTGAAATATTACCGCCGAGATGTTAGGTTGGGTTAGGTTAGGTTATATTACGTTATTGATGTATATAAAGGTCCCACGGAGACGGAGAAGCCAACTCGCCAGGAATGATGTCAAACATTACCGCCGGGATGTTAGGTTGGGTTAGGTTAGGTTATATTACGTTATTGATGTATATAAAAGTCCCACGGAGACGTAGAGGCCATCTCGCCAGGTATGTTTTCAAATATTACCGCCGAGATGTTAGGTTGGTTTGGGTTAGGTTATATTACGTTATTGCGGTATATGAAGGTCAAACGTAGACGAAGAGGCCAACTCGCCAGGAATGTTGTCAAATATTACCGCCGAGATGATAGGTTGGGTTAGGTTAGGTTATATTACGTTATTGCGGTATATGAAGGTCAAACGGAGACGAAGAGGCCAACTCGCCAGGAATGTTGTCAAATATTACCGCCGAGATGATAGGTTGGGTTAGGTGAGGTTATATTACGTTATTGCTGTATATGAAGGTCAAACGAAGACCTAGAGGCCAAATCGCCAGGAATGTTGTGAAATATTACCGCCGAGATGTTAGGTTGGGTTAGGTTAGGTTATATTACGTTATTGATGTATATAAAGGTCCCACTGAGACGGAGAAGCCAAATCGCCAGGAATGTTGTCAAATATTACCGCCGGGATGTTAGGTTGGGTTAGGTTAGGTTATATTACGTTACTAATGTATATAAAGATGCCGCGGAGACCTAGAGGCCAAATCGCCAGGAATGTTGTGAAATATTACCGCCGAGATGTTAGGTTAGGTTAGGTTAGGTTATATTACGTTATTGATGTATATAAAGGTCCCACGGAGACGGAGAAGCCAACTCGCTAGGAATGTTGTCAAATATTACCGCCGAAATGTTAGGTTGGGTTAGGTTAGGTTATATTACCTTATTGATGTATATGAAGGTCCCACGGAGACGTAGAGGCCAGCAAGCCAGGAATGTGGTCAAATATTACCGCCGAGATGTTAGATTGGGTTAGGTTATGTTATATTACGATATCGATGTATATAAAGATGCCACGGAGACGTAGAGGCCAACTCGCCAGGTATGTTTTCAAATATTACCGCCGAGATGATAGGTTGGGTTAGGTTAGGTTATATTTCGTTATTGATGTATATGAAGGTCCCACGGAGACGTAGAGGCCAACAAGCCAGGAATGTGGTCAAATATTACCGCCGAGATGTTAGGTTGGGTTAGGTTAGGTTATATTACGTTATAGATGTATATTAAGGTCCCACGGAGACGTAGAGGCCAGCAAGCCAGGAATGTGGTCAAATATTACCGCCGAGATGTGAGATTGGGTTAGGTTATGTTATATTACGTTACTGATGTATATAAAGATGCCGCGGAGACGTGGAGGCCAACTCGCCAGGAACGTTGTCAAATATTCCCGCCGAGATGATAGGTTGGGTTAGGTTAGGTTAAATTTCGTTATTGATGTATATGAAGGTCAATCGGAGACGTAGAGGCCAACTCGCCAGGAATGTTGTCAAATATTACCGCCGAGATGATAGGTTGGGTTAGGTTAGGTTATATTATGTTATTGATGTATATGAAGGTCAAACGGAGACCTAGAGGCCAACTCGCCAGGAATGTTGTGAAATATTACCGCCGAGATGTTAGGTTGGGTTAGGTTAGGTTATATTACGTTATTGATGTATATAAAGGTCCCACGGAGACGGAGAAGCCAACTCGCCAGGAATGATGTCAAATATTACCGCCGAGATGATAGGTTGGGTTAGGTTAGGTTATATTACGTTATTGCTGTATATGAAGGTCAAACGGAGACCTAGAGGCCAACTCGCCAGGAATGTTGTGAAGTATTACCGCCGAGATGTTAGGTTGGGTTAGGTTAGGTTGTATTACGTTATTGATGTATATAAAGGTCCCACGGAGACGTAGAGGCCAGCAAGCCAGGAATGTGGTCAAATATTACCGCCGAGATGTTAGATTGGGTTATGTTATGTTATATTACGTTACTGATGTATATAAAGATGCCGCGGAGACGTAGAGGCAAACTCGCCAGGAAACGTAGAGGCCAACTCGCCAGGAATGTTGTCAAATATTACCGCCGAGACGTTAGATTGGATTAGGTTATGTTATATTACGTTACTGATGTATATAAAGTCCCACGGAGACGTAGAGGCCAACTCGCCAGGTATGTTGTCAAATATTACCGCCGAGATGATAGGTTGGGTTAGGTTAGGTTATATTACGTTATTGATGAATATGAAGGTCAAACGGAGACCTAGAGGCCAACTCGCCAGGAATGATGTGAAATATTACCGCCGAGATATTAGGTTGGGTTAGGTTAGGTTATATTACGTTATTGATGTATATAAAGGTCCCACGGAGGCGGAGAAGTCAACTCGCCAGGAATGATGTCAAACATTACCGCCGGGATGTTAGGTTGGGTTAGGTTAGGTTATATTACGTTACTGATGTATATAAAGATGCCGCGGAGACGTAGAGTCCAACTCGCCAGGTATGTTTTCAAATATTACCGCCGAGATGTTAGGTTGGTTTGGGTTAGGTTATATTACGTTATTGATGTATATGAAGGTCCCACGGAGACGTAGAGGCCAACTCGCCAGGAATGTTGTCAAATATTACCGCCGAGATGATAGGTTGGGTTAAGTGAGGTTATATTACGTTATTGCTGTATATGAAGGTCAAACGGAGACCTAGAGGCCAACTCGCCAGGAATGTTGTGAAATATTACCGCCGAGATATTAGGTTGGGTTAGGTTAGGTTATATTACGTTATTGATGTATATAAAGGTCCCACGGAGACGGAGAAGTCAACTCGCCAGGAATGTTGTCAAATATTCCCGCCGAGATGATAGGTTGGGTTAGGTTAGGTTAAATTTCGTTATTGATGTATATGAAGGTCAATCGGAGACGTAGAGGCCCACTCGCCAGGAATGTTGTCAAATATTACCGCCGAGATGATAGGTTGGGTTAGGTTAGGTTATATTATGTTATTGATGTATATGAAGGTCAAACGGAGACCTAGAGGCCAACTCGCCAGGAATGTTGTGAAATATTACCGCCGAGACGTTAGGTTGGGTTAGGTTAGGTTGTATTACGTTATTGATGTATATGAAGGTCCCACTGAGACGTAGAGGCCAGCAAGCCAGGAATGTGGTCAAATATTACCGCCGAGATGTTAGATTGGGTTAGGTTATGTTATATTACGTTACTGATGTATATAAAGATGCCGCGGAGACGTAGAGGCAAACTCGCCAGGAAACGTAGAGGCCAACTCGCCAGGAATGTTGTCAAATATTACCGCCGCGATGTTAGATTGGATTAGGTTATGTTATATTACGTTACTGATGTATATAAAGGTCCCACGGAGACGTAGAGGCCAACTCGCCAGGTATGTTGTCAAATATTACCGCCGAGATGATAGGTTGGGTTAGGTTAGGTTATATTACGTTATTGATGAATATGAAGGTCAAACGGAGACCTAGAGGCCAACTCGCCAGGAATGTTGTGAAATATTACCGCCGAGATGTTAGGTTGGGTTAGGTTAGGTTATATTACGTTATTGATGTATATAAAGGTCCCACGGAGACGGAGAAGTCAACTCGCCAGGAATGTTGTCAAATATTCCCGCCGAGATGATAGGTTGGGTTAGGTTAGGTTAAATTTCGTTATTGATGTATATGTAGGTCAATCGGAGACGTAGAGGCCAACTCGCCAGGAATGTTGTCAAATATTACCGCCGAGATGTTAGGTTGGTTTGGGTTAGGTTATATTACGTTATTGCGGTATATGGAGGTCAAACGGAGACGAAGAGGCCAACTCGCCAGGAATGTTGTCAAATATTCCCGCCGAGATGATAGGTTGGGTTAGGTTAGGTTAAATTTCGTTATTGATGTATATGAAGGTCAACCGGAGACGTAGAGGCCAACTCGCCAGGAATGTTGTCAAATATTACCGCCGAGATGATAGGTTGGGTTAGGCTAGGTTATATTATGTTATTGATGTATATGAAGGTCAAACGGAGACCTAGAGGCCAACTCGCCAGGCATGTTGTGAAATATTACCGCCGAGATGTTAGGTTGGGTTAGGTTAGGTTATACTACGT
Organism: Xylocopa violacea; assembly: GCA_963969225.1. NCBI lineage: Eukaryota > Metazoa > Arthropoda > Insecta > Hymenoptera > Apidae > Xylocopa > Xylocopa violacea. The sequence goes on along the minus strand of CAXAJV010000021.1, from coordinate 873,740 downwards.
TATTGATGTATATAAAGGTCGCACGGAGACGGAGAAGCCAATTCGCCAGGAATGATGTCAAACATTACCGCCGGGATGTTAGGTTGGGTTAGGTTAGGTTATATTACGTTATTGATGTATATAAAGGTCCCACGGAGACGTAGAGGCCAACTCGCCAGGTATGTTTTCAAATATTACCGCCGAGATGTTAGGTTGGTTTGGGTTAGGTTATATTACGTTATTGATGTATATGAAGGTCCCACGGAGACGTAGAGGCCAACTCGCCAGGAATGTTGTCAAATATTACCGCCGAGATGATAGGTTGGGTTAGGTTAGGTTATATTATGTTATTGATGTATATGAAGGTCAAACGGAGACCTAGAGGCCAACTCGCCAGGCATGTTGTGAAATATTACCGCCGAGATGTTAGGTTGGGTTAGGTTAGGTTATACTACGTTATTGATGTATATAAAGGTCGCACGGAGACGGAGAAGCCAATTCGCCAGGAATGATGTCAAACATTACCGCCGGGATGTTAGGTTGGGTTAGGTTAGGTTATATTACGTTATTGATGTATATAAAGGTCCCACGGAGACGTAGAGGCCAACTCGCCAGGTATGTTTTCAAATATTACCGCCGAGATGTTAGGTTGGTTTGGGTTAGGTTATATTACGTTATTGATGTATATGAAGGTCCCACGGAGACGTAGAGGCCAACTCGCCAGGAATGTTGTCAAATATTACCGCCGAGTTGATAGGTTGGGTTAGGTTAGGTTATATTACGTTATTGCTGTATATGAAGGCCAAACGGAGACCTAGAGGCCAATTCGCCAGGAATGTTGTGAAATATTACCGCCGAGATGTTAGGTTGGGTTAGGTTAGGTTGTATTACGTTATTGATGTATATAAAGGTCCCACGGAGACGTAGAGGCCAGCAAGCCAGGAATGTGGTCAAATATTACCGCCGAGATGTTAGATTGGGTTAGGTTATGTTATATTACGTTACTGATGTATATAAAGATGCCGCGGAGACGTAGAGGCCAACTCGCCAGGAATGTTGTCAAATATTCCCGCCGAGATGATAGGTTGGGTTAGGTTAGGTTAAATTTCGTTATTGATGTATATGAAGGTCAATCGGATACGTAGAGGCCAACTCGCCAGTAATGTTTTCAAATATTACCGCCGAGATGTTAGATTGGATTAGGTTATGTTATATTACGTTATTGATGTATATAAAGGTCCCGCGGAGACGTAGAGGCCAACTCGCCAGGTATGTTGTCAAATATTACCGCCGAGATGATAGGTTGGGTTAGGTTAGGTTATATTACGTTATTGATGTATATGAAGGTCAAACGGAGACCTAGAGGCCAACTCGCCAGGAATGTTGTGAAATATTACCGCCGAGATATTAGGTTGGGTTAGGTTAGGTTATATTACGTTATTGATGTATATAAAGGTCCCACGGAGACGGAGAAGTCAACTCGCCAGGAATGATGTCAAACATTACCGCCGGGATGTTAGGTTGGGTTAGGTTAGGTTATATTACGTTACTGATGTATATAAAGATGCCGCGGAGACCTAGAGGCCAAATCGCCAGGAATGTTGTGAAATATTACCGCCGAGATGTTAGGTTAGGTTAGGTTAGGTTATATTACGTTATTGATGTATATAAAGGTCCCACGGAGACGGAGAAGCCAACTCGCTAGGAATGTTGTCAAATATTACCGCCGAAATGTTAGGTTGGGTTAGGTTAGGTTATATTACCTTATTGATGTATATGAAGGTCCCACGGAGACGTAGAGGCCAGCAAGCCAGGAATGTGGTCAAATATTACCGCCGAGATGTTAGATTGGGTTAGGTTATGTTATATTACGATATCGATGTATATAAAGATGCCACGGAGACGTAGAGGCCAACTCGCCAGGTATGTTTTCAAATATTACCGCCGAGATGATAGGTTGGGTTAGGTTAGGTTATATTTCGTTATTGATGTATATGAAGGTCCCACGGAGACGTAGAGGCCAACAAGCCAGGAATGTGGTCAAATATTACCGCCGAGATGTTAGGTTGGGTTAGGTTAGGTTATATTACGTTATAGATGTATATTAAGGTCCCACGGAGACGTAGAGGCCAGCAAGCCAGGAATGTGGTCAAATATTACCGCCGAGATGTGAGATTGGGTTAGGTTATGTTATATTACGTTACTGATGTATATAAAGATGCCGCGGAGACGTAGAGGCCAACTCGCCAGGAACGTTGTCAAATATTCCCGCCGAGATGATAGGTTGGGTTAGGTTAGGTTAAATTTCGTTATTGATGTATATGAAGGTCAATCGGAGACGTAGAGGCCAACTCGCCAGGAATGTTGTCAAATATTACCGCCGAGATGATAGGTTGGGTTAGGTTAGGTTATATTATGTTATTGATGTATATGAAGGTCAAACGGAGACCTAGAGGCCAACTCGCCAGGAATGTTGTGAAATATTACCGCCGAGATGTTAGGTTGGGTTAGGTTAGGTTGTATTACGGTATTGATGTATATAAAGGTCCCACGGAGACGTAGAGGCCAGCAAGCCAGGAATGTGGTCAAATATTACCGCCGAGATGTTAGATTGGGTTAGGTTATGTTATATTACGTTACTGATGTATATAAAGGTCCCACGGAGACGGAGAAGCCAATTCGCCAGGAATGATGTCAAACATTACCGCCGGGATGTTAGGTTGGGTTAGGTTAGGTTATATTACGTTATTGATGTATTTGAAGGTCCACGGAGACGTAGAGGCCAGCAAGCCAGGAATGTGGTCAAATATTACCGCCGAGATGTTAGATTGGGTTAGGTTATGTTATATTACATTATTGATGTATATAAAGCTCCCACGGAGACGTAGAGGCCAACTCGCCAGGTATGTTTTCAAATATTACCGCCGAGATGTTAGGTTGGTTTGGGTTAGGTTATTTTACGTTTTTGATGTATATGAAGGTCCCACGGAGACGTAGAGGCCAACTCGCCAGGAATGTTGTCAAATATTACCGCCGAGATGATAGGTTGGGTTAGGTTAGGTTGTATTACGTTATTGATGTATATAAAGGTCCCACGGAGACGTAGAGGCCAGCAAGCCAGGAATGTGGTCAAATATTACCGCCGAGATGTTAGATTGGGTTAGGTTATGTTATATTACGTTACTGATGTATATAAAGGTCCCACGGAGACGTAGAGGCCAACACGCAAGTTATGTTGTCGAATATTACCGCCGAGATGTTAGGTTGGGTTAGGTTAGGTTGTATTACGTTATTGATGTATATAAAGGTCCCACGGAGACGTAGAGGCCAACAAGCCAGGAATGTGGTCAAATATTACCGCCGAGATGTTAGATTGGGTTAGGTTATGTTATATTACGTTATTGATGTATATAAAGGTCCCGCGGAGACGTAGAGGCCAACTCGCCAGGTATGTTGTCAAATATTACCGCCGAGATGATAGGTTGGGTTAGGTTAGGTTATATTACGTTATTGATGTATATGAAGGTCAAACGGAGACCTAGAGGCCAACTCGCCAGGAATGTTGTGAAATATTACCGCCGAGATATTAGGTTGTGTTAGGTTAGGTTATATTACGTTATTGATGTATATAAAGGTCCCACGGAGACGGAGAAGTCAACTCGCCAGGAATGATGTCAAACATTACCGCCGGGATGTTAGGTTGGGTTAGGTTAGGTTATATTACGTTACTGATGTATATAAAGATGCCGCGGAGACCTAGAGGCCAAATCGCCAGGAATGTTGAGAAATATTACCGCCGAGATGTTAGGTTAGGTTAGGTTAGGTTATATTACGTTATTGATGTATATAAAGGTCCCACGGAGACGGAGAAGCCAACTCGCTAGGAATGTTGTCAAATATTACCGCCGAAATGTTAGGTTGGGTTAGGTTAGGTTATATTACCTTATTGATGTATATGAAGGTCCCACGGAGACGTAGAGGCCAGCAAGCCAGGAATGTGGTCAAATATTACCGCCGAGATGTTAGATTGGTTTAGGTTATGTTATATTACGATATCGATGTATATAAAGATGCCACGGAGACGTAGAGGCCAACTCGCCAGGTATGTTTTCAAATATTACCGCCGAGATGATAGGTTGGGTTAGGTTAGGTTATATTTCGTTATTGATGTATATGAAGGTCCCACGGAGACGTAGAGGCCAACAAGCCAGGAATGTGGTCAAATATTACCGCCGAGATGTTAGGTTGGGTTAGGTTAGGTTATATTACGTTATAGATGTATATTAAGGTCCCACGGAGACGTAGAGGCCAGCAAGCCAGGAATGTGGTCAAATATTACCGCCGAGATGTGAGATTGGGTTAGGTTATGTTATATTACGTTACTGATGTATATAAAGATGCCGCGGAGACGTAGAGGCCAACTCGCCAGGAACGTTGTCAAATATTCCCGCCGAGATGATAGGTTGGGTTAGGTTAGGTTAAATTTCGTTATTGATGTATATGAACGTCAATCGGAGACGTAGAGGCCAACTCGCCAGGAATGTTGTCAAATATTACCGCCGAGATGATAGGTTGGGTTAGGTTAGGTTATATTATGTTATTGATGTATATGAAGGTCAAACGGAGACCTAGAGGCCAACTCGCCAGGAATGTTGTGAAATATTACCGCCGAGATGTTAGGTTGGGTTAGGTTAGGTTGTATTACGTTATTGATGTATATAAAGGTCCCACGGAGACGTAGAGGCCAGCAAGCCAGGAATGTGGTCAAATATTACCGCCGAGATGTTAGATTGGGTTAGGTTATGTTATATTACGTTACTGATGTATATAAAGGTCCCACGGAGACGTAGAGGCCAACTCGCCAGGTATGTTTTCAAATATTACCGCCGAGATGTTAGGTTGGTTTGGGTTAGGTTATATTACGTTATTGATGTATATGAAGGTCCCACGGAGACGAAGAGGCCAACTCGCCAGGAATGTTGTCAAATATTACCGCCGAGATGATAGGTTGGGTTAGGTGAGGTTATATTACGTTATTGCTGTATATGAAGGTCAAACGGAGACCTAGAGGCCAAATCGCCAGGAATGTTGTGAAATATTACCGCCGAGATGTTAGGTTGGGTTAGGTTAGGTTATATTACGTTATTGATGTATATAAAGGTCCCACTGAGACGGAGAAGCCAACTCGCCAGGAATGTTGTGAAATATTACCGCCGAGATGTTAGGTTGGGTTAGGTTAGGTTATATTACGTTATTGATGTATATAAAGGTCCCACGGAGACGTAGAGGCCAACTCGCCAGGAATGTTGTCAAATATTCCCGCCGAGATGATAGGTTGGCTTAGGTTAGGTTAAATTTCGTTATTGATGTATATGAAGGTCAACCGGAGACGTAGAGGCCAACTCGCCAGGAATGTTGTCAAATATTACCGCCGAGATGATAGGTTGGGTTAGGTTAGGTTATATTATGTTATTGATGTATATGAAGGTCAAACGGAGACCTAGAGGCCAACTCGCCAGGAATGTTGTGAAATATTACCGCCGAGATGTTAGTTTGGGTTAGGTTAGGTTAAATTACGTTATTGATGTATATAAAGGTCCCACGGAGACGGAGAAGCCAATTCGCCAGGAATGATGTCAAACATTACCGCCGGGATGTTAGGTTGGGTTAGGTTATGTTATATTACGTTATTGATGTATATAAAGGTCCCACGGAGACGTAGAGGCCAACTCGCCAGGTATGTTTTCAAATATTACCGCCGAGATGTTAGGTTGGTTTGGGTTAGGTTATATTACGTTATTGATGTATATGAAGGTCTCACGGAGACGTAGAGGCCAACTCGCCAGGAATGTTGGCAAATATTACCGCCGAGATGATAGGTTGGGTTAGGTTAGGTTATATTACGTTATTGCTGTATATGAAGGTCAAACGGAGACCTAGAGGCCAATTCGCCAGAAATGTTGTGAAATATTACCGCCGAGATGTTAGGTTGGGTTAGGTTAGGTTGTATTACGTTATTGATGTATATAAAGGTCCCACGGAGACGTAGAGGCCAGCAAGCCAGGAATGTGGTCAAATATTACCGCCGAGATGTTAGATTGGGTTAGGTTATGTTATATTACGTTACTGATGTATATAAAGATGCCGCGGAGACGTAGAGGCCAACTCGCCAGGAATGTTGTCAAATATTCCCGCCGAGATGATAGGTTGGGTTAGGTTAGGTTATATTACGTTATTGCTGTATATGAAGGTCAAACGGAGACCTAGAGGCCAACTCGCCAGGAATGTTGTGAAATATTACCGCCGAGATGTTAGGTTGGGTTAGGTTAGGTTGTATTACGTTATTGATGTATATAAAGGTCCCACGGAGACGTAGAGGCCAGCAAGCCAGGAATGTGGTCAAATATTACCGCCCAGATGTTAGATTGGGTTAGGTTATGTTATATTACGTTACTGATGTATATAAAGGTCCCACGGAGACGTAGAGGCCAACTCGCCAGGTATGTTTTCAAATATTACCGCCGAGATGTTAGGTTGGTTTGGGTTAGGTTATATTACGTTATTGATGTATATGAAGGTCCCACGGAGACGAAGAGGCCAACTCACCAGGAATGTTGTCAAATATTACCGCCGAGATGATAGGTTGGGTTAGGTGAGGTTATATTACGTTATTGCTGTATATGAAGGTCAAACGGAGACCTAGAGGCCAAATCGCCAGGAATGTTGTGAAATATTACCGCCGAGATGTTAGGTTGGGTTAGGTTAGGTTATATTACGTTATTGATGTATATAAAGATCCCACTGAGACGGAGAAGCCAACTCGCCAGGAATTTTGTCAAATATTACCGCCGAGATGTTAGGTTGGGTTAGGTTAGGTTATATTACGTTATTGATGTATATAAAGGTCCCACGGAGACGTAGAGGCCAACTCGCCAGGAATGTTGTCAAATATTCCCGCCGAGATGATAGGTTGGCTTAGGTTAGGTTAAATTTCGTTATTGATGTATATGAAGGTAAACCGGAGACGTAGAGGCCAACTCGCCAGGAATGTTGTCAAATATTACCGCCGAGATGATAGGTTGGGTTAGGTTAGGTTATATTATGTTATTGATGTATATGAAGGTCAAACGGAGACCTAGAGGCCAACTCGCCAGGAATGTTGTGAAATATTACCGCCGAGATGTTAGGTTGGGTTAGGTTAGGTTATATTACGTTATTGCTGTATATGAAGGTCAAACGGAGACCTAGAGGCCAATTCGCCAGGAATGTTGTGAAATATTACCGCCGAGATGTTAGGTTGGGTTAGGTTAGGTTGTATTACGTTATTGATGTATATAAAGGTCCCACGGAGACGTAGAGGCCAGCAAGCCAGGAATGTGGTCAAATATTACCGCCGAGATGTTAGATTGGGTTAGGTTATGTTATATTACGTTATTGATGTATATAAAGGTCCCACGGAGACGTAGAGGCCAACTCGCCAGGTATGTTGTGAAATATTACCGCCGAGATGATAGGTTGGGTTAGGGTAGGTTATATTACGTTATTGATGTATATGAAGGTCAAACGGAGACCTAGAGGCCAACTCGCCAGGAATGTTGTGAAATATTACCGCCGAGATATTAGGTTGGGTTAGGTTAGGTTATATTACGTTATTGATGTATATAAAGGTCCCACGGAGACGGAGAAGTCAACTCGCCAGGAATGATGTCAAACATTACCGCCGGGATGTTAGGTTGGGTTAGGTTAGGTTATATTACGTTATTGATGTATATAAAGATGCCACGGAGACGTAGAGGCCAACTCGCCAGGTATGTTTCCAAATATTACCACCGAGATGATAGGTTGGGTTAGGTTAGGTTATATTTTGTCATTGATGTATATGAAGGTCCCACGGAGACGTAGAGGCCAACAAGTAAGGAATGTGGTCAAATATTACCGCCGAGATGTTAGGTTGAGTTAGGTTAGGTTATATTACGTTATAGATGTATATAAAGGTCCCACGGAGACGTAGAGACCAGCAAGCCAGGAATGTGGTCAAATATTACCGCCGAGATGTTAGATTGGGTTAGGTTATGTTATATTACGTTACTGATGTATATAAAGATGCCGCGGAGACGTAGAGGCCAACTCGCCAGGAACGTTGTCAAATATTCCCGCCGAGATGATAGGTTGGGTTAGGTTAGGTTAAATTTCGTTATTGATGTATATGAACGTCAATCGGAGACGTAGAGGCCAACTCGCCAGGAATGTTGTCAAATATTACCGCCGAGATGATAGGTTGGGTTAGGTTAGGTTATATTATGTTATTGATGTATATGAAGGTCAAACGGAGACCTAGAGGCCAACTCGCCAGGAATGTTGTGAAATATTACCGCCGAGATGTTAGGTTGGGTTAGGTTAGGTTGTATTACGTTATTGATGTATATAAAGGTCCCACGGAGACGTAGAGGCCAGCAAGCCAGGAATGTGGTCAAATATTACCGCCGAGATGTTAGATTGGGTTAGGTTATGTTATATTACGTTACTGATGTATATAAAGGTCCCACGGAGACGTAGAGGCCAACTCGCCAGGTATGTTTTCAAATATTACCGCCGAGATGTTAGGTTGGTTTGGGTTAGGTTATATTACGTTATTGATGTATATGAAGGTCCCACGGAGACGAAGAGGCCAACTCGCCAGGAATGTTGTCAAATATTACCGCCGAGATGATAGGTTGGGTTAGGTGAGGTTATATTACGTTATTGCTGTATATGAAGGTCAAACGGAGACCTAGAGGCCAAATCGCCAGGAATGTTGTGAAATATTACCGCCGAGATGTTAGGTTGGGTTAGGTTAGGTTATATTACGTTATTGATGTATATAAAGGTCCCACTGAGACGGAGAAGCCAACTCGCCAGGAATGTTGTGAAATATTACCGCCGAGATGTTAGGTTGGGTTAGGTTAGGTTATATTACGTTATTGATGTATATAAAGGTCCCACGGAGACGTAGAGGCCAACTCGCCAGGAATGTTGTCAAATATTCCCGCCGAGATGATAGGTTGGCTTAGGTTAGGTTAAATTTCGTTATTGATGTATATGAAGGTCAACCGGAGACGTAGAGGCCAACTCGCCAGGAATGTTGTCAAATATTACCGCCGAGATGATAGGTTGGGTTAGCTTAGGTTATATTATGTTATTGATGTATATGAAGGTCAAACGGAGACCTAGAGGCCAACTCGCCAGGAATGTTGTGAAATATTACCGCCGAGATGATAGGTTGGGTTAGGTTAGGTTATATTATGTTATTGATGTATATGAAGGTCAAACGGAGACCTAGAGGCCAACTCGCCAGGAATGTTGTGAAATATTACCGCCGAGATGTTAGGTTGGGTTAGGTTAGGTTGTATTACGTTATTGATGTATATAAAGGTCCCACGGAGACGTAGAGGCCAGCAAGCCAGGAATGTGGTCAAATATTACCGCCGAGATGTTAGATTGGGTTAGGTTATGTTATATTACGTTACTGATGTATATAAAGGTCCCACGGAGACGTAGAGGCCAACTCGCCAGGTATGTTTTCAAATATTACCGCCGAGATGTTAGGTTGGTTTGGGTTAGGTTATATTACGTTATTGATGTATATGAAGGTCCCACGGAGACGAAGAGGCCAACTCGCCAGGAATGTTGTCAAATATTACCGCCGAGATGATAGGTTGGGTTAGGTGAGGTTATATTACGTTATTGCTGTATATGAAGGTCAAACGGAGACCTAGAGGCCAAATCGCCAGGAATGTTGTGAAATATTACCGCCGAGATGTTAGGTTGGGTTAGGTTAGGTTATATTACGTTATTGATGTATATAAAGGTCCCACTGAGACGGAGAAGCCAACTCGCCAGGAATGTTGTGAAATATTACCGCCGAGATGTTAGGTTGGGTTAGGTTAGGTTATATTACGTTATTGATGTATATAAAGGTCCCACGGAGACGTAGAGGCCAACTCGCCAGGAATGTTGTCAAATATTCCCGCCGAGATGATAGGTTGGCTTAGGTTAGGTTAAATTTCGTTATTGATGTATATGAAGGTCAACCGGAGACGTAGAGGCCAACTCGCCAGGAATGTTGTCAAATATTACCGCCGAGATGATAGGTTGGGTTAGCTTAGGTTATATTATGTTATTGATGTATATGAAGGTCAAACGGAGACCTAGAGGCCAACTCGCCAGGAATGTTGTGAAATATTACCGCCGAGATGTTAGTTTGGGTTAGGTTAGGTTATATTACGTTATTGATGTATATAAAGGTCCCACGGAGACGGAGAAGCCAATTCGCCAGGAATGATGTCAAACATTACCGCCGGGATGTTAGGTTGGGTTAGGTTAGGTTATATTACGTTATTGATGTATATAAAGGTCCCACGGAGACGTAGAGGCCAACTCGCCAGGTATGTTTTCAAATATTACCGCCGAGATGTTAGGTTGGTTTGGGTTAGGTTATATTACGTTATTGATGTATATGAAGGTCTCACGGAGACGTAGAGGCCAACTCGCCAGGAATGTTGGCAAATATTACCGCCGAGATAATAGGTTGGGTTAGGTTAGGTTATATTACGTTATTGCTGTATATGAAGGTCAAACGGAGACCTAGAGGCCAATTCGCCAGGAATGTTGTGAAATATTATCGCCGAGATGTTAGGTTGGGTTAGGTTAGGTTGTATTACGTTATTGATGTATATAAAGGTCGCACGGAGACGTAGAGGCCAGCAAGCCAGGAATGTGGTCAAATATTACCGCCGAGATGTTAGATTGGGTTAGGTTATGTTATATTACGTTACTGATGTATATAAAGATGCCGCGGAGACGTAGAGGCCAACTCGCCAGGAATGTTGTCAAATATTCCCGCCGAGATGATAGGTTGGGTTAGGTTAGGTTAAATTTCGTTTTTGATGTATATGAAGGTCCCACGGAGACGTAGAGGCCAACAAGTAAGGAATGTGGTCAAATATTACCGCCGAGATGTTAGGTTGGGTTAGGTTAGGTTATATTACGTTATAGATGTATATAAAGGTCCCACGGAGACGTAGAGGCCAGCAAGCCAGGAATGTGGTCAAATATTACCGCCGAGATGTTAGATTGGGTTAGGTTATGTTATATTACGTTACTGATGTATATAAAGATGCCGCGGAGACGTAGAGGCCAACTCGCCAGGAATGTTGTCAAATATTCCCGCCGAGATGATAGGTTGGGTTAGGTTAGGTTAAATTTCGTTATTGATGTATATGAAGGTCCCACGGAGACGTAGAGGCCAACAAGTAAGGAATGTGGTCAAATATTACCGCCGAGATGTTAGGTTGGGTTAGATTAGGTTATATTACGTTATAGATGTATATAAAGGTCCCACGGAGACGTAGAGGCCAGCAAGCCAGGAATGTGGTCAAATATTACCGCCGAGATGTTAGATTGGGTTAGGTTATGTTATATTACGTTACTGATGTATGTAAAGATGCCGCGGAGACGTAGAGGCCAACTCGCCAGGAATGTTGTCAAATATTCCCGCTGAGATGATAGGTTGGGTTAGGTTAGGTTAAATTTCGTTATTGATGTATATGAAGGTCAATCGGAGACGTAGAGGCCAACTCGCCAGGTATGTTGTCAAATATTACCGCCGAGATGATAGGTTGGGTTAGGTTAGGTTATATTATGTTATTGATGTATATGAAGGTCAAACGGAGACCTAGAGGCCAACTCGCCAGGAACGTTGTCAAATATTCCCGCCGAGATGATAGGTTGGGTTAGGTTAGGTTAAATTTCGTTATTGATGTATATGAAGGTCAACCGGAGACGTAGAGGCCAACTCGCCAGGAATGTTGTCAAATATTACCGCCGAGATGATAGGTTGGGTTAGATTAGGTTATATTATGTTATTGATGTATATGAAGGTCAAACGGAGACCTAGAGGCCAACTCGCCAGGAATGTTGTGAAATATTACCGCCGAGATGTTAGGTTGGGTTAGGTTAGGTTATATTACGTTATTGATGTATATAAAGATCCCACTGAGACGGAGAAGCCAACTCGCCAGGAATGTTGTCAAATATTACCGCCGAGATGTTAGGTTGGGTTAGGTTAGGTTATATTACGTTATTGATGTATATAAAGGTCCCACGGAGACGTAGAGGCCAACTCGCCAGGAATGTTGTCAAATATTCCCGCCGAGATGTTAGATTGGATTAGGTTATGTTATATTACGTTATTGATGTATATAAAGGTCCCACGGAGACGTAGAGGCCAACTCGCCAGGTATGTTGTGAAATATTACCGCCGAGATGATAGGTTGGGTTAGGGTAGATTATATTACGTTATTGATGTATATGAAGGTCAAACGGAGACCTAGAGGCCAACTCGCCAGGAATGTTGTGAAATATTACCGCCGAGATGTTAGGTTGGGTTAGGTTAGGTTGTATTACGTTATTGATGTATATAAAGGTCCCACGGAGACGTAGAGGCCAGCAAGCCAGGAATGTGGTCAAATATTACCGCCGAGATGTTAGATTGGGTTAGGTTATGTTATATTACGTTACTGATGTATATAAAGGTCCCACGGAGACGTAGAGGCTAACTCGCCAGGTATGTTTTCAAATATTACCGCCGAGATGTTAGGTTGGTTTGGGTTAGGTTATATTACGTTATTGATGTATATGAAGGTCCCACGGAGACGAAGAGGCCAACTCACCAGGAATGTTGTCAAATATTACCGCCGAGATGATAGGTTGGGTTAGGTGAGGTTATATTACGTTATTGCTGTATATGAAGGTCAAACGGAGACCTAGAGGCCAAATCGCCAGGAATGTTGTCAAATATTACCGCCGAGATGTTAGGTTGGGTTAGGTTAGGTTATATTATGTTATTGATGTATATGAAGGTCAAACGGAGACCTAGAGGCCAACTCGCCAGGAACGTTGTCAAATATTCCCGCCGAGATGATAGGTTGGGTTAGGTTAGGTTAAATTTCGTTATTGATGTATATGAAGGTCAACCGGAGACGTAGAGGCCAACTCGCCAGGAATGTTGTCAAATATTACCGCCGAGATGATAGGTTGGGTTAGGTTAGGTTATATTATGTTATTGATGTATATGAAGGTCAAACGGAGACCTAGAGGCCAACTCGCCAGGAATGTTGTGAAATATTACCGCCGAGATGTTAGGTTGGGTTAGGTTAGGTTATATTACGTTATTGATGTATATAAAGGTCCCACGGAGACGGAGAAGCCAACTCGCCAGGAATGATGTCAAATATTACCGCCGAGATGATAGGTTGGGTTAGGTTAGGTTATATTACGTTATTGCTGTATATGAAGGTCAAACGGAGACCTAGAGGCCAACTCGCCAGGAATGTTGTGAAATATTACCGCCGAGATGTTAGGTTGGGTTAGGTTAGGTTGTATTACGTTATTGATGTATATAAAGGTCCCACGGAGACGTAGAGGCCAGCAAGCCAGGAATGTGGTCAAATATTACCGCCGAGATGTTAGATTGGGTTAGGTTATGTTATATTACGTTACTGATGTATATAAAGGTCCCACGGAGACGTAGAGGCCAACTCGCCAGGTATGTTTTCAAATATTACCGCCGAGATGTTAGGTTGGTTTGGGTTAGGTTATATTACGTTATTGATGTATATGAAGGTCCCACGGAGACGAAGAGGCCAACTCACCAGGAATGTTGTCAAATATTACCGCCGAGATGATAGGTTGGGTTAGGTGAGGTTATATTACGTTATTGCTGTATATGAAGGTCAAACGGAGACCTAGAGGCCAAATCGCCAGGAATGTTGTGAAATATTACCGCCGAGATGTTAGGTTGGGTTAGGTTAGGTTATATTACGTTATTGATGTATATAAAGATCCCACTGAGACGGAGAAGCCAACTCGCCAGGAATGTTGTCAAATATTACCGCCGAGATGTTAGGTTGGGTTAGGTTAGGTTATATTACGTTATTGATGTATATAAAGGTCCCACGGAGACGTAGAGGCCAACTCGCCAGGAATGTTGTCAAATATTCCCGCCGAGATGATAGGTTGGCTTAGGTTAGGTTAAATTTCGTTATTGATGTATATGAAGGTAAACCGGAGACGTAGAGGCCAACTCGCCAGGAATGTTGTCAAATATTACCGCCGAGATGATAGGTTGGGTTAGGTTAGGTTATATTATGTTATTGATGTATATGAAGGTCAAACGGAGACCTAGAGGCCAACTCGCCAGGAATGTTGTGAAATATTACCGCCGAGATGTTAGGTTGGGTTAGGTTAGGTTATATTACGTTATTGCTGTATATGAAGGTCAAACGGAGACCTAGAGGCCAATTCGCCAGGAATGTTGTGAAATATTACCGCCGAGATGTTAGGTTGGGTTAGGTTAGGTTGTATTACGTTATTGATGTATATAAAGGTCCCACGGAGACGTAGAGGCCAGCAAGCCAGGAATGTGGTCAAATATTACCGCCGAGATGTTAGATTGGGTTAGGTTATGTTATATTACGTTACTGATGTATATAAAGATGCCGCGGAGACGTAGAGGCCAACTCGCCAGGAATGTTGTCAAATATTCCCGCCGAGATGATAGGTTGGGTTAGGTTAGGTTAAATTTCGTTATTGATGTATATGAAGGTCAATCGGAGACGTAGAGGCCAACTTGCCAGGAATGTTGACAAATATTACCGCCGAGATGATAGGTTGGGTTAGGTTAGGTTATATTATGTTATTGATGTATATGAAGGTCAAACGGAGACCTAGAGGCCAACTCGCCAGGAATGTTGTGAAATATTACCGCCGAGATGTTAGGTTGGGTTAGGTTAGGTTATATTACGTTATTGATGTATATAAAGGTCCCACGGAGACGGAGAAGCCAATTCGCCAGGAATGATGTCAAACATTACCGCCGGGATGTTAGGTTGGGTTAGGTTAGGTTATATTACGTTATTGATGTATATAAAGGTCCCACGGAGACGTAGAGGCCAACTCGCCAGGTATGTTTTCAAATATTACCGCCGAGATGTTAGGTTGGTTTGGGTTAGGTTATATTACGTTATTGATGTATATGAAGGTCTCACGGAGACGTAGAGGCCAACTCGCCAGGAATGTTGGCAAATATTACCGCCGAGATAATAGGTTGGGTTAGGTTAGGTTATATTACGTTATTGCTGTATATGAAGGTCAAACGGAGACCTAGAGGCCAATTCGCCAGGAATGTTGTGAAATATTACCGCCGAGATGTTAGGTTGGGTTAGGTTAGGTTGTATTACGTTATTGATGTATATAAAGGTCGCACGGAGACGTAGAGGCCAGCAAGCCAGGAATGTGGTCAAATATTACCGCCGAGATGTTAGATTGGGTTAGGTTATGTTATATTACGTTACTGATGTATATAAAGATGCCGCGGAGACGTAGAGGCCAACTCGCCAGGAATGTTGTCAAATATTCCCGCCGAGATGATAGGTTGGGTTAGGTTAGGTTAAATTTCGTTTTTGATGTATATGAAGGTCCCACGGAGACGTAGAGGCCAACAAGTAAGGAATGTGGTCAAATATTACCGCCGAGATGTTAGGTTGGGTTAGGTTAGGTTATATTACGTTATAGATGTATATAAAGGTCCCACGGAGACGTAGAGGCCAGCAAGCCAGGAATGTGGTCAAATATTACCGCCGAGATGTTAGATTGGGTTAGGTTATGTTATATTACGTTACTGATGTATATAAAGATGCCGCGGAGACGTAGAGGCCAACTCGCCAGGAATGTTGTCAAACATTCCCGCCGAGATGATAGGTTGGGTTAGGTTAGGTTAAATTTCGTTATTGATGTATATGAAGGTCCCACGGAGACGTAGAGGCCAACAAGTAAGGAATGTGGTCAAATATTACCGCCGAGATGTTAGGTTGGGTTAGATTAGGTTATATTACGTTATAGATGTATATAAAGGTCCCACGGAGACGTAGAGGCCAGCAAGCCAGGAATGTGGTCAAATATTACCGCCGAGATGTTAGATTGGGTTAGGTTATGTTATATTACGTTACTGATGTATGTAAAGATGCCGCGGAGACGTAGAGGCCAACTCGCCAGGAATGTTGTCAAATATTCCCGCTGAGATGATAGGTTGGGTTAGGTTAGGTTAAATTTCGTTATTGATGTATATGAAGGTCAATCGGAGACGTAGAGGCCAACTTGCCAGGAATGTTGACAAATATTACCGCCGAGATGATAGGTTGGGTTAGGTTAGGTTATATTATGTTATTGATGTATATGAAGGTCAAACGGAGACCTAGAGGCCAACTCGCCAGGAATGTTGTGAAATATTACCGCCGAGATGTTAGGTTGGGTTAGGTTAGGTTATATTACGTTATTGATGTATATAAAGGTCCCACGGAGACGGAGAAGCCAATTCGCCAGGAATGATGTCAAACATTACCGCCGGGATGTTAGGTTGGGTTAGGTTAGGTTATATTACGTTATTGATGTATATAAAGGTCCCACGGAGACGTAGAGGCCAACTCGCCAGGTATGTTTTCAAATATTACCGCCGAGATGTTAGGTTGGTTTGGGTTAGGTTATATTACGTTATTGATGTATATGAAGGTCTCACGGAGACGTAGAGGCCAACTCGCCAGGAATGTTGGCAAATATTACCGCCGAGATAATAGGTTGGGTTAGGTTAGGTTATATTACGTTATTGCTGTATATGAAGGTCAAACGGAGACCTAGAGGCCAATTCGCCAGGAATGTTGTGAAATATTACCGCCGAGATGTTAGGTTGGGTTAGGTTAGGTTGTATTACGTTATTGATGTATATAAAGGTCCCACGGAGACGTAGAGGCCAGCAAGCCAGGAATGTGGTCAAATATTACCGCCGAGATGTTAGATTGGGTTAGGTTATGTTATATTACGTTACTGATGTATATAAAGATGCCGCGGAGACGTAGAGGCCAACTCGCCAGGAATGTTGTCAAATATTCCCGCCGAGATGATAGGTTGGGTTAGGTTAGGTTAAATTTCGTTATTGATGTATATGAAGGTCCCACGGAGACGTAGAGGCCAACAAGTAAGGAATGTGGTCAAATATTACCGCCGAGATGTTAGGTTGGGTTAGGTTAGGTTATATTACGTTATAGATGTATATAAAGGTCCCACGGAGACGTAGAGGCCAGCAAGCCAGGAATGTGGTCAAATATTACCGCCGAGATGTTAGATTGGGTTAGGTTATGTTATATTACGTTACTGATGTATATAAAGATGCCGCGGAGACGTAGAGGCCAACTCGCCAGGAATGTTGTCAAATATTCCCGCCGAGATGATAGGTTGGGTTAGGTTAGGTTAAATTTCGTTATTGATGTATATGAAGGTCCCACGGAGACGTAGAGGCCAACAAGTAAGGAATGTGGTCAAATATTACCGCCGAGATGTTAGGTTGGGTTAGGTTAGGTTATATTACGTTATAGATGTATATAAAGGTCCCACGGAGACGTAGAGGCCAGCAAGCCAGGAATGTGGTCAAATATTACCGCCGAGATGTTAGATTGGGTTAGGTTATGTTATATTACGTTACTGAGGTATGTAAAGATGCCGCGGAGACGTAGAGGCCAACTCGCCAGGAATGTTGTCAAATATTCCCGCCGAGATGATAGGTTGGGTTAGGTTAGGTTAAATTTCGTTATTGATGTATATGAAGGTCAATCGGAGACGTAGAGGCCAACTCGCCAGGTATGTTGTCAAATATTACCGCCGAGATGATAGGTTGGGTTAGGTTAGGTTATATTATGTTATTGATGTATATGAAGGTCAAACGGAGACCTAGAGGCCAACTCGCCAGGAACGTTGTCAAATATTCCCGCCGAGATGATAGGTTGGGTTAGGTTAGGTTAAATTTCGTTATTGATGTATATGAAGGTCAACCGGAGACGTAGAGGCCAACTCGCCAGGAATGTTGTCAAATATTACCGCCGAGATGATAGGTTGGGTTAGGTTAGGTTATATTATGTTATTGATGTATATGAAGGTCAAACGGAGACCTAGAGGCCAACTCGCCAGGAATGTTGTGAAATATTACCGCCGAGATGTTAGGTTGGGTTAGGTTAGGTTATATTACGTTATTGATGTATATAAAGGTCCCACGGAGACGGAGAAGCCAACTCGCCAGGAATGATGTCAAATATTACCGCCGAGATGATAGGTTGGGTTAGGTTAGGTTATATTACGTTATTGCTGTATATGAAGGTCAAACGGAGACCTAGAGGCCAACTCGCCAGGAATGTTGTGAAATATTACCGCCGAGATGTTAGGTTGGGTTAGGTTAGGTTGTATTACGTTATTGATGTATATAAAGGTCCCACGGAGACGTAGAGGCCAGCAAGCCAGGAATGTGGTCAAATATTACCGCCGAGATGTTAGATTGGGTTAGGTTATGTTATATTACGTTACTGATGTATATAAAGGTCCCACGGAGACGTAGAGGCCAACTCGCCAGGTATGTTTTCAAATATTACCGCCGAGATGTTAGGTTGGTTTGGGTTAGGTTATATTACGTTATTGATGTATATGAAGGTCCCACGGAGACGAAGAGGCCAACTCACCAGGAATGTTGTCAAATATTACCGCCGAGATGATAGGTTGGGTTAGGTGAGGTTATATTACGTTATTGCTGTATATGAAGGTCAAACGGAGACCTAGAGGCCAAATCGCCAGGAATGTTGTGAAATATTACCGCCGAGATGTTAGGTTGGGTTAGGTTAGGTTATATTACGTTATTGATGTATATAAAGGTCCCACTGAGACGGAGAAGCCAACTCGCCAGGAATGTTGTCAAATATTACCGCCGAGATGTTAGGTTGGGTTAGGTTAGGTTATATTACGTTATTGATGTATATAAAGGTCCCACGGAGACGTAGAGGCCAACTCGCCAGGAATGTTGTCAAATATTCCCGCCGAGATGATAGGTTGGCTTAGGTTAGGTTAAATTTCGTTATTGATGTATATGAAGGTCAACCGGAGACGTAGAGGCCAACTCGCCAGGAATGTTGTCAAATATTACCGCCGAGATGATAGGTTGGGTTAGGTTAGGTTATATTATGTTATTGATGTATATGAAGGTCAAACGGAGACCTAGAGGCCAACTCGCCAGGAATGTTGTGAAATATTACCGCCGAGATGTTAGGTTGGGTTAGGTTAGGTTATATTACGTTATTGATGTATATAAAGGTCCCACGGAGACGGAGAAGCCAATTCGCCAGCAATGATGTCAAACATTACCGCCGGGATGTTAGGTTGGGTTAGGTTAGGTTATATTACGTTATTGATGTATATAAAGGTCCCACGGAGACGTAGAGGACAACTCGCCAGGTATGTTTTCAAATATTACCGCCGAGATGTTAGGTTGGTTTGGGTTAGGTTATATTACGTTATTGATGTATATGAAGGTCTCACGGAGACGTAGAGGCCAACTCGCCAGGAATGTTGGCAAATATTACCGCCGAGATGATAGGTTGGGTTAGGTTAGGTTATATTACGTTATTGCTGTATATGAAGGTCAAACGGAGACCTAGAGGCCAATTCGCCAGGAATGTTGTGAAATATTACCGCCGAGATGTTAGGTTGGGTTAGGTTAGGTTGTATTACGTTATTGATGTATATAAAGGTCCCACGGAGACGTAGAGGCCAGCAAGCCAGGAATGTGGTCAAATATTACCGCCGAGATGTTAGATTGGGTTAGGTTATGTTATATTACGTTACTGATGTATATAAAGATGCCGCGGAGACGTAGAGGCCAACTCGCCAGGAATGTTGTCAAATATTCCCGCCGAGATGATAGGTTGGGTTAGGTTAGGTTAAATTTCGTTATTGATGTATATGAAGGTCAATCGGAGACGTAGAGGCCAACTCGCCAGGAATGTAGTCAAATATTACCGCCGAGATGTTAGATTGGATTAGGTTATGTTATATTACGTTATTGATGTATATAAAGGTCCCACGGAGACGTAGAGGCCAACTCGCCAGGTATGTTGTCAAATATTACCGCCGAGATGATAGGTTGGGTTAGGTTAGGTTATATTACGTTATTGATGTATATGAAGGTCAAACGGAGACCTAGAGGCCAACTCGCCAGGAATGTTGTGAAATATTACCGCCGAGATATTAGGTTGGGTTAGGTTAGGTTATATTACGTTATTGATGTATATAAAGGTCCCACGGAGACGGAGAAGTCAACTCGCCAGGAATGATGTCAAACATTACCGCCGGGATGTTAGGTTGTTTAGGTTAGGTTATATTACGTTATTGATGTATATAAAGGTCCCACGGAGACGTAGAGGCCAGCAAGCCAGGAATGTGGTCAAATATTACCGCCGAGATGTTAGATTGGGTTAGCTTATGTTATATTACGTTACTGATGTATATAAAGATGCCGCGGAGACGTAGAGGCCAACTCGCCAGGAATGTTGTCAAATATTCCCGCCGAGATGATAGGTTGGGTTAGGTTAGGTTAAATTTCGTTATTGATGTATATGAAGGTCAATCGGAGACGTAGAGGCCAACTCGCCAGGAATGTTGTCAAATATTACCGCCGAGATGATAGGTTGGGTTAGGTTAGGTTATATTATGTTATTGATGTATATGAAGGTCAAACGGAGACCTAGAGGCCAACTCGCCAGGAATGTTGTGAAATATTACCGCCGGGATGATAGGTTGGGTTAGGTTAGGTTATATTACGTTATTGATGTATATAAAGGTCCCACGGAGACGTAGAGGCCAACTCGCCAGGTATGTTTTCAAATATTACCGCCGAGATGTTAGGTTGGTTTGGGTTAGGTTATATTACGTTATTGATGTATATGAAGGTCCCACGGAGACGTAGAGGCCAGCAAGCCAGGAATGTGGTCAAATATTACCGCCGAGATGATAGGTTGGGTTAGGTTAGGTTATATTTCGTCATTGATGTATATGAAGGTCCCACGGAGACGTAGAGGCCAACAAGTAAGGAATGTGGTCAAATATTACCGCCGAGATGTTAGGTTGGGTTAGGTTAGGTTATATTACGTTATAGATGTATATAAAGGTCCCACGGAGACGTAGAGGCCAGCAAGCCAGGAATGTGGTCAAATATTACCGCCGAGATGTTAGATTGGGTTAGGTTATGTTATATTACGTTACTGATGTATATAAAGATGCCGCGGAGACGTAGAGGCCAACTCGCCAGGAATGTTGTCAAATATTACCGCCGAGATGATAGGTTGGTTTAGGTTAGGTTAAATTTCATTATTGATGTATATGAAGGTCAATCGGAGACGTAGAGGCCAACTCGCCAGGAATGTTGTCAAATATTACCGCCGAGATGATAGGTTGGGTTAGGTTAGGTTATATTATGTTATTGATGTATATGAAGGTCAAACGGAGACCTAGAGGCCAACTCGCCAGGAATGTTGTGAAATATTACCGCCGAGATGTTAGGTTGGGTTAGGTTAGGTTATATTACGTTATTGATGTATATAAAGGTCCCACGGAGACGGAGAAGCCAACTCGCCAGGAATGATGTCAAACATTACCGCCGGGATGTTAGGTTGGGTTAGGTTAGGTTATATTACGTTATTGATGTATATAAAGGTCCCACGGAGACGTAGAGGCCAACTCGCCAGGTATGTTTTCAAATATTACCGCCGAGATGTTAGGTTGGTTTGGGTTAGGTTATATTACGTTATTGATGTATATGAAGGTCCCACGGAGACGTAGAGGCCAACTCGCCAGGAATGTTGTCAAATATTACCGCCGAGATGATAGGTTGGGTTTGGTTAGGTTATATTACGTTATTGCTGTATATGAGGGTCAAACGGAGACCTAGAGGCCAACTCGCCAGGAATGTTGTGAAATATTACCGCCGAGATGTTAGGTTGGGTTAGGTTAGGTTGTATTACGTTATTGATGTATATAAAGGTCCCACGGAGATGTAGAGGCCAGCAAGCCAGGAATGTGGTCAAATATTACCGCCGAGATGTTAGATTGGGTTAGGTTATGTTATATTACGTTAGTGATGTATATAAAGATGCCGCGGAGACGTAGAGGCCAACTCGCCAGGAATGTTGTCAAATATTACCGCCGAGATGCTAGGTTGGTTTGGGTTAGGTTATATTACGTTATTGATGTATATGAAGGTCTCACGGAGACGTAGAGGCCAACTCGCCAGGAATGTTGTCAAATATTACCGCCGAGATGATAGGTTGGGTTAGGTTAGGTTATATTACGTTATTGCTGTATATGAAGGTCAAACGGAGACCTAGAGGACAACTCGCCAGGAATGTTGTGAAATATTACCGCCGAGATATTAGGTTGGGTTAGGTTAGGTTATATTACGTTATTGATGTATATAAAGGTCCCACGGAGACGGAGAAGTCAACTCGCCAGGAATGATGTCAAACATTACCGCCGGGATGTTAGGTTGGGTTAGGTTAGGTTATATTACGTTATTGATGTATATAAAGGTCCCACGGAGACGTAGAGGCCAACACGCAAGTTATGTTGTCGAATATTACCGCCGAGATGTTAGGTTGGGTTAGGTTAGGTTGTATTACGTTATTGATGTATATAAAGGTCCCACGGAGACGTAGAGGCCAACAAGCCAGGAATGTGGTCAAATATTACCGCCGAGATGTTAGATTGGGTTAGGTTATGTTATATTACGTTATCGATGTATATAAAGATGCCACGGAGACGTAGAGGCCAACTCGCCAGGTATGTTTCCAAATATTACCGCCGAGATGATAGGTTGGGTTTGGTTAGGTTATATTACGTTATTGCTGTATATGAGGGTCAAACGGAGACCTAGAGGCCAACTCGCCAGGAATGTTGTGAAATATTACCGCCGAGATGTTAGGTTGGGTTATGTTAGGTTGTATTACGTTATTGATGTATATAAAGGTCCCACGGAGACGTAGAGGCCAGCAAGCCAGGAATGTGGTCAAATATTACCGCCGAGATGTTAGATTGGGTTAGGTTATGTTATATTACGTTAGTGATGTATATAAAGATGCCGCGGAGACGTAGAGGCCAACTCGCCAGGAATGTTGTCAAATATTACCGCCGAGATGTTAGGTTGGTTTGGGTTAGGTTATATTACGTTATTGATGTATATGAAGGTCTCACGGAGACGTAGAGGCCAACTCGCCAGGAATGTTGTCAAATATTACCGCCGAGATGATAGGTTGGGTTAGGTTAGGTTATATTACGTTATTGCTGTATATGAAGGTCAAACGGAGACCTAGAGGACAACTCGCCAGGAATGTTGTGAAATATTACCGCCGAGATATTAGGTTGGGTTAGGTTAGGTTATATTACGTTATTGATGTATATAAAGGTCCCACGGAGACGGAGAAGTCAACTCGCCAGGAATGATGTCAAACATTACCGCCGGGATGTTAGGTTGGGTTAGGTTAGGTTATATTACGTTATTGATGTATATAAAGGTCCCACGGAGACGTAGAGGCCAACACGCAAGTTATGTTGTCGAATATTACCGCCGAGATGTTAGGTTGGGTTAGGTTAGGTTGTATTACGTTATTGATGTATATAAAGGTCCCACGGAGACGTAGAGGCCAACAAGCCAGGAATGTGGTCAAATATTACCGCCGAGATGTTAGATTGGGTTAGGTTATGTTATATTACGTTATCGATGTATATAAAGATGCCACGGAGACGTAGAGGCCAACTCGCCAGGTATGTTTCCAAATATTACCGCCGAGATGATAGGTTGGGTTAGGTTAGGTTATATTTCGTCATTGATGTATATGAAGGTCCCACGGAGACGTAGAGGCCAACAAGTAAGGAATGTGGTCAAATATTACCGCCGAGATGTTAGGTTGGGTTAGGTTAGGCTATATTACGTTATTGATGTATATAAAGGTCCCACGGAGACGTAGAGGCCAGCAAGCCAGGAATGTGGTCAAATATTACCGCCGAGATGTTAGATTGGGTTAGGTTATGTTATATTACGTTACTGATGTATATAAAGATGCCGCGGAGACGTAGAGGCCAACTCGCCAGGAATGTTGTCAAATATTCCCGCCGAGATGATAGGTTGGGTTAGGTTAGGTTAAATTTCGTTATTGATGTATATGAAGGTCAATCGGAGACGTAGAGGCCAACTCGCCAGGAATGTTGTCAAATATTACCACCGAGATGATAGGTTGGGTTAGGTTAGGTTATATTATGTTATTGATGTATATGAAGGTCAAACGGAGACCTAGAGGCCAACTCGCCAGGAATGTTGTGAAATATTACCGCCGAGATGTTAGGTTGGGTTAGGTTAGGTTGTATTACGTTATTGATGTATATAAAGGTCCCACGGAGACGGAGAAGCCAACTCGCCAGGAATGATGTCAAACATTACCGCCTGGATGATAGGTTGGGTTAGGTTAGGTTATATTACGTTATTGCTGTATATGAAGGTCAAACGGAGACCTAGAGGCCAATTCGCCAGGAATGTTGTGAAATATTACCGCCGAGATGTTAGGTTGGGTTAGGTTAGGTTGTATTACGTTATTGATGTATATAAAGGTCCCACGGAGACGTAGAGGCCAGCAAGCCAGGAATGTGGTCAAATATTACCGCCGAGATGTTAGATTGGGTTAGGTTATGTTATATTACGTTACTGATGTATATAAAGATGCCGCGGAGACGTAGAGGCCAACTCGCCAGGAATGTTGTCAAATATTCCCGCCGAGATGATAGGTTGGGTTAGGTTAGGTTAAATTTCGTTATTGATGTATATGAAGGTCAATCGGAGACGTAGAGGCCAACTCGCCAGGAATGTAGTCAAATATTACCGCCGAGATGATAGGTTGGGTTAGGTTAGGTTAAATTTCGTTATTGATGTATATGAAGGTCAATCGGAGACGTAGAGGCCAACTCGCCAGGAATGTTGTCAAATATTACCGCCGAGATGATAGGTTGGGTTAGGTTAGGTTATATTATGTTATTGATGTATATGAAGGTCAAACGGAGACCTAGAGGCCAACTCGCCAGGAATGTTGTGAAATATTACCGCCGGGATGATAGGTTGGGTTAGGTTAGGTTATATTACGTTATTGATGTATATAAAGGTCCCACGGAGACGTAGAGGCCAACTCGCCAGGTATGTTTTCAAATATTACCGCCGAGATGTTAGGTTGGTTTGGGTTAGGTTATATTACGTTATTGATGTATATGAAGGTCCCACGGAGAGGTAGAGGCCAACTCGCCAGGAATGTTGTCAAATATTACCGCCGAGATGATAGGTTGGGTTAGGTTAGGTTATATTACGTTATTGCTGTATATGAAGGTCAAACGGAGACCTAGAGGCCAACTCGCCAGGAATGTTGTGAAATATTACCGCCGAGATGTTAGGTTGGGTTAGGTTAGGTTATATTACGTTATTGATGTATATAAAGGTCCCACGGAGACGGAGAAGCCAATTCGCCAGGAATGATGTCAAATATTCCCGCCGAGATGATAGGTTGGCTTAGGTTAGGTTAAATTTCGTTATTGATGTATATGAAGGTCAACCGGAGACGTAGAGGCCAACTCGCCAGGAATGTTGTCAAATATTACCGCCGAGATGATAGGTTGGGTTAGGTTAGGTTATATTATGTTATTGATGTATATGAAGGTCAAACGGAGACCTAGAGGCCAACTCGCCAGGAATGTTGTGAAATATTACCGCCGAGATGTTAGGTTGGGTTAGGTTAGGTTATATTACGTTATTGATGTATATAAAGGTCCCACGGAGACGGAGAAGCCAATTCGCCAGCAATGATGTCAAACATTACCGCCGGGATGTTAGGTTGGGTTAGGTGAGGTTATATTACGTTATTGATGTATATAAAGGTCCCACGGAGACGTAGAGGCCAACTCGCCAGGTATGTTTTCAAATATTACCGCCGAGATGTTAGGTTGGTTTGGGTTAGGTTATATTACGTTATTGATGTATATGAAGGTCCCACGGAGACGTAGAGGCCAACTCGCCAGGAATGTTGTCAAATATTACCGCCGAGATGATAGGTTGGGTTTGGTTAGGTTATATTACGTTATTGCTGTATATGAGGGTCAAACGGAGACCTAGAGGCCATCTCGCCAGGAATGTTGTGAAATATTACCGCCGAGATGTTAGGTTGGGTTAGGTTAGGTTATATTTCGTCATTGATGTATATGAAGGTCCCACGGAGACGTAGAGGCCAACAAGTAAGGAATGTGGTCAAATATTACCGCCGAGATGTTAGGTTGGGTTAGGTTAGGTTATATTACGTTATAGATGTATATAAAGGTCCCACGGAGACGTAGAGGCCAGCAAGCCAGGAATGTGGTCAAATATTACCGCCGAGATGTTAGATTGGGTTAGGTTATGTTATATTACGTTACTGATGTATATAAAGATGCCGCGGAGACGTAGAGGCCAACTCGCCAGGAATGTTGTCAAATATTCCCGCCGAGATGATAGGTTGGCTTTGGTTAGGTTATATTACGTTATTGCTGTATATGAGGGTCAAACGGAGACCTAGAGGCCATCTCGCCAGGAATGTTGTGAAATATTACCGCCGAGATGTTAGGTTGGGTTAGGTTAGGTTGTATTACGTTATTGATGTATATAAAGGTCCCACGGAGACGTAGAGGCCAGCAAGCCAGGAATGTGGTCAAATATTACCGCCGAGATGTTAGATTGGGTTAGGTTATGTTATATTACGTTAGTGATGTATATAAAGATGCCGCGGAGACGTAGAGGCCAACTCGCCAGGAATGTTGTCAAATATTACCGCCGAGATGTTAGGTTGGTTTGGGTTAGGTTATATTACGTTATTGATGTATATGAAGGTCTCACGGAGACGTAGAGGCCAACTCGCCAGGAATGTTGTCAAATATTACCGCCGAGATGATAGGTTGGGTTAGGTTAGGTTATATTACGTTATTGCTGTATATGAAGGTCAAACGGAGACCTAGAGGCCAACTCGCCAGGAATGTTGTGAAATATTACCGCCGAGATGTTAGGTTGGGTTAGGTTAGGTTGTATTACGTTATTGATGTATATAAAGGTCCCACGGAGACGTAGAGGCCAGCAAGCCAGGAATGTGGTCAAATATTACCGCCGAGATGTTAGATTGGGTTAGGTTATGTTATATTACGTTAGTGATGTATATAAAGATGCCGCGGAGACGTAGAGGCCAACTCGCCAGGAATGTTGTCAAATATTACCGCCGAGATGTTAGGTTGGTTTGGGTTAGGTTATATTACGTTATTGATGTATATGAAGGTCTCACGGAGACGTAGAGGCCAACTCGCCAGGAATGTTGTCAAATATTACCGCCGAGATGATAGGTTGGGTTAGGTTAGGTTATATTACGTTATTGCTGTATATGAAGGTCAAACGGAGACCTAGAGGCCAACTCGCCAGGAATGTTGTGAAATATTACCGCCGAGATATTAGGTTGGGTTAGGTTAGGTTATATTACGTTATTGATGTATATAAAGGTCCCACGGAGACGGAGAAGTCAACTCGCCAGGAATGATGTCAAACATTACCGCCGGGATGTTAGGTTGGGTTAGGTTAGGTTATATTACGTTATTGATGTATATAAAGGTCCCACGGAGACGTAGAGGCCAACACGCAAGTTATGTTGTCGAATATTACCGCCGAGATGTTAGGTTGGGTTAGGATAGGTTGTATTACGTTATTGATGTATATAAAGGTCCCACGGAGACGTAGAGGCCAACAAGCCAGGAATGTGGTCAAATATTACCGCCGAGATGTTAGATTGGGTTAGGTTATGTTATATTACGTTATCGATGTATATAAAGATGCCACGGAGACGTAGAGGCCAACTCGCCAGGTATGTTTCCAAATATTACCGCCGAGATGATAGGTTGGGTTAGGTTAGGTTAAATTTCGTTATTGATGTATATGAAGGTCCCACGGAGACGTAGAGGCCAACAAGTAAGGAATGTGGTCAAATATTACCGCCGAGATGTTAGGTTGGGTTAGGTTAGGTTATATTACGTTATAGATGTATATAAAGGTCCCACGGAGACGTAGAGGCCAGCAAGCCAGGAATGTGGTCAAATATTACCGCCGAGATGTTAGATTGGGTTAGGTTATGTTATATTACGTTACTGATGTATATAAAGATGCCGCGGAGACGTAGAGGCCAACTCGCCAGGAATGTTGTCAAATATTCCCGCCGAGATGTTAGATTGGGTTAGGTTAGGTTATATTACGTTATCGATGTATATAAAGGTCCCACTGAGACGGAGAAGCCAACTCGCCAGGAATGTTGTCAAATATTACCGCCGAGATGTTAGGTTGGGTTAGGTTAGGTTATATTATGTTATTGATGTATATGAAGGTCAAACGGAGACCTAGAGGCCAACTCGCCAGGAATGTTGTGAAATATTACCGCCGAGATGTTAGGTTGGGTTAGGTTAGGTTATATTACGTTATCGATGTATATAAAGATGCCACGGAGACGTAGAGGCCAACTCGCCAGGTATGTTTCCAAATATTACCGCCGAGATGATAGGTTGGGTTAGGTTAGGTTATATTTCGTCATTGATGTATATGAAGGTCCCACGGAGACGTAGAGGCCAACACGCAAGTTATGTTGTCGAATATTACCGCCGAGATGTTAGGTTGGGTTAGGTTAGGTTATATTACGTTATAGATGTATATAAAGGTCCCACGGAGACGTAGAGGCCAGCAAGACAGGAATGTGGTCAAATATTACCGCCGAGATGTTAGATTGGGTTAGGTTATGTTATATTACGTTACTGATGTATATAAAGATGCCGCGGAGACGTAGAGGCCAACTCGCCAGGAATGTTGTCAAATATTACCGCCGAGATGTTAGGTTGGGTTAGGTTAGGTTATATTACGTTATTGATGTATATAAAGGTCCCACGGAGACGGAGAAGCCAATTCGCCAGGAATGATGTCAAACATTACCGCCGGGATGTTAGGTTGGGTTAGGTTAGGTTATATTACGTTATAGATGTATATAAAGGTCCCACGGAGACGTAGAGGCCAGCAAGCCAGGAATGTGGTCAAATATTACCGCCGTGATGTTAGATTGGGTTAGGTTATGTTATATTACGTTACTGATGTATATAAAGATGCCGCCGAGACGTAGAGGCCAACTCGCCAGGAATGTTGTCAAATATTCCCGCCGAGATGATAGGTTGGGTTAGGTTAGGTTAAATTTCATTATTGATGTATATGAAGGTCAATCGGAGACGTAGAGGCCAACTCGCCAGGAATGTTGTCAAATATTACCGCCGAGATGATAGGTTGGGTTAGGTTAGGTTATATTATGTTATTGATGTATATGAAGGTCAAACGGAGACCTAGAGGCCAACTCGCCAGGAATGTTGTGAAATATTACCGCCGAGATGTTAGGTTGGGTTAGGTTAGGTTATATTAAGTTATTGATGTATATAAAGGTCCCACGGAGACGGAGAAGCCAACTCGCCAGGAATGATGTCAAACATTACCGCCGGGATGTTAGGTTGGGTTAGGTTAGGTTATATTACGTTATTGATGTATATAAAGGTCCCACGGAGACGTAGAGGCCAACTCGCCAGGTATGTTTTCAAATATTACCGCCGAGATGTTAGGTTGGTTTGGGTTAGGTTATATTACGTTATTGATGTATATGAAGGTCCCACGGAGACGTAGAGGCCAACTCGCCAGGAATGTTGTCAAATATTACCGCCGAGATGATATGTTGGGTTTGGTTAGGTTATATTACGTTATTGCTGTATATGAGGGTCAAACGGAGACCTAGAGGCCAACTCGCCAGGAATGTTGTGAAATATTACCGCCGAGATGTTAGGTTGGGTTAGGTTAGGTTGTATTACGTTATTGATGTATATAAAGGTCCCACGGAGACGTAGAGGCCAGCAAGCCAGGAATGTGGTCAAATATTACCGCCGAGATGTTAGATTGGGTTAGGTTATGTTATATTACGTTAGTGATGTATATAAAGATGCCGCGGAGACGTAGAGGCCAACTCGCCAGGAATGTTGTCAAATATTACCGCCGAGATGTTAGGTTGGGTTAGGTTAGGTTATATTACGTTATTGATGTATATAAAGGTCCCACGGAGACGGAGAAGCCAACTCGCCAGGAATGATGTCAAACATTACCGCCGGGATGTTAGGTTGGGTTAGGTGAGGTTATATTACGTTATTGATGTATATAAAGGTCCCACGGAGACGTAGAGGCCAACTCGCCAGGTATGTTTTCAAATATTACCGCCGAGATGTTAGGTTGGTTTGGGTTAGGTTATATTACGTTATTGATGTATATGAAGGTCCCACGGAGACGTAGAGGCCAACTCGCCAGGAATGTTGTCAAATATTACCGCCGAGATGATAGGTTGGGTTTGGTTAGGTTATATTACGTTATTGCTGTATATGAGGGTCAAACGGAGACCTAGAGGCCATCTCGCCAGGAATGTTGTGAAATATTACCGCCGAGATGTTAGGTTGGGTTAGGTTAGGTTATATTTCGTCATTGATGTATATGAAGGTCCCACGGAGACGTAGAGGCCAACAAGTAAGGAATGTGGTCAAATATTACCGCCGAGATGTTAGGTTGGGTTAGGTTAGGTTATATTACGTTATAGATGTATATAAAGGTCCCACGGAGACGTAGAGGCCAGCAAGCCAGGAATGTGGTCAAATATTACCGCCGAGATGTTAGATTGGGTTAGGTTATGTTATATTACGTTACTGATGTATATAAAGATGCCGCGGAGACGTAGAGGCCAACTCGCCAGGAATGTTGTCAAATATTCCCGCCGAGATGATAGGTTGGGTTAGGTTAGGTTAAATTTCATTATTGATGTATATGAAGGTCAATCGGAGACGTAGAGGCCAACTCGCCAGGAATGTTGTCAAATATTACCGCCGAGATGATAGGTTGGGTTAGGTTAGGTTATATTATGTTATTGATGTATATGAAGGTCAAACGGAGACCTAGAGGCCAACTCGCCAGGAATGTTGTCAAATATTACCGCCGAGATGTTAGGTTGGGTTAGGTTAGGTTATATTACGTTATTGATGTATATAAAGGTCCCACGGAGACGGAGAAGCCAACTCGCCAGGAATGATGTCAAACATTACCGCCGGGATGTTAGGTTGGGTTAGGTGAGGTTATATTACGTTATTGATGTATATAAAGGTCCCACGGAGACGTAGAGGCCAACTCGCCAGGTATGTTTTCAAATATTACCGCCGAGATGTTAGGTTGGTTTGGGTTAGGTTATATTACGTTATTGATGTATATGAAGGTCCCACGGAGACGTAGAGGCCAACTCGCCAGGAATGTTGTCAAATATTACCGCCGAGATGATAGGTTGGGTTTGGTTAGGTTATATTACGTTATTGCTGTATATGAGGGTCAAACGGAGACCTAGAGGCCATCTCGCCAGGAATGT
The DNA here is from genome assembly GCA_963969225.1 of Xylocopa violacea. Taxonomy (NCBI): domain Eukaryota; kingdom Metazoa; phylum Arthropoda; class Insecta; order Hymenoptera; family Apidae; genus Xylocopa; species Xylocopa violacea. The sequence continues at coordinate 842,295 of CAXAJV010000021.1, read as the reverse complement.
TGTGAAATATTACCGCCGAGATGTTAGGTTGGGTTAGGTTAGGTTGTATTACGTTATTGATGTATATAAAGGTCCCACGGAGACGTAGAGGCCAGCAAGCCAGGAATGTGGTCAAATATTACCGCCGAGATGTTAGATTGGGTTAGGTTATGTTATATTACGTTAGTGATGTATATAAAGATGCCGCGGAGACGTAGAGGCCAACTCGCCAGGAATGTTGTCAAATATTACCGCCGAGATGTTAGGTTGGTTTGGGTTAGGTTATATTACGTTATTGATGTATATGAAGGTCTCACGGAGACGTAGAGGCCAACTCGCCAGGAATGTTGTCAAATATTACCGCCGAGATGATAGGTTGGGTTAGGTTAGGTTATATTACGTTATTGCTGTATATGAAGGTCAAACGGAGACCTAGAGGCCAACTCGCCAGGAATGTTGTGAAATATTACCGCCGAGATATTAGGTTGGGTTAGGTTAGGTTATATTACGTTATTGATGTATATAAAGGTCCCACGGAGACGGAGAAGTCAACTCGCCAGGAATGATGTCAAACATTACCGCCGGGATGTTAGGTTGGGTTAGGTTAGGTTATATTACGTTATTGATGTATATAAAGGTCCCACGGAGACGTAGAGGCCAACACGCAAGTTATGTTGTCGAATATTACCGCCGAGATGTTAGGTTGGGTTAGGATAGGTTGTATTACGTTATTGATGTATATAAAGGTCCCACGGAGACGTAGAGGCCAACAAGCCAGGAATGTGGTCAAATATTACCGCCGAGATGTTAGATTGGGTTAGGTTATGTTATATTACGTTATCGATGTATATAAAGATGCCACGGAGACGTAGAGGCCAACTCGCCAGGTATGTTTCCAAATATTACCGCCGAGATGATAGGTTGGGTTAGGTTAGGTTAAATTTCGTTATTGATGTATATGAAGGTCCCACGGAGACGTAGAGGCCAACAAGTAAGGAATGTGGTCAAATATTACCGCCGAGATGTTAGGTTGGGTTAGGTTAGGTTATATTACGTTATAGATGTATATAAAGGTCCCACGGAGACGTAGAGGCCAGCAAGCCAGGAATGTGGTCAAATATTACCGCCGAGATGTTAGATTGGGTTAGGTTATGTTATATTACGTTACTGATGTATATAAAGATGCCGCGGAGACGTAGAGGCCAACTCGCCAGGAATGTTGTCAAATATTCCCGCCGAGATGTTAGATTGGGTTAGGTTAGGTTATATTACGTTATCGATGTATATAAAGGTCCCACTGAGACGGAGAAGCCAACTCGCCAGGAATGTTGTCAAATATTACCGCCGAGATGATAGGTTGGGTTTGGTTAGGTTATATTACGTTATTGCTGTATATGAGGGTCAAACGGAGACCTAGAGGCCAACTCGCCAGGAATGTTGTGAAATATTACCGCCGAGATGTTAGGTTGGGTTATGTTAGGTTGTATTACGTTATTGATGTATATAAAGGTCCCACGGAGACGTAGAGGCCAGCAAGCCAGGAATGTGGTCAAATATTACCGCCGAGATGTTAGATTGGGTTAGGTTATGTTATATTACGTTAGTGATGTATATAAAGATGCCGCGGAGACGTAGAGGCCAACTCGCCAGGAATGTTGTCAAATATTACCGCCGAGATGTTAGGTTGGTTTGGGTTAGGTTATATTACGTTATTGATGTATATGAAGGTCTCACGGAGACGTAGAGGCCAACTCGCCAGGAATGTTGTCAAATATTACCGCCGAGATGATAGGTTGGGTTAGGTTAGGTTATATTACGTTATTGCTGTATATGAAGGTCAAACGGAGACCTAGAGGACAACTCGCCAGGAATGTTGTGAAATATTACCGCCGAGATATTAGGTTGGGTTAGGTTAGGTTATATTACGTTATTGATGTATATAAAGGTCCCACGGAGACGGAGAAGTCAACTCGCCAGGAATGATGTCAAACATTACCGCCGGGATGTTAGGTTGGGTTAGGTTAGGTTATATTACGTTATTGATGTATATAAAGGTCCCACGGAGACGTAGAGGCCAACACGCAAGTTATGTTGTCGAATATTACCGCCGAGATGTTAGGTTGGGTTAGGTTAGGTTGTATTACGTTATTGATGTATATAAAGGTCCCACGGAGACGTAGAGGCCAACAAGCCAGGAATGTGGTCAAATATTACCGCCGAGATGTTAGATTGGGTTAGGTTATGTTATATTACGTTATCGATGTATATAAAGATGCCACGGAGACGTAGAGGCCAACTCGCCAGGTATGTTTCCAAATATTACCGCCGAGATGATAGGTTGGGTTAGGTTAGGTTATATTTCGTCATTGATGTATATGAAGGTCCCACGGAGACGTAGAGGCCAACAAGTAAGGAATGTGGTCAAATATTACCGCCGAGATGTTAGGTTGGGTTAGGTTAGGCTATATTACGTTATTGATGTATATAAAGGTCCCACGGAGACGTAGAGGCCAGCAAGCCAGGAATGTGGTCAAATATTACCGCCGAGATGTTAGATTGGGTTAGGTTATGTTATATTACGTTACTGATGTATATAAAGATGCCGCGGAGACGTAGAGGCCAACTCGCCAGGAATGTTGTCAAATATTCCCGCCGAGATGATAGGTTGGGTTAGGTTAGGTTAAATTTCGTTATTGATGTATATGAAGGTCAATCGGAGACGTAGAGGCCAACTCGCCAGGAATGTTGTCAAATATTACCACCGAGATGATAGGTTGGGTTAGGTTAGGTTATATTATGTTATTGATGTATATGAAGGTCAAACGGAGACCTAGAGGCCAACTCGCCAGGAATGTTGTGAAATATTACCGCCGAGATGTTAGGTTGGGTTAGGTTAGGTTGTATTACGTTATTGATGTATATAAAGGTCCCACGGAGACGGAGAAGCCAACTCGCCAGGAATGATGTCAAACATTACCGCCTGGATGATAGGTTGGGTTAGGTTAGGTTATATTACGTTATTGCTGTATATGAAGGTCAAACGGAGACCTAGAGGCCAACTCGCCAGGAATGTTGTGAAATATTACCGCCGAGATGTTAGGTTGGGTTAGGTTAGGTTATATTACGTTATCGATGTATATAAAGATGCCACGGAGACGTAGCGGCCAACTCGCCAGGTATGTTTCCAAATATTACCGCCGAGATGATAGGTTGGGTTAGGTTAGGTTATATTTCGTCATTGATGTATATGAAGGTCCCACGGAGACGTAGAGGCCAACACGCAAGTTATGTTGTCGAATATTACCGCCGAGATGTTAGGTTGGGTTAGGTTAGGTTATATTACGTTATAGATGTATATAAAGGTCCCACGGAGACGTAGAGGCCAGCAAGACAGGAATGTGGTCAAATATTACCGCCGAGATGTTAGATTGGGTTAGGTTATGTTATATTACGTTACTGATGTATATAAAGATGCCGCGGAGACGTAGAGGCCAACTCGCCAGGAATGTTGTCAAATATTACCGCCGAGATGTTAGGTTGGGTTAGGTTAGGTTATATTACGTTATTGATGTATATAAAGGTCCCACGGAGACGGAGAAGCCAATTCGCCAGGAATGATGTCAAACATTACCGCCGGGATGTTAGGTTGGGTTAGGTTAGGTTATATTACGTTATAGATGTATATAAAGGTCCCACGGAGACGTAGAGGCCAGCAAGCCAGGAATGTGGTCAAATATTACCGCCGTGATGTTAGATTGGGTTAGGTTATGTTATATTACGTTACTGATGTATATAAAGATGCCGCCGAGACGTAGAGGCCAACTCGCCAGGAATGTTGTCAAATATTCCCGCCGAGATGATAGGTTGGGTTAGGTTAGGTTAAATTTCATTATTGATGTATATGAAGGTCAATCGGAGACGTAGAGGCCAACTCGCCAGGAATGTTGTCAAATATTACCGCCGAGATGATAGGTTGGGTTAGGTTAGGTTATATTATGTTATTGATGTATATGAAGGTCAAACGGAGACCTAGAGGCCAACTCGCCAGGAATGTTGTGAAATATTACCGCCGAGATGTTAGGTTGGGTTAGGTTAGGTTATATTAAGTTATTGATGTATATAAAGGTCCCACGGAGACGGAGAAGCCAACTCGCCAGGAATGATGTCAAACATTACCGCCGGGATGTTAGGTTGGGTTAGGTTAGGTTATATTACGTTATTGATGTATATAAAGGTCCCACGGAGACGTAGAGGCCAACTCGCCAGGTATGTTTTCAAATATTACCGCCGAGATGTTAGGTTGGTTTGGGTTAGGTTATATTACGTTATTGATGTATATGAAGGTCCCACGGAGACGTAGAGGCCAACTCGCCAGGAATGTTGTCAAATATTACCGCCGAGATGATATGTTGGGTTTGGTTAGGTTATATTACGTTATTGCTGTATATGAGGGTCAAACGGAGACCTAGAGGCCAACTCGCCAGGAATGTTGTGAAATATTACCGCCGAGATGTTAGGTTGGGTTAGGTTAGGTTGTATTACGTTATTGATGTATATAAAGGTCCCACGGAGACGTAGAGGCCAGCAAGCCAGGAATGTGGTCAAATATTAGCGCCGAGATGTTAGATTGGGTTAGGTTATGTTATATTACGTTAGTGATGTATATAAAGATGCCGCGGAGACGTAGAGGCCAACTCGCCAGGAATGTTGTCAAATATTACCGCCGAGATGTTAGGTTGGTTTGGGTTAGGTTATATTACGTTATTGATGTATATGAAGGTCTCACGGAGACGTAGAGGCCAACTCGCCAGGAATGTTGTCAAATATTACCGCCGAGATGATAGGTTGGGTTAGGTTAGGTTATATTACGTTATTGCTGTATATGAAGGTCAAACGGAGACCTAGAGGCCAACTCGCCAGGAATGTTGTCAAATATTACCGCCGAGATGATAGGTTGGGTTAGGTTAGGTTATATTACGTTATTGCTGTATATGAAGGTCAAACGGAGACCTAGAGGCCAACTCGCCAGGAATGTTGTGAAATATTACCGCCGAGATATTAGGTTGGGTTAGGTTAGGTTATATTACGTTATTGATGTATATAAAGGTCCCACGGAGACGGAGAAGTCAACTCGCCAGGAATGATGTCAAACATTACCGCCGGGATGTTAGGTTGGGTTAGGTTAGGTTATATTACGTTATTGATGTATATGAAGGTCCCACGGAGACGTAGAGGCCAACAAGTAAGGAATGTGGTCAAATATTACCGCCGAGATGTTAGGTTGGGTTAGGTTAGGTTATATTACGTTATAGATGTATATAAAGGTCCCACGGAGACGTAGAGGCCAGCAAGCCAGGAATGTGGTCAAATATTACCGCCGTGATGTTAGATTGGGTTAGGTTATGTTATATTACGTTACTGATGTATATAAAGATGCCGCCGAGACGTAGAGGCCAACTCGCCAGGAATGTTGTCAAATATTCCCGCCGAGATGATAGGTTGGGTTAGGTTAGGTTAAATTTCATTATTGATGTATATGAAGGTCAATCGGAGACGTAGAGGCCAACTCGCCAGGAATGTTGTCAAATATTACCGCCGAGATGATAGGTTGGGTTAGGTTAGGTTATATTATGTTATTGATGTATATGAAGGTCAAACGGAGACCTAGAGGCCAACTCGCCAGGAATGTTGTGAAATATTACCGCCGAGATGTTAGGTTGGGTTAGGTTAGGTTATATTAAGTTATTGATGTATATAAAGGTCCCACGGAGACGGAGAAGCCAACTCGCCAGGAATGATGTCAAACATTACCGCCGGGATGTTAGGTTGGGTTAGGTTAGGTTATATTACGTTATTGATGTATATAAAGGTCCCACGGAGACGTAGAGGCCAACTCGCCAGGTATGTTTTCAAATATTACCGCCGAGATGTTAGGTTGGTTTGGGTTAGGTTATATTACGTTATTGATGTATATGAAGGTCCCACGGAGACGTAGAGGCCAACTCGCCAGGAATGTTGTCAAATATTACCGCCGAGATGATATGTTGGGTTTGGTTAGGTTATATTACGTTATTGCTGTATATGAGGGTCAAACGGAGACCTAGAGGCCAACTCGCCAGGAATGTTGTGAAATATTACCGCCGAGATGTTAGGTTGGGTTAGGTTAGGTTGTATTACGTTATTGATGTATATAAAGGTCCCACGGAGACGTAGAGGCCAGCAAGCCAGGAATGTGGTCAAATATTACGGCCGAGATGTTAGATTGGGTTAGGTTATGTTATATTACGTTAGTGATGTATATAAAGATGCCGCGGAGACGTAGAGGCCAACTCGCCAGGAATGTTGTCAAATATTACCGCCGAGATGTTAGGTTGGTTTGGGTTAGGTTATATTACGTTATTGATGTATATGAAGGTCTCACGGAGACGTAGAGGCCAACTCGCCAGGAATGTTGTCAAATATTACCGCCGAGATGATAGGTTGGGTTAGGTTAGGTTATATTACGTTATTGCTGTATATGAAGGTCAAACGGAGACCTAGAGGCCAACTCGCCAGGAATGTTGTGAAATATTACCGCCGAGATGTTAGGTTGGGTTAGGTTAGGTTATATTACGTTATTGATGTATATAAAGGTCCCACGGAGACGGAGAAGCCAACTCGCCAGGAATGATGTCAAACATTACCGCCGGGATGTTAGGTTGGGTTAGGTTAGGTTATATTACGTTATTGATGTATATAAAGGTCCCACGGAGACGTAGAGGCCAACTCGCCAGGTATGTTTTCAAATATTACCGCCGAGATGTTAGGTTGGTTTGGGTTAGGTTATATTACGTTATTGATGTATATGAAGGTCCCACGGAGACGTAGAGGCCAACTCGCCAGGAATGTTGTCAAATATTACCGCCGAGATGATATGTTGGGTTTGGTTAGGTTATATTACGTTATTGCTGTATATGAGGGTCAAACGGAGACCTAGAGGCCAACTCGCCAGGAATGTTGTGAAATATTACCGCCGAGATGTTAGGTTGGGTTAGGTTAGGTTGTATTACGTTATTGATGTATATAAAGGTCCCACGGAGACGTAGAGGCCAGCAAGCCAGGAATGTGGTCAAATATTACCGCCGAGATGTTAGATTGGGTTAGGTTATGTTATATTACGTTAGTGATGTATATAAAGATGCCGCGGAGACGTAGAGGCCAACTCGCCAGGAATGTTGTCAAATATTACCGCCGAGATGTTAGGTTGGTTTGGGTTAGGTTATATTACGTTATTGATGTATATGAAGGTCTCACGGAGACGTAGAGGCCAACTCGCCAGGAATGTTGTCAAATATTACCGCCGAGATGATAGGTTGGGTTAGGTTAGGTTATATTACGTTATTGCTGTATATGAAGGTCAAACGGAGACCTAGAGGCCAACTCGCCAGGAATGTTGTGAAATATTACCGCCGAGATATTAGGTTGGGTTAGGTTAGGTTATATTACGTTATTGATGTATATAAAGGTCCCACGGAGACGGAGAAGTCAACTCGCCAGGAATGATGTCAAACATTACCGCCGGGATGTTAGGTTGGGTTAGGTTAGGTTATATTACGTTATTGATGTATATAAAGGTCCCACGGAGACGTAGAGGCCAACACGCAAGTTATGTTGTCGAATATTACCGCCGAGATGTTAGGTTGGGTTAGGTTAGGTTGTATTACGTTATTGATGTATATAAAGGTCCCACGGAGACGTAGAGGCCAACAAGCCAGGAATGTGGTCAAATATTACCGCCGAGATGTTAGATTGGGTTAGGTTATGTTATATTACGTTATCGATGTATATAAAGATGCCACGGAGACGTAGAGGCCAACTCGCCAGGTATGTTTCCAAATATTACCGCCGAGATGATAGGTTGGGTTAGGTTAGGTTATATTTCGTCATTGATGTATATGAAGGTCCCACGGAGACGTAGAGGCCAACAAGTAAGGAATGTGGTCAAATATTACCGCCGAGATGTTAGGTTGGGTTAGGTTAGGCTATATTACGTTATTGATGTATATAAAGGTCCCACGGAGACGTAGAGGCCAACTCGCCAGGTATGTTTTCAAATATTACCGCCGAGATGTTAGGTTGGTGTTTGGGTTAGGTTATATTACGTTATTGATGTATATGAAGGTCCCACGGAGACGTAGAGGTCAACTCGCCAGGAATGTTGTGAAATATTACCGCCGAGATGTTAGGTTGGGTTAGGTTAGGTTGTATTACGTTATTGATGTATATAAAGGTCCCACGGAGACGTAGAGGCCAGCAAGCCAGGAATGTGGTCAAATATTACCGCCGAGATGTTAGATTGGGTTAGGTTATGTTATATTACGTTACTGATGTATATAAAGATGCCGCGGAGACGTAGAAGCCAACTCGCCAGGAATGTTGTCAAATATTCCCGCCGAGATGATAGGTTGGGTTAGGTTAGGTTAAATTTCGTTATTGATGTATATGAAGGTCAATCGGAGACGTAGAGGCCAACTCGCCAGGAATGTTGTCAAATATTACCGCCGAGATGATAGGTTGGGTTAGGTTAGGTTATATTATGTTATTGATGTATATGAAGGTCAAACGGAGACCTAGAGGCCAACTCGCCAGGAATGTTGTGAAATATTACCGCCGAGATGTTAGGTTGGGTTAGGTTAGGTTGTATTACGTTATTGATGTATATAAAGGTCCCACGGAGACGTAGAGGTCAGCAAGCCAGGAATGTGGTCAAATATTACCGCCGAGATGTTAGATTGGGTTAGGTTAGGTTATATTACGTTATCGATGTATATAAAGGTCCCACTGAGACGGAGAAGCCAACTCGCCAGGAATGTTGTCAAATATTACCGCCGAGATGTTAGGTTGGGTTAGGTTAGGTTATATTATGTTATTGATGTATATGAAGGTCAAACGGAGACCTAGAGGCCAACTCGCCAGGAATGTTGTGAAATATTACCGCCGAGATGTTAGGTTGGGTTAGGTTAGGTTATATTACGTTATCGATGTATATAAAGATGCCACGGAGACGTAGAGGCCAACTCGCCAGGTATGTTTCCAAATATTACCGCCGAGATGATAGGTTGGGTTAGGTTAGGTTATATTTCGTCATTGATGTATATGAAGGTCCCACGGAGACGTAGAGGCCAACAAGTAAGGAATGTGGTCAAATATTACCGCCGAGGTGTTAGGTTGGGTTAGGTTAGGCTATATTACGTTATTGATGTATATAAAGGTCCCACGGAGACGTAGAGGCCAACTCGCCAGGAATGTTGTCAAATATTCCCGCCGAGATGATAGGTTGGGTTAGGTTAGGTTAAATTTCGTTATTGATGTATATGAAGGTCCCACGGAGACGTAGAGGCCAACTCGCCAGGAATGTTGTGAAATATTACCGCCGAGATGTTAGGTTGGGTTAGGTTAGGTTGTATTACGTTATTGATGTATATAAAGGTCCCACGGGGACGTAGAGGCCAGCAAGCCAGGAATGTGGTCAAATATTACCGCCGAGATGTTAGATTGGGTTAGGTTATGTTATATTACGTTACTGATGTATATAAAGATGCCGCGGAGACGTAGAGGCCAACTCGCCAGGAATGTTGTCAAATATTCCCGCCGAGATGATAGGTTGGGTTAGGTTAGGTTAAATTTCGTTATTGATGTATATGAAGGTCAATCGGAGACGTAGAGGCCAACTCGCCAGGAATGTTGTCAAATATTACCGCCGAGATGATAGGTTGGGTTAGGTTAGGTTATATTATGTTATTGATGTATATGAAGGTCAAACGGAGACCTAGAGGCCAACTCGCCAGGAATGTTGTGAAATATTACCGCCGAGATGTTAGATTGGGTTAGGTTATGTTATATTACGTTACTGATGTATATAAAGGTCCCACGGAGACGTAGAGGCCAACTCGCCAGGTATGTTTTCAAATATTACCGCCGAGATGTTAGGTTGGTTTGGGTTAGGTTATATTACGTTATTGATGTATATGAAGGTCCCACGGAGACGAAGAGGCCCACTCGCCAGGAATGTTGTCAAATATTACCGCCGAGATGATAGGTTGGGTTAGGTGAGGTTATATTACGTTATTGCTGTATATGAAGGTCAAACGGAGACCTAGAGGCCAAATCGACAGGAATGTTGTGAAATATTACCGCCGAGATGTTAGGTTGGGTTAGGTTAGGTTATATTACGTTATTGATGTATATAAAGGTCCCACTGAGACGGAGAAGCCAACTCGCCAGGAATGTTGTCAAATATTACCGCCGAGATGTTAGGTTGGGTTAGGTTAGGTTATATTACGTTATTGATGTATATAAAGGTCCCACGGAGACGTAGAGGCCAACTCGCCAGGAATGTTGTCAAATATTCCCGCCGAGATGATAGGTTGGGTTAGGTTAGGTTAAATTTCGATATTGATGTATATGAAGGTCAACCGGAGACGTAGAGGCCAACTCGCCAGGAATGTTGTCAAATATTACCGCCGAGATGATAGGTTGGGTTAGGTTAGGTTATATTATGTTATTGATGTATATGAAGGTCAAACGGAGACCTAGAGGCCAACTCGCCAGGAATGTTGTGAAATATTACCGCCGAGATGTTAGGTTGGGTTAGGTTAGGTTATATTACGTTATTGATGTATATAAAGGTCCCACGGAGACGGAGAAGCCAATTCGCCAGGAATGATGTCAAACATTACCGCCGGGATGTTAGGTTGGGTTAGGTTAGGTTATATTACGTTATTGATGTATATAAAGGTCCCACGGAGACGTAGAGGCCAACTCGCCAGGTATGTTTTCAAATATTACCACCGAGATGTTAGGTTGGTTTGGGTTAGGTTATATTACGTTATTGATGTATATGAAGGTCTCACGGAGACGTAGAGGCCAACTCGCCAGGAATGTTGTCAAATATTACCGCCGAGATGATAGGTTGGGTTTGGTTAGGTTATATTATGTTATTGATGTATATGAAGGTCAAACGGAGACCTAGAGGCCAACTCGCCAGGAATGTTGTGAAATATTACCGCCGAGATGTTAGATTGGGTTAGGTTATGTTATATTACGTTACTGATGTATATAAAGGTCCCACGGAGACGTAGAGGCCAACTCGCCAGGTATGTTTTCAAATATTACCGCCGAGATGTTAGGTTGGTTTGGGTTAGGTTATATTACGTTATTGATGTATATGAAGGTCCCACGGAGACGAAGAGGCCCACTCGCCAGGAATGTTGTCAAATATTACCGCCGAGATGATAGGTTGGGTTAGGTGAGGTTATATTACGTTATTGCTGTATATGAAGGTCAAACGGAGACCTAGAGGCCAAATCGACAGGAATGTTGTGAAATATTACCGCCGAGATGTTAGGTTGGGTTAGGTTAGGTTATATTACGTTATTGATGTATATAAAGGTCCCACTGAGACGGAGAAGCCAACTCGCCAGGAATATTGTCAAATATTACCGCCGAGATGTTAGGTTGGGTTAGGTTAGGTTATATTACGTTATTGATGTATATAAAGGTCCCACTCAGACGGAGAAGCCAACTCGCCAGGAATGTTGTCAAATATTACCGCCGAGATGTTAGGTTGGGTTAGGTTAGGTTATATTACGTTATTGATGTATATAAAGGTCCCACGGAGACGTAGAGGCCAACTCGCCAGGAATGTTGTCAAATATTCCCGCCGAGATGATAGGTTGGGTTAGGTTAGGTTAAATTTCGATATTGATGTATATGAAGGTCAACCGGAGACGTAGAGGCCAACTCGCCAGGAATGTTGTCAAATATTACCGCCGAGATGATAGGTTGGGTTAGGTTAGGTTATATTATGTTATTGATGTATATGAAGGTCAAACGGAGACCTAGAGGCCAACTCGCCAGGAATGTTGTGAAATATTACCGCCGAGATGTTAGGTTGGGTTAGGTTAGGTTATATTACGTTATTGATGTATATAAAGGTCCCACGGAGACGGAGAAGCCAATTCGCCAGGAATGATGTCAAACATTACCGCCGGGATGTTAGGTTGGGTTAGGTTAGGTTATATTACGTTATTGATGTATATAAAGGTCCCACGGAGACGTAGAGGCCAACTCGCCAGGTATGTTTTCAAATATTACCACCGAGATGTTAGGTTGGTTTGGGTTAGGTTATATTACGTTATTGATGTATATGAAGGTCTCACGGAGACGTAGAGGCCAACTCGCCAGGAATGTTGTCAAATATTACGGCCGAGATGATAGGTTGGGTTAGGTTAGGTTATATTACGTTATTGCTGTATATGAAGGTCAAACGGAGACCTAGAGGCCAACTCGCCAGTAATGTTGTGAAATATTACCGCCGAGATGTTAGATTGGGTTAGGTTATGTTATATTACGTTACTGATGTATATAAAGGTCCCACGGAGACGTAGAGGCCAACTCGCCAGGTATGTTTTCAAATATTACCGCCGAGATGTTAGGTTGGTTTGGGTTAGGTTATATTACGTTATTGATGTATATGAAGGTCCCACGGAGACGAAGAGGCCCACTCGCCAGGAATGTTGTCAAATATTACCGCCGAGATGATAGGTTGGGTTAGGTGAGGTTATATTACGTTATTGCTGTATATGAAGGTCAAACGGAGACCTAGAGGCCAAATCGCCAGGAATGTTGTGAAATATTACCGCCGAGATGTTAGGTTGGGTTAGGTTAGGTTATATTACGTTATTGATGTATATAAAGGTCCCACTGAGACGGAGAAGCCAACTCGCCAGGAATGTTGTCAAATATTACCGCCGAGATGTTAGGTTGGGTTAGGTTAGGTTATATTACGTTATTGATGTATATAAAGGTCCCACGGAGACGTAGAGGCCAACTCGCCAGGAATGTTGTCAAATATTCCCGCCGAGATGATAGGTTGGGTTAGGTTAGGTTATATTACGTTATTGCTGTATATGAAGGTCAAACGGAGACCTAGAGGCCAACTCGCCAGGAATGTTGTGAAATATTACCGCCGAGATGTTAGGTTGGGTTAGATTAGGTTGTATTACGTTATTGATGTATATAAAGGTCCCACGGAGACGTAGAGGTCAGCAAGCCAGGAATGTGGTCAAATATTACCGCCGAAATGTTAGATTGGGTTAGGTTATGTTATATTACGTTACTGATGTATATAAAGGTCCCACGGAGACGTAGAGGCCAACTCGCCAGGTATGTTTTCAAATATTACCGCCGAGATGTTAGGTTGGTTTGGGTTAGGTTATATTACGTTATTGATGTATATGACGGTCCCACCGAGACGAAGAGGCCAACTCGCCAGGAATGTTGTCAAATATTACCGCCGAGATGATAGGTTGGGTTAGGTGAGGTTATATTACGTTATTGCTGTATATGAAGGTCAAACGGAGACCTAGAGGCCAAATCGCCAGGAATGTTGTGAAATATTACCGCCGAGATGTTAGGTTGGGTTAGGTTAGGTTATATTACGTTATTGATGTATATAAAGGTCCCACTGAGACGGAGAAGCCAACTCGCCAGGAATGTTGTCAAATATTACCGCCGAGATGTTAGGTTGGGTTAGGTTAGGTTATATTACGTTATTGATGTATATAAAGGTACCACGGAGACGTAGAGGCCAACTCGCCAGGAATGTTGTCAAATATTCCCGCCGAGATGTTAGGTTGGGTTAGGTTAGGTTAAATTTCGATATTGATGTATATGAAGGTCAACCGGAGACGTAGAGGCCAACTCGCCAGAAATGTTGTCAAATATTACCGCCGAGGTGATAGGTTGGGTTAGGTTAGGTTATATTATGTTATTGATGTATATGAAGGTCAAACGGAGACCTAGAGGCCAACTCGCCAGGAATGTTGTGAAATATTACCGCCGAGATGTTAGGTTGGGTTAGGTTAGGTTATATTACGTTATTGATGTATATAAAGGTCCCACGGAGACGGAGAAGCCAATTCGCCAGGAATGATGTCAAACATTACCGCCGGGATGTTAGGTTGGGTTAGGTTAGGTTATATTACGTTATTGATGTATATAAAGGTCCCACGGAGACGTAGAGGCCAACTCGCCAGGTATGTTTTCAAATATTACCACCGAGATGTTAGGTTGGTTTGGGTTAGGTTATATTACGTTATTGATGTATATGAAGGTCTCACGGAGACGTAGAGGCCAACTCGCCAGGAATGTTGTCAAATATTACGGCCGAGATGATAGGTTGGGTTAGGTTAGGTTATATTACGTTATTGCTGTATATGAAGGTCAAACGGAGACCTAGAGGCCAACTCGCCAGTAATGTTGTGAAATATTACCGCCGAGATGTTAGATTGGGTTAGGTTATGTTATATTACGTTACTGATGTATATAAAGGTCCCACGGAGACGTAGAGGCCAACTCGCCAGGTATGTTTTCAAATATTACCGCCGAGATGTTAGGTTGGTTTGGGTTAGGTTATATTACGTTATTGATGTATATGAAGGTCCCACGGAGACGAAGAGGCCCACTCGCCAGGAATGTTGTCAAATATTACCGCCGAGATGATAGGTTGGGTTAGGTGAGGTTATATTACGTTATTGCTGTATATGAAGGTCAAACGGAGACCTAGAGGCCAAATCGCCAGGAATGTTGTGAAATATTACCGCCGAGATGTTAGATTGGGTTAGGTTATGTTATATTACGTTACTGATGTATATAAAGATGCCGCGGAGACGTAGAGGCCAACTCGCCAGGAATGTTGTCAAATATTCCCGCCGAGATGATAGGTTGGGTTAGGTTAGGTTAAATTTCGTTATTGATGTATATGAAGGTCAATCGGAGACGTAGAGGCCAACTCGCCAGGAATGTTGTCAAATATTACCGCCGAGATGATAGGTTGGGTTAGGTTAGGTTATATTATGTTATTGATGTATATGAAGGTCAAACGGAGACCTAGAGGCCAACTCGCCAGGAATGTTGTGAAATATTACCGCCGAGATGTTAGGTTGGGTTAGGTTAGGTTATATTACGTTATTGATGTATATAAAGGTCCCACGGAGACGGAGAAGCCAACTCGCCAGGAATGATGTCAAACATTACCGCCTGGATGATAGGTTGGGTTAGGTTAGGTTATATTACGTTATTGATGTATATAAAGGTCCCACGGAGACGTAGAGGCCAACTCGCCAGGTATGTTTTCAAATATTACCGCCGAGATGTTAGGTTGGTTTGGGTTAGGTTATATTACGTTATTGATGTATATGAAGGTCCCACGGAGAGGTAGAGGCCAACTCGCCAGGAATGTTGTCAAATATTACCGCCGAGATGATAGGTTGGGTTAGGTTAGGTTATATTACGTTATTGCTGTATATGAAGGTCAAACGGAGACCTAGAGGCCAACTCGCCAGGAATGTTGTGAAATATTACCGCCGAGATGTTAGGTTGGGTTAGGTTAGGTTGTATTACGTTATTGATGTATATGAAGGTCCCACGGAGACGTAGAGGTCAGCAAGCCAGGAATGTGGTCAAATATTACCGCCGAGATGTTAGATTGGGTTAGGTTATGTTATATTACGTTACAGATGTATATAAAGGTCCCACGGAGACGTAGAGGCCAACTCGCCGGGTATGTTTTCAAATATTACCGCCGAGATGTTAGGTTGGTTTGGGTTAGGTTATATTACGTTATTGATGTATATGAAGGTCCCACGGAGACGAAGAGGCCAACTCGCCAGGAATGTTGTCAAATATTACCGCCGAGATGATAGGTTGGGTTAGGTGAGGTTATATTACGTTATTGCTGTATATGAAGGTCAAACGGAGACCTAGAGGCCAAATCGCCAGGAATGTTGTGAAATATTGCCGCCGAGATATTAGGTTGGGTTAGGTTAGGTTATATTACGTTATTGATGTATATAAAGGTCCCACGGAGACGTAGAGGCCAACTCGCCAGGAACGTTGTCAAATATTCCCGCCGAGATGTTAGGTTGGGTTAGGTTAGGTTAAATTTCGTTATTGATGTATATGAAGGTCCCACGGAGACGTAGAGGCCAACAAGTAAGGAATGTTGTCAAATATTACCGCCGAGATGTTAGGTTGGGTTAGGTTAGGTTATATTACGTTATAGATGTATATAAAGGTCCCACGGAGACGTAGAGGCCAGCAAGCCAGGAATGTGGTCAAATATTACCGCCGAGATGTTAGATTGGGTTAGGTTATGTTATATTACGTTACTGATGTATATAAAGATGCCGCGGAGACGTAGAGGCCAACTCGCCAGGAATGTTGTCAAATATTCCCGCCGAGATGATAGGTTGGGTTAGGTTAGGTTAAATTTCGTTATTGATGTATATGAAGGTCAATCGGAGACGTAGAGGCCAACTCGCCAGGAATGTTGTCAAATATTACCGCCGAGATGTTAGGTTGGGTTAGGTTAGGTTATATTACGTTATCGATGTATATAAAGATGCCACGGAGACGTAGAGGCCAACTCGCCAGGTATGTTTCCAAATATTACCGCCGAGATGATAGGTTGGGTTAGGTTAGGTTATATTTCGTCATTGATGTATATGAAGGTCCCACGGAGACGTAGAGGCCAACAAGTAAGGAATGTGGTCAAATATTACCGCCGAGATGTTAGGTTGAGTTAGGTTAGGCTATATTACGTTATTGATGTATATAAAGGTCCCACGGAGACGTAGAGGCCAACTCGCCAGGAATGTTGTCAAATATTCCCGCCGAGATGATAGGTTGGGTTAGGTTAGGTTAAATTTCGTTATTGATGTATATGAAGGTCCCACGGAGACGTAGAGGCCAACAAGTAAGGAATGTTGTCAAATATTACCGCCGAGATGTTAGGTTGGGTTAGGTTAGGTTATATTACGTTATAGATGTATATAAAGGTCCCACGGAGACGTAGAGGCCAGCAAGCCAGGAATGTGGTCAAATATTACCGCCGAGATGTTAGATTGGGTTAGGTTATGTTATATTACGTTACTGATGTATATAAAGATGCCGCGGAGACGTAGAGGCCAACTCGCCAGGAATGTTGTCAAATATTCCCGCCGAGATGATAGGTTGGGTTAGGTTAGGTTATATTACGTTATTGATGTATATGAAGGTCAATCGGAGACGTAGAGGCCAACTCGCCAGGAATGTTGTCAAATATTACCGCCGAGATGATAGGTTGGGTTAGGTTAGGTTATATTACGTTATTGCTGTATATGAAGGTCAAACGGAGACCTAGAGGCCAACTCGCCAGGAATGTTGTGAAATATTACCGCCGAGATGTTAGGTTGGGTTAGGTTAGGTTGTATTACGTTATTGATGTATATGAAGGTCCCACGGAGACGAAGATGCCCACTCGCCAGGAATGTTGTCAAATATTACCGCCGAGATGTTAGATTGGGTTAGGTTATGTTATATTACGTTACAGATGTATATAAAGGTCCCACGGAGACGTAGAGGCCAACTCGCCGGGTATGTTTTCAAATATTACCGCCGAGATGTTAGGTTGGTTTGGGTTAGGTTATATTACGTTATTGATGTATATGAAGGTCCCACGGAGACGAAGAGGCCAACTCGCCAGGAATGTTGTCAAATATTACCGCCGAGATGATAGGTTGGGTTAGGTGAGGTTATATTACGTTATTGCTGTATATAAAGGTCCCACGGAGACGTAGAGGCCAACAAGTAAGGAATGTGGTCAAATATTACCGCCGAGATGTTAGGTTGGGTTAGGTTAGGTTATATTACGTTATAGATGTATATAAAGGTCCCACGGAGACGTAGAGGCCAACTCGCCAGGAATGTTGTCAAATATTACCGCCGAGATGATAGGTTGGGTTAGGTTAGGTTAAATTTCGTTATTAATGTATATGAAGGTCAATCGGAGACGTAGAGGCCAACTCGCCAGGAATGTTGTCAAATATTACCGCCGGGATAATAGGTTGGTTTAGGTTAGGTTATATTACGTTATTGATGTATATGAAGGTCAAACGGAGACCTAGAGGCCAACTCGCCAGGAATGTTGTGAAATATTACCGCCGAGATGTTAGGTTGGGTTAGGTTAGGTTATATTACGTTATTGATGTATATAAAGGTCCCACGGAGACGGAGAAGCCAACTAGCCAGGAATGATGTCAAACATTACCGCCGGGATGTTAGGTTGGGTTAGGTTAGGTTATATTACGTTATTGATGTATATAAAGTTCCCACGGAGGCGGAGAAGCCAACTCGCTAGGAATGTTGTCAAATATTACCGCCGAAATGTTAGGTTGGGTTAGGTTAGGTTATATTACGTTATTGATGTATATGAAGGACCCACGTAGACGTAGGGGCCAACTCGCCAGTAATATTGTCAAATATTACCGCCGAAATGATAGGTTCGGTTAGGTTAGGTTATATTACGTTATTGATGTATATGAAGGTCCCACGGAGACGAAGAGGCCAACTCGCCAGGAATGTTGTCAAATATTACCGCCGAGATGATAGGTTGGGTTAGGTGAGGTTGTATTACGTTATTGATGTATATGAAGGTCAAACGGAGACCTAGAGGCCAAATCGCCAGGAATGTTGTGAAATATTACCGCCGAGATGTTAGGTTGGGTTAGGTTAGGTTATATTACGTTATTGATGTATATAAAGGTCCCACTGAGACGGAGAAGCCAACTCGCCAGGAATGTTGTCAAATATTACCGCCGAGATGTTAGGTTGGGTTAGGTTAGGTTATATTACGTTATTGATGTATATAAAGGTCCCACGGAGACGTAGAGGCCAACTCGCCAGGAATGTTGTCAAATATTCCCGCCGAGATGATAGGTTGGGTTAGGTTAGGTTAAATTTCGTTCATGATGTATATGAAGGTCAACCGGAGACGTAGAGGCCAACTCGCCAGGAATGTTGTCAAATATTACCGCCGAGATGATAGGTTGGGTTAGGTTAGGTTGTATTATATTATTGATGTATATGAAGGTCAAACGGAGACATAGAGGCCAACTCGCCAGGAATGTTGTGAAATATTACCGCCGAGATGTTAGGTTGGGTTAGGTTAGGTTATATTACGTTATTGATGTATATAAAGGTCCCACGGAGACGGAGAAGCCAATTCGCCAGGAATGATGTCAAACATTACCGCCGGGATGTTAGGTTGGGTTAGGTTAGGTTATATTACGTTATTGATGTATATAAAGGTCCCACGGAGACGTAGAGGCCAACTCGCCAGGTATGTTTTCAAATATTACCGCCGAGATGTTAGGTTGGTTTGGGTTAGGTTATATTACGTTATTGATGTATATGAAGGTCTCACGGAGACGTAGAGGCCAACTCGCCAGGAATGTTGTCAAATATTCCCGCCGAGATGATAGGTTGGGTTAGGTTAGGTTAAATTTCGTTCATGATGTATATGAAGGTCAAACGGAGACCTAGAGTCCAATTCGCCAGGAATGTTGTGAAATATTACCGCCGAGATGTTAGGTTGGGTTAGGTTAGGTTGTATTACGTTATTGATGTATATAAAGGTCCCACGGAGACGCAGAGGCCAGCAAGCCAGGAATGTGGTCAAATATTACCGCCGAGATGTTAGATTGGGTTAGGTTATGTTATATTACGTTACTGATGTATATAAAGATGCCGCGGAGACGTAGAGGCCAACTCGCCAGGAATGTTGTCAAATATTCCCGCCGAGATGATAGGTTGGGTTAGGTTAGGTTAAATTTCGTTATTGATGTATATGAAGGTCAATCGGGGACGTAGAGGCCAACTCGCCAGGAATGTTGTCAAATATTACCGCCGAGATGTTAGATTGGATTAGGTTATGTTATATTACGTTATTGATGTATATAAAGGTCCCACGGAGACCTAGAGGCCAACTCGCCAGGAATGATGTCAAACATTACCGCCGGGATGTTAGGTTGGGTTAGGTTAGGTTATATTACGTTATTGATGTATATAAAGGTGCCACGGAGACGTAGAGGCCAACACGCAAGTTATGTTGTCGAATATTACCGCCGAGATGTTAGGTTGGGTTAGGGTAGGTTGTATTACGTTATTGATGTATATAAATGTCCCACGGAGACGTAGAGGCCAGCAAGCCAGGAATGTGGTCAAATATTACCGCCGAGATGTTAGATTGGGTTAGGTTATGTTATATTACGTTATCGATGTATATAAAGATGCCACGGAGACGTAGAGGCCAACTCGCCAGGTATGTTTCCAAATATTACCGCCGAGATGATAGGTTGGGTTAGGTTAGGTTATATTTCGTCATTGATGTATATGAAGGTCCCACGGAGACGTAGAGGCCAACAAGTAAGGAATGTGGTCAAATATTACCGCCGAGATGTTAGATTGGGTTAGGTTATGTTATATTACGTTATCGATGTATATAAAGATGCCACGGAGACGTAGAGGCCAACTCGCCAGGTATGTTTCCAAATATTACCGCCGAGATGATAGGTTGGGTTAGGTTAGGTTATATTTCGTCATTGATGTATATGAAGGTCCCACGGAGACGTAGAGGCCAACAAGTAAGGAATGTGGTCAAATATTACCGCCGAGATGTTAGGTTGGGTTAGGTTAGGTTATATTACGTTATAGATGTATATAAAGGTCCCACGGAGACGTAGAGGCCAGCAAGCCAGGAATGTGGTCAAATATTACCGCCGAGATGTTAGGTTGGGTTAGGTTAGGTTATATTACGTTATTGATGTATATAAAGGTCCCACGGAGACGGAGAAGCCAACTCGCCAGGAATGATGTCAAACATTACCGCCGGGATGTTAGGTTGGGTTAGGTTAGGCTATATTACGTTATTGATGTATATAAAGGTCCCACGGAGACGTAGAGGCCAACTCGCCAGGTATGTTTTCAAATATTACCGCCGAGATGTTAGGTTGGTTTGGGTTAGGTTATATTACGTTATTGATGTATATGAAGGTCCCACGGAGACGTAGAGGCCAACTCGCCAGGAATGTTGTCAAATATTACCGCCGAGATGATAGGTTGGGTTTGGTTAGGTTATATTACGTTATTGCTGTATATGAGGGTCAAACGGAGACCTAGAGGCCAACTCGCCAGGAATGTTGTGAAAAATTACCGCCGAGATGTTAGGTTGGGTTAGGTTAGGTTGTATTACGTTATTGATGTATATAAAGGTCCCACGGAGACGTAGAGGCCAGCAAGCCAGGAATGTGGTCAAATATTACCGCCGAGATGTTAGATTGGGTTAGGTTATGTTATATTACGTTACTGATGTATATAAAGATGCCGCGGAGACGTAGAGGCCAACTCGCCAGGAATTTTGTCAAATATTCCCGCCGAGATGATAGGTTGGGTTAGGTTAGGTTAAATTTCGTTATTGATGTACATGAAGGTCAATCGGAGACGTAGAGTCCAACTCGCCAGGAATGTTGTCAAATATCACCGCCGAGATGTTAGGTTGGGTTAGGTTAGGTTATATTACGTTATTGATGTATATAAAGGTCCCACTGAGACGGAGAAGCCAACTCGCCAGGAATGTTGTCAAATATTACCGCCGAGATGTTAGGTTGGGTTAGGTTAGGTTATATTACGTTATTGATGTATATAAAGGTCCCACGGAGACGTAGAGGCCAACTCGCCAGGAATGTTGTCAAATATTCCCGCCGAGATGATAGGTTGGGTTAGGTTAGGTTAAATTTCGATATTGATGTATATGAAGGTCAACCGGAGACGTAGAGGCCAACTCGCCAGGAATGTTGTCAAATATTACCGCCGAGATGATAGGTTGGGTTAGGTTAGGTTATATTTCGTCATTGATGTATATGAAGGTCCCACGGAGACGTAGAGGCCAACAAGTAAGGAATGTGGTCAAATATTACCGCCGAGATGTTAGGTTGGGTTAGGTTAGGTTATATTACGTTATAGATGTATATAAAGGTCCCACGGAGACGTAGAGGCCAGCAAGCCAGGAATGTGGTCAAATATTACCGCCGAGATGTTAGATTGGGTTAGGTTATGTTATATTACGTTACTGATGTATATAAAGATGCCGCGGAGACGTAGAGGCCAACTCGCCAGGAATGTTGTCAAATATTCCCGCCGAGATGATAGGTTGGGTTAGGTTAGGTTAAATTTCGTTATTGATGTATATGAAGCTCAATCGGAGACGTAGAGGCCAACTCGCCAGGAATGTTGTCAAATATTACCGCCGAGATGATAGGTTGGGTTAGGTGAGGTTATATTACGTTATTGCTGTATATGAAGGTCAAACGGAGACCTAGAGGCCAAATCGCCAGGAATGTTGTGAAATATTACCGCCGAGATGTTAGGTTGGGTTAGGTTAGGTTATATTACGTTATTGATGTATATAAAGGTCCCACGGAGACGTAGAGGCCAACTCGCCAGGAATGTTGTCAAATATTCCCGCCGAGATGATAGGTTGGGTTAGGTTAGGTTAAATTTCGTTCATGATGTATATGAAGGTCAACCGGAGACGTAGAGGCCAAATCGCCAGGAATGTTGTCAAATATTACCGCCGAGATGATAGGTTGGGTTAGGTTAGGTTGTATTATATTATTGATGTATATGAAGGACAAACGGAGACCTAGAGGCCAACTCGGCAGGAATGTTGTGAAATATTACCGCCGAGATGTTAGGTTGGGTTAGGTTAGGTTATATTACGTAATTGATGCATATAAAGGTCCCACGGAGACGGAGAAGCCAATTCGCCAGGAATGATGTCAAACATTACCGCCGGGATGTTAGGTTGGGTTAGGTTAGGTTATATTACGTTATTGATGTATATAAAGGTCCCACGGAGACGTAGAGGCCAACTCGCCAGGTATGTTTTCAAATATTACCGCCGAGATGTTAGGTTGGTTTGGGTTAGGTTATATTACGTTATTGATGTATATGAAGGTCTCACGGAGACGTAGAGGCCAACTCGCCAGGAATGTTGTCAAATATTCCCGCCGAGATGATAGGTTGGGTTAGGTTAGGTTAAATTTCGTTCATGATGTATATGAAGGTCAAACGGAGACCTAGAGTCCAATTCGCCAGGAATGTTGTGAAATATTACCGCCGAGATGTTAGGTTGGGTTAGGTTAGGTTGTATTACGTTATTAATGTATATAAAGGTCCCACGGAGACGCAGAGGCCAGCAAGCCAGGAATGTGGTCAAATATTACCGCCGAGATGTTAGATTGGGTTAGGTTATGTTATATTACGTTACTGATGTATATAAAGATGCCGCGGAGACGTAGAGGCCAACTCGCCAGGAATGTTGTCAAATATTCCCGCCGAGATGATAGGTTGGGTTAGGTTAGGTTAAATTTCGTTATTGATGTATATGAAGGTCAATCGGAGACGTAGAGGCCAACTCGCCAGGAATGTTGTCAAATATTACCGCCGAGATGTTAGATTGGATTAGGTTATGTTATATTACGTTATTGATGTATATAAAGGTCCCACGGAGACCTAGAGGCCAACTCGCCAGGAATGATGTCAAACATTACCGCCGGAATGTTAGGTTGGGTTAGGTTAGGTTATATTACGTTATTGATGTATATAAAGGTGCCACGGAGACGTAGAGGCCAACACGCAAGTTATGTTGTCGAATATTACCGCCGAGATGTTAGGTTGGGTTAGGGTAGGTTGTATTACGTTATTGATGTATATAAATGTCCCACGGAGACGTAGAGGCCAACAAGCCAAGAATGTGGTCAAATATTACCGCCGAGATGTTAGATTGGGTTAGGTTATGTTATATTACGTTATCGATGTATATAAAGATGCCACGGAGACGTAGAGGCCAACTCGCCAGGTATGTTTCCAAATATTACCGCCGAGATGATAGGTTGGGTTAGGTTAGGTTATATTTCGTCATTGATGTATATGAAGGTCCCACGGAGACGTAGAGGCCAACAAGTAAGGAATGTGGTCAAATATTACCGCCGAGATGTTAGGTTGGGTTAGGTTAGGTTATATTACGTTATAGATGTATATAAAGGTCCCACGGAGACGTAGAGGCCAGCAAGCCAGGAATGTGGTCAAATATTACCGCCGAGATGTTAGGTTGGGTTAGGTTAGGTTATATTACGTTATTGATGTATATAAAGGTCCCACGGAGACGGAGAAGCCAACTCGCCAGGAATGATGTCAAACATTACCGCCGGGATGTTAGGTTGGGTTAGGTTAGGCTATATTACGTTATTGATGTATATAAAGGTCCCACGGAGACGTAGAGGCCAACTCGCCAGGTATGTTTTCAAATATTACCGCCGAGATGTTAGGTTGGTTTGGGTTAGGTTATATTACGTTATTGATGTATATGAAGGTCCCACGGAGACGTAGAGGCCAACTCGCCAGGAATGTTGTCAAATATTACCGCCGAGATGATAGGTTGGGTTTGGTTAGGTTATATTACGTTATTGCTGTATATGAGGGTCAAACGGAGACCTAGAGGCCAACTCGCCAGGAATGTTGTGAAATATTACCGCCGAGATGTTAGGTTGGGTTAGGTTAGGTTGTATTACGTTATTGATGTATATAAAGGTCCCACGGAGACGTAGAGGCCAGCAAGCCAGGAATGTGGTCAAATATTACCGCCGAGATGTTAGATTGGGTTAGGTTATGTTATATTACGTTACTGATGTATATAAAGATGCCGCGGAGACGTAGAGGCCAACTCGCCAGGAATGGTGTCAAATATTCCCGCCGAGATGATAGGTTGGGTTAGGTTAGGTTAAATTTCGTTATTGATGTACATGAAGGTCAATCGGAGACGTAGAGGCCAACTCGCCAGGAATGTTGTCAAATATCACCGCCGAGATGTTAGGTTGGGTTAGGTTAGGTTATATTACGTTCTTGATGTATATAAAGGTCCCACGGAGACGGAGAAGCCAACTAGCCAGGAATGATGTCAAACATTACCGCCGGGATGTTAGGTTGGGTTAGGTTAGGTTATATTACGTTATTGATGTATATAAAGTTCCCACGGAGGCGGAGAAGCCAACTCGCTAGGAATGTTGTCAAATATTACCGCCGAAATGTTAGGTTGGGTTAGGTTAGGTTATATTACGTTATTGATGTATATGAAGGTCCCACGGAGACGTAGAGGCCAGCAAGCCAGGAATGTGGTCAAATATTACCGCCGAGATGTTAGATTGGGTTAGGTTATGTTATATTACGTTACTGATGTATATAAAGGTCCCACGGAGACGTAGAGGCCAACTCGCCAGGTATGTTTTCAAATATTACCGCCGAGATGTTAGGTTGGTTTGGGTTAGGTTATATTACGTTATTGATGTATATGAAGGTCCCACGGAGACGAAGAGGCCAACTCGCCAGGAATGTTGTCAAATATTACCGCCGAGATGATAGGTTGGGTTAGGTGAGGTTATATTACGTTATTGCTGTATATGAAGGTCAAACGGAGACCTAGAGGCCAAATCGCCAGGAATGTTGTGAAATATTACCGCCGAGATGTTAGGTTGGGTTAGGTTAGGTTATATTACGTTATTGATGTATATAAAGGTCCCACGGAGACGGAGAAGCCAATTCGCCAGGAATGATGTCAAACATTACCGCCGGGATGTTAGGTTGGGTTAGGTTAGGTTATATTACGTTATTGATGTATATAAAGGTCCCACGGAGACGTAGAGGCCAACTCGCCAGGTACGTTTTCAAATATTACCGCCGAGATGTTAGGTTGGTTTGGGTTAGGTTATATTACGTTATTGATGTATATGAAGGTCTCACGGAGACGTAGAGGCCAACTCGCCAGGAATGTTGTCAAATATTCCCGCCGAGATGATAGGTTGGGTTAGGTTAGGTTAAATTCCGTTCATGATGTATATGAAGGTCAAACGGAGACCTAGAGTCCAATTCGCCAGGAATGTTGTGAAATATTACCGCCGAGATGTTAGGTTGGGTTAGGTTAGGTTGTATTACGTTATTAATGTATATAAAGGTCCCACGGAGACGCAGAGGCCAGCAAGCCAGGAATGTGGTCAAATATTACCGCCGAGATGTTAGATTGGGTTAGGTTATGTTATATTACGTTACTGATGTATATAAAGATGCCGCGGAGACGTAGAGGCCAACTCGCCAGGAATGTTGTCAAATATTCCCGCCGAGATGATAGGTTGGGTTAGGTTAGGTTAAATTTCGTTATTGATGTATATGAAGGTCAATCGGAGACGTAGAGGCCAACTCGCCAGGAATGTTGTCAAATATTACCGCCGAGATGTTAGATTGGATTAGGTTATGTTATATTACGTTATTGATGTATATAAAGGTCCCACGGAGACCTAGAGGCCAACTCGCCAGGAATGATGTCAAACATTACCGCCGGGATGTTAGGTTGGGTTAGGTTAGGTTATATTACGTTATTGATGTATATAAAGGTGCCACGGAGACGTAGAGGCCAACACGCAAGTTATGTTGTCGAATATTACCGCCGAGATGTTAGGTTGGGTTAGGGTAGGTTGTATTACGTTATTGATGTATATAAATGTCCCACGGAGACGTAGAGGCCAACAAGCCAAGAATGTGGTCAAATATTACCGCCGAGATGTTAGATTGGGTTAGGTTATGTTATATTACGTTATCGATGTATATAAAGATGCCACGGAGACGTAGAGGCCAACTCGCCAGGTATGTTTCCAAATATTACCGCCGAGATGATAGGTTGGGTTAGGTTAGGTTATATTTCGTCATTGATGTATATGAAGGTCCCACGGAGACGTAGAGGCCAACAAGTAAGGAATGTGGTCAAATATTACCGCCGAGATGTTAGGTTGGGTTAGGTTAGGTTATATTACGTTATAGATGTATATAAAGGTCCCACGGAGACGTAGAGGCCAGCAAGCCAGGAATGTGGTCAAATATTACCGCCGAGATGTTAGGTTGGGTTAGGTTAGGTTATATTACGTTATTGATGTATATAAAGGTCCCACGGAGACGGAGAAGCCAACTCGCCAGGAATGATGTCAAACATTACCGCCGGGATGTTAGGTTGGGTTAGGTTAGGCTATATTACGTTATTGATGTATATAAAGGTCCCACGGAGACGTAGAGGCCAACTCGCCAGGTATGTTTTCAAATATTACCGCCGAGATGTTAGGTTGGTTTGGGTTAGGTTATATTACGTTATTGATGTATATGAAGGTCCCACGGAGACGTAGAGGCCAACTCGCCAGGAATGTTGTCAAATATTACCGCCGAGATGATAGGTTGGGTTTGGTTAGGTTATATTACGTTATTGCTGTATATGAGGGTCAAACGGAGACCTAGAGGCCAACTCGCCAGGAATGTTGTGAAATATTACCGCCGAGATGTTAGGTTGGGTTAGGTTAGGTTGTATTACGTTATTGATGTATATAAAGGTCCCACGGAGACGTAGAGGCCAGCAAGCCAGGAATGTGGTCAAATATTACCGCCGAGATGTTAGATTGGGTTAG
This sequence comes from Xylocopa violacea, assembly GCA_963969225.1. NCBI lineage: Eukaryota > Metazoa > Arthropoda > Insecta > Hymenoptera > Apidae > Xylocopa > Xylocopa violacea. The sequence continues at coordinate 814,897 of CAXAJV010000021.1, read as the reverse complement.
GTTATGTTATATTACGTTACTGATGTATATAAAGATGCCGCGGAGACGTAGAGGCCAACTCGCCAGGAATGTTGTCAAATATTCCCGCCGAGATGATAGGTTGGGTTAGGTTAGGTTAAATTTCGTTATTGATGTACATGAAGGTCAATCGGAGACGTAGAGGCCAACTCGCCAGGAATGTTGTCAAATATCACCGCCGAGATGTTAGGTTGGGTTAGGTTAGGTTATATTACGTTATTGATGTATATAAAGGTCCCACGGAGACGGAGAAGCCAACTAGCCAGGAATGATGTCAAACATTACCGCCGGGATGTTAGGTTGGGTTAGGTTAGGTTATATTACGTTATTGATGTATATAAAGTTCCCACGGAGGCGGAGAAGCCAACTCGCTAGGAATGTTGTCAAATATTACCGCCGAAATGTTAGGTTGGGTTAGGTTAGGTTATATTACGTTATTGATGTATATGAAGGTCCCACGGAGACGTAGAGGCCAGCAAGCCAGGAATGTGGTCAAATATTACCGCCGAGATGTTAGATTGGGTTAGGTTATGTTATATTACGTTATTGATGTATATAAAGGTCCCACGGAGACGTAGAGGCCAACTCGCCAGGAATGTTGTCAAATATTACCGCCGAGATGATAGGTTGGGTTAGGTTAGGTTATATTATATTATTGATGTATATGAAGGTCAAACGGAGACCTAGAGGCCAACTCGCCAGGAATGTTGTGAAATATTACCGCCGAGATGTTAGGTTGGGTTAGGTTAGGTTATATTACGTTATTGATGTATATAAAGGTCCCACGGAGACGGAGAAGCCAATTCGCCAGGAATGATGTCAAACATTACCGCCGGGATGTTAGGTTGGGTTAGGTTAGGTTATATTACGTTATAGATGTATATAAAGGTCCCACGGAGACGTAGAGGCCAGCAAGCCAGGAGTGTGGTCAAATATTACCGCCGAGATGTTAGATTGGGTTAGGTTATGTTATATTACGTTACTGATGTATATAAAGATGCCGCGGAGACGTAGAGGCCAACTCGCAAGGAATGTTGTCAAATATGCCCGCCGAGATGATAGGTTGGGTTAGGTTAGGTTAAATTTCGTTATTGATGTATATGAAGGTCAATCGGAGACGTAGATGCCAACTCGCCAGGTATGTTTTCAAATATTACCGCCGAGATGTTAGGTTGGTTTGGGTTAGGTTATATTACGTTATTGATGTATATGAAGGTCCCACGGAGACGTAGAGGCCAACTCGCCAGGAATGTTGTCAAATATTACCGCCGAGATGATAGGTTGGGTTTGGTTAGGTTATATTACGTTATTGCTGTATATGAGGGTCAAACGGAGACCTAGAGGCCAACTCGCCAGGAATGTTGTGAAATATTACCGCCGAGATGTTAGGTTGGGTTAGGTTAGGTTGTATTACGTTATTGATGTATATAAAGGTCCCACGGAGACGTAGAGGCCAGCAAGCCAGGAATGTGGTCAAATATTACCGCCGAGATGTTAGATTGGGTTAGGTTATGTTATATTACGTTACTGATGTATATAAAGATGCCGCGGAGACGTAGAGGCCAACTCGCCAGGAATGTTGTCAAATATTCCCGCCGAGATGATAGGTTGGGTTAGGTTAGGTTAAATTTCGTTATTGATGTATATGAAGGTCAATCGGAGACGTAGAGGCCAACTCGCCAGGAATGTTGTCAAATATCACCGCCGAGATGTTAGATTGGATTAGGTTATGTTATATTACGTTATTGATGTATATAAAGGTCCCACGGAGACGTAGAGGCCAACTCGCCAGGTATGTTGTCAAATATTACCGCCGAGATGACAGGTTGGGTTAGGTTAGGTTATATTACGTTATTGATGTATATGAAGGTCAAACGGAGACCTAGAGGCCAACTCTCCAGGTATGTTTTCAAATATTACCGCCGATATGTTAGGTTGGTTTGGGTTAGGTTATATTACGTTATTGATGTATATGAAGGTCCCACGGAGACGTAGAGGCCAACTCGCCAGGAATGTTGTCAAATATTACCGCCGAGATGATAGGTTGGGTTAGGTTAGGTTAAATTTCGTTATTAATGTATATGAAGGTCAATCGGAGACGTAGAGGCCAACTCGCCAGGAATGTTGTCAAATATTACCGCCGGGATAATAGGTTGGTTTAGGTTAGGTTATATTACGTTATTGATGTATATGAAGGTCAAACGGAGACCTAGAGGCCAACTCGCCAGGAATGTTGTGAAATATTACCGCCGAGATGTTAGGTTGGGTTAGGTTAGGTTATATTACGTTATTGATGTATATAAAGGTCCCACGGAGACGGAGAAGCCAACTCGCCAGGAATGATGTCAAACATTACCGCCGGGATGTTAGGTTGGGTTAGGTTAGGTTATATTACGTTATTGATGTATATAAAGTTCCCACGGAGGCGGAGAAGCCAACTCGCTAGGAATGTTGTCAAATATTACCGCCGAAATGTTAGGTTGGGTTAGGTTAGGTTATATTACGTTATTGATGTATATGAAGGTCCCACGCCGACGTAGAGGCCAGCAAGCCAGGAATGTGGTCAAATATTACCGCCGAGATGTTAGATTGGGTTAGGTTATGTTATATTACGTTATCGATGTATATAAAGATGCCACGGAGACGTAGAGGCCAACTCGCCAGGTATGTTTTCAAATATTACCGCCGAGATGTTAGGTTGGTTTGGGTTAGGTTATATTACGTTATTGATGTATATGAAGGCCCCACGGAGACGTAGTGGCCAACTCGCCAGGAATGTTGTCAAATATTACCGCCGAGATGATAGGTTGGGTTTGGTTAGGTTATATTACGTTATTGCTGTATATGAGGGTCAAACGGAGACCTAGAGGCCAACTCGCCAGGAATGTTGTGAAATATTACCGCCGAGATGTTAGGTTGGGTTAGGTTACGTTGTATTACGTTATTGATATATTTGAAGGTCCACGGAGACGTAGAGGCCAGCAAGCCAGGAATGTGGTCAAATATTACCGCCGAGATGTTAGATTGGGTTAGGTTATGTTATATTACGTTATTGATGTATATAAAGCTCCCACGGAGACGTAGAGGCCAACTCGCCAGGTATGTTTTCAAATATTACCGCCGAGATGTTAGGTTGGTTTGGGTTAGGTTATTTTACGTTTTTGATGTATATGAAGGTCCCACGGAGACGTAGAGGCCAACTCGCCAGGAATGTTGTCAAATATTACCGCCGAGATGATAGGTTGGGTTAGGTTAGGTTAAATTTCGTTATTGATGTATATGAAGGTCAATCGGAGACGTAGAGGCCAACTCGCCAGGAATGTTGTGAAATATTACCGCCGAGATGTTAGGTTGGGTTAGGTTAGGTTATATTACGTTATTGATGTATATAAAGGTCCCACGGAGACGGAGAAGCCAACTCGCCAGGAATGATGTCAAATATTACCGCCGGGATGTTATGTTGGGTTAGGTTAGGTTATATTACGTTATTGATGTATATAAAGGTCCCACGGAGACGGAGAAGCCAACTCGCTAGGAATGTTGTCAAATATTACCGCCGAAATGTTAGGTTGGGTTAGGTTAGGTTATATTACCTTATTGATGTATATGAAGGTCCCACGGAGACGTAGAGGCCAGCAAGCCAGGAATGTGGTCAAATATTACCGCCGAGATGTTAGATTGGGTTAGGTTATGTTATATTACGTTATCGATGTATATAAAGATGCCACGGAGACGTAGAGGCCAACTCGCCAGGTATGTTTTAAAATATTACCGCCGACATGATAGGTTGGGTTAGGTTAGGTTATATTTCGTTATTGATTTATATGAAGGTCCCACGGAGACGTAGAGGCCAACAAGCCAGGAATGTGGTCAAATATTACCGCCGAGATGTTAGATTGGGTTAGGTTATGTTATATTACGTTATTGATGTATATAAAGGTCCCACGGAGACGAAGAGGCCAACTCGACAGGTATGTTTTCAAATATTACCGCCGAGATGTTAGGTTGGGTTAGGTTAGGTTATATTACGTTATTGCTGTATATGAAGGTCAAACGGAGACCTAGAGGCCAAATCGCCAGGAATGTTGTGAAATATTACCGCCGAGATGTTAGGTTGGGTTAGGTTAGGTTAAATTTCGTTATTGATGTATATGAAGGTCAATCGGAGACGTAGAGGCCAACTCGCCAGGAATGTTGTCAAATATTATCGCCGAGATGATAGGTTGGGTTAGGTTAGGTTATATTACGTTATTCATGTATATGAAGGTCAAACGGAGACCTAGAGGCCAACTCGCCAGGAATGTTGTGAAATATTACCGCCGAGATGTTAGGTTGGGTTAGGTTAGGTTATATTACGTTATCGATGTATATAAAGGTCCCACGGAGACGGAGAAGCCAACTCGCTAGGAATGTTGTCAAATATTACCGCCGAGATGATAGGTTGGGTTAGGTTAGGTTATATTACGTTATTGATGTATATGAAGGTCCCACGGAGACGGAGAAGCCAACTCGCCAGGAATGATGTCAAATATTACCGCCGGGATGTTATGTTGGGTTAGGTTAGGTTATATTACGTTATTGATGTATATAAAGGTCCCACGGAGACGGAGAAGCCAACTCGCTAGGAATGTTGTCAAATATTACCGCCGAAATGTTAGGTTGGGTTAGGTTAGGTTATATTACCTTATTGATGTATATGAAGGTCCCACGGAGACGTAGAGGCCAGCAAGCCAGGAATGTGGTCAAATATTACCGCCGAGATGTTAGATTGGGTTAGGTTATGTTATATTACGTTACTGATGTATATAAAGATGCCGCGGAGACGTAGAGGCCAACTCGCCAGGAATGTTGTCAAATATTCCCGCCGAGATGATAGGTTGGGTTAGGTTAGGTTAAATTTCGTTATTGATGTATATGAAGGTCAATCGGAGACGCAGAGGCCAACTCGCCAGGAATGTTGTCAAATATTACCGCCGAGATGATAGGTTGGGTTAGGTTAGGTTATATTACGTTATTGATGTATATAAAGGTCCCACGGAGACGTAGAGGCTAACTCGCCAGGTATGTTTTCAAATATTACCGCCGAGATGTTAGGTTGGTTTGGGTTAGGTTATATTACGTTATTGATGTATATGAAGGTCTCACGGAGACGTAGAGGCCAACTCGCCAGGAATGTTGTCAAATATTCCCGCCGAGATGATAGGTTGGGTTAGGTTAGGTTAAATTTCGTTCATGATGTATATGAAGGTCAAACGGAGACCTAGAGTCCAATTCGCCAGGAATGTTGTGAAATATTACCGCCGAGATGTTAGGTTGGGTTAGGTTAGGTTGTATTACGTTATTAATGTATATAAAGGTCCCACGGAGACGCAGAGGCCAGCAAGCCAGGAATGTGGTCAAATATTACCGCCGAGATGTTAGATTGGGTTAGGTTATGTTATATTACGTTACTGATGTATATAAAGATGCCGCGGAGACGTAGAGGCCAACTCGCCAGGAATGTTGTCAAATATTCCCGCCGAGATGATAGGTTGGGTTAGGTTAGGTTAAATTTCGTTATTGATGTATATGAAGGTCAATCGGAGACGTAGAGGCCAACTCGCCAGGAATGTTGTCAAATATTACCGCCGAGATGTTAGATTGGATTAGGTTATGTTATATTACGTTATTGATGTATATAAAGGTCCCACGGAGACCTAGAGGCCAACTCGCCAGGAATGATGTCAAACATTACCGCCGGGATGTTAGGTTGGGTTAGGTTAGGTTATATTACGTTATTGATGTATATAAAGGTGCCACGGAGACGTAGAGGCCAACACGCAAGTTATGTTGTCGAATATTACCGCCGAGATGTTAGGTTGGGTTAGGGTAGGTTGTATTACGTTATTGATGTATATAAATGTCCCACGGAGACGTAGAGGCAAACAAGCCAAGAATGTGGTCAAATATTACCGCCGAGATGTTAGATTGGGTTAGGTTATGTTATATTACGTTATCGATGTCTATAAAGATGCCACGGAGACGTAGAGGCCAACTCGCCAGGTATGTTTCCAAATATTACCGCCGAGATGATAGGTTGTGCTAGGTTAGGTTATATTTCGTCATTGATGTATATGAAGGTCCCACGGAGACGTAGAGGCCAACAAGTAAGGAATGTGGTCAAATATTACCGCCGAGATGTTAGGTTGGGTTAGGTTAGGTTATATTACGTTATAGATGTATATAAAGGTCAATCGGAGACGTAGAGGCCAACTCGCCAGGAATGTTGTCAAATATCACGGCCGAGATGTTAGGTTGGGTTAGGTTAGGTTATATTACGTTATTGATGTATATAAAGGTCCCACGGAGACGGAGAAGCCAACTAGCCAGGAATGATGTCAAACATTACCGCCGGGATGTTAGGTTGGGTTAGGTTAGGTTATATTACGTTATTGATGTATATAAAGTTCCCACGGAGGCGGAGAAGCCAACTCGCTAGGAATGTTGTCAAATATTACCGCCGAAATGTTAGGTTGGGTTAGGTTAGGTTATATTACGTTATTGATGTATATGAAGGTCCCACGCCGACGTAGAGGCCAGCAAGCCAGGAATGTGGTCAAATATTACCGCCGAGATGTTAGATTGGGTTAGGTTATGTTATATTACGTTATCGATGTATATAAAGATGCCACGGAGACGTAGAGGCCAACTCGCCAGGTATGTTTTCAAATATTACCGCCGAGATGTTAGGTTGGTTTGGGTTAGGTTATATTACGTTATTGATGTATATGAAGGCCCCACGGAGACGTAGTGGCCAACTCGCCAGGAATGTTGTCAAATATTACCGCCGAGATGATAGGTTGGGTTTGGTTAGGTTATATTACGTTATTGCTGTATATGAGGGTCAAACGGAGACCTAGAGGCCAACTCGCCAGGAATGTTGTGAAATATTACCGCCGAGATGTTAGGTTGGGTTAGGTTACGTTGTATTACGTTATTGATGTATATAAAGGTCCCACGGAGACGTAGAGGCCAGCAAGCCAGGAATGTGGTCAAATATTACCGCCGAGATGTTAGATTGGGTTAGGTTATGTTATATTACGTTACTGATGTATATAAAGATGCCGCGGAGACGTAGAGGCCAACTCGCCAGGAATGTTGTCAAATATTCCCGCCGAGATGATAGGTTGGGTTAGGTTAGGTTAAATTTCGTTATTGATGTATATGAAGCTCAATCGGAGACGTAGAGGCCAACTCGCCAGGAATGTTGTCAAATATTACCGCCGAGATGTTAGATTGGATTAGTTTATGTTATATTACGTTATTGATGTATATAAAGGTCCCACGGAGACGTAGAGGCCAACAAGCCAGGAATATCGTCAAATATTACCGCCGAGATGATAGGTTGGGTTAGGTTAGGTTATATTACGTTATTGCTGTATATGAAGGTCAAACGGAGACCTAGAGGCCAAATCGCCAGGAATGTTATGAAATATTACCGCCGAGATGTTAGGTTGGGTTAGGTTAGGTTAAATTTCGTTATTGATGTATATGAAGGTCAATCGGAGACGTAGAGGCCAACTCGCCAGGAATGTTGTCAAATATTACCGCCGAGATGATAGGTTGGGTTAGGTTAGGTTATATTACGTAATTGATGTATATGAAGGTCAAACGGAGACCTAGAGGTCAACTCGCCAGGAATGTTGTGAAATATTACCGCCGAGATGTTAGGTTGGGTTAGGTTAGGTTATATGACGTTATCGATGTATATAAAGGTCCACGGATACGTAGAGGCCAGCAAGCCAGGAATGCGGTCAAATATTACCGCCGAGATGTTAGATTGGGTTAGGTTAGGTTATATTACGTTATTGATGTATTTGAAGGTCCACGGAGACGTAGAGGCCAGCAAGCCAGGAATGTGGTCAAATATTACCGCCGAGATGTTAGATTGGGTTAGGTTATGTTATATTACGTTATTGATGTATATAAAGCTCCCACGGAGACGTAGAGGCCAACTCGCCAGGTATGTTTTCAAATATTACCGCCGAGATGTTAGGTTGGTTTGGGTTAGGTTATTTTACGTTTTTGATGTATATGAAGGTCCCACGGAGACGTAGAGGCCAACTCGCCAGGAATGTTGTCAAATATTACCGCCGAGATGATAGGTTGGGTTAGGTTAGGTTAAATTTCGTTATTGATGTATATGAAGGTCAATCGGAGACGTAGAGGCCAACTCGCCAGGAATGTTGTGAAATATTACCGCCGAGATGTTAGGTTGGGTTAGGTTAGGTTATATTACGTTATTGATGTATATAAAGGTCCCACGGAGACGGAGAAGCCAACTCGCCAGGAATGATGTCAAATATTACCGCCGGGATGTTATGTTGGGTTAGGTTAGGTTATATTACGTTATTGATGTATATAAAGGTCCCACGGAGACGGAGAAGCCAACTCGCTAGGAATGTTGTCAAATATTACCGCCGAAATGTTAGGTTGGGTTAGGTTAGGTTATATTACCTTATTGATGTATATGAAGGTCCCACGGAGACGTAGAGGCCAGCAAGCCAGGAATGTGGTCAAATATTACCGCCGAGATGTTAGATTGGGTTAGGTTATGTTATATTACGTTATCGATGTATATAAAGATGCCACGGAGACGTAGAGGCCAACTCGCCAGGTATGTTTTAAAATATTACCGCCGACATGATAGGTTGGGTTAGGTTAGGTTATATTTCGTTATTGATTTATATGAAGGTCCCACGGAGACGTAGAGGCCAACAAGCCAGGAATGTGGTCAAATATTACCGCCGAGATGTTAGATTGGGTTAGGTTATGTTATATTACGTTATTGATGTATATAAAGGTCCCACGGAGACGAAGAGGCCAACTCGACAGGTATGTTTTCAAATATTACCGCCGAGATGTTAGGTTGGGTTAGGTTAGGTTATATTACGTTATTGCTGTATATGAAGGTCAAACGGAGACCTAGAGGCCAAATCGCCAGGAATGTTGTGAAATATTACCGCCGAGATGTTAGGTTGGGTTAGGTTAGGTTAAATTTCGTTATTGATGTATATGAAGGTCAATCGGAGACGTAGAGGCCAACTCGCCAGGAATGTTGTCAAATATTATCGCCGAGATGATAGGTTGGGTTAGGTTAGGTTATATTACGTTATTGATGTATATGAAGGTCAAACGGAGACCTAGAGGCCAACTCGCCAGGAATGTTGTGAAATATTACCGCCGAGATGTTAGGTTGGGTTAGGTTAGGTTATATTACGTTATCGATGTATATAAAGGTCCCACGGAGACGGAGAAGCCAACTCGCTAGGAATGTTGTCAAATATTACCGCCGAGATGATAGGTTGGGTTAGGTTAGGTTATATTACGTTATTGATGTATATGAAGGTCCCACGGAGACGGAGAAGCCAACTCGCCAGGAATGATGTCAAATATTACCGCCGGGATGTTATGTTGGGTTAGGTTAGGTTATATTACGTTATTGATGTATATAAAGGTCCCACGGAGACGGAGAAGCCAACTCGCTAGGAATGTTGTCAAATATTACCGCCGAAATGTTAGGTTGGGTTAGGTTAGGTTATATTACCTTATTGATGTATATGAAGGTCCCACGGAGACGTAGAGGCCAGCAAGCCAGGAATGTGGTCAAATATTACCGCCGAGATGTTAGATTGGGTTAGGTTATGTTATATTACGTTACTGATGTATATAAAGATGCCGCGGAGACGTAGAGGCCAACTCGCCAGGAATGTTGTCAAATATTCCCGCCGAGATGATAGGTTGGGTTAGGTTAGGTTAAATTTCGTTATTGATGTATATGAAGGTCAATCGGAGACGTAGAGGCCAACTCGCCAGGAATGTTGTCAAATATTACCGCCGAGATGATAGGTTGGGTTAGGTGAGGTTATATTACGTTATTGCTGTATATGAAGGTCAAACGGAGACCTAGAGGCCAAATCGCCAGGAATGTTGTGAAATATTACCGCCGAGATGTTAGGTTGGGTTAGGTTAGGTTATATTACGTTATTGATGTATATAAAGGTCCCACGGAGACGTAGAGGCCAACTCGCCAGGAATGTTGTCAAATATTCCCGCCGAGATGATAGGTTGGGTTAGGTTAGGTTAAATTTCGTTCATGATGTATATGAAGGTCAACCGGAGACGTAGAGGCCAACTCGCCAGGAATGTTGTCAAATATTACCGCCGAGATGATAGGTTGGGTTAGGTTAGGTTGTATTATATTATTGATGTATATGAAGGACAAACGGAGACCTAGAGGCCAACTCGGCAGGAATGTTGTGAAATATTACCGCCGAGATGTTAGGTTGGGTTAGGTTAGGTTATATTACGTTATTGATGTATATAAAGGTCCCACGGAGACGGAGAAGCCAATTCGCCAGGAATGATGTCAAACATTACCGCCGGGATGTTAGGTTGGGTTAGGTTAGGTTATATTACGTTATTGATGTATATAAAGGTCCCACGGAGACGTAGAGGCTAACTCGCCAGGTATGTTTTCAAATATTACCGCCGAGATGTTAGGTTGGTTTGGGTTAGGTTATATTACGTTATTGATGTATATGAAGGTCTCACGGAGACGTAGAGGCCAACTCGCCAGGAATGTTGTCAAATATTCCCGCCGAGATGATAGGTTGGGTTAGGTTAGGTTAAATTTCGTTCATGATGTATATGAAGGTCAAACGGAGACCTAGAGTCCAATTCGCCAGGAATGTTGTGAAATATTACCGCCGAGATGTTAGGTTGGGTTAGGTTAGGTTGTATTACGTTATTAATGTATATAAAGGTCCCACGGAGACGCAGAGGCCAGCAAGCCAGGAATGTGGTCAAATATTACCGCCGAGATGTTAGATTGGGTTAGGTTATGTTATATTACGTTACTGATGTATATAAAGATGCCGCGGAGACGTAGAGGCCAACTCGCCAGGAATGTTGTCAAATATTCCCGCCGAGATGATAGGTTGGGTTAGGTTAGGTTAAATTTCGTTATTGATGTATATGAAGGTCAATCGGAGACGTAGAGGCCAACTCGCCAGGAATGTTGTCAAATATTACCGCCGAGATGTTAGATTGGATTAGGTTATGTTATATTACGTTATTGATGTATATAAAGGTCCCACGGAGACCTAGAGGCCAACTCGCCAGGAATGATGTCAAACATTACCGCCGGGATGTTAGGTTGGGTTAGGTTAGGTTATATTACGTTATTGATGTATATAAAGGTGCCACGGAGACGTAGAGGCCAACACGCAAGTTATGTTGTCGAATATTACCGCCGAGATGTTAGGTTGGGTTAGGGTAGGTTGTATTACGTTATTGATGTATATAAATGTCCCACGGAGACGTAGAGGCAAACAAGCCAAGAATGTGGTCAAATATTACCGCCGAGATGTTAGATTGGGTTAGGTTATGTTATATTACGTTATCGATGTATATAAAGATGCCACGGAGACGTAGAGGCCAACTCGCCAGGTATGTTTCCAAATATTACCGCCGAGATGATAGGTTGGGCTAGGTTAGGTTATATTTCGTCATTGATGTATATGAAGGTCCCACGGAGACGTAGAGGCCAACAAGTAAGGAATGTGGTCAAATATTACCGCCGAGATGTTAGGTTGGGTTAGGTTAGGTTATATTACGTTATAGATGTATATAAAGGTCAATCGGAGACGTAGAGGCCAACTCGCCAGGAATGTTGTCAAATATCACCGCCGAGATGTTAGGTTGGGTTAGGTTAGGTTATATTACGTTATTGATGTATATAAAGGTCCCACGGAGACGGAGAAGCCAACTAGCCAGGAATGATGTCAAACATTACCGCCGGGATGTTAGGTTGGGTTAGGTTAGGTTATATTACGTTATTGATGTATATAAAGTTCCCACGGAGGCGGAGAAGCCAACTCGCTAGGAATGTTGTCAAATATTACCGCCGAAATGTTAGGTTGGGTTAGGTTAGGTTATATTACGTTATTGATGTATATGAAGGTCCCACGGAGACGTAGAGGCCAGCAAGCCAGGAATGTGGTCAAATATTACCGCCGAGATGTTAGATTGGGTTAGGTTATGTTATATTACGTTACTGATGTATATAAAGGTCCCACGGAGACGTAGAGGCCAACTCGCCAGGTATGTTTTCAAATATTACCGCCGAGATGTTAGGTTGGTTTGGGTTAGGTTATATTACGTTATTGATGTATATGAAGGTCCCACGGAGACGAAGAGGCCAACTCGCCAGGAATGTTGTCAAATATTACCGCCGAGATGATAGGTTGGGTTAGGTGAGGTTATATTACGTTATTGCTGTATATGAAGGTCAAACGGAGACCTAGAGGCCAAATCGCCAGGAATGTTGTGAAATATTACCGCCGAGATGTTAGGTTGGGTTAGGTTAGGTTATATTACGTTATTGATGTATATAAAGGTCCCACGGAGACGGAGAAGCCAATTCGCCAGGAATGATGTCAAACATTACCGCCGGGATGTTAGGTTGGGTTAGGTTAGGTTATATTACGTTATTGATGTATATAAAGGTCCCACGGAGACGTAGAGGCCAACTCGCCAGGTATGTTTTCAAATATTACCGCCGAGATGTTAGGTTGGTTTGGGTTAGGTTATATTACGTTATTGATGTATATGAAGGTCTCACGGAGACGTAGAGGCCAACTCGCCAGGAATGTTGTCAAATATTCCCGCCGAGATGATAGGTTGGGTTAGGTTAGGTTAAATTTCGTTCATGATGTATATGAAGGTCAAACGGAGACCTAGAGTCCAATTCGCCAGGAATGTTGTGAAATATTACCGCCGAGATGTTAGGTTGGGTTAGGTTAGGTTGTATTACGTTATTAATGTATATAAAGTTCCCACGGAGACGCAGAGGCCAGCAAGCCAGGAATGTGGTCAAATATTACCGCCGAGATGTTAGATTGGGTTAGGTTATGTTATATTACGTTACTGATGTATATAAAGATGCCGCGGAGACGTAGAGGCCAACTCGCCAGGAATGTTGTCAAATATTCCCGCCGAGATGATAGGTTGGGTTAGGTTAGGTTAAATTTCGTTATTGATGTATATGAAGGTCAATCGGAGACGGAGAAGCCAACTCGCTAGGAATGTTGTCAAATATTACCGCCGAAATGTTAGGTTGGGTTAGGTTAGGTTATATTACCTTATTGATGTATATGAAGGTCCCACGGAGACGTAGAGGCCAGCAAGCCAGGAATGTGGTCAAATATTACCGCCGAGATGTTAGATTGGGTTAGGTTATGTTATATTACGTTACTGATGTATATAAAGATGCCGCGGAGACGTAGAGGCCAACTCGCCAGGAATGTTGTCAAATATTCCCGCCGAGATGATAGGTTGGGTTAGGTTAGGTTAAATTTCGTTATTGATGTATATGAAGGTCAATCGGAGACGTAGAGGCCAACTCGCCAGGAATGTTGTCAAATATTACCGCCGAGATGATAGGTTGGGTTAGGTGAGGTTATATTACGTTATTGCTGTATATGAAGGTCAAACGGAGACCTAGAGGCCAAATCGCCAGGAATGTTGTGAAATATTACCGCCGAGATGTTAGGTTGGGTTAGGTTAGGTTATATTACGTTATTGATGTATATAAAGGTCCCACGGAGACGTAGAGGCCAACTCGCCAGGAATGTTGTCAAATATTCCCGCCGAGATGATAGGTTGGGTTAGGTTAGGTTAAATTTCGTTCATGATGTATATGAAGGTCAACCGGAGACGTAGAGGCCAACTCGCCAGGAATGTTGTCAAATATTACCGCCGAGATGATAGGTTGGGTTAGGTTAGGTTGTATTATATTATTGATGTATATGAAGGACAAACGGAGACCTAGAGGCCAACTCGGCAGGAATGTTGTGAAATATTACCGCCGAGATGTTAGGTTGGGTTAGGTTAGGTTATATTACGTTATTGATGTATATAAAGGTCCCACGGAGACGGAGAAGCCAATTCGCCAGGAATGATGTCAAACATTACCGCCGGGATGTTAGGTTGGGTTAGGTTAGGTTATATTACGTTATTGATGTATATAAAGGTCCCACGGAGACGTAGAGGCTAACTCGCCAGGTATGTTTTCAAATATTACCGCCGAGATGTTAGGTTGGTTTGGGTTAGGTTATATTACGTTATTGATGTATATGAAGGTCTCACGGAGACGTAGAGGCCAACTCGCCAGGAATGTTGTCAAATATTCCCGCCGAGATGATAGGTTGGGTTAGGTTAGGTTAAATTTCGTTCATGATGTATATGAAGGTCAAACGGAGACCTAGAGTCCAATTCGCCAGGAATGTTGTGAAATATTACCGCCGAGATGTTAGGTTGGGTTAGGTTAGGTTGTATTACGTTATTAATGTATATAAAGGTCCCACGGAGACGCAGAGGCCAGCAAGCCAGGAATGTGGTCAAATATTACCGCCGAGATGTTAGATTGGGTTAGGTTATGTTATATTACGTTACTGATGTATATAAAGATGCCGCGGAGACGTAGAGGCCAACTCGCCAGGAATGTTGTCAAATATTCCCGCCGAGATGATAGGTTGGGTTAGGTTAGGTTAAATTTCGTTATTGATGTATATGAAGGTCAATCGGAGACGTAGAGGCCAACTCGCCAGGAATGTTGTCAAATATCACCGCCGAGATGTTAGGTTGGGTTAGGTTAGGTTATATTACGTTATTGATGTATATAAAGGTCCCACGGAGACGGAGAAGCCAACTAGCCAGGAATGATGTCAAACATTACCGCCGGGATGTTAGGTTGGGTTAGGTTAGGTTATATTACGTTATTGATGTATATAAAGTTCCCACGGAGGCGGAGAAGCCAACTCGCTAGGAATGTTGTCAAATATTACCGCCGAAATGTTAGGTTGGGTTAGGTTAGGTTATATTACGTTATTGATGTATATGAAGGTCCCACGGAGACGTAGAGGCCAGCAAGCCAGGAATGTGGTCAAATATTACCGCCGAGATGTTAGATTGGGTTAGGTTATGTTATATTACGTTACTGATGTATATAAAGGTCCCACGGAGACGTAGAGGCCAACTCGCCAGGTATGTTTTCAAATATTACCGCCGAGATGTTAGGTTGGGTTAGGTTAGGTTATATTACGTTATAGATGTATATAAAGGTCCCACGGAGACGTAGAGGCCAGCAAGCCAGGAATGTGGTCAAATATTACCGCCGAGATGTTAGGTTGGGTTAGGTTAGGTTATATTACGTTATTGATGTATATAAAGGTCCCACGGAGACGGAGAAGCCAATTCGCCAGGAATGATGTCAAACATTACCGCCGGGATGTTAGGTTGGGTTAGGTTAGGTTATATTACGTTATTGATGTATATAAAGGTCCCACGGAGACGTAGAGGCTAACTCGCCAGGTATGTTTTCAAATATTACCGCCGAGATGTTAGGTTGGTTTGGGTTAGGTTATATTACGTTATTGATGTATATGAAGGTCTCACGGAGACGTAGAGGCCAACTCGCCAGGAATGTTGTCAAATATTCCCGCCGAGATGATAGGTTGGGTTAGGTTAGGTTAAATTTCGTTCATGATGTATATGAAGGTCAAACGGAGACCTAGAGTCCAATTCGCCAGGAATGTTGTGAAATATTACCGCCGAGATGTTAGGTTGGGTTAGGTTAGGTTGTATTACGTTATTAATGTATATAAAGGTCCCACGGAGACGCAGAGGCCAGCAAGCCAGGAATGTGGTCAAATATTACCGCCGAGATGTTAGATTGGGTTAGGTTATGTTATATTACGTTACTGATGTATATAAAGATGCCGCGGAGACGTAGAGGCCAACTCGCCAGGAATGTTGTCAAATATTCCCGCCGAGATGATAGGTTGGGTTAGGTTAGGTTAAATTTCGTTATTGATGTATATGAAGGTCAATCGGAGACGTAGAGGCCAACTCGCCAGGAATGTTGTCAAATATTACCGCCGAGATGTTAGATTGGATTAGGTTATGTTATATTACGTTATTGATGTATATAAAGGTCCCACGGAGACCTAGAGGCCAACACGCAAGTTATGTTGTCGAATATTACCGCCGAGATGTTAGGTTGGGTTAGGGTAGGTTGTATTACGTTATTGATGTATATAAATGTCCCACGGAGACGTAGAGGCAAACAAGCCAAGAATGTGGTCAAATATTACCGCCGAGATGTTAGATTGGGTTAGGTTATGTTATATTACGTTATCGATGTATATAAAGATGCCACGGAGACGTAGAGGCCAACTCGCCAGGTATGTTTCCAAATATTACCGCCGAGATGATAGGTTGGGCTAGGTTAGGTTATATTTCGTCATTGATGTATATGAAGGTCCCACGGAGACGTAGAGGCCAACAAGTAAGGAATGTGGTCAAATATTACCGCCGAGATGTTAGGTTGGGTTAGGTTAGGTTATATTACGTTATAGATGTATATAAAGGTCAATCGGAGACGTAGAGGCCAACTCGCCAGGAATGTTGTCAAATATCACCGCCGAGATGTTAGGTTGGGTTAGGTTAGGTTATATTACGTTATTGATGTATATAAAGGTCCCACGGAGACGGAGAAGCCAACTAGCCAGGAATGATGTCAAACATTACCGCCGGGATGTTAGGTTGGGTTAGGTTAGGTTATATTACGTTATTGATGTATATAAAGTTCCCACGGAGGCGGAGAAGCCAACTCGCTAGGAATGTTGTCAAATATTACCGCCGAAATGTTAGGTTGGGTTAGGTTAGGTTATATTACGTTATTGATGTATATGAAGGTCCCACGGAGACGTAGAGGCCAGCAAGCCAGGAATGTGGTCAAATATTACCGCCGAGATGTTAGATTGGGTTAGGTTATGTTATATTACGTTACTGATGTATATAAAGGTCCCACGGAGACGTAGAGGCCAACTCGCCAGGTATGTTTTCAAATATTACCGCCGAGATGTTAGGTTGGTTTGGGTTAGGTTATATTACGTTATTGATGTATATGAAGGTCCCACGGAGACGAAGAGGCCAACTCGCCAGGAATGTTGTCAAATATTACCGCCGAGATGATAGGTTGGGTTAGGTGAGGTTATATTACGTTATTGCTGTATATGAAGGTCAAACGGAGACCTAGAGGCCAAATCGCCAGGAATGTTGTGAAATATTACCGCCGAGATGTTAGGTTGGGTTAGGTTAGGTTATATTACGTTATTGATGTATATAAAGGTCCCACGGAGACGGAGAAGCCAATTCGCCAGGAATGATGTCAAACATTACCGCCGGGATGTTAGGTTGGGTTAGGTTAGGTTATATTACGTTATTGATGTATATAAAGGTCCCACGGAGACGTAGAGGCCAACTCGCCAGGTATGTTTTCAAATATTACCGCCGAGATGTTAGGTTGGTTTGGGTTAGGTTATATTACGTTATTGATGTATATGAAGGTCTCACGGAGACGTAGAGGCCAACTCGCCAGGAATGTTGTCAAATATTCCCGCCGAGATGATAGGTTGGGTTAGGTTAGGTTAAATTTCGTTCATGATGTATATGAAGGTCAAACGGAGACCTAGAGTCCAATTCGCCAGGAATGTTGTGAAATATTACCGCCGAGATGTTAGGTTGGGTTAGGTTAGGTTGTATTACGTTATTAATGTATATAAAGTTCCCACGGAGACGCAGAGGCCAGCAAGCCAGGAATGTGGTCAAATATTACCGCCGAGATGTTAGATTGGGTCAGGTTATGTTATATTACGTTACTGATGTATATAAAGATGCCGCGGAGACGTAGAGGCCAACTCGCCAGGAATGTTGTCAAATATTCCCGCCGAGATGATAGGTTGGGTTAGGTTAGGTTAAATTTCGTTATTGATGTATATGAAGGTCAATCGGAGACGTAGAGGCCAACTCGCCAGGAATGTTGTCAAATATTACCGCCGAGATGTTAGATTGGATTAGGTTATGTTATATTACGTTATTGATGTATATAAAGGTCCCACGGAGACCTAGAGGCCAACTCGCCAGGAATGATGTCAAACATTACCGCCGGGATGTTAGGTTGGGTTAGGTTAGGTTATATTACGTTATTGATGTATATAAAGGTGCCACGGAGACGTAGAGGCCAACACGCAAGTTATGTTGTCGAATATTACCGCCGAGATGTTAGGTTGGGTTAGGGTAGGTTGTATTACGTTATTGATGTATATAAATGTCCCACGGAGACGTAGAGGCCAACAAGCCAAGAATGTGGTCAAATATTACCGCCGAGATGTTAGATTGGGTTAGGTTATGTTATATTACGTTATCGATGTATATAAAGATGCCACGGAGACGTAGAGGCCAACTCGCCAGGTATGTTTCCAAATATTACCGCCGAGATGATAGGTTGGGTTAGGTTAGGTTATATTTCGTCATTGATGTATATGAAGGTCCCACGGAGACGTAGAGGCCAACAAGTAAGGAATGTGGTCAAATATTACCGCCGAGATGTTAGGTTGGGTTAGGTTAGGTTATATTACGTTATAGATGTATATAAAGGTCCCACGGAGACGTAGAGGCCAGCAAGCCAGGAATGTGGTCAAATATTACCGCCGAGATGTTAGGTTGGGTTAGGTTAGGTTATATTACGTTATTGATGTATATAAAGGTCCCACGGAGACGTAGAGGCCAACTCGCCAGGAATGTTGTCAAATATTCCCGCCGAGATGATAGGTTGGGTTAGGTTAGGTTAAATTTCGTTCATGATGTATATGAAGGTCAACCGGAGACGTAGAGGCCAACTCGCCAGGAATGTTGTCAAATATTACCGCCGAGATGATAGGTTGGGTTAGGTTAGGTTGTATTATATTATTGATGTATATGAAGGACAAACGGAGACCTAGAGGCCAACTCGGCAGGAATGTTGTAAAATATTACCGCCGAGATGTTAGGTTGGGTTAGGTTAGGTTATATTACGTTATTGATGTATATAAAGGTCCCACGGAGACGGAGAAGCCAATTCGCCAGGAATGATGTCAAACATTACCGCCGGGATGTTAGGTTGGGTTAGGTTAGGTTATATTACGTTATTGATGTATATAAAGGTCCCACGGAGACGTAGAGGCTAACTCGCCAGGTATGTTTTCAAATATTACCGCCGAGATGTTAGGTTGGTTTGGGTTAGGTTATATTACGTTATTGATGTATATGAAGGTCTCACGGAGACGTAGAGGCCAACTCGCCAGGAATGTTGTCAAATATTCCCGCCGAGATGATAGGTTGGGTTAGGTTAGGTTAAATTTCGTTCATGATGTATATGAAGGTCAAACGGAGACCTAGAGTCCAATTCGCCAGGAATGTTGTGAAATATTACCGCCGAGATGTTAGGTTGGGTTAGGTTAGGTTGTATTACGTTATTAATGTATATAAAGGTCCCACGGAGACGCAGAGGCCAGCAAGCCAGGAATGTGGTCAAATATTACCGCCGAGATGTTAGATTGGGTTAGGTTATGTTATATTACGTTACTGATGTATATAAAGATGCCGCGGAGACGTAGAGGCCAACTCGCCAGGAATGTTGTCAAATATTCCCGCCGAGATGATAGGTTGGGTTAGGTTAGGTTAAATTTCGTTATTGATGTATATGAAGGTCAATCGGAGACGTAGAGGCCAACTCGCCAGGAATGTTGTCAAATATTACCGCCGAGATGTTAGATTGGATTAGGTTATGTTATATTACGTTATTGATGTATATAAAGGTCCCACGGAGACCTAGAGGCCAACACGCAAGTTATGTTGTCGAATATTACCGCCGAGATGTTAGGTTGGGTTAGGGTAGGTTGTATTACGTTATTGATGTATATAAATGTCCCACGGAGACGTAGAGGCAAACAAGCCAAGAATGTGGTCAAATATTACCGCCGAGATGTTAGATTGGGTTAGGTTATGTTATATTACGTTATCGATGTATATAAAGATGCCACGGAGACGTAGAGGCCAACTCGCCAGGTATGTTTCCAAATATTACCGCCGAGATGATAGGTTGGGCTAGGTTAGGTTATATTTCGTCATTGATGTATATGAAGGTCCCACGGAGACGTAGAGGCCAACAAGTAAGGAATGTGGTCAAATATTACCGCCGAGATGTTAGGTTGGGTTAGGTTAGGTTATATTACGTTATAGATGTATATAAAGGTCAATCGGAGACGTAGAGGCCAACTCGCCAGGAATGTTGTCAAATATCACCGCCGAGATGTTAGGTTGGGTTAGGTTAGGTTATATTACGTTATTGATGTATATAAAGGTCCCACGGAGACGGAGAAGCCAACTAGCCAGGAATGATGTCAAACATTACCGCCGGGATGTTAGGTTGGGTTAGGTTAGGTTATATTACGTTATTGATGTATATAAAGTTCCCACGGAGGCGGAGAAGCCAACTCGCTAGGAATGTTGTCAAATATTACCGCCGAAATGTTAGGTTGGGTTAGGTTAGGTTATATTACGTTATTGATGTATATGAAGGTCCCACGGAGACGTAGAGGCCAGCAAGCCAGGAATGTGGTCAAATATTACCGCCGAGATGTTAGATTGGGTTAGGTTATGTTATATTACGTTACTGATGTATATAAAGGTCCCACGGAGACGTAGAGGCCAACTCGCCAGGTATGTTTTCAAATATTACCGCCGAGATGTTAGGTTGGTTTGGGTTAGGTTATATTACGTTATTGATGTATATGAAGGTCCCACGGAGACGAAGAGGCCAACTCGCCAGGAATGTTGTCAAATATTACCGCCGAGATGATAGGTTGGGTTAGGTGAGGTTATATTACGTTATTGCTGTATATGAAGGTCAAACGGAGACCTAGAGGCCAAATCGCCAGGAATGTTGTGAAATATTACCGCCGAGATGTTAGGTTGGGTTAGGTTAGGTTATATTACGTTATTGATGTATATAAAGGTCCCACGGAGACGTAGAGGCCAACTCGCCAGGTATGTTTTCAAATATTACCGCCGAGATGTTAGGTTGGTTTGGGTTAGGTTATATTACGTTATTGATGTATATGAAGGTCTCACGGAGACGTAGAGGCCAACTCGCCAGGAATGTTGTCAAATATTCCCGCCGAGATGATAGGTTGGGTTAGGTTAGGTTAAATTTCGTTCATGATGTATATGAAGGTCAAACGGAGACCTAGAGTCCAATTCGCCAGGAATGTTGTGAAATATTACCGCCGAGATGTTAGGTTGGGTTAGGTTAGGTTGTATTACGTTATTAATGTATATAAAGTTCCCACGGAGACGCAGAGGCCAGCAAGCCAGGAATGTGGTCAAATATTACCGCCGAGATGTTAGATTGGGTTAGGTTATGTTATATTACGTTACTGATGTATATAAAGATGCCGCGGAGACGTAGAGGCCAACTCGCCAGGAATGTTGTCAAATATTCCCGCCGAGATGATAGGTTGGGTTAGGTTAGGTTAAATTTCGTTATTGATGTATATGAAGGTCAATCGGAGACGTAGAGGCCAACTCGCCAGGAATGTTGTCAAATATTACCGCCGAGATGTTAGATTGGATTAGGTTATGTTATATTACGTTATTGATGTATATAAAGGTCCCACGGAGACCTAGAGGCCAACTCGCCAGGAATGATGTCAAACATTACCGCCGGGATGTTAGGTTGGGTTAGGTTAGGTTATATTACGTTATTGATGTATATAAAGGTGCCACGGAGACGTAGAGGCCAACACGCAAGTTATGTTGTCGAATATTACCGCCGAGATGTTAGGTTGGGTTAGGGTAGGTTGTATTACGTTATTGATGTATATAAATGTCCCACGGAGACGTAGAGGCCAACAAGCCAAGAATGTGGTCAAATATTACCGCCGAGATGTTAGATTGGGTTAGGTTATGTTATATTACGTTATCGATGTATATAAAGATGCCACGGAGACGTAGAGGCCAACTCGCCAGGTATGTTTCCAAATATTACCGCCGAGATGATAGGTTGGGTTAGGTTAGGTTATATTTCGTCATTGATGTATATGAAGGTCCCACGGAGACGTAGAGGCCAACAAGTAAGGAATGTGGTCAAATATTACCGCCGAGATGTTAGGTTGGGTTAGGTTAGGTTATATTACGTTATAGATGTATATAAAGGTCCCACGGAGACGTAGAGGCCAGCAAGCCAGGAATGTGGTCAAATATTACCGCCGAGATGTTAGGTTGGGTTAGGTTAGGTTATATTACGTTATTGATGTATATAAAGGTCCCACGGAGACGGAGAAGCCAACTCGCCAGGAATGATGTCAAACATTACCGCCGGGATGTTAGGTTGGGTTAGGTTAGGCTATATTACGTTATTGATGTATATAAAGGTCCCACGGAGACGTAGAGGCCAACTCGCCAGGTATGTTTTCAAATATTACCGCCGAGATGTTAGGTTGGTTTGGGTTAGGTTATATTACGTTATTGATGTATATGAAGGTCCCACGGAGACGTAGAGGCCAACTCGCCAGGAATGTTGTCAAATATTACCGCCGAGATGATAGGTTGGGTTTGGTTAGGTTATATTACGTTATTGCTGTATATGAGGGTCAAACGGAGACCTAGAGGCCAACTCGCCAGGAATGTTGTGAAATATTACCGCCGAGATGTTAGGTTGGGTTAGGTTAGGTTGTATTACGTTATTGATGTATATAAAGGTCCCACGGAGACGTAGAGGCCAGCAAGCCAGGAATGTGGTCAAATATTACCGCCGAGATGTTAGATTGGGTTAGGTTATGTTATATTACGTTACTGATGTATATAAAGATGCCGCGGAGACGTAGAGGCCAACTCGCCAGGAATGTTGTCAAATATTCCCGCCGAGATGATAGGTTGGGTTAGGTTAGGTTAAATTTCGTTATTGATGTACATGAAGGTCAATCGGAGACGTAGAGGCCAACTCGCCAGGAATGTTGTCAAATATCACCGCCGAGATGTTAGGTTGGGTTAGGTTAGGTTATATTACGTTATTGATGTATATAAAGGTCCCACGGAGACGTAGAGGCCAGCAAGCCAGGAATGTGGTCAAATATTACCGCCGAGATGTTAGATTGGGTTAGGTTATGTTATATTACGTTACTGATGTATATAAAGATGCCGCGGAGACGTAGAGGCCAACTCGCCAGGAATGTTGTCAAATATTCCCGCCGAGATGATAGGTTGGGTTAGGTTAGGTTAAATTTCGTTATTGATGTACATGAAGGTCAATCGGAGACGTAGAGGCCAACTCGCCAGGAATGTTGTCAAATATCACCGCCGAGATGTTAGGTTGGGTTAGGTTAGGTTATATTACGTTATTGATGTATATAAAGGTCCCACGGAGACGGAGAAGCCAACTAGCCAGGAATGATGTCAAACATTACCGCCGGGATGTTAGGTTGGGTTAGGTTAGGTTATATTACGTTATTGATGTATATAAAGGTCCCACTGAGACGGAGAAGCCAACTCGGCAGGAATGTTGTCAAATATTACCGCCGAGATGTTAGGTTGGGTTAGGTTAGGTTATATTACGTTATTGATGTATATAAAGGTCCCACGGAGACGTAGAGGCCAACTCGCCAGGAATGTTGTCAAATATTACCGCCGAGATGATAGGTTGGGTTAGGTTAGGTTATATTATATTATTGATGTATATGAAGGTCAAACGGAGACCTAGAGGCCAACTCGCCAGGAATGTTGTGAAATATTACCGCCGAGATGTTAGGTTGGGTTAGGTTAGGTTATATTACGTTATTGATGTATATAAAGGTCCCACGGAGACGGAGAAGCCAATTCGCCAGGAATGTTGTGAAATATTACCGCCGAGATGTTAGGTTGGGTTAGGTTAGGTTGTATTACGTTATTGATGTATATAAAGGTCCCACGGAGACGTAGAGGCCAGCAAGCCAGGAATGTGGTCAAATATTACCGCCGAGATGTTAGATTGGGTTAGGTTATGTTATATTACGTTACTGATGTATATAAAGATGCCGCGGAGACGTAGAGGCCAACTCGCCAGGAATGTTGTCAAATATTCCCGCCGAGATGATAGGTTGGGTTAGGTTAGGTTAAATTTCGTTATTGATGTATATGAAGGTCAATCGGAGACGTAGAGGCCAACTCGCCAGGAATGTTGTCAAATATCACCGCCGAGATGTTAGATTGGATTAGGTTATGTTATATTACGTTATTGATGTATATAAAGGTCCCACGGAGACGTAGAGGCCAACTCGCCAGGTATGTTGTCAAATATTACCGCCGAGATGACAGGTTGGGTTAGGTTAGGTTATATTACGTTATTGATGTATATGAAGGTCAAACGGAGACCTAGAGGCCAACTCGCCAGGTATGTTTTCAAATATTACCGCCGATATGTTAGGTTGGTTTGGGTTAGGTTATATTACGTTATTGATGTATATGAAGGTCCCACGGAGACGTAGAGGCCAACTCGCCAGGAATGTTGTCAAATATTACCGCCGAGATGATAGGTTGGGTTAGGTTAGGTTAAATTTCGTTATTAATGTATATGAAGGTCAATCGGAGACGTAGAGGCCAACTCGCCAGGAATGTTGTCAAATATTACCGCCGGGATAATAGGTTGGTTTAGGTTAGGTTATATTACGTTATTGATGTATATGAAGGTCAAACGGAGACCTAGAGGCCAACTCGCCAGGAATGTTGTGAAATATTACCGCCGAGATGTTAGGTTGGGTTAGGTTAGGTTATATTACGTTATTGATGTATATAAAGGTCCCACGGAGACGGAGAAGCCAACTCGCCAGGAATGATGTCAAACATTACCGCCGGGATGTTAGGTTGGGTTAGGTTAGGTTATATTACGTTATTGATGTATATAAAGTTCCCACGGAGGCGGAGAAGCCAACTCGCTAGGAATGTTGTCAAATATTACCGCCGAAATGTTAGGTTGGGTTAGGTTAGGTTATATTACGTTATTGATGTATATGAAGGTCCCACGGCGACGTAGAGGCCAGCAAGCCAGGAATGTGGTCAAATATTACCCCCGAGATGTTAGATTGGGTTAGGTTATGTTATATTACGTTATCGATGTATATAAAGATGCCACGGAGACGTAGAGGCCAACTCGCCAGGTATGTTTTCAAATATTACCGCCGAGATGTTAGGTTGGTTTGGGTTAGGTTATATTACGTTATTGATGTATATGAAGGCCCCACGGAGACGTAGTGGCCAACTCGCCAGGAATGTTGTCAAATATTACCGCCGAGATGATAGGTTGGGTTTGGTTAGGTTATATTACGTTATTGCTGTATATGAGGGTCAAACGGAGACCTAGAGGCCAACTCGCCAGGAATGTTGTGAAATATTACCGCCGAGATGTTAGGTTGGGTTAGGTTAGGTTGTATTACGTTATTGATGTATATAAAGGTCCCACGGAGACGTAGAGGCCAGCAAGCCAGGAATGTGGTCAAATATTACCGCCGAGATGTTAGATTGGGTTAGGTTATGTTATATTACGTTACTGATGTATATAAAGATGCCGCGGAGACGTAGAGGCCAACTCGCCAGGAATGTTGTCAAATATTCCCGCCGAGATGATAGGTTGGGTTAGGTTAGGTTAAATTTCGTTATTGATGTATATGAAGCTCAATCGGAGACGTAGAGGCCAACTCGCCAGGAATGTTGTCAAATATTACCGCCGAGATGTTAGATTGGATTAGTTTATGTTATATTACGTTATTGATGTATATAAAGGTCCCACGGAGACGTAGAGGCCAACAAGCCAGGAATATCGTCAAATATTACCGCCGAGATGATAGGTTGGGTTAGGTTAGGTTATATTACGTTATTGCTGTATATGAAGGTCAAACGGAGACCTAGAGGCCAAATCGCCAGGAATGTTATGAAATATTACCGCCGAGATGTTAGGTTGGGTTAGGTTAGGTTAAATTTCGTTATTGATGTATATGAAGGTCAATCGGAGACGTAGAGGCCAACTCGCCAGGAATGTTGTCAAATATTACCGCCGAGATGATAGGTTGGGTTAGGTTAGGTTATATTACGTAATTGATGTATATGAAGGTCAAACGGAGACCTAGAGGTCAACTCGCCAGGAATGTTGTGAAATATTACCGCCGAGATGTTAGGTTGGGTTAGGTTAGGTTATATGACGTTATTGATGTATATAAAGGTCCACGGATACGTAGAGGCCAGCAAGCCAGGAATGCGGTCAAATATTACCGCCGAGATGTTAGATTGGGTTAGGTTAGGTTATATTACGTTATTGATGTATTTGAAGGTCCACGGAGACGTAGAGGCCAGCAAGCCAGGAATGTGGTCAAATATTACCGCCGAGATGTTAGATTGGGTTAGGTTATGTTATATTACGTTATTGATGTATATAAAGCTCCCACGGAGACGTAGAGGCCAACTCGCCAGGTATGTTTTCAAATATTACCGCCGAGATGTTAGGTTGGTTTGGGTTAGGTTATTTTACGTTTTTGATGTATATGAAGGTCCCACGGAGACGTAGAGGCCAACTCGCCAGGAATGTTGTCAAATATTACCGCCGAGATGATAGGTTGGGTTAGGTTAGGTTAAATTTCGTTATTGATGTATATGAAGGTCAATCGGAGACGTAGAGGCCAACTCGCCAGGAATGTTGTGAAATATTACCGCCGAGATGTTAGGTTGGGTTAGGTTAGGTTATATTACGTTATTGATGTATATAAAGGTCCCACGGAGACGGAGAAGCCAACTCGCCAGGAATGATGTCAAATATTACCGCCGGGATGTTATGTTGGGTTAGGTTAGGTTATATTACGTTATTGATGTATATAAAGGTCCCACGGAGACGGAGAAGCCAACTCGCTAGGAATGTTGTCAAATATTACCGCCGAAATGTTAGGTTGGGTTAGGTTAGGTTATATTACCTTATTGATGTATATGAAGGTCCCACGGAGACGTAGAGGCCAGCAAGCCAGGAATGTGGTCAAATATTACCGCCGAGATGTTAGATTGGGTTAGGTTATGTTATATTACGTTATCGATGTATATAAAGATGCCACGGAGACGTAGAGGCCAACTCGCCAGGTATGTTTTAAAATATTACCGCCGACATGATAGGTTGGGTTAGGTTAGGTTATATTTCGTTATTGATTTATATGAAGGTCCCACGGAGACGTAGAGGCCAACAAGCCAGGAATGTGGTCAAATATTACCGCCGAGATGTTAGATTGGGTTAGGTTATGTTATATTACGTTATCGATGTATATAAAGATGCCACGGAGACGTAGAGGCCAACTCGACAGGTATGTTTTCAAATATTACCGCCGAGATGTTAGGTTGGGTTAGGTTAGGTTATATTACGTTATTGCTGTATATGAAGGTCAAACGGAGACCTAGAGGCCAAATCGCCAGGAATGTTGTGAAATATTACCGCCGAGATGTTAGGTTGGGTTAGGTTAGGTTAAATTTCGTTATTGATGTATATGAAGGTCAATCGGAGACGTAGAGGCCAACTCGCCAGGAATGTTGTCAAATATTATCGCCGAGATGATAGGTTGGGTTAGGTTAGGTTATATTACGTTATTGATGTATATGAAGGTCAAACGGAGACCTAGAGGCCAACTCGCCAGGAATGTTGTGAAATATTACCGCCGAGATGTTAGGTTGGGTTAGGTTAGGTTATATTACGTTATCGATGTATATAAAGGTCCCACGGAGACGGAGAAGCCAACTCGCTAGGAATGTTGTCAAATATTACCGCCGAGATGATAGGTTGGGTTAGGTTAGGTTATATTACGTTATTGATGTATATGAAGGTCCCACGGAGACGGAGAAGCCAACTCGCCAGGAATGATGTCAAATATTACCGCCGGGATGTTATGTTGGGTTAGGTTAGGTTATATTACGTTATTGATGTATATAAAGGTCCCACGGAGACGGAGAAGCCAACTCGCTAGGAATGTTGTCAAATATTACCGCCGAAATGTTAGGTTGGGTTAGGTTAGGTTATATTACCTTATTGATGTATATGAAGGTCCCACGGAGACGTAGAGGCCAGCAAGCCAGGAATGTGGTCAAATATTACCGCCGAGATGTTAGATTGGGTTAGGTTATGTTATATTACGTTATCGATGTATATAAAGATGCCACGGAGACGTAGAGGCCAACTCGCCAGGTATGTTTTAAAATATTACCGCCGAGATGATAGGTTGGGTTAGGTTAGGTTATATTTCGTTATTGATTTATATGAAGGACCCACGGAGACGTAGAGGCCAACAAGCCAGGAAAGTGGTCAAATATTACCGCCGAGATGTTAGATTGGGTTAGGTTATATTATATTACGTTATTGATGTATATAAAGGTCCCACGGAGACGAAGAGGCCAACTCGACAGGTATGTTTTCAAATATTACCGCCGAGATGTTAGGTTGGGTTAGGTTAGGTTATATTACGTTATTGCTGTATATGAAGGTCAAACGGAGACCTAGAGGCCAAATCGCCAGGAATATTGTGAAATATTACCGCCGAGATGTTAGGTTGGCTTAGGTTAGGTTAAATTTCGTTATTGATGTATATGAAGGTCAATCGGAGACGTAGAGGCCAACTCGCCAGGAATGTTGTCAAATATTATCGCCGAGATGATAGGTTGGGTTACGTTAGGTTATATTACGTTATTGATGTATATGAAGGTCAAACGGAGACCTAGAGGCCAACTCGCCAGGAATGTTGTGAAATATTACCGCCGAGATGTTAGGTTGGGTTAGGTTAGGTTATATTACGTTATTGATGTATATAAAGGTCCCACGGAGATGTAGAGGCCAACTCGACAGGTATGTTTTCAAATATTACCGCCGAGATGTTAGGTTGGTTTGGGTTAGGTTATATTACGTTATTGATGTATATGAAGGTCCCACGGGGACGTAGAGGCCAACTCGCCAGGAATGTTGTCAAATATTACCGCCGAGATGTTAGGTTGGGTTAGGTTAGGTTATATTACGTTATAGATGTATATAAAGGTCCCACGGAGACGTAGAGGCCAGCAAGCCAGGAATGTGGTCAAATATTACCGCCGAGATGTTAGATTGGGTTAGGTTATGTTATATTACGTTACTGATGTATATAAAGACGCCGCGGATACGTAGAGGCCAACTCGCCAGGAATGTTGTCAAATATTCCCGCCGAGATGATAGGTTGGGTTAGGTTAGGTTAAATTTCGTTATTGATGTATATGAAGGTCAATCGGAGACGTAGAGGCCAACTCGCTAGGAATGTTGTCAAATATTACCGCCGAGATGATAGGTTGGTTTAGGTTAGGTTAAATTTCGTTATTGATGTATATAAAGGTCCCACGGAGACGGAGAAGCCAACTCGCCAGGAATGATGTCAAACATTACCGCCGGGATGTTAGGTTGGGTTAGGTTAGGTTATATTACGTTATTGATGTATATAAAGGTCCCACGGAGACGGAGAAGCCAACTCGCAGGGAATGTTGTCAAATATTACCGCCGAAATGTTAGGTTGGGTTAGGTTAGGTTATATTACCTTATTGATGTATATGAAGGTTCCACGGAGACGTAGAGGCCAGCAAGCCAGGAATGTGGTCAAATATTACCGCCGAGATGTTAGATTGGGTTAGGTTATGTTATATTACGTTATTGATGTATATAAAGGTCCCACGGAGACGTAGAGGCCAACTCGCCAGGTATGTTTTCAAATATTACCGCCGAGATGTTAGGTTGGTTTGGGTTAGGTTATATTACGTTATTGATGTATATGAAGGTCCCACGGAGACGTAGAGGCCAACAAGCCAGGAATATAGTCAAATATTACCGCCGAGATGATAGGTTGGGTTAGGTTAGGTTATATTACGTTATTGCTGTATATGAAGGTCAAACGGAGACCTAGAGGCCAAATCGCCAGGAATGTTGTGAAATATTACCGCCGAGATGTTAGGTTGGGTTAGGTTAGGTTAAATTTCGTTATTGATGTATATGAAGGTCAATCGGAGACGTAGAGGCCAACTCGCCAGGAATGTTGTCAAATATTACCGCCGAGATGATAGGTTGGGTTAGGTTAGGTTATATTACGTTATTGATGTATATGAAGGTCAAACGGAGACCTAGAGGCCAACTCGCCAGGAATGTTGTGAAATATTACCGCCGAGATGTTAGGTTGGGTTAGGTTAGGTTATATGACGTTATTGATGTATATAAAGGTCCACGGATACGTAGAGGCCAGCAAGCCAGGAATGCGGTCAAATATTACCGCCGAGATGTTAGATTGGGTTAGGTTAGGTTATATTACGTTATTGATGTATTTGAAGGTCCACGGAGACGTAGAGGCCAGCAAGCCAGGAATGTGGTCAAATATTACCGCCGAGATGTTAGATTGGGTTAGGTTATGTTATATTACGTTATTGATGTATATAAAGCTCCCACGGAGACGTAGAGGCCAACTCGCCAGGTATGTTTTCAAATATTACCGCCGAGATGTTAGGTTGGTTTGGGTTAGGTTATTTTACGTTTTTGATGTATATGAAGGTCCCACGGAGACGTAGAGGCCAACTCGCCAGGAATGTTGTCAAATATTACCGCCGAGATGATAGGTTGGGTTAGGTTAGGTTAAATTTCGTTATTGATGTATATGAAGGTCAATCGGAGACGTAGAGGCCAACTCGCCAGGAATGTTGTGAAATATTACCGCCGAGATGTTAGGTTGGGTTAGGTTCGGTTATATTACGTTATTGATGTATATAAAGGTCGCACGGAGACGGAGAAGCCAACTCGCCAGGAATGATGTCAAATATTACCGCCGGGATGTTATGTTGGGTTAGGTTAGGTTATATTACGTTATTGATGTATATAAAGGTCCCACGGAGACGGAGAAGCCAACTCGCTAGGAATGTTGTCAAATATTACTGCCGAAATGTTAGGTTGGGTTAGGTTAGGTTATATTACCTTATTGATGTATATGAAGGTCCCACGGAGACGTAGAGGCCAGCAAGCCAGGAATGTGGTCAAATATTACCGCCGAGATGTTAGATTGGGTTAGGTTATGTTATATTACGTTATCGATGTATATAAAGATGCCACGGAGACGTAGAGGCCAACTCGCCAGGTATGTTTTAAAATATTACCGCCGACATGATAGGTTGGGTTAGGTTAGGTTATATTTCGTTATTGATTTATATGAAGGTCCCACGGAGACGTAGAGGCCAACAAGCCAGGAATGTGGTCAAATATTACCGCCGAGATGTTAGATTGGGTTAGGTTATGTTATATTACGTTATTGATGTATATAAAGGTCCCACGGAGACGAAGAGGCCAACTCGACAGGTATGTTTTCAAATATTACCGCCGAGATGTTAGGTTGGGTTAGGTTAGGTTATATTACGTTATTGCTGTATATGAAGGTCAAACGGAGACCTAGAGGCCAAATCGCCAGGAATGTTGTGAAATATTACCGCCGAGATGTTAGGTTGGGTTAGGTTAGGTTAAATTTCGTTATTGATGTATATGAAGGTCAATCGGAGACGTAGAGGCCAACTCGCCAGGAATGTTGTCAAATATTATCGCCGAGATGATAGGTTGGGTTAGGTTAGGTTATATTACGTTATTGATGTATATGAAGGTCAAACGGAGACCTAGAGGCCAACTCGCCAGGAATGTTGTGAAATATTACCGCCGAGATGTTAGGTTGGGTTAGGTTAGGTTATATTACGTTATTGATGTATATAAAGGTCCCACGGAGACGGAGAAGCCAACTCGCTAGGAATGTTGTCAAATATTACTGCCGAAATGTTAGGTTGGGTTAGGTTAGGTTATATTACCTTATTGATGTATATGAAGGTCCCACGGAGACGTAGAGGCCAGCAAGCCAGGAATGTGGTCAAATATTACCGCCGAGATGTTAGATTGGGTTAGGTTATGTTATATTACGTTATCGATGTATATAAAGATGCCACGGAGACGTAGAGGCCAACTCGCCAGGTATGTTTTAAAATATTACCGCCGAGATGATAGGTTGGGTTAGGTTAGGTTATATTTCGTTATTGATTTATATGAAGGACCCACGGAGACGTAGAGGCCAACAAGCCAGGAATGTGGTCAAATATTACCGCCGAGATGTTAGATTGGGTTAGGTTATATTATATTACGTTATTGATGTATATAAAGGTCCCACGGAGACGAAGAGGCCAACTCGACAGGTATGTTTTCAAATATTACCGCCGAGATGTTAGGTTGGGTTAGGTTAGGTTATATTACGTTATTGCTGTATATGAAGGTCAAACGGAGACCTAGAGGCCAAATCGCCAGGAATGTTGTGAAATATTACCGCCGAGATGTTAGGTTGGGTTAGGTTAGGTTAAATTTCGTTATTGATGTATATGAAGGTCAATCGGAGACGTAGAGGCCAACTCGCCAGGAATGTTGTCAAATATTATCGCCGAGATGATAGGTTGGGTTACGTTAGGTTATATTACGTTATTGATGTATATGAAGGTCAAACGGAGACCTAGAGGCCAACTCGCCAGGAATGTTGTGAAATATTACCGCCGAGATGTTAGGTTGGGTTAGGTTAGGTTATATTACGTTATTGATGTATATAAAGGTCCCACGGAGATGTAGAGGCCAACTCGACAGGTATGTTTTCAAATATTACCGCCGAGATGTTAGGTTGGTTTGGGTTAGGTTATATTACGTTATTGATGTATATGAAGGTCCCACGGGGACGTAGAGGCCAACTCGCCAGGAATGTTGTCAAATATTACCGCCGAGATGTTAGGTTGGGTTAGGTTAGGTTATATTACGTTATAGATGTATATAAAGGTCCCACGGAGACGTAGAGGCCAGCAAGCCAGGAATGTGGTCAAATATTACCGCCGAGATGTTAGATTGGGTTAGGTTATGTTATATTACGTTACTGATGTATATAAAGACGCCGCGGATACGTAGAGGCCAATTCGCCAGGAATGTTGTCAAATATTCCCGCCGAGATGATAGGTTGGGTTAGGTTAGGTTAAATTTCGTTATTGATGTATATGAAGGTCAATCGGAGACGTAGAGGCCAACGCGCTAGGAATGTTGTCAAATATTACCGCCGAGATGATAGGTTGGTTTAGGTTAGGTTAAATTTCGTTATTGATGTATATAAAGGTCCCACGGAGACGGAGAAGCCAACTCGCCAGGAATGATGTCAAACATTACCGCCGGGATGTTAGGTTGGGTTAGGTTAGGTTATATTACGTTATTGATGTATATAAAGGTCCCACGGAGACGGAGAAGCCAACTCGCAGGGAATGTTGTCAAATATTACCGCCGAAATGTTAGGTTGGGTTAGGTTAGGTTATATTACCTTATTGATGTATATGAAGGTTCCACGGAGACGTAGAGGCCAGCAAGCCAGGAATGTGGTCAAATATTACCGCCGAGATGTTAGATTGGGTTAGGTTATGTTATATTACGTTATTGATGTATATAAAGGTCCCACGGAGACGTAGAGGCCAACTCGCCAGGTATGTTTTCAAATATTACCGCCGAGATGTTAGGTTGGTTTGGGTTAGGTTATATTACGTTATTGATGTATATGAAGGTCCCACGGAGACGTAGAGGCCAACAAGCCAGGAATATAGTCAAATATTACCGCCGAGATGATAGGTTGGGTTAGGTTAGGTTATATTACGTTATTGCTGTATATGAAGGTCAAACGGAGACCTAGAGGCCAAATCGCCAGGAATGTTGTGAAATATTACCGCCGAGATGTTAGGTTGGGTTAGGTTTAGGTTAAATTTCGTTATTGATGTATATGAAGGTCAATCGGAGACGTAGAGGCCAACTCGCCAGGAATGTTGTCAAATATTACCGCCGAGATGATAGGTTGGGTTAGGTTAGGTTATATTACGTTATTGATGTATATGAAGGTCAAACGGAGACCTAGAGGCCAACTCGCCAGGAATGTTGTGAAATATTACCGCCGAGATGTTAGGTTGGGTTAGGTTAGGTTATATGACGTTATTGATGTATATAAAGGTCCACGGATACGTAGAGGCCAGCAAGCCAGGAATGCGGTCAAATATTACCGCCGAGATGTTAGATTGGGTTAGGTTAGGTTATATTACGTTATTGATGTATTTGAAGGTCCACGGAGACGTAGAGGCCAGCAAGCCAGGAATGTGGTCAAATATTACCGCCGAGATGTTAGATTGGGTTAGGTTATGTTATATTACGTTATTGATGTATATAAAGCTCCCACGGAGACGTAGAGGCCAACTCGCCAGGTATGTTTTCAAATATTACCGCCGAGATGTTAGGTTGGTTTGGGTTAGGTTATTTTACGTTTTTGATGTATATGAAGGTCCCACGGAGACGTAGAGGCCAACTCGCCAGGAATGTTGTCAAATATTACCGCCGAGATGATAGGTTGGGTTAGGTTAGGTTAAATTTCGTTATTGATGTATATGAAGGTCAATCGGAGACGTAGAGGCCAACTCGCCAGGAATGTTGTGAAATATTACCGCCGAGATGTTAGGTTGGGTTAGGTTCGGTTATATTACGTTATTGATGTATATAAAGGTCGCACGGAGACGGAGAAGCCAACTCGCTAGGAATGTTGTCAAATATTACTGCCGAAATGTTAGGTTGGGTTAGGTTAGGTTATATTACCTTATTGATGTATATGAAGGTCCCACGGAGACGTAGAGGCCAGCAAGCCAGGAATGTGGTCAAATATTACCGCCGAGATGTTAGATTGGGTTAGGTTATGTTATATTACGTTATCGATGTATATAAAGATGCCACGGAGACGTAGAGGCCAACTCGCCAGGTATGTTTTAAAATATTACCGCCGACATGATAGGTTGGGTTAGGTTAGGTTATATTTCGTTATTGATTTATATGAAGGTCCCACGGAGACGTAGAGGCCAACAAGCCAGGAATGTGGTCAAATATTACCGCCGAGATGTTAGATTGGGTTAGGTTATGTTATATTACGTTATTGATGTATATAAAGGTCCCACGGAGACGAAGAGGCCAACTCGACAGGTATGTTTTCAAATATTACCGCCGAGATGTTAGGTTGGGTTAGGTTAGGTTATATTACGTTATTGCTGTATATGAAGGTCAAACGGAGACCTAGAGGCCAAATCGCCAGGAATGTTGTGAAATATTACCGCCGAGATGTTAGGTTGGGTTAGGTTAGGTTAAATTTCGTTATTGATGTATATGAAGGTCAATCGGAGACGTAGAGGCCAACTCGCCAGGAATGTTGTCAAATATTATCGCCGAGATGATAGGTTGGGTTAGGTTAGGTTATATTACGTTATTGATGTATATGAAGGTCAAACGGAGACCTAGAGGCCAACTCGCCAGGAATGTTGTGAAATATTACCGCCGAGATGTTAGGTTGGGTTAGGTTAGGTTATATTACGTTATTGATGTATATAAAGGTCCCACGGAGACGGAGAAGCCAACTCGCTAGGAATGTTGTCAAATATTACTGCCGAAATGTTAGGTTGGGTTAGGTTAGGTTATATTACCTTATTGATGTATATGAAGGTCCCACGGAGACGTAGAGGCCAGCAAGCCAGGAATGTGGTCAAATATTACCGCCGAGATGTTAGATTGGGTTAGGTTATGTTATATTACGTTATCGATGTATATAAAGATGCCACGGAGACGTAGAGGCCAACTCGCCAGGTATGTTTTAAAATATTACCGCCGAGATGATAGGTTGGGTTAGGTTAGGTTATATTTCGTTATTGATTTATATGAAGGACCCACGGAGACGTAGAGGCCAACAAGCCAGGAATGTGGTCAAATATTACCGCCGAGATGTTAGATTGGGTTAGGTTATATTATATTACGTTATTGATGTATATAAAGGTCCCACGGAGACGAAGAGGCCAACTCGACAGGTATGTTTTCAAATATTACCGCCGAGATGTTAGGTTGGGTTAGGTTAGGTTATATTACGTTATTGCTGTATATGAAGGTCAAACGGAGACCTAGAGGCCAAATCGCCAGGAATGTTGTGAAATATTACCGCCCAGATGATAGGTTGGGTTAGGTTAGGTTAAATTTCGTTATTGATGTATATGAAGGTCAATCGGAGACGTAGAGGCCAACGCGCTAGGAATGTTGTCAAATATTACCGCCGAGATGATAGGTTGGTTTAGGTTAGGTTAAATTTCGTTATTGATGTATATAAAGGTCCCACGGAGACGGAGAAGCCAACTCGCCAGGAATGATGTCAAACATTACCGCCGGGATGTTAGGTTGGGTTAGGTTAGGTTATATTACGTTATTGATGTATATAAAGGTCCCACGGAGACGGAGAAGCCAACTCGCAGGGAATGTTGTCAAATATTACCGCCGAAATGTTAGGTTGGGTTAGGTTAGGTTATATTACCTTATTGATGTATATGAAGGTTCCACGGAGACGTAGAGGCCAGCAAGCCAGGAATGTGGTCAAATATTACCGCCGAGATGTTAGATTGGGTTAGGTTATGTTATATTACGTTATTGATGTATATAAAGGTCCCACGGAGACGTAGAGGCCAACTCGCCAGGTATGTTTTCAAATATTACCGCCGAGATGTTAGGTTGGTTTGGGTTAGGTTATATTACGTTATTGATGTATATGAAGGTCCCACGGAGACGTAGAGGCCAACAAGCCAGGAATATAGTCAAATATTACCGCCGAGATGATAGGTTGGGTTAGGTTAGGTTATATTACGTTATTGCTGTATATGAAGGTCAAACGGAGACCTAGAGGCCAAATCGCCAGGAATGTTGTGAAATATTACCGCCGAGATGTTAGGTTGGGTTAGGTTAGGTTAAATTTCGTTATTGATGTATATGAAGGTCAATCGGAGACGTAGAGGCCAACTCGCCAGGAATGTTGTCAAATATTACCGCCGAGATGATAGGTTGGGTTAGGTTAGGTTATATTACGTTATTGATGTATATGAAGGTCAAACGGAGACCTAGAGGCCAACTCGCCAGGAATGTTGTGAAATATTACCGCCGAGATGTTAGGTTGGGTTAGGTTAGGTTATATGACGTTATTGATGTATATAAAGGTCCACGGATACGTAGAGGCCAGCAAGCCAGGAATGCGGTCAAATATTACCGCCGAGATGTTAGATTGGGTTAGGTTAGGTTATATTACGTTATTGATGTATTTGAAGGTCCACGGAGACGTAGAGGCCAGCAAGCCAGGAATGTGGTCAAATATTACCGCCGAGATGTTAGATTGGGTTAGGTTATGTTATATTACGTTATTGATGTATATAAAGCTCCCACGGAGACGTAGAGGCCAACTCGCCAGGTATGTTTTCAAATATTACCGCCGAGATGTTAGGTTGGTTTGGGTTAGGTTATTTTACGTTTTTGATGTATATGAAGGTCCCACGGAGACGTAGAGGCCAACTCGCCAGGAATGTTGTCAAATATTACCGCCGAGATGATAGGTTGGGTTAGGTTAGGTTAAATTTCGTTATTGATGTATATGAAGGTCAATCGGAGACGTAGAGGCCAACTCGCCAGGAATGTTGTGAAATATTACCGCCGAGATGTTAGGTTGGGTTAGGTTCGGTTATATTACGTTATTGATGTATATAAAGGTCGCACGGAGACGGAGAAGCCAACTCGCCAGGAATGATGTCAAATATTACCGCCGGGATGTTATGTTGGGTTAGGTTAGGTTATATTACGTTATTGATGTATATAAAGGTCCCACGGAGACGGAGAAGCCAACTCGCTAGGAATGTAGTCAAATATTACTGCCGAAATGTTAGGTTGGGTTAGGTTAGGTTATATTACCTTATTGATGTATATGAAGGTCCCACGGAGACGTAGAGGCCAGCAAGCCAGGAATGTGGTCAAATATTACCGCCGAGATGTTAGATTGGGTTAGGTTATGTTATATTACGTTATCGATGTATATAAAGATGCCACGGAGACGTAGAGGCCAACTCGCCAGGTATGTTTTAAGATATTACCGCCGACATGATAGGTTGGGTTAGGTTAGGTTATATTTCGTTATTGATTTATATGAAGGTCCCACGGAGACGTAGAGGCCAACAAGCCAGGAATGTGGTCAAATATTACCGCCGAGATGTTAGATTGTGTTAGGTTATGTTATATTACGTTATTGATGTATATAAAGGTCCCACGGAGACGAAGAGGCCAACTCGACAGGTATGTTTTCAAATATTACCGCCGAGATGTTAGGTTGGGTTAGGTTAGGTTATATTACGTTATTGCTGTATATGAAGGTCAAACGGAGACCTAGAGGCCAAATCGCCAGGAATGTTGTGAAATATTACCGCCGAGATGTTAGGTTGGGTTAGGTTAGGTTAAATTTCGTTATTGATGTATATGAAGGTCAATCGGAGACGTAGAGGCCAACTCGCCAGGAATGTTGTCAAATATTATCGCCGAGATGATAGGTTGGGTTAGGTTAGGTTATATTACGTTATTGATGTATATGAAGGTCAAACGGAGACCTAGAGGCCAACTCGCCAGGAATGTTGTGAAATATTACCGCCGAGATGTTAGGTTGGGTTAGGTTAGGTTATATTACGTTATTGATGTATATAAAGGTCCCACGGAGACGGAGAAGCCAACTCGCTAGGAATGTTGTCAAATATTACCGCCGAAATGTTAGGTTGGGTTAGGTTAGGTTATATTACCTTATTGATGTATATGAAGGTCCCACGGAGACGTAGAGGCCAGCAAGCCAGGAATGTGGTCAAATATTACCGCCGAGATGTTAGATTGGGTTAGGTTATGTTATATTACGTTATCGATGTATATAAAGATGCCACGGAGACGTAGAGGCCAACTCGCCAGGTATGTTTTAAAATATTACCGCCGACATGATAGGTTGGGTTAGGTTAGGTTATATTTCGTTATTGATTTATATGAAGGTCCCACGGAGACGTAGAGGCCAACAAGCCAGGAATGTGGTCAAATATTACCGCCGAGATGTTAGATTGGGTTAGGTTATGTTATATTACGTTATTGATGTATATAAAGGTCCCACGGAGACGAAGAGGCCAACTCGACAGGTATGTTTTCAAATATTACCGCCGAAATGTTAGGTTGGGTTAGGTTAGGTTATATTACGTTATTGATGTATATGAAGGTCAAACGGAGACCTAGAGGCCAACTCGGCAGGAATGTTGTGAAATATTACCGCCGAGATGTTAGGTTGGGTTAGGTTAGGTTATATTACGTTATCGATGTATATAAAGGTCCCACGGAGACGGAGAAGCCAACTCGCTAGGAATGTTGTCAAATATTACCGCCGAGATAATAGGTTGGGTTAGGTTAGGTTATATTACGTTATTGATGTATATGAAGGTCCCACGGAGACGGAGAAGCCAACTCGCCAGGAATGATGTCAAATATTACCGCCGGGATGTTATGTTGGGTTAGGTTAGGTTATATTACGTTATTGATGTATATAAAGGTCCCACGGAGACGGAGAAGCCAACTCGCTAGGAATGTTGTCAAATATTACCGCCGAAATGTTAGGTTGGGTTAGGTTAGGTTATATTACCTTATTGATGTATATGAAGGTCCCACGGAGACGTAGAGGCCAGCAAGCCAGGAATGTGGTCAAATATTACCGCCGAGATGTTAGATTGGGTTAGGTTATGTTATATTACGTTATCGATGTATATAAAGATGCCACGGAGACGTAGAGGCCAACTCGCCAGGTATGTTTTAAAATATTACCGCCGAGATGATAGGTTGGGTTAGGTTAGGTTATATTTCGTTATTGATTTATATGAAGGACCCACGGAGACGTAGAGGCCAACAAGCCAGGAATGTGGTCAAATATTACCGCCGAGATGTTAGATTGGGTTAGGTTATATTATATTACGTTATTGATGTATATAAAGGTCCCACGGAGACGAAGAGGCCAACTCGACAGGTATGTTTTCAAATATTACCGCCGAGATGTTAGGTTGGGTTAGGTTAGGTTATATTACGTTATTGCTGTATATGAAGGTCAAACGGAGACCTAGAGGCCAAATCGCCAGGAATGTTGTGAAATATTACCGCCGAGATGTTAGGTTGGGTTAGGTTAGGTTAAATTTCGTTATTGATGTATATGAAGGTCAATCGGAGACGTAGAGGCCAACTCGCCAGGAATGTTGTCAAATATTATCGCCGAGATGATAGGTTGGGTTACGTTAGGTTATATTACGTTATTGATGTATATGAAGGTCAAACGGAGACCTAGAGGCCAACTCGCCAGGAATGTTGTGAAATATTACCGCCGAGATGTTAGGTTGGGTTAGGTTAGGTTATATTACGTTATTGATGTATATAAAGGTCCCACGGAGATGTAGAGGCCAACTCGACAGGTATGTTTTCAAATATTACCGCCGAGATGTTAGGTTGGTTTGGGTTAGGTTATATTACGTTATTGATGTATATGAAGGTCCCACGGGGACGTAGAGGCCAACTCGCCAGGAATGTTGTCAAATATTACCGCCGAGATGTTAGGTTGGGTTAGGTTAGGTTATATTACGTTATAGATGTATATAAAGGTCC
Organism: Xylocopa violacea; assembly: GCA_963969225.1. Classification (NCBI taxonomy): domain Eukaryota; kingdom Metazoa; phylum Arthropoda; class Insecta; order Hymenoptera; family Apidae; genus Xylocopa; species Xylocopa violacea. The sequence continues at coordinate 774,321 of CAXAJV010000021.1, read as the reverse complement.
CACGGAGACGTAGAGGCCAGCAAGCCAGGAATGTGGTCAAATATTACCGCCGAGATGTTAGATTGGGTTAGGTTATGTTATATTACGTTACTGATGTATATAAAGACGCCGCGGATACGTAGAGGCCAACTCGCCAGGAATGTTGTCAAATATTCCCGCCGAGATGATAGGTTGGGTTAGGTTAGGTTAAATTTCGTTATTGATGTATATGAAGGTCAATCGGAGACGTAGAGGCCAACTCGCTAGGAATGTTGTCAAATATTACCGCCGAGATGATAGGTTGGTTTAGGTTAGGTTAAATTTCGTTATTGATGTATATAAAGGTCCCACGGAGACGGAGAAGCCAACTCGCCAGGAATGATGTCAAACATTACCGCCGGGATGTTAGGTTGGGTTAGGTTAGGTTATATTACGTTATTGATGTATATAAAGGTCCCACGGAGACGGAGAAGCCAACTCGCAGGGAATGTTGTCAAATATTACCGCCGAAATGTTAGGTTGGGTTAGGTTAGGTTATATTACCTTATTGATGTATATGAAGGTTCCACGGAGACGTAGAGGCCAGCAAGCCAGGAATGTGGTCAAATATTACCGCCGAGATGTTAGATTGGGTTAGGTTATGTTATATTACGTTATTGATGTATATAAAGGTCCCACGGAGACGTAGAGGCCAACTCGCCAGGTATGTTTTCAAATATTACCGCCGAGATGTTAGGTTGGTTTGGGTTAGGTTATATTACGTTATTGATGTATATGAAGGTCCCACGGAGACGTAGAGGCCAACAAGCCAGGAATATCGTCAAATATTACCGCCGAGATGATAGGTTGGGTTAGGTTAGGTTATATTACGTTATTGCTGTATATGAAGGTCAAACGGAGACCTAGAGGCCAAATCGCCAGGAATGTTGTGAAATATTACCGCCGAGATGTTAGGTTGGGTTAGGTTAGGTTAAATTTCGTTATTGATGTATATGAAGGTCAATCGGAGACGTAGAGGCCAACTCGCCAGGAATGTTGTCAAATATTACCGCCGAGATGATAGCTTGGGTTAGGTTAGGTTATATTACGTTATTGATGTATATGAAGGTCAAACGGAGACCTAGAGGCCAACTCGCCAGGAATGTTGTGAAATATTACCGCCGAGATGTTAGGTTGGGTTAGGTTAGGTTATATGACGTTATTGATGTATATAAAGGTCCACGGATACGTAGAGGCCAGCAAGCCAGGAATGCGGTCAAATATTACCGCCGAGATGTTAGATTGGGTTAGGTTAGGTTATATTACGTTATTGATGTATTTGAAGGTCCACGGAGACGTAGAGGCCAGCAAGCCAGGAATGTGGTCAAATATTACCGCCGAGATGTTAGATTGGGTTAGGTTATGTTATATTACGTTATTGATGTATATAAAGCTCCCACGGAGACGTAGAGGCCAACTCGCCAGGTATGTTTTCAAATATTACCGCCGAGATGTTAGGTTGGTTTGGGTTAGGTTATTTTACGTTTTTGATGTATATGAAGGTCCCACGGAGACGTAGAGGCCAACTCGCCAGGAATGTTGTCAAATATTACCGCCGAGATGATAGGTTGGGTTAGGTTAGGTTAAATTTCGTTATTGATGTATATGAAGGTCAATCGGAGACGTAGAGGCCAACTCGCCAGGAATGTTGTGAAATATTACCGCCGAGATGTTAGGTTGGGTTAGGTTCGGTTATATTACGTTATTGATGTATATAAAGGTCGCACGGAGACGGAGAAGCCAACTCGCCAGGAATGATGTCAAATATTACCGCCGGGATGTTATGTTGGGTTAGGTTAGGTTATATTACGTTATTGATGTACATAAAGGTCCCACGGAGACGGAGAAGCCAACTCGCTAGGAATGTTGTCAAATATTACTGCCGAAATGTTAGGTTGGGTTAGGTTAGGTTATATTACCTTATTGATGTATATGAAGGTCCCACGGAGACGTAGAGGCCAGCAAGCCAGGAATGTGGTCAAATATTACCGCCGAGATGTTAGATTGGGTTAGGTTATGTTATATTACGTTATCGATGTATATAAAGATGCCACGGAGACGTAGAGGCCAGCTCGCCAGGTATGTTTTAAAATATTACCGCCGACATGATAGGTTGGGTTAGGTTAGGTTATATTTCGTTATTGATTTATATGAAGGTCCCACGGAGACGTAGAGGCCAACAAGCCAGGAATGTGGTCAAATATTACCGCCGAGATGTTAGATTGGGTTAGGTTATGTTATATTACGTTATTGATGTATATAAAGGTCCCACGGAGACGAAGAGGCCAACTCGACAGGTATGTTTTCAAATATTACCGCCGAGATGTTAGGTTGGGTTAGGTTAGGTTATATTACGTTATTGCTGTATATGAAGGTCAAACGGAGACCTAGAGGCCAAATCGCGAGGAATGTTGTGAAATATTACCGCCGAGATGTTAGGTTGGGTTAGGTTAGGTTAAATTTCGTTATTGATGTATATGAAGGTCAATCGGAGACGTAGAGGCCAACTCGCCAGGAATGTTGTCAAATATTATCGCCGAGATGATAGGTTGGGTTAGGTTAGGTTATATTACGTTATTGATGTATATTTAGGTCAAACGGAGACCTAGAGGCCAACTCGCCAGGAATGTTGTGAAATATTACCGCCGAGATGATAGGTTGGGTTAGGTTAGGTTATATTATGTTATTGATGTATATGAAGGTCAAACGGAGACCTAGAGGCCAACTCGCCAGGAATGTTGTGAAATATTACCGCCGAGATGTTAGGTTGGTTTGGGTTAGGTTATATTACGTTATTGATGTATATGAAGGTCCCACGGAGACGTAGAGGCCAACTCGCCAGGAATGTTGTCAAATATTACCGCCGAAATGATAGGTTGGGTTAGGTTAGGTTAAATTTCGTTATTGATGTATATGAAGGTCAATCGGAGACGTAGAGGCCAGCAAGCCAGGAATGTGGTCAAATATTACCGCCGAGATGGTAGATTGGGTTAGGTTATGTTATATTACGTTATTGATGTATATAAAGGTCCCACGGAGATGTAGAGGCCAACTCGACAGGTATGTTTTCAAATATTACCGCCGAGATGTTAGGTTGGTTTGGGTTAGGTTATATTACGTTATTGATGTATATGAAGGTCCCACGGGGACGTAGAGGCCAACTCGCCAGGAATGTTGTCAAATATTACCGCCGAGATGTTAGGTTGGGTTAGGTTAGGTTATATTACGTTATAGATGTATATAAAGGTCCCACGGAGACGTAGAGGCCAGCAAGCCAGGAATGTGGTCAAATATTACCGCCGAGATGTTAGATTGGGTTAGGTTATGTTATATTACGTTACTGATGTATATAAAGACGCCGCGGATACGTAGAGGCCAACTCGCCAGGAATGTTGTCAAATATTCCCGCCGAGATGATAGGTTGGGTTAGGTTAGGTTAAATTTCGTTATTGATGTATATGAAGGTCAATCGGAGACGTAGAGGCCAACTCGCCAGGAATGTTGTCAAATATTACCGCCGAGATGATAGGTTGGTTTAGGTTAGGTTAAATTTCGTTACTGATGTATATAAAGGTCCCACGGAGACGGAGAAGCCAACTCGCCAGGAATGATGTCAAACATTACCGCCGGGATGTTAGGTTGGGTTAGGTTAGGTTATATTACGTTATTGCTGTATATGAAGGTCAAACGGAGACCTAGAGGCCAAATCGCCAGGAATGTTTTGAAATATTACCGCCGAGATGTTAGGTTGGGTTAGGTTAGGTTAAATTTCGTTATTGATGTATATGAAGGTCAATCGGAGACGTAGAGGCCAACTCGCAGGGAATGTTGTCAAATATTACCGCCGAAATGTTAGGTTGGGTTAGGTTAGGTTATATTACCTTATTGATGTATATGAAGGTTCCACGGAGACGTAGAGGCCAGCAAGCCAGGAATGTGGTCAAATATTACCGCCGAGATGTTAGATTGGGTTAGGTTATGTTATATTACGTTATTCATGTATATAAAGGTCCCACGGAGACGTAGAGGCCAACTCGCCAGGTATGTTTTCAAATATTACCGCCGAGATGTTAGGTTGGTTTGGGTTAGGTTATATTACGTTATTGATGTATATGAAGGTCCCACGGAGACGTAGAGGCCAACAAGCCAGGAATATCGTCAAATATTACCGCCGAGATGATAGGTTGGGTTAGGTTAGGTTATATTACGTTATTGCTGTATATGAAGGTCAAACGGAGACCTAGAGGCCAAATCGCCAGGAATGTTGTGAAATATTACCGCCGAGATGTTAGGTTGGGTTAGGTTAGGTTAAATTTCGTTATTGATGTATATGAAGGTCAATCGGAGACGTAGAGGCCAACTCGCCAGGAATGTTGTCAAATATTACCGCCGAAATGATAGGTTGGGTTAGGTTAGGTTAAATTTCGTTATTGATGTATATGAAGGTCAATCGGAGACGTAGAGGCCAGCAAGCCAGGAATGTGGTCAAATATTACCGCCGAGATGGTAGATTGGGTTAGGTTATGTTATATTACGTTATTGATGTATATAAAGGTCCCACGGAGATGTAGAGGCCAACTCGACAGGTATGTTTTCAAATATTACCGCCGAGATGTTAGGTTGGTTTGGGTTAGGTTATATTACGTTATTGATGTATATGAAGGTCCCACGGGGACGTAGAGGCCAACTCGCCAGGAATGTTGTCAAATATTACCGCCGAGATGTTAGGTTGGGTTAGGTTAGGTTATATTACGTTATAGATGTATATAAAGGTCCCACGGAGACGTAGAGGCCAGCAAGCCAGGAATGTGGTCAAATATTACCGCCGAGATGTTAGATTGGGTTAGGTTATGTTATATTACGTTACTGATGTATATAAAGACGCCGCGGATACGTAGAGGCCAACTCGCCAGGAATGTTGTCAAATATTCCCGCCGAGATGATAGGTTGGGTTAGGTTAGGTTAAATTTCGTTATTGATGTATATGAAGGTCAATCGGAGACGTAGAGGCCAACTCGCCAGGAATGTTGTCAAATATTACCGCCGAGATGATAGGTTGGTTTAGGTTAGGTTAAATTTCGTTACTGATGTATATAAAGGTCCCACGGAGACGGAGAAGCCAACTCGCCAGGAATGATGTCAAACATTACCGCCGGGATGTTAGGTTGGGTTAGGTTAGGTTATATTACGTTATTGCTGTATATGAAGGTCAAACGGAGACCTAGAGGCCAAATCGCCAGGAATGTTGTGAAATATTACCGCCGAGATGTTAGGTTGGGTTAGGTTAGGTTAAATTTCGTTATTGATGTATATGAAGGTCAATCGGAGACGTAGAGGCCAACTCGCAGGGAATGTTGTCAAATATTACCGCCGAAATGTTAGGTTGGGTTAGGTTAGGTTATATTACCTTATTGATGTATATGAAGGTTCCACGGAGACGTAGAGGCCAGCAAGCCAGGAATGTGGTCAAATATTACCGCCGAGATGTTAGATTGGGTTAGGTTATGTTATATTACGTTATTCATGTATATAAAGGTCCCACGGAGACGTAGAGGCCAACTCGCCAGGTATGTTTTCAAATATTACCGCCGAGATGTTAGGTTGGTTTGGGTTAGGTTATATTACGTTATTGATGTATATGAAGGTCCCACGGAGACGTAGAGGCCAACAAGCCAGGAATATCGTCAAATATTACCGCCGAGATGATAGGTTGGGTTAGGTTAGGTTATATTACGTTATTGCTGTATATGAAGGTCAAACGGAGACCTAGAGGCCAAATCGCCAGGAATGTTGTGAAATATTACCGCCGAGATGTTAGGTTGGGTTAGGTTAGGTTAAATTTCGTTATTGATGTATATGAAGGTCAATCGGAGACGTAGAGGCCAACTCGCCAGGAATGTTGTCAAATATTACCGCCGAGATGATAGGTTGGGTTAGGTTAGGTTATATTACGTTATTGATGTATATGAAGGTCAAACGGAGACCTAGAGGCCAACTCGCCAGGAATGTTGTGAAATATTACCGCCGAGATGTTAGGTTGGGTTAGGTTAGGTTATATGACGTTATTGATGTATATAAAGGTCCACGGATACGTAGAGGCCAGCAAGCCAGGAATGCGGTCAAATATTACCGCCGAGATGTTAGATTGGGTTAGGTTATGTTATATTACGTTATTGATGTATATAAAGCTCCCACGGAGACGTAGAGGCCAACTCGCCAGGTATGTTTTCAAATATTACCGCCGAGATGTTAGGTTGGTTTGGGTTAGGTTATTTTACGTTTTTGATGTATATGAAGGTCCCACGGAGACGTAGAGGCCAACTCGCCAGGAATGTTGTCAAATATTACCGCCGAGATGATAGGTTGGGTTAGGTTAGGTTAAATTTCGTTATTGATGTATATGAAGGTCAATCGGAGACGTAGAGGCCAACTCGCTAGGAATGTTGTCAAATATTACCGCCGAGATGATAGGTTGGGTTAGGTTAGGTTATATTATGTTATTGATGTATATGAAGGTCAAACGGAGACCTAGAGGCCAACTCGCCAGGAATGTTGTGAAATATTACCGCCGAGATGTTAGGTTGGTTTGGGTTAGGTTATATTACGTTATTGATGTATATGAAGGTCCCACGGAGACGTAGAGGCCAACTCGCCAGGAATGTTGTCAAATATTACCGCCGAGATGATAGGTTGGGTTAGGTTAGGTTAAATTTCGTTATTGATGTATATGAAGGTCAATCGGAGACGTAGAGGCCAGCAAGCCAGGAATGTGGTCAAATATTACCGCCGAGATGGTAGATTGGGTTAGGTTATGTTATATTACGTTATTGATGTATATAAAGGTCCCACGGAGATGTAGAGGCCAACTCGACAGGTATGTTTTCAAATATTACCGCCGAGATGTTAGGTTGGTTTGGGTTAGGTTATATTACGTTATTGATGTATATGAAGGTCCCACGGGGACGTAGAGGCCAACTCGCCAGGAATGTTGTCAAATATTACCGCCGAGATGTTAGGTTGGGTTAGGTTAGGTTATATTACGTTATAGATGTATATAAAGGTCCCACGGAGACGTAGAGGCCAGCAAGCCAGGAATGTGGTCAAATATTACCGCCGAGATGTTAGATTGGGTTAGGTTATGTTATATTACGTTACTGATGTATATAAAGACGCCGCGGATACGTAGAGGCCAACTCGCCAGGAATGTTGTCAAATATTCCCGCCGAGATGATAGGTTGGGTTAGGTTAGGTTAAATTTCGTTATTGATGTATATGAAGGTCAATCGGAGACGTAGAGGCCAACTCGCCAGGAATGTTGTCAAATATTACCGCCGAGATGATAGGTTGGTTTAGGTTAGGTTAAATTTCGTTACTGATGTATATAAAGGTCCCACGGAGACGGAGAAGCCAACTCGCCAGGAATGATGTCAAACATTACCGCCGGGATGTTAGGTTGGGTTAGGTTAGGTTATATTACGTTATTGCTGTATATGAAGGTCAAACGGAGACCTAGAGGCCAAATCGCCAGGAATGTTGTGAAATATTACCGCCGAGATGTTAGGTTGGGTTAGGTTAGGTTAAATTTCGTTATTGATGTATATGAAGGTCAATCGGAGACGTAGAGGCCAACTCGCAGGGAATGTTGTCAAATATTACCGCCGAAATGTTAGGTTGGGTTAGGTTAGGTTATATTACCTTATTGATGTATATGAAGGTTCCACGGAGACGTAGAGGCCAGCAAGCCAGGAATGTGGTCAAATATTACCGCCGAGATGTTAGATTGGGTTAGGTTATGTTATATTACGTTATTCATGTATATAAAGGTCCCACGGAGACGTAGAGGCCAACTCGCCAGGTATGTTTTCAAATATTACCGCCGAGATGTTAGGTTGGTTTGGGTTAGGTTATATTACGTTATTGATGTATATGAAGGTCCCACGGAGACGTAGAGGCCAACAAGCCAGGAATATCGTCAAATATTACCGCCGAGATGATAGGTTGGGTTAGGTTAGGTTATATTACGTTATTGCTGTATATGAAGGTCAAACGGAGACCTAGAGGCCAAATCGCCAGGAATGTTGTGAAATATTACCGCCGAGATGTTAGGTTGGGTTAGGTTAGGTTAAATTTCGTTATTGATGTATATGAAGGTCAATCGGAGACGTAGAGGCCAACTCGCCAGGAATGTTGTCAAATATTACCGCCGAGATGATAGGTTGGGTTAGGTTAGGTTATATTACGTTATTGATGTATATGAAGGTCAAACGGAGACCTAGAGGCCAACTCGCCAGGAATGTTGTGAAATATTACCGCCGAGATGTTAGGTTGGGTTAGGTTAGGTTATATGACGTTATTGATGTATATAAAGGTCCACGGATACGTAGAGGCCAGCAAGCCAGGAATGCGGTCAAATATTACCGCCGAGATGTTAGATTGGGTTAGGTTATGTTATATTACGTTATTGATGTATATAAAGCTCCCACGGAGACGTAGAGGCCAACTCGCCAGGTATGTTTTCAAATATTACCGCCGAGATGTTAGGTTGGTTTGGGTTAGGTTATTTTACGTTTTTGATGTATATGAAGGTCCCACGGAGACGTAGAGGCCAACTCGCCAGGAATGTTGTCAAATATTACCGCCGAGATGATAGGTTGGGTTAGGTTAGGTTAAATTTCGTTATTGATGTATATGAAGGTCAATCGGAGACGTAGAGGCCAACTCGCTAGGAATGTTGTCAAATATTACCGCCGAGATGATAGGTTGGGTTAGGTTAGGTTATATTATGTTATTGATGTATATGAAGGTCAAACGGAGACCTAGAGGCCAACTCGCCAGGAATGTTGTGAAATATTACCGCCGAGATGTTAGGTTGGTTTGGGTTAGGTTATATTACGTTATTGATGTATATGAAGGTCCCACGGAGACGTAGAGGCCAACTCGCCAGGAATGTTGTCAAATATTACCGCCGAGATGATAGGTTGGGTTAGGTTAGGTTAAATTTCGTTATTGATGTATATGAAGGTCAATCGGAGACGTAGAGGCCAGCAAGCCAGGAATGTGGTCAAATATTACCGCCGAGATGTTAGGTTGGGTTAGGTTAGGTTATATTACGTTATAGATGTATATAAAGGTCCCACGGAGACGTAGAGGCCAGCAAGCCAGGAATGTGGTCAAATATTACCGCCGAGATGTTAGATTGGGTTAGGTTATGTTATATTACGTTACTGATGTATATAAAGACGCCGCGGAGACGTAGAGGCCAACTCGCCAGGAATGTTGTCAAATATTCCCGCCGAGATGATAGGTTGGGTTAGGTTAGGTTAAATTTCGTTATTGATGTATATGAAGGTCAATCGGAGACGTAGAGGCCAACTCGCCAGGAATGTTGTCAAATATTACCGCCGAGATGATAGGTTGGTTTAGGTTAGGTTATATTACGTTATTGATGTATATGAAGGTCCCACGGGGACGTAGAGGCCAAGTCGCCAGGAATGTTGTCAAATATTACCGCCGAGATGATAGGTTGGGTTAGGTTAGGTTAAATTTCGTTATTGATGTATATGAAGGTCAATCGGAGACGTAGAGGCCAACTCGCCAGGAATGTTGTGAAATATTACCGCCGAGATGTTAGGTTGGGTTAGGTTCGGTTATATTACGTTATTGCTGTATATGAAGGTCAAACGGAGACCTAGAGGCCAAATCGCCAGGAATGTTGTGAAATATTACCGCCGAGATGTTAGGTTGGGTTAGGTTAGGTTAAATTTCGTTATTGATGTATATGAAGGTCAATCGGAGACGTAGAGGCCAGCTCGCCAGGAATGTTGTCAAATATTATCGCCGAGATCATAGGTTGGGTTAGGTTAGGTTATATTACGTTATTGATGTATATGAAGGTCAAACGGAGACCTAGAGGCCAACTCGCCAGGAATGTTGTGAAATATTACCGCCGAGATGTTAGGTTGGGTTAGGTTAGGTTATATTACGTTATTGATGTATATAAAGGTCCCACGGAGACGGAGAAGCCAACTCGCTAGGAATGTTGTCAAATATTACCGCCGAGATGATAGGTTGGGTTAGGTTAGGTTATATTATGTTATTGATGTATATGAAGGTCAAACGGAGACCTAGAGGCCAACTCGCCAGGAATGTTGTGAAATATTACCGCCGAGATGTTCGGTTGGTTTGGGTTAGGTTATATTACGTTATTGATGTATATGAAGGTCCCACGGAGACGTAGAGGCCAACTCGCCAGGAATGTTGTCAAATATTACCGCCGAGATGATAGGTTGGGTTAGGTTAGGTTAAATTTCGTTATTGATGTATATGAAGGTCAATCGGAGACGTAGAGGCCAGCAAGCCAGGAATGTGGTCAAATATTACCGCCGAGATGTTAGATTGGGTTAGGTTATGTTATATTACGTTATTGATGTATATAAAGGTCCCACGGAGATGTAGAGGCCAACTCGACAGGTATGTTTTCAAATATTACCGCCGAGATGTTAGGTTGGTTTGGGTTAGGTTATATTACGTTATTGATGTATATGAAGGTCCCACGGAGACGTAGAGGCCAACTCGCCAGGAATGTTGTCAAATATTACCGCCGAGATGATAGGTTGGGTTAGGTTAGGTTAAATTTCGTTATTGATGTATATGAAGGTCAATCGGAGACGTAGAGGCCAGCAAGCCAGGAAAGTGGTCAAATATTACCGCCGAGATGTTAGATTGGGTTAGGTTATGTTATATTACGTTATTGATGTATATAAAGGTCCCACGGAGATGTAGAGGCCAACTCGACAGGTATGTTTTCAAATATTACCGCCGAGATGTTAGGTTGGTTTGGGTTAGGTTTTATTACGTTATTGATGTATATGAAGGTCCCACGGAGACGTAGAGGCCAACTCGCCAGGAATGTTGTCAAATATTACCGCCGAGATGATAGGTTGGGTTAGGTTAGGTTAAATTTCGTTATTGATGTATATGAAGGTCAATCGGAGACGTAGAGGCCAGCAAGCCAGGAATGTGGTCAAATATTACCGCCGAGATGTTAGATTGGGTTAGGTTATGTTATATTACGTTATTGATGTATATAAAGGTCCCACGGAGATGTAGAGGCCAACTCGACAGGTATGTTTTCAAATATTACCGCCGAGATGTTAGGTTGGTTTGGGTTAGGTTATATTACGTTATTGATGTATATGAAGGTCCCACGGAGACGTAGAGGCCAACTCACCAGGAATGTTGTCAAATATTACCGCCGAGATGATAGGTTGGGTTAGGTTAGGTTAAATTTCGTTATTGATGTATATGAAGGTCAATCGGAGACGTAGAGGCCAGCAAGCCAGGAATGTGGTCAAATATTACCGCCGAGATGTTAGATTGGGTTAGGTTATGTTATATTACGTTATTGATGTATATAAAGGTCCCACGGAGATGTAGAGGCCAACTCGACAGGTATGTTTTCAAATATTACCGCCGAGATGTTAGGTTGGTTTGGGTTAGGTTTTATTACGTTATTGATGTATATGAAGGTCCCACGGGGACGTAGATGCCAACTCGCCAGGAATGTTGTCAAATATTACCGCCGAGATGATAGGTTGGGTTAGGTTAGGTTAAATTTCGTTATTGATGTATATGAAGGTCAATCGGAGACGTAGAGGCCAACTCGCCAGGAATGTTGTGAAATATTACCGCCGAGATGTTAGGTTGGGTTAGGTTCGGTTATATTACGTTATTGATGTATATAAAGGTCCCACGGAGACGGAGAAGCCAACTCGCCAGGAATGATGTCAAATATTACCGCCGGGATGTTATGTTGGGTTAGGTTAGGTTATATTACGTTATTGATGTATATAAAGGTCCCACGGAGACGGAGAAGCCAACTCGCCAGGTATGTTTTAAAATATTACCGCCGAGGTGATAGGTTGGGTTAGGTTAGGTTATATTTCGTTATTGATGTATATGAAGGTCAATCGGAGACGTAGAGGCCAACTCGCCAGGAATGTTGTGAAATATTACCGCCGAGATGTTAGGTTGGGTTAGGTTCGGTTATATTACGTTATTGATGTATATAAAGGTCCCACGGAGACGTAGAGGCCAACAAGCCAGGAATGTGGTGAAATATTACCGCCGAGATGTTAGGTTGGGTTAGGTTAGGTTATATTACGTTATAGATGTATATAAAGGTCCCACGGAGACGTAGAGGCCAGCAAGCCAGGAATGTGGTCAAATATTACCGCCGAGATGTTAGATTGGGTTAGGTTATGTTATATTACGTTACTGATGTATATAAAGACGCCGCGGAGACGTAGAGGCCAACTCGCCAGGAATGTTGTCAAATATTCCCGCCGAGATGATAGGTTGGGTTAGGTTAGGTTAAATTTCGTTATTGATGTATATGAAGGTCAATCGGAGACGTAGAGGCCAACTCGCCAGGAATGTTGTCAAATATTACCGCCGAGATGATAGGTTGGTTTAGGTTAGGTTATATTACGTTATTGATGTATATGAAGGTCCCACGGGGACGTAGAGGCCAACTCGCCAGGAATGTTGTCAAATATTACCGCCGAGATGATAGGTTGGGTTAGGTTAGGTTAAATTTCGTTATTGATGTATATGAAGGTCAATCGGAGACGTAGAGGCCAGCAAGCCAGGAATGTGGTCAAATATTACCGCCGAGATGTTAGATTGGGTTAGGTTATGTTATATTACGTTATTGATGTATATAAAGGTCCCACGGAGATGTAGAGGCCAACTCGACAGGTATGTTTTCAAATATTACCGCCGAGATGTTAGGTTGGTTTGGGTTAGGTTATATTACGTTATTGATGTATATGAAGGTCCCACGGAGACGTAGAGGCCAACTCGCCAGGAATGTTGTCAAATATTACCGCCGAGATGATAGGTTGGGTTAGGTTAGGTTAAATTTCGTTATTGATGTATATGAAGGTCAATCGGAGACGTAGAGGCCAGCAAGCCAGGAATGTGGTCAAATATTACCGCCGAGATGTTAGATTGGGTTAGGTTATGTTATATTACGTTATTGATGTATATAAAGGTCCCACGGAGATGTAGAGGCCAACTCGACAGGTATGTTTTCAAATATTACCGCCGAGATGTTAGGTTGGTTTGGGTTAGGTTTTATTACGTTATTGATGTATATGAAGGTCCCACGGAGACGTAGAGGCCAACTCGCCAGGAATGTTGTCAAATATTACCGCCGAGATGATAGGTTGGGTTAGGTTAGGTTAAATTTCGTTATTGATGTATATGAAGGTCAATCGGAGACGTAGAGGCCAGCAAGCCAGGAATGTGGTCAAATATTACCGCCGAGATGTTAGATTGGGTTAGGTTATGTTATATTACGTTATTGATGTATATAAAGGTCCCACGGAGATGTAGAGGCCAACTCGACAGGTATGTTTTCAAATATTACCGCCGAGATGTTAGGTTGGTTTGGGTTAGGTTATATTACGTTATTGATGTATATGAAGGTCCGACGGAGACGTAGAGGCCAACTCGCCAGGAATGTTGTCAAATATTACCGCCGAGATGATAGGTTGGGTTAGGTTAGGTTAAATTTCGTTATTGATGTATATGAAGGTCAATCGGAGACGTAGAGGCCAGCAAGCCAGGAATGTGGTCAAATATTACCGCCGAGATGTTAGATTGGGTTAGGTTATGTTATATTACGTTATTGATGTATATAAAGGTCCCACGGAGATGTAGAGGCCAACTCGACAGGTATGTTTTCAAATATTACCGCCGAGATGTTAGGTTGGTTTGGGTTAGGTTTTATTACGTTATTGATGTATATGAAGGTCCCACGGGGACGTAGATGCCAACTCGCCAGGAATGTTGTCAAATATTACCGCCGAGATGATAGGTTGGGTTAGGTTAGGTTAAATTTCGTTATTGATGTATATGAAGGTCAATCGGAGACGTAGAGGCCAACTCGCCAGGAATGTTGTGAAATATTACCGCCGAGATGTTAGGTTGGGTTAGGTTCGGTTATATTACGTTATTGATGTATATAAAGGTCCCACGGAGACGGAGAAGCCAACTCGCCAGGAATGATGTCAAATATTACCGCCGGGATGTTATGTTGGGTTAGGTTAGGTTATATTACGTTATTGATGTATATAAAGGTCCCACGGAGACGGAGAAGCCAACTCGCCAGGTATGTTTTAAAATATTACCGCCGAGGTGATAGGTTGGGTTAGGTTAGGTTATATTTCGTTATTGATGTATATGAAGGTCAATCGGAGACGTAGAGGCCAACTCGCCAGGAATGTTGTAAAATATTACCGCCGAGATGTTAGGTTGGGTTAGGTTCGGTTATATTACGTTATTGATGTATATAAAGGTCCCACGGAGACGAAGAGGCCAACAAGCCAGGAATGTGGTGAAATATTACCGCCGAGATGTTAGGTTGGGTTAGGTTAGGTTATATTACGTTATAGATGTATATAAAGGTCCCACGGAGACGTAGAGGCCAGCAAGCCAGGAATGTGGTCAAATATTACCGCCGAGATGTTAGATTGGGTTAGGTTATGTTATATTACGTTACTGATGTATATAAAGACGCCGCGGAGACGTAGAGGCCAACTCGCCAGGAATGTTGTCAAATATTCCCGCCGAGATGATAGGTTGGGTTAGGTTAGGTTAAATTTCGTTATTGATGTATATGAAGGTCAATCGGAGACGTAGAGGCCAACTCGCCAGGAATGTTGTCAAATATTACCGCCGAGATGATAGGTTGGTTTAGGTTAGGTTATATTACGTTATTGATGTATATGAAGGTCCCACGGGGACGTAGAGGCCAACTCGCCAGGAATGTTGTCAAATATTACCGCCGAGATGATAGGTTGGGTTAGGTTAGGTTAAATTTCGTTATTGATGTATATGAAGGTCAATCGGAGACGTAGAGGCCAACTCGCCAGGAATGTTGTGAAATATTACCGCCGAGATGTTAGGTTGGGTTAGGTTCGGTTATATTACGTTATTGATGTATATAAAGGTTCCACGGAGACGGAGAAGCCAACTCGCCAGGAATGATGTCAAATATTACCGCCGGGATGTTATGTTGGGTTAGGTTGGGTTATATTACGTTATTGATGTATATAAAGGTCCCACGGAGACGGAGAAGCCAACTCGCCAGGTATGTTTTAAAATATTACCGCCGAGGTGATAGGTTGGGTTAGGTTAGGTTATATTTCGTTATTGATGTATATGAAGGTCAATCGGAGACGTAGAGGCCAACTCGCCAGGAATGTTGTGAAATATTACCGCCGAGATGTTAGGTTGGGTTAGGTTCGGTTATATTACGTTATTGATGTATATAAAGGTCCCACGGAGACGTAGAGGCCAACAAGCCAGGAATGTGGTGAAATATTACCGCCGAGATGTTAGGTTGGGTTAGGTTAGGTTATATTACGTTATAGATGTATATAAAGGTCCCACGGAGACGTAGAGGCCAGCAAGCCAGGAATGTGGTCAAATATTACCGCCGAGATGTTAGATTGGGTTAGGTTATGTTATATTACGTTACTGATGTATATAAAGACGCCGCGGAGACGTAGAGGCCAACTCGCCAGGAATGTTGTCAAATATTCCCGCCGAGATGATAGGTTGGGTTAGGTTAGGTTAAATTTCGTTATTGATGTATATGAAGGTCAATCGGAGACGTAGAGGCCAACTCGCCAGGAATGTTGTCAAATATTACCGCCGAGATGATAGGTTGGTTTAGGTTAGGTTATATTACGTTATTGATGTATATGAAGGTCCCACGGGGACGTAGAGGCCAACTCGCCAGGAATGTTGTCAAATATTACCGCCGAGATGATAGGTTGGGTTAGGTTAGGTTAAATTTCGTTATTGATGTATATGAAGGTCAATCGGAGACGTAGAGGCCAACTCGCCAGGAATGTTGTGAAATATTACCGCCGAGATGTTAGGTTGGGTTAGGTTCGGTTATATTACGTTATTGATGTATATAAAGGTTCCACGGAGACGGAGAAGCCAACTCGCCAGGAATGATGTCAAATATTACCGCCGGGATGTTATGTTGGGTTAGGTTGGGTTATATTACGTTATTGATGTATATAAAGGTCCCACGGAGACGGAGAAGCCAACTCGCCAGGTATGTTTTAAAATATTACCGCCGAGGTGATAGGTTGGGTTAGGTTAGGTTATATTTCGTTATTGATTTATATGAAGGTCCCACGGAGACGTAGAGGCCAACAAGCCAGGAATGTGGTCAAATATTACCGCCGAGATGTTAGGTTGGGTTAGGTTAGGTTATATTACGTTATTGATGTATATGAAGGTCCCACGGGGACGTAGAGGCCAACTCGCCAGGAATGTTGTCAAATATTACCGCCGAGATGATAGGTTGGGTTAGGTTAGGTTAAATTTCGTTATTGATGTATATGAAGGTCAATCGGAGACGTAGAGGCCAACTCGCCAGGAATGTTGTCAAATATTACCGCCGAGATGATAGGTTGGTTTAGGTTAGGTTAAATTTCGTTACTGATGTATATAAAGGTCCCACGGAGACGGAGAAGCCAACTCGCCAGGAATGATGTCAAACATTACCGCCGGGATGTTAGGTTGGGTTAGGTTAGGTTATATTACGTTATTGATGTATATGAAGGTCAATCGGAGACGTAGAGGCCAACTCGCCAGGAATGTTGTCAAATATTACCGCCGAGATGATAGGTTGGGTTAGGTTAGGTTATATTACGTTATTGATGTATATGAAGGTCAAACGGAGACCTAGAGGCCAACTCGCCAGGAATGTTGTGAAATATTACCGCCGAGATGATAGGTTGGGTTAGGTTAGGTTATATTACGTTATTGATGTATATGAAGGTCAAACGGAGACCTAGAGGCCAACTCGCCAGGAATGTTGTGAAATATTACCGCCGAGATGTTAGGTTGGGTTAGGTTAGGTTATATGACGTTATTGATGTATATAAAGGTCCACGGATACGTAGAGGCCAGCAAGCCAGGAATGCGGTCAAATATTACCGCCGAGATGTTAGATTGGGTTAGGTTAGGTTATATTACGTTATTGATGTATTTGAAGGTCCACGGAGACGTAGAGGCCAGCAAGCCAGGAATGTGGTCAAATATTACCGCCGAGATGTTAGATTGGGTTAGGTTATGTTATATTACATTATTGATGTATATAAAGCTCCCACGGAGACGTAGAGGCCAACTCGCCAGGTATGTTTTCAAATATTACCGCCGAGATGTTAGGTTGGTTTGGGTTAGGTTATTTTACGTTTTTGATGTATATGAAGGTCCCACGGAGACGTAGAGGCCAACTCGCCAGGAATGTTGTCAAATATTACCGCCGAGATGATAGGTTGGGTTAGGTTAGGTTAAATTTCGTTATTGATGTATATGAAGGTCAATCGGAGACGTAGAGGCCAACTCGCTAGGAATGTTGTCAAATATTACCGCCGAGATGATAGGTTGGGTTAGGTTAGGTTATATTATGTTATTGATGTATATGAAGGTCAAACGGAGACCTAGAGGCCAACTCGCCAGGAATGTTGTGAAATATTACCGCCGAGATGTTAGGTTGGTTTGGGTTAGGTTATATTACGTTATTGATGTATATGAAGGTCCCACGGAGACGTAGAGGCCAACTCGCCAGGAATGTTGTCAAATATTACCGCCGAGATGATAGGTTGGGTTAGGTTAGGTTAAATTTCGTTATTGATGTATATGAAGGTCAATCGGAGACGTAGAGGCCAGCAAGCCAGGAATGTGGTCAAATATTACCGCCGAGATGTTAGATTGGGTTAGGTTATGTTATATTACGTTATTGATGTATATAAAGGTCCCACGGAGATGTAGAGGCCAACTCGACAGGTATGTTTTCAAATATTACCGCCGAGATGTTAGGTTGGTTTGGGTTAGGTTATATTACGTTATTGATGTATATGAAGGTCCCACGGAGACGTAGAGGCCAACTCGCCAGGAATGTTGTCAAATATTACCGCCGAGATGATAGGTTGGGTTAGGTTAGGTTAAATTTCGTTATTGATGTATATGAAGGTCAATCGGAGACGTAGAGGCCAGCAAGCCAGGAATGTGGTCAAATATTACCGCCGAGATGTTAGATTGGGTTAGGTTATGTTATATTACGTTATTGATGTATATAAAGGTCCCACGGAGATGTAGAGGCCAACTCGACAGGTATGTTTTCAAATATTACCGCCGAGATGTTAGGTTGGTTTGGGTTAGGTTATATTACGTTATTGATGTATATGAAGGTCCCACGGGGACGTAGATGCCAACTCGCCAGGAATGTTGTCAAATATTACCGCCGAGATGATAGGTTGGGTTAGGTTAGGTTAAATTTCGTTATTGATGTATATGAAGGTCAATCGGAGACGTAGAGGCCAACTCGCCAGGAATGTTGTGAAATATTACCGCCGAGATGTTAGGTTGGGTTAGGTTCGGTTATATTACGTTATTGATGTATATAAAGGTCCCACGGAGACGGAGAAGCCAACTCGCCAGGAATGATGTCAAATATTACCGCCGGGATGTTATGTTGGGTTAGGTTAGGTTATATTACGTTATTGATGTATATAAAGGTCCCACGGAGACGGAGAAGCCAACTCGCCAGGTATGTTTTAAAATATTACCGCCGAGGTGATAGGTTGGGTTAGGTTAGGTTATATTTCGTTATTGATGTATATGAAGGTCAATCGGAGACGTAGAGGCCAACTCGCCAGGAATGTTGTGAAATATTACCGCCGAGATGTTAGGTTGGGTTAGGTTCGGTTATATTACGTTATTGATGTATATAAAGGTCCCACGGAGACGTAGAGGCCAACAAGCCAGGAATGTGGTCAAATATTACCGCCGAGATGTTAGGTTGGGTTAGGTTAGGTTATATTACGTTATAGATGTATATAAAGGTCCCACGGAGACGTAGAGGCCAGCAAGCCAGGAATGTGGTCAAATATTACCGCCGAGATGTTAGATTGGGTTAGGTTATGTTATATTACGTTACTGATGTATATAAAGACGCCGCGGAGACGTAGAGGCCAACTCGCCAGGAATGTTGTCAAATATTCCCGCCGAAATGATAGGTTGGGTTAGGTTAGGTTAAATTTCGTTATTGATGTATATGAAGGTCAATCGGAGACGTAGAGGCCAACTCGCCAGGAATGTTGTCAAATATTACCGCCGAGATGATAGGTTGGTTTAGGTTAGGTTATATTACGTTATTGATGTATATGAAGGTCCCACGGGGACGTAGAGGCCAACTCGCCAGGAATGTTGTCAAATATTACCGCCGAGATGATAGGTTGGGTTAGGTTAGGTTAAATTTCGTTATTGATGTATATGAAGGTCAATCGGAGACGTAGAGGCCAACTCGCCAGGAATGTTGTGAAATATTACCGCCGAGATGTTAGGTTGGGTTAGGTTCGGTTATATTACGTTATTGATGTATATAAAGGTTCCACGGAGACGGAGAAGCCAACTCGCCAGGAATGATGTCAAATATTACCGCCGGGATGTTATGTTGGGTTAGGTTAGGTTATATTACGTTATTGATGTATATAAAGGTCCCACGGAGACGGAGAAGCCAACTCGCCAGGTATGTTTTAAAATATTACCGCCGAGGTGATAGGTTGGGTTAGGTTAGGTTATATTTCGTTATTGATTTATATGAAGGTCCCACGGAGACGTAGAGGCCAACAAGCCAGGAATGTGGTCAAATATTACCGCCGAGATGTTAGGTTGGGTTAGGTTAGGTTATATTACGTTATAGATGTATATAAAGGTCCCACGGAGACGTAGAGGCCAACAAGCCAGGAATGTGGTCAAATATTACCGCCGAGATGTTAGATTGGGTTAGGTTATGTTATATTACGTTACTGGTGTATATAAAGACGCCGCGGAGACGTAGAGGCCAACTCGCCAGGAATGTTGTCAAATATTCCCGCCGAGATGATAGGTTGGGTTAGGTTAGGTTAAATTTCGTTATTGATGTATATGAAGGTCAATCGGAGACGTAGAGGCCAACTCGCCAGGAATGTTGTCAAATATTACCGCCGAGATGATAGGTTGGTTTAGGTTAGGTTAAATTTCGTTATTGATGTATATGAAGGTCAATCGGAGACGTAGAGGCCAGCAAGCCAGGAATGTGGTCAAATATTACCGCCGAGATGTTAGATTGGGTTAGGTTATGTTATATTACGTTATTGATGTATATAAAGGTCCCACGGAGACGTAGAGGCCAACTCGACAGGTATGTTTTCAAATATTACCGACGTGATGTTAGGTTGGTTTGGGTTAGGTTATATTACGTTATTGATGTATATGAAGGTCCCACGGGGACGTAGAGGCCAACTCGCCAGGAATGTTGTCAAATATTACCGCCGAGATGATAGGTTGGGTTAGGTTAGGTTAAATTTCGTTATTGATGTATATGAAGGTCAATCGGAGACGTAGAGGCCAACTCGCCAGGAATGTTGTCAAATATTACCGCCGAGATGATAGGTTGGGTTAGGTTAGGTTATATTACGTTATTGATGTATATGAAGGTCAAACGGAGACCTAGAGGCCAACTCGCCAGGAATGTTGTGAAATATTACCGCCGAGATGTTAGGTTGGGTTAGGTTAGGTTATATTACGTTATTGATGTATATAAAGGTCCCACGGAGACGGAGAAGCCAACTCGCCAGGAATGATGTCAAATATTACCGCCGGGATGTTATGTTGGGTTAGGTTCGGTTATATTACGTTATTGATGTATATAAAGGTCCCACGGAGACGGAGAAGCCAACTCGCCAGGTATGTTTTAAAATATTACCGCCGAGGTGATAGGTTGGGTTAGGTTAGGTTATATTTCGTTATTGATTTATATGAAGGTCCCACGGAGACGTAGAGGCCAACAAGCCAGGAATGTGGTCAAATATTACCGCCGAGATGTTAGGTTGGGTTAGGTTAGGTTATATTACGTTATAGATGTATATAAAGGTCCCACGGAGACGTAGAGGCCAGCAAGCCAGGAATGTGGTCAAATATTACCGCCGAGATGTTAGATTGGGTTAGGTTATGTTATATTACGTTACTGATGTATATAAAGACGCCGCGGAGACGTAGAGGCCAACTCGCCAGGAATGTTGTCAAATATTCCCGCCGAGATGATAGGTTGGGTTAGGTTAGGTTAAATTTCGTTATTGATGTATATGAAGGTCAATCGGAGACGTAGAGGCCAACTCGCCAGGAATGTTGTCAAATATTACCGCCGAGATGATAGGTTGGTTTAGGTTAGGTTAAATTTCGTTATTGATGTATATGAAGGTCAATCGGAGACGTAGAGGCCAGCAAGCCAGGAATGTGGTCAAATATTACCGCCGAGATGTTAGATTGGGTTAGGTTATGTTATATTACGCTATTGATGTATATAAAGGTCCCACGGAGACGTAGAGGCCAACTCGACAGGTATGTTTTCAAATATTACCGACGTGATGTTAGGTTGGTTTAGGTTAGGTTAAATTTCGTTATTGATGTATATGAAGGTCAATCGGAGACGTAGAGGCCAGCAAGCCAGGAATGTGGTCAAATATTACCGCCGAGATGTTAGATTGGGTTAGGTTATGTTATATTACGTTATTGATGTATATAAAGGTCCCACGGAGACGTAGAGGCCAACTCGACAGGTATGTTTTCAAATATTACCGACGTGATGTTAGGTTGGTTTGGGTTAGGTTATATTACGTTATTGATGTATATGAAGGTCCCACGGGGACGTAGAGGCCAACTCGCCAGGAATGTTGTCAAATATTACCGCCGAGATGATAGGTTGGGTTAGGTTAGGTTAAATTTCGTTATTGATGTATATGAAGGTCAATCGGAGACGTAGAGGCCAACTCGCCAGGAATGTTGTCAAATATTACCGCCGAGATGATAGGTTGGGTTAGGTTAGGTTATATTACGTTATTGATGTATATGAAGGTCAAACGGAGACCTAGAGGCCAACTCGCCAGGAATGTTGTGAAATATTACCGCCGAGATGTTAGGTTGGGTTAGGTTAGGTTATATTACGTTATTGATGTATATAAAGGTCCCACGGAGACGGAGAAGCCAACTCGCTAGGAATGTTGTCAAATATTACCGCCGAGATGATAGGTTGGGTTAGGTTAGGTTAAATTTCGTTATTGATGAATATGAAGGTCAAACGGAGACCTAGAGGCCAACTCGCCAGGAATGTTGTCAAATATTACCGCCGAGATGATAGGTTGGGTTAGGTTAGGTTAAATTTCGTTATTGATGTATATGAAGGTCAATCGGAGACGTAGAGGCCAGCAAGCCAGGAATGTGGTCAAATATTACCGCCGAGATGTTAGATTGGGTTAGGTTATGTTATATTACGTTATTGATGTGTATAAAGGTCCCACGGAGACGTAGAGGCCAACTCGACAGGTATGTTTTCAAATATTACCGCCGAGATGTTAGGTTGGTTTGGGTTAGGTTATATTACGTTATTGATGTATATGAAGGTCCCACGGGGACGTAGAGGCCAACTCGCCAGGAATGTTGTCAAATATTACCGCCGAGATGATAGGTTGGGTTAGGTTAGGTTAAATTTCGTTATTGATGTATATGAAGGTCAATCGGAGACGTAGAGGCCAACTCGCCAGGAATGTTGTGAAATATTACCGCCGAGATGTTAGGTTGGGTTAGGTTCGGTTATATTACGTTATTGACGTATATATAGGTCCCACGGAGACGGAGAAGCCAACTTGCCAGGAATGATGTCAAATATTACCGCCGGGATGTTATGTTGGGTTAGGTTAGGTTATATTACGTTATTGATGTATATAAAGGTCCCACGAAGACGGAGAAGCCAACTCGCCAGGTATGTTTTAAAATATTACCGCCGAGATGATAGGTTGGGTTAGGTTAGGTTATATTTCGTTATTGATTTATATGAAGGTCCCACGCAGACGTAGAGGCCAACAAGCCAGGAATGTGGTCAAATATTACCGCCGAGATGTTAGGTTGGGTTAGGTTAGGTTATATTACGTTATAGATGTATATAAAGGTCCCACGGAGACGTAGAGGCCAGCAAGCCAGGAATGTGGTCAAATATTACCGCCGAGATGTTAGATTGGGTTAGGTTATGTTATATTACGTTACTGATGTATATAAAGACGCCGCGGAGACGTAGAGGCCAACTCGCCAGGAATGTTGTCAAATATTCCCGCCGAGATGATAGGTTGGGTTAGGTTAGGTTAAATTTCGTTATTGATGTATATGAAGGTCAATCGGAGACGTAGAGGCCAGCAAGCCAGGAATGTGGTCAAATATTACCGCCGAGATGTTAGATTGGGTTAGGTTATGTTATATTACGTTATTGATGTATATAAAGGTCCCACGGAGATGTAGAGGCCAACTCGACAGGTATGTTTTCAAATATTACCGCCGAGATGTTAGGTTGGTTTGGGTTAGGTTATATTACGTTATTGATGTATATGAAGGTCCCACGGAGACGTAGAGGCCAACTCGCCAGGAATGTTGTCAAATATTACCGCCGAGATGATAGGTTGGGTTAGGTTAGGTTAAATTTCGTTATTGATGTATATGAAGGTCAATCGGAGACGTAGAGGCCAGCAAGCCAGGAATGTGGTCAAATATTACCGCCGAGATGTTAGATTGGGTTAGGTTATGTTATATTACGTTATTGATGTATATAAAGGTCCCACGGAGATGTAGAGGCCAACTCGACAGGTATGTTTTCAAATATTACCGCCGAGATGTTAGGTTGGTTTGGGTTAGGTTATATTACGTTATTGATGTATATGAAGGTCCCACGGGGACGTAGATGCCAACTCGCCAGGAATGTTGTCAAATATTACCGCCGAGATGATAGGTTGGGTTAGGTTAGGTTAAATTTCGTTATTGATGTATATGAAGGTCAATCGGAGACGTAGAGGCCAACTCGCCAGGAATGTTGTGAAATATTACCGCCGAGATGTTAGATTGGGTTAGGTTATGTTATATTACGTTACTGATGTATATAAAGACGCCGCGGAGACGTAGAGGCCAACTCGCCAGGAATGTTGTCAAATATTCCCGCCGAAATGATAGGTTGGGTTAGGTTAGGTTAAATTTCGTTATTGATGTATATGAAGGTCAATCGGAGACGTAGAGGCCAACTCGCCAGGAATGTTGTCAAATATTACCGCCGAGATGATAGGTTGGTTTAGGTTAGGTTATATTACGTTATTGATGTATATGAAGGTCCCACGGGGACGTAGAGGCCAACTCGCCAGGAATGTTGTCAAATATTACCGCCGAGATGATAGGTTGGGTTAGGTTAGGTTAAATTTCGTTATTGATGTATATGAAGGTCAATCGGAGACGTAGAGGCCAACTCGCCAGGAATGTTGTGAAATATTACCGCCGAGATGTTTGGTTGGGTTAGGTTCGGTTATATTACGTTATTGATGTATATAAAGGTTCCACGGAGACGGAGAAGCCAACTCGCCAGGAATGATGTCAAATATTACCGCCGGGATGTTATGTTGGGTTAGGTTAGGTTATATTACGTTATTGATGTATATAAAGGTCCCACGGAGACGGAGAAGCCAACTCGCCAGGTATGTTTTAAAATATTACCGCCGAGGTGATAGGTTGGGTTAGGTTAGGTTATATTTCGTTATTGATTTATATGAAGGTCCCACGGAGACGTAGAGGCCATCAAGCCAGGAATGTTGTCAAATATTACCGCCGAGATGTTAGGTTGGGTTAGGTTAGGTTATATTACGTTATAGATGTATATAAAGGTCCCACGGAGACGTAGAGGCCAGCAAGCCAGGAATGTGGTCAAATATTACCGCCGAGATGTTAGATTGGGTTAGGTTATGTTATATTACGTTACTGATGTATATAAAGACGCCGCGGAGACGTAGAGGCCAACTCGCCAGGAATGTTGTCAAATATTCCCGCCGAGATGATAGGTTGGGTTAGGTTAGGTTAAATTTCGTTATTGATGTATATGAAGGTCAATCGGAGACGTAGAGGCCAACTCGCCAGGAATGTTGTCAAATATTACCGCCGAGATGATAGGTTGGGTTAGGTTAGGTTATATTACTTTATTGATGTATATGAAGGTCAAACGGAGACCTAGAGGCCAACTCGCCAGGAATGTTGTGAAATATTACCGCCGAGATGTTAGGTTGGGTTAGGTTAGGTTATATTACGTTATTGATGTATATAAAGGTCCCACGGAGACGGAGAAGCCAACTCGCTAGGAATGTTGTCAAATATTACCGCCGAGATGATAGGTTGGGTTAGGTTAGGTTAAATTTCGTTATTGATGAATATGAAGGTCAAACGGAGACCTAGAGGCCAACTCGCCAGGAATGTTGTCAAATATTACCGCCGAGATGATAGGTTGGGTTAGGTTAGGTTAAATTTCGTTATTGATGTATATGAAGGTCAATCGGAGACGTAGAGGCCAGCAAGCCAGGAATGTGGTCAAATATTACCGCCGAGATGTTAGATTGGGTTAGGTTATGTTATATTACGTTATTGATGTATATAAAGGTCCCACGGAGATGTAGAGGCCAACTCGACAGGTATGTTTTCAAATATTACCGCCGAGATGTTAGGTTGGTTTGGGTTAGGTTATATTACGTTATTGATGTATATGAAGGTCCCACGGGGACGTAGATGCCAACTCGCCAGGAATGTTGTCAAATATTACCGCCGAGATGATAGGTTGGGTTAGGTTAGGTTAAATTTCGTTACTGATGTATATGAAGGTCAATCGGAGACGTAGAGGCCAACTCGCCAGGAATGTTGTGAAATATTACCGCCGAGATGTTAGGTTGGGTTAGGTTCGGTTATATTACGTTATTGATGTATATAAAGGTCCCACGGAGACGGAGAAGCCAACTCGCCAGGAATGATGTCAAATATTACCGCCGGGATGTTATGTTGGGTTAGGTTAGGTTATATTACGTTATTGATGTATATAAAGGTCCCACGGAGACGGAGAAGCCAACTCGCCAGGTATGTTTTAAAATATTACCGCCGAGGTGATAGGTTGGGTTAGGTTAGGTTATATTTCGTTATTGATGTATATGAAGGTCAATCGGAGACGTAGAGGCCAACTCGCCAGGAATGTTGTGAAATATTACCGCCGAGATGTTAGGTTGGGTTAGGTTCGGTTATATTACGTTATTGATGTATATAAAGGTCCCACGGAGACGTAGAGGCCAGCAAGCCAGGAATGTGGTCAAATATTACCGCCGAGATGTTAGATTGGGTTAGGTTATGTTATATTACGTTACTGATGTATATAAAGACGCCGCGGAGACGTAGAGGCCAACTCGCCAGGAATGTTGTCAAATATTCCCGCCGAAATGATAGGTTGGGTTAGGTTAGGTTAAATTTCGTTATTGATGTATATGAAGGTCAATCGGAGACGTAGAGGCCAACTCGCCAGGAATGTTGTCAAATATTACCGCCGAGATGATAGGTTGGTTTAGGTTAGGTTATATTACGTTATTGATGTATATGAAGGTCCCACGGGGACGTAGAGGCCAACTCGCCAGGAATGTTGTCAAATATTACCGCCGAGATGATAGGTTGGGTTAGGTTAGGTTAAATTTCGTTATTGATGTATATGAAGGTCAATCGGAGACGTAGAGGCCAACTCGCCAGGAATGTTGTGAAATATTACCGCCGAGATGTTTGGTTGGGTTAGGTTCGGTTATATTACGTTATTGATGTATATAAAGGTTCCACGGAGACGGAGAAGCCAACTCGCCAGGAATGATGTCAAATATTACCGCCGGGATGTTATGTTGGGTTAGGTTAGGTTATATTACGTTATTGATGTATATAAAGGTCCCACGGAGACGGAGAAGCCAACTCGCCAGGTATGTTTTAAAATATTACCGCCGAGGTGATAGGTTGGGTTAGGTTAGGTTATATTTCGTTATTGATTTATATGAAGGTCCCACGGAGACGTAGAGGCCATCAAGCCAGGAATGTGGTCAAATATTACCGCCGAGATGTTAGGTTGGGTTAGGTTAGGTTATATTACGTTATAGATGTATATAAAGGTCCCACGGAGACGTAGAGGCCAGCAAGCCAGGAATGTGGTCAAATATTACCGCCGAGATGTTAGATTGGGTTAGGTTATGTTATATTACGTTACTGATGTATATAAAGACGCCGCGGAGACGTAGAGGCCAACTCGCCAGGAATGTTGTCAAATATTCCCGCCGAGATGATAGGTTGGGTTAGGTTAGGTTAAATTTCGTTATTGATGTATATGAAGGTCAATCGGAGACGTAGAGGCCAACTCGCCAGGAATGTTGTCAAATATTACCGCCGAGATGATAGGTTGGTTTAGGTTAGGTTAAATTTCGTTATTGATGTATATGAAGGTCAATCGGAGACGTAGAGGCCAGCAAGCCAGGAATTTGGTCAAATATTACCGCCGAGATGTTAGATTGGGTTAGGTTATGTTATATTACGTTATTGATGTATATAAAGGTCCCACGGAGACGTAGAGGCCAACTCGACAGGTATGTTTTCAAATATTACCGACGTGATGTTAGGTTGGTTTGGGTTAGGTTATATTACGTTATTGATGTATATGAAGGTCCCACGGGGACGTAGAGGCCAACTCGCCAGGAATGTTGTCAAATATTACCGCCGAGATGATAGGTTGGGTTAGGTTAGGTTAAATTTCGTTATTGATGTATATGAAGGTCAATCGGAGACGTAGAGGCCAACTCGCCAGGAATGTTGTCAATTATTACCGCCGAGATGATAGGTTGGGTTAGGTTAGGTTATATTACGTTATTGATGTATATGAAGGTCAAACGGAGACCTAGAGGCCAACTCGCCAGGAATGTTGTGAAATATTACCGCCGAGATGTTAGGTTGGGTTAGGTTAGGTTATATTACGTTATTGATGTATATAAAGGTCCCACGGAGACGGAGAAGCCAACTCGCTAGGAATGTTGTCAAATATTACCGCCGAGATGATAGGTTGGGTTAGGTTAGGTTAAATTTCGTTATTGATGAATATGAAGGTCAAACGGAGACCTAGAGGCCAACTCGCCAGGAATGTTGTCAAATATTACCGCCGAGATGATAGGTTGGGTTAGGTTAGGTTAAATTTCGTTATTGATGTATATGAAGGTCAATCGGAGACGTAGAGGCCAGCAAGCCAGGAATGTGGTCAAATATTACCGCCGAGATGTTAGATTGGGTTAGGTTATGTTATATTACGTTATTGATGTATATAAAGGTCCCACGGAGATGTAGAGGCCAACTCGACAGGTATGTTTTCAAATATTACCGCCGAGATGTTAGGTTGGTTTGGGTTAGGTTATATTACGTTATTGATGTATATGAAGGTCCCACGGGGACGTAGATGCCAACTCGCCAGGAATGTTGTCAAATATTACCGCCGAGATGATAGGTTGGGTTAGGTTAGGTTAAATTTCGTTATTGATGTATATGAAGGTCAATCGGAGACGTAGAGGCCAACTCGCCAGGAATGTTGTGAAATATTACCGCCGAGATGTTAGGTTGGGTTAGGTTCGGTTATATTACGTTATTGATGTATATAAAGGTCCCACGGAGACGGAGAAGCCAACTCGCCAGGAATGATGTCAAATATTACCGCCGGGATGTTATGTTGGGTTAGGTTAGGTTATATTACGTTATTGATGTATATAAAGGTCCCACGGAGACGGAGAAGCCAACTCGCCAGGTATGTTTTAAAATATTACCGCCGAGGTGATAGGTTGGGTTAGGTTAGGTTATATTTCGTTATTGATGTATATGAAGGTCAATCGGAGACGTAGAGGCCAACTCGCCAGGAATGTTGTGAAATATTACCGCCGAGATGTTAGGTTGGGTTAGGTTCGGTTATATTACGTTATTGATGTATATAAAGGTCCCACGGAGACGTAGAGGCCAACAAGCCAGGAATGTGGTCAAATATTACCGCCGAGATGTTAGGTTGGGTTAGGTTAGGTTATATTACGTTATAGATGTATATAAAGGTCCCACGGAGACGTAGAGGCCAGCAAGCCAGGAATGTGGTCAAATATTACCGCCGAGATGTTAGATTGGGTTAGGTTATGTTATATTACGTTACTGATGTATATAAAGACGCCGCGGAGACGTAGAGGCCAACTCGCCAGGAATGTTGTGAAATATTCCCGCCGAAATGATAGGTTGGGTTAGGTTAGGTTAAATTTCGTTATTGATGTATATGAAGGTCAATCGGAGACGTAGAGGCCAACTCGCCAGGAATGTTGTCAAATATTACCGCCGAGATGATAGGTTGGTTTAGGTTAGGTTATATTACGTTATTGATGTATATGAAGGTCAATCGGAGACGTAGAGGCCAACTCGCCAGGAATGTTGTCAAATATTACCGCCGAGATGATAGGTTGGGTTAGGTTAGGTTAAATTTCGTTATTGATGTATATGAAGGTCAATCGGAGACGTAGAGGCCAACTCGCCAGGAATGTTGTGAAATATTACCGCCGAGATGTTAGGTTGGGTTAGGTTCGGTTATATTACGTTATTGATGTATATAAAGGTTCCACGGAGACGGAGAAGCCAACTCGCCAGGAATGATGTCAAATATTACCGCCGGGATGTTATGTTGGGTTAGGTTAGGTTATATTACGTTATTGATGTATATAAAGGTCCCACGGAGACGGAGAAGCCAACTCGCCAGGTATGTTTTAAAATATTACCGCCGAGGTGATAGGTTGGGTTAGGTTAGGTTATATTTCGTTATTGATTTATATGAAGGTCCCACGGAGACGTAGAGGCCAACAAGCCAGGAATGTGGTCAAATATTACCGCCGAGATGTTAGGTTGGGTTAGGTTAGGTTATATTACGTTATAGATGTATATAAAGGTCCCACGGAGACGTAGAGGCCAGCAAGCCAGGAATGTGGTCAAATATTACCGCCGAGATGTTAGATTGGGTTAGGTTATGTTATATTCCGTTACTGATGTATATAAAGACGCCGCGGAGACGTAGAGGCCAACTCGCCAGGAATGTTGTCAAATATTCCCGCCGAGATGATAGGTTCGGTTAAGTTAGGTTAAATTTCGTTATTGATGTATATGAAGGTCAATCGGAGACGTAGAGGCCAACTCGCCAGGAATGTTGTCAAATATTACCGCCGAGATGATAGGTTGGGTTAGGTTAGGTTAAATTTCGTTATTGATGTATATGAAGGTCAATCGGAGACGTAGAGGCCAACTCGCCAGGAATGTTGTGAAATATTACCGCCGAGATGTTAGGTTGGGTTAGGTTCGGTTATATTACGTTATTGATGTATATAAAGGTCCCACGGAGACGTAGAGGCCAACAAGCCAGGAATGTTGTCAATTATTACCGCCGAGATGATAGGTTGGGTTAGGTTAGGTTATATTACGTTATTGATGTATATGAAGGTCAAACGGAGACCTAGAGGCCAACTCGCCAGGAATGTTGTGAAATATTACCGCCGAGATGTTAGGTTGGGTTAGGTTAGGTTATATTACGTTATTGATGTATATAAAGGTCCCACGGAGACGGAGAAGCCAACTCGCTAGGAATGTTGTCAAATATTACCGCCGAGATGATAGGTTGGGTTAGGTTAGGTTAAATTTCGTTATTGATGAATATGAAGGTCAAACGGAGACCTAGAGGCCAACTCGCCAGGAATGTTGTCAAATATTACCGCCGAGATGATAGGTTGGGTTAGGTTAGGTTAAATTTCGTTATTGATGTATATGAAGGTCAATCGGAGACGTAGAGGCCAGCAAGCCAGGAATGTGGTCAAATATTACCGCCGAGATGTTAGATTGGGTTAGGTTATGTTATATTACGTTATTGATGTATATAAAGGTCCCACGGAGATGTAGAGGCCAACTCGACAGGTATGTTTTCAAATATTACCGCCGAGATGTTAGGTTGGTTTGGGTTAGGTTATATTACGTTATTGATGTATATGAAGGTCCCACGGGGATGTAGATGCCAACTCGCCAGGAATGTTGTCAAATATTACCGCCGAGATGATAGGTTGGGTTAGGTTAGGTTAAATTTCGTTATTGATGTATATGAAGGTCAATCGGAGACGTAGAGGCCAACTCGCCAGGAATGTTGTGAAATATTACCGCCGAGATGTTAGGTTGGGTTAGGTTCGGTTATATTACGTTATTGATGTATATAAAGGTCCCACGGAGACGGAGAAGCCAACTCGCCAGGAATGATGTCAAATATTACCGCCGGGATGTTATGTTGGGTTAGGTTAGGTTATATTACGTTATTGATGTATATAAAGGTCCCACGGAGACGGAGAAGCCAACTCGCCAGGTATGTTTTAAAATATTACCGCCGAGGTGATAGGTTGGGTTAGGTTAGGTTATATTTCGTTATTGATGTATATGAAGGTCAATCGGAGACGTAGAGGCCAACTCGCCAGGAATGTTGTGAAATATTACCGCCGAGATGTTAGGTTGGGTTAGGTTCGGTTATATTACGTTATTGATGTATATAAAGGTCCCACGGAGACGTAGAGGCCAACAAGCCAGGAATGTGGTCAAATATTACCGCCGAGATGTTAGGTTGGGTTAGGTTAGGTTATATTACGTTATAGATGTATATAAAGGTCCCACGGAGACGTAGAGGCCAGCAAGCCAGGAATGTGGTCAAATATTACCGCCGAGATGTTAGATTGGGTTAGGTTATGTTATATTACGTTGCTGATGTATATAAAGACGCCGCGGAGACGTAGAGGCCAACTCGCCAGGAATGTTGTGAAATATTCCCGCCGAAATGATAGGTTGGGTTAGGTTAGGTTAAATTTCGTTATTGATGTATATGAAGGTCAATCGGAGACGTAGAGGCCAACTCGCCAGGAATGTTGTCAAATATTACCGCCGAGATGATAGGTTGGTTTAGGTTAGGTTATATTACGTTATTGATGTATATGAAGGTCCCACGGGGACGTAGAGGCCAACTCGCCAGGAATGTTGTCAAATATTACCGCCGAGATGATAGGTTGGGTTAGGTTAGGTTAAATTTCGTTATTGATGTATATGAAGGTCAATCGGAGACGTAGAGGCCAACTCGCCAGGAATGTTGTGAAATATTACCGCCGAGATGTTAGGTTGGGTTAGGTTCGGTTATATTACGTTATTGATGTATATAAAGGTTCCACGGAGACGGAGAAGCCAACTCGCCAGGAATGATGTCAAATATTACCGCCGGGATGTTATGTTGGGTTAGGTTAGGTTATATTACGTTATTGATGTATATAAAGGTCCCACGGAGACGGAGAAGCCAACTCGCCAGGTATGTTTTAAAATATTACCGCCGAGGTGATAGGTTGGGTTAGGTTAGGTTATATTTCGTTATTGATTTATATGAAGGTCCCACGGAGACGTAGAGGCCAACAAGCCAGGAATGTGGTCAAATATTACCGCCGAGATGTTAGGTTGGGTTAGGTTAGGTTATATTACGTTATTGATGTATATGAAGGTCCCACGGGGACGTAGAGGCCAACAAGCCAGGAATGTGGTCAAATATTACCGCCGAGATGTTAGGTTGGGTTAGGTTAGGTTATATTACGTTATAGATGTATATAAAGGTCCCACGGAGACGTAGAGGCCAGCAAGCCAGGAATGTGGTCAAATATTACCGCCGAGATGTTAGATTGGGTTAGGTTATGTTATATTACGTTACTGATGTATATAAAGACGCCGCGGAGACGTAGAGGCCAACTCGCCAGGAATGTTGTCAAATATTCCCGCCGAGATGATAGGTTGGGTTAGGTTAGGTTAAATTTCGTTATTGATGTATATGAAGGTCAATCGGAGACGTAGAGGCCAACTCGCCAGGAATGTTGTCAAATATTACCGCCGAGATGATAGGTTGGTTTAGGTTAGGTTAAATTTCGTTATTGATGTATATGAAGGTCAATCGGAGACGTAGAGGCCAGCAATCCAGGAATGTGGTCAAATATTACCGCCGAGATGTTAGATTGGGTTAGGTTATGTTATATTACGTTATTGATGTATATAAAGGTCCCACGGAGACGTAGAGGCCAACTCGACAGGTATGTTTTCAAATATTACCGACGTGATGTTAGGTTGGTTTAGGTTAGGTTAAATTTCGTTATTGATGTATATGAAGGTCAATCGGAGACGTAGAGGCCAGCAAGCCAGGAATGTGGTCAAATATTACCGCCGAGATGTTAGATTGGGTTAGGTTATGTTATATTACGTTATTGATGTATATAAAGGTCCCACGGAGACGTAGAGGCCAACTCGACAGGTATGTTTTCAAATATTACCGACGTGATGTTAGGTTGGTTTGGGTTAGGTTATATTACGTTATTGATGTATATGAAGGTCCCACGGGGACGTAGAGGCCAACTCGCCAGGAATGTTGTCAAATATTACCGCCGAGATGATAGGTTGGGTTAGGTTAGGTTAAATTTCGTTATTGATGTATATGAAGGTCAATCGGAGACGTAGAGGCCAACTCGCCAGGAATGTTGTCAAATATTACCGCCGAGATGATAGGTTGGGTTAGGTTAGGTTATATTACGTTATTGATGTATATGAAGGTCAAACGGAGACCTAGAGGCCAACTCGCCAGGAATGTTGTGAAATATTACCGCCGAGATGTTAGGTTGGGTTAGGTTAGGTTATATTACGTTATTGATGTATATAAAGGTCCCACGGAGACGTAGAGGCCAACTCGACAGGTATGTTTTCAAATATTACCGACGTGATGTTAGGTTGGTTTAGGTTAGGTTAAATTTCGTTATTGATGTATATGAAGGTCAATCGGAGACGTAGAGGCCAGCAAGCCAGGAATGTGGTCAAATATTACCGCCGAGATGTTAGATTGGGTTAGGTTATGTTATATTACGTTATTGATGTATATAAAGGTCCCACGGAGACGTAGAGGCCAACTCGACAGGTATGTTTTCAAATATTACCGACGTGATGTTAGGTTGGTTTGGGTTAGGTTATATTACGTTATTGATGTATATGAAGGTCCCACGGGGACGTAGAGGCCAACTCGCCAGGAATGTTGTCAAATATTACCGCCGAGATGATAGGTTGGGTTAGGTTAGGTTAAATTTCGTTATTGATGTATATGAAGGTCAATCGGAGACGTAGAGGCCAACTCGCCAGGAATGTTGTCAAATATTACCGCCGAGATGATAGGTTGGGTTAGGTTAGGTTATATTACGTTATTGATGTATATGAAGGTCAAACGGAGACCTAGAGGCCAACTCGCCAGGAATGTAGTGAAATATTACCGCCGAGATGTTAGGTTGGGTTAGGTTAGGTTATATTACGTTATTGATGTATATAAAGGTCCCACGGAGACGGAGAAGCCAACTCGCTAGGAATGTTGTCAAATATTACCGCC
Organism: Xylocopa violacea; assembly: GCA_963969225.1. NCBI lineage: Eukaryota > Metazoa > Arthropoda > Insecta > Hymenoptera > Apidae > Xylocopa > Xylocopa violacea. The sequence continues at coordinate 739,832 of CAXAJV010000021.1, read as the reverse complement.
GAGATGATAGGTTGGTTTGGGTTAGGTTATATTACGTTATTGATGTATATGAAGGTCCCACGGGGACGTAGATGCCAACTCGCCAGGAATGTTGTCAAATATTACCGCCGAGATGATAGGTTGGGTTAGGTTAGGTTATATTTCGTTATTGATTTATATGAAGGTCCCACGGAGACGTAGAGGCCAACAAGCCAGGAATGTGGTCAAATATTACCGCCGAGATGTTAGGTTGGGTTAGGTTAGGTTATATTACGTTATAGATGTATATAAAGGTCCCACGGAGACGTAGAGGCCAGCAAGCCAGGAATGTGGTCAAATATTACCGCCGAGATGTTAGATTGGGTTAGGTTATGTTATATTACGTTACTGATGTATATAAAGACGCCGCGGAGACGTAGAGGCCAACTCGCCAGGAATGTTGTCAAATATTCCCGCCGAGATGATAGGTTCGGTTAGGTTAGGTTAAATTTCGTTATTGATGTATATGAAGGTCAATCGGAGACGTAGAGGCCAACTCGCCAGGAATGTTGTCAAATATTACCGCCGAGATGATAGGTTGGTTTAGGTTAGGTTAAATTTCGTTATTGATGTATATGAAGGTCAGTCGGAGACGTAGAGGCCAGCAAGCCAGGAATGTGGTCAAATATTACCGCCGAGATGTTAGATTGGGTTAGGTTATGTTATATTACGTTATTGATGTATATAAAGGTCCCACGGAGACGTAGAGGCCAACTCGACAGGTATGTTTTCAAATATTACCGACGTGATGTTAGGTTGGTTTGGGTTAGGTTATATTACGTTATTGATGTATATGAAGGTCCCACGGGGACGTAGAGGCCAACTCGCCAGGAATGTTGTCAAATATTACCGCCGAGATGATAGGTTGGGTTAGGTTAGGTTAAATTTCGTTATTGATGTATATGAAGGTCAATCGGAGACGTAGAGGCCAACTCGCCAGGAATGTTGTCAAATATTACCGCCGAGATGATAGGTTGGGTTAGGTTAGGTTATATTACGTTATTGATGTATATGAAGGTCAAACGGAGACCTAGAGGCCAACTCGCCAGGAATGTTGTGAAATATTACCGCCGAGATGTTAGGTTGGGTTAGGTTAGGTTATATTACGTTATTGATGTATATAAAGGTCCCACGGAGACGGAGAAGCCAACTCGCCAGGAATGATGTCAAATATTACCGCCGGGATGTTATGTTGGGTTAGGTTAGGTTATATTACGTTATTGATGTATATAAAGGTCCCACGGAGACGGAGAAACCAACTCGCCAGGTATGTTTTAAAATATTACCGCCGAGGTGATAGGTTGGGTTAGGTTAGGTTATATTTCGTTATTGATTTATATGAAGGTCCCACGGAGACGTAGAGGCCAACAAGCCAGGAATGTGGTCAAATATTACCGCCGAGATGTTAGGTTGGGTTAGGTTAGGTTATATTACGTTATAGATGTATATAAAGGTCCCACGGAGACGTAGAGGCCAGCAAGCCAGGAATGTGGTCAAATATTACCGCCGAGATGTTAGATTGGGTTAGGTTATGTTATATTACGTTACTGATGTATATAAAGACGCCGCGGAGACGTAGAGGCCAACTCGCCAGGAATGTTGTCAAATATTCCCGCCGAGATGATAGGTTGGGTTAGGTTAGGTTAAATTTCGTTATTGATGTATATGAAGGTCAATCGGAGACGTAGAGGCCAACTCGCCAGGAATGTTGTCAAATATTACCGCCGAGATGATAGGTTGGTTTAGGTTAGGTTAAATTTCGTTATTGATGTATATGAAGGTCAATCGGAGACGTAGAGGCCAGCAATCCAGGAATGTGGTCAAATATTACCGCCGAGATGTTAGGTTGGGTTAGGTTAGGTTATATTACGTTATTGATGTATATGAAGGTCCCACGGGGACGTAGAGGCCAACAAGCCAGGAATGTGGTCAAATATTACCGCCGAGATGTTAGGTTGGGTTAGGTTAGGTTATATTACGTTATAGATGTATATAAAGGTCCCACGGAGACGTAGAGGCCAGCAAGCCAGGAATGTGGTCAAATATTACCGCCGAGATGTTAGATTGGGTTAGGTTATGTTATATTACGTTACTGATGTATATAAAGACGCCGCGGAGACGTAGAGGCCAACTCGCCAGGAATGTTGTCAAATATTCCCGCCGAGATGATAGGTTGGGTTAGGTTAGGTTAAATTTCGTTATTGATGTATATGAAGGTCAATCGGAGACGTAGAGGCCAACTCGCCAGGAATGTTGTCAAATATTACCGCCGAGATGATAGGTTGGTTTAGGTTAGGTTAAATTTCGTTATTGATGTATATGAAGGTCAATCGGAGACGTAGAGGCCAGCAATCCAGGAATGTGGTCAAATATTACCGCCGAGATGTTAGATTGGGTTAGGTTATGTTATATTACGTTATTGATGTATATAAAGGTCCCACGGAGACGTAGAGGCCAACTCGACAGGTATGTTTTCAAATATTACCGACGTGATGTTAGGTTGGTTTAGGTTAGGTTAAATTTCGTTATTGATGTATATGAAGGTCAATCGGAGACGTAGAGGCCAGCAAGCCAGGAATGTGGTCAAATATTACCGCCGAGATGTTAGATTGGGTTAGGTTATGTTATATTACGTTATTGATGTATATAAAGGTCCCACGGAGACGTAGAGGCCAACTCGACAGGTATGTTTTCAAATATTACCGACGTGATGTTAGGTTGGTTTGGGTTAGGTTATATTACGTTATTGATGTATATGAAGGTCCCACGGGGACGTAGAGGCCAACTCGCCAGGAATGTTGTCAAATATTACCGCCGAGATGATAGGTTGGGTTAGGTTAGGTTAAATTTCGTTATTGATGTATATGAAGGTCAATCGGAGACGTAGAGGCCAACTCGCCAGGAATGTTGTCAAATATTACCGCCGAGATGATAGGTTGGGTTAGGTTAGGTTATATTACGTTATTGATGTATATGAAGGTCAAACGGAGACCTAGAGGCCAACTCGCCAGGAATGTTGTGAAATATTACCGCCGAGATGTTAGGTTGGGTTAGGTTAGGTTATATTACGTTATTGATGTATATAAAGGTCCCACGGAGACGTAGAGGCCAACTCGACAGGTATGTTTTCAAATATTACCGACGTGATGTTAGGTTGGTTTAGGTTAGGTTAAATTTCGTTATTGATGTATATGAAGGTCAATCGGAGACGTAGAGGCCAGCAAGCCAGGAATGTGGTCAAATATTACCGCCGAGATGTTAGATTGGGTTAGGTTATGTTATATTACGTTATTGATGTATATAAAGGTCCCACGGAGACGTAGAGGCCAACTCGACAGGTATGTTTTCAAATATTACCGACGTGATGTTAGGTTGGTTTGGGTTAGGTTATATTACGTTATTGATGTATATGAAGGTCCCACGGGGACGTAGAGGCCAACTCGCCAGGAATGTTGTCAAATATTACCGCCGAGATGATAGGTTGGGTTAGGTTAGGTTAAATTTCGTTATTGATGTATATGAAGGTCAATCGGAGACGTAGAGGCCAACTCGCCAGGAATGTTGTCAAATATTACCGCCGAGATGATAGGTTGGGTTAGGTTAGGTTATATTACGTTATTGATGTATATGAAGGTCAAACGGAGACCTAGAGGCCAACTCGCCAGGAATGTAGTGAAATATTACCGCCGAGATGTTAGGTTGGGTTAGGTTAGGTTATATTACGTTATTGATGTATATAAAGGTCCCACGGAGACGGAGAAGCCAACTCGCTAGGAATGTTGTCAAATATTACCGCCGAGATGATAGGTTGGTTTGGGTTAGGTTATATTACGTTATTGATGTATATGAAGGTCCCACGGGGACGTAGATGCCAACTCGCCAGGAATGTTGTCAAATATTACCGCCGAGATGATAGGTTGGGTTAGGTTAGGTTATATTTCGTTATTGATTTATATGAAGGTCCCACGGAGACGTAGAGGCCAACAAGCCAGGAATGTGGTCAAATATTACCGCCGAGATGTTAGGTTGGGTTAGGTTAGGTTATATTACGTTATAGATGTATATAAAGGTCCCACGGAGACGTAGAGGCCAGCAAGCCAGGAATGTGGTCAAATATTACCGCCGAGATGTTAGATTGGGTTAGGTTATGTTATATTACGTTACTGATGTATATAAAGACGCCGCGGAGACGTAGAGGCCAACTCGCCAGGAATGTTGTCAAATATTCCCGCCGAGATGATAGGTTCGGTTAGGTTAGGTTAAATTTCGTTATTGATGTATATGAAGGTCAATCGGAGACGTAGAGGCCAACTCGCCAGGAATGTTGTCAAATATTACCGCCGAGATGATAGGTTGGTTTAGGTTAGGTTAAATTTCGTTATTGATGTATATGAAGGTCAGTCGGAGACGTAGAGGCCAGCAAGCCAGGAATGTGGTCAAATATTACCGCCGAGATGTTAGATTGGGTTAGGTTATGTTATATTACGTTATTGATGTATATAAAGGTCCCACGGAGACGTAGAGGCCAACTCGACAGGTATGTTTTCAAATATTACCGACGTGATGTTAGGTTGGTTTGGGTTAGGTTATATTACGTTATTGATGTATATGAAGGTCCCACGGGGACGTAGAGGCCAACTCGCCAGGAATGTTGTCAAATATTACCGCCGAGATGATAGGTTGGGTTAGGTTAGGTTAAATTTCGTTATTGATGTATATGAAGGTCAATCGGAGACGTAGAGGCCAACTCGCCAGGAATGTTGTCAAATATTACCGCCGAGATGATAGGTTGGGTTAGGTTAGGTTATATTACGTTATTGATGTATATGAAGGTCAAACGGAGACCTAGAGGCCAACTCGCCAGGAATGTTGTGAAATATTACCGCCGAGATGTTAGGTTGGGTTAGGTTAGGTTATATTACGTTATTGATGTATATAAAGGTCCCACGGAGACGGAGAAGCCAACTCGCCAGGAATGATGTCAAATATTACCGCCGGGATGTTATGTTGGGTTAGGTTAGGTTATATTACGTTATTGATGTATATAAAGGTCCCACGGAGACGGAGAAGCCAACTCGCCAGGTATGTTTTAAAATATTACCGCCGAGGTGATAGGTTGGGTTAGGTTAGGTTATATTTCGTTATTGATTTATATGAAGGTCCCACGGAGACGTAGAGGCCAACAAGCCAGGAATGTGGTCAAATATTACCGCCGAGATGTTAGGTTGGGTTAGGTTAGGTTATATTACGTTATAGATGTATATAAAGGTCCCACGGAGACGTAGAGGCCAGCAAGCCAGGAATGTGGTCAAATATTACCGCCGAGATGTTAGATTGGGTTAGGTTATGTTATATTACGTTACTGATGTATATAAAGACGCCGCGGAGACGTAGAGGCCAACTCGCCAGGAATGTTGTCAAATATTCCCGCCGAGATGATAGGTTGGGTTAGGTTAGGTTAAATTTCGTTATTGATGTATATGAAGGTCAATCGGAGACGTAGAGGCCAACTCGCCAGGAATGTTGTCAAATATTACCGCCGAGATGATAGGTTGGTTTAGGTTAGGTTAAATTTCGTTATTGATGTATATGAAGGTCAATCGGAGACGTAGAGGCCAGCAATCCAGGAATGTGGTCAAATATTACCGCCGAGATGTTAGATTGGGTTAGGTTATGTTATATTACGTTATTGATGTATATAAAGATCCCACGGAGACGTAGAGGCCAACTCGACAGGTATGTTTTCAAATATTACCGACGTGATGTTAGGTTGGTTTAGGTTAGGTTAAATTTCGTTATTGATGTATATGAAGGTCAATCGGAGACGTAGAGGCCAGCAAGCCAGGAATGTGGTCAAATATTACCGCCGAGATGTTAGATTGGGTTAGGTTATGTTATATTACGTTATTGATGTATATAAAGGTCCCACGGAGACGTAGAGGCCAACTCGACAGGTATGTTTTCAAATATTACCGACGTGATGTTAGGTTGGTTTGGGTTAGGTTATATTACGTTATTGATGTATATGAAGGTCCCACGGGGACGTAGAGGCCAACTCGCCAGGAATGTTGTCAAATATTACCGCCGAGATGATAGGTTGGGTTAGGTTAGGTTAAATTTCGTTATTGATGTATATGAAGGTCAATCGGAGACGTAGAGGCCAACTCGCCAGGAATGTTGTCAAATATTACCGCCGAGATGATAGGTTGGGTTAGGTTAGGTTATATTACGTTATTGATGTATATGAAGGTCAAACGGAGACCTAGAGGCCAACTCGCCAGGAATGTTGTGAAATATTACCGCCGAGATGTTAGGTTGGGTTAGGTTAGGTTATATTACGTTATTGATGTATATAAAGGTCCCACGGAGACGGAGAAGCCAACTCGCTAGGAATGTTGTCAAATATTACCGCCGAGATGATAGGTTGGGTTAGGTTAGGTTAAATTTCGTTATTGATGAATATGAAGGTCAAACGGAGACCTAGAGGCCAACTCGCCAGGAATGTTGTCAAATATTACCGCCGAGATGATAGGTTGGGTTAGGTTAGGTTAAATTTCGTTATTGATGTATATGAAGGTCAATCGGAGACGTAGAGGCCAGCAAGCCAGGAATGTGGTCAAATATTACCGCCGAGATGTTAGATTGGGTTAGGTTATGTTATATTACGTTATTGATGTGTATAAAGGTCCCACGGAGACGTAGAGGCCAACTCGCCAGGAATGTTGTCAAATATTACCGCCGAGATGATAGGTTGGGTTAGGTTAGGTTAAATTTCGTTATTGATGTATATGAAGGTCAATCGGAGACGTAGAGGCCAGCAAGCCAGGAATGTGGTCAAATATTACCGCCGAGATGTTAGATTGGGTTAGGTTATGTTATATTACGTTACTGATGTATATAAAGACGCCGCGGAGACGTAGAGGCCAACTCGCCAGGAATGTTGTCAAATATTCCCGCCGAGATGATAGGTTGGGTTAGGTTAGGTTAAATTTCGTTATTGATGTATATGAAGGTCAATCGGAGACGTAGAGGCCAACTCGCCAGGAATGTTGTCAAATATTACCGCCGAGATGATAGGTTGGTTTAGGTTAGGTTAAATTTCGTTATTGATGTATATGAAGGTCAATCGGAGACGTAGAGGCCAGCAATCCAGGAATGTGGTCAAATATTACCGCCGAGATGTTAGATTGGGTTAGGTTATGTTATATTACGTTATTGATGTATATAAAGATCCCACGGAGACGTAGAGGCCAACTCGACAGGTATGTTTTCAAATATTACCGACGTGATGTTAGGTTGGTTTAGGTTAGGTTAAATTTCGTTATTGATGTATATGAAGGTCAATCGGAGACGTAGAGGCCAGCAAGCCAGGAATGTGGTCAAATATTACCGCCGAGATGTTAGATTGGGTTAGGTTATGTTATATTACGTTATTGATGTATATAAAGGTCCCACGGAGACGTAGAGGCCAACTCGACAGGTATGTTTTCAAATATTACCGACGTGATGTTAGGTTGGTTTGGGTTAGGTTATATTACGTTATTGATGTATATGAAGGTCCCACGGGGACGTAGAGGCCAACTCGCCAGGAATGTTGTCAAATATTACCGCCGAGATGATAGGTTGGGTTAGGTTAGGTTAAATTTCGTTATTGATGTATATGAAGGTCAATCGGAGACGTAGAGGCCAACTCGCCAGGAATGTTGTCAAATATTACCGCCGAGATGATAGGTTGGGTTAGGTTAGGTTATATTACGTTATTGATGTATATGAAGGTCAAACGGAGACCTAGAGGCCAACTCGCCAGGAATGTTGTGAAATATTACCGCCGAGATGTTAGGTTGGGTTAGGTTAGGTTATATTACGTTATTGATGTATATAAAGGTCCCACGGAGACGGAGAAGCCAACTCGCTAGGAATGTTGTCAAATATTACCGCCGAGATGATAGGTTGGGTTAGGTTAGGTTAAATTTCGTTATTGATGAATATGAAGGTCAAACGGAGACCTAGAGGCCAACTCGCCAGGAATGTTGTCAAATATTACCGCCGAGATGATAGGTTGGGTTAGGTTAGGTTAAATTTCGTTATTGATGTATATGAAGGTCAATCGGAGACGTAGAGGCCAGCAAGCCAGGAATGTGGTCAAATATTACCGCCGAGATGTTAGATTGGGTTAGGTTATGTTATATTACGTTATTGATGTGTATAAAGGTCCCACGGAGACGTAGAGGCCAACTCGACAGGTATGTTTTCAAATATTACCGCCGAGATGTTAGGTTGGTTTGGGTTAGGTTATATTACGTTATTGATGTATATGAAGGTCCCACGGGGACGTAGAGGCCAACTCGCCAGGAATGTTGTCAAATATTACCGCCGAGATGATAGGTTGGGTTAGGTTAGGTTAAATTTCGTTATTGATGTATATGAAGGTCAATCGGAGACGTAGAGGCCAACTCGCCAGGAATGTTGTGAAATATTACCGCCGAGATGTTAGGTTGGGTTAGGTTCGGTTATATTACGTTATTGATGTATATATAGGTCCCACGGAGACGGAGAAGCCAACTTGCCAGGAATGATGTCAAATATTACCGCCGGGATGTTATGTTGGGTTAGGTTAGGTTATATTACGTTATTGATGTATATAAAGGTCCCACGGAGACGGAGAAGCCAACTCGCCAGGTATGTTTTAAAATATTACCGCCGAGATGATAGGTTGGGTTAGGTTAGGTTATATTTCGTTATTGATTTATATGAAGGTCCCACGCAGACGTAGAGGCCAACAAGCCAGGAATGTGGTCAAATATTACCGCCGAGATGTTAGGTTGGGTTAGGTTAGGTTATATTACGTTATAGATGTATATAAAGTTCCCACGGAGACGTAGAGGCCAGCAAGCCAGGAATGTGGTCAAATATTACCGCCGAGATGTTAGATTGGATTAGGTTATGTTATATTACGTTACTGATGTATATAAAGACGCCGCGGAGACGTAGAGGCCAACTCGCCAGGAATGTTGTCAAATATTCCCGCCGAGATGATAGGCTGGGTTAGGTTAGGTTAAATTTCGTTATTGATGTATATGAAGGTCAATCGGAGACGTAGAGGCCAACTCGCCAGGAATGTTGTCAAATATTACCGCCGAGATGATAGGTTGGTTTAGGTTAGGTTAAATTTCGTTATTGATGTATATGAAGGTCAATCGGAGACGTAGAGGCCAGCAAGCCAGGAATGTGGTCAAATATTACCGCCGAGATGTTAGATTGGGTTAGGTTATGTTATATTACGTTATTGATGTATATAAAGGTCCCACGGAGACGTAGAGGCCAACTCGACAGGTATGTTTTCAAATATTACCGCCGAGATGTTAGGTTGGTTTGGGTTAGGTTATATTACGTTATTGATGTATATGAAGGTCCCACGGGGACGTAGAGGCCAACTCGCCAGGAATGTTGTCAAATATTACCGCCGAGATGATAGGTTGGGTTAGGTTAGGTTAAATTTCGTTATTGATGTATATGAAGGTCAATCGGAGACGTAGAGGCCAACTCGCCAGGAATGTTGTCAAATATTACCGCCGAGATGTTAGGTTGGGTTAGGTTCGGTTATATTACGTTATTGATGTATATAAAGGTCCCACGGAGACGGAGAAGCCAACTCGCCAGGAATGATGTCAAATATTACCGCCGGGATGTTATGTTGGGTTAGGTTAGGTTATATTACGTTATTGATGTATATAAAGGTCCCACGGAGACGGAGAAGCCAACTCGCTAGGAATGTTGTCAAATATTACCGCCGAAATGTTAGGTTGGGTTAGGTTAGGTTATATTACCTTATTGATGTATATGAAGGTCCCACGGAGACGTAGAGGCCAGCAAGCCAGGAATGTGGTCAAATATTACCGCCGAGATGTTAGATTGGGTTAGGTTATGTTATATTACGTTATCGATGTATATAAAGATGCCACGGAGACGTAGAGGCCAACTCGCCAGGTATGTTTTAAAATATTACCGCCGAGATGATAGGTTGGGTTAGGTTAGGTTATATTTCGTTATTGATTTATATGAAGGTCCCACGGAGACGTAGAGGCCAACAAGCCAGGAATGTGGTCAAATATTACCGCCGAGATGTTAGAATGGGTTAGGTTATGTTATATTACGTTATTGATGTATATAAAGGTCCCACGGAGACGAAGAGGCCAACTCGACAGGTATGTTTTCAAATATTACCGCCGAGATGTTAGGTTGGGTTAGGTTAGGTTATATTACGTTATTGCTGTATATGAAGGTCAAACGGAGACCTAGAGGCCAAATCGCCAGGAATGTTGTGAAATATTACCGCCGAGATGTTAGGTTGGGTTAAGTTAGGTTAAATTTCGTTATTGATGTATATGAAGGTCAATCGGAGACGTAGAGGCCAACTCGCCAGGAATGTTGTCAAATATTATCGCCGAGATGATAGGTTGGGTTAGGTTAGGTAATATTACGTTATTGATGTATATGAAGGTCAAACGGAGACCTAGAGGCCAACTCGCCAGGAATGTTGTCAAATATTACCGCCGAGATGATAGTTTGGGTTAGGTTAGGTTATATTACGTTATTGATGTATATGAAGGTCCCTCGGAGACGGAGAAGCCAACTCGCCAGGAATGATGTCAAATATTACCGCCGGGATGTTATGTTGGGTTAGGTTAGGTTATATTACGTTATTGATGTATATAAAGGTCCCACGGAGACGGAGAAGCCAACTCGCTAGGAATGTTGTCAAATATTACCGCCGAAATGTTAGGTTGGGTTAGGATAGGTTATATTACCTTATTGATGTATATGAAGGTCCCACGGAGACGTAGAGGCCAGCAAGCCAGGAATGTGGTCAAATATTACCGCCGAGATGTTAGATTGGGTTAGGTTGTGTTATATTACGTTATCGATGTATATAAAGATGCCACGGAGACGTAGAGGCCAACTCGCCAGGTATGTTTTAAAATATTACCGCCGAGATGATAGGTTGGGTTAGGTTAGGTTATATTTCGTTATTGATTTATATGAAGGTCCCACGGAGACGTAGAGGCCAACAAGCCAGGAATGTGGTCAAATATTACCGCCGAGATGTTAGATTGGGTTAGGTTATATTATATTACGTTATTGATGTATATAAAGGTCCCACGGAGACGAAGAGGCCAACTCGACAGGTATGTTTTCAAATATTACCGCCGAGATTTTAGGTTGGGTTAGGTTAGGTTATATTACGTTATTGCTGTATATGAAGGTCAAACGGAGACCTAGAGGCCAAATCGCGAGGAATGTTGTGAAATATTACCGCCGAGATGTTAGGTTGGGTTAGGTTAGGTTAAATTTCGTTATTGATGTATATGAAGGTCAATCGGAGACGTAGAGGCCAACTCGCCAGGAATGTTGTCAAATATTATCGCCGAGATCATAGGTTGGGTTAGGTTAGGTTATATTACGTTATTGATGTATATGAAGGTCAAACGGAGACCTAGAGGCCAACTCGCCAGGAATGTTGTGAAATATTACCGCCGAGATGTTAGGTTGGGTTAGGTTAGGTTATATTACGTTATAGATGTATATAAAGGTCCCACGGAGACGTAGAGGCCAGCAAGCCAGGAATGTGGTCAAATATTACCGCCGAGATGTTAGATTGGGTTAGGTTATGTTATATTACGTTACTGATGTATATAAAGACGCCGCGGAGACGTAGAGGCCAACTCGCCAGGAATGTTGTCAAATATTCCCGCCGAGATGATAGGTTGGGTTAGGTTAGATTAAATTTCGTTATTGATGTATATGAAGTTCAATCGGAGAAGTAGAGGCCAACTCGCCAGGAATGTTGTCAAATATTACCGCCGAGATGATAGGTTGGTTTAGGTTAGGTTAAATTTCGTTATTGATGTATATGAAGGTCAATCGGAGACGTAGAGGCCAGCAAGCCAGGAATGTGGTCCAATATTACCGCCGAGATGTTAGATTGGGTTAGGTTATGTTATATTACGTTATTGATGTATATAAAGGTCCCACGGAGACGTAGAGGCCAACTCGACAGGTATGTTTTCAAATATTACCGCCGAGATGTTAGGTTGGTTTGGGTTAGGTTATATTACGTTATTGATGTATATGAAGGTCCCACGGGGACGTAGAGGCTAACTCGCCAGGAATGTTGTCAAATATTACCGCCGAGATGATAGGTTGGGTTAGGTTAGGTTAAATTTCGTTATTGATGTATATGAAGGTCAATCGGAGACGTAGAGGCCAACTCGCCAGGAATGTTGTGAAATATTACCGCCGAGATGTTAGGTTGGGTTAGGTTCGGTTATATTACGTTATTGATGTATATATAGGTCCCACGGAGACGGAGAAGCCAACTTGCCAGGAATGATGTCAAATATTACCGCCGGGATGTTATGTTGGGTTAGGTTAGGTTATATTACGTTATTGATGTATATAAAGGTCCCACGGAGACGGAGAAGCCAACTCGCCAGGTATGTTTTAAAATATTACCGCCGAGATGATAGGTTGGGTTAGGTTAGGTTATATTTCGTTATTGATTTATATGAAGGTCCCACGCAGACGTAGAGGCCAACAAGCCAGGAATGTGGTCAAATATTACCGCCGAGATGTTAGGTTGGGTTAGGTTAGGTTATATTACGTTATAGATGTATATAAAGGTCCCACGGAGACGTAGAGGCCAGCAAGCCAGGAATGTGGTCAAATATTACCGCCGAGATGTTAGATTGGGTTAGGTTATGTTATATTACGTTACTGATGTATATAAAGACGCCGCGGAGACGTAGAGGCCAACTCGCCAGGAATGTTGTCAAATATTCCCGCCGAGATGATAGGTTGGGTTAGGTTAGGTTAAATTTCGTTATTGATGTATATGAAGGTCAATCGGAGACGTAGAGGCCAACTCGCCAGGAATGTTGTCAAATATTACCGCCGAGATGATAGGTTGGTTTAGGTTAGGTTAAATTTCGTTATTGATGTATATGAAGGTCAATCGGAGACGTAGAGGCCAGCAAGCCAGGAATGTGGTCAAATATTACCGCCGAGATGTTAGATTGGGTTAGGTTATGTTATATTACGTTATTGATGTATATAAAGGTCCCACGGAGACGTAGAGGCCAACTCGACAGGTATGTTTTCAAATATTACCGCCGAGATGTTAGGTTGGTTTGGGTTAGGTTATATTACGTTATTGATGTATATGAAGGTCCCACGGGGACGTAGAGGCCAACTCGCCAGGAATGTTGTCAAATATTACCGCCGAGATGATAGGTTGGGTTAGGTTAGGTTAAATTTCGTTATTGATGTATATGAAGGTCAATCGGAGACGTAGAGGCCAACTCGCCAGGAATGTTGTCAAATATTACCGCCGAGATGTTAGGTTGGGTTAGGTTCGGTTATATTACGTTATTGATGTATATAAAGGTCCCACGGAGACGGAGAAGCCAACTCGCCAGGAATGATGTCAAATATTACCGCCGGGATGTTATGTTGGGTTAGGTTAGGTTATATTACGTTATTGATGTATATAAAGGTCCCACGGAGACGGAGATTCCAACTCGCTAGGAATGTTGTCAAATATTACCGCCGAAATGTTAGGTTGGGTTAGGTTAGGTTATATTACCTTATTGATGTATATGAAGGTCCCACGGAGACGTAGAGGCCAGCAAGCCAGGAATGTGGTCAAATATTACCGCCGAGATGTTAGATTGGGTTAGGTTATGTTATATTACGTTATCGATGTATATAAAGATGCCACGGAGACGTAGAGGCCAACTCGCCAGGTATGTTTTAAAATATTACCGCCGAGATGATAGGTTGGGTTAGGTTAGGTTATATTTCGTTATTGATTTATATGAAGGTCCCACGGAGACGTAGAGGCCAACAAGCCAGGAATGTGGTCAAATATTACCGCCGAGATGTTAGAATGGGTTAGGTTATGTTATATTACGTTATTGATGTATATAAAGGTCCCACGGAGACGAAGAGGCCAACTCGACAAGTATGTTTTCAAATATTACCGCCGAGATGTTAGGTTGGGTTAGGTTAGGTTATATTACGTTATTGCTGTATATGAAGGTCAAACGGAGACCTAGAGGCCAAATCGCCAGGAATGTTGTGAAATATTACCGCCGAGATGTTAGGTTGGGTTAGGTTAGGTTAAATTTCGTTATTGATGTATATGAAGGTCAATCGGAGACGTAGAGGCCAGCAAGCCAGGAATGTGGTCCAATATTACCGCCGAGATGTTAGATTGGGTTAGGTTATGTTATATTACGTTATTGATGTATATAAAGGTCCCACGGAGACGTAGAGGCCAACTCGACAGGTATGTTTTCAAATATTACCGCCGAGATGTTAGGTTGGTTTGGGTTAGGTTATATTACGTTATTGATGTATATGAAGGTCCCACGGGGACGTAGAGGCTAACTCGCCAGGAATGTTGTCAAATATTACCGCCGAGATGATAGGTTGGGTTAGGTTAGGTTAAATTTCGTTATTGATGTATATGAAGGTCAATCGGAGACGTAGAGGCCAACTCGCCAGGAATGTTGTGAAATATTACCGCCGAGATGTTAGGTTGGGTTAGGTTCGGTTATATTACGTTATTGATGTATATATAGGTCCCACGGAGACGGAGAAGCCAACTTGCCAGGAATGATGTCAAATATTACCGCCGGGATGTTATGTTGGGTTAGGTTAGGTTATATTACGTTATTGATGTATATAAAGGTCCCACGGAGACGGAGAAGCCAACTCGCCAGGTATGTTTTAAAATATTACCGCCGAGATGATAGGTTGGGTTAGGTTAGGTTATATTTCGTTATTGATTTATATGAAGGTCCCACGCAGACGTAGAGGCCAACAAGCCAGGAATGTGGTCAAATATTACCGCCGAGATGTTAGGTTGGGTTAGGTTAGGTTATATTACGTTATAGATGTATATAAAGGTCCCACGGAGACGTAGAGGCCAGCAAGCCAGGAATGTGGTCAAATATTACCGCCGAGATGTTAGATTGGGTTAGGTTATGTTATATTACGTTACTGATGTATATAAAGACGCCGCGGAGACGTAGAGGCCAACTCGCCAGGAATGTTGTCAAATATTCCCGCCGAGATGATAGGTTGGGTTAGGTTAGGTTAAATTTCGTTATTGATGTATATGAAGGTCAATCGGAGACGTAGAGGCCAACTCGCCAGGAATGTTGTCAAATATTACCGCCGAGATGATAGGTTGGTTTAGGTTAGGTTAAATTTCGTTATTGATGTATATGAAGGTCAATCGGAGACGTAGAGGCCAGCAAGCCAGGAATGTGGTCAAATATTACCGCCGAGATGTTAGATTGGGTTAGGTTATGTTATATTACGTTATTGATGTATATAAAGGTCCCACGGAGACGTAGAGGCCAACTCGACAGGTATGTTTTCAAATATTACCGCCGAGATGTTAGGTTGGTTTGGGTTAGGTTATATTACGTTATTGATGTATATGAAGGTCCCACGGGGACGTAGAGGCCAACTCGCCAGGAATGTTGTCAAATATTACCGCCGAGATGATAGGTTGGGTTAGGTTAGGTTAAATTTCGTTATTGATGTATATGAAGGTCAATCGGAGACGTAGAGGCCAACTCGCCAGGAATGTTGTCAAATATTACCGCCGAGATGTTAGGTTGGGTTAGGTTCGGTTATATTACGTTATTGATGTATATAAAGGTCCCACGGAGACGGAGAAGCCAACTCGCCAGGAATGATGTCAAATATTACCGCCGGGATGTTATGTTGGGTTAGGTTAGGTTATATTACGTTATTGATGTATATAAAGGTCCCACGGAGACGGAGATTCCAACTCGCTAGGAATGTTGTCAAATATTACCGCCGAAATGTTAGGTTGGGTTAGGTTAGGTTATATTACCTTATTGATGTATATGAAGGTCCCACGGAGACGTAGAGGCCAGCAAGCCAGGAATGTGGTCAAATATTACCGCCGAGATGTTAGATTGGGTTAGGTTATGTTATATTACGTTATCGATGTATATAAAGATGCCACGGAGACGTAGAGGCCAACTCGCCAGGTATGTTTTAAAATATTACCGCCGAGATGATAGGTTGGGTTAGGTTAGGTTATATTTCGTTATTGATTTATATGAAGGTCCCACGGAGACGTAGAGGCCAACAAGCCAGGAATGTGGTCAAATATTACCGCCGAGATGTTAGAATGGGTTAGGTTATGTTATATTACGTTATTGATGTATATAAAGGTCCCACGGAGACGAAGAGGCCAACTCGACAAGTATGTTTTCAAATATTACCGCCGAGATGTTAGGTTGGGTTAGGTTAGGTTATATTACGTTATTGCTGTATATGAAGGTCAAACGGAGACCTAGAGGCCAAATCGCCAGGAATGTTGTGAAATATTACCGCCGAGATGTTAGGTTGGGTTAGGTTAGGTTAAATTTCGTTATTGATGTATATGAAGGTCAATCGGAGACGTAGAGGCCAACTCGCCAGGAATGTTGTCAAATATTATCGCCGAGATGATAGGTTGGGTTAGGTTAGGTAATATTACGTTATTGATGTATATGAAGGTCAAACGGAGACCTAGAGGCCAACTCGCCAGGAATGTTGTCAAATATTACCGCCGAGATGATAGTTTGGGTTAGGTTAGGTTATATTACGTTATTGATGTATATGAAGGTCCCACGGAGACGTAGAGGCCAACTCGCCAGGAATGTTGTCAAATATTACCGCCGAGATGTTAGGTTGGGTTAGGTTAGGTTATATTACGTTATAGATGTATATAAAGGTCCCACGGAGACGTAGATGCCAGCAAGCCAGGAATGTGGTCAAATATTACCGCCGAGATGTTAGATTGGGTTAGGTTATGTTATATTACGTTACTGATGTATATAAAGACGCCGCGGAGACGTAGAGGCCAAATCGCCAGGAATGTTGTCAAATATTCCCGCCGAGATGATAGGTTGGGTTAGGTTAGGTTAAATTTCGTTCTTGATGTATATGAAGGTCAATCGGAGACGTAGAGGCCAACTCGCCAGGAATGTTGTCAAATATTACCGCCGAGATGATAGGTTGGGTTAGGTTAGGTTGTATTATGTTATTGATGTATATGAAGGTCAAACGGAGACCTAGAGGCCAACTCGCCAGGAATGTTGTGAAATATTACCGCCGAGATGTTAGGTTGGTTTGGGTTAGGTTATATTACGTTATTGATGTATATGAAGGTCCCACGGAGACGTAGAGGCCAACTCGCCAGGAATGTTGTCAAATATTACCGCCGAGATGATAGGTTGGGTTAGGTTAGGTTAAATTTCGTTATTGATGTATATGAAGGTCAATCGGAGACGTAGAGGCCAGCAAGCCAGGAATGTGGTCAAATATTACCGCCGAGATGTTAGATTGGGTTAGGTTATGTTATATTACGTTATTGATGTATATAAAGGTCCCACGGAGATGTAGAGGCCAACTCGACAGGTATGTTTTCAAATATTACCGCCGAGATGATAGGTTGGTTTGGGTTAGGTTATATTACGTTATTGATGTATATGAAGGTCCCACGGGGACGTAGAGGCCAACTCGCCAGGAATGTTGTCAAATATTACCGCCGAGATGATAGGTTGGGTTAGGTTAGGTTAAATTTCGTTATTGATGTATATGAAGGTCAATCGGAGACGTAGAGGCCAACTCGCCAGGAATGTTGTGAAATATTACCGCCGAGATGTTAGGTTGGGTTAGGTTCGGTTATATTACGTTATTGATGTATATAAAGGTCCCACGGAGACGGAGAAGCCAACTCGCCAGGAATGATGTCAAATATTACCGCCGGGATGTTATGTTGGGTTAGGTTAGGTTATATTACGTTATTGATGTATATAAAGGTCCCACGGAGACGGAGAAGCCAACTCGCCACGTATGTTTTAAAATATTACCGCCGAGATGATAGGTTGGGTTAGGTTAGGTTATATTTCGTTATTGATTTATATGAAGGTCCCACGGAGACGTAGAGGCCAACAAGCCAGGAATGTGGTCAAATATTACCGCCGATATGTTAGGTTGGGTTAGGTTAGGTTATATTACGTTATAGATGTATATAAAGGTCCCACGGAGACGTAGAGGCCAGCAAGCCAGGAATGTGGTCAAATATTACCGCCGAGATGTTAGATTGGGCTAGGTTATGTTATATTACGTTACTGATGTATATAAAGACGCCGCGGAGACGTAGAGGCCAACTCGCCAGGAATGTTGTCAAATATTCCCGCCGAGATGATAGGTTGGGTTAGGTTAGGTTAAATTTCGTTATTGATGTATATGAAGGTCAATCGGAGACGTAGAGGCCAACTCGCCAGGAATGTTGTCAAATATTACCGCCGAGATGATAGGTTGGGTTAGGTTAGGTTATATTATGTTATTGATGTATATGAAGGTCAAACGGAGACCTAGAGGCCAACTCGCCAGGAATGTTGTGAAATATTACCGCCGAGATGTTAGGTTGGTTTGGGTTAGGTTATATTACGTTATTGATGTATATGAAGGTCCCACGGAGACGTAGAGGCCAACTCGCCAGGAATGTTGTCAAATATTACCGCCGAGATGATAGGTTGGGTTAGGTTAGGTTAAATTTCGTTATTGATGTATATGAAGGTCAATCGGAGACGTAGAGGCCAGCAAGCCAGGAATGTGGTCAAATATTACCGCCGAGATGTTAGATTGGGTTAGGTTATGTTATATTACGTTATTGATGTATATAAAGGTCCCACGGAGATGTAGAGGCCAACTCGACAGGTATGTTTTCAAATATTACCGCCGAGATGATAGGTTGGTTTGGGTTAGGTTATATTACGTTATTGATGTATATGAAGGTCCCACGGGGACGTAGAGGCCAACTCGCCAGGAATGTTGTCAAATATTACCGCCGAGATGATAGGTTGGGTTAGGTTAGGTTAAATTTCGTTATTGATGTATATGAAGGTCAATCGGAGACGTAGAGGCCAACTCGCCAGGAATGTTGTGAAATATTACCGCCGAGATGTTAGGTTGGGTTAGGTTCGGTTATATTACGTTATTGATGTATATAAAGGTCCCACGGAGACGGAGAAGCCAACTCGCCAGGAATGATGTCAAATATTACCGCCGGGATGTTATGTTGGGTTAGGTTAGGTTATATTACGTTATTGATGTATATAAAGGTCCCACGGAGACGGAGAAGCCAACTCGCCAGGTATGTTTTAAAATATTACCGCCGAGATGATAGATTGGGTTAGGTTAGGTTATATTTCGTTATTGATTTATATGAAGGTTCCACGGAGACGTAGAGGCCAACAAGCCAGGAATGTGGTCAAATATTACCGCCGATATGTTAGGTTGGGTTAGGTTAGGTTATATTACGTTATAGATGTATATAAAGGTCCCACGGAGACGTAGAGGCCAGCAAGCCAGGAATGTGGTCAAATATTACCGCCGAGATGTTAGATTGGGTTAGGTTATGTTATATTACGTTACTGATGTATATAAAGACGCCGCGGAGACGTAGAGGCCAACTCGCCAGGAATGTTGTCAAATATTCCCGCCGAGATGATAGGTTGGGTTAGGTTAGGTTAAATTTCGTTATTGATGTATATGAAGGTCAATCGGAGACGTAGAGGCCAACTCGCCAGGAATGTTGTCAAATATTACCGCCGAGATGATAGGTTGGGTTAGGTTAGGTTATATTATGTTATTGATGTATATGAAGGTCAAACGGAGACCTAGAGGCCAACTCGCCAGGAATGTTGTGAAATATTACCTCCGAGATGTTAGGTTGGTTTGGGTTAGGTTATATTACGTTATTGATGTATATGAAGGTCCCACGGAGACGTAGAGGCCAACTCGCCAGGAATGTTGTCAAATATTACCGCCGAGATGATAGGTTGGTTTAGGTTAGGTTAAATTTCGTTATTGATATATATGAAGGTCAATCGGAGACGTAGAGGCCAGCAAGCCAGGAATGTGGTCAAATATTACCGCCGAGATGTTAGATTGGGTTAGGTTATGTTATATTACGTTATTGATGTATATAAAGGTCCCACGGAGACGTAGAGGCCAACTCGACAGGTATGTTTTCAAATATTACCGACGTGATGTTAGGTTGGTTTGGGTTAGGTTATATTACGTTATTGATGTATATGAAGGTCCCACGGGGACGTAGAGGCCAACTCGCCAGGAATGTTGTCAAATATTACCGCCGAGATGATAGGTTGGGTTAGGTTAGGTTAAATTTCGTTATTGATGTATATGAAGGTCAATCGGAGACCTAGAGGCCAACTCGCCAGGAATGTTGTGAAATATTACCGCCGAGATGTTAGGTTGGGTTAGGTTAGGTTATATTACGTTATTGATGTATATAAAGGTCCCATGGAGACGGAGAAGCCAACTCGCTAGGAATGTTGTCAAATATTACCGCCGAGATGATAGGTTGGGTTAGGTTAGGTTATATTATGTTATTGATGTATATGAAGGTCAAACGGAGACCTAGAGGCCAACTCGCCAGGAATGTTGTGAAATATTACCGCCGAGATGTTAGGTTGGTTTGGGTTAGGTATTATTACGTTATTGATGTATATGAAGGTCCCACGGGGACGTAGATGCCAACTCGCCAGGAATGTTGTCAAATATTACCGCCGAGATGATAGGTTGGGTTAGGTTAGGTTAAATTTCGTTATTGATGTATATGAAGGTCAATCGGAGACGTAGAGGCCAGCAAGCCAGGAATGTGGTCAAATATTACCGCCGAGATGTTAGATTGGGTCAGGTTATGTTATATTACGTTATTGATGTATATAAAGGTCCCACGGAGACGTAGAGGCCAACTCGCCAGGAATGTTGTGAAATATTACCGCCGAGATGTTAGGTTGGTTTGGGTTAGGTTATATTACGTTATTGATGTATATGAAGGTCCCACGGGGACGTAGAGGCCAACTCGCCAGGAATGTTGTCAAATATTACCGCCGAGATGATAGGTTGGGTTAGGTTAGGTTAAATTTCGTTATTGATGTATATGAAGGTCAATCGGAGACGTAGAGGCCAACTCGCCAGGAATGTTGTGAAATATTACCGCCGAGATGTTAGGTTGGGTTAGGTTCGGTTATATTACGTTATTGATGTATATAAAGGTCCCACGGAGACGGAGAAGCCAACTCGCCAGGAATGATGTCAAATATTACCGCCGGGATGTTATGTTGGGTTAGGTTAGGTTATATTACGTTATTGATGTATATAAAGGTCCCACGGAGACGGAGAAGCCAACTCGCCAGGTATGTTTTAAAATATTACCGCCGAGATGATAGGTTGGGTTAGTTTAGGTTATATTTCGTTATTGATTTATATGAAGGTCCCACGGAGACGTAGAGGCCAACAAGCCAGGAATGTGGTCAAATATTACCGCCGAGATGTTAGGTTGGGTTAGGTTAGGTTATATTACGTTATAGATGTATATAAAGGTCCCACGGAGACGTAGAGGCCAGCAAGCCAGGAATGTGGTCAAATATTACCGCCGAGATGTTAGATTGGGTTAGGTTATGTTATATTACGTTACTGATGTATATAAAGACGCCGCGGAGACGTAGAGGCCAACTCGCCAGGAATGTTGTCAAATATTCCCGCCGAGATGATAGGTTGGGTTAGGTTAGGTTAAATTTCGTTATTGATGTATATGAAGGTCAATCGGAGACGTAGAGGCCAACTCGCCAGGAATGTTGTGAAATATTACCGCCGAGAGGTTAGGTTGGTTTGGGTTAGGTTATATTACGTTATTGATGTATATGAAGGTCCCACGGAGACGTAGAGGCCAACTCGCCAGGAATGTTGTCAAATATTACCGCCGAGATGATAGGTTGGGTTAGGTTAGGTTAAATTTCGTTATTGATGTATATGAAGGTCAATCGGAGACGTAGAGGCCAGCAAGCCAGGAATGTGGTCAAATATTACCGCCGAGATGTTAGATTGGGTTAGGTTATGTTATATTACGTTATTGATGTATATAAAGGTCCCACGGAGATGTAGAGGCCAACTCGACAGGTATGTTTTCAAATATTACCGCCGAGATGATAGGTTGGTTTGGGTTAGGTTATATTACGTTATTGATGTATATGAAGGTCCCACGGGGACGTAGAGGCCAACTCGCCAGGAATGTTGTCAAATATTACCGCCGAGATGATAGGTTGGGTTAGGTTAGGTTAAATTTCGTTATTGATGTATATGAAGGTCAATCGGAGACGTAGAGGCCAACTCGCCAGGAATGTTGTGAAATATTACCGCCGAGATGTTAGGTTGGGTTAGGTTCGGTTATATTACGTTATTGATGTATATAAAGGTCCCACGGAGACGGAGAAGCCAACTCGCCAGGAATGATGTCAAATATTACCGCCGGGATGTTATGTTGGGTTAGGTTAGGTTATATTACGTTATTGATGTATATAAAGGTCCCACGGAGACGGAGAAGCCAACTCGCCAGGTATGTTTTAAAATATTACCGCCGAGATGATAGGTTGGGTTAGGTTAGGTTATATTTCGATATTGATTTATATGAAGGTCCCACGGAGACGTAGAGGCCAACAAGCCAGGAATGTGGTCAAATATTACCGCCGAGATGTTAGGTTGGGTTAGGTTAGGTTATATTACGTTATAGATGTATATAAAGGTCCCACGGAGACGTAGAGGCCAGCAAGCCAGGAATGTTGTCAAATATTACCGCCGAGATGATAGGTTGGGTTAGGTTAGGTTAAATTTCGTTATTGATGTATATGAAGGTCAATCGGAGACGTAGAGGCCAACTCGCCAGGAATGTTGTGAAATATTACCGCCGAGATGTTAGGTTGGGTTAGGTTCGGTTATATTACGTTATTGATGTATGTAAAGGTCCCACGGAGACGGAGAAGCCAACTCGCCAGGAATGATGTCAAATATTACCGCCGGGATGTTATGTTGGGTTAGGTTAGGTTATATTACGTTATTGATGTATATAAAGGTCCCACGGAGACGGAGAAGCCAACTCGCCAGGTATGTTTTAAAATATTACCGCCGAGATGATAGGTTGGGTTAGGTTAGGTTATATTTCGTTATTGATTTATATGAAGGTCCCACGGAGACGTAGAGGCCAACAAGCCAGGAATGTGGTCAAATATTACCGCCGAGATGTTAGGTTGGGTTAGGTTAGGTTATATTACGTTATAGATGTATATAAAGGTCCCACGGAGACGTAGAGGCCAGCAAGCCAGGAATGTGGTCAAATATTACCGCCGAGATGTTAGATTGGGTTAGGTTATGTTATATTACGTTACTGATGTATATAAAGACGCCGCGGAGACGTAGAGGCCAACTCGCCAGGAATGTTGTCAAATATTCCCGCCAAGATGATAGGTTGGGTTAGGTTAGGTTAAATTTCGTTATTGATGTATATGAAGGTCAATCGGAGACGTAGAGGCCAACTCGCCAGGAATGTTGTCAAATATTACCGCCGAGATGATAGGTTGGTTTAGGTTAGGTTAAATTTCGTTATTGATATATATGAAGGTCAATCGGAGACGTAGAGGCCAGCAAGCCAGGAATGTGGTCAAATATTACCGCCGAGATGTTAGATTGGGTTAGGTTATGTTATATTACGTTATTGATGTATATAAAGATCCCACGGAGACGTAGAGGCCAACTCGCCAGGAATGTTGTGAAATATTACCGCCGAGATGTTAGGTTGGGTTAGGTTAGGTTATATTACGTTATTGATGTATATAAAGGTCCCATGGAGACGGAGAAGCCAACTCGCTAGGAATGTTGTCAAATATTACCGCCGAGATGATAGGTTGGTTTGGGTTAGGTTATATTACGTTATTGATGTATATGAAGGTCCCACGGAGACGTAGAGGCCAACTCGCCAGGAATGTTGTCAAATATTACCGCCGAGATGATAGGTTGGGTTAGGTTAGGTTAAATTTCGTTATTGATGTATATGAAGGTCAATCGGAGACGTAGAGGCCAGCAAGCCAGGAATGTGGTCAAATATTACCGCCGAGATGTTAGATTGGGTTAGGTTATGTTATATTACGTTATTGATGTATATAAAGGTCCCACGGAGATGTAGAGGCCAACTCGACAGGTATGTTTTCAAATATTACCGCCGAGATGATAGGTTGGTTTGGGTTAGGTTATATTACGTTATTGATGTATATGAAGGTCCCACGGGGACGTAGAGGCCAACTCGCCAGGAATGTTGTCAAATATTACCGCCGAGATGATAGGTTGGGTTAGGTTAGGTTAAATTTCGTTATTGATGTATATGAAGGTCAATCGGAGACGTAGAGGCCAACTCGCCAGGAATGTTGTGAAATATTACCGCCGAGATGTTAGGTTGGGTTAGGTTCGGTTATATTACGTTATTGATGTATATAAAGGTCCCACGGAGACGGAGAAGCCAACTCGCCAGGAATGATGTCAAATATTACCGCCGGGATGTTATGTTGGGTTAGGTTAGGTTATATTACGTTATTGATGTATATAAAGGTCCCACGGAGACGGAGAAGCCAACTCGCCAGGTATGTTTTAAAATATTACCGCCGAGATGATAGGTTGGGTTAGGTTAGGTTATATTTCGTTATTGATTTATATGAAGGTTCCACGGAGACGTAGAGGCCAACAAGCCAGGAATGTGGTCAAATATTACCGCCGATATGTTAGGTTGGGTTAGGTTAGGTTATATTACGTTATAGATGTATATAAAGGTCCCACGGAGACGTAGAGGCCAGCAAGCCAGGAATGTGGTCAAATATTACCGCCGAGATGTTAGATTGGGTTAGGTTATGTTATATTACGTTACTGATGTATATAAAGACGCCGCGGAGACGTAGAGGCCAACTCGCCAGGAATGTTGTCAAATATTCCCGCCGAGATGATAGGTTGGGTTAGGTTAGGTTAAATTTCGTTATTGATGTATATGAAGGTCAATCGGAGACGTAGAGGCCAACTCGCCAGGAATGTTGTCAAATATTACCGCCGAGATGATAGGTTGGGTTAGGTTAGGTTATATTATGTTATTGATGTATATGAAGGTCAAACGGAGACCTAGAGGCCAACTCGCCAGGAATGTTGTGAAATATTACCTCCGAGATGTTAGGTTGGTTTGGGTTAGGTTATATTGCGTTATTGATGTATATGAAGGTCCCACGGAGACGTAGAGGCCAACTCGCCAGGAATGTTGTCAAATATTACCGCCGAGATGATAGGTTGGTTTAGGTTAGGTTAAATTTCGTTATTGATATATATGAAGGTCAATCGGAGACGTAGAGGCCAGCAAGCCAGGAATGTGGTCAAATATTACCGCCGAGATGTTAGATTGGGTTAGGTTATGTTATATTACGTTATTGATGTATATAAAGGTCCCACGGAGACGTAGAGGCCAACTCGACAGGTATGTTTTCAAATATTACCGACGTGATGTTAGGTTGGTTTGGGTTAGGTTATATTACGTTATTGATGTATATGAAGGTCCCACGGGGACGTAGAGGCCAACTCGCCAGGAATGTTGTCAAATATTACCGCCGAGATGATAGGTTGGGTTAGGTTAGGTTAAATTTCGTTATTGATGTATATGAAGGTCAATCGGAGACCTAGAGGCCAACTCGCCAGGAATGTTGTGAAATATTACCGCCGAGATGTTAGGTTGGGTTAGGTTAGGTTATATTACGTTATTGATGTATATAAAGGTCCCATGGAGACGGAGAAGCCAACTCGCTAGGAATGTTGTCAAATATTACCGCCGAGATGATAGGTTGGGTTAGGTTAGGTTATATTATGTTATTGATGTATATGAAGGTCAAACGGAGACCTAGAGGCCAACTCGCCAGGAATGTTGTGAAATATTACCGCCGAGATGTTAGGTTGGTTTGGGTTAGGTTATATTACGTTATTGATGTATATGAAGGTCCCACGGGGACGTAGATGCCAACTCGCCAGGAATGTTGTCAAATATTACCGCCGAGATGATAGGTTGGGTTAGGTTAGGTTAAATTTCGTTATTGATGTATATGAAGGTCAATCGGAGACGTAGAGGCCAGCAAGCCAGGAATGTGGTCAAATATTACCGCCGAGATGTTAGATTGGGTCAGGTTATGTTATATTACGTTATTGATGTATATAAAGGTCCCACGGAGACGTAGAGGCCAACTCGCCAGGAATGTTGTGAAATATTACCGCCGAGATGTTAGGTTGGTTTGGGTTAGGTTATATTACGTTATTGATGTATATGAAGGTCCCACGGGGACGTAGATGCCAACTCGCCAGGAATGTTGTCAAATATTACCGCCGAGATGATAGGTTGGGTTAGGTTAGGTTAAATTTCGTTCTTGATGTATATGAAGGTCAATCGGAGACGTAGAGGCCAGCAAGCCAGGAATGTGGTCAAATATTACCGCCGAGATGTTAGATTGGGTCAGGTTATGTTATATTACGTTATTGATGTATATAAAGGTCCCACGGAGACGTAGAGGCCAACTCGACAGGTATGTTTTCAAATATTACCGCCGAGATGTTAGGTTGGTTTGGGTTAGGTTATATTACGTTATTGATGTATATGAAGGTCCCACGGGGACGTAGAGGCCAACTCGCCAGGAATGTTGTCAAATATTACCGCCGAGATGATAGGTTGGGTTAGGTTAGGTTAAATTTCGTTATTGATGTATATGAAGGTCAATCGGAGACGTAGAGGCCAACTCGCCAGGAATGTTGTGAAATATTACCGCCGAGATGTTAGGTTGGGTTAGGTTCGGTTATATTACGTTATTGATGTATATAAAGGTCCCACGGAGACGGAGAAGCCAACTCGCCAGGAATGATGTCAAATATTACCGCCGGGATGTTATGTTGGGTTAGGTTAGGTTATATTACGTTATTGATGTATATAAAGGTCCCACGGAGACGGAGAAGCCAACTCGCCAGGTATGTTTTAAAATATTACCGCCGAGATGATAGGTTGGGTTAGTTTAGGTTATATTTCGTTATTGATTTATATGAAGGTCCCACGGAGACGTAGAGGCCAACAAGCCAGGAATGTGGTCAAATATTACCGCCGAGATGTTAGGTTGGGTTAGGTTAGGTTATATTACGTTATAGATGTATATAAAGGTCCCACGGAGACGTAGAGGCCAGCAAGCCAGGAATGTGGTCAAATATTACCGCCGAGATGTTAGATTGGGTTAGGTTATGTTATATTACGTTACTGATGTATATAAAGACGCCGCGGAGACGTAGAGGCCAACTCGCCAGGAATGTTGTCAAATATTCCCGCCGAGATGATAGGTTGGGTTAGGTTAGGTTAAATTTCGTTATTGATGTATATGAAGGTCAATCGGAGACGTAGAGGCCAACTCGCCAGGAATGTTGTGAAATATTACCGCCGAGAGGTTAGGTTGGTTTGGGTTAGGTTATATTACGTTATTGATGTATATGAAGGTCCCACGGAGACGTAGAGGCCAACTCGCCAGGAATGTTGTCAAATATTACCGCCGAGATGATAGGTTGGGTTAGGTTAGGTTAAATTTCGTTATTGATGTATATGAAGGTCAATCGGAGACGTAGAGGCCAGCAAGCCAGGAATGTGGTCAAATATTACCGCCGAGATGTTAGATTGGGTTAGGTTATGTTATATTACGTTATTGATGTATATAAAGGTCCCACGGAGATGTAGAGGCCAACTCGACAGGTATGTTTTCAAATATTACCGCCGAGATGATAGGTTGGTTTGGGTTAGGTTATATTACGTTATTGATGTATATGAAGGTCCCACGGGGACGTAGAGGCCAACTCGCCAGGAATGTTGTCAAATATTACCGCCGAGATGATAGGTTGGGTTAGGTTAGGTTAAATTTCGTTATTGATGTATATGAAGGTCAATCGGAGACGTAGAGGCCAACTCGCCAGGAATGTTGTGAAATATTACCGCCGAGATGTTAGGTTGGGTTAGGTTCGGTTATATTACGTTATTGATGTATATAAAGGTCCCACGGAGACGGAGAAGCCAACTCGCCAGGAATGATGTCAAATATTACCGCCGGGATGTTATGTTGGGTTAGGTTAGGTTATATTACGTTATTGATGTATATAAAGGTCCCACGGAGACGGAGAAGCCAACTCGCCAGGTATGTTTTAAAATATTACCGCCGAGATGATAGGTTGGGTTAGGTTAGGTTAGATTTCGTTATTGATTTATATGAAGGTCCCACGGAGACGTAGAGGCCAACAAGCCAGGAATGTGGTCATATATTACCGCCGAGATGTTAGGTTGGGTTAGGTTAGGTTATATTACGTTATAGATGTATATAAAGGTCCCACGGAGACGTAGAGGCCAGCAAGCCAGGAATGTTGTCAAATATTACCGCCGAGATGATAGGTTGGGTTAGGTTAGGTTAAATTTCGTTATTGATGTATATGAAGGTCAATCGGAGACGTAGAGGCCAACTCGCCAGGAATGTTGTGAAATATTACCGCCGAGATGTTAGGTTGGGTTAGGTTCGGTTATATTACGTTATTGATGTATGTAAAGGTCCCACGGAGACGGAGAAGCCAACTCGCCAGGAATGATGTCAAATATTACCGCCGGGATGTTATGTTGGGTTAGGTTAGGTTATATTACGTTATTGATGTATATAAAGGTCCCACGGAGACGGAGAAGCCAACTCGCCAGGTATGTTTTAAAATATTACCGCCGAGATGATAGGTTGGGTTAGGTTAGGTTATATTTCGTTATTGATTTATATGAAGGTCCCACGGAGACGTAGAGGCCAACAAGCCAGGAATGTGGTCAAATATTACCGCCGAGATGTTAGGTTGGGTTAGGTTAGGTTATATTACGTTATAGATGTATATAAAGGTCCCACGGAGACGTAGAGGCCAGAAAGCCAGGAATGTGGTCAAATATTACCGCCGAGATGTTAGATTGGGTTAGGTTATGTTATATTACGTTACTGATGTATATAAAGACGCCGCGGAGACGTAGAGGCCAACTCGCCAGGAATGTTGTCAAATATTCCCGCCAAGATGATAGGTTGGGTTAGGTTAGGTTAAATTTCGTTATTGATGTATATGAAGGTCAATCGGAGACGTAGAGGCCAACTCGCCAGGAATGTTGTCAAATATTACCGCCGAGATGATAGGTTGGTTTAGGTTAGGTTAAATTTCGTTATTGATATATATGAAGGTCAATCGGAGACGTAGAGGCCAGCAAGCCAGGAATGTGGTCAAATATTACCGCCGAGATGTTAGATTGGGTTAGGTTATGTTATATTACGTTATTGATGTATATAAAGATCCCACGGAGACGTAGAGGCCAACTCGCCAGGAATGTTGTGAAATATTACCGCCGAGATGTTAGGTTGGGTTAGGTTAGGTTATATTACGTTATTGATGTATATAAAGGTCCCATGGAGACGGAGAAGCCAACTCGCTAGGAATGTTGTCAAATATTACCGCCGAGATGATAGGTTGGGTTAGGTTAGGTTATATTATGTTATTGATGTATATGAAGGTCAAACGGAGACCTAGAGGCCAACTCGCCAGGAATGTTGTGAAATATTACCGCCGAGATGTTAGGTTGGTTTGGGTTAGGTTATATTACGTTATTGATGTATATGAAGGTCCCACGGGGACGTAGATGCCAACTCGCCAGGAATGTTGTCAAATATTACCGCCGAGATGATAGGTTGGGTTAGGTTAGGTTAAATTTCGTTATTGATGTATATGAAGGTCAATCGGAGACGTAGAGGCCAGCAAGCCAGGAATGTGGTCAAATATTACCGCCGAGATGTTAGATTGGGTCAGGTTATGTTATATTACGTTATTGATGTATATAAAGGTCCCACGGAGACGTAGAGGCCAACTCGCCAGGAATGTTGTGAAATATTACCGCCGAGATGTTAGGTTGGTTTGGGTTAGGTTATATTACGTTATTGATGTATATGAAGGTCCCACGGGGACGTAGATGCCAACTCGCCAGGAATGTTGTCAAATATTACCGCCGAGATGATAGGTTGGGTTAGGTTAGGTTAAATTTCGTTATTGATGTATATGAAGGTCAATCGGAGACGTAGAGGCCAGCAAGCCAGGAATGTGGTCAAATATTACCGCCGAGATGTTAGATTGGGTCAGGTTATGTTATATTACGTTATTGATGTATATAAAGGTCCCACGGAGACGTAGAGGCCAACTCGACAGGTATGTTTTCAAATATTACCGCCGAGATGTTAGGTTGGTTTGGGTTAGGTTATATTACGTTATTGATGTATATGAAGGTCCCACGGGGACGTAGAGGCCAACTCGCCAGGAATGTTGTCAAATATTACCGCCGAGATGATAGGTTGGGTTAGGTTAGGTTAAATTTCGTTATTGATGTATATGAAGGTCAATCGGAGACGTAGAGGCCAACTCGCCAGGAATGTTGTGAAATATTACCGCCGAGATGTTAGGTTGGGTTAGGTTCGGTTATATTACGTTATTGATGTATATAAAGGTCCCACGGAGACGGAGAAGCCAACTCGCCAGGAATGATGTCAAATATTACCGCCGGGATGTTATGTTGGGTTAGGTCAGGTTATATTACGTTATTGATGTATATAAAGGTCCCACGGAGACGGAGAAGCCAACTCGCCAGGTATGTTTTAAAATATTACCGCCGAGATGATAGGTTGGGTTAGTTTAGGTTATATTTCGTTATTGATTTATATGAAGGTCCCACGGAGACGTAGAGGCCAACAAGCCAGGAATGTGGTCAAATATTACCGCCGAGATGTTAGGTTGGGTTAGGTTAGGTTATATTACGTTATAGATGTATATAAAGGTCCCACGGAGACGTAGAGGCCAGCAAGCCAGGAATGTGGTCAAATATTACCGCCGAGATGTTAGATTGGGTTAGGTTATGTTATATTACGTTACTGATGTATATAAAGACGCCGCGGAGACGTAGAGGCCAACTCGCCAGGAATGTTGTCAAATATTCCCGCCGAGATGATAGGTTGGGTTAGGTTAGGTTAAATTTCGTTATTGATGTATATGAAGGTCAATCGGAGACGTAGAGGCCAACTCGCCAGGAATGTTGTGAAATATTACCGCCGAGAGGTTAGGTTGGTTTGGGTTAGGTTATATTACGTTATTGATGTATATGAAGGTCCCACGGAGACGTAGAGGCCAACTCGCCAGGAATGTTGTCAAATATTACCGCCGAGATGATAGGTTGGGTTAGGTTAGGTTAAATTTCGTTATTGATGTATATGAAGGTCAATCGGAGACGTAGAGGCCAGCAAGCCAGGAATGTGGTCAAATATTACCGCCGAGATGTTAGATTGGGTTAGGTTATGTTATATTACGTTATTGATGTATATAAAGGTCCCACGGAGATGTAGAGGCCAACTCGACAGGTATGTTTTCAAATATTACCGCCGAGATGATAGGTTGGTTTGGGTTAGGTTATATTACGTTATTGATGTATATGAAGGTCCCACGGGGACGTAGAGGCCAACTCGCCAGGAATGTTGTCAAATATTACCGCCGAGATGATAGGTTGGGTTAGGTTAGGTTAAATTTCGTTATTGATGTATATGAAGGTCAATCGGAGACGTAGAGGCCAACTCGCCAGGAATGTTGTGAAATATTACCGCCGAGATGTTAGGTTGGGTTAGGTTCGGTTATATTACGTTATTGATGTATATAAAGGTCCCACGGAGACGGAGAAGCCAACTCGCCAGGAATGATGTCAAATATTACCGCCGGGATGTTATGTTGGGTTAGGTTAGGTTATATTACGTTATTGATGTATATAAAGGTCCCACGGAGACGGAGAAGCCAACTCGCCAGGTATGTTTTAAAATATTACCGCCGAGATGATAGGTTGGGTTAGGTTAGGTTATATTTCGTTATTGATTTATATGAAGGTCCCACGGAGACGTAGAGGCCAACAAGCCAGGAATGTGGTCAAATATTACCGCCGAGATGTTAGGTTGGGTTAGGTTAGGTTATATTACGTTATAGATGTATATAAAGGTCCCACGGAGACGTAGAGGCCAGCAAGCCAGGAATGTGGTCAAATATTACCGCCGAGATGTTAGATTGGGTTAGGTTATGTTATATTACGTTACTGATGTATATAAAGACGCCGCGGAGACGTAGAGGCCAACTCGCCAGGAATGTTGTCAAATATTCCCGCCAAGATGATAGGTTGGGTTAGGTTAGGTTAAATTTCGTTATTGATGTATATGAAGGTCAATCGGAGACGTAGAGGCCAACTCGCCAGGAATGTTGTCAAATATTACCGCCGAGATGATAGATTGGTTTAGGTTAGGTTAAATTTCGTTATTGATATATATGAAGGTCAATCGGAGACGTAGAGGCCAGCAAGCCAGGAATGTGGTCAAATATTACCGCCGAGATGTTAGATTGGGTTAGGTTATGTTATATTACGTTATTGATGTATATAAAGATCCCACGGAGACGTAGAGGCCAACTCGACAGGTATGTTTTCAAATATTACCGACGTGATGTTAGGTTGGTTTGGGTTAGGTTATATTACGTTATTGATGTATATGAAGGTCCCACGGGGACGTAGAGGCCAACTCGCCAGGAATGTTGTCAAATATTACCGCCGAGATGATAGGTTGGGTTAGGTTAGGTTATATTACGTTATTGATGTATATGAAGGTCAAACGGAGACCTAGAGGCCAACTCGCCAGGAATGTTGTGAAATATTACCGCCGAGATGTTAGGTTGGGTTAGGTTAGGTTATATTACGTTATTGATGTATATAAAGGTCCCATGGAGACGGAGAAGCCAACTCGCTAGGAATGTTGTCAAATATTACCGCCGAGATGATAGGTTGGGTTAGGTTAGGTTAAATTTCGTTATTGATGTATATGAAGGTCAATCGGAGACGTAGAGGCCAACTCGCCAGGAATGTTGTGAAATACTACCGCCGAGATGTTAGGTTGGGTTAGGTTCGGTTATATTACGTTATTGATGTATATAAAGGTCCCACGGAGACGGAGAAGCCAACTCGCCAGGAATGTTGTCAAATATTACCGCCGAGATGTTAGATTGGGTTAGGATATGTTATATTACGTTACTGATGTATATAAAGACGCCGCGGAGACGTAGAGGCCAACTCGCCAGGAATGTTGTCAAATATTCCCGCCGAGATGATAGGTTGGGTTAGGTTAGGTTAAATTTCGTTATTGATGTATATGAAGGTCAATCGGAGACGTAGAGGCCAACTCGACAGGTATGTTTTCAAATATTACCGCCAAGATGTTAGGTTGGTTTGGGTTAGGTTATATTACGTTATTGATGTATATGAAGGTCCCACGGGGACGTAGAGGCCAACTCGCCAGGAATGTTGTCAAATATTACCGCCGAGATGATAGGTTGGGTTAGGTTAGGTTAAATTTCGTTATTGATGTATATGAAGGTCAATCGGAGACGTAGAGGCCAACTCGCCAGGAATGTTGTCAAATATTACCGCCGAGATGTTAGGTTGGGTTAGGTTAGGTTATATTACGTTATAGATGTATATAAAGGTCCAACGGAGACGTAGAGGCGAGCAAGCCAGGAATGTGGTCAAATATTACCGCCGGGATGTTAGGTTGGGTTAGGTTAGGTTATATTACGTTATCGATGTATATAAAGATGCCACGGAGGCGTAGAGGCCAACTCGCCAGGTATGTTTTAAAATATTACCGCCGAGATGATAGGTTGGGTTAGGTTAGGTTATATTTCGTTATTGATTTATATGAAGGTCCCACGGAGACGTAGAGGCCAACAAGCCAGGAATGTGGTCAAATATTACCGCCGAGATGTTAGGTTGGGTTAGGTTAGGTTATATTACGTTATAGATGTATATAAAGGTCCCACGGAGACGTAGAGGCGAGCAAGCCAGGAATGTGGTCAAATATTACCGCCGGGATGTTAGGTTGGGTTAGGTTAGGTTATATTACGTTATTGATGTATATAAAGGTCCCACGGAGACGTAGAGGCCAACTCGCCAGGTATGTTTTCAAATATTACCGCCGAGATGTTAGGTTGGTTTGGGTTAGGTTATATTACGTTATTGATGTATATGAAGGTCCCACGGAGACGTAGAGGCCAACTCGCCAGGAATGTTGTCAAATATTACCGCCGAGATGATAGGTTGGGTTAGATTAGGTTATATTTCGTTATTGATTTATATGAAGGTCCCACGGAGACGTAGAGGCCAACTCGCCAGGAATGTTGTCAAATATAACCGCCGAGATGTTAGATTGGATTAGGTTATGTTATATTACGTTATTGATGTATATAAAGGTCCCACGGAGACGGAGAAGCCAACTCGCCAGGTATGTTTTAAAATATTACCGCCGAGATGATAGGTTGGGTTAGATTAGGTTATATTTCGTTATTGATTTATATGAAGGTCCCACGGAGACGTAGAGGCCAACAAGCCAGGAATGTGGTCAAATATTACCGCCGAGATGTTAGGTTGGGTTAGGTTAGGTTATATTACGTTATAGATGTATATAAAGGTCCCACGGAGACGTAGAGGCCAGCAAGCCAGGAATGTGGTCAAATATTACCGCCGAGATGATAGGTTGGGTTAGGTTAGGTTATATTACGTTATTGCTGTATATGAAGGTCAAACGGAGACCTAGAGGCCAACTCGCCAGGAATGTTGTCAAATATAACCGCCGAGATGTTAGATTGGATTAGGTTATGTTATATTACGTTATTGATGTATATAAAGGTCCCACGGAGACGGAGAAGCCAACTCGCCAGGTATGTTTTAAAATATTACCGCCGAGATGATAGGTTGGGTTAGATTAGGTTATATTTCGTTATTGATTTATATGAAGGTCCCACGGAGACGTAGAGGCCAACAAGCCAGGAATGTGGTCAAATATTACCGCCGAGATGTTAGGTTGGGTTAGGTTAGGTTATATTACGTTATAGATGTATATAAAGGTCCCACGGAGACGCAGAGGCCAGCAAGCCAGGAATGTGGTCAAATATTACCGCCGAGATGTTAGATTGGGTTAGGTTATGTTATATTACGTTACTGATGTATATAAAGACGCCGCGGAGACGTAGAGGCCAACTCGCCAGGAATGTTGTCAAATATTCCCGCCGAGATGATAGGTTGGGTTAGGTTAGGTTAAATTTCGTTATTGATGTATATGAAGGTCAATCGGAGACGTAGAGGCCAACTCGCCAGGAATGTTGTGAAATATTACCGCCGAGAGGTTAGGTTGGTTTGGGTTAGGTTATATTACGTTATTGATGTATATGAAGGTCCCACGGAGACGTAGAGGCCAACTCGCCAGGAATGTTGTCAAATATTACCGCCGAGATGATAGGTTGGGTTAGGTTAGGTTAAATTTCGTTATTGATGTATATGAAGGTCAATCGGAGACGTAGAGGCCAGCAAGCCAGGAATGTGGTCAAATATTACCGCCGAGATGTTAGATTGGGTTAGGTTATGTTATATTACGTTATTGATGTATATAAAGGTCCCACGGAGATGTAGAGGCCAACTCGACAGGTATGTTTTCAAATATTACCGCCGAGATGATAGGTTGGTTTGGGTTAGGTTATATTACGTTATTGATGTATATGAAGGTCCCACGGGGACGTAGAGGCCAACTCGCCAGGAATGTTGTCAAATATTACCGCCGAGATGATAGGTTGGGTTAGGTTAGGTTAAATTTCGTTATTGATGTATATGAAGGTCAATCGGAGACGTAGAGGCCAACTCGCCAGGAATGTTGTGAAATATTACCGCCGAGATGTTAGGTTGGGTTAGGTTCGGTTATATTACGTTATTGATGTATATAAAGGTCCCACGGAGACGGAGAAGCCAACTCGCCAGGAATGATGTCAAATATTACCGCCGGGATGTTATGTTGGGTTAGGTTAGGTTATATTACGTTATTGATGTATATAAAGGTCCCACGGAGACGGAGAAGCCAACTCGCCAGGTATGTTTTAAAATATTACCGCCGAGATGATAGGTTGGGTTAGGTTAGGTTATATTTCGTTATTGATTTATATGAAGGTCCCACGGAGACGTAGAGGCCAACAAGCCAGGAATGTGGTCAAATATTACCGCCGAGATGTTAGGTTGGGTTAGGTTAGGTTATATTACGTTATAGATGTATATAAAGGTCCCACGGAGACGTAGAGGCCAGCAAGCCAGGAATGTGGTCAAATATTACCGCCGAGATGTTAGATTGGGTTAGGTTATGTTATATTACGTTACTGATGTATATAAAGACGCCGCGGAGACGTAGAGGCCAACTCGCCAGGAATGTTGTCAAATATTCCCGCCAAGATGATAGGTTGGGTTAGGTTAGGTTAAATTTCGTTATTGATGTATATGAAGGTCAATCGGAGACGTAGAGGCCAACTCGCCAGGAATGTTGTCAAATATTACCGCCGAGATGATAGGTTGGTTTAGGTTAGGTTAAATTTCGTTATTGATATATATGAAGGTCAATCGGAGACGTAGAGGCCAGCAAGCCAGGAATGTGGTCAAATATTACCGCCGAGATGTTAGATTGGGTTAGGTTATGTTATATTACGTTATTGATGTATATAAAGATCCCACGGAGACGTAGAGGCCAACTCGACAGGTATGTTTTCAAATATTACCGACGTGATGTTAGGTTGGTTTGGGTTAGGTTATATTACGTTATTGATGTATATGAAGGTCCCACGGGGACGTAGAGGCCAACTCGCCAGGAATGTTGTCAAATATTACCGCCGAGATGATAGGTTGGGTTAGGTTAGGTTATATTACGTTATTGATGTATATGAAGGTCAAACGGAGACCTAGAGGCCAACTCGCCAGGAATGTTGTGAAATATTACCGCCGAGATGTTAGGTTGGGATAGGTTAGGTTATATTACGTTATTGATGTATATAAAGGTCCCATGGAGACGGAGAAGCCAACTCGCTAGGAATGTTGTCAAATATTACCGCCGAGATGATAGGTTGGGTTAGGTTAGGTTAAATTTCGTTATTGATGTATATGAAGGTCAATCGGAGACGTAGAGGCCAACTCGCCAGGAATGTTGTGAAATTCTACCGCCGAGATGTTAGGTTGGGTTAGGTTCGGTTATATTACGTTATTGATGTATATAAAGGTCCCACGGAGACGGAGAAGCCAACTCGCCAGGAATGTTGTCAAATATTACCGCCGAGATGTTAGATTGGGTTAGGATATGTTATATTACGTTACTGATGTATATAAAGACGCCGCGGAGACGTAGAGGCCAACTCGCCAGGAATGTTGTCAAATATTCCCGCCAAGATGATAGGTTGGGTTAGGTTAGGTTAAATTTCGTTATTGATGTATATGAAGGTCAATCGGAGACGTAGAGGCCAACTCGCCAGGAATGTTGTGAAATTCTACCGCCGAGATGTTAGGTTGGGTTAGGTTCGGTTATATTACGTTATTGATGTATATAAAGGTCCCACGGAGACGGAGAAGCCAACTCGCCAGGAATGTTGTCAAATATTACCGCCGAGATGTTAGATTGGGTTAGGTTATGTTATATTACGTTACTGATGTATATAAAGACGCCGCGGAGACGTAGAGGCCAACTCGCCAGGAATGTTGTCAAATATTCCCGCCAAGATGATAGGTTGGGTTAGGTTAGGTTAAATTTCGTTATTGATGTATATGAAGGTCAATCGGAGACGTAGAGGCCAACTCGCCAGGAATGTTGTCAAATATTACCGCCGAGATGATAGGTTGGTTTAGGTTAGGTTAAATTTCGTTATTGATATATATGAAGGTCAATCGGAGACGTAGAGGCCAGCAAGCCAGGAATGTGGTCAAATATTACCGCCGAGATGTTAGATTGGGTTAGGTTATGTTATATTACGTTATTGATGTATATAAAGATCCCACGGAGACGTAGAGGCCAACTCGACAGGTATGTTTTCAAATATTACCGACGTGATGTTAGGTTGGTTTGGGTTAGGTTATATTACGTTATTGATGTATATGAAGGTCCCACGGGGACGTAGAGGCCAACTCGCCAGGAATGTTGTCAAATATTACCGCCGAGATGATAGGTTGGGTTAGGTTAGGTTATATTACGTTATTGATGTATATGAAGGTCAAACGGAGACCTAGAGGCCAACTCGCCAGGAATGTTGTGAAATATTAC
This sequence comes from Xylocopa violacea, assembly GCA_963969225.1. Classification (NCBI taxonomy): domain Eukaryota; kingdom Metazoa; phylum Arthropoda; class Insecta; order Hymenoptera; family Apidae; genus Xylocopa; species Xylocopa violacea. The sequence continues at coordinate 701,577 of CAXAJV010000021.1, read as the reverse complement.
CGCCGAGATGTTAGGTTGGGATAGGTTAGGTTATATTACGTTATTGATGTATATAAAGGTCCCATGGAGACGGAGAAGCCAACTCGCTAGGAATGTTGTCAAATATTACCGCCGAGATGATAGGTTGGGTTAGGTTAGGTTAAATTTCGTTATTGATGTATATGAAGGTCAATCGGAGACGTAGAGGCCAACTCGACAGGTATGTTTTCAAATATTACCGCCAAGATGTTAGGTTGGTTTGGGTTAGGTTATATTACGTTATTGATGTATATGAAGGTCCCACGGGGACGTAGAGGCCAACTCGCCAGGAATGTTGTCAAATATTACCGCCGAGATGATAGGTTGGGTTAGGTTAGGTTAAATTTCGTTATTGATGTATATGAAGGTCAATCGGAGACGTAGAGGCCAACTCGCCAGGAATGTTGTCAAATATTACCGCCGAGATGTTAGGTTGGGTTAGGTTCGGTTATATTACGTTATTGATGTATATAAAGGTCCCACGGAGACGGAGAAGCCAACTCGCCAGGAATGTTGTCAAATATTACCGCCGAAATGTTAGGTTGGGTTAGGTTAGGTTATATTACCTTATTGATGTATATGAAGGTCCCACGGAGACGTAGAGGCCAGCAAGCCAGGAATGTGGTCAAATATTACCGCCGAGATGTTAGATTGGGTTAGGTTATGTTATATTACGTTATCGATGTATATAAAGATGCCACGGAGGCGTAGAGGCCAACTCGCCAGGTATGTTTTAAAATATTACCGCCGAGATGATAGGTTGGGTTAGGTTAGGTTATATTTCGTTATTGATTTATATGAAGGTCCCACTGAGACGTAGAGGCCAACAAGCCAGGAATGTGGTCAAATATTACCGCCGAGATGTTAGGTTGGGTTAGGTTAGGTTATATTACGTTATAGATGTATATAAAGGTCCCACGGAGACGTAGAGGCGAGCAAGCCAGGAATGTGGTCAAATATTGCCGCCGGGATGTTAGGTTGGGTTAGGTTAGGTTATATTACGTTATCGATGTATATAAAGATGCCACGGAGGCGTAGAGGCCAACTCGCCAGGTATGTTTTAAAATATTACCGCCGAGATGATAGGTTGGGTTAGGTTAGGTTATATTTCGTTATTGATTTATATGATGGTCCCACGGAGACGTAGAGGCCAACAAGCCAGGAATGTGGTCAAATATTACCGCCGAGATGTTAGGTTGGGTTAGGTTAGGTTATATTACGTTATAGATGTATATAAAGGTCCCACGGAGACGTAGAGGCGAGCAAGCCAGGAATGTGGTCAAATATTACCGCCGGGATGTTAGGTTGGGTTAGGTTAGGTTATATTACGTTATTGATGTATATAAAGGTCCCACGGAGACGTAGAGGCCAACTCGCCAGGTATGTTTTCAAATATTACCGCCGAGATGTTAGGTTGGTTTGGGTTAGGTTATATTACGTTATTGATGTATATGAAGGTCCCACGGAGACGTAGAGGCCAACTCGCCAGGAATGTTGTCAAATATTACCGCCGAGATGATAGGTTGGGTTAGATTAGGTTATATTTCGTTATTGATTTATATGAAGGTCCCACGGAGACGTAGAGGCCAACTCGCCAGGAATGATGTCAAATATTACCGCCGGGATGTTATGTTGGGTTAGGTTAGGTTATATTACGTTATTGATGTATATAAAGGTCCCACGGAGACGGAGAAGCCAACTCGCCAGGTATGTTTTAAAATATTACCGCCGAGATGATAGGTTGGGTTAGGTTAGGTTATATTTCGTTATTGATTTATATGAAGGTCCCACGGAGACGTAGAGGCCAACAAGCCAGGAATGTGGTCAAATATTACCGCCGAGATGTTAGGTTGGGTTAGGTTAGGTTATATTACGTTATAGATGTATATAAAGGTCCCACGGAGACGTAGAGGCCAGCAAGCCAGGAATGTGGTCAAATATTACCGCCGAGATGTTAGATTGGGTTAGGTTATGTTATATTACGTTACTGATGTATATAAAGACGCCGCGGAGACGTAGAGGCCAACTCGCCAGGAATGTTGTCAAATATTCCCGCCAAGATGATAGGTTGGGTTAGGTTAGGTTAAATTTCGTTATTGATGTATATGAAGGTCAATCGGAGACGTAGAGGCCAACTCGCCAGGAATGTTGTCAAATATTACCGCCGAGATGATAGGTTGGTTTAGGTTAGGTTAAATTTCGTTATTGATATATATGAAGGTCAATCGGAGACGTAGAGGCCAGCAAGCCAGGAATGTGGTCAAATATTACCGCCGAGATGTTAGATTGGGTTAGGTTATGTTATATTACGTTATTGATGTATATAAAGATCCCACGGAGACGTAGAGGCCAACTCGACAGGTATGTTTTCAAATATTACCGACGTGATGTTAGGTTGGTTTGGGTTAGGTTATATTACGTTATTGATGTATATGAAGGTCCCACGGGGACGTAGAGGCCAACTCGCCAGGAATGTTGTCAAATATTACCGCCGAGATGATAGGTTGGGTTAGGTTAGGTTATATTACGTTATTGATGTATATGAAGGTCAAACGGAGACCTAGAGGCCAACTCGCCAGGAATGTTGTGAAATATTACCGCCGAGATGTTAGGTTGGGATAGGTTAGGTTATATTACGTTATTGATGTATATAAAGGTCCCATGGAGACGGAGAAGCCAACTCGCTAGGAATGTTGTCAAATATTACCGCCGAGATGATAGGTTGGGTTAGGTTAGGTTAAATTTCGTTATTGATGTATATGAAGGTCAATCGGAGACGTAGAGGCCAACTCGCCAGGAATGTTGTGAAATACTACCGCCGAGATGTTAGGTTGGGTTAGGTTCGGTTATATTACGTTATTGATGTATATAAAGGTCCCACGGAGACGGAGAAGCCAACTCGCCAGGAATGTTGTCAAATATTACCGCCGAGATGTTAGATTGGGTTAGGATATGTTATATTACGTTACTGATGTATATAAAGACGCCGCGGAGACGTAGAGGCCAACTCGCCAGGAATGTTGTCAAATATTCCCGCCGAGATGATAGGTTGGGTTAGGTTAGGTTAAATTTCGTTATTGATGTATATGAAGGTCAATCGGAGACGTAGAGGCCAACTCGACAGGTATGTTTTCAAATATTACCGCCAAGATGTTAGGTTGGTTTGGGTTAGGTTATATTACGTTATTGATGTATATGAAGGTCCCACGGGGACGTAGAGGCCAACTCGCCAGGAATGTTGTCAAATATTACCGCCGAGATGATAGGTTGGGTTAGGTTAGGTTAAATTTCGTTATTGATGTATATGAAGGTCAATCGGAGACGTAGAGGCCAACTCGCCAGGAATGTTGTCAAATATTACCGCCGAGATGTTAGGTTGGGTTAGGTTCGGTTATATTACGTTATTGATGTATATAAAGGTCCCACGGAGACGGAGAAGCCAACTCGCCAGGAATGTTGTCAAATATTACCGCCGAAATGTTAGGTTGGGTTAGGTTAGGTTATATTACCTTATTGATGTATATGAAGGTCCCACGGAGACGTAGAGGCCAGCAAGCCAGGAATGTGGTCAAATATTACCGCCGAGATGTTAGATTGGGTTAGGTTATGTTATATTACGTTATCGATGTATATAAAGATGCCACGGAGGCGTAGAGGCCAACTCGCCAGGTATGTTTTAAAATATTACCGCCGAGATGATAGGTTGGGTTAGGTTAGGTTATATTTCGTTATTGATTTATATGAAGGTCCCACTGAGACGTAGAGGCCAACAAGCCAGGAATGTGGTCAAATATTACCGCCGAGATGTTAGGTTGGGTTAGGTTAGGTTATATTACGTTATAGATGTATATAAAGGTCCCACGGAGACGTAGAGGCGAGCAAGCCAGGAATGTGGTCAAATATTACCGCCGGGATGTTAGGTTGGGTTAGGTTAGGTTATATTACGTTATCGATGTATATAAAGATGCCACGGAGGCGTAGAGGCCAACTCGCCAGGTATGTTTTAAAATATTACCGCCGAGATGATAGGTTGGGTTAGGTTAGGTTATATTTCGTTATTGATTTATATGAAGGTCCCACGGAGACGTAGAGGCCAACAAGCCAGGAATGTGGTCAAATATTACCGCCGAGATGTTAGGTTGGGTTAGATTAGGTTATATTACGTTATAGATGTATATAAAGGTCCCACGGAGACGTAGAGGCGAGCAAGCCAGGAATGTGGTCAAATATTACCGCCGGGATGTTAGGTTGGGTTAGGTTAGGTTATATTACGTTATTGATGTATATAAAGGTCCCACGGAGACGTAGAGGCCAACTCGCCAGGTATGTTTTCAAATATTACCGCCGAGATGTTAGGTTGGTTTGGGTTAGGTTATATTACGTTATTGATGTATATGAAGGTCCCACGGAGACGTAGAGGCCAACTCTCCAGGAATGTTGTCAAATATTACCGCCGAGATGATAGGTTGGGTTAGATTAGGTTATATTTCGTTATTGATTTATATGAAGGTCCCACGGAGACGTAGAGGCCAACTCGCCAGGAATGTTGTCAAATATAACCGCCGAGATGTTAGATTGGATTAGGTTATGTTATATTACGTTATTGATGTATATAAAGGTCCCACGGAGACGGAGAAGCCAACTCGCCAGGTATGTTTTAAAATATTACCGCCGAGATGATAGGTTGGGTTAGATTAGGTTATATTTCGTTATTGATTTATATGAAGGTCCCACGGAGACGTAGAGGCCAACAAGCCAGGAATGTGGTCAAATATTACCGCCGAGATGTTAGGTTGGGTTAGGTTAGGTTATATTACGTTATAGATGTATATAAAGGTCCCACGGAGACGTAGAGGCCAGCAAGCCAGGAATGTGGTCAAATATTACCGCCGAGATGTTAGATTGGGTTAGGTTATGTTATATTACGTTACTGATGTATATAAAGACGCCGCGGAGACGTAGAGGCCAACTCGCCAGGAATGTTGTCAAATATTCCCGCCAAGATGATAGGTTGGGTTAGGTTAGGTTAAATTTCGTTATTGATGTATATGAAGGTCAATCGGAGACGTAGAGGCCAACTCGCCAGGAATGTTGTCAAATATTACCGCCGAGATGATAGGTTGGTTTAGGTTAGGTTAAATTTCGTTATTGATATATATGAAGGTCAATCGGAGACGTAGAGGCCAGCAAGCCAGGAATGTGGTCAAATATTACCGCCGAGATGTTAGATTGGGTTAGGTTATGTTATATTACGTTATTGATGTATATAAAGATCCCACGGAGACGTAGAGGCCAACTCGACAGGTATGTTTTCAAATATTACCGACGTGATGTTAGGTTGGTTTGGGTTAGGTTATATTACGTTATTGATGTATATGAAGGTCCCACGGGGACGTAGAGGCCAACTCGCCAGGAATGTTGTCAAATATTACCGCCGAGATGATAGGTTGGGTTAGGTTAGGTTATATTACGTTATTGATGTATATGAAGGTCAAACGGAGACCTAGAGGCCAACTCGCCAGGAATGTTGTGAAATATTACCGCCGAGATGTTAGGTTGGGATAGGTTAGGTTATATTACGTTATTGATGTATATAAAGGTCCCATGGAGACGGAGAAGCCAACTCGCTAGGAATGTTGTCAAATATTACCGCCGAGATGATAGGTTGGGTTAGGTTAGGTTAAATTTCGTTATTGATGTATATGAAGGTCAATCGGAGACGTAGAGGCCAACTCGCCAGGAATGTTGTGAAATACTACCGCCGAGATGTTAGGTTGGGTTAGGTTCGGTTATATTACGTTATTGATGTATATAAAGGTCCCACGGAGACGGAGAAGCCAACTCGCCAGGAATGTTGTCAAATATTACCGCCGAGATGTTAGATTGGGTTAGGATATGTTATATTACGTTACTGATGTATATAAAGACGCCGCGGAGACGTAGAGGCCAACTCGCCAGGAATGTTGTCAAATATTCCCGCCGAGATGATAGGTTGGGTTAGGTTAGGTTAAATTTCGTTATTGATGTATATGAAGGTCAATCGGAGACGTAGAGGCCAACTCGACAGGTATGTTTTCAAATATTACCGCCAAGATGTTAGGTTGGTTTGGGTTAGGTTATATTACGTTATTGATGTATATGAAGGTCCCACGGGGACGTAGAGGCCAACTCGCCAGGAATGTTGTCAAATATTACCGCCGAGATGATAGGTTGGGTTAGGTTAGGTTAAATTTCGTTATTGATGTATATGAAGGTCAATCGGAGACGTAGAGGCCAACTCGCCAGGAATGTTGTCAAATATTACCGCCGAGATGTTAGGTTGGGTTAGGTTCGGTTATATTACGTTATTGATGTATATAAAGGTCCCACGGAGACGGAGAAGCCAACTCGCCAGGAATGTTGTCAAATATTACCGCCGAAATGTTAGGTTGGGTTAGGTTAGGTTATATTACCTTATTGATGTATATGAAGGTCCCACGGAGACGTAGAGGCCAGCAAGCCAGGAATGTGGTCAAATATTACCGCCGAGATGTTAGATTGGGTTAGGTTATGTTATATTACGTTATCGATGTATATAAAGATGCCACGGAGGCGTAGAGGCCAACTCGCCAGGTATGTTTTAAAATATTACCGCCGAGATGATAGGTTGGGTTAGGTTAGGTTATATTTCGTTATTGATTTATATGAAGGTCCCACTGAGACGTAGAGGCCAACAAGCCAGGAATGTGGTCAAATATTACCGCCGAGATGTTAGGTTGGGTTAGGTTAGGTTATATTACGTTATAGATGTATATAAAGGTCCCACGGAGACGTAGAGGCGAGCAAGCCAGGAATGTGGTCAAATATTACCGCCGGGATGTTAGGTTGGGTTAGGTTAGGTTATATTACGTTATCGATGTATATAAAGATGCCACGGAGGCGTAGAGGCCAACTCGCCAGGTATGTTTTAAAATATTACCGCCGAGATGATAGGTTGGGTTAGGTTAGGTTATATTTCGTTATTGATTTATATGAAGGTCCCACGGAGACGTAGAGGCCAACAAGCCAGGAATGTGGTCAAATATTACCGCCGAGATGTTAGGTTGGGTTAGATTAGGTTATATTACGTTATAGATGTATATAAAGGTCCCACGGAGACGTAGAGGCGAGCAAGCCAGGAATGTGGTCAAATATTACCGCCGGGATGTTAGGTTGGGTTAGGTTAGGTTATATTACGTTATTGATGTATATAAAGGTCCCACGGAGACGTAGAGGCCAACTCGCCAGGTATGTTTTCAAATATTACCGCCGAGATGTTAGGTTGGTTTGGGTTAGGTTATATTACGTTATTGATGTATATGAAGGTCCCACGGAGACGTAGAGGCCAACTCGCCAGGAATGTTGTCAAATATTACCGCCGAGATGATAGGTTGGGTTAGATTAGGTTATATTTCGTTATTGATTTATATGAAGGTCCCACGGAGACGTAGAGGCCAACTCGCCAGGAATGTTGTCAAATATAACCGCCGAGATGTTAGATTGGATTAGGTTATGTTATATTACGTTATTGATGTATATAAAGGTCCCACGGAGACGGAGAAGCCAACTCGCCAGGTATGTTTTAAAATATTACCGCCGAGATGATAGGTTGGGTTAGATTAGGTTATATTTCGTTATTGATTTATATGAAGGTCCCACGGAGACGTAGAGGCCAACAAGCCAGGAATGTGGTCAAATATTACCGCCGAGATGTTAGGTTGGGTTAGGTTAGGTTATATTACGTTATAGATGTATATAAAGGTCCCACGGAGACGTAGAGGCCAGCAAGCCAGGAATGTGGTCAAATATTACCGCCGAGATGATAGGTTGGGTTAGGTTAGGTTATATTACGTTATTGCTGTATATGAAGGTCAAACGGAGACCTAGAGGCCAACTCGCCAGGAATGTTGTCAAATATAACCGCCGAGATGTTAGATTGGATTAGGTTATGTTATATTACGTTATTGATGTATATAAAGGTCCCACGGAGACGGAGAAGCCAACTCGCCAGGTATGTTTTAAAATATTACCGCCGAGATGATAGGTTGGGTTAGATTAGGTTATATTTCGTTATTGATTTATATGAAGGTCCCACGGAGACGTAGAGGCCAACAAGCCAGGAATGTGGTCAAATATTACCGCCGAGATGTTAGGTTGGGTTAGGTTAGGTTATATTACGTTATACATGTATATAAAGGTCCCACGGAGACGCAGAGGCCAGCAAGCCAGGAATGTGGTCAAATATTACCGCCGAGATGTTAGATTGGGTTAGGTTATGTTATATTACGTTACTGATGTATATAAAGACGCCGCGGAGACGTAGAGGCCAACTCGCCAGGAAGGTTGTCAAATATTCCCGCCGAGATGATAGGTTGTGTTAGGTTAGGTTAAATTTCGTTATTGATGTATATGAAGGTCAATCGGAGACGTAGAGGCCAACTCGCCAGGAATGTTGTCAAATATTACCGCCGAGATGATAGGTTGGGTTAGGTTATGTTATATTACGTTATTGATGTATATAAAGGTCCCACGGAGATGTAGAGGCCAACTCGACAGGTATGTTTTCAAATATTACCGCCGAGATGATAGGTTGGTTTGGGTTAGGTTATATTACGTTATTGATGTATATGAAGGTCCCACGGGGACGTAGAGGCCAACTCGCCAGGAATGTTGTCAAATATTACCGCCGAGATGATAGGTTGGGTTAGGTTAGGTTAAATTTCGTTATTGATGTATATGAAGGTCAATCGGAGACGTAGAGGCCAACTCGCCAGGAATGTTGTCAAATATTACCGCCGAGATGATAGGTTGGGTTAGGTTAGGTTAAATTTCGTTATTGATGTATATGAAGGTCAATCGGAGACGTAGAGGCCAACTCGCCAGGAATGTTGTCAAATATTACCGCCGAGATGATAGGTTGGGTTAGGTTATGTTATATTACGTTATTGATGTATATAAAGGTCCCACGGAGATGTAGAGGCCAACTCGACAGGTATGTTTTCAAATATTACCGCCGAGATGATAGGTTGGTTTGGGTTAGGTTATATTACGTTATTGATGTATATGAAGGTCCCACGGGGACGTAGAGGCCAACTCGCCAGGAATGTTGTCAAATATTACCGCCGAGATGATAGGTTGGGTTAGGTTAGGTTATATTACGTTATAGATGTATATAAAGGTCCCACGGAGACGTAGAGGCCAGCAAGCCAGGAATGTGGTCAAATATTACCGCCGAGATGTTAGATTGGGTTAGGTTACGTTATATTACGTTATTGATGTATATAAAGGTCCCACGGAGACGTAGAGGCCAACTCGACAGGTATGTTTTCAAATATTACCGCCGAGATGTTAGGTTGGTTTGGGTTAGGTTATATTACCTTATTGATGTATATGAAGGTCCCACGGAGACGTAGAGGCCAGCAAGCCAGGAATGTGGTCAAATATTACCGCCGAGATGTTAGATTGGGTTAGGTTATGTTATATTACGTTACTGATGTATATAAAGACGCCGCGGAGACGTAGAGGCCAACTCGCCAGGAATGTTGTCAAATATTCCCGCCGAGATGATAGGTTGGGTTAGGTTAGGTTAAATTTCGTTATTGATGTATATGAAGGTCAATCGGAGACGTAGAGGCCAACTCGACAGGTATGTTTTCAAATATTACCGCCAAGATGTTAGGTTGGTTTGGGTTAGGTTATATTACCTTATTGATGTATATGAAGGTCCCACGGAGACGTAGAGGCCAGCAAGCCAGGAATGTGGTCAAATATTACCGCCGAGATGTTAGATTGGGTTAGGTTATGTTATATTACGTTATCGATGTATATAAAGGTCCCACGGAGACGTAGAGGCGAGCAAGCCAGGAATGTGGTCAAATATTACCGCCGGGATGTTAGGTTGGGTTAGGTTAGGTTATATTACGTTATTGATGTATATAAAGGTCCCACGGAGACGTAGAGGCCAACTCGCCAGGTATGTTTTCAAATATTACCGCCGAGATGATAGGTTGGGTTAGGTTAGGTTATATTACGTTATTGCTGTATATGAAGGTCAAACGGAGACCTAGAGGCCAACTCGCCAGGAATGTTGTCAAATATAACCGCCGAGATGTTAGATTGGATTAGGTTATGTTATATTACGTTATAGATGTATATAAAGGTCCCACGGAGACGTAGAGGCCAGCAAGCCAGGAATGTGGTCAAATATTACCGCCGAGATGTTAGATTGGGTTAGGTTATGTTATATTACGTTACTGATGTATATAAAGACGCCGCGGAGACGTAGAGGCCAACTCGCCAGGAATGTTGTCAAATATTCCCGCCGAGATGATAGGTTGGGTTAGGTTAGGTTAAATTTCGTTATTGATGTATATGAAGGTCAATCGGAGACGTAGAGGCCAACTCGCCAGGAATGTTGTCAAATATTACCGCCGAGATGATAGGTTGGGTTAGGTTATGTTATATTACGTTATTGATGTATATAAAGGTCCCACGGAGATGTAGAGGCCAACTCGACAGGTATGTTTTCAAATATTACCGCCGAGATGATAGGTTGGTTTGGGTTAGGTTATATTACGTTATTGATGTATATGAAGGTCCCACGGGGACGTAGAGGCCAACTCGCCAGGAATGTGGTCAAATATTACCGCCGAGATGTTAGATTGGGTTAGGTTATGTTATATTACGTTATCGATGTATATGAAGGTCCCACGGGGACGTAGAGGCCAACTCGCCAGGAATGTTGTCAAATATTACCGCCGAGATGATAGGTTGGGTTAGGTTAGGTTATATTACGTTATTGATGTATATGAAGGTCAAACGGAGACCTAGAGGCCAACTCGCCAGGAATGTTGTGAAATATTACCGCCGAGATGTTAGGTTGGGTTAGGTTAGGTTATATTACGTTATTGATGTATATAAAGTTCCCATGGAGACGGAGAAGCCAACTCGCTAGGAATGTTGTCAAATATTACCGCCGAGATGATAGGTTGGGTTAGGTTAGGTTAAATTTCGTTATTGATGTATATGAAGGTCAATCGGAGACGTAGAGGCCAACTCGCCAGGAATGTTGTGAAATATTACCGCCGAGATGTTAGGTTGGGTTAGGTTCGGTTATATTACGTTATTGATGTATATAAAGGTCCCACGGAGACGGAGAAGCCAACTCGCCAGGAATGTTGTCAAATATTACCGCCGAGATGTTAGATTGGGTTAGGTTATGTTATATTACGTTACTGATGTATATAAAGACGCCGCGGAGACGTAGAGGCCAACTCGCCAGGAATGTTGTCAAATATTCCCGCCGAGATGATAGGTTGGGTTAGGTTAGGTTAAATTTCGTTATTGATGTATATGAAGGTCAATCGGAGACGTAGAGGCCAACTCGACAGGTATGTTTTCAAATATTACCGCCAAGGTGTTAGGTTGGTTTGGGTTAGGTTATATTACCTTATTGATGTATATGAAGGTCCCACGGAGACGTAGAGGCCAGCAAGCCAGGAATGTGGTCAAATATTACCGCCGAGATGTTAGATTGGGTTAGGTTATGTTATATTACGTTATCGATGTATATAAAGGTCCCACGGAGACGTAGAGGCGAGCAAGCCAGGAATGTGGTCAAATATTACCGCCGGGATGTTAGGTTGGGTTAGGTTAGGTTATATTACGTTATTGATGTATATAAAGGTCCCACGGAGACGTAGAGGCCAACTCGCCAGGTATGTTTTCAAATATTACCGCCGAGATGATAGGTTGGGTTAGGTTAGGTTATATTACGTTATTGCTGTATATGAAGGTCAAACGGAGACCTAGAGGCCAACTCGCCAGGAATGTTGTCAAATATAACCGCCGAGATGTTAGATTGGATTAGGTTATGTTATATTACGTTATAGATGTATATAAAGGTCCCACGGAGACGTAGAGGCCAGCAAGCCAGGAATGTGGTCAAATATTACCGCCGAGATGTTAGATTGGGTTAGGTTATGTTATATTACGTTACTGATGTATATAAAGACGCCGCGGAGACGTAGAGGCCAACTCGCCAGGAATGTTGTCAAATATTCCCGCCGAGATGATAGGTTGGGTTAGGTTAGGTTAAATTTCGTTATTGATGTATATGAAGGTCAATCGGAGACGTAGAGGCCAACTCGCCAGGAATGTTGTCAAATATTACCGCCGAGATGATAGGTTGGGTTAGGTTATGTTATATTACGTTATTGATGTATATAAAGGTCCCACGGAGATGTAGAGGCCAACTCGACAGGTATGTTTTCAAATATTACCGCCGAGATGATAGGTTGGTTTGGGTTAGGTTATATTACGTTATTGATGTATATGAAGGTCCCACGGGGACGTAGAGGCCAACTCGCCAGGAATGTTGTCAAATATTACCGCCGAGATGATAGGTTGGGTTAGGTTAGGTTAAATTTCGTTATTGATGTATATGAAGGTCAATCGGAGACGTAGAGGCCAACTCGCCAGGAATGTTGTCAAATATTACCGCCGAGATGATAGGTTGGGTTAGGTTAGGTTAAATTTCGTTATTGATGTATATGAAGGACAATCGGAGACGTAGAGGCCAACTCGCCAGGAATGTTGTCAAATATTACCGCCGAGATGATAGGTTGGGTTAGGTTTTGTTATATTACGTTATTGATGTATATGAAGGTCAAACGGAGACCTAGAGGCCAACTCGCCAGGAATGTTGTCAAATATTACTGCCGAGATGATAGGTTGGGTTAGGTTAGGTTATATTATGTTATTGATGTATATGAAGGTCAAACGGAGACCTAGAGGCCAACTCGCCAGGAATGTTGTGAAATATTACGGCCGAGATGTTAGGTTGGTTTGGGTTAGGTTATATTACGTTATTGATGTATATGAAGGTCCCACGGAGACGTAGAGGCCAACTCGCCAGGAATGTTGTCAAATATTACCGCCGAGATGATAGGTTGGGTTAGGTTAGGTTAAATTTCGTTATTGATGTATATGAACGTCAATCGGAGACGTAGAGGCCAGCAAGCCAGGAATGTGGTCAAATATTACCGCCGAGATGTTAGATTGGGTTAGGTTATGTTATATTACGTTATTGATGTATATAAAGGTCCCACGGAGACGTAGAGGCCAACTCGACAGGTATGTTTTCAAATATTACCGCCGAGATGTTAGGTTGGGTTAGGTTCGGTTATATTACGTTATTGATGTATATAAAGGTCCCACGGAGACGGAGAAGCCAACTCGCCAGGAATGATGTTAAATATTACCGCCGGGATGTTATGTTGGGTTAGGTTAGGTTATATTACGTTATTGATGTATATAAAGGTCCCACGGAGACGGAGAAGCCAACTCGCTAGGAATGTTGTCAAATATTACCGCCGAAATGTTAGGTTGGGTTAGGTTAGGTTATATTACCTTATTGATGTATATGAAGGTCCCACGGAGACGTAGAGGCCAGCAAGCCAGGAATGTGGTCAAATATTACCGCCGAGATGTTAGATTGGGTTAGGTTATGTTATATTACGTTATCGATGTATATAAAGATGCCACGGAGGCGTAGAGGCCAACTCGCCAGGTATGTTTTAAAATATTACCGCCGAGATGATAGGTTGGGTTGGGTTAGGTTATCTTTCGTTATTGATTTATATGAAGGTCCCACGGAGACGTAGAGGCCAACTCGCCAGGAATGTGGTCAAATATTACCGCCGAGATGTTAGGTTGGGTTAGGTTCGGTTATATTACGTTATTGATGTATATAAAGGTCCCACGGAGACGGAGAAGCCAACTCGCCAGGAATGTTGTCAAATATTACCGCCGAGATGTTAGATTGGGTTAGGTTATGTTATATTACGTTACTGATGTATATAAAGACGCCGCGGAGACGTAGAGGCCAACTCGCCAGGAATGTTGTCAAATATTCCCGCCGAGATGATAGGTTGGGTTAGGTTAGGTTAAATTTCGTTATTGATGTATATGAAGGTCAATCGGAGACGTAGAGGCCAACTCGACAGGTATGTTTTCAAATATTACCGCCAAGATGTTAGGTTGGTTTGGGTTAGGTTATATTACGTTATTGATGTATATGAAGGTCCCACGGGGACGTAGAGGCCAACTCGCCAGGAATGTTGTCAAATATTACCGCCGAGATGATAGGTTGGGTTAGGTTAGGTTAAATTTCGTTATTGATGTATATGAAGGTCAATCGGAGACGTAGAGGCCAACTCGCCAGGAATGTTGTCAAATATTACCGCCGAGATGTTAGGTTGGGTTAGGTTCGGTTATATTACGTTATTGATGTATATAAAGGTCCCACGGAGACGGAGAAGCCAACTCGCCAGGAATGTTGTCAAATATTACCGCCGAAATGTTAGGTTGGGTTAGGTTAGGTTATATTACCTTATTGATGTATATGAAGGTCCCACGGAGACGTAGAGGCCAGCAAGCCAGGAATGTGGTCAAATATTACCGCCGAGATGTTAGATTGGGTTAGGTTATGTTATATTACGTTATCGATGTATATGAAGGTCCCACGGGGACGTAGAGGCCAACTCGCCAGGAATGTTGTCAAATATTACCGCCGAGATGATAGGTTGGGTTAGGTTAGGTTATATTACGTTATTGATGTATATGAAGGTCAAACGGAGACCTAGAGGCCAACTCGCCAGGAATGTTGTGAAATATTACCGCCGAGATGTTAGATTGGGTTAGGTTATGTTATATTACGTTATCGATGTATATAAAGATGCCACGGAGGCGTAGAGGCCAACTCGCCAGGTATGTTTTAAAATATTACCGCCGAGATGATAGGTTGGGTTGGGTTAGGTTATCTTTCGTTATTGATTTATATGAAGGTCCCACGGAGACGTAGAGGCCAACTCGCCAGGAATGTGGTCAAATATTACCGCCGAGATGTTAGGTTGGGTTAGGTTCGGTTATATTACGTTATTGATGTATATAAAGGTCCCACGGAGACGGAGAAGCCAACTCGCCAGGAATGTTGTCAAATATTACCGCCGAGATGTTAGATTGGGTTAGGTTATGTTATATTACGTTACTGATGTATATAAAGACGCCGCGGAGACGTAGAGGCCAACTCGCCAGGAATGTTGTCAAATATTCCCGCCGAGATGATAGGTTGGGTTAGGTTAGGTTAAATTTCGTTATTGATGTATATGAAGGTCAATCGGAGACGTAGAGGCCAACTCGACAGGTATGTTTTCAAATATTACCGCCAAGATGTTAGGTTGGTTTGGGTTAGGTTATATTACGTTATTGATGTATATGAAGGTCCCACGGGGACGTAGAGGCCAACTCGCCAGGAATGTTGTCAAATATTACCGCCGAGATGATAGGTTGGGTTAGGTTAGGTTAAATTTCGTTATTGATGTATATGAAGGTCAATCGGAGACGTAGAGGCCAACTCGCCAGGAATGTTGTCAAATATTACCGCCGAGATGTTAGGTTGGGTTAGGTTCGGTTATATTACGTTATTGATGTATATAAAGGTCCCACGGAGACGGAGAAGCCAACTCGCCAGGAATGTTGTCAAATATTACCGCCGAAATGTTAGGTTGGGTTAGGTTAGGTTATATTACCTTATTGATGTATATGAAGGTCCCACGGAGACGTAGAGGCCAGCAAGCCAGGAATGTGGTCAAATATTACCGCCGAGATGTTAGATTGGGTTAGGTTATGTTATATTACGTTATCGATGTATATGAAGGTCCCACGGGGACGTAGAGGCCAACTCGCCAGGAATGTTGTCAAATATTACCGCCGAGATGATAGGTTGGGTTAGGTTAGGTTATATTACGTTATTGATGTATATGAAGGTCAAACGGAGACCTAGAGGCCAACTCGCCAGGAATGTTGTGAAATATTACCGCCGAGATGTTAGGTTGGGTTAGGTTAGGTTATATTACGTTATTGATGTATATAAAGTTCCCATGGAGACGGAGAAGCCAACTCGCTAGGAATGTTGTCAAATATTACCGCCGAGATGATAGGTTGGGTTAGGTTAGGTTAAATTTCGTTATTGATGTATATGAAGGTCCCACGGAGACGGAGAAGCCAACTCGCCAGGAATGTGGTCAAATATTACCGCCGAGATGTTAGATTGGGTTAGGTTATGTTATATTACGTTATCGATGTATATAAAGATGCCACGGAGGCGTAGAGGCCAACTCGCCAGGTATGTTTTAAAATATTACCGCCGAGATGATAGGTTGGGTTGGGTTAGGTTATCTTTCGTTATTGATTTATATGAAGGTCCCACGGAGACGTAGAGGCCAACTCGCCAGGAATGTGGTCAAATATTACCGCCGAGATGTTAGGTTGGGTTAGGTTCGGTTATATTACGTTATTGATGTATATAAAGGTCCCACGGAGACGGAGAAGCCAACTCGCCAGGAATGTTGTCAAATATTACCGCCGAGATGTTAGATTGGGTTAGGTTATGTTATATTACGTTACTGATGTATATAAAGACGCCGCGGAGACGTAGAGGCCAACTCGCCAGGAATGTTGTCAAATATTCCCGCCGAGATGATAGGTTGGGTTAGGTTAGGTTAAATTTCGTTATTGATGTATATGAAGGTCAATCGGAGACGTAGAGGCCAACTCGACAGGTATGTTTTCAAATATTACCGCCAAGATGTTAGGTTGGTTTGGGTTAGGTTATATTACGTTATTGATGTATATGAAGGTCCCACGGGGACGTAGAGGCCAACTCGCCAGGAATGTTGTCAAATATTACCGCCGAGATGATAGGTTGGGTTAGGTTAGGTTAAATTTCGTTATTGATGTATATGAAGGTCAATCGGAGACGTAGAGGCCAACTCGCCAGGAATGTTGTCAAATATTACCGCCGAGATGTTAGGTTGGGTTAGGTTCGGTTATATTACGTTATTGATGTATATAAAGGTCCCACGGAGACGGAGAAGCCAACTCGCCAGGAATGTTGTCAAATATTACCGCCGAAATGTTAGGTTGGGTTAGGTTAGGTTATATTACCTTATTGATGTATATGAAGGTCCCACGGAGACGTAGAGGCCAGCAAGCCAGGAATGTGGTCAAATATTACCGCCGAGATGTTAGATTGGGTTAGGTTATGTTATATTACGTTATCGATGTATATGAAGGTCCCACGGGGACGTAGAGGCCAACTCGCCAGGAATGTTGTCAAATATTACCGCCGAGATGATAGGTTGGGTTAGGTTAGGTTATATTACGTTATTGATGTATATGAAGGTCAAACGGAGACCTAGAGGCCAACTCGCCAGGAATGTTGTGAAATATTACCGCCGAGATGTTAGGTTGGGTTAGGTTAGGTTATATTACGTTATTGATGTATATAAAGTTCCCATGGAGACGGAGAAGCCAACTCGCTAGGAATGTTGTCAAATATTACCGCCGAGATGATAGGTTGGGTTAGGTTAGGTTAAATTTCGTTATTGATGTATATGAAGGTCCCACGGAGACGGAGAAGCCAACTCGCCAGGAATGTGGTCAAATATTACCGCCGAGATGTTAGATTGGGTTAGGTTATGTTATATTACGTTATCGATGTATATAAAGATGCCACGGAGGCGTAGAGGCCAACTCGCCAGGTATGTTTTAAAATATTACCGCCGAGATGATAGGTTGGGTTGGGTTAGGTTATCTTTCGTTATTGATTTATATGAAGGTCCCACGGAGACGTAGAGGCCAACTCGCCAGGAATGTGGTCAAATATTACCGCCGAGATGTTAGGTTGGGTTAGGTTCGGTTATATTACGTTATTGATGTATATAAAGGTCCCACGGAGACGGAGAAGCCAACTCGCCAGGAATGTTGTCAAATATTACCGCCGAGATGTTAGATTGGGTTAGGTTATGTTATATTACGTTACTGATGTATATAAAGACGCCGCGGAGACGTAGAGGCCAACTCGCCAGGAATGTTGTCAAATATTCCCGCCGAGATGATAGGTTGGGTTAGGTTAGGTTAAATTTCGTTATTGATGTATATGAAGGTCAATCGGAGACGTAGAGGCCAACTCGACAGGTATGTTTTCAAATATTACCGCCAAGATGTTAGGTTGGTTTGGGTTAGGTTATATTACGTTATTGATGTATATGAAGGTCCCACGGGGACGTAGAGGCCAACTCGCCAGGAATGTTGTCAAATATTACCGCCGAGATGATAGGTTGGGTTAGGTTAGGTTAAATTTCGTTATTGATGTATATGAAGGTCAATCGGAGACGTAGAGGCCAACTCGCCAGGAATGTTGTCAAATATTACCGCCGAGATGTTAGGTTGGGTTAGGTTCGGTTATATTACGTTATTGATGTATATAAAGGTCCCACGGAGACGGAGAAGCCAACTCGCCAGGAATGTTGTCAAATATTACCGCCGAAATGTTAGGTTGGGTTAGGTTAGGTTATATTACCTTATTGATGTATATGAAGGTCCCACGGAGACGTAGAGGCCAGCAAGCCAGGAATGTGGTCAAATATTACCGCCGAGATGTTAGATTGGGTTAGGTTATGTTATATTACGTTATCGATGTATATGAAGGTCCCACGGGGACGTAGAGGCCAACTCGCCAGGAATGTTTTAAAATATTACCGCCGAGATGATAGGTTGGGTTGGGTTAGGTTATCTTTCGTTATTGATTTATATGAAGGTCCCACGGAGACGTAGAGGCCAACTCGCCAGGAATGTGGTCAAATATTACCGCCGAGATGTTAGGTTGGGTTAGGTTCGGTTATATTACGTTATTGATGTATATAAAGGTCCCACGGAGACGGAGAAGCCAACTCGCCAGGAATGTTGTCAAATATTACCGCCGAGATGTTAGATTGGGTTAGGTTATGTTATATTACGTTACTGATGTATATAAAGACGCCGCGGAGACGTAGAGGCCAACTCGCCAGGAATGTTGTCAAATATTCCCGCCGAGATGATAGGTTGGGTTAGGTTAGGTTAAATTTCGTTATTGATGTATATGAAGGTCAATCGGAGACGTAGAGGCCAACTCGACAGGTATGTTTTCAAATATTACCGCCAAGATGTTAGGTTGGTTTGGGTTAGGTTATATTACGTTATTGATGTATATGAAGGTCCCACGGGGACGTAGAGGCCAACTCGCCAGGAATGTTGTCAAATATTACCGCCGAGATGATAGGTTGGGTTAGGTTAGGTTAAATTTCGTTATTGATGTATATGAAGGTCAATCGGAGACGTAGAGGCCAACTCGCCAGGAATGTTGTCAAATATTACCGCCGAGATGTTAGGTTGGGTTAGGTTCGGTTATATTACGTTATTGATGTATATAAAGGTCCCACGGAGACGGAGAAGCCAACTCGCCAGGAATGTTGTCAAATATTACCGCCGAAATGTTAGGTTGGGTTAGGTTAGGTTATATTACCTTATTGATGTATATGAAGGTCCCACGGAGACGTAGAGGCCAGCAAGCCAGGAATGTGGTCAAATATTACCGCCGAGATGTTAGATTGGGTTAGGTTATGTTATATTACGTTATCGATGTATATGAAGGTCCCACGGGGACGTAGAGGCCAACTCGCCAGGAATGTTGTCAAATATTACCGCCGAGATGATAGGTTGGGTTAGGTTAGGTTATATTACGTTATTGATGTATATGAAGGTCAAACGGAGACCTAGAGGCCAACTCGCCAGGAATGTTGTGAAATATTACCGCCGAGATGTTAGATTGGGTTAGGTTATGTTATATTACGTTATCGATGTATATAAAGATGCCACGGAGGCGTAGAGGCCAACTCGCCAGGTATGTTTTAAAATATTACCGCCGAGATGATAGGTTGGGTTGGGTTAGGTTATCTTTCGTTATTGATTTATATGAAGGTCCCACGGAGACGTAGAGGCCAACTCGCCAGGAATGTGGTCAAATATTACCGCCGAGATGTTAGGTTGGGTTAGGTTCGGTTATATTACGTTATTGATGTATATAAAGGTCCCACGGAGACGGAGAAGCCAACTCGCCAGGAATGTTGTCAAATATTACCGCCGAGATGTTAGATTGGGTTAGGTTATGTTATATTACGTTACTGATGTATATAAAGACGCCGCGGAGACGTAGAGGCCAACTCGCCAGGAATGTTGTCAAATATTCCCGCCGAGATGATAGGTTGGGTTAGGTTAGGTTAAATTTCGTTATTGATGTATATGAAGGTCAATCGGAGACGTAGAGGCCAACTCGACAGGTATGTTTTCAAATATTACCGCCAAGATGTTAGGTTGGTTTGGGTTAGGTTATATTACGTTATTGATGTATATGAAGGTCCCACGGGGACGTAGAGGCCAACTCGCCAGGAATGTTGTCAAATATTACCGCCGAGATGATAGGTTGGGTTAGGTTAGGTTAAATTTCGTTATTGATGTATATGAAGGTCAATCGGAGACGTAGAGGCCAACTCGCCAGGAATGTTGTCAAATATTACCGCCGAGATGTTAGGTTGGGTTAGGTTCGGTTATATTACGTTATTGATGTATATAAAGGTCCCACGGAGACGGAGAAGCCAACTCGCCAGGAATGTTGTCAAATATTACCGCCGAAATGTTAGGTTGGGTTAGGTTAGGTTATATTACCTTATTGATGTATATGAAGGTCCCACGGAGACGTAGAGGCCAGCAAGCCAGGAATGTGGTCAAATATTACCGCCGAGATGTTAGATTGGGTTAGGTTATGTTATATTACGTTATCGATGTATATGAAGGTCCCACGGGGACGTAGAGGCCAACTCGCCAGGAATGTTGTCAAATATTACCGCCGAGATGATAGGTTGGGTTAGGTTAGGTTATATTACGTTATTGATGTATATGAAGGTCAAACGGAGACCTAGAGGCCAACTCGCCAGGAATGTTGTGAAATATTACCGCCGAGATGTTAGGTTGGGTTAGGTTAGGTTATATTACGTTATTGATGTATATAAAGTTCCCATGGAGACGGAGAAGCCAACTCGCTAGGAATGTTGTCAAATATTACCGCCGAGATGATAGGTTGGGTTAGGTTAGGTTAAATTTCGTTATTGATGTATATGAAGGTCCCACGGAGACGGAGAAGCCAACTCGCCAGGAATGTGGTCAAATATTACCGCCGAGATGTTAGATTGGGTTAGGTTATGTTATATTACGTTATCGATGTATATAAAGATGCCACGGAGGCGTAGAGGCCAACTCGCCAGGTATGTTTTAAAATATTACCGCCGAGATGATAGGTTGGGTTGGGTTAGGTTATCTTTCGTTATTGATTTATATGAAGGTCCCACGGAGACGTAGAGGCCAACTCGCCAGGAATGTGGTCAAATATTACCGCCGAGATGTTAGGTTGGGTTAGGTTCGGTTATATTACGTTATTGATGTATATAAAGGTCCCACGGAGACGGAGAAGCCAACTCGCCAGGAATGTTGTCAAATATTACCGCCGAGATGTTAGATTGGGTTAGGTTATGTTATATTACGTTACTGATGTATATAAAGACGCCGCGGAGACGTAGAGGCCAACTCGCCAGGAATGTTGTCAAATATTCCCGCCGAGATGATAGGTTGGGTTAGGTTAGGTTAAATTTCGTTATTGATGTATATGAAGGTCAATCGGAGACGTAGAGGCCAACTCGACAGGTATGTTTTCAAATATTACCGCCAAGATGTTAGGTTGGTTTGGGTTAGGTTATATTACGTTATTGATGTATATGAAGGTCCCACGGGGACGTAGAGGCCAACTCGCCAGGAATGTTGTCAAATATTACCGCCGAGATGATAGGTTGGGTTAGGTTAGGTTAAATTTCGTTATTGATGTATATGAAGGTCAATCGGAGACGTAGAGGCCAACTCGCCAGGAATGTTGTCAAATATTACCGCCGAGATGTTAGGTTGGGTTAGGTTCGGTTATATTACGTTATTGATGTATATAAAGGTCCCACGGAGACGGAGAAGCCAACTCGCCAGGAATGTTGTCAAATATTACCGCCGAAATGTTAGGTTGGGTTAGGTTAGGTTATATTACCTTATTGATGTATATGAAGGTCCCACGGAGACGTAGAGGCCAGCAAGCCAGGAATGTGGTCAAATATTACCGCCGAGATGTTAGATTGGGTTAGGTTATGTTATATTACGTTATCGATGTATATGAAGGTCCCACGGGGACGTAGAGGCCAACTCGCCAGGAATGTTGTCAAATATTACCGCCGAGATGATAGGTTGGGTTAGGTTAGGTTATATTACGTTATTGATGTATATGAAGGTCAAACGGAGACCTAGAGGCCAACTCGCCAGGAATGTTGTGAAATATTACCGCCGAGATGTTAGGTTGGGTTAGGTTAGGTTATATTACGTTATTGATGTATATAAAGTTCCCATGGAGACGGAGAAGCCAACTCGCTAGGAATGTTGTCAAATATTACCGCCGAGATGATAGGTTGGGTTAGGTTAGGTTAAATTTCGTTATTGATGTATATGAAGGTCCCACGGAGACGGAGAAGCCAACTCGCCAGGAATGTGGTCAAATATTACCGCCGAGATGTTAGATTGGGTTAGGTTATGTTATATTACGTTATCGATGTATATAAAGATGCCACGGAGGCGTAGAGGCCAACTCGCCAGGTATGTTTTAAAATATTACCGCCGAGATGATAGGTTGGGTTGGGTTAGGTTATCTTTCGTTATTGATTTATATGAAGGTCCCACGGAGACGTAGAGGCCAACTCGCCAGGAATGTGGTCAAATATTACCGCCGAGATGTTAGGTTGGGTTAGGTTCGGTTATATTACGTTATTGATGTATATAAAGGTCCCACGGAGACGGAGAAGCCAACTCGCCAGGAATGTTGTCAAATATTACCGCCGAGATGTTAGATTGGGTTAGGTTATGTTATATTACGTTACTGATGTATATAAAGACGCCGCGGAGACGTAGAGGCCAACTCGCCAGGAATGTTGTCAAATATTCCCGCCGAGATGATAGGTTGGGTTAGGTTAGGTTAAATTTCGTTATTGATGTATATGAAGGTCAATCGGAGACGTAGAGGCCAACTCGACAGGTATGTTTTCAAATATTACCGCCAAGATGTTAGGTTGGTTTGGGTTAGGTTATATTACGTTATTGATGTATATGAAGGTCCCACGGGGACGTAGAGGCCAACTCGCCAGGAATGTTGTCAAATATTACCGCCGAGATGATAGGTTGGGTTAGGTTAGGTTAAATTTCGTTATTGATGTATATGAAGGTCAATCGGAGACGTAGAGGCCAACTCGCCAGGAATGTTGTCAAATATTACCGCCGAGATGTTAGGTTGGGTTAGGTTCGGTTATATTACGTTATTGATGTATATAAAGGTCCCACGGAGACGGAGAAGCCAACTCGCCAGGAATGTTGTCAAATATTACCGCCGAAATGTTAGGTTGGGTTAGGTTAGGTTATATTACCTTATTGATGTATATGAAGGTCCCACGGAGACGTAGAGGCCAGCAAGCCAGGAATGTGGTCAAATATTACCGCCGAGATGTTAGATTGGGTTAGGTTATGTTATATTACGTTATCGATGTATATGAAGGTCCCACGGGGACGTAGAGGCCAACTCGCCAGGAATGTTGTCAAATATTACCGCCGAGATGATAGGTTGGGTTAGGTTAGGTTATATTACGTTATTGATGTATATGAAGGTCAAACGGAGACCTAGAGGCCAAATCGCCAGGAATGTTGTGAAATATTACCGCCGAGATGTTAGGTTGGGTTAGGTTAGGTTATATTACGTTATTGATGTATATAAAGTTCCCATGGAGACGGAGAAGCCAACTCGCTAGGAATGTTGTCAAATATTACCGCCGAGATGATAGGTTGGGTTAGGTTAGGTTAAATTTCGTTATTGATGTATATGAAGGTCAATCGGAGACGTAGAGGCCAACTCGCCAGGAATGTTGTGAAATATTACCGCCGAGATGTTAGGTTGGGTTAGGTTCGGTTATATTACGTTATTGATGTATATAAAGGTCCCACGGAGACGGAGAAGCCAACTCGCCAGGAATGTTGTCAAATATTACCGCCGAGATGTTAGATTGGGTTAGGTTATGTTATATTACGTTACTGATGTATATAAAGACGCCGCGGAGACGTAGAGGCCAACTCGCCAGGAATGTTGTCAAATATTCCCGCCGAGATGATAGGTTGGGTTAGGTTAGGTTAAATTTCGTTATTGATGTATATGAAGGTCAATCGGAGACGTAGAGGCCAACTCGACAGGTATGTTTTCAAATATTACCGCCAAGATGTTAGGTTGGTTTGGGTTAGGTTATATTACGTTATTGATGTATATGAAGGTCCCACGGGGACGTAGAGGCCAACTCGCCAGGAATGTTGTCAAATATTACCGCCGAGATGATAGGTTGGGTTAGGTTAGGTTAAATTTCGTTATTGATGTATATGAAGGTCAATCGGAGACGTAGAGGCCAACTCGCCAGGAATGTTGTCAAATATTACCGCCGAGATGTTAGGTTGGGTTAGGTTCGGTTATATTACGTTATTGATGTATATAAAGGTCCCACGGAGACGGAGAAGCCAACTCGCCAGGAATGTTGTCAAATATTACCGCCGAAATGTTAGGTTGGGTTAGGTTAGGTTATATTACCTTATTGATGTATATGAAGGTCCCACGGAGACGTAGAGGCCAGCAAGCCAGGAATGTGGTCAAATATTACCGCCGAGATGTTAGATTGGGTTAGGTTATGTTATATTACGTTATCGATGTATATAAAGGTCCCACGGAGACGTAGAGGCGAGCAAGCCAGGAATGTGGTCAAATATTACCGCCGGGATGTTAGGTTGGGTTAGGTTAGGTTATATTACGTTATTGATGTATATAAAGGTCCCACGGAGACGTAGAGGCCAACTCGCCAGGTATGTTTTCAAATATTACCGCCGAGATGATAGGTTGGGTTAGGTTAGGTTATATTACGTTATTGCTGTATATGAAGGTCAAACGGAGACCTAGAGGCCAACTCGCCAGGAATGTTGTCAAATATAACCGCCGAGATGTTAGATTGGATTAGGTTATGTTATATTACGTTATAGATGTATATAAAGGTCCCACGGAGACGTAGAGGCCAGCAAGCCAGGAATGTGGTCAAATATTACCGCCGAGATGTTAGATTGGGTTAGGTTATGTTATATTACGTTACTGATGTATATAAAGACGCCGCGGAGACGTAGAGGCCAACTCGCCAGGAATGTTGTCAAATATTCCCGCCGAGATGATAGGTTGGGTTAGGTTAGGTTAAATTTCGTTATTGATGTATATGAAGGTCAATCGGAGACGTAGAGGCCAACTCGCCAGGAATGTTGTCAAATATTACCGCCTAGATGATAGGTTGGGTTAGGTTATGTTATATTACGTTATTGATGTATATAAAGGTCCCACGGAGATGTAGAGGCCAACTCGACAGGTATGTTTTCAAATATTACCGCCGAGATGATAGGTTGGTTTGGGTTAGGTTATATTACGTTATTGATGTATATGAAGGTCCCACGGGGACGTAGAGGCCAACTCGCCAGGAATGTTGTCAAATATTACCGCCGAGATGATAGGTTGGGTTAGGTTAGGTTAAATTTCGTTATTGATGTATATGAAGGTCAATCGGAGACGTAGAGGCCAACTCGCCAGGAATGTTGTCAAATATTACCGCCGAGATGATAGGTTGGGTTAGGTTAGGTTAAATTTCGTTATTGATGTATATGAAGGACAATCGGAGACGTAGAGGCCAACTCGCCAGGAATGTTGTCAAATATTACCGCCGAGATGATAGGTTGGGTTAGGTTATGTTATATTACGTTATTGATGTATATGAAGGTCAAACGGAGACCTAGAGGCCAACTCGCCAGGAATGTTGTCAAATATTACCGCCGAGATGATAGGTTGGGTTAGGTTAGGTTATATTATGTTATTGATGTATATGAAGGTCAAACGGAGACCTAGAGGCCAACTCGCCAGGAATGTTGTGAAATATTACGGCCGAGATGTTAGGTTGGTTTGGGTTAGGTTATATTACGTTATTGATGTATATGAAGGTCCCACGGAGACGTAGAGGCCAACTCGCCAGGAATGTTGTCAAATATTACCGCCGAGATGATAGGTTGGGTTAGGTTAGGTTAAATTTCGTTATTGATGTATATGAAGGTCAATCGGAGACGTAGAGGCCAGCAAGCCAGGAATGTGGTCAAATATTACCGCCGAGATGTTAGATTGGGTTAGGTTATGTTATATTACGTTATTGATGTATATAAAGGTCCCACGGAGACGTAGAGGCCAACTCGACAGGTATGTTTTCAAATATTACCGCCGAGATGTTAGGTTGGGTTAGGTTCGGTTATATTACGTTATTGATGTATATAAAGGTCCCACGGAGACGGAGAAGCCAACTCGCCAGGAATGATGTTAAATATTACCGCCGGGATGTTATGTTGGGTTAGGTTAGGTTATATTACGTTATTGATGTATATAAAGGTCCCACGGAGACGGAGAAGCCAACTCGCTAGGAATGTTGTCAAATATTACCGCCGAAATGTTAGGTTGGGTTAGGTTAGGTTATATTACCTTATTGATGTATATGAAGGTCCCACGGAGACGTAGAGGCCAGCAAGCCAGGAATGTGGTCAAATATTACCGCCGAGATGTTAGATTGGGTTAGGTTATGTTATATTACGTTATCGATGTATATAAAGATGCCACGGAGGCGTAGAGGCCAACTCGCCAGGTATGTTTTAAAATATTACCGCCGAGATGATAGGTTGGGTTGGGTTAGGTTATCTTTCGTTATTGATTTATATGAAGGTCCCACGGAGACGTAGAGGCCAACTCGCCAGGAATGTGGTCAAATATTACCGCCGAGATGTTAGGTTGGGTTAGGTTCGGTTATATTACGTTATTGATGTATATAAAGGTCCCACGGAGACGGAGAAGCCAACTCGCCAGGAATGTTGTCAAATATTACCGCCGAGATGTTAGATTGGGTTAGGTTATGTTATATTACGTTACTGATGTATATAAAGACGCCGCGGAGACGTAGAGGCCAACTCGCCAGGAATGTTGTCAAATATTCCCGCCGAGATGATAGGTTGGGTTAGGTTAGGTTAAATTTCGTTATTGATGTATATGAAGGTCAATCGGAGACGTAGAGGCCAACTCGACAGGTATGTTTTCAAATATTACCGCCAAGATGTTAGGTTGGTTTGGGTTAGGTTATATTACGTTATTGATGTATATGAAGGTCCCACGGGGACGTAGAGGCCAACTCGCCAGGAATGTTGTCAAATATTACCGCCGAGATGATAGGTTGGGTTAGGTTAGGTTAAATTTCGTTATTGATGTATATGAAGGTCAATCGGAGACGTAGAGGCCAACTCGCCAGGAATGTTGTCAAATATTACCGCCGAGATGTTAGGTTGGGTTAGGTTCGGTTATATTACGTTATTGATGTATATAAAGGTCCCACGGAGACGGAGAAGCCAACTCGCCAGGAATGTTGTCAAATATTACCGCCGAAATGTTAGGTTGGGTTAGGTTAGGTTATATTACCTTATTGATGTATATGAAGGTCCCACGGAGACGTAGAGGCCAGCAAGCCAGGAATGTGGTCAAATATTACCGCCGAGATGTTAGATTGGGTTAGGTTATGTTATATTACGTTATCGATGTATATAAAGGTCCCACGGAGACGTAGAGGCGAGCAAGCCAGGAATGTGGTCAAATATTACCGCCGGGATGTTAAGTTGGGTTAGGTTAGGTTATATTACGTTATTGATGTATATAAAGGTCCCACGGAGACGTAGAGGCCAACTCGCCAGGTATGTTTTCAAATATTACCGCCGAGATGATAGGTTGGGTTAGGTTAGGTTATATTACGTTATTGCTGTATATGAAGGTCAAACGGAGACCTAGAGGCCAACTCGCCAGGAATGTTGTCAAATATAACCGCCGAGATGTTAGATTGGATTAGGTTATGTTATATTACGTTATAGATGTATATAAAGGTCCCACGGAGACGTAGAGGCCAGCAAGCCAGGAATGTGGTCAAATATTACCGCCGAGATGTTAGATTGGGTTAGGTTATGTTATATTACGTTACTGATGTATATAAAGACGCCGCGGAGACGTAGAGGCCAACTCGCCAGGAATGTTGTCAAATATTCCCGCCGAGATGATAGGTTGGGTTAGGTTAGGTTAAATTCCGTTATTGATGTATATGAAGGTCAATCGGAGACGTAGAGGCCAACTCGCCAGGAATGTTGTCAAATATTACCGCCGAGATGATAGGTTGGGTTAGGTTATGTTATATTACGTTATTGATGTATATAAAGGTCCCACGGAGATGTAGAGGCCAACTCGACAGGTATGTTTTCAAATATTACCGCCGAGATGATAGGTTGGTTTGGGTTAGGTTATATTACGTTATTGATGTATATGAAGGTCCCACGGGGACGTAGAGGCCAACTCGCCAGGAATGTTGTCAAATATTACCGCCGAGATGATAGGTTGGGTTAGGTTAGGTTAAATTTCGTTATTGATGTATATGAAGGTCAATCGGAGACGTAGAGGCCAACTCGCCAGGAATGTTGTCAAATATTACCGCCGAGATGATAGGTTGGGTTAGGTTAGGTTAAATTTCGTTATTGATGTATATGAAGGACAATCGGAGACGTAGAGGCCAACTCGCCAGGAATGTTGTCAAATATTACCGCCGAGATGATAGGTTGGGTTAGGTTATGTTATATTACGTTATTGATGTATATGAAGGTCAAACGGAGACCTAGAGGCCAACTCGCCAGGAATGTTGTCAAATATTACCGCCGAGATGATAGGTTGGGTTAGGTTAGGTTATATTATGTTATTGATGTATATGAAGGTCAAACGGAGACCTAGAGGCCAACTCGCCAGGAATGTTGTGAAATATTACGGCCGAGATGTTAGGTTGGTTTGGGTTAGGTTATATTACGTTATTGATGTATATGAAGGTCCCACGGAGACGTAGAGGCCAACTCGCCAGGAATGTTGTCAAATATTACCGCCGAGATGATAGGTTGGGTTAGGTTAGGTTAAATTTCGTTATTGATGTATATGAAGGTCAATCGGAGACGTAGAGGCCAGCAAGCCAGGAATGTGGTCAAATATTACCGCCGAGATGTTAGATTGGGTTAGGTTATGTTATATTACGTTATTGATGTATATAAAGGTCCCACGGAGACGTAGAGGCCAACTCGACAGGTATGTTTTCAAATATTACCGCCGAGATGTTAGGTTGGGTTAGGTTCGGTTATATTACGTTATTGATGTATATAAAGGTCCCACGGAGACGGAGAAGCCAACTCGCCAGGAATGATGTTAAATATTACCGCCGGGATGTTATGTTGGGTTAGGTTAGGTTATATTACGTTATTGATGTATATAAAGGTCCCACGGAGACGGAGAAGCCAACTCGCTAGGAATGTTGTCAAATATTACCGCCGAAATGTTAGGTTGGGTTAGGTTAGGTTATATTACCTTATTGATGTATATGAAGGTCCCACGGAGACGTAGAGGCCAGCAAGCCAGGAATGTGGTCAAATATTACCGCCGAGATGTTAGATTGGGTTAGGTTATGTTATATTACGTTATCGATGTATATAAAGATGCCACGGAGGCGTAGAGGCCAACTCGCCAGGTATGTTTTAAAATATTACCGCCGAGATGATAGGTTGGGTTGGGTTAGGTTATCTTTCGTTATTGATTTATATGAAGGTCCCACGGAGACGTAGAGGCCAACAAGCCAGGAATGTGGTCAAATATTACCGCCGAGATGTTAGGTTGGGTTAGGTTAGGTTATATTACGTTATAGATGTATATAAAGGTCCCACGGAGACGTAGAGGCCAGCAAGCCAGGAATGTGGTCAAATATTACCGCCGGGATGTTAGGTTGGGTTAGGTTAGGTTACATTACGTTATTGATGTATATAAAGGTCCCACGGAGACGTAGAGGCCAACTCGCCAGGTATGTTTTCAAATATTACCGCCGAGATGTTAGGTTGGTTTGGGTTAGGTTATATTACGTTATTGATGTATATGAAGGTCCCACGGAGACGTAGAGGCCAACTCGCCAGGAATGTTGTCAAATATTACCGCCGAGATGATAGGTTGGGTTAGGTTAGGTTATATTACGTTATTGCTGTATATGAAGGTCAAACGGAGACCTAGAGGCCAACTCGCCAGGAATGTTGTCAAATATAACCGCCGAGATGTTAGATTGGATTAGGTTATGTTATATTACGTTATTGATGTATATAAAGGTCCAACGGAGACGGAGAAGCCAACTCGCCAGGTATGTTTTAAAATATTACGGCCGAGATGATAGGTTGGGTTAGATTAGGTTATATTTCGTTATTGATTTATATGAAGGTCCCACGGAGACGTAGAGGCCAACAAGCCAGGAATGTGGTCAAATATTACCGCCGAGATGTTAGGTTGGGTTAGGTTAGGTTATATTACGTTATAGATGTATATAAAGGTCCCACGGAGACGTAGAGGCCAGCAAGCCAGGAATGTGGTCAAATATTACCGCCGAGATGTTAGATTGGGTTAGGTTATGTTATATTACGTTACTGATGTATATAAAGACGCCGCGGAGACGTAGAGGCCAACTCGCCAGGAATGTTGTCAAATATTCCCGCCGAGATGATAGGTTGGGTTAGGTTAGGTTAAATTTCGTTATTGATGTATATGAAGGTCAATCGGAGACGTAGAGGCCAACTCGCCAGGAATGTTGTCAAATATTACCGCCGAGATGATAGGTTGGGTTAGGTTATGTTATATTACGTTATTGATGTATATAAAGGTCCCACGGAGATGTAGAGGCCAACTCGACAGGTATGTTTTCAAATATTACCGCCGAGATGATAGGTTGGTTTGGGTTAGGTTATATTACGTTATTGATGTATATGAAGGTCCCACGGGGACGTAGAGGCCAACTCGCCAGGAATGTTGTCAAATATTACCGCCGAGATGATAGGTTGGGTTAGGTTAGGTTAAATTTCGTTATTGATGTATATGAAGGTCAATCGGAGACGTAGAGGCCAACTCGCCAGGAATGTTGTCAAATATTACCGCCGAGATGATAGGTTGGGTTAGGTTAGGTTAAATTTCGTTATTGATGTATATGAAGGACAATCGGAGACGTAGAGGCCAACTCGCCAGGAATGTTGTCAAATATTACCGCCGAGATGATAGGTTGGGTTAGGTTATGTTATATTACGTTATTGATGTATATAAAGGTCCCACGGAGACGGAGAAGCCAACTCGCCAGGAATGATGTTAAATATTACCGCCGGGATGTTATGTTGGGTTAGGTTAGGTTATATTACGTTATTGATGTATATAAAGGTCCCACGGAGACGGAGAAGCCAACTCGCTAGGAATGTTGTCAAATATTACCGCCGAAATGTTAGGTTGGGTTAGGTTAGGTTATATTACCTTATTGATGTATATGAAGGTCCCACGGAGACGTAGAGGCCAGCAAGCCAGGAATGTGGTCAAATATTACCGCCGAGATGTTAGATTGGGTTAGGTTATGTTATATTACGTTATCGATGTATATAAAGATGCCACGGAGGCGTAGAGGCCAACTCGCCAGGTATGTTTTAAAATATTACCGCCGAGATGATAGGTTGGGTTAGGTTAGGTTATCTTTCGTTATTGATTTATATGAAGGTCCCACGGAGACGTAGAGACCAACAAGCCAGGAATGTGGTCAAATATTACCGCCGAGATGTTAGGTTGGGTTAGGTTAGGTTATATTACGTTATAGATGTATATAAAGGTCCCACGGAGACGTAGAGGCCAGCAAGCCAGGAATGTGGTCAAATATTACCGCCGGGATGTTAGGTTGGGTTAGGTTAGGTTACATTACGTTATTGATGTATATAAAGGTCCCACGGAGACGTAGAGGCCAACTCGCCAGGTATGTTTTCAAATATTACCGCCGAGATGTTAGGTTGGTTTGGGTTAGGTTATATTACGTTATTGATGTATATGAAGGTCCCACGGAGACGTAGAGGCCAACTCGCCAGGAATGTTGTCAAATATTGCCGCCGAGATGATAGGTTGGGTTAGGTTAGGTTATATTACGTTATTGCTGTATATGAAGGTCAAACGGAGACCTAGAGGCCAAATCGCCAGGAATGTTGTGAAATATTACCGCCGAGATGTTAGGATGGGTTAGGTTATGTTATACTACGTTATTGATGTATATAAAGGTCCCACGGAGACGGAGAAGCCAACTCGCCAGGAATGTTGTCAAATATTACCGCCGCGATGTTAGGTTGGGTTAGGTTAGGTTATATTACGTTATTGATGTATATAAAGGTCCCACGGAGACGTAGAGGCCAACACGCAAGTTATGTTGTCGAATATTACCGCCGAGATGATAGGTTGGATTAGGTTAGGTTATATTTCGTTATTGATGTATATGAAGGTCCCACGGAGACGTAGAGGCCAACAAGCCAGGAATGTGGTCAAATATTACCGCCGAGATGTTAGGATGGGTTAGGTTAGGTTATATTACGCTATAGATGTATATAAGGGTCCCACGGAGACGTAGAGGCAAGCAAGCCAGGAATGTGGTCAAATATTACCGCCGAGATGATAGGTTGGGTTAGGTTAGGTTATATTACGTTATTGCTGTATATGAAGGTCAAACGGAGACCTAGAGGCCAAATCGCCAGGAATGTTGTGAAATATTACCGCCGAGATGTTAGGTTGGGTTAGGTTAGGTTAAATTTCGTTATTGATGTATATGAAGGTCAATCGGAGACGTAGAGGCCAACTCGCCAGGAATGTTGTCAAATATTACCGCCGAGATGATAGGTTGGGTTAGGTTAGGTTATATTACGTTATTGATGTATATGAAGGTCAAACGGAGACCTAGAGGCCAACTCGCCAGGAATGTTGTGAAATATTATCGCCGAGATGTTAGGTTGGGTTAGGTTGGGTTATATTACGTTATTGATGTATATAAAGGTCCCACGGAGACGGAGAAGCCAACTCGCCAGTAATGATGTCAAACATTACCGCCGAGATGTTAGGTTGGGTTAGGTTAGGTTATATTACGTTATTGATGTATATAATGGTCCCACGGAGACGTAGAGGCCAACACGCCAGTTATGTTGTCGAATATTACCGCCGAGATGTTAGGTTGGGTTAGGTTAGGTTATATTACGTTATTGATGTATATAAAGGTCCCACGGAGACGTAGAGGCCAACACGCCAGGAATGTTGTCAAATGTTACCGCCGAGATGTTAGATTGGATTAGGTTATGTTATATTACGTTATTGATGTATATAAAGGTCCCACGGAGACGTAGAGGCCAACTCGCCAGGTATGTTGTCAAATATTACCGCCGAGATGATAGGTTGGGTTAGGTTAGGTTATATTACGTTATTGATGTATATGAAGGTCAAACGGAGACCAAGAGGCCAACTCGCCAGGAATGTTGTGAAATATTACCGCCGAGATGTTAGGTTGGGTTAGGTTAGGTTATATTACGTTATTGATGTATATAAAGGTCCCACGGAGACGGAGAAGTCAACTCGCCAGGAATGATGTCAAACATTACCGCCGGGATGTTAGGTTGGGTTAGGTTAGGTTATATTACGTTATTGATGTATATAAAGGTCCCACGGAGACGTAGAGTCCAACTCGCCAGGTATGTTTTCAAATATTACCGCCGGGATGTTAGGTTGGTTTGGGTTAGGTTATATTACGGTATCGATGTATATAAAGATGCCACGGAGACGTAGAGGCCAAGAAGCCAGGAATATCGTCCAATATTACCGCCGAGATAATAGGTTGGGTTAGGCTAGGTTATATTTCGTTATTGATGTATATGAAGGTCCCACGGAGACGTAGAGGCCAACAAGCCAGGAATGTGGTCAAATATTACCGCCGAGATGTTAGGTTGGGTTAGGTTAGGTTATATTACGTTATAGATGTATATAAAGGTCCCACGGAGACGGAGAAGCCAACTCGCCAGGAATGTGGTCAAATATTACCGCCGAGATGATAGGTTGGGTTAGGTTAGGTTATATTATGTTATTGATGTATATGAAGGTCAAACGGAGACCTAGAGGCCAACTCGCCAGGAATGTTGTGAAATATTACCGCCGAGATGTTAGGTTGGGTTAGGTTAGGTTATATTACGTTATTGATGTATATAAAGGTCCCACGGAGACGGAGAAGCCAACTCGCCAGTAATGATGTCAAACGTTACCGCCGAGATGTTAGGTTGGGTTAGGTTAGGTTATATTACGTTATTGATGTATATAAAGGTCCCACGGAGACGTAGAGGCCAACACGCCAGTTATGTTGTCGAATATTACCGCCGAGATGTTAGGTTGGGTTAGGTTAGGTTATATTACGTTATTGATGTATATAAAGGTCCCACGGAGACGTAGAGGCCAACTCGCCAGGTATGTTTTCAAATATTACCGCCGGGATGTTAGGTTGGTTTGGGTTAGGTTATATTACGTTATTGATGTATATGAAGCTCCCACGGAGACGTAGAGGCCAACTCGCCAGGAATGTTGTCAAATATTACCGCCGAGATGATAGGTTGGGTTAGGTTAGGTTATATTACATTATTGCTGTATATGAAGGTCAAACGGAGACCTATAGGCCAAATTGCCAGGAATGTTGTGAAATATTACCGCCGAGATGTTAGGTTGGGTTAGGTTAGGTTATATTACGTTATTGATGTATATAAAGTTCCCACGGAGACGGAGAAGCCAACTCGCCAGGAATGTTGTCAAATATTACCGCCGAGATGTTAGGTTGGGTTAGGTTAGGTTATATTACGTTATTGATGTATATAAAGGTCCCACGGAGACGTAGAGGCCAACACGCAAGTTATGTTGTCGAATATTACCGCCGAGATGTTAGGTTGGGTTAGGTTAGGTTGTATTACGTTATTGATGTATATAAAGGTCCCACGGAGACGTAGAGGCCAACACGCAAGTTATGTTGTCGAATATTACCGCCGAGATGTTAGGTTGGGTTAGGTTAGGTTATATTACGTTATTGATGTATATAAAGGTCCCACGGAGACGGAGAAGCCAACTCGCCAGGAATGATGTTAAATATTACCGCCGGGATGTTATGTTGGGTTAGGTTATGTTATATTACGTTATCGATGTATATAAAGATGCCACGGAGGCGTAGAGGCCAACTCGCCAGGTATGTTTTAAAATATTACCGCCGAGATGATAGGTTGGGTTAGGTTAGGTTATATTTCGTTATTGATTTATATGAAGGTCCCACGGAGACGTAGAGGCCAACAAGCCAGGAATGTGGTCAAATATTACCGCCGAAATGTTAGGTTGGGTTAGGTTAGGTTATATTACGTTATAGATGTATATAAAGGTCCCACGGAGACGTAGAGGCGAGCAAGCCAGGAATGTGGTCAAATATTACCGCCGGGATGTTAGGTTGGGTTAGGTTAGGTTATATTACGTTATTGATGTATATAAAGGTCCCACGGAGACGTAGAGGCCAACTCGCCAGGTATGTTTTCAAATATTACCGCCGAGATGATAGGTTGGGTTAGGTTAGGTTATATTTCGTTATTGATTTATATGAAGGTCCCACGGAGACGTAGAGGCCAGCAAGCCAGGAATGTGGTCAAATATTACCGCCGAGATGTTAGATTGGGTTAGGTTATGTTATATTACGTTACTGATGTATATAAAGACGCCGCGGAGACGTAGAGGCCAACTCGCCAGGAATGTTGTCAAATATTCCCGCCGAGATGATAGGTTGGGTTAGGTTAGGTTAAATTTCGTTATTGATGTATATGAAGGTCAATCGGAGACGTAGAGGCCAACTCGCCAGGAATGTTGTCAAATATTACCGCCGAGATGATAGGTTGGGTTAGGTTATGTTATATTACGTTATTGATGTATATAAAGGTCCCACGGAGATGTAGAGGCCAACTCGACAGGTATGTTTTCAAATATTACCGCCGAGATGATAGGTTGGTTTGGGTTAGGTTATATTACGTTATTGATGTATATGAAGGTCCCACGGGGACGTAGAGGCCAACTCGCCAGGAATGTTGTCAAATATTACCGCCGAGATGATAGGTTGGGTTAGGTTAGGTTAAATTTCGTTATTGATGTATATGAAGGTCAATCGGAGACGTAGAGGCCAACTCGCCAGGAATGTTGTCAAATATTACCGCCGAGATGATAGGTTGGGTTAGGTTAGGTTAAATTTCGTTATTGATGTATATGAAGGACAATCGGAGACGTAGAGGCCAACTCGCCAGGAATGTTGTCAAATATTACCGCCGAGATGATAGGTTGGGTTAGGTTATGTTATATTACGTTATTGATGTATATGAAGGTCAAACGGAGACCTAGAGGCCAACTCGCCAGGAATGTTGTCAAATATTACCGCCGAGATGATAGGTTGGGTTAGGTTAGGTTATATTATGTTATTGATGTATATGAAGGTCAAACGGAGACCTAGAGGCCAACTCGCCAGGAATGTTGTGAAATATTACCGCCGAGATGTTAGGTTGGTTTGGGTTAGGTTATATTACGTTATTGATGTATATGAAGGTCCCACGGAGACGTAGAGGCCAACTCGCCAGGAATGTTGTCAAATATTACCGCCGAGACGATAGGTTGGGTTAGGTTAGGTTAAATTTCGTTATTGATGTATATGAAGGTCAATCGGAGACGTAGAGGCCAGCAAGCCAGGAATGTGGTCAAATATTACCGCCGAGATGTTAGATTGGGTTAGGTTATGTTATATTACGTTATTGATGTATATAAAGGTCCCACGGAGACGTAGAGGCCAACTCGACAGGTATGTTTTCAAATATTACCGCCGAGATGTTAGGTTGGGTTAGGTTCGGTTATATTACGTTATTGATGTATATAAAGGTCCCACGGAGACGGAGAAGCCAACTCGCCAGGAATGATGTTAAATATTACCGCCGGGATGTTATGTTGGGTTAGGTTAGGTTATATTACGTTATTGATGTATATAAAGGTCCCACGGAGACGGAGAAGCCAACTCGCTAGGAATGTTGTCAAATATTACCGCCGAAATGTTAGGTTGGGTTAGGTTAGGTTATATTACCTTATTGATGTATATGAAGGTCCCACGGAGACGTAGAGGCCAGCAAGCCAGGAATGTGGTCAAATATTACCGCCGAGATGTTAGATTGGGTTAGGTTATGTTATATTACGTTATCGATGTATATAAAGATGCCACGGAGGCGTAGAGGCCAACTCGCCAGGTATGTTTTAAAATATTACCGCCGAGATGATAGGTTGGGTTAGGTTAGGTTATCTTTCGTTATTGATTTATATGAAGGTCCCACGGAGACGTAGAGGCCAACAAGCCAGGAATGTGGTCAAATATTACCGCCGAGATGTTAGGTTGGGTTAGGTTAGGTTATATTACGTTATAGATGTATATAAAGGTCCCACGGAGACGTAGAGGCCAGCAAGCCAGGAATGTGGTCAAATATTACCGCCGGGATGTTAGGTTGGGTTAGGTTAGGTTATATTACGTTATTGATGTATATAAAGGTCCCACGGAGACGTAGAGGCCAACTCGCCAGGTATGTTTTCAAATATTACCGCCGAGATGTTAGGTTGGTTTGGGTTAGGTTATATTACGTTATTGATGTATATGAAGGTCCCACGGAGACGTAGAGGCCAACTCGCCAGGAATGTTGTCAAATATTACCGCCGAGATGATAGGTTGGGTTAGGTTAGGTTATATTACGTTATTGCTGTATATGAAGGTCAAACGGAGACCTAGAGGCCAACTCGCCAGGAATGTTGTCAAATATAACCGCCGAGATGTTAGATTGGATTAGGTTATGTTATATTACGTTATTGATGTATATAAAGGTCCCACGGAGACGGAGAAGCCAACTCGCCAGGTATGTTTTAAAATATTACGGCCGAGATGATAGGTTGGGTTAGATTAGGTTATATTTCGTTATTGATTTATATGAAGGTCCCACGGAGACGTAGAGGCCAACAAGCCAGGAATGTTGTGAAATATTACCGCCGAGATGTTAGGTTGGGTTAGGTTAGGTTATATTACGTTATTGATGTATATAAAGGTCCCACGGAGACGGAGAAGCCAACTCGCCAGTAATGATGTCAAACATTACCGCCGAGATGTTAGGTTCGGTTAGGTTAGGTTATATTACGTTATTGATGTATATAAAGGTCCCACGGAGAAGTAGAGGCCAACACACCAGTTATGTTGTCGAATATTACCGCCGAGATGTTAGGTTGGGTTAGGTTAGGTTATATTACGTTATAGATGTATATAAAGTTCCCACGGAGACGTAGAGGCCAGCAAGCCAGGAATGTGGTCAAATATTACCGCCGAGATGTTAGATTGGGTTAGGTTATCTTATATTACGTTATTGATGTATGTAAAGGTCCCACGGAGACGTAGAGGCCAACACGCCAGGAATGTTGTCAAATATTACCGCCGAGATGTTAGATTGGATTAGGTTATGTTATATTACGTTATTGATGTATATATAGGTCCCACGCAGACGTAGAGGCCAACTCGCCAGGTATGTTTTCAAATATTACCGCCGGGATGTTAGGTTGGTTTGGGTTAGGTTATATTACGTTATTGATGTATATGAAGGTCCCACGGAGACGTAGAGGCCAACTCGCCAGGAATGTTGTCAAATATTACCGCCGGGATGTTATGTTGGGTTAGGTTAGGTTATATTACGTTATTGATGTATATAAAGGTCCCACGGAGACGGAGAAGCCAACTCGCTAGGAATGTTGTCAAATATTACCGCCGAAATGTTAGGTTGGGTTAGGTTAGGTTATATTACCTTATTGATGTATATGAAGGTCCCACGGAGACGTAGAGGCCAGCAAGCCAGGAATGTGGTCAAATATTACCGCCGAGATGTTAGATTGGGTTAGGTTATGTTATATTACGTTATCGATGTATATAAAGATGCCACGGAGGCGTAGAGGCCAACTCGCCAGGTATGTTTTAAAATATTACCGCCGAGATGATAGGTTGGGTTAGGTTAGGTTATCTTTCGTTATTGATTTATATGAAGGTCCCACGGAGACGTAGAGGCCAACAAGCCAGGAATGTGGTCAAATATTACCGCCGAGATGTTAGGTTGGGTTAGGTTAGGTTATATTACGTTATAGATGTATATAAAGGTCCCACGGAGACGTAGAGGCCAGCAAGCCAGGAATGTGGTCAAATATTACCGCCGGGATGTTAGGTTGGGTTAGGTTAGGTTATATTACGTTATTGATGTATATAAAGGTCCCACGGAGACGTAGAGGCCAACTCGCCAGGTATGTTTTCAAATATTACCGCCGAGATGTTAGGTTGGTTTGGGTTAGGTTATGTTACGTTATTGATGTATATGAAGGTCCCACGGAGACGTAGAGGCCAACTCGCCAGGAATGTTGTCAAATATTACCGCCGAGATGATAGGTTGGGTTAGGTTAGGTTATATTACGTTATTGCTGTATATGAAGGTCAAACGGAGACCTAGAGGCCAAATCGCCAGGAATGTTGTGAAATATTACCGCCGAGATGTTAGGATGGGTTAGGTTATGTTATACTACGTTATTGATGTATATAAAGGTCCCACGGAGACGGAGAAGCCAACTCGCCAGGAATGTTGTCAAATATTACCGCCGCGATGTTAGGTTGGGTTAGGTTAGGTTATATTACGTTATTGATGTATATAAAGGTCCCACGGAGACGTAGAGGCCAACACGCAAGTTATGTTGTCGAATATTACCGCCGAGATGATAGGTTGGATTAGGTTAGGTTATATTTCGTTATTGATGTATATGAAGGTCCCACGGAGACGTAGAGGCCAACAAGCCAGGAATGTGGTCAAATATTACCGCCGAGATGTTAGGATGGGTTAGGTTAGGTTATATTACGCTATAGATGTATATAAGGGTCCCACGGAGACGTAGAGGCAAGCAAGCCAGGAATGTGGTCAAATATTACCGCCGAGATGATAGGTTGGGTTAGGTTAGGTTATATTACGTTATTGCTGTATATGAAGGTCAAACGGAGACCTAGAGGCCAAATCGCCAGGAATGTTGTGAAATATTACCGCCGAGATGTTAGGTTGGGTTAGGTTAGGTTAAATTTCGTTATTGATGTATATGAAGGTCAATCGGAGACGTAGAGGCCAACTCGCCAGGAATGTTGTCAAATATTACCGCCGAGATGATAGGTTGGGTTAGGTTAGGTTATATTACGTTATTGATGTATATGAAGGTCAAACGGAGACCTAGAGGCCAACTCGCCAGGAATGTTGTGAAATATTATCGCCGAGATGTTAGGTTGGGTTAGGTTGGGTTATATTACGTTATTGATGTATATAAAGGTCCCACGGAGACGGAGAAGCCAACTCGCCAGTAATGATGTCAAACGTTACCGCCGAGATGTTAGGTTGGGTTAGGTTAGGTTATATTACGTTATTGATGTATATAAAGGTCCCACGGAGACGTAGAGGCCAACACGCCAGTTATGTTGTCGAATATTACCGCCGAGATGTTAGGTTGGGTTAGGTTAGGTTATATTACGTTATTGATGTATATATAGGTCCCACGGAGACGTAGAGGCCAACTCGCCAGGTATGTTTTCAAATATTACCGCCGGGATGTTAGGTTGGTTTGGGTTAGGTTATATTACGTTATTGATGTATATGAAGCTCCCACGGAGACGTAGAGGCCAACTCGCCAGGAATGTTGTCAAATATTACCGCCGAGATGATAGGTTGGGTTAGGTTAGGTTATATTACATTATTGCTGTATATGAA
Source organism: Xylocopa violacea (assembly GCA_963969225.1). NCBI lineage: Eukaryota > Metazoa > Arthropoda > Insecta > Hymenoptera > Apidae > Xylocopa > Xylocopa violacea. The sequence continues at coordinate 660,645 of CAXAJV010000021.1, read as the reverse complement.
GGTCAAACGGAGACCTATAGGCCAAATTGCCAGGAATGTTGTGAAATATTACCGCCGAGATGTTAGGTTGGGTTAGGTTAGGTTATATTACGTTATTGATGTATATAAAGTTCCCACGGAGACGGAGAAGCCAACTCGCCAGGAATGTTGTCAAATATTACCGCCGAGATGTTAGTTTGGGTTAGGTTAGGTTATATTACGTTATTGATGTATATAAAGGTCCCACGGAGACGTAGAGGCCAACAAGCCAGGAATATCGTCAAATATTACCGCCGAGATGATAGGTTGGGTTAGGTTAGGTTATATCACGTTATTGCTGTATATGAAGGTCAAACGGAGTCCTAGAGGCCAAATCGCCAGGAATGTTGTGAAATATTACCGCCGAGATGTTAGGTTGGGTTAGGTTAGGTTAAATTTCCTTATTGATGTATATGAAGGTCAATCGGAGACGTAGAGGCCAACTCGCCAGGAATGTTGTCAAATATTACCGCCGAGATCATAGGTTGGGTTAGGTTAGGTTATATTACGTTATTGATGTATATGAAGGTCAAACGGAGACCTAGAGGCCAACTGGCCAGGAATGTTGTGAAATATTACCGCCGAGATGTTAGGTTGGGTTAGGTTAGGTTATATGACGTTATTGATGTATATAAAGGTCCACGGAGACGTAGAGGCCAGCAAGCCAGGAATGTGGTCCAATATTACCGCCGAGATGTTAGATTGGGTTAGGTTAGGTTATATTACGTTATTGATGTATTTGAAGGTCCACGGAGACGTAGAGGCCAGCAAGCCAGGAATGTGGTCAAATATTACCGCCGAGATGTTAGATTGGGTTAGGTTATGTTATATTACGTTATTGATGTATATAAAGCTCCCACGGAGACGTAGAGGCCAACTCGCCAGGTATGTTTTCAAATATTACCGCCGAGATGTTAGGTTGGGTTAGGTTAGGTTATATTACGTTATTGATGTATATAAAGGTCCCACGGAGACGTAGAGGCCAACACGCAAGTTATGTTGTCGAATATTACCGCCGAGATGTTAGGTTGGGTTAGGTTAGGTTGTATTACGTTATTGATGTATATAAAGGTCCCACGGTGACGTAGAGGCCAACACGCAAGTTATGTTGTCGAATATTACCGCCGAGATGTTAGGTTGGGTTAGGTTAGGTTGTATTACGTTATTGATGTATATAAAGGTCCCACGGAGACGTAGAGGCCAACAAGCCAGGAATGTGGTCAAATATTACCGCCGAGATGTTAGATTGGGTTGGGTTATGTTATATTACGTTATCGATGTATATAAAGATGCCACGGAGACGTAGAGGCCAAGAAGCCAGGAATATCGTCAAATATTACCGCCGAGATGATAGGTTGGGTTAGGTTAGGTTATATTTCGTTATTGATGTATATGAAGGTCCCACGGAGACCTAGAGGCCAACTCGCCAGGAATGTTGTGAAATATTACCGCCGAGATGTTAGATTGGATTAGGTTATGTTATATTACGTTATTGATGTATATAAAGGTCCCACGGAGACGGAGAAGCCAACTCGCCAGGTATGTTTTAAAATATTACCGCCGAGATGATAGGTTGGGTTAGGTTAGGTTATATTTCGTTATTGATTTATATGAAGGTCCCACGGAGACGTAGAGGCCAACAAGCCAGGAATGTGGTCAAATATTACCGCCGAGATGTTAGGTTGGGTTAGGTTAGGTTATATTACGTTATAGATGTATATAAAGGTCCCACGGAGACGTAGAGGCCAGCAAGCCAGGAATGTGGTCAAATATTACCGCCGAGTTGTTAGATTGGGTTAGATTATGTTATATTACGTTATTGATGTATATAAAGGTCCCACGGAGACGTAGAGGCCAACTCGACGGGTATGTTTTCAAATATTACCGCCGAGATGTTAGGTTGGTTTGGGTTAGGTTATATTACGTTATTGATGTATATGAAGGTCCCATGGGGACGTAGAGGCCAACTCGCCAGGAATGTTGTCAAATATTACCGCCGAGATGATAGGTTGGGTTAGGTTAGGTTAAATTTCGTTATTGATGTATATGAAGGTCAATCGGAGACGTAGAGGCCAACTCGCCAGGAATGTTGTCAAATATTACCGCCGAGATGATAGGTTGGTTTAGGTTAGGTTATATTACGTTATTGATGTATATGAAGGTCAAACGGAGACCTAGAGGCCAACTCGCCAGGAATGTTGTGAAATATCACCGCCGAGATGTTAGGTTGGGTTAGGTTAGGTTATATTACGTTATTGATGTATATAAAGGTCCCACGGAGACGGAGAAGCCAACTCGCCAGGTATGATGTCAAACATTACCGCCGGGATGTTAGGTTGGGTTAGGTTAGGTTATATTACGTTATTGATGTATATAAAGGTCCCACGGAGACGGAGAAGCCAACTCGCAGGGAATGTTGTCAAATATTACCGCCGAAATGTTAGGTTGGGTTAGGTTAGGTTATATTACCTTATTGATGTATATGAAGGTCCCACGGAGACGTAGAGGCCAGCAAGCCAGGAATGTGGTCAAATATTACCGCCGAGATGTTAGATTGGGTTAGGTTATGTTATATTACGTTATTGATGTATATAAAGGTCCCACGGAGACGTAGAGGCCAACTCGCCAGGTATGTTTTCAAATATTACCGCCGAGATGTTAGGTTGGTTTGGGTTAGGTTATATTACGTTATTGATGTATATGAAGGTCCCACGGAGACGTAGAGGCCAGCAAGCCAGGAATATCTTCAAATATTACCGCCGAGATGATAGGTTGGGTTAGGTTAGGTTATATTACGTTATTGATGTATATGAAGGTCAAACGGAGACCTAGAGGCCAACTCGCCAGGAATGTTGTGAAATATTACCGCCGAGATGTTAGGTTGGGTTAGGTTAGGTTATATGACGTTATTGATGTATATAAAGGTCCACGGAGACGTAGAGGCCAGCAAGCCAGGAATGTGGTCCAATATTACCGCCGAGATGTTAGATTGGGTTAGGTTAGGTTATATTACGTTATTGATGTATTTGAAGGTCCACGGAGACGTAGAGGCCAGCAAGCCAGGAATGTGGTCAAATATTACCGCCGAGATGTTAGATTGGGTTAGGTTATGGTATATTACGTTATTGATGTATATAAAGCTCCCACGGAGACGTAGAGGCCAACTCGCCAGGTATGTTTTCAAATATTACCGCCGAGATGTTAGGTTGGGTTAGGTTAGGTTATATTACGTTATTGATGTATATAAAGGTCCCGCGGAGACGTAGAGGCCAACACGCAAGTTATGTTGTCGAATATTACCGCCGAGATGTTAGGTTGGGTTAGGTTAGGTTGTATTACGTTATTGATGTATATAAAGGTCCCACGGTGACGTAGAGGCCAACACGCAAGTTATGTTGTCGAATATTACCGCCGAGATGTTAGGTTGGGTTAGGTTAGGTTGTATTACGTTATTGATGTATATAAAGGTCCCACGGAGACGTAGAGGCCAACAAGCCAGGAATGTGGTCAAATATTACCGCCGAGATGTTAGATTGGGTTGCGTTATGTTATATTACGTTATCGATGTATATAAAGATGCCACAGAGACGTAGAGGCCAAGAAGCCAGGAATATCGTCAAATATTACCGCCGAGATGATAGGTTGGGTTAGGTTAGGTTATATTTCGTTATTGATGTATATGAAGGTCCCACGGAGACGTAGAGGCCAACACGCAAGTTATGTTGTCGAATATTACCGCCGAGATGTTAGGTTGGGTTAGGTTAGGTTGTATTACGTTATTGATGTATATAAAGGTCCCACGGAGACGTAGAGGCCAACACGCAAGTTATGTTGTCGAATATTACCGCCGAGATGTTAGGTTGGGTTAGGTTAGGTTGTATTACGTTATTGATGTATATAAAGGTCCCACGGAGACGTAGAGGCCAACAAGCCAGGAATGTGGTCAAATATTACCGCCGAGATGTTAGATTGGGTTGGGTTATGTTATATTTCGTTATTGATGTATATGAAGGTCCCACGGAGACGTAGAGGCCAACAAGCCAGGAATATCGTCAAATATTACCGCCGAGATGATAGGTTGGGTTAGGTTAGGTTATATCACGTTATTGCTGTATATGAAGGTCAAACGGAGTCCTAGAGGCCAAATCGCCAGGAATGTTGTGAAATATTACCGCCGAGATGTTAGGTTGGGTTAGGTTAGGTTAAATTTCCTTATTGATGTATATGAAGGTCAATCGGAGACGTAGAGGCCAACTCGCCAGGAATGTTGTCAAATATTACCGCCGAGATCATAGGTTGGGTTAGGTTAGGTTATATTACGTTATTGATGTATATGAAGGTCAAACGGAGACCTAGAGGCCAACTGGCCAGGAATGTTGTGAAATATTACCGCCGAGATGTTAGGTTGGGTTAGGTTAGGTTATATGACGTTATTGATGTATATAAAGGTCCACGGAGACGTAGAGGCCAGCAAGCCAGGAATGTGGTCCAATATTACCGCCGAGATGTTAGATTGGGTTAGGTTAGGTTATATTACGTTATTGATGTATTTGAAGGTCCACGGAGACGTAGAGGCCAACAAGCCAGGAATGTGGTCAAATATTACCGCCGAGATGTTAGATTGGGTTGGGTTATGTTATATTACGTTATCGATGTATATAAAGATGCCACGGAGACGTAGAGGCCAAGAAGCCAGGAATATCGTCAAATATTACCGCCGAGATGATAGGTTGGGTTAGGTTAGGTTATATTTCGTTATTGATGTATATGAAGGTCCCACGGAGACCTAGAGGCCAACTCGCCAGGAATGTTGTGAAATATTACCGCCGAGATGTTAGATTGGATTAGGTTATGTTATATTACGTTATTGATGTATATAAAGGTCCCACGGAGACGGAGAAGCCAACTCGCCAGGTATGTTTTAAAATATTACCGCCGAGATGATAGGTTGGGTTAGGTTAGGTTATATTTCGTTATTGATTTATATGAAGGTCCCACGGAGACGTAGAGGCCAACAAGCCAGGAATGTGGTCAAATATTACCGCCGAGATGTTAGGTTGGGTTAGGTTAGGTTATATTACGTTATAGATGTATATAAAGGTCCCACGGAGACGTAGAGGCCAGCAAGCCAGGAATGTGGTCAAATATTACCGCCGAGTTGTTAGATTGGGTTAGATTATGTTATATTACGTTATTGATGTATATAAAGGTCCCACGGAGACGTAGAGGCCAACTCGACGGGTATGTTTTCAAATATTACCGCCGAGATGTTAGGTTGGTTTGGGTTAGGTTATATTACGTTATTGATGTATATGAAGGTCCCATGGGGACGTAGAGGCCAACTCGCCAGGAATGTTGTCAAATATTACCGCCGAGATGATAGGTTGGGTTAGGTTAGGTTAAATTTCGTTATTGATGTATATGAAGGTCAATCGGAGACGTAGAGGCCAACTCGCCAGGAATGTTGTCAAATATTACCGCCGAGATGATAGGTTGGTTTAGGTTAGGTTATATTACGTTATTGATGTATATGAAGGTCAAGCGGAGACCTAGAGGCCAACTCGCCAGGAATGTTGTGAAATATCACCGCCGAGATGTTAGGTTGGGTTAGGTTAGGTTATATTACGTTATTGATGTATATAAAGGTCCCACGGAGACGGAGAAGCCAACTCGCCAGGTATGATGTCAAACATTACCGCCGGGATGTTAGGTTGGGTTAGGTTAGGTTATATTACGTTATTGATGTATATAAAGGTCCCAAGGAGACGGAGAAGCCAACTCGCAGGGAATGTTGTCAAATATTACCGCCGAAATGTTAGGTTGGGTTAGGTTAGGTTATATTACCTTATTGATGTATATGAAGGTCCCACGGAGACGTAGAGGCCAGCAAGCCAGGAATGTGGTCAAATATTACCGCCGAGATGTTAGATTGGGTTAGGTTATGTTATATTACGTTATTGATGTATATAAAGGTCCCACGGAGACGTAGAGGCCAACTCGCCAGGTATGTTTTCAAATATTACCGCCGAGATGTTAGGTTGGTTTGGGTTAGGTTATATTACGTTATTGATGTATATGAAGGTCCCACGGAGACGTAGAGGCCAGCAAGCCAGGAATATCTTCAAATATTACCGCCGAGATGATAGGTTGGGTTAGGTTAGGTTATATTACGTTATTGATGTATATGAAGGTCAAACGGAGACCTAGAGGCCAACTCGCCAGGAATGTTGTGAAATATTACCGCCGAGATGTTAGGTTGGGTTAGGTTAGGTTATATGACGTTATTGATGTATATAAAGGTCCACGGAGACGTAGAGGCCAGCAAGCCAGGAATGTGGTCCAATATTACCGCCGAGATGTTAGATTGGGTTAGGTTAGGTTATATTACGTTATTGATGTATTTGAAGGTCCACGGAGACGTAGAGGCCAGCAAGCCAGGAATGTGGTCAAATATTACCGCCGAGATGTTAGATTGGGTTAGGTTATGGTATATTACGTTATTGATGTATATAAAGCTCCCACGGAGACGTAGAGGCCAACTCGCCAGGTATGTTTTCAAATATTACCGCCGAGATGTTAGGTTGGGTTAGGTTAGGTTATATTACGTTATTGATGTATATAAAGGTCCCGCGGAGACGTAGAGGCCAACACGCAAGTTATGTTGTCGAATATTACCGCCGAGATGTTAGGTTGGGTTAGGTTAGGTTGTATTACGTTATTGATGTATATAAAGGTCCCACGGTGACGTAGAGGCCAACACGCAAGTTATGTTGTCGAATATTACCGCCGAGATGTTAGGTTGGGTTAGGTTAGGTTGTATTACGTTATTGATGTATATAAAGGTCCCACGGAGACGTAGAGGCCAACAAGCCAGGAATGTGGTCAAATATTACCGCCGAGATGTTAGATTGGGTTGCGTTATGTTATATTACGTTATCGATGTATATAAAGATGCCACGGAGACGTAGAGGCCAAGAAGCCAGGAATATCGTCAAATATTACCGCCGAGATGATAGGTTGGGTTAGGTTAGGTTATATTTCGTTATTGATGTATATGAAGGTCCCACGGAGACGTAGAGGCCAACACGCAAGTTATGTTGTCGAATATTACCGCCGAGATGTTAGGTTGGGTTAGGTTAGGTTGTATTACGTTATTGATGTATATAAAGGTCCCACGGAGACCTAGAGGCCAACACGCAAGTTATGTTGTCGAATATTACCGCCGAGATGTTAGGTTGGGTTAGGTTAGGTTGTATTACGTTATTGATGTATATAAAGGTCCCACGGAGACGTAGAGGCCAACAAGCCAGGAATGTGGTCAAATATTACCGCCGAGATGTTAGATTGGGTTGGGTTATGTTATATTTCGTTATTGATGTATATGAAGGTCCCACGGAGACGTAGAGGCCAACAAGCCAGGAATGTGGTCAAATATTACCGCCGAGATGTTAGGTTGGGTTAGGTTAGGTTATATTACGTTATAGATGTATATAAAGGTCCCACGGAGACGTAGAGGCCAGCAAGCCAGGAATGTGGTCAAATATTACCGCCGAGATGTTAGATTGGGCTAGGTTATGTTATATTACGTTACTGATGTATATAAAGATGCCGCGGAGGCGTAGAAGCCAACTCGCCAGGAACGTTGTCAAATATTCCCGCCGAGATGATAGGTTGGGTTAGGTTAGGTTATATTACGTTATTGATGTATATGAAGGTCCCACGGAGACGTAGAGGCCAACAAGCCAGGAATATCGTCAAATATTACTGCCGAGATGATAGGTTGGGTTAGGTTAGGTTATATCACGTTATTGCTGTATATGAAGGTCAAACGGAGTCCTAGAGGCCAAATCGCCAGGAATGTTGTGAAATATTACCGCCGAGATGTTAGGTTGGGTTAGGTTAGGTTAAATTTCCTTATTGATGTATATGAAGGTCAATCGGAGACGTAGAGGCCAACTCGCCAGGAATGTTGTCAAATATTACCGCCGAGATCATAGGTTGGGTTAGGTTAGGTTATATTTCGTTATTGATGTATATGAAGGTCCCACGGAGACCTAGAGGCCAACTCGCCAGGATGTTGTGAAATATTACCGCCGAGATGTTAGATTGGATTAGGTTATGTTATATTACGTTATTGATGTATATAAAGGTCCCACGGAGACGGAGAAGCCAACTCGCCAGGTATGTTTTAAAATATTACCGCCGAGATGATAGGTTGGGTTAGGTTAGGTTATATTTCGTTATTGATTTATATGAAGGTCCCACGGAGACGTAGAGGCCAACAAGCCAGGAATGTGGTCAAATATTACCGCCGAGATGTTAGGTTGGGTTAGGTTAGGTTATATTACGTTATTGATGTATATAAAGGTCCCACGGAGACGGAGAAGCCAACTCGCAGGGAATGTTGTCAAATATTACCGCCGAAATGTTAGGTTGGGTTAGGTTAGGTTATATTACCTTATTGATGTATATGAAGGTCCCACGGAGACGTAGAGGCCAGCAAGCCAGGAATGTGGTCAAATATTACCGCCGAGATGTTAGATTGGGTTAGGTTATGTTATATTACGTTATTGATGTATATAAAGGTCCCACGGAGACGTAGAGGCCAACTCGCCAGGTATGTTTTCAAATATTACCGCCGAGATGTTAGGTTGGTTTGGGTTAGGTTATATTACGTTATTGATGTATATGAAGGTCCCACGGAGACGTAGAGGCCAGCAAGCCAGGAATATCTTCAAATATTACCGCCGAGATGATAGGTTGGGTTAGGTTAGGTTATATTACGTTATTGATGTATATGAAGGTCAAACGGAGACCTAGAGGCCAACTCGCCAGGAATGTTGTGAAATATTACCGCCGAGATGTTAGGTTGGGTTAGGTTAGGTTATATGACGTTATTGATGTATATAAAGGTCCACGGAGACGTAGAGGCCAGCAAGCCAGGAATGTGGTCCAATATTACCGCCGAGATGTTAGATTGGGTTAGGTTAGGTTATATTACGTTATTGATGTATTTAAAGGTCCACGGAGACGTAGAGGTCAGCAAGCCAGGAATGTGGTCAAATATTACCGCCGAGATGTTAGATTGGGTTAGGTTATGTTATATTACGTTACTGATGTATATAAAGATGCCGCGGAGGCGTAGAAGCCAACTCGCCAGGAACGTTGTCAAATATTCCCGCCGAGATGATAGGTTGGGTTAGGTTAGGTTATATTACGTTATTGATGTATATGAAGGTCCCACGGAGACGTAGAGGCCAACAAGCCAGGAATATCGTCAAATATTACCGCCGAGATGATAGGTTGGGTTAGGTTAGGTTATATTACGTTATTGCTGTATATGAAGGTCAAACGGAGTCCTAGAGGCCAAATCGCCAGGAATGTTGTGAAATATTACCGCCGAGATGTTAGGTTGGGTTAGGTTAGGTTAAATTTCGTTATTGATGTATATGAAGGTCAATCGGAGACGTAGAGGCCAACTCGCCAGGAATGTTGTCAAATATTACCGCCGAGATCATAGGTTGGGTTAGGTTAGGTTATATTACGTTATTGATGTATATGAAGGTCAAACGGAGACCTAGAGGCCAACTGGCCAGGAATGTTGTGAAATATTACCGCCGAGATGTTAGGTTGGGTTAGGTTAGGTTATATGACGTTATTGATGTATATAAAGGTCCACGGAGACGTAGAGGCCAGCAAGCCAGGAATGTGGTCCAATATTACCGCCGAGATGTTAGATTGGGTTAGGTTAGGTTATATTACGTTATTGATGTATTTGAAGGTCCACGGATACGTAGAGGCCAGCAAGCCAGGAATGTGGTCAAATATTACCGCCGAGATGTTAGATTGGGTTAGGTTATGTTATATTACGTTATTGATGTATATAAAGCTCCCACGGAGACGTAGAGGCCAACTCGCCAGGTATGTTTTCAAATATTACCGCCGAGATGTTAGGTTGGTTTAGGTTAGGTTATATTACGTTATTGATGTATATAAAGGTCCCACGGAGACGTAGAGGCCAACACGCAAGTTATGTTGTCGAATATTACCGCCGAGATGTTAGGTTGGGTTAGGTTAGGTTGTATTACGTTATTGATGTATATAAAGGTCCCACGGTGACGTAGAGGCCAACACGCAAGTTATGTTGTCGAATATTACCGCCGAGATGTTAGGTTGGGTTAGGTTAGGTTGTATTACGTTATTGATGTATATAAAGGTCCCACGGAGACGTAGAGGCCAACAAGCCAGGAATGTGGTCAAATATTACCGCCGAGATGTTAGATTGGGTTGGGTTATGTTATATTACGTTATCGATGTATATAAAGATGCCACGGAGACGTAGAGGCCAAGAAGCCAGGAATATCGTCAAATATTACCGCCGAGATGATAGGTTGGGTTAGGTTAGGTTATATTTCGTTATTGATGTATATGAAGGTCCCACGGAGACCTAGAGGCCAACTCGCCAGGAATGTTGTGAAATATTACCGCCGAGATGTTAGATTGGATTAGGTTATGTTATATTACGTTATTGATGTATATAAAGGTCCCACGGAGACGGAGAAGCCAACTCGCCAGGTATGTTTTAAAATATTACCGCCGAGATGATAGGTTGGGTTAGGTTAGGTTATATTTCGTTATTGATTTATATGAAGGTCCCACGGAGACGTAGAGGCCAACAAGCCAGGAATGTGGTCAAATATTACCGCCGAGATGTTAGGTTGGGTTAGGTTAGGTTATATTACGTTATAGATGTATATAAAGGTCCCACGGAGACGTAGAGGCCAGCAAGCCAGGAATGTGGTCAAATATTACCGCCGAGTTGTTAGATTGGGTTAGATTATGTTATATTACGTTATTGATGTATATAAAGGTCCCACGGAGACGTAGAGGCCAACTCGACGGGTATGTTTTCAAATATTACCGCCGAGATGTTAGGTTGGTTTGGGTTAGGTTATATTACGTTATTGATGTATATGAAGGTCCCATGGGGACGTAGAGGCCAACTCGCCAGGAATGTTGTCAAATATTACCGCCGAGATGATAGGTTGGGTTAGGTTAGGTTAAATTTCGTTATTGATGTATATGAAGGTCAATCGGAGACGTAGAGGCCAACTCGCCAGGAATGTTGTCAAATATTACCGCCGAGATGATAGGTTGGTTTAGGTTAGGTTATAATACGTTATTCATGTATATGAAGGTCAAACGGAGACCTAGAGGCCAACTCGCCAGGAATGTTGTGAAATATCACCGCCGAGATGTTAGGTTGGGTTAGGTTAGGTTATATTACGTTATTGATGTATATAAAGGTCCCACGGAGACGGAGAAGCCAACTCGCCAGGTATGATGTCAAACATTACCGCCGGGATGTTAGGTTGGGTTAGGTTAGGTTATATTACGTTATTGATGTATATAAAGGTCCCACGGAGACGGAGAAGCCAACTCGCCAGGTATGATGTCAAACATTACCGCCGGGATGTTAGGTTGGGTTAGGTTAGGTTATATTACGTTATTGATGTATATAAAGGTCCCACGGAGACGGAGAAGCCAACTCGCAGGGAATGTTGTCAAATATTACCGCCGAAATGTTAGGTTGGGTTAGGTTAGGTTATATTACCTTATTGATGTATATGAAGGTCCCACGGAGACGTAGAGGCCAGCAAGCCAGGAATGTGGTCAAATATTACCGCCGAGATGTTAGATTGGGCTAGGTTATGTTATATTACGTTACTGATGTATATAAAGATGCCGCGGAGGCGTAGAAGCCAACTCGCCAGGAACGTTGTCAAATATTCCCGCCGAGATGATAGGTTGGGTTAGGTTAGGTTATATTACGTTATTGATGTATATGAAGGTCCCACGGAGACGTAGAGGCCAACAAGCCAGGAATATCGTCAAATATTACCGCCGAGATGATAGGTTGGGTTAGGTTAGGTTATATCACGTTATTGCTGTATATGAAGGTCAAACGGAGTCCTAGAGGCCAAATCGCCAGGAATGTTGTGAAATATTACCGCCGAGATGTTAGGTTGGGTTAGGTTAGGTTAAATTTCCTTATTGATGTATATGAAGGTCAATCGGAGACGTAGAGGCCAACTCGCCAGGAATGTTGTCAAATATTACCGCCGAGATCATAGGTTGGGTTAGGTTAGGTTATATTACGTTATTGATGTATATGAAGGTCAAACGGAGACCTAGAGGCCAACTGGCCAGGAATGTTGTGAAATATTACCGCCGAGATGTTAGGTTGGGTTAGGTTAGGTTATATGACGTTATTGATGTATATAAAGGTCCACGGAGACGTAGAGGCCAGCAAGCCAGGAATGTGGTCCAATATTACCGCCGAGATGTTAGATTGGGTTAGGTTAGGTTATATTACGTTATTGATGTATTTGAAGGTCCACGGAGACGTAGAGGCCAGCAAGCCAGGAATGTGGTCAAATATTACCGCCGAGATGTTAGATTGGGTTAGGTTATGGTATATTACGTTATTGATGTATATAAAGCTCCCACGGAGACGTAGAGGCCAACTCGCCAGGTATGTTTTCAAATATTACCGCCGAGATGTTAGGTTGGGTTAGGTTAGGTTATATTACGTTATTGATGTATATAAAGGTCCCGCGGAGACGTAGAGGCCAACACGCAAGTTATGTTGTCGAATATTACCGCCGAGATGTTAGGTTGGGTTAGGTTAGGTTGTATTACGTTATTGATGTATATAAAGGTCCCACGGTGACGTAGAGGCCAACACGCAAGTTATGTTGTCGAATATTACCGCCGAGATGTTAGATTGGGTTAGGTTAGGTTATATTACGTTATTGATGTATTTGAAGGTCCACGGAGACGTAGAGGCCAGCAAGCCAGGAATGTGGTCAAATATTACCGCCGAGATGTTAGATTGGGTTAGGTTATGTTATATTACGTTATTGATGTATATAAAGCTCCCACGGAGACGTAGAGGCCAACTCGCCAGGTATGTTTTCAAATATTACCGCCGAGATGTTAGGTTGGTTTGGGTTAGGTTATATTACGTTATTGATGTATATGAAGGTCCCATGGGGACGTAGAGGCCAACTCGCCAGGAATGTTGTCAAATATTACCGCCGAGATGATAGGTTGGTTTAGGTTAGGTTATATTACGTTATTGATGTATATGAAGGTCAAACGGAGACCTAGAGGCCAACTCGCCAGGAATGTTGTGAAATATCACCGCCGAGATGTTAGGTTGGGTTAGGTTAGGTTATATTACGTTATTGATGTATATAAAGGTCCCACGGAGACGGAGAAGCCAACTCGCCAGGTATGATGTCAAACATTACCGCCGGGATGTTAGGTTGGGTTAGGTTAGGTTATATTACGTTATTGATGTATATAAAGGTCCCACGGAGACGGAGAAGCCAACTCGCAGGGAATGTTGTCAAATATTACCGCCGAAATGTTAGGTTGGGTTAGGTTAGGTTATATTACCTTATTGATGTATATGAAGGTCCCACGGAGACGTAGAGGCCAGCAAGCCAGGAATGTGGTCAAATATTACCGCCGAGATGTTAGATTGGGTTAGGTTATGTTATATTACGTTATTGATGTATATAAAGGTCCCACGGAGACGTAGAGGCCAACTCGCCAGGTATGTTTTCAAATATTACCGCCGAGATGTTAGGTTGGTTTGGGTTAGGTTATATTACGTTATTGATGTATATGAAGGTCCCACGGAGACGTAGAGGCCAGCAAGCCAGGAATATCTTCAAATATTACCGCCGAGATGATAGGTTGGGTTAGGTTAGGTTATATTACGTTATTGATGTATATGAAGGTCAAACGGAGACCTAGAGGCCAACTCGCCAGGAATGTTGTGAAATATTACCGCCGAGATGTTAGGTTGGGTTAGGTTAGGTTATATGACGTTATTGATGTATATAAAGGTCCACGGAGACGTAGAGGCCAGCAAGCCAGGAATGTGGTCCAATATTACCGCCGAGATGTTAGATTGGGTTAGGTTAGGTTATATTACGTTATTGATGTATTTGAAGGTCCACGGAGACGTAGAGGCCAGCAAGCCAGGAATGTGGTCAAATATTACCGCCGAGATGTTAGATTGGGTTAGGTTATGGTATATTACGTTATTGATGTATATAAAGCTCCCACGGAGACGTAGAGGCCAACTCGCCAGGTATGTTTTCAAATATTACCGCCGAGATGTTAGGTTGGGTTAGGTTAGGTTATATTACGTTATTGATGTATATAAAGGTCCCGCGGAGACGTAGAGGCCAACACGCAAGTTATGTTGTCGAATATTACCGCCGAGATGTTAGGTTGGGTTAGGTTAGGTTGTATTACGTTATTGATGTATATAAAGGTCCCACGGTGACGTAGAGGCCAACACGCAAGTTATGTTGTCGAATATTACCGCCGAGATGTTAGGTTGGGTTAGGTTAGGTTGTATTACGTTATTGATGTATATAAAGGTCCCACGGAGACGTAGAGGCCAACAAGCCAGGAATGTGGTCAAATATTACCGCCGAGATGTTAGATTGGGTTGCGTTATGTTATATTACGTTATCGATGTATATAAAGATGCCACGGAGACGTAGAGGCCAAGAAGCCAGGAATATCGTCAAATATTACCGCCGAGATGATAGGTTGGGTTAGGTTAGGTTATATTTCGTTATTGATGTATATGAAGGTCCCACGGAGACGTAGAGGCCAACACGCAAGTTATGTTGTCGAATATTACCGCCGAGATGTTAGGTTGGGTTAGGTTAGGTTGTATTACGTTATTGATGTATATAAAGGTCCCACGGAGACGTAGAGGCCAACACGCAAGTTATGTTGTCGAATATTACCGCCGAGATGTTAGGTTGGGTTAGGTTAGGTTGTATTACGTTATTGATGTATATAAAGGTCCCACGGAGACGTAGAGGCCAACAAGCCAGGAATGTGGTCAAATATTACCGCCGAGATGTTAGATTGGGTTGGGTTATGTTATATTTCGTTATTGATGTATATGAAGGTCCCACGGAGACGTAGAGGCCAACAAGCCAGGAATGTGGTCAAATATTACCGCCGAGATGTTAGGTTGGGTTAGGTTAGGTTATATTACGTTATAGATGTATATAAAGGTCCCACGGAGACGTAGAGGCCAGCAAGCCAGGAATGTGGTCAAATATTACCGCCGAGATGTTAGATTGGGCTAGGTTATGTTATATTACGTTACTGATGTATATAAAGATGCCGCGGAGGCGTAGAAGCCAACTCGCCAGGAACGTTGTCAAATATTCCCGCCGAGATGATAGGTTGGGTTAGGTTAGGTTATATTACGTTATTGATGTATATGAAGGTCCCACGGAGACGTAGAGGCCAACAAGCCAGGAATATCGTCAAATATTACCGCCGAGATGATAGGTTGGGTTAGGTTAGGTTATATCACGTTATTGCTGTATATGAAGGTCAAACGGAGTCCTAGAGGCCAAATCGCCAGGAATGTTGTGAAATATTACCGCCGAGATGTTAGGTTGGGTTAGGTTAGGTTAAATTTCCTTATTGATGTATATGAAGGTCAATCGGAGACGTAGAGGCCAACTCGCCAGGAATGTTGTCAAATATTACCGCCGAGATCATAGGTTGGGTTAGGTTAGGTTATATTTCGTTATTGATGTATATGAAGGTCCCACGGAGACCTAGAGGCCAACTCGCCAGGAATGTTGTGAAATATTACCGCCGAGATGTTAGATTGGATTAGGTTATGTTATATTACGTTATTGATGTATATAAAGGTCCCACGGAGACGGAGAAGCCAACTCGCCAGGTATGTTTTAAAATATTACCGCCGAGATGATAGGTTGGGTTAGGTTAGGTTATATTTCGTTATTGATTTATATGAAGGTCCCACGGAGACGTAGAGGCCAACAAGCCAGGAATGTGGTCAAATATTACCGCCGAGATGTTAGGTTGGGTTAGGTTAGGTTATATTACGTTATAGATGTATATAAAGGTCCCACGGAGACGTAGAGGCCAGCAAGCCAGGAATGTGGTCAAATATTACCGCCGAGTTGTTAGATTGGGTTAGATTATGTTATATTACGTTATTGATGTATATAAAGGTCCCACGGAGACGTAGAGGCCAACTCGACGGGTATGTTTTCAAATATTACCGCCGAGATGTTAGGTTGGTTTGGGTTAGGTTATATTACGTTATTGATGTATATGAAGGTCCCATGGGGACGTAGAGGCCAACTCGCCAGGAATGTTGTTAAATATTACCGCCGAGATGATAGGTTGGGTTAGGTTAGGTTAAATTTCGTTATTGATGTATATGAAGGTCAATCGGAGACGTAGAGGCCAACTCGCCAGGAATGTTGTCAAATATTACCGCCGAGATGATAGGTTGGTTTAGGTTAGGTTATAATACGTTATTGATGTATATAAAGGTCCCACGGAGACGGAGAAGCCAACTCGCCAGGTATGATGTCAAACATTACCGCCGGGATGTTAGGTTGGGTTAGGTTAGGTTATATTACGTTATTGATGTATATAAAGGTCCCACGGAGACGGAGAAGCCAACTCGCAGGGAATGTTGTCAAATATTACCGCCGAAATGTTAGGTTGGGTTAGGTTAGGTTATATTACCTTATTGATGTATATGAAGGTCCCACGGAGACGTAGAGGCCAGCAAGCCAGGAATGTGGTCAAATATTACCGCCGAGATGTTAGATTGGGTTAGGTTATGTTATATTACGTTATTGATGTATATAAAGGTCCCACGGAGACGTAGAGGCCAACTCGCCAGGTATGTTTTCAAATATTACCGCCGAGATGTTAGGTTGGTTTGGGTTAGGTTATATTACGTTATTGATGTATATGAAGGTCCCACGGAGACGTAGAGGCCAGCAAGCCAGGAATATCTTCAAATATTACCGCCGAGATGATAGGTTGGGTTAGGTTAGGTTATATTACGTTATTGATGTATATGAAGGTCAAACGGAGACCTAGAGGCCAACTCGCCAGGAATGTTGTGAAATATTACCGCCGAGATGTTAGGTTGGGTTAGGTTAGGTTATATGACGTTATTGATGTATATAAAGGTCCACGGAGACGTAGAGGCCAGCAAGCCAGGAATGTGGTCCAATATTACCGCCGAGATGTTAGATTGGGTTAGGTTAGGTTATATTACGTTATTGATGTATTTGAAGGTCCACGGAGACGTAGAGGTCAGCAAGCCAGGAATGTGGTCAAATATTACCGCCGAGATGTTAGATTGGGTTAGGTTATGTTATATTACGTTACTGATGTATATAAAGATGCCGCGGAGGCGTAGAAGCCAACTCGCCAGGAACGTTGTCAAATATTCCCGCCGAGATGATAGGTTGGGTTAGGTTAGGTTATATTACGTTATTGATGTATATGAAGGTCCCACGGAGACGTAGAGGCCAACAAGCCAGGAATATCGTCAAATATTACCGCCGAGATGATAGGTTGGGTTAGGTTAGGTTATATTACGTTATTGCTGTATATGAAGGTCAAACGGAGTCCTAGAGGCCAAATCGCCAGGAATGTTGTGAAATATTACCGCCGAGATGTTAGGTTGGGTTAGGTTAGGTTAAATTTCGTTATTGATGTATATGAAGGTCAATCGGAGACGTAGAGGCCAACTCGCCAGGAATGTTGTCAAATATTACCGCCGAGATCATAGGTTGGGTTAGGTTAGGTTATATTACGTTATTGATGTATATGAAGGTCAAACGGAGACCTAGAGGCCAACTGGCCAGGAATGTTGTGAAATATTACCGCCGAGATGTTAGGTTGGGTTAGGTTAGGTTATATGACGTTATTGATGTATATAAAGGTCCACGGAGACGTAGAGGCCAGCAAGACAGGAATGTGGTCCAATATTACCGCCGAGATGTTAGATTGGGTTAGGTTAGGTTATATTACGTTATTGATGTATTTGAAGGTCCACGGAGACGTAGAGGCCAGCAAGCCAGGAATGTGGTCAAATATTACCGCCGAGATGTTAGATTGGGTTAGGTTATGTTATATTACGTTATTGATGTATATAAAGCTCCCACGGAGACGTAGAGGCCAACTCGCCAGGTATGTTTTCAAATATTACCGCCGAGATGTTAGGTTGGTTTAGGTTAGGTTATATTACGTTATTGATGTATATAAAGGTCCCACGGAGACGTAGAGGCCAACACGCAAGTTATGTTGTCGAATATTACCGCCGAGATGTTAGGTTGGGTTAGGTTAGGTTGTATTACGTTATTGATGTATATAAAGGTCCCACGGTGACGTAGAGGCCAACACGCAAGTTATGTTGTCGAATATTACCGCCGAGATGTTAGGTTGGGTTAGGTTAGGTTGTATTACGTTATTGATGTATATAAAGGTCCCACGGAGACGTAGAGGCCAACAAGCCAGGAATGTGGTCAAATATTACCGCCGAGATGTTAGATTGGGTTGGGTTATGTTATATTACGTTATCGATGTATATAAAGATGCCACGGAGACGTAGAGGCCAACTCGACGGGTATGTTTTCAAATATTACCGCCGAGATGTTAGGTTGGTTTGGGTTAGGTTATATTACGTTATTGATGTATATGAAGGTCCCATGGGGACGTAGAGGCCAACTCGCCAGGAATGTTGTCAAATATTACCGCCGAGATGATAGGTTGGGTTAGGTTAGGTTAAATTTCGTTATTGATGTATATGAAGGTCAATCGGAGACGTAGAGGCCAACTCGCCAGGAATGTTGTCAAATATTACCGCCGAGATGATAGGTTGGTTTAGGTTAGGTTATAATACGTTATTCATGTATATGAAGGTCAAACGGAGACCTAGAGGCCAACTCGCCAGGAATGTTGTGAAATATCACCGCCGAGATGTTAGGTTGGGTTAGGTTAGGTTATATTACGTTATTGATGTATATAAAGGTCCCACGGAGACGGAGAAGCCAACTCGCCAGGTATGATGTCAAACATTACCGCCGGGATGTTAGGTTGGGTTAGGTTAGGTTATATTACGTTATTGATGTATATAAAGGTCCCACGGAGACGGAGAAGCCAACTCGCCAGGTATGATGTCAAACATTACCGCCGGGATGTTAGGTTGGGTTAGGTTAGGTTATATTACGTTATTGATGTATATAAAGGTCCCACGGAGACGGAGAAGCCAACTCGCAGGGAATGTTGTCAAATATTACCGCCGAAATGTTAGGTTGGGTTAGGTTAGGTTATATTACCTTATTGATGTATATGAAGGTCCCACGGAGACGTAGAGGCCAGCAAGCCAGGAATGTGGTCAAATATTACCGCCGAGATGTTAGATTGGGTTAGGTTATGTTATATTACGTTATTGATGTATATAAAGGTCCCACGGATACGTAGAGGCCAACTCGCCAGGTATGTTTTCAAATATTACCGCCGAGATGTTAGGTTGGTTTGGGTTAGGTTATATTACGTTATTGATGTATATGAAGGTCCCACGGAGACGTAGAGGCCAGCAAGCCAGGAATATCTTCAAATATTACCGCCGAGATGATAGGTTGGGTTAGGTTAGGTTATATTACGTTATTGATGTATATGAAGGTCAAACGGAGACCTAGAGGCCAACTCGCCAGGAATGTTGTGAAATATTACCGCCGAGACGTTAGGTTGGGTTAGGTTAGGTTATATGACGTTATTGATGTATATAAAGGTCCACGGAGATGTAGAGGCCAGCAAGCCAGGTATGTGGTCCAATATTACCGCCGAGATGTTAGATTGGGTTAGGTTAGGTTATATTACGTTATTGATGTATTTGAAGGTCCACGGAGACGTAGAGGCCAGCAAGCCAGGAATGTGGTCAAATATTACCGCCGAGATGTTAGATTGGGTTAGGTTATGTTATATTACGTTATTGATGTATATAAAGGTCCCACGGATACGTAGAGGCCAACTCGCCAGGTATGTTTTCAAATATTACCGCCGAGATGTTAGGTTGGTTTGGGTTAGGTTATTTTACGTTTTTGATGTATATGAAGGTCCCACGGAGACGTAGAGGCCAACTCGCCAGGAATGTTGTCAAATATTACCGCCGAGATGATAGTTTGGCTTAGGTTAGGTTATATTACGTTATTGCTGTATATGAAGGTCAAACGGAGACCTAGAGGCCAAATCGCCAGGAATGTTGTGAAATATTACCGCCGAGATGTTAGGATGGGTTAGGTTATGTTATACTACGTTATTGATGTATATAAAGGTCCCACGGAGACGGAGAAGCCAACTCGCCAGGAATGTTGTCAAATATTACCGCCGCGATGTTAGGTTGGGTTAGGTTAGGTTATATTACGTTATTGATGTATATAAAGGTCCCACGGAGACGTAGAGGCCAACACGCAAGTTATGTTGTCGAATATTACCGCCGAGATGATAGGTTGGATTAGGTTAGGTTATATTTCGTTATTGATGTATATGAAGGTCCCACGGAGACGTAGAGGCCAGCAAGCCAGGAATGTGGTCCAATATTACCGCCGAGATGTTAGATTGGGTTAGGTTAGGTTATATTACGTTATAGATGTATATAAGGGTCCCACGGAGACGTAGAGGCAAGCAAGCCAGGAATGTGGTCAAATATTACCGCCGAGATGTTAGATTGGGTTAGGTTAGGTTATATTACGTTATTGCTGTATATAAAGCTCCCACGGAGACGTAGAGGCCAACTCGCCAGGTATGTTTTCAAATATTACCGCCGAGATGTTAGGTTGGTTTAGGTTAGGTTATATTACGTTATTGATGTATATAAAGGTCCCACGGAGACGTAGAGGCCAACACGCAAGTTATGTTGTCGAATATTACCGCCGAGATGTTAGGTTGGGTTAGGTTAGGTTGTATTACGTTATTGATGTATATAAAGGTCCCACGGTGACGTAGAGGCCAACACGCAAGTTATGTTGTCGAATATTACCGCCGAGATGTTAGGTTGGGTTAGGTTAGGTTGTATTACGTTATTGATGTATATAAAGGTCCCACGGAGACGTAGAGGCCAACAAGCCAGGAATGTGGTCAAATATTACCGCCGAGATGTTAGATTGGGTTGGGTTATGTTATATTACGTTATCGATGTATATAAAGATGCCACGGAGACGTAGAGGCCAAGAAGCCAGGAATATCGTCAAATATTACCGCCGAGATGATAGGTTGGGTTAGGTTAGGTTATATTTCGTTATTGATGTATATGAAGGTCCCACGGAGACCTAGAGGCCAACTCGCCAGGAATGTTGTGAAATATTACCGCCGAGATGTTAGATTGGATTAGGTTATGTTATATTACGTTATTGATGTATATAAAGGTCCCACGGAGACGGAGAAGCCAACTCGCCAGGTATGTTTTAAAATATTACCGCCGAGATGATAGGTTGGTTTAGGTTAGGTTATATTTCGTTATTGATTTATATGAAGGTCCCACGGAGACGTAGAGGCCAACAAGCCAGGAATGTGGTCAAATATTACCGCCGAGATGTTAGGTTGGGTTAGGTTAGGTTATATTACGTTATAGATGTATATAAAGGTCCCACGGAGACGTAGAGGCCAGCAAGCCAGGAATGTGGTCAAATATTACCGCCGAGTTGTTAGATTGGGTTAGATTATGTTATATTACGTTATTGATGTATATAAAGGTCCCACGGAGACGTAGAGGCCAACTCGACGGGTATGTTTTCAAATATTACCGCCGAGATGTTAGGTTGGTTTGGGTTAGGTTATATTACGTTATTGATGTATATGAAGGTCCCATGGGGACGTAGAGGCCAACTCGCCAGGAATGTTGTCAAATATTACCGCCGAGATGATAGGTTGGGTTAGGTTAGGTTAAATTTCGTTATTGATGTATATGAAGGTCAATCGGAGACGTAGAGGCCAACTCGCCAGGAATGTTGTCAAATATTACCGCCGAGATGATAGGTTGGTTTAGGTTAGGTTATAATACGTTATTCATGTATATGAAGGTCAAACGGAGACCTAGAGGCCAACTCGC
Source organism: Xylocopa violacea (assembly GCA_963969225.1). Taxonomy (NCBI): domain Eukaryota; kingdom Metazoa; phylum Arthropoda; class Insecta; order Hymenoptera; family Apidae; genus Xylocopa; species Xylocopa violacea. The sequence continues at coordinate 638,621 of CAXAJV010000021.1, read as the reverse complement.
CAGGAATGTTGTGAAATATCACCGCCGAGATGTTAGGTTGGGTTAGGTTAGGTTATATTACGTTATTGATGTATATAAAGGTCCCACGGAGACGGAGAAGCCAACTCGCCAGGTATGATGTCAAACATTACCGCCGGGATGTTAGGTTGGGTTAGGTTAGGTTATATTACGTTATTGATGTATATAAAGGTCCCACGGAGACGGAGAAGCCAACTCGCCAGGTATGATGTCAAACATTACCGCCGGGATGTTAGGTTGGGTTAGGTTAGGTTATATTACGTTATTGATGTATATAAAGGTCCCACGGAGACGGAGAAGCCAACTCGCAGGGAATGTTGTCAAATATTACCGCCGAAATGTTAGGTTGGGTTAGGTTAGGTTATATTACCTTATTGATGTATATGAAGGTCCCACGGAGACGTAGAGGCCAGCAAGCCAGGAATGTGGTCAAATATTACCGCCGAGATGTTAGATTGGGTTAGGTTATGTTATATTACGTTATTGATGTATATAAAGGTCCCACGGAGACGTAGAGGCCAACTCGCCAGGTATGTTTTCAAATATTACCGCCGAGATGTTAGGTTGGTTTGGGTTAGGTTATATTACGTTATTGATGTATATGAAGGTCCCACGGAGACGTAGAGGCCAGCAAGCCAGGAATATCTTCAAATATTACCGCCGAGATGATAGGTTGGGTTAGGTTAGGTTATATTACGTTATTGATGTATATGAAGGTCAAACGGAGACCTAGAGGCCAACTCGCCAGGAATGTTGTGAAATATTACCGCCGAGACGTTAGGTTGGGTTAGGTTAGGTTATATGACGTTATTGATGTATATAAAGGTCCACGGAGATGTAGAGGCCAGCAAGCCAGGAATGTGGTCCAATATTACCGCCGAGATGTTAGATTGGGTTAGGTTAGGTTATATTACGTTATTGATGTATTTGAAGGTCCACGGAGACGTAGAGGCCAGCAAGCCAGGAATGTGGTCAAATATTACCGCCGAGATGTTAGATTGGGTTAGGTTATGTTATATTACGTTATTGATGTATATAAAGCTCCCACGGAGACGTAGAGGCCAACTCGCCAGGTATGTTTTCAAATATTACCGCCGAGATGTTAGGTTGGTTTGGGTTAGGTTATTTTACGTTTTTGATGTATATGAAGGTCCCACGGAGACGTAGAGGCCAACTCGCCAGGAATGTTGTCAAATATTACCGCCGAGATGATAGTTTGGCTTAGGTTAGGTTATATTAAGTTATTGCTGTATATGAAGGTCAAACGGAGACCTAGAGGCCAAATCGCCAGGAATGTTGTGAAATATTACCGCCGAGATGTTAGGATGGGTTAGGTTATGTTATACTACGTTATTGATGTATATAAAGGTCCCACGGAGACGGAGAAGCCAACTCGCCAGGAATGTTGTCAAATATTACCGCCGCGATGTTAGGTTGGGTTAGGTTAGGTTATATTACGTTATTGATGTATATAAAGGTCCCACGGAGACGTAGAGGCCAACACGCAAGTTATGTTGTCGAATATTACCGCCGAGATGATAGGTTGGATTAGGTTAGGTTATATTTCGTTATTGATGTATATGAAGGTCCCACGGAGACGTAGAGGCCAACAAGCCAGGAATGTGGTCAAATATTACCGCCGAGATGTTAGGATGGGTTAGGTTAGGTTATATTACGCTATAGATGTATATAAGGGTCCCACGGAGACGTAGAGGCAAGCAAGCCAGGAATGTGGTCAAATATTACCGCCGAGATGATAGGTTGGGTTAGGTTAGGTTATATTACGTTATTGCTGTATATGAAGGTCAAACGGAGACCTAGAGGCCAAATCGCCAGGAATGTTGTGAAATATTACCGCCGAGATGTTAGTTTGGGTTAGGTTAGATTAAATTTCGTTATTGATGTATATGAAGGTCAATCGGAGACGTAGAGGCCAACTCGCCAGGAATGTTGTCAAATATTACCGCCGAGATGATAGGTTGGGTTAGGTTAGGTTATATTACGTTATTGATGTATATGAAGGTCAAACGGAGACCTAGAGGCCAACTCGCCAGGAATGTTGTGAAATATTACCGCCGAGATGTTAGGTTGGGTTAGGTTGGGTTATATTACGTTATTGATGTATATAAAGGTCCCACGGAGACGGAGAAGCCAACTCGCCAGTAATGATGTCAAACATTACCGCCGAGATGTTAGGTTGGATTAGGTTAGGTTATATTACGTTATTGATGTATATAATGGTCCCACGGAGACGTAGAGGCCAACACGTCAGTTATGTTGTCGAATATTACCGCCGAGATGTTAGGTTGGGTTAGGTTAGGTTATATTACGTTATTGATGTATATAAAGGTCCCCTCGGAGACGTAGAGGCCAACACGCCAGGAATGTTGTCAAATGTTACCGCCGAGATGTTAGATTGGATTAGGTTATGTTATATTACGTTATTGATGTATATAAAGGTCCCACAGAGACGTAGAGGCCAACTCGCCAGGTATGTTGTCAAATATTACCGCCGAGATGATAGGTTGGGTTAGGTTAGGTTATATTACGTTATTGATGTATATGAAGGTCAAACGGAGACCAAGAGGCCAACTCGCCAGGAATGTTGTGAAATATTACCGCCGAGATGTTAGGTTGGGTTAGGTTAGGTTATATGACGTTATTGATGTATATAAAGGTCCACGGAGACGTAGAGGCCAGCAAGCCAGGAATGTGGTCAAATATTACCGCCGAGTTGTTAGATTGGGTTAGATTATGTTATATTACGTTATTGATGTATTTGAAGGTCCCACGGAGACGTAGAGGCCAACTCGACGGGTATGTTTTCAAATATTACCGCCGAGATGTTAGGTTGGTTTGGGTTAGGTTATATTACGTTATTGATGTATATGAAGGTCCCATGGGGACGTAGAGGCCAACTCGCCAGGAATGTTGTCAAATATTACCGCCGAGATGATAGGTTGGGTTAGGTTAGGTTAAATTTCGTTATTGATGTATATGAAGGTCAATCGGAGACGTAGAGGCCAACTCGCCAGGAATGTTGTCAAATATTACCGCCGAGATGATAGGTTGGTTTAGGTTAGGTTATAATACGTTATTCATGTATATGAAGGTCAAACGGAGACCTAGAGGCCAACTCGCCAGGAATGTTGTGAAATATCACCGCCGAGATGTTAGGTTGGGTTAGGTTAGGTTATATTACGTTATTGATGTATATAAAGGTCCCACGGAGACGGAGAAGCCAACTCGCCAGGTATGATGTCAAACATTACCGCCGGGATGTTAGGTTGGGTTAGGTTAGGTTATATTACGTTATTGATGTATATAAAGGTCCCACGGAGACGGAGAAGCCAACTCGCCAGGTATGATGTCAAACATTACCGCCGGGATGTTAGGTTGGGTTAGGTTAGGTTATATTACGTTATTGATGTATATAAAGGTCCCACGGAGACGGAGAAGCCAACTCGCAGGGAATGTTGTCAAATATTACCGCCGAAATGTTAGGTTGGGTTAGGTTAGGTTATATTACCTTATTGATGTATATGAAGGTCCCACGGAGACGTAGAGGCCAGCAAGCCAGGAATGTGGTCAAATATTACCGCCGAGATGTTAGATTGGGTTAGGTTATGTTATATTACGTTATTGATGTATATAAAGGTCCCACGGAGACGTAGAGGCCAACTCGCCAGGTATGTTTTCAAATATTACCGCCGAGATGTTAGGTTGGTTTGGGTTAGGTTATATTACGTTATTGATGTATATGAAGGTCCCACGGAGACGTAGAGGCCAGCAAGCCAGGAATATCTTCAAATATTACCGCCGAGATGATAGGTTGGGTTAGGTTAGGTTATATTACGTTATTGATGTATATGAAGGTCAAACGGAGACCTAGAGGCCAACTCGCCAGGAATGTTGTGAAATATTACCGCCGAGACGTTAGGTTGGGTTAGGTTAGGTTATATGACGTTATTGATGTATATAAAGGTCCACGGAGATGTAGAGGCCAGCAAGCCAGGAATGTGGTCCAATATTACCGCCGAGATGTTAGATTGGGTTAGGTTAGGTTATATTACGTTATTGATGTATTTGAAGGTCCACGGAGACGTAGAGGCCAGCAAGCCAGGAATGTGGTCAAATATTACCGCCGAGATGTTAGATTGGGTTAGGTTATGTTATATTACGTTATTGATGTATATAAAGCTCCCACGGAGACGTAGAGGCCAACTCGCCAGGTATGTTTTCAAATATTACCGCCGAGATGTTAGGTTGGTTTGGGTTAGGTTATTTTACGTTTTTGATGTATATGAAGGTCCCACGGAGACGTAGAGGCCAACTCGCCAGGAATGTTGTCAAATATTACCGCCGAGATGATAGTTTGGCTTAGGTTAGGTTATATTAAGTTATTGCTGTATATGAAGGTCAAACGGAGACCTAGAGGCCAAATCGCCAGGAATGTTGTGAAATATTACCGCCGAGATGTTAGGATGGGTTAGGTTATGTTATACTACGTTATTGATGTATATAAAGGTCCCACGGAGACGGAGAAGCCAACTCGCCAGGAATGTTGTCAAATATTACCGCCGCGATGTTAGGTTGGGTTAGGTTAGGTTATATTACGTTATTGATGTATATAAAGGTCCCACGGAGACGTAGAGGCCAACACGCAAGTTATGTTGTCGAATATTACCGCCGAGATGATAGGTTGGATTAGGTTAGGTTATATTTCGTTATTGATGTATATGAAGGTCCCACGGAGACGTAGAGGCCAACAAGCCAGGAATGTGGTCAAATATTACCGCCGAGATGTTAGGATGGGTTAGGTTAGGTTATATTACGCTATAGATGTATATAAGGGTCCCACGGAGACGTAGAGGCAAGCAAGCCAGGAATGTGGTCAAATATTACCGCCGAGATGATAGGTTGGGTTAGGTTAGGTTATATTACGTTATTGCTGTATATGAAGGTCAAACGGAGACCTAGAGGCCAAATCGCCAGGAATGTTGTGAAATATTACCGCCGAGATGTTAGTTTGGGTTAGGTTAGATTAAATTTCGTTATTGATGTATATGAAGGTCAATCGGAGACGTAGAGGCCAACTCGCCAGGAATGTTGTCAAATATTACCGCCGAGATGATAGGTTGGGTTAGGTTAGGTTATATTACGTTATTGATGTATATGAAGGTCAAACGGAGACCTAGAGGCCAACTCGCCAGGAATGTTGTGAAATATTACCGCCGAGATGTTAGGTTGGGTTAGGTTGGGTTATATTACGTTATTGATGTATATAAAGGTCCCACGGAGACGGAGAAGCCAACTCGCCAGTAATGATGTCAAACATTACCGCCGAGATGTTAGGTTGGATTAGGTTAGGTTATATTACGTTATTGATGTATATAATGGTCCCACGGAGACGTAGAGGCCAACACGTCAGTTATGTTGTCGAATATTACCGCCGAGATGTTAGGTTGGGTTAGGTTAGGTTATATTACGTTATTGATGTATATAAAGGTCCCCTCGGAGACGTAGAGGCCAACACGCCAGGAATGTTGTCAAATGTTACCGCCGAGATGTTAGATTGGATTAGGTTATGTTATATTACGTTATTGATGTATATAAAGGTCCCACAGAGACGTAGAGGCCAACTCGCCAGGTATGTTGTCAAATATTACCGCCGAGATGATAGGTTGGGTTAGGTTAGGTTATATTACGTTATTGATGTATATGAAGGTCAAACGGAGACCAAGAGGCCAACTCGCCAGGAATGTTGTGAAATATTACCGCCGAGATGTTAGGTTGGGTTAGGTTAGGTTATATGACGTTATTGATGTATATAAAGGTCCACGGAGACGTAGAGGCCAGCAAGCCAGGAATGTGGTCAAATATTACCGCCGAGTTGTTAGATTGGGTTAGATTATGTTATATTACGTTATTGATGTATTTGAAGGTCCCACGGAGACGTAGAGGCCAACTCGACGGGTATGTTTTCAAATATTACCGCCGAGATGTTAGGTTGGTTTGGGTTAGGTTATATTACGTTATTGATGTATATGAAGGTCCCATGGGGACGTAGAGGCCAACTCGCCAGGAATGTTGTCAAATATTACCGCCGAGATGATAGGTTGGGTTAGGTTAGGTTAAATTTCGTTATTGATGTATATGAAGGTCAATCGGAGACGTAGAGGCCAACTCGCCAGGAATGTTGTCAAATATTACCGCCGAGATGATAGGTTGGTTTAGGTTAGGTTATAATACGTTATTCATGTATATGAAGGTCAAACGGAGACCTAGAGGCCAACTCGCCAGGAATGTTGTGAAATATCACCGCCGAGATGTTAGGTTGGGTTAGGTTAGGTTATATTACGTTATTGATGTATATAAAGGTCCCACGGAGACGGAGAAGCCAACTCGCCAGGTATGATGTCAAACATTACCGCCGGGATGTTAGGTTGGGTTAGGTTAGGTTATATTACGTTATTGATGTATATAAAGGTCCCACGGAGACGGAGAAGCCAACTCGCCAGGTATGATGTCAAACATTACCGCCGGGATGTTAGGTTGGGTTAGGTTAGGTTATATTACGTTATTGATGTATATAAAGGTCCCACGGAGACGGAGAAGCCAACTCGCAGGGAATGTTGTCAAATATTACCGCCGAAATGTTAGGTTGGGTTAGGTTAGGTTATATTACCTTATTGATGTATATGAAGGTCCCACGGAGACGTAGAGGCCAGCAAGCCAGGAATGTGGTCAAATATTACCGCCGAGATGTTAGATTGGGTTAGGTTATGTTATATTACGTTATTGATGTATATAAAGGTCCCACGGAGACGTAGAGGCCAACTCGCCAGGTATGTTTTCAAATATTACCGCCGAGATGTTAGGTTGGTTTGGGTTAGGTTATATTACGTTATTGATGTATATGAAGGTCCCACGGAGACGTAGAGGCCAGCAAGCCAGGAATATCTTCAAATATTACCGCCGAGATGATAGGTTGGGTTAGGTTAGGTTATATTACGTTATTGATGTATATGAAGGTCAAACGGAGACCTAGAGGCCAACTCGCCAGGAATGTTGTGAAATATTACCGCCGAGACGTTAGGTTGGGTTAGGTTAGGTTATATGACGTTATTGATGTATATAAAGGTCCACGGAGATGTAGAGGCCAGCAAGCCAGGAATGTGGTCCAATATTACCGCCGAGATGTTAGATTGGGTTAGGTTAGGTTATATTACGTTATTGATGTATTTGAAGGTCCACGGAGACGTAGAGGCCAGCAAGCCAGGAATGTGGTCAAATATTACCGCCGAGATGTTAGATTGGGTTAGGTTATGTTATATTACGTTATTGATGTATATAAAGCTCCCACGGAGACGTAGAGGCCAACTCGCCAGGTATGTTTTCAAATATTACCGCCGAGATGTTAGGTTGGTTTGGGTTAGGTTATTTTACGTTTTTGATGTATATGAAGGTCCCACGGAGACGTAGAGGCCAACTCGCCAGGAATGTTGTCAAATATTACCGCCGAGATGATAGTTTGGCTTAGGTTAGGTTATATTAAGTTATTGCTGTATATGAAGGTCAAACGGAGACCTAGAGGCCAAATCGCCAGGAATGTTGTGAAATATTACCGCCGAGATGTTAGGATGGGTTAGGTTATGTTATACTACGTTATTGATGTATATAAAGGTCCCACGGAGACGGAGAAGCCAACTCGCCAGGAATGTTGTCAAATATTACCGCCGCGATGTTAGGTTGGGTTAGGTTAGGTTATATTACGTTATTGATGTATATAAAGGTCCCACGGAGACGTAGAGGCCAACACGCAAGTTATGTTGTCGAATATTACCGCCGAGATGATAGGTTGGATTAGGTTAGGTTATATTTCGTTATTGATGTATATGAAGGTCCCACGGAGACGTAGAGGCCAACAAGCCAGGAATGTGGTCAAATATTACCGCCGAGATGTTAGGATGGGTTAGGTTAGGTTATATTACGCTATAGATGTATATAAGGGTCCCACGGAGACGTAGAGGCAAGCAAGCCAGGAATGTGGTCAAATATTACCGCCGAGATGATAGGTTGGGTTAGGTTAGGTTATATTACGTTATTGCTGTATATGAAGGTCAAACGGAGACCTAGAGGCCAAATCGCCAGGAATGTTGTGAAATATTACCGCCGAGATGTTAGTTTGGGTTAGGTTAGATTAAATTTCGTTATTGATGTATATGAAGGTCAATCGGAGACGTAGAGGCCAACTCGCCAGGAATGTTGTCAAATATTACCGCCGAGATGATAGGTTGGGTTAGGTTAGGTTATATTACGTTATTGATGTATATGAAGGTCAAACGGAGACCTAGAGGCCAACTCGCCAGGAATGTTGTGAAATATTACCGCCGAGATGTTAGGTTGGGTTAGGTTGGGTTATATTACGTTATTGATGTATATAAAGGTCCCACGGAGACGGAGAAGCCAACTCGCCAGTAATGATGTCAAACATTACCGCCGAGATGTTAGGTTGGATTAGGTTAGGTTATATTACGTTATTGATGTATATAATGGTCCCACGGAGACGTAGAGGCCAACACGTCAGTTATGTTGTCGAATATTACCGCCGAGATGTTAGGTTGGGTTAGGTTAGGTTATATTACGTTATTGATGTATATAAAGGTCCCCTCGGAGACGTAGAGGCCAACACGCCAGGAATGTTGTCAAATGTTACCGCCGAGATGTTAGATTGGATTAGGTTATGTTATATTACGTTATTGATGTATATAAAGGTCCCACAGAGACGTAGAGGCCAACTCGCCAGGTATGTTGTCAAATATTACCGCCGAGATGATAGGTTGGGTTAGGTTAGGTTATATTACGTTATTGATGTATATGAAGGTCAAACGGAGACCAAGAGGCCAACTCGCCAGGAATGTTGTGAAATATTACCGCCGAGATGTTAGGTTGGGTTAGGTTAGGTTATATGACGTTATTGATGTATATAAAGGTCCACGGAGACGTAGAGGCCAGCAAGCCAGGAATGTGGTCCAATATTACCGCCGAGATGTTAGATTGGGTTAGGTTAGGTTATATTACGTTATTGATGTATTTGAAGGTCCACGGAGACGTAGAGGTCAGCAAGCCAGGAATGTGGTCAAATATTACCGCCGAGATGTTAGATTGGGTTAGGTTATGTTATATTACGTTACTGATGTATATAAAGATGCCGCGGAGGCGTAGAAGCCAACTCGCCAGGAACGTTGTCAAATATTCCCGCCGAGATGATAGGTTGGGTTAGGTTAGGTTATATTACGTTATTGATGTATATGAAGGTCCCACGGAGACGTAGAGGCCAACAAGCCAGGAATATCGTCAAATATTACCGCCGAGATGATAGGTTGGGTTAGGTTAGGTTATATTACGTTATTGCTGTATATGAAGGTCAAACGGAGTCCTAGAGGCCAAATCGCCAGGAATGTTGTGAAATATTACCGCCGAGATGTTAGGTTGGGTTAGGTTAGGTTAAATTTCGTTATTGATGTATATGAAGGTCAATCGGAGACGTAGAGGCCAACTCGCCAGGAATGTTGTCAAATATTACCGCCGAGATCATAGGTTGGGTTAGGTTAGGTTATATTACGTTATTGATGTATATGAAGGTCAAACGGAGACCTAGAGGCCAACTGGCCAGGAATGTTGTGAAATATTACCGCCGAGATGTTAGGTTGGGTTAGGTTAGGTTATATGACGTTATTGATGTATATAAAGGTCCACGGAGACGTAGAGGCCAGCAAGCCAGGAATGTGGTCCAATATTACCGCCGAGATGTTAGATTGGGTTAGGTTAGGTTATATTACGTTATTGATGTATTTGAAGGTCCACGGAGACGTAGAGGCCAGCAAGCCAGGAATGTGGTCAAATATTACCGCCGAGATGTTAGATTGGGTTAGGTTATGTTATATTACGTTATTGATGTATATAAAGCTCCCACGGAGACGTAGAGGCCAACTCGCCAGGTATGTTTTCAAATATTACCGCCGAGATGTTAGGTTGGTTTAGGTTAGGTTATATTACGTTATTGATGTATATAAAGGTCCCACGGAGACGTAGAGGCCAACACGCAAGTTATGTTGTCGAATATTACCGCCGAGATGTTAGGTTGGGTTAGGTTAGGTTGTATTACGTTATTGATGTATATAAAGGTCCCACGGTGACGTAGAGGCCAACACGCAAGTTATGTTGTCGAATATTACCGCCGAGATGTTAGGTTGGGTTAGGTTAGGTTGTATTACGTTATTGATGTATATAAAGGTCCCACGGAGACGTAGAGGCCAACAAGCCAGGAATGTGGTCAAATATTACCGCCGAGATGTTAGATTGGGTTGGGTTATGTTATATTACGTTATCGATGTATATAAAGATGCCACGGAGACGTAGAGGCCAAGAAGCCAGGAATATCGTCAAATATTACCGCCGAGATGATAGGTTGGGTTAGGTTAGGTTATATTTCGTTATTGATGTATATGAAGGTCCCACGGAGACCTAGAGGCCAACTCGCCAGGAATGTTGTGAAATATTACCGCCGAGATGTTAGATTGGATTAGGTTATGTTATATTACGTTATTGATGTATATAAAGGTCCCACGGAGACGGAGAAGCCAACTCGCCAGGTATGTTTTAAAATATTACCGCCGAGATGATAGGTTGGGTTAGGTTAGGTTATATTTCGTTATTGATTTATATGAAGGTCCCACGGAGACGTAGAGGCCAACAAGCCAGGAATGTGGTCAAATATTACCGCCGAGATGTTAGGTTGGGTTAGGTTAGGTTATATTACGTTATAGATGTATATAAAGGTCCCACGGAGACGTAGAGGCCAGCAAGCCAGGAATGTGGTCAAATATTACCGCCGAGTTGTTAGATTGGGTTAGATTATGTTATATTACGTTATTGATGTATATAAAGGTCCCACGGAGACGTAGAGGCCAACTCGACGGGTATGTTTTCAAATATTACCGCCGAGATGTTAGGTTGGTTTGGGTTAGGTTATATTACGTTATTGATGTATATGAAGGTCCCATGGGGACGTAGAGGCCAACTCGCCAGGAATGTTGTCAAATATTACCGCCGAGATGATAGGTTGGGTTAGGTTAGGTTAAATTTCGTTATTGATGTATATGAAGGTCAATCGGAGACGTAGAGGCCAACTCGCCAGGAATGTTGTCAAATATTACCGCCGAGATGATAGGTTGGTTTAGGTTAGGTTATAATACGTTATTCATGTATATGAAGGTCAAACGGAGACCTAGAGGCCAACTCGCCAGGAATGTTGTGAAATATCACCGCCGAGATGTTAGGTTGGGTTAGGTTAGGTTATATTACGTTATTGATGTATATAAAGGTCCCACGGAGACGGAGAAGCCAACTCGCCAGGTATGATGTCAAACATTACCGCCGGGATGTTAGGTTGGGTTAGGTTAGGTTATATTACGTTATTGATGTATATAAAGGTCCCACGGAGACGGAGAAGCCAACTCGCAGGGAATGTTGTCAAATATTACCGCCGAAATGTTAGGTTGGGTTAGGTTAGGTTATATTACCTTATTGATGTATATGAAGGTCACACGGAGACGTAGAGGCCAGCAAGCCAGGAATGTGGTCAAATATTACCGCCGAGATGTTAGATTGGGTTAGGTTATGTTATATTACGTTATTGATGTATATAAAGGTCCCACGGAGACGTAGAGGCCAACTCGCCAGGTATGTTTTCAAATATTACCGCCGAGATGTTAGGTTGGTTTGGGTTAGGTTATATTACGTTATTGATGTATATGAAGGTCCCACGGAGACGTAGAGGCCAGCAAGCCAGGAATATCTTCAAATATTACCGCCGAGATGATAGGTTGGGTTAGGTTAGGTTATATTACGTTATTGATGTATATGAAGGTCAAACGGAGACCTAGAGGCCAACTCGCCAGGAATGTTGTGAAATATTACCGCCGAGACGTTAGGTTGGGTTAGGTTAGGTTATATGACGTTATTGATGTATATAAAGGTCCCACGGAGACGTAGAGGCCAACACGCAAGTTATGTTGTCGAATATTACCGCCGAGATGATAGGTTGGATTAGGTTAGGTTATATTTCGTTATTGATGTATATGAAGGTCCCACGGAGACGTAGAGGCCAACAAGCCAGGAATGTGGTCAAATATTACCGCCGAGTAGTTAGGATGGGTTAGGTTAGGTTATATTACGCTATAGATGTATATAAGGGTCCCACGGAGACGTAGAGGCAAGCAAGCCAGGAATGTGGTCAAATATTACCGCCGAGATGATAGGTTGGGTTAGGTTAGGTTATATTACGTTATTGCTGTATATGAAGGTCAAACGGAGACCTAGAGGCCAAATCGCCAGGAATGTTGTGAAATATTACCGCCGAGATGTTAGGTTGGGTTAGGTTAGGTTAAATTTCGTTATTGATGTATATGAAGGTCAATCGGAGACGTAGAGGCCAACTCGCCAGGAATGTTGTCAAATATTACCGCCGAGATGATAGGTTGGGTTAGGTTAGGTTATATTACGTTATTGATGTATATGAAGGTCAAACGGAGACCTAGAGGCCAACTCGCCAGGAATGTTGTGAAATATTACCGCCGAGATGTTAGGTTGGGTTAGGTTGGGTTATATTACGTTATTGATGTATATAAAGGTCCCACGGAGACGGAGAAGCCAACTCGCCAGTAATGATGTCAAACATTACCGCCGAGATGTTAGGTTGGGTTAGGTTAGGTTATATTACGTTATTGATGTATATAATGGTCCCACGGGGACGTAGAGGCCAACACGTCAGTTATGTTGTCGAATATTACCGCCGAGATGTTAGGTTGGGTTAGGTTAGGTTATATTACGTTATTGATGTATATAAAGGTCCCACGGAGACGTAGAGGCCAACACGCCAGGAATGTTGTCAAATGTTACCGCCGAGATGTTAGATTGGATTAGGTTATGTTATATTACGTTATTGATGTATATAAAGGTCCCACGGAGACGTAGAGGCCAACTCGCCAGGTATGTTGTCAAATATTACCGCCGAGATGATAGGTTGGGTTAGGTTAGGTTATATTACGTTATTGATGTATATGAAGGTCAAACGGAGACCAAGAGGCCAACTCGCCAGGAATGTTGTGAAATATTACCGCCGAGATGTTAGGTTGGGTTAGGTTAGGTTATATTACGTTATTGATGTATATAAAGGTCCCACGGAGACGGAGAAGTCAACTCGCCAGGAATGATGTCAAACATTACCGCCGGGATTTTAGGTTGGGTTAGGTTAGGTTATATTACGTTATTGATGTATATAAAGGTCCCACGGAGACGTAGAGTCCAACTCGCCAGGTATGTTTTCAAATATTACCGCCGGGATGTTAGGTTGGTTTGGGTTAGGTTATATTACGTTATTGATGTATATGAAGGTCCCACGGAGACGTAGAGGCCAGCAAGCCAGGAATGTGGTCAAATATTACCGCCGAGATGTTAGATTGGGCTAGGTTATGTTATATTACGTTACTGATGTATATAAAGATGCCGCGGAGACGTAGAAGCCAACTCGCCAGGAACGTTGTCAAATATTCCCGCCGAGATGATAGGTTGGGTTAGGTTAGGTTAAATTTCGTTATTGATGTATATAAAGGTCCCACGGAGACGGAGAAGCCAACTCGCCAGGAATGTTGTCAAATATTACCGCCGAGATGATAGGTTGGGTTAGGTTAGGTTATATTATGTTATTGATGTATATGAAGGTCAAACGGAGACCTAGAGGCCAACTCGCCAGGAATGTTGTGAAATATTACCGCCGAGATGTTAGGTTGGGTTAGGTTAGGTTATATTACGTTATTGATGTATATAAAGGTCCACGGAGACGTAGAAGCCAGCAAGCCAGGAATGTGGTCCAATATTACCGCCGAGATGTTAGATTGGGTTAGGTTAGGTTATATTACGTTATTGATGTATTTGAAGGTCCACGGAGACGTAGAGGCCAGCAAGCCAGGAATGTGGTCAAATATTACCGCCGAGATGTTAGATTGGGTTAGGTTATGTTATATTACGTTATTGATGTATATAAAGCTCCCACGGAGACGTAGAGGCCAACTCGCCAGGTATGTTTTCCAATATTACCGCCGAGATGTTAGGTTGGTTTGGGTTAGGTTATTTTACGTTTTTGATGTATATGAAGGTCCCACGGAGACGTAGAGGCCAACTCGCCAGGAATGTTGTCAAATATTACCGCCGAGATGATAGGTTGGGTTAGGTTAGGTTATATTACGTTATTGCTGTATATAAAGGTCCCACGGAGACGGAGAAGCCAACTCGCCAGGAATGTTGTCAAATATTACCGCCGAGATGATAGGTTGGGTTAGGTTAGGTTATATTACGCTATTGATGTATATAAAGGTCCCACGGAGACGTAGAGACCAACACGCAAGTTATGTTGTCGAATATTACCGCCGAGATGTTAGGTTGGGTTAGGTTAGGTTGTATTACGTTATTGATGTATATAAAGGTCCCACGGAGACGTAGAGGCCAACACGCAAGTTATGTTGTCGAATATTACCGCCGAGATGTTAGGTTGGGTTAGGTTAGGTTGTATTACGTTATTGATGTATATAAAGGTCGCACGGAGACGTAGAGGCCAACAAGCCAGGAATGTGGTCAAATATTACCGCCGAGATGTTAGATTGGGTTGGGTTATGTTATATTACGTTATCGATGTATATAAAGATGCCACGGAGACGTAGAGGCCAAGAAGCCAGGAATATCGTCAAATATTACCGCCGAGATGTTAGATTGGGTTGGGTTATGTTATATTACGTTATCGATGTATATAAAGATGCCACGGAGACGTAGAGGCCAAGAAGCCAGGAATATCGTCAAATATTACCGCCGAGATGATAGGTTGGGTTAGGTTAGGTTATATTTCGTTATAGATGTATATAAAGGTCCCACGGAGACGTAGAGGCCAGCAAGCCAGGAATGTGGTCAAATATTACCGCCGAGATGTTAGATTGGGTTAGGTTATGTTATATTACGTTACTGATGTATATAAAGACGCCGCGGAGACGTAGAGGCCAACTCGCCAGGAATGTTGTCAAATATTCCCGCCGAGATGATAGGTTGGGTTAGGTTAGGTTATATTACGTTATTGCTGTATATGAAGGTCAAACGGAGACCTAGAGGCCAAATCGCCAGGAATGTTGTGAAATATTACCGCCGAGATGTTAGGTTGGGTTAGGTTAGGTTAAATTTCGTTATTGATGTATATGAAGGTCAATCGGAGACGTAGAGGCCAACTCGCCAGGAATGTTGTCAAATATTACCGCCGAGATGATAGGTTGGGTTAGGTTAGGTTATATTACGTTATTGATGTATATGAAGGTCAAACGGAGACCTAGAGGCCAACTCGCCAGGAATGTTGTGAAATATTACCGCCGAGATGTTAGGTTGGGTTAGGTTGGGTTATATTACGTTATTGATGTATATAAAGGTCCCACGGAGACGGAGAAGCCAACTCGCCAGTAATGATGTCAAACATTACCGCCGAGATGTTAGGTTGGGTTAGGTTAGGTTATATTACGTTATTGATGTATATAATGGTCCCACGGGGACGTAGAGGCCAACTCGCCAGGAATAATGTCAAATATTCCCGCCGAGATGATAGGTTGGTTTAGGTTAGGTTAAATTTCGTTATTGATGTATATGAAGGTCAATCGGAGACGTAGAGGCCAGCAAGCCAGGAATGTGGTCAAATATTACCGCCGAGATGTTAGATTGGTTTAGGTTATGTTATATTACGTTATTGATGTATATAAAGGTCCCACGGAGACGTAGAGGCCAACTCGACAGGTATGTTTTCAAATATTACCGCCGAGATGTTAGGTTGGTTTGGGTTAGGTTATATTACGTTATTGATGTATATGAAGGTCCCACGGGGACGTAGAGGCCAACTCGCCAGGAATGTTGTCAAATATTACCGCCGAGATGATAGGTTGGGTTAGGTTAGGTTATATTACGTTATTGCTGTATATGAAGGTCAAACGGAGACCTAGAGGCCAAATCGCCAGGAATGTTGTGAAATATTACCGCCGAGATGTTAGGTTGGGTTAGGTTAGGTTAAATTTCGTTATTGATGTATATGAAGGTCAATCGGAGACGTAGAGGCCAACTCGCCAGGAATGTTGTCAAATATTACCGCCGAGATGATAGGTTGGGTTAGGTTAGGTTATATTACGTTATTGCTGCATATGAAGGTCAAACGGAGACCTAGAGGCCAAATCGCCAGGAATGTTGTGAAATATTACCGCCGAGATGTTAGGATGGGTTAGGTTATGTTATATTACGTTATTGATGTATATAAAGGTCCCACGGAGACGTAGAGGCCAACAAGCCAGGAATGTGGTCAAATATTACCGCCGAGATGTTAGATTGGGTTGGGTTATGTTATATTACGTTATCGATGTATATAAAGATGCCACGGAGACGTAGAGGCCAAGAAGCCAGGAATATCGTCAAATATTACCGCCGAGATGATAGGTTGGGTTAGGTTAGGTTATATTTCGTTATTGATGTATATGAAGGTCCCACGGAGACGTAGAGGCCAACAAGCCAGGAATGTGGTCAAATATTACCGCCGAGATGTTAGGTTGGGTTAGGTTAGGTTATATTGCGTTATAGATGTATATAAAGGTCCCACGGAGACGTAGAGGCCAGCAAGCCAGGAATGTGGTCAAATATTACCGCCGAGATGTTAGATTGGGCTAGGTTATGTTATATTACGTTACTGATGTATATAAAGATGCCGCGGAGACGTAGAAGCCAACTCGCCAGGAACGTTGTCAAATATTCCCGCCGAGATGATAGGTTGTGTTAGGTTAGGTTAAATTTCGTTATTGATGTATATAAAGGTCCCACGGAGACGGAGAAGCCAACTCGCCAGGAATGTTGTCAAATATTACCGCCGAGATGTTAGGTTGGTTTGGGTTAGGTTATATTACGTTATTGATGTATATGAAGGTCCCACGGAGACGTAGAGGCCAACAAGCCAGGAATATCGTCAAATATTACCGCCGAGATGATAGGTTGGGTTAGGTTAGGTTATATTACGTTATTGCTGTATATGAAGGTCAAACGGAGACCTAGAGGCCAAATCGCCAGGAATGTTGTGAAATATTACCGCCGAGATGTTAGGTTGGGTTAGGTTAGGTTAAATTTCGTTATTGATGTATATGAAGGTCAATCGGAGACGTTGAGGCCAACTCGCCAGGAATGTTGTCAAATATTACCGCCGAGATGATAGGTTGGGTTAGGTTAGGTTATATTACGTTATTGATGTATATGAAGGTCAAACGGAGACCTAGAGGCCAACTCGCCAGGAATGTTGTGAAATATTACCGCCGAGATGTTAGGTTGGGTTAGGTTAGGTTATATGACGTTATTGATGTATATAAAGGTCCACGGAGACGTAGAGGCCAGCAAGCCAGGAATGTGGTCAAATATTACCACCGAGATGTTAGATTGGGTTAGGTTAGGTTATATTACGTTATTGATGTATTTGAAGGTCCACGGAGACGTAGAGGCCAGCAAGCCAGGAATGTGGTCAAATATTACCGCCGAGATGTTAGATTGGGTTAGGTTATGTTATATTACGTTATTGATGTATATAAAGCTCCCACGGAGACGTAGAGCCCAACTCGCCAGGTATGTTTTCAAATATTACCGCCGAGATGTTAGGTTGGTTTGGGTTAGGTTATTTTACGTTTTTGATGTATATGAAGGTCCCACGGAGACGTAGAGGCCAACTCGCCAGGAATGTTGTCAAATATTACCGCCGAGATGATAGGTTGGGTTAGGTTAGGTTATATTACGTTATTGCTGCATATGAAGGTCAAACGGAGACCTAGAGGCCAAATCGCCAGGAATGTTGTGAAATATTACCGCCGAGATGTTAGGATGGGTTAGGTTATGTTATATTACGTTATTGATGTATATAAAGGTCCCACGGAGACGGAGAAGCCAACTCGCCAGGAATGTTGTCAAATATTACCGCCGCGATGTTAGGTTGGGTTAGGTTAGGTTATATTACGTTATTGATGTATATAAAGGTCCCACGGAGACGTAGAGGCCAGCAAGCCAGGAATGTGGTCAAATATTACCGCCGAGATGTTAGATTGGGCTAGGTTATGTTATATTACGTTACTGATGTATATAAAGATGCCGCGGAGACGTAGAAGCCAACTCGCCAGGAACGTTGTCAAATATTCCCGCCGAGATGATAGGTTGGGTTAGGTTAGGTTAAATTTCGTTATTGATGTATATAAAGGTCCCACGGAGACGGAGAAGCCAACTCGCCAGGAATGTTGTCAAATATTACCGCCGAGATGATAGGTTGGTTTAGGTTAGGTTAAATTTCGTTATTGATGTATATGAAGGTCAATCGGAGACGTAGAGGCCAACTCGACAGGTATGCTTTCAAATATTACCGCCGAGATGTTAGGTTGGTTTGGGTTAGGTTATATTACGTTATTGATGTATATGAAGGTCCCACGGGGACGTAGAGGCCAACTCGCCAGGAATGTTGTCAAATATTACCGCCGAGATGATAGGTTGGGTTAGGTTAGGTTATATTACGTTATTGCTGTATATGAAGGTCAAACGGAGACCTAGAGGCCAAATCGCCAGGAATGTTGTGAAATATTACCGCCGAGATGTTAGGTTGGGTTAGGTTAGGTTAAATTTCGTTATTGATGTATATGAAGGTCAATCGGAGACGTAGAGGCCAACTCGCCAGGAATGTTGTCAAATATTACCGCCGAGATGATAGGTTGGGTTAGGTTAGGTTATATTACGTTATTGATGTATATGAAGGTCAAACGGAGACCTAGAGGCCAACTCGCCAGGAATGTTGTGAAATATTACCGCCGAGATGTTAGGTTGGGTTAGGTTAGGTTATATTACGTTATTGATGTATATAAAGGTCCCACGGAGACGTAGAGGCCAACACGCAAGTTATGTTGTCGAATATTACCGCCGAGATGTTAGGTTGGGTTAGGTTAGGTTGTATTACGTTATTGATGTATATAAAGGTCCCACGGAGACGTAGAGGCCAACAAGCCAGGAATGTGGTCAAATATTACCGCCGAGATGTTAGATTGGGTTGGGTTATGTTATATTACGTTATCGATGTATATAAAGATGCCACGGAGACGTAGAGGCCAAGAAGCCAGGAATATCGTCAAATATTACCGCCGAGATGATAGGTTGGGTTAGGTTAGGTTATATTTCGTTATTGATGTATATGAAGGTCCCACGGAGACGTAGAGGCCAACAAGCCAGGAATGTGGTCAAATATTACCGCCGAGATGTTAGGTTGGGTTAGGTTAGGTTATATTGCGTTATAGATGTATATAAAGGTCCCACGGAGACGTAGAGGCCAGCAAGCCAGGAATGTGGTCAAATATTACCGCCGAGATGTTAGATTGGGCTAGGTTATGTTATATTACGTTACTGATGTATATAAAGATGCCGCGGAGACGTAGAAGCCAACTCGCCAGGAACGTTGTCAAATATTCCCGCCGAGATGATAGGTTGGGTTAGGTTAGGTTAAATTTCGTTATTGATGTATATAAAGGTCCCACGGAGACGGAGAAGCCAACTCGCCAGGAATGTTGTCAAATATTACCGCCGAGATGTTAGGTTGGTTTGGGTTAGGTTATATTACGTTATTGATGTATATGAAGGTCCCACGGAGACGTAGAGGCCAACAAGCCAGGAATATCGTCAAATATTACCGCCGAGATGATAGGTTGGGTTAGGTTAGGTTATATTACGTTATTGCTGCATATGAAGGTCAAACGGAGACCTAGAGGCCAAATCGCCAGGAATGTTGTGAAATATTACCGCCGAGATGTTAGGATGGGTTAGGTTATGTTATATTACGTTATTGATGTATATAAAGGTCCCACGGAGACGGAGAAGCCAACTCGCCAGGAATGTTGTCAAATATTACCGCCGCGATGTTAGGTTGGGTTAGGTTAGGTTATATTACGTTATTGATGTATATAAAGGTCCCACGGAGACGTAGAGGCCAGCAAGCCAGGAATGTGGTCAAATATTACCGCCGAGATGTTAGATTGGGCTAGGTTATGTTATATTACGTTACTGATGTATATAAAGATGCCGCGGAGACGTAGAAGCCAACTCGCCAGGAACGTTGTCAAATATTCCCGCCGAGATGATAGGTTGGGTTAGGTTAGGTTAAATTTCGTTATTGATGTATATAAAGGTCCCACGGAGACGGAGAAGCCAACTCGCCAGGAATGTTGTCAAATATTACCGCCGAGATGATAGGTTGGTTTAGGTTAGGTTAAATTTCGTTATTGATGTATATGAAGGTCAATCGGAGACGTAGAGGCCAACTCGACAGGTATGCTTTCAAATATTACCGCCGAGATGTTAGGTTGGTTTGGGTTAGGTTATATTACGTTATTGATGTATATGAAGGTCCCACGGGGACGTAGAGGCCAACTCGCCAGGAATGTTGTCAAATATTACCGCCGAGATGATAGGTTGGGTTAGGTTAGGTTATATTACGTTATTGCTGTATATGAAGGTCAAACGGAGACCTAGAGGCCAAATCGCCAGGAATGTTGTGAAATATTACCGCCGAGATGTTAGGTTGGGTTAGGTTAGGTTAAATTTCGTTATTGATGTATATGAAGGTCAATCGGAGACGTAGAGGCCAACTCGCCAGGAATGTTGTCAAATATTACCGCCGAGCTGATAGGTTGGGTTAGGTTAGGTTATATTACGTTATTGATGTATATGAAGGTCAAACGGAGACCTAGAGGCCAACTCGCCAGGAATGTTGTGAAATATTACCGCCGAGATGTTAGGTTGGGTTAGGTTAGGTTATATTACGTTATTGATGTATATAAAGGTCCCACGGAGACGTAGAGGCCAACACGCAAGTTATGTTGTCGAATATTACCGCCGAGATGTTAGGTTGGGTTAGGTTAGGTTGTATTACGTTATTGATGTATATAAAGGTCCCACGGAGACGTAGAGGCCAACAAGCCAGGAATGTGGTCAAATATTACCGCCGAGATGTTAGATTGGGTTGGGTTATGTTATATTACGTTATCGATGTATATAAAGATGCCACGGAGACGTAGAGGCCAAGAAGCCAGGAATATCGTCAAATATTACCGCCGAGATGATAGGTTGGGTTAGGTTAGGTTATATTTGGTTATTGATGTATATGAAGGTCCCACGGAGACGTAGAGGCCAACAAGCCAGGAATGTGGTCAAATATTACCGCCGAGATGTTAGGTTGGGTTAGGTTAGGTTATATTGCGTTATAGATGTATATAAAGGTCCCACGGAGACGTAGAGGCCAGCAAGCCAGGAATGTGGTCAAATATTACCGCCGAGATGTTAGATTGGGCTAGGTTATGTTATATTACGTTACTGATGTATATAAAGATGCCGCGGAGACGTAGAAGCCAACTCGCCAGGAACGTTGTCAAATATTCCCGCCGAGATGATAGGTTGGGTTAGGTTAGGTTAAATTTCGTTATTGATGTATATAAAGGTCCCACGGAGACGGAGAAGCCAACTCGCCAGGAATGTTGTCAAATATTACCGCCGAGATGTTAGGTTGGTTTGGGTTAGGTTATATTACGTTATTGATGTATATGAAGGTCCCACGGAGACGTAGAGGCCAACAAGCCAGGAATATCGTCAAATATTACCGCCGAGATGATAGGTTGGGTTAGGTTAGGTTATATTACGTTATTGCTGTATATGAAGGTCAAACGGAGACCTAGAGGCCAAATCGCCAGGAATGTTGTGAAATATTACCGCCGAGATGTTAGGTTGGGTTAGGTTAGGTTAAATTTCGTTATTGATGTATATGAAGGTCAATCGGAGACGTTGAGGCCAACTCGCCAGGAATGTTGTCAAATATTACCGCCGAGATGATAGGTTGGGTTAGGTTAGGTTATATTACGTTATTGATGTATATGAAGGTCAAACGGAGACCTAGAGGCCAACTCGCCAGGAATGTTGTGAAATATTACCGCCGAGATGTTAGGTTGGGTTAGGTTAGATTATATGACGTTATTGATGTATATAAAGGTCCACGGAGACGTAGAGGCCAGCAAGCCAGGAATGTGGTCAAATATTACCACCGAGATGTTAGATTGGGTTAGGTTAGGTTATATTACGTTATTGATGTATTTGAAGGTCCACGGAGACGTAGAGGCCAGCAAGCCAGGAATGTGGTCAAATATTACCGCCGAGATGTTAGATTGGGTTAGGTTACGTTATATTACGTTATTGATGTATATAAAGCTCCCACGGAGACGTAGAGCCCAACTCGCCAGGTATGTTTTCAAATATTACCGCCGAGATGTTAGGTTGGTTTGGGTTAGGTTATTTTACGTTTTTGATGTATATGAAGGTCCCACGGAGACGTAGAGGCCAACTCGCCAGGAATGTTGTCAAATATTACCGCCGAGATGATAGGTTGGGTTAGGTTAGGTTATATTACGTTATTGCTGCATATGAAGGTCAAACGGAGACCTAGAGGCCAAATCGCCAGGAATGTTGTGAAATATTACCGCCGAGATGTTAGGATGGGTTAGGTTATGTTATATTACGTTATTGATGTATATAAAGGTCCCACGGAGACGGAGAAGCCAACTCGCCAGGAATGTTGTCAAATATTACCGCCGCGATGTTAGGTTGGGTTAGGTTAGGTTATATTACGTTATTGATGTATATAAAGGTCCCACGGAGACGTAGAGGCCAACACGCAAGTTATGTTGTCGAATATTACCGCCGAGATGATAGGTTGGATTAGGTTAGGTTATATTTCGTTATTGATGTATATGAAGGTCCCACGGAGACGTAGAGGCCAACAAGCCAGGAATGTGGTCAAGTATTACCGCCGAGATGTTAGGATGGGTTAGGTTAGGTTATATTACGCTATAGATGTATATAAGGGTCCCACGGAGACGCTGAGGCAAGCAAGCCAGGAATGTGGTCAAATATTACCGCCGAGATGATAGGTTGGGTTAGGTTAGGTTATATTACGTTATTGCTGTATCTGAAGGTCAAACGGAGACCTATAGGCCAAATCGCCAGGAATGTTGTGAAATATTACCGCCGAGATGATAGGTTGGGTTAGGTTAGGTTAAATTTCGTTATTGATGTATATAAAGGTCCCACGGAGACGGAGAAGCCAACTCGCCAGGAATGTTGTCAAATATTACCGCCGAGATGTTAGGTTGGTTTGGGTTAGGTTATATTACGTTATTGATGTATATGAAGGTCCCACGGAGACGTAGAGGCCAACAAGCCAGGAATATCGTCAAATATTACCGCCGAGATGATAGGTTGGGTTAGGTTAGGTTATATTACGTTATTGCTGTATATGAAGGTCAAACGGAGACCTAGAGGCCAAATCGCCAGGAATGTTGTGAAATATTACCGCCGAGATGTTAGGTTGGGTTAGGTTAGGTTAAATTTCGTTATTGATGTATATGAAGGTCAATCGGAGACGTAGAGGCCAACTCGCCAGGAATGTTGTCAAATATTACCGCCGAGATGATAGGTTGGGCTAGGTTAGGTTATATTACGTTATTGATGTATATGAAGGTCAAACGGAGACCTAGAGGCCAACTCGCCAGGAATGTTGTGAAATATTACCGCCGAGATGTTAGGTTGGGTTAGGTTAGGTTATATGACGTTATTGATGTATATAAAGGTCCACGGAGACGTAGAGGCCAGCAAGCCAGGAATGTGGTCAAATATTACCACCGAGATGTTAGATTGGGTTAGGTTAGGTTATATTACGTTATTGATGTATTTGAAGGTCCACGGAGACGTAGAGGCCAGCAAGCCAGGAATGTTGTCAAATATTACCGCCGAGATGATAGGTTGGGTTAGGTTAGGTTATATTACGTTATTGATGTATATGAAGGTCAAACGGAGACCTAGAGGCCAACTCGCCAGGAATGTTGTGAAATATTACCGCCGAGATGTTAGGTTGGGTTAGGTTAGGTTATATTACGTTATTGATGTATATAAAGGTCCCACGGAGACCTAGAGGCCAACTCGCCAGGAATGTTGTGAAATATTACCGCCGAGATGTTAGGTTGGGTTAGGTTAGGTTATATGACGTTATTGATGTATATAAAGGTCCACGGAGACGTAGAAGCCAGCAAGCCAGGAATGTGGTCAAATATTACCACCGAGATGTTAGATTGGGTTAGGTTAGGTTATATTACGTTATTGATGTATTTGAAGGTCCACGGAGACGTAGAGGCCAGCAAGCCAGGAATGTGGTCAAATATTACCGCCGAGATGATAGGTTGGGTTAGGTTAGGTTATATTACGTTATTGCTGTATATGAAGGTCAAACGGAGACCTAGAGGCCAAATCGCCAGGAATGTTGTGAAATATTACCGCCGAGATGTTAGGTTGGGTTAGGTTAGGTTAAATTTCGTTATTGATGTATATGAAGGTCAATCGGAGACGTAGAGGCCAACTCGCCAGGAATGTTGTCAAATATTACCGCCGAGATGATAGGTTGGGTTAGGTTAGGTTATATTACGTTATTGCTGTATATAAAGGTCCCACGGAGACGGAGAAGCCAACTCGCCAGGAATGTTGTCAAATATTACCGCCGAGATGATAGGTTGGGTTAGGTTAGGTTATATTACGCTATTGATGTATATAAAGGTCCCACGGAGACGTAGAGACCAACACGCAAGTTATGTTGTCGAATATTACCGCCGAGATGTTAGGTTGGGTTAGGTTAGGTTGTATTACGTTATTGATGTATATAAAGGTCCCACGGAGACGTAGAGGCCAACAAGCCAGGAATGTGGTCAAATATTACCGCCGAGATGTTAGATTGGGTTGGGTTATGTTATATTACGTTATCGATGTATATAAAGATGCCACGGAGACGTAGAGGCCAAGAAGCCAGGAATATCGTCAAATATTACCGCCGAGATGATAGGTTGGGTTAGGTTAGGTTATATTACGTTATTGCTGTATATGAAGGTCAAACGGAGACCTAGAGGCCAAATCGCCAGGAATGTTGTGAAATATTACCGCCGAGATGTTAGGTTGGGTTAGGTTAGGTTAAATTTCGTTATTGATGTATATGAAGGTCAATCGGAGACGTAGAGGCCAACTCGCCAGGAATGTTGTCAAATATTACCGCCGAGATGATAGGTTGGGTTAGGTTAGGTTATATTACGTTATTGATGTATATGAAGGTCAAACGGAGACCTAGAGGCCAACTCGCCAGGAATGCTGTGAAATATTACCGCCGAGATGTTAGGTTGGGTTAGGTTAGGTTATATGACGTTATTGATGTATATAAAGGTCCACGGAGACGTAGAGGCCAGCAAGCCAGGAATGTGGTCAAATATTACCACCGAGATGTTAGATTGGGTTAGGTTAGGTTATATTACGTTATTGATGTATTTGAAGGTCCACGGAGACGTAGAGGCCAGCAAGCCAGGAATGTGGTCAAATATTACCGCCGAGATGTTAGATTGGGTTAGGTTATGTTATATTACGTTATTGATGTATATAAAGCTCCCACGGAGACGTAGAGCCCAACTCGCCAGGTATGTTTTCAAATATTACCGCCGAGATGTTAGGTTGGTTTGGGTTAGGTTATTTTACGTTTTTGATGTATATGAAGGTCCCACGGAGACGTAGAGGCCAACTCGCCAGGAATGTTGTCAAATATTACCGCCGAGATGATAGGTTGGGTTAGGTTAGGTTATATTACGTTATTGCTGCATATGAAGGTGAAACGGAGACCTAGAGGCCAAATCGCCAGGAATGTTGTGAAATATTACCACCGAGATGTTAGGATGGGTTAGGTTATGTTATATTACGTTATTGATGTATATAAAGGTCCCACGGAGACGGAGAAGCCAACTCGCCAGGAATGTTGTCAAATATTACCGCCGCGATGTTAGGTTGGGTTAGGTTAGGTTATATTACGTTATTGATGTATATAAAGGTCCCACGGAGACGTAGAGGCCAACACGCAAGTTATGTTGTCGAATATTACCGCCGAGATGATAGGTTGGATTAGGTTATGTTATATTTCGTTATTGATGTATATGAAGGTCCCACGGAGACGTAGAGGCCAACAAGCCAGGAATGTGGTCAAATATTACCGCCGAGATGTTAGGATGGGTTAGGTTAGGTTATATTACGCTATAGATGTATATAAGGGTCCCACGGAGACGTAGAGGCAAGCAAGCCAGGAATGTGGTCAAATATTACCGCCGAGATGATAGGTTGGGTTAGGTTAGGTTATATTACGTTATTGCTGTATATGAAGGTCAAACGGAGACCTAGAGGCCAAATCGCCAGGAATGTTGTGAAATATTACCGCCGAGATGTTAGGTTGGGTTAGGTTAGGTTAAATTTCGTTATTGATGTATATGAAGGTCAATCGGAGACGTAGAGGCCAACTCGCCAGGAATGTTGTCAAATATTACCGCCGCGATGTTAGGTTGGGTTAGGTTAGGTTATATTACGTTATTGATGTATATAAAGGTCCCACGGAGACGTAGAGGCCAACACGCAAGTTATGTTGTCGAATATTACCGCCGAGATGATAGGTTGGATTAGGTTATGTTATATTTCGTTATTGATGTATATGAAGGTCCCACGGAGACGTAGAGGCCAACAAGCCAGGAATGTGGTCAAATATTACCGCCGAGATGTTAGGATGGGTTAGGTTAGGTTATATTACGCTATAGATGTATATAAGGGTCCCACGGAGACGTAGAGGCAAGCAAGCCAGGAATGTGGTCAAATATTACCGCCGAGATGATAGGTTGGGTTAGGTTAGGTTATATTACGTTATTGCTGTATATGAAGGTCAAACGGAGACCTAGAGGCCAAATCGCCAGGAATGTTGTGAAATATTACCGCCGAGATGTTAGGTTGGGTTAGGTTAGGTTAAATTTCGTTATTGATGTATATGAAGGTCAATCGGAGACGTAGAGGCCAACTCGCCAGGAATGTTG
Organism: Xylocopa violacea; assembly: GCA_963969225.1. Taxonomy (NCBI): domain Eukaryota; kingdom Metazoa; phylum Arthropoda; class Insecta; order Hymenoptera; family Apidae; genus Xylocopa; species Xylocopa violacea. Next base: position 611,490 of record CAXAJV010000021.1, on the reverse strand, counting down.
TCAAATATTACCGCCGCGATGTTAGGTTGGGTTAGGTTAGGTTATATTACGTTATTGATGTATATAAAGGTCCCACGGAGACGTAGAGGCCAACACGCAAGTTATGTTGTCGAATATTACCGCCGAGATGATAGGTTGGATTAGGTTAGGTTATATTTCGTTATTGATGTATATGAAGGTCCCACGGAGACGTAGAGGCCAACAAGCCAGGAATGTGGTCAAATATTACCGCCGAGATGTTAGGATGGGTTAGGTTAGGTTATATTACGCTATAGATGTATATAAGGGTCCCACGGAGACGTAGAGGCAAGCAAGCCAGGAATGTGGTCAAATATTACCGCCGAGATGATAGGTTGGGTTAGGTTAGGTTATATTACGTTATTGCTGTATATGAAGGTCAAACGGAGACCTAGAGGCCAAATCGCCAGGAATGTTGTGAAATATTACCGCCGAGATGTTAGGTTGGGTTAGGTTAGGTTAAATTTCGTTATTGATGTATATGAAGGACAATCGGAGACGTAGAGGCCAACTCGCCAGGAATGTTGTCAAATATTACCGCCGAGATGATAGGTTGGGTTAGGTTAGGTTATATTACGTTATTGCTGTATATAAAGGTCCCACGGAGACGGAGAAGCCAACTCGCCAGGAATGTTGTCAAATATTACCGCCGAGATGATAGGTTGGGTTAGGTTAGGTTATATTACGCTATTGATGTATATAAAGGTCTCACGGAGACGTAGAGACCAACACGCAAGTTATGTTGTCGAATATTACCGCCGAGATGTTAGGTTGGGTTAGGTTAGGTTGTATTACGTTATTGATGTATATAAAGGTCCCACGGAGACGTAGAGGCCAACAAGCCAGGAATGTGGTCAAATATTACCGCCGAGATGTTAGATTGGGTTGGGTTATGTTATATTACGTTATCGATGTATATAAAGATGCCACGGAGACGTAGAGGCCAAGAAGCCAGGAATATCGTCAAATATTACCGCCGAGATGATAGGTTGGATTAGGTTAGGTTATATTTCGTTCTTGATGTATATGAAGGTCCCACGGAGACGTAGAGGCCAACAAGCCAGGAATGTGGTCAAATATTACCGCCGAGATGTTAGGATGGGTTAGGTTAGGTTATATTACGCTATAGATGTATATAAGGGTCCCACGGAGACGTAGAGGCCAACTCGCCAGGAATGTTGTCAAATATTACCGCCGAGATGTTAGGTTGGGTTAGGTTAGGTTGTATTACGTTATTGATGTATATAAAGGTCCCACGGTGACGTAGAGGCCAACAAGCCAGGAATGTGGTCAAATTTTACCGCCGAGATGTTAGATTGGGTTGGGTTATGTTATATTACGTTATCGATGTATATAAAGATGCCACGGAGACGTAGAGGCCAAGAAGCCAGGAATATCGTCAAATATTACCGCCGAGATGATAGGTTGGGTTAGGTTAGGTTATATTACGTTATTGCTGTATATGAAGGTCAAACGGAGACCTAGAGGCCAAATCGCCAGGAATGTTGTGAAATATTACCGCCGAGATGTTAGGTTGGGTTAGGTTAGGTTAAATTTCGTTATTGATGTATATGAAGGTCAATCGGAGACGTAGAGGCCAACTCGCCAGGAATGTTGTCAAATATTACCGCCGAGATGATAGGTTGGGTTAGGTTAGGTTATATTACGTTATTGATGTATATGAAGGTCAAACGGAGACCTAGAGGCCAACTCGCCAGGAATGTTGTGAAATATTACCGCCGAGATGTTAGGTTGGGTTAGGTTAGGTTATATTACGTTATTGATGTATATAAAGGTCCCACGGAGACGTAGAGGCCAACACGCAAGTTATGTTGTCGAATATTACCGCCGAGATGTTAGGTTGGGTTAGGTTAGGTTGTATTACGTTATTGATGTATATAAAGGTCCCACGGAGACGTAGAGGCCAACAAGCCAGGAATGTGGTCAAATATTACCGCCGAGATGTTAGATTGGGTTGGGTTATGTTATATTACGTTATCGATGTATATAAAGATGCCACGGAGACGTAGAGGCCAAGAAGCCAGGAATATCGTCAAATATTACCGCCGAGATGATAGGTTGGGTTAGGTTAGGTTATATTTCGTTATTGATGTATATGAAGGTCCCACGGAGACGTAGAGGCCAACAAGCCAGGAATGTGGTCAAATATTACCGCCGAGATGTTAGGTTGGGTTAGGTTAGGTTATATTGCGTTATAGATGTATATAAAGGTCCCACGGAGACTTAGAGGCCAGCAAGCCAGGAATGTGGTCAAATATTACCGCCGAGATGTTAGATTGGGCTAGGTTATGTTATATTACGTTACTGATGTATATAAAGATGCCGCGGAGACGTAGAAGCCAACTCGCCAGGAACGTTGTCAAATATTCCCGCCGAGATGATAGGTTGGGTTAGGTTAGGTTAAATTTCGTTATTGATGTATATAAAGGTCCCACGGAGACGGAGAAGCCAACTCGCCAGGAATGTTGTCAAATATTACCGCCGAGATGTTAGGTTGGTTTGGGTTAGGTTATATTACGTTATTGATGTATATGAAGGTCCCACGGAGACGTAGAGGCCAACAAGCCAGGAATATCGTCAAATATTACCGCCGAGATGATAGGTTGGGTTAGGTTAGGTTATATTACGTTATTGCTGTATATGAAGGTCAAACGGAGACCTAGAGGCCAAATCGCCAGGAATGTTGTGAAATATTACCGCCGAGATGTTAGGTTGGGTTAGGTTAGGTTAAATTTCGTTATTGATGTATATGAAGGTCAATCGGAGACGTAGAGGCCAACTCGCCAGCAATGTTGTCAAATATTACCGCCGAGATGATAGGTTGGGTTAGGTTAGGTTATATTACGTTATTGATGTATATGAAGGTCAAACGGAGACCTAGAGGCCAACTCGCCAGGAATGTTGTGAAATATTACCGCCGAGATGTTAGGTTGGGTTAGGTTAGGTTATATTACGTTATTGCTGTATATGAAGGTCAAACGGAGACCTAGAGGCCAACTCGCCAGGAATGGTGTGAAATATTACCGCCGAGATGTTATGTTGGGTTAGGTTAGGTTATATTACGTTATTGATGTATATGAAGGTCAATCGGAGACGTAGAGGCCAACTCGCCAGCAATGTTGTCAAATATTACCGCCGAGATGATAGGTTGGGTTAGGTTAGGTTATATTACGTTATTGATGTATATGAAGGTCAAACGGAGACGTAGAGGCCAACACGCCAGTTATGTTGACGAATATTACCGCCGAGATGTTAGGTTGGGTTAGGTTAGGTTATATTACGTTATTGCTGTATATGAAGGTCAAACGGAGACCTAGAGGCCAAATCGCCAGGAATGTTGTGAAATATTACCGCCGAGATGTTAGGTTGGGTTAGGTTAGGTTAAATTTCGTTATTGATGTATATGAAGGTCAATCGGAGACGTAGAGGCCAACTCGCCAGGAATGTTGTCAAATATTACCGCCGAGATGATAGGTTGGGTTAGGTTAGGTTATATTACGTTATTGATGTATATGAAGGTCAAACGGAGACCTAGAGGCCAACTCGCCAGGAATGTTGTGAAATATTACCGCCGAGATGTTAGGTTGGGTTAGGTTAGGTTATATTACGTTATTGATGTATATAAAGGTCCCACGGAGACGTAGAGGCCAACACGCAAGTTATGTTGTCGAATATTACCGCCGAGATGTTAGGTTGGGTTAGGTTAGGTTGTATTACGTTATTGATGTATATAAAGGTCCCACGGAGACGTAGAGGCCAACAAGCCAGGAATGTGGTCAAATATTACCGCCGAGATGTTAGATTGGGTTGGGTTATGTTATATTACGTTATCGATGTATATAAAGATGCCACGGAGACGTAGAGGCCAAGAAGCCAGGAATATCGTCAAATATTACCGCCGAGATGATAGGTTGGGTTAGGTTAGGTTATATTTCGTTATTGATGTATATGAAGGTCCCACGGAGACGTAGAGGCCAACAAGCCAGGAATGTGGTCAAATATTACCGCCGAGATGTTAGGTTGGGTTAGGTTAGGTTATATTGCGTTATAGATGTATATAAAGGTCCCACGGAGACTTAGAGGCCAGCAAGCCAGGAATGTGGTCAAATATTACCGCCGAGATGTTAGATTGGGCTAGGTTATGTTATATTACGTTACTGATGTATATAAAGATGCCGCGGAGACGTAGAAGCCAACTCGCCAGGAACGTTGTCAAATATTCCCGCCGAGATGATAGGTTGGGTTAGGTTAGGTTAAATTTCGTTATTGATGTATATAAAGGTCCCACGGAGACGGAGAAGCCAACTCGCCAGGAATGTTGTCAAATATTACCGCCGAGATGTTAGGTTGGTTTGGGTTAGGTTATATTACGTTATTGATGTATATGAAGGTCCCACGGAGACGTAGAGGCCAACAAGCCAGGAATATCGTCAAATATTACCGCCGAGATGATAGGTTGGGTTAGGTTAGGTTATATTACGTTATTGCTGTATATGAAGGTCAAACGGAGACCTAGAGGCCAAATCGCCAGGAATGTTGTGAAATATTACCGCCGAGATGTTAGGTTGGGTTAGGTTAGGTTAAATTTCGTTATTGATGTATATGAAGGTCAATCGGAGACGTAGAGGCCAACTCGCCAGCAATGTTGTCAAATATTACCGCCGAGATGATAGGTTGGGTTAGGTTAGGTTATATTACGTTATTGATGTATATGAAGGTCAAACGGAGACCTAGAGGCCAACTCGCCAGGAATGTTGTGAAATATTACCGCCGAGATGTTAGGTTGGGTTAGGTTAGGTTATATTACGTTATTGATGTATATAAAGTTCCCACGGAGACGGAGAAGCCAACTCGCCAGGAATGTTGTCAAATATTACCGCCGAGATGATAGGTTGGGTTAGGTTAGGTTATATTACGTTATTGATGTATGTAAAGGTCCCACGGAGACGTAGAGGCCAACACGCCAGGAATGTTGTCAAATATTACCGCCGAGATGTTAGATTGGATTAGGTTAGGTTGTATTACGTTATTGATGTATATAAAGGTCCCACGGAGACGTAGAGGCCAACAAGCCAGGAATGTGGTCAAATATTACCGCCGAGATGTTAGATTGGGTTGGGTTATGTTATATTACGTTATCGATGTATATAAAGATGCCACGGAGACGGAGAAGCCAACTCGCCAGGAATGTTGTCAAATATTACCGCCGAGATGATAGGTTGGGTTAGGTTAGGTTATATTTCGTTATTGATGTATATGAAGGTCCCACGGAGACGTAGAGGCCAACAAGCCAGGAATGTGGTCAAATATTACCGCCGAGATGTTAGGTTGGGTTAGGTTAGGTTATATTACGTTATTGATGTATATAAAGGTCCCACGGAGACGTAGAGGCCAACAAGCCAGGAATGTGGTCAAATATTACCGCCGAGATGTTAGATTGGGTTGGGTTATGTTATATTACGTTATCGATGTATATAAAGATGCCACGGAGACGTAGAGGCCAAGAAGCCAGGAATATCGTCAAATATTACCGCCGAGATGATAGGTTGGGTTAGGTTAGGTTATATTTCGTTATTGATGTATATAAAGGTCCCACGGAGACGGAGAAGCCAACTCGCCAGGAATGTTGTCAAATATTACCGCCGAGATGATAGGTTGGGTTAGGTTAGGTTACATTATGTTATTGATGTATAAGAAGGTCAAACGGAGACCTAGAGGCCAACTCGCCAGGAATGGTGTGAAATATTACCGCCGAGATGTTATGTTGGGTTAGGTTAGGTTATATTACGTTATTGATGTATATAAAGGTCCCACGGAGACGGAGAAGCCAACTCGCCAGTAATGATGTCAAACATTACCGCCGAGATGTTAGGTTGGGTTAGGTTATGTTATATTACGTTATTGATGTATATAAAGGTCCCACGGAGACGTAGAGGCCAACACGCCAGTTATGTTGACGAATATTACCGCCGAGATGTTAGGTTGGGTTAGGTTAGGTTATCTTACGTTATAGATGTATATAAAGTTCCCACGGAGACGTAGAGGCCAGCAAGCCAGGAATGTGGTCAAATATTACCGCCGAGATGTTAGATTGGGTTAGGTTATGTTATATTACGTTATTGATGTATATAAAGGTCCCACGCAGACGTAGAGGCCAACTCGCCAGGTATGTTTTCAAATATTACCGCCGGGATGTTAGGTTGGTTTGGGTTAGGTTATATTACGGTATTGATGTATATGAAGGTCCCACGGAGACGTAGAGGCCAAGTCGCCAGGAATGTTGTCAAATATTACCGCCGAGATGATAGGTTGGGTTAGGTTAGGTTATATTACGTTATTGCTGTATATGAAGGTCAAACGGAGACCTATAGGCCAAATCGCCAGGAATGTTGTGAAATATTACCGCCGAGATGTTAGGTTGGGTTAGGTTAGGTTATATTACGTTATTGATGTATATAAAGTTCCCACGGAGACGGAGAAGCCAACTCGCCAGGAATGTTCTCAAATATTACCGCCGAGATGTTAGGTTGGGTTAGGTTAGGTTATATCACGTTATAGATGTATATAAAGGTCCCACGGAGACGTAGAGGCCAGCAAGCCAGGAATGTGGTCAAATATTACCGCCGACATGTTAGATTGGGTTAGGTTATGTTATATTACGTTACTGATGTATATAAAGATGCCGCGGAGACGTAGAGGCCAACTCGCCAGGAACGTTGTCAAATATTCCCGCCGAGATGATAGGTTGGGTTAGGTTAGGTTAAATTTCGTTATTGATGTATATAAAGGTCCCACGGAGACGTAGAGGCCAACAAGCCAGGAATGTGGTCAAATATTACCGCCGAGATGTTAGGTTGGGTTAGGTTAGGTTGTATTACGTTATTGATGTATATAAAGGTCCCACGGAGACGTAGAGGCCAACACGCAAGTTATGTTGTCGAATATTACCGCCGAGATGTAAGGTTGGGTTAGGTTAGGTTGTATTACGTTATTGATGTATATATAGGTCCCACGGAGACGTAGAGGCCAACAAGCCAGGAATATCGTCAAATATTACCTCCGAGATGATAGGTTGGGTTAGGTTAGGTTATATTACGTTATTGCTGTATATGAAGGTCAAACGGAGACCTATAGGCCAAACCGCCAGGAATGTTGTGAAATATTACCGCCGAGATGTTAGGTTGGGTTAGGTTAGGTTATATTACGTTATTGATGTATATAAAGTTCCCACGGAGACGGAGAAGCCAACTCGCCAGGAATGTTGTCAAATATTACCGCCGAGATGTTAGGTTGGGTTAGGTTAGGTTATATTACGTTATTGATGTATATAAAGGTCCCACGGAGACGTAGAGGCCAACACGCAAGTTATGTTGTCGAATATTACCGCCGAGATGTTAGGTTGGGTTAGGTTAGGTTGTATTACGTTATTGATGTATATAAAGGTCCCACGGAGACGTAGAGGCCAACACGCAAGTTATGTTGTCGAATATTACCGCCGAGATGTTAGGTTGGGTTAGGTTAGGTTATATTACGTTATAGATGTATATAAAGTTCCCACGGAGACGTAGAGGCCAGCAAGCCAGGAATGTGGTCAAATATTACCGCCGAGATGTTAGATTGGGTTAGGTTATCTTATATTACGTTATTGATGTATATAAAGGTCCCACGGAGACGTAGAGGCCAACACGCCAGGAATGTTGTCAAATATTACCGCCGAGATGTTAGATTGGATTAGGTTATGTTATATTACGTTATTGATGTATATGAAGGTCAATCGGAGACGTAGAGGCCAACTCGCCAGGTATGTTTTCAAATATTACCGCCGAGATGTTAGGTTGGTTTGGGTTAGGTTATATTACGTTATTGATGTATATGAAGGTCCCACGGAGACGTAGAGGCCAACTCGCCAGGAATGTTGTCAAATATTACCGCCGAGATGATAGGTTGGGTTAGGTTAGGTTATATTACGTTATTGCTGTATATGAAGGTCAAACGGAGACCTATAGGCCAAATCGCCAGGAATGTTGTGAAATATTACCGCCGAGATGTTAGGTTGGGTTAGGTTAGGTTATATTACGTTATTGCTGTATATGAAGGTCAAACGGAGACCTATAGGCCAAATCGCCAGGAATGTTGTGAAATATTACCGCCGAGATGTTAGGTAGGGTTAGGTTCGGTTATATTACGTTATTGATGTATATAAAGTCCCCACGGAGACGGAGAAGCCAACTCGCCAGGAATGTTGTCAAATATTACCGCCGAGATGTTAGGTTGGGTTAGGTTACGTTATATTACGTTATTGATGTATATAAAGGTCCCACGGAGACGGAGAAGCCAACTCGCCAGTAATGATGTCAAACATTACCGCCGAGATGTTAGGTTGGGTTAGGTTAGGTTATATTACGTTATTGACGTATATAAAGGTCCCACGGAGACGTAGAGGCCAACACGCCAGTTATGTTGTCGAATATTACCGCCGAGATGTTAGGTTGGGTTAGGTTAGGTTATATTACGTTATAGATGTATATAAAGTTCCCACGGAGACGTAGAGGCCAGCAAGCCAGGAATGTGGTCAAATATTACCGCCGAGATGTTAGATTGGGTTAGGTTATCTTATATTACGTTATTGACGTATATAAAGGTCCCACGGAGACGTAGAGGCCAACACGCCAGTTATGTTGTCGAATATTACCGCCGAGTTGTTAGATTGGGTTAGGTTATGTTATATTACGTTATTGATGTATATAAAGGTCCCACGGAGACGTAGAGGCCAACTCGACGGGTATGTTTTCAAATATTACCGCCGAGATGTTAGGTTGGTTTGGGATAGGTTATATTACGTTATTGATGTATATGAAGGTCCCATGGGGACGTAGAGGCCAACTCGCCAGGAATGTTGTCACATATTACCGCCGAGATGATAGGTTGGGTTAGGTTAGGTTAAATTTCGTTATTGATGTATATGAAGGTCAATCGGAGACGTAGAGGCCAACTCGCCAGGAATGTTGTCAAATATTACCGCCGAGATGTTAGGTCGGGTTAGGTTAGGTTATATTACGTTATAGATGTATATAAAGTTCCCACGGAGACGTAGAGGCCAGCAAGCCAGGAATGTGGTCAAATATTACCGCCGAGATGTTAGATTGGGTTAGGTTATCTTATATTACGTTATTGATGTATATAAAGGTCCCACGGAGACGTAGAGGCCAACACGCCAGGAATGTTGTCAAATATTACCGCCGAGATGTTAGATTGGATTAGGTTATGTTATATTACGTTATTGATGTATATAAAGGTCCCACGCAGACGTAGAGGCCAACTCGCCAGGTATGTTTTCAAATATTACCGCCGGGATCTTAGGTTGGGTTAGGTTAGGTTATATTACGTTATTGATGTATATAAAGGTCCCACGGAGACGGAGAAGCCAACTCGCCAGTAATGATGTCAAACATTACCGCCGAGATGTTAGGTTGGGTTAGGTTAGGTTATATTACGTTATTGATGTATATAAAGTTCCCACGGAGACGGAGAAGCCAACTCGCCAGGAATGTTCTCAAATATTACCGCCGAGATGTTAGGTTGGGTTAGGTTAGGTTATATCACGTTATAGATGTATATAAAGGTCCCACGGAGACGTAGAGGCCAGCAAGCCAGGAATGTGGTCAAATATTACCGCCGACATGTTAGATTGGGTTAGGTTATGTTATATTACGTTACTGATGTATATAAAGATGCCGCGGAGACGTAGAGGCCAACTCGCCAGGAACGTTGTCAAATATTCCCGCCGAGATGATAGGTTGGGTTAGGTTAGGTTAAATTTCGTTATTGATGTATATAAAGGTCCCACGGAGACGTAGAGGCCAACAAGCCAGGAATGTGGTCAAATATTACCGCCGAGATGTTAGGTTGGGTTAGGTTAGGTTGTATTACGTTATTGATGTATATAAAGGTCCCACGGAGACGTAGAGGCCAACACGCAAGTTATGTTGTCGAATATTACCGCCGAGATGTAAGGTTGGGTTAGGTTAGGTTGTATTACGTTATTGATGTATATATAGGTCCCACGGAGACGTAGAGGCCAACAAGCCAGGAATATCGTCAAATATTACCTCCGAGATGATAGGTTGGGTTAGGTTAGGTTATATTACGTTATTGCTGTATATGAAGGTCAAACGGAGACCTATAGGCCAAACCGCCAGGAATGTTGTGAAATATTACCGCCGAGATGTTAGGTTGGGTTAGGTTAGGTTATATTACGTTATTGATGTATATAAAGTTCCCACGGAGACGGAGAAGCCAACTCGCCAGGAATGTTGTCAAATATTACCGCCGAGATGTTAGGTTGGGTTAGGTTAGGTTATATTACGTTATTGATGTATATAAAGGTCCCACGGAGACGTAGAGGCCAACACGCAAGTTATGTTGTCGAATATTACCGCCGAGATGTTAGGTTGGGTTAGGTTAGGTTGTATTACATTATTGATGTATATAAAGGTCCCACGGAGACGTAGAGGCCAACACGCAAGTTATGTTGTCGAATATTACCGCCGAGATGTTAGGTTGGGTTAGGTTAGGTTATATTACGTTATAGATGTATATAAAGTTCCCACGGAGACGTAGAGGCCAGCAAGCCAGGAATGTGGTCAAATATTACCGCCGAGATGTTAGATTGGGTTAGGTTATCTTATATTACGTTATTGATGTATATAAAGGTCCCACGGAGACGTAGAGGCCAACACGCCAGGAATGTTGTCAAATATTACCGCCGAGATGTTAGATTGGATTAGGTTATGTATATATTACGTTATTGATGTATATGAAGGTCAATCGGAGACGTAGAGGCCAACTCGCCAGGAATGTTGTCAAATATTACCGCCGAGATGTTAGGTCGGGTTAGGTTAGGTTATATTACGTTATAGATGTATATAAAGTTCCCACGGAGACGTAGAGGCCAGCAAGCCAGGAATGTGGTCAAATATTACCGCCGAGATGTTAGATTGGGTTAGGTTATCTTATATTACGTTATTGATGTATATAAAGGTCCCACGGAGACGTAGAGGCCAACACGCCAGGAATGTTGTCAAATATTACCGCCGAGATGTTAGATTGGATTAGGTTATGTTATATTACGTTATTGATGTATATAAAGGTCAAACGGAGACCTATAGGCCAAACCGCCAGGAATGTTGTGAAATATTACCGCCGAGATGTTAGGTTGGGTTAGGTTAGGTTATATTACGTTATTGATGTATATAAAGTTCCCACGGAGACGGAGAAGCCAACTCGCCAGGAATGTTGTCAAATATTACCGCCGAGATGTTAGGTTGGGTTAGGTTAGGTTATATTACGTTATTGATGTATATAAAGGTCCCACGGAGACGTAGAGGCCAACACGCAAGTTATGTTGTCGAATATTACCGCCGAGATGTTAGGTTGGGTTAGGTTAGGTTGTATTACGTTATTGATGTATATAAAGGTCCCACGGAGACGTAGAGGCCAACACGCAAGTTATGTTGTCGAATATTACCGCCGAGATGTTAGGTTGGGTTAGGTTAGGTTATATTACGTTATAGATGTATATAAAGTTCCCACGGAGACGTAGAGGCCAGCAAGCCAGGAATGTGGTCAAATATTACCGCCGAGATGTTAGATTGGGTTAGGTTATCTTATATTACGTTATTGATGTATATAAAGGTCCCACGGAGACGTAGAGGCCAACACGCCAGGAATGTTGTCAAATATTACCGCCGAGATGTTAGATTGGATTAGGTTATGTTATATTACGTTATTGATGTATATGAAGGTCAATCGGAGACGTAGAGGCCAACTCGCCAGGTATGTTTTCAAATATTACCGCCGAGATGTTAGGTTGGTTTGGGTTAGGTTATATTACGTTATTGATGTATATGAAGGTCCCACGGAGACGTAGAGGCCAACTCGCCAGGAATGTTGTCAAATATTACCGCCGAGATGATAGGTTGGGTTAGGTTAGGTTATATTACGTTATTGCTGTATATGAAGGTCAAACGGAGACCTATAGGCCAAATCGCCAGGAATGTTGTGAAATATTACCGCCGAGATGTTAGGTTGGGTTAGGTTAGGTTATATTACGTTATTGCTGTATATGAAGGTCAAACGGAGACCTATAGGCCAAATCGCCAGGAATGTTGTGAAATATTACCGCCGAGATGTTAGGTAGGGTTAGGTTCGGTTATATTACGTTATTGATGTATATAAAGTCCCCACGGAGACGGAGAAGCCAACTCGCCAGGAATGTTGTCAAATATTACCGCCGAGATGTTAGGTTGGGTTAGGTTACGTTATATTACGTTATTGATGTATATAAAGGTCCCACGGAGACGGAGAAGCCAACTCGCCAGTAATGATGTCAAACATTACCGCCGAGATGTTAGGTTGGGTTAGGTTAGGTTATATTACGTTATTGACGTATATAAAGGTCCCACGGAGACGTAGAGGCCAACACGCCAGTTATGTTGTCGAATATTACCGCCGAGATGTTAGGTTGGGTTAGGTTAGGTTATATTACGTTATAGATGTATATAAAGTTCCCACGGAGACGTAGAGGCCAGCAAGCCAGGAATGTGGTCAAATATTACCACCGAGATGTTAGATTGGGTTAGGTTATCTTATATTACGTTATTGACGTATATAAAGGTCCCACGGAGACGTAGAGGCCAACACGCCAGTTATGTTGTCGAATATTACCGCCGAGTTGTTAGATTGGGTTAGGTTATGTTATATTACGTTATTGATGTATATAAAGGTCCCACGGAGACGTAGAGGCCAACTCGACGGGTATGTTTTCAAATATTACCGCCGAGATGTTAGGTTGGTTTGGGTTAGGTTATATTACGTTATTGATGTATATGAAGGTCCCATGGGGACGTAGAGGCCAACTCGCCAGGAATGTTGTCAAATATTACCGCCGAGATGATAGGTTGGGTTAGGTTAGGTTAACTTTCGTTATTGATGTATATGAAGGTCAATCGGAGACGTAGAGGCCAACTCGCCAGGAATGTTGTCAAATATTACCGCCGAGATGTTAGGTCGGGTTAGGTTAGGTTATATTACGTTATAGATGTATATAAAGTTCCCACGGAGACGTAGAGGCCAGCAAGCCAGGAATGTGGTCAAATATTACCGCCGAGATGTTAGATTGGGTTAGGTTATCTTATATTACGTTATTGATGTATATAAAGGTCCCACGGAGACGTAGAGGCCAACACGCCAGGAATGTTGTCAAATATTACCGCCGAGATGTTAGATTGGATTAGGACATGTTATATTACGTTATTGATGTATATAAAGGTCCCACGCAGACGTAGAGGCCAACTCGCCAGGTATGTTTTCAAATATTACCGCCGGGATCTTAGGTTGGGTTAGGTTAGGTTATATTACGTTATTGATGTATATAAAGGTCCCACGGAGACGGAGAAGCCAACTCGCCAGTAATGATGTCAAACATTACCGCCGAGATGTTAGGTTGGGTTAGGTTAGGTTATATTACGTTATTGACGTATATAAAGGTCCCACGGAGACGTAGAGGCCAACACGCCAGTTATGTTGTCGAATATTACCGCCGAGATGTTAGGTTGGGTTAGGTTAGGTTATATTACGTTATAGATGTATATAAAGTTCCCACGGAGACGTAGAGGCCAGCAAGCCAGGAATGTGGTCAAATATTACCGCCGAGATGTTAGATTGGGTTAGGTTATCTTATATTACGTTATTGATGTATATAAAGGTCCCACGGAGACGTAGAGGCCAACACGCCAGGAATGTTGTCAAATATTACCGCCGAGATGTTAGATTGGATTAGGTTATGTTATATTACGTTATTGATGTATATAAAGGTCCCACGCAGACGTAGAGGCCAACTCGCCAGGTATGTTTTCAAATATTACCGCCGGGATGTTAGGTTGGTTTGGGTTAGGTTATATTACGTTATTGATGTATATGAAGGTCCCACGGAGACGTAGAGGCCAACTCGCCAGGAATGTTGTCAAATATTACCGCCGAGATGTTAGATTGGGTTAGGTTATGTTATATTACGTTATCGATGTATATAAAGATGCCACGGAGACGTAGAGGCCAACAAGCCAGGAATATCGTCAAATATTACCGCCGAGATGATAGGTTGGGTTAGGTTAGGTTATATTTCGTTATTGATGTATATGAAGGTCCCACGGAGACGTAGAGGCCAACAAGCCAGGAATGTGATCAAATATTACCGCCGAGATGTTAGGTTGGGTTAGGTTAGGTTATATTACGTTATTGATGTATATAAAGGTCCCACGGAGACGGAGAAGCCAACTCGCCAGTAATGATGTCAAACATTACCGCCGGGATGTTAGGTTGGGTTAGGTTAGGTTATATTACGTTATTGATGTATATAAAGGTCCCACGCAGACGTAGAGGCCAACTCGCCAGGTATGTTTTCAAATATTACCGCCGAGATGTTAGGTTGGGTTAGGTTAGGTCATATTACGTTATTGCTGTATATGAAGGTCAAACGGAGACCTATAGGCCAAATCGCCAGGAATGTTGTGAAATATTACCGCCGAGATGTTAGGTTGGGTTAGGTTAGGTTATATTACGTTATTGCTGTATATGAAGGTCAAACGGAGACCTATAGGCCGAATCGCCAGGAATGTTGTGAAATATTACCGCCGAGATGTTAGGTAGGGTTAGGTTCGGTTATATTACGTTATTGATGTATATAAAGTCCCCACGGAGACGGAGAAGCCAACTCGCCAGGAATGTTGTCAAATATTACCGCCGAGATGTTAGGTTGGGTTAGGTTAGGTTATATTACGTTATTGATGTATATAAAGGTCCCACGGAGACGGAGAAGCCAACTCGCCAGTAATGATGTCAAACATTACCGCCGAGATGTTAGGTTGGGTTAGGTTAGGTTATATTACGTTATTGATGTATATAAAGGTCCCACGGAGAAGTAGAGGCCAACACACCAGTTATGTTGTCGAATATTACCGCCGAGATGTTAGGTTGGGTTAGGTTAGGTTATATTACGTTATAGATGTATATAAAGTTCCCACGGAGACGTAGAGGCCAGCAAGCCAGGAATGTTGTCAAATATTACCGCCGAGATGTTAGGTTGGTTTAGGTTAGGTTATATTACGTTATTGACGTATATAAAGGTCCCACGGAGACGTAGAGGCCAACACGCCAGTTATGTTGTCGAATATTACCGCCGAGATGTTAGGTTGGGTTAGGTTAGGTTATATTACGTTATAGATGTATATAAAGTTCCCACGGAGACGTAGAGGCCAGCAAGCCAGGAATGTGGTCAAATATTACCACCGAGATGTTAGATTGGGTTAGGTTATCTTATATTACGTTATTGACGTATATAAAGGTCCCACGGAGACGTAGAGGCCAACACGCCAGTTATGTTGTCGAATATTACCGCCGAGTTGTTAGATTGGGTTAGGTTATGTTATATTACGTTATTGATGTATATAAAGGTCCCACGGAGACGTAGAGGCCAACTCGACGGGTATGTTTTCAAATATTACCGCCGAGATGTTAGGTTGGTTAGGGTTAGGTTATATTACGTTATTGATGTATATGAAGGTCCCATGGGGACGTAGAGGCCAACTCGCCAGGAATGTTGTCAAATATTACCGCCGAGATGATAGGTTGGGTTAGGTTAGGTTAACTTTCGTTATTGATGTATATGAAGGTCAATCGGAGACGTAGAGGCCAACTCGCCAGGAATGTTGTCAAATATTACCGCCGAGATGTTAGGTCGGGTTAGGTTAGGTTATATTACGTTATAGATGTATATAAAGTTCCCACGGAGACGTAGAGGCCAGCAAGCCAGGAATGTGGTCAAATATTACCGCCGAGATGTTAGATTGGGTTAGGTTATCTTATATTACGTTATTGATGTATATAAAGGTCCCACGGAGACGTAGAGGCCAACACGCCAGGAATGTTGTCAAATATTACCGCCGAGATGTTAGATTGGATTAGGACATGTTATATTACGTTATTGATGTATATAAAGGTCCCACGCAGACGTAGAGGCCAACTCGCCAGGTATGTTTTCAAATATTACCGCCGGGATCTTAGGTTGGGTTAGGTTAGGTTATATTACGTTATTGATGTATATAAAGGTCCCACGGAGACGGAGAAGCCAACTCGCCAGTAATGATGTCAAACATTACCGCCGAGATGTTAGGTTGGGTTAGGTTAGGTTATATTACGTTATTGACGTATATAAAGGTCCCACGGAGACGTAGAGGCCAACACGCCAGTTATGTTGTCGAATATTACCGCCGAGATGTTAGGTTGGGTTAGGTTAGGTTATATTACGTTATAGATGTATATAAAGTTCCCACGGAGACGTAGAGGCCAGCAAGCCAGGAATGTGGTCAAATATTACCGCCGAGATGTTAGATTGGGTTAGGTTATCTTATATTACGTTATTGATGTATATAAAGGTCCCACGGAGACGTAGAGGCCAACACGCCAGGAATGTTGTCAAATATTACCGCCGAGATGTTAGATTGGATTAGGTTATGTTATATTACGTTATTGATGTATATAAAGGTCCCACGCAGACGTAGAGGCCAACTCGCCAGGTATGTTTTCAAATATTACCGCCGGGATGTTAGGTTGGTTTGGGTTAGGTTATATTACGTTATTGATGTATATGAAGGTCCCACGGAGACGTAGAGGCCAACTCGCCAGGAATGTTGTCAAATATTACCGCCGAGATGTTAGATTGGGTTAGGTTATGTTATATTACGTTATCGATGTATATAAAGATGCCACGGAGACGTAGAGGCCAACAAGCCAGGAATATCGTCAAATATTACCGCCGAGATGATAGGTTGGGTTAGGTTAGGTTATATTTCGTTATTGATGTATATGAAGGTCCCACGGAGACGTAGAGGCCAACAAGCCAGGAATGTGATCAAATATTACCGCCGAGATGTTAGGTTGGGTTAGGTTAGGTTATATTACGTTATTGATGTATATAAAGGTCCCACGGAGACGGAGAAGCCAACTCGCCAGTAATGATGTCAAACATTACCGCCGGGATGTTAGGTTGGGTTAGGTTAGGTTATATTACGTTATTGATGTATATAAAGGTCCCACGCAGACGTAGAGGCCAACTCGCCAGGTATGTTTTCAAATATTACCGCCGAGATGTTAGGTTGGTTTGGGTTAGGTTATATTACGTTATTGATGTATATGAAG
Organism: Xylocopa violacea; assembly: GCA_963969225.1. NCBI lineage: Eukaryota > Metazoa > Arthropoda > Insecta > Hymenoptera > Apidae > Xylocopa > Xylocopa violacea. Next base: position 594,198 of record CAXAJV010000021.1, on the reverse strand, counting down.
GTCCCACGGAGACGTAGAGGCCAACTCGCCAGGAATGTTGTCAAATATTACCGCCGAGATGATAGGTTGGGTTAGGTTAGGTCATATTACGTTATTGCTGTATATGAAGGTCAAACGGAGACCTATAGGCCAAATCGCCAGGAATGTTGTGAAATATTACCGCCGAGATGTTAGGTTGGGTTAGGTTCGGTTATATTACGTTATTGATGTATATAAAGTCCCCACGGAGACGGAGAAGCCAACTCGCCAGGAATGTTGTCAAATATTACCGCCGAGATGTTAGGTTGGGTTAGGTTAGGTTATATTACGTTATTGATGTATATAAAGGTCCCACGGAGACGGAGAAGCCAACTCGCCAGTAATGATGTCAAACATTACCGCCGAGATGTTAGGTTGGGTTAGGTTAGGTTATATTACGTTATTGATGTATATAAAGTTCCCACGGAGACGGAGAAGCCAACTCGCCAGGAATGTTCTCAAATATTACCGCCGAGATGTTAGGTTGGGTTAGGTTAGGTTATATCACGTTATAGATGTATATAAAGGTCCCACGGAGACGTAGAGGCCAGCAAGCCAGGAATGTGGTCAAATATTACCGCCGACATGTTAGATTGGGTTAGGTTATGTTATATTACGTTACTGATGTATATAAAGATGCCGCGGAGACGTAGAGGCCAACTCGCCAGGAACGTTGTCAAATATTCCCGCCGAGATGATAGGTTGGGTTAGGTTAGGTTAAATTTCGTTATTGATGTATATAAAGGTCCCACGGAGACGTAGAGGCCAACAAGCCAGGAATGTGGTCAAATATTACCGCCGAGATGTTAGGTTGGGTTAGGTTAGGTTGTATTACGTTATTGATGTATATAAAGGTCCCACGGAGACGTAGAGGCCAACACGCAAGTTATGTTGTCGAATATTACCGCCGAGATGTAAGGTTGGGTTAGGTTAGGTTGTATTACGTTATTGATGTATATATAGGTCCCACGGAGACGTAGAGGCCAACAAGCCAGGAATATCGTCAAATATTACCTCCGAGATGATAGGTTGGGTTAGGTTAGGTTATATTACGTTATTGCTGTATATGAAGGTCAAACGGAGACCTATAGGCCAAACCGCCAGGAATGTTGTGAAATATTACCGCCGAGATGTTAGGTTGGGTTAGGTTAGGTTATATTACGTTATTGATGTATATAAAGTTCCCACGGAGACGGAGAAGCCAACTCGCCAGGAATGTTGTCAAATATTACCGCCGAGATGTTAGGTTGGGTTAGGTTAGGTTATATTACGTTATTGATGTATATAAAGGTCCCACGGAGACGTAGAGGCCAACACGCAAGTTATGTTGTCGAATATTACCGCCGAGATGTTAGGTTGGGTTAGGTTAGGTTGTATTACATTATTGATGTATATAAAGGTCCCACGGAGACGTAGAGGCCAACACGCAAGTTATGTTGTCGAATATTACCGCCGAGATGTTAGGTTGGGTTAGGTTAGGTTATATTACGTTATAGATGTATATAAAGTTCCCACGGAGACGTAGAGGCCAGCAAGCCAGGAATGTGGTCAAATATTACCGCCGAGATGTTAGATTGGGTTAGGTTATCTTATATTACGTTATTGATGTATATAAAGGTCCCACGGAGACGTAGAGGCCAACACGCCAGGAATGTTGTCAAATATTACCGCCGAGATGTTAGATTGGATTAGGTTATGTATATATTACGTTATTGATGTATATGAAGGTCAATCGGAGACGTAGAGGCCAACTCGCCAGGAATGTTGTCAAATATTACCGCCGAGATGTTAGGTCGGGTTAGGTTAGGTTATATTACGTTATAGATGTATATAAAGTTCCCACGGAGACGTAGAGGCCAGCAAGCCAGGAATGTGGTCAAATATTACCGCCGAGATGTTAGATTGGGTTAGGTTATCTTATATTACGTTATTGATGTATATAAAGGTCCCACGGAGACGTAGAGGCCAACACGCCAGGAATGTTGTCAAATATTACCGCCGAGATGTTAGATTGGATTAGGTTATGTTATATTACGTTATTGATGTATATAAAGGTCAAACGGAGACCTATAGGCCAAACCGCCAGGAATGTTGTGAAATATTACCGCCGAGATGTTAGGTTGGGTTAGGTTAGGTTATATTACGTTATTGATGTATATAAAGTTCCCACGGAGACGGAGAAGCCAACTCGCCAGGAATGTTGTCAAATATTACCGCCGAGATGTTAGGTTGGGTTAGGTTAGGTTATATTACGTTATTGATGTATATAAAGGTCCCACGGAGACGTAGAGGCCAACACGCAAGTTATGTTGTCGAATATTACCGCCGAGATGTTAGGTTGGGTTAGGTTAGGTTGTATTACGTTATTGATGTATATAAAGGTCCCACGGAGACGTAGAGGCCAACACGCAAGTTATGTTGTCGAATATTACCGCCGAGATGTTAGGTTGGGTTAGGTTAGGTTATATTACGTTATAGATGTATATAAAGTTCCCACGGAGACGTAGAGGCCAGCAAGCCAGGAATGTGGTCAAATATTACCGCCGAGATGTTAGATTGGGTTAGGTTATCTTATATTACGTTATTGATGTATATAAAGGTCCCACGGAGACGTAGAGGCCAACACGCCAGGAATGTTGTCAAATATTACCGCCGAGATGTTAGATTGGATTAGGTTATGTTATATTACGTTATTGATGTATATGAAGGTCAATCGGAGACGTAGAGGCCAACTCGCCAGGTATGTTTTCAAATATTACCGCCGAGATGTTAGGTTGGTTTGGGTTAGGTTATATTACGTTATTGATGTATATGAAGGTCCCACGGAGACGTAGAGGCCAACTCGCCAGGAATGTTGTCAAATATTACCGCCGAGATGATAGGTTGGGTTAGGTTAGGTTATATTACGTTATTGCTGTATATGAAGGTCAAACGGAGACCTATAGGCCAAATCGCCAGGAATGTTGTGAAATATTACCGCCGAGATGTTAGGTTGGGTTAGGTTAGGTTATATTACGTTATTGCTGTATATGAAGGTCAAACGGAGACCTATAGGCCAAATCGCCAGGAATGTTGTGAAATATTACCGCCGAGATGTTAGGTAGGGTTAGGTTCGGTTATATTACGTTATTGATGTATATAAAGTCCCCACGGAGACGGAGAAGCCAACTCGCCAGGAATGTTGTCAAATATTACCGCCGAGATGTTAGGTTGGGTTAGGTTACGTTATATTACGTTATTGATGTATATAAAGGTCCCACGGAGACGGAGAAGCCAACTCGCCAGTAATGATGTCAAACATTACCGCCGAGATGTTAGGTTGGGTTAGGTTAGGTTATATTACGTTATTGACGTATATAAAGGTCCCACGGAGACGTAGAGGCCAACACGCCAGTTATGTTGTCGAATATTACCGCCGAGATGTTAGGTTGGGTTAGGTTAGGTTATATTACGTTATAGATGTATATAAAGTTCCCACGGAGACGTAGAGGCCAGCAAGCCAGGAATGTGGTCAAATATTACCACCGAGATGTTAGATTGGGTTAGGTTATCTTATATTACGTTATTGACGTATATAAAGGTCCCACGGAGACGTAGAGGCCAACACGCCAGTTATGTTGTCGAATATTACCGCCGAGTTGTTAGATTGGGTTAGGTTATGTTATATTACGTTATTGATGTATATAAAGGTCCCACGGAGACGTAGAGGCCAACTCGACGGGTATGTTTTCAAATATTACCGCCGAGATGTTAGGTTGGTTTGGGTTAGGTTATATTACGTTATTGATGTATATGAAGGTCCCATGGGGACGTAGAGGCCAACTCGCCAGGAATGTTGTCAAATATTACCGCCGAGATGATAGGTTGGGTTAGGTTAGGTTAACTTTCGTTATTGATGTATATGAAGGTCAATCGGAGACGTAGAGGCCAACTCGCCAGGAATGTTGTCAAATATTACCGCCGAGATGTTAGGTCGGGTTAGGTTAGGTTATATTACGTTATAGATGTATATAAAGTTCCCACGGAGACGTAGAGGCCAGCAAGCCAGGAATGTGGTCAAATATTACCGCCGAGATGTTAGATTGGGTTAGGTTATCTTATATTACGTTATTGATGTATATAAAGGTCCCACGGAGACGTAGAGGCCAACACGCCAGGAATGTTGTCAAATATTACCGCCGAGATGTTAGATTGGATTAGGACATGTTATATTACGTTATTGATGTATATAAAGGTCCCACGCAGACGTAGAGGCCAACTCGCCAGGTATGTTTTCAAATATTACCGCCGGGATCTTAGGTTGGGTTAGGTTAGGTTATATTACGTTATTGATGTATATAAAGGTCCCACGGAGACGGAGAAGCCAACTCGCCAGTAATGATGTCAAACATTACCGCCGAGATGTTAGGTTGGGTTAGGTTAGGTTATATTACGTTATTGACGTATATAAAGGTCCCACGGAGACGTAGAGGCCAACACGCCAGTTATGTTGTCGAATATTACCGCCGAGATGTTAGGTTGGGTTAGGTTAGGTTATATTACGTTATAGATGTATATAAAGTTCCCACGGAGACGTAGAGGCCAGCAAGCCAGGAATGTGGTCAAATATTACCGCCGAGATGTTAGATTGGGTTAGGTTATCTTATATTACGTTATTGATGTATATAAAGGTCCCACGGAGACGTAGAGGCCAACACGCCAGGAATGTTGTCAAATATTACCGCCGAGATGTTAGATTGGATTAGGTTATGTTATATTACGTTATTGATGTATATAAAGGTCCCACGCAGACGTAGAGGCCAACTCGCCAGGTATGTTTTCAAATATTACCGCCGGGATGTTAGGTTGGTTTGGGTTAGGTTATATTACGTTATTGATGTATATGAAGGTCCCACGGAGACGTAGAGGCCAACTCGCCAGGAATGTTGTCAAATATTACCGCCGAGATGTTAGATTGGGTTAGGTTATGTTATATTACGTTATCGATGTATATAAAGATGCCACGGAGACGTAGAGGCCAACAAGCCAGGAATATCGTCAAATATTACCGCCGAGATGATAGGTTGGGTTAGGTTAGGTTATATTTCGTTATTGATGTATATGAAGGTCCCACGGAGACGTAGAGGCCAACAAGCCAGGAATGTGATCAAATATTACCGCCGAGATGTTAGGTTGGGTTAGGTTAGGTTATATTACGTTATTGATGTATATAAAGGTCCCACGGAGACGGAGAAGCCAACTCGCCAGTAATGATGTCAAACATTACCGCCGGGATGTTAGGTTGGGTTAGGTTAGGTTATATTACGTTATTGATGTATATAAAGGTCCCACGCAGACGTAGAGGCCAACTCGCCAGGTATGTTTTCAAATATTACCGCCGAGATGTTAGGTTGGGTTAGGTTAGGTCATATTACGTTATTGCTGTATATGAAGGTCAAACGGAGACCTATAGGCCAAATCGCCAGGAATGTTGTGAAATATTACCGCCGAGATGTTAGGTTGGGTTAGGTTAGGTTATATTACGTTATTGCTGTATATGAAGGTCAAACGGAGACCTATAGGCCGAATCGCCAGGAATGTTGTGAAATATTACCGCCGAGATGTTAGGTAGGGTTAGGTTCGGTTATATTACGTTATTGATGTATATAAAGTCCCCACGGAGACGGAGAAGCCAACTCGCCAGGAATGTTGTCAAATATTACCGCCGAGATGTTAGGTTGGGTTAGGTTAGGTTATATTACGTTATTGATGTATATAAAGGTCCCACGGAGACGGAGAAGCCAACTCGCCAGTAATGATGTCAAACATTACCGCCGAGATGTTAGGTTGGGTTAGGTTAGGTTATATTACGTTATTGATGTATATAAAGGTCCCACGGAGAAGTAGAGGCCAACACACCAGTTATGTTGTCGAATATTACCGCCGAGATGTTAGGTTGGGTTAGGTTAGGTTATATTACGTTATAGATGTATATAAAGTTCCCACGGAGACGTAGAGGCCAGCAAGCCAGGAATGTTGTCAAATATTACCGCCGAGATGTTAGGTTGGTTTAGGTTAGGTTATATTACGTTATTGACGTATATAAAGGTCCCACGGAGACGTAGAGGCCAACACGCCAGTTATGTTGTCGAATATTACCGCCGAGATGTTAGGTTGGGTTAGGTTAGGTTATATTACGTTATAGATGTATATAAAGTTCCCACGGAGACGTAGAGGCCAGCAAGCCAGGAATGTGGTCAAATATTACCACCGAGATGTTAGATTGGGTTAGGTTATCTTATATTACGTTATTGACGTATATAAAGGTCCCACGGAGACGTAGAGGCCAACACGCCAGTTATGTTGTCGAATATTACCGCCGAGTTGTTAGATTGGGTTAGGTTATGTTATATTACGTTATTGATGTATATAAAGGTCCCACGGAGACGTAGAGGCCAACTCGACGGGTATGTTTTCAAATATTACCGCCGAGATGTTAGGTTGGTTAGGGTTAGGTTATATTACGTTATTGATGTATATGAAGGTCCCATGGGGACGTAGAGGCCAACTCGCCAGGAATGTTGTCAAATATTACCGCCGAGATGATAGGTTGGGTTAGGTTAGGTTAACTTTCGTTATTGATGTATATGAAGGTCAATCGGAGACGTAGAGGCCAACTCGCCAGGAATGTTGTCAAATATTACCGCCGAGATGTTAGGTCGGGTTAGGTTAGGTTATATTACGTTATAGATGTATATAAAGTTCCCACGGAGACGTAGAGGCCAGCAAGCCAGGAATGTGGTCAAATATTACCGCCGAGATGTTAGATTGGGTTAGGTTATCTTATATTACGTTATTGATGTATATAAAGGTCCCACGGAGACGTAGAGGCCAACACGCCAGGAATGTTGTCAAATATTACCGCCGAGATGTTAGATTGGATTAGGACATGTTATATTACGTTATTGATGTATATAAAGGTCCCACGCAGACGTAGAGGCCAACTCGCCAGGTATGTTTTCAAATATTACCGCCGGGATCTTAGGTTGGGTTAGGTTAGGTTATATTACGTTATTGATGTATATAAAGGTCCCACGGAGACGGAGAAGCCAACTCGCCAGTAATGATGTCAAACATTACCGCCGAGATGTTAGGTTGGGTTAGGTTAGGTTATATTACGTTATTGACGTATATAAAGGTCCCACGGAGACGTAGAGGCCAACACGCCAGTTATGTTGTCGAATATTACCGCCGAGATGTTAGGTTGGGTTAGGTTAGGTTATATTACGTTATAGATGTATATAAAGTTCCCACGGAGACGTAGAGGCCAGCAAGCCAGGAATGTGGTCAAATATTACCGCCGAGATGTTAGATTGGGTTAGGTTATCTTATATTACGTTATTGATGTATATAAAGGTCCCACGGAGACGTAGAGGCCAACACGCCAGGAATGTTGTCAAATATTACCGCCGAGATGTTAGATTGGATTAGGTTATGTTATATTACGTTATTGATGTATATAAAGGTCCCACGCAGACGTAGAGGCCAACTCGCCAGGTATGTTTTCAAATATTACCGCCGGGATGTTAGGTTGGTTTGGGTTAGGTTATATTACGTTATTGATGTATATGAAGGTCCCACGGAGACGTAGAGGCCAACTCGCCAGGAATGTTGTCAAATATTACCGCCGAGATGTTAGATTGGGTTAGGTTATGTTATATTACGTTATCGATGTATATAAAGATGCCACGGAGACGTAGAGGCCAACAAGCCAGGAATATCGTCAAATATTACCGCCGAGATGATAGGTTGGGTTAGGTTAGGTTATATTTCGTTATTGATGTATATGAAGGTCCCACGGAGACGTAGAGGCCAACAAGCCAGGAATGTGATCAAATATTACCGCCGAGATGTTAGGTTGGGTTAGGTTAGGTTATATTACGTTATTGATGTATATAAAGGTCCCACGGAGACGGAGAAGCCAACTCGCCAGTAATGATGTCAAACATTACCGCCGGGATGTTAGGTTGGGTTAGGTTAGGTTATATTACGTTATTGATGTATATAAAGGTCCCACGCAGACGTAGAGGCCAACTCGCCAGGTATGTTTTCAAATATTACCGCCGAGATGTTAGGTTGGTTTGGGTTAGGTTATATTACGTTATTGATGTATATGAAGGTCCCACGGAGACGTAGAGGCCAACTCGCCAGGAATGTTGTCAAATATTACCGCCGAGATGATAGGTTGGGTTAGGTTAGGTCATATTACGTTATTGCTGTATATGAAGGTCAAACGGAGACCTATAGGCCAAATCGCCAGGAATGTTGTGAAATATTACCGCCGAGATGTTAGGTTGGGTTAGGTTCGGTTATATTACGTTATTGATGTATATAAAGTCCCCACGGAGACGGAGAAGCCAACTCGCCAGGAATGTTGTCAAATATTACCGCCGAGATGTTAGGTTGGGTTAGGTTAGGTTATATTACGTTATTGATGTATATAAAGGTCCCACGGAGACGGAGAAGCCAACTCGCCAGTAATGATGTCAAACATTACCGCCGAGATGTTAGGTTGGGTTAGGTTAGGTTATATTACGTTATTGATGTATATAAAGGTCCCACGGAGAAGTAGAGGCCAACACACCAGTTATGTTGTCGAATATTACCGCCGAGATGGTAGGTTGGGTTAGGTTAGGTTATATTACGTTATAGATGTATATAAAGTTCCCACGGAGACGTAGAGGCCAGCAAGCCAGGAATGTGGTCAAATATTACCGCCGAGATGTTAGATTGGGTTAGGTTATCTTATATTACGTTATTGATGTATATAAAGTTCCCACGGAGACGTAGAGGCCAGCAAGCCAGGAATGTGGTCAAATATTACCGCCGAGATGTTAGATTGGGTTAGGTTATCTTATATTACGTTATTGATGTATATAAAGGTCCCACGGAGACGTAGAGGCCAACACGCCAGTTATGTTGTCGAATATTACCGCCGAGATGTTAGGTTGGGTTAGGTTAGGTTATATTACGTTATAGATGTATATAAAGTTCCCACGGAGACGTAGAGGCCAGCAAGCCAGGAATGTGGTCAAATATTACCGCCGAGATGTTAGATTGGGTTAGGTTATCTTATATTACGTTATTGATGTATATAAAGGTCCCACGGAGACGTAGAGGCAAACACGCCAGGAATGTTGTCAAATATTACCGCCGAGATGTTAGATTGGATTAGGTTATGTTATATTACGTTATTGATGTATATAAAGGTCCCACGCAGACGTAGAGGCCAACTCGCCAGGTATGTTTTCAAATATTACCGCCGGGATGTTAGGTTGGGTTAGGTTAGGTTATATTACGTTATTGATGTATATAAAGGTCCCACGGAGACGGAGAAGCCAACTCGCCAGTAATGATGTCAAACATTACCGCCGAGATGTTAGGTTGGGTTAGGTTAGGTTATATTACGTTATTGATGTATATAAAGGTCCCACGGAGACGTAGAGGCCAACACGCCAGTTATGTTGTCGAATATTACCGCCGAGATGTTAGGTTGGGTTAGGTTAGGTTATATTACGTTATTGCTGTATATGAAGGTCAAACGGAGACCTATAGGCCGAATCGCCAGGAATGTTGTGAAATATTACCGCCGAGATGTTAGGTAGGGTTAGGTTCGGTTATATTACGTTATTGATGTATATAAAGTCCCCACGGAGACGGAGAAGCCAACTCGCCAGGAATGTTGTCAAATATTACCGCCGAGATGTTAGGTTGGGTTAGGTTAGGTTATATTACGTTATTGATGTATATAAAGGTCCCACGGAGACGGAGAAGCCAACTCGCCAGTAATGATGTCAAACATTACCGCCGAGATGTTAGGTTGGGTTAGGTTAGGTTATATTACGTTATTGATGTATATAAAGGTCCCACGGAGAAGTAGAGGCCAACACACCAGTTATGTTGTCGAATATTACCGCCGAGATGGTAGGTTGGGTTAGGTTAGGTTATATTACGTTATAGATGTATATAAAGTTCCCACGGAGACGTAGAGGCCAGCAAGCCAGGAATGTGGTCAAATATTACCGCCGAGATGTTAGATTGGGTTAGGTTATCTTATATTACGTTATTGATGTATATAAAGTTCCCACGGAGACGTAGAGGCCAGCAAGCCAGGAATGTGGTCAAATATTACCGCCGAGATGTTAGATTGGGTTAGGTTATCTTATATTACGTTATTGATGTATATAAAGGTCCCACGGAGACGTAGAGGCCAACACGCCAGTTATGTTGTCGAATATTACCGCCGAGATGTTAGGTTGGGTTAGGTTAGGTTATATTACGTTATAGATGTATATAAAGTTCCCACGGAGACGTAGAGGCCAGCAAGCCAGGAATGTGGTCAAATATTACCGCCGAGATGTTAGATTGGGTTAGGTTATCTTATATTACGTTATTGATGTATATAAAGGTCCCACGGAGACGTAGAGGCAAACACGCCAGGAATGTTGTCAAATATTACCGCCGAGATGTTAGATTGGATTAGGTTATGTTATATTACGTTATTGATGTATATAAAGGTCCCACGCAGACGTAGAGGCCAACTCGCCAGGTATGTTTTCAAATATTACCGCCGGGATGTTAGGTTGGGTTAGGTTAGGTTATATTACGTTATTGATGTATATAAAGGTCCCACGGAGACGGAGAAGCCAACTCGCCAGTAATGATGTCAAACATTACCGCCGAGATGTTAGGTTGGGTTAGGTTAGGTTATATTACGTTATTGACGTATATAAAGGTCCCACGGAGACGTAGAGGCCAACACGCCAGTTATGTTGTCGAATATTACCGCCGAGATGTTAGGTTGGGTTAGGTTAGGTTATATTACGTTATTGCTGTATATCAAGGTCAAACGGAGACCTATAGGCCAAATCGCCAGGAATGTTGTGAAATATTACCGCCGAGATGTTAGGTAGGGTTAGGTTCGGTTATATTACGTTATTCATGTATATAAAGTCCCCACGGAGACGGAGAAGCCAACTCGCCAGGAATGTTGTCAAATATTACCGCCGAGATGTTAGGTTGGGTTAGGTTAGGTTATATTACGTTATAGATGTATATAAAGTTCCCACGGAGACGTAGAGGCCAGCAAGCCAGGAATGTGGTCAAATATTACCGCCGAGATGTTAGATTGGGTTAGGTTATCTTATATTACGTTATTGATGTATATAAAGGTCCCACGGAGACGTAGAGGCCAACACGCCAGGAATGTTGTCAAATATTACCGCCGAGATGTTAGATTGGATTAGGTTATGTTATATTACGTTATTGATGTATATAAAGGTCCCTCGCAGACGTAGAGGCCAACTCGCCAGGTATGTTTTCAAATATTACCGCCGAGATGTTAGGTTGGTTTGGGTTAGGTTATATTACGTTATTGATGTATATGAAGGTCCCACGGAGACGTAGAGGCCAACTCGCCAGGAATGTTGTCAAATATTACCGCCGAGATGATAGGTTGGGTTAGGTTAGGTCATATTACGTTATTGCTGTATATGAAGGTCAAACGGAGACCTATAGGCCAAATCGCCAGGAATGTTGTGAAATATTACCGCCGAGATGTTAGGTTGGGTTAGGTTAGGTTATATTACGTTATTGCTGTATATGAAGGTCAAACGGAGACCTATAGGCCGAATCGCCAGGAATGTTGTGAAATATTACCGCCGAGATGTTAGGTAGGGTTAGGTTCGGTTATATTACGTTATTGATGTATATAAAGTCCCCACGGAGACGGAGAAGCCAACTCGCCAGGAATGTTGTCAAATATTACCGCCGAGATGTTAGATTGGATTAGGTTATGTTATATTACGTTATTGATGTATATAAAGGTCCCACGCAGACGTAGAGGCCAACTCGCCAGGTATGTTTTCAAATATTACCGCCGGGATGTTAGGTTGGTTTGGGTTAGGTTATATTACGTTATTGATGTATATGAAGGTCCCACGGAGACGTAGAGGCCAACTCGCCAGGAATGTTGTCAAATATTACCGCCGAGATGTTAGATTGGGTTAGGTTATGTTATATTACGTTATCGATGTATATAAAGATGCCACGGAGACGTAGAGGCCAACAAGCCAGGAATATCGTCAAATATTACCGCCGAGATGATAGGTTGGGTTAGGTTAGGTTATATTTCGTTATTGATGTATATGAAGGTCCCACGGAGACGTAGAGGCCAACAAGCCAGGAATGTGATCAAATATTACCGCCGAGATGTTAGGTTGGGTTAGGTTAGGTTATATTACGTTATTGATGTATATAAAGGTCCCACGGAGACGGAGAAGCCAACTCGCCAGTAATGATGTCAAACATTACCGCCGGGATGTTAGGTTGGGTTAGGTTAGGTTATATTACGTTATTGATGTATATAAAGGTCCCACGCAGACGTAGAGGCCAACTCGCCAGGTATGTTTTCAAATATTACCGCCGAGATGTTAGGTTGGTTTGGGTTAGGTTATATTACGTTATTGATGTATATGAAGGTCCCACGGAGACGTAGAGGCCAACTCGCCAGGAATGTTGTCAAATATTACCGCCGAGATGATAGGTTGGGTTAGGTTAGGTCATATTACGTTATTGCTGTATATGAAGGTCAAACGGAGACCTATAGGCCAAATCGCCAGGAATGTTGTGAAATATTACCGCCGAGATGTTAGGTTAGGTTAGGTTAGGTTATATTACGTTATTGCTGTATATGAAGGTCAAACGGAGACCTATAGGCCGAATCGCCAGGAATGTTGTGAAATATTACCGCCGAGATGTTAGGTAGGGTTAGGTTCGGTTATATTACGTTATTGATGTATATAAAGTCCCCACGGAGACGGAGAAGCCAACTCGCCAGGAATGTTGTCAAATATTACCGCCGAGATGTTAGGTTGGGTTAGGTTAGGTTATATTACGTTATTGATGTATATAAAGGTCCCACGGAGACGGAGAAGCCAACTCGCCAGTAATGATGTCAAACATTACCGCCGAGATGTTAGGTTGGGTTAGGTTAGGTTATATTACGTTATTGATGTATATAAAGGTCCCACGGAGAAGTAGAGGCCAACACACCAGTTATGTTGTCGAATATTACCGCCGAGATGTTAGGTTGGGTTAGGTTAGGTTATATTACGTTATAGATGTATATAAAGTTCCCACGGAGACGTAGAGGCCAGCAAGCCAGGAATGTTGTCAAATATTACCGCCGAGATGTTAGATTGGATTAGGTTATGTTATATTACGTTATTGATGTATATATAGGTCCCACGCAGACGTAGAGGCCAACTCGCCAGGTATGTTTTCAAATATTACCGCCGGGATGTTAGGTTGGTTTGGGTTAGGTTATATTACGTTATTGATGTATATGAAGGTCCCACGGAGACGTAGAGGCCAACACGCCAGTTATGTTGTCGAATATTACCGCCGAGATGTTAGGTTGGGTTAGGTTAGGTTATATTACGTTATAGATGTATATAAAGTTCCCACGGAGACGTAGAGGCCAGCAAGCCAGGAATGTGGTCAAATATTACCGCCGAGATGTTAGATTGGGTTAGGTTATCTTATATTACGTTATTGATGTATATAAAGGTCCCACGGAGACGTAGAGGCCAACACGCCAGGAATGTTGTCAAATATTACCGCCGAGATGTTAGATTGGATTAGGTTATGTTATATTACGTTATTGATGTATATAAAGGTCCCACGCAGACGTAGAGGCCAACTCGCCAGGTATGTTTTCAAATATTACCGCCGAGATGTTAGGTTGGTTTGGGTTAGGTTATATTACGTTATTGATGTATATGAAGGTCCCACGGAGACGTAGAGGCCAACTCGCCAGGAATGTTGTCAAATATTACCGCCGAGATGATAGGTTGGGTTAGGTTAGGTTATATTACGTTATTGCTGTATATGAAGGTCAAACGGAGACCTATAGGCCAAATCGCCAGGAATGTTGTGAAATATTACCGCCGAGATGTTAGGTTGGGTTAGGTTAGGTTATATTACGTTATTGCTGTATATGAAGGTCAAACGGAGACCTATAGGCCAAATCGCCAGGAATGTTGTGAAATATTACCGCCGAGATGTTAGGTAGGGTTAGGTTCGGTTATATTACGTTATTGATGTATATAAAGTCCCCACGGAGACGGAGAAGCCAACTCGCCAGGAATGTTGTCAAATATTACCGCCGAGATGTTAGGTTGGGTTAGGTTAGGTTATATTACGTTATTGACGTATATAAAGGTCCCACGGAGACGTAGAGGCCAACACGCCAGTTATGTTGTCGAATATTACCGCCGAGATGTTAGGTTGGGTTAGGTTAGGTTATATTACGTTATAGATGTATATAAAGTTCCCACGGAGACGTAGAGGCCAGCAAGCCAGGAATGTGGTCAAATATTACCGCCGAGATGTTAGATTGGGTTAGGTTATCTTATATTACGTTATTGATGTATATAAAGGTCCCACGGAGACGTAGAGGCCAACACGCCAGTTATGTTGTCGAATATTACCGCCGAGATGTTAGGTTGGGTTAGGTTAGGTTATATTACGTTATAGATGTATATAAAGTTCCCACGGAGACGTAGAGGCCAGCAAGCCAGGAATGTGGTCAAATATTACCGCCGAGATGTTAGATTGGGTTAGGTTATCTTATATTACGTTATTGATGTATATAAAGGTCCCACGGAGACGTAGAGGCAAACACGCCAGGAATGTTGTCAAATATTACCGCCGAGATGTTAGATTGGATTAGGTTATGTTATATTACGTTATTGATGTATATAAAGGTCCCACGCAGACATAGAGGCCAACTCGCCAGGTATGTTTTCAAATATTACCGCCGGGATGTTAGGTTGGGTTAGGTTAGGTTATATTACGTTATTGATGTATATAAAGGTCCCACGGAGACGGAGAAGCCAACTCGCCAGTAATGATGTCAAACATTACCGCCGAGATGTTAGGTTGGGTTAGGTTAGGTTATATTACGTTATTGACGTATATAAAGGTCCCACGGAGACGTAGAGGCCAACACGCCAGTTATGTTGTCGAATATTACCGCCGAGATGTTAGGTTGGGTTAGGTTAGGTTATATTACGTTATTGCTGTATATCAAGGTCAAACGGAGACCTATAGGCCAAATCGCCAGGAATGTTGTGAAATATTACCGCCGAGATGTTAGGTAGGGTTAGGTTCGGTTATATTACGTTATTGATGTATATAAAGTCCCCACGGAGACGGAGAAGCCAACTCGCCAGGAATGTTGTCAAATATTACCGCCGAGATGTTAGGTTGGGTTAGGTTAGGTTATATTACGTTATAGATGTATATAAAGTTCCCACGGAGACGTAGAGGCCAGCAAGCCAGGAATGTGGTCAAATATTACCGCCGAGATGTTAGATTGGGTTAGGTTATCTTATATTACGTTATTGATGTATATAAAGGTCCCACGGAGACGTAGAGGCCAACACGCCAGGAATGTTGTCAAATATTACCGCCGAGATGTTAGATTGGATTAGGTTATGTTATATTACGTTATTGATGTATATAAAGGTCCCACGCAGACGTAGAGGCCAACTCGCCAGGTATGTTTTCAAATATTACCGCCGAGATGTTAGGTTGGTTTGGGTTAGGTTATATTACGTTATTGATGTATATGAAGGTCCCACGGAGACGTAGAGGCCAACTCGCCAGGAATGTTGTCAAATATTACCGCCGAGATGATAGGTTGGGTTAGGTTAGGTCATATTACGTTATTGCTGTATATGAAGGTCAAACGGAGACCTATAGGCCAAATCGCCAGGAATGTTGTGAAATATTACCGCCGAGATGTTAGGTTGGGTTAGGTTAGGTTATATTACGTTATTGCTGTATATGAAGGTCAAACGGAGACCTATAGGCCGAATCGCCAGGAATGTTGTGAAATATTACCGCCGAGATGTTAGGTAGGGTTAGGTTCGGTTATATTACGTTATTGATGTATATAAAGTCCCCACGGAGACGGAGAAGCCAACTCGCCAGGAATGTTGTCAAATATTACCGCCGAGATGTTAGGTTGGGTTAGGTTAGGTTATATTACGTTATTGATGTATATAAAGGTCCCACGGAGACGGAGAAGCCAACTCGCCAGTAATGATGTCAAACATTACCGCCGAGATGTTAGGTTGGGTTAGGTTAGGTTATATTACGTTATTGATGTATATAAAGGTCCCACGGAGAAGTAGAGGCCAACACACCAGTTATGTTGTCGAATATTACCGCCGAGATGTTAGGTTGGGTTAGGTTAGGTTATATTACGTTATAGATGTATATAAAGTTCCCACGGAGACGTAGAGGCCAGCAAGCCAGGAATGTGGTCAAATATTACCGCCGAGATGTTAGATTGGGTTAGGTTATCTTATATTACGTTATTGATGTATGTAAAGGTCCCACGGAGATGTAGAGGCCAACACGCCAGGAATGTTGTCAAATATTACCGCCGAGATGTTAGATTGGATTAGGTTATGTTATATTACGTTATTGATGTATATATAGGTCCCACGCAGACGTAGAGGCCAACTCGCCAGGTATGTTTTCAAATATTACCGCCGGGATGTTAGGTTGGTTTGGGTTAGGTTATATTACGTTATTGATGTATATGAAGGTCCCACGGAGACGTAGAGGCCAACTCGCCAGGAATGTTGTCAAATATTACCGCCGAGATGATAGGTTGGGTTAGGTTAGGTTATATTACGTTATTGATGTATATAAAGGTCCCACGGAGGCGTAGAGGCCAACACGCCAGTTATGTTGTCGAATATTACCGCCGAGATGTTAGGTTGGGTTAGGTTAGGTTATATTACGTTATAGATGTATATAAAGTTCCCACGGAGACGTAGAGGCCAGCAAGCCAGGAATGTGGTCAAATATTACCGCCGAGATGTTAGATTGGGTTAGGTTATCTTATATTACGTTATTGATGTATATAAAGGTCCCACGGAGACGTAGAGGCCAACACGCCAGGAATGTTGTCAAATATTACCGCCGAGATGTTAGATTGGATTAGGTTATCTTATATTACGTTATTGATGTATATAAAGGTCCCACGGAGACGTAGAGGCCAGCAAGCCAGGAATGTGGTCAAATATTACCGCCGAGATGTTAGATTGGGTTAGGTTATCTTATATTACGTTATTGATGTATATAAAGGTCCCACGGAGACGTAGAGGCCAACACGCCAGGAATGTTGTCAAATATTACCGCCGAGATGTTAGATTGGATTAGGTTATGTTATATTACGTTATTGATGTATATAAAGGTCCCACGCAGACGTAGAGGCCAACTCGCCAGGTATGTTTTCAAATATTACCGCCGAGATGTTAGGTTGGTTTGGGTTAGGTTATATTACGTTATTG
This sequence comes from Xylocopa violacea, assembly GCA_963969225.1. NCBI lineage: Eukaryota > Metazoa > Arthropoda > Insecta > Hymenoptera > Apidae > Xylocopa > Xylocopa violacea. Next base: position 576,769 of record CAXAJV010000021.1, on the reverse strand, counting down.
ATGTATATGAAGGTCCCACGGAGACGTAGAGGCCAACTCGCCAGGAATGTTGTCAAATATTACCGCCGAGATGATAGGTTGGGTTAGGTTAGGTCATATTACGTTATTGCTGTATATGAAGGTCAAACGGAGACCTATAGGCCAAATCGCCAGGAATGTTGTGAAATATTACCGCCGAGATGTTAGGTTGGGTTAGGTTAGGTTATATTACGTTATTGCTGTATATGAAGGTCAAACGGAGACCTATAGGCCGAATCGCCAGGAATGTTGTGAAATATTACCGCCGAGATGTTAGGTAGGGTTAGGTTCGGTTATATTACGTTATTGATGTATATAAAGTCCCCACGGAGACGGAGAAGCCAACTCGCCAGGAATGTTGTCAAATATTACCGCCGAGATGTTAGGTTGGGTTAGGTTAGGTTATATTACGTTATTGATGTATATAAAGGTCCCACGGAGACGGAGAAGCCAACTCGCCAGTAATGATGTCAAACATTACCGCCGAGATGTTAGGTTGGGTTAGGTTAGGTTATATTACGTTATTGATGTATATAAAGGTCCCACGGAGAAGTAGAGGCCAACACACCAGTTATGTTGTCGAATATTACCGCCGAGATGTTAGGTTGGGTTAGGTTAGGTTATATTACGTTATAGATGTATATAAAGTTCCCACGGAGACGTAGAGGCCAGCAAGCCAGGAATGTGGTCAAATATTACCGCCGAGATGTTAGATTGGGTTAGGTTATCTTATATTACGTTATTGATGTATATAAAGGTCCCACGGAGACGTAGAGGCCAACACGCCAGGAATGTTGTCAAATATTACCGCCGAGATGTTAGATTGGATTAGGTTATGTTATATTACGTTATTGATGTATATAAAGGTCCCACGCAGACGTAGAGGCCAACTCGCCAGGTATGTTTTCAAATATTACCGCCGAGATGTTAGGTTGGTTTGGGTTAGGTTATATTACGTTATTGATGTATATGAAGGTCCCACGGAGACGTAGAGGCCAACTCGCCAGGAATGTTGTCAAATATTACCGCCGAGATGATAGGTTGGGTTAGGTTAGGTCATATTACGTTATTGCTGTATATGAAGGTCAAACGGAGACCTATAGGCCAAATCGCCAGGAATGTTGTGAAATATTACCGCCGAGATGTTAGGTTGGGTTAGGTTAGGTTATATTACGTTATTGCTGTATATGAAGGTCAAACGGAGACCTATACGCCGAATCGCCAGGAATGTTGTGAAATATTACCGCCGAGATGTTAGGTAGGGTTAGGTTCGGTTATATTACGTTATTGATGTATATAAAGTCCCCACGGAGACGGAGAAGCCAACTCGCCAGGAATGTTGTCAAATATTACCGCCGAGATGTTAGGTTGGGTTAGGTTAGGTTATATTACGTTATTGATGTATATAAAGGTCCCACGGAGACGGAGAAGCCAACTCGCCAGTAATGATGTCAAACATTACCGCCGAGATGTTAGGTTGGGTTAGGTTAGGTTATATTACGTTATTGATGTATATAAAGGTCCCACGGAGAAGTAGAGGCCAACACACCAGTTATGTTGTCGAATATTACCGCCGAGATGTTAGGTTGGGTTAGGTTAGGTTATATTACGTTATAGATGTATATAAAGTTCCCACGGAGACGTAGAGGCCAGCAAGCCAGGAATGTGGTCAAATATTACCGCCGAGATGTTAGATTGGGTTAGGTTATCTTATATTACGTTATTGATGTATGTAAAGGTCCCACGGAGACGTAGAGGCCAACACGCCAGGAATGTTGTCAAATATTACCGCCGAGATGTTAGATTGGATTAGGTTATGTTATATTACGTTATTGATGTATATATAGGTCCCACGCAGACGTAGAGGCCAACTCGCCAGGTATGTTTTCAAATATTACCGCCGGGATGTTAGGTTGGTTTGGGTTAGGTTATATTACGTTATTGATGTATATGAAGGTCCCACGGAGACGTAGAGGCCAACTCGCCAGGAATGTTGTCAAATATTACCGCCGAGATGATAGGTTGGGTTAGGTTAGGTTATATTACGTTATTGATGTATATAAAGGTCCCACGGAGGCGTAGAGGCCAACACGCCAGTTATGTTGTCGAATATTACCGCCGAGATGTTAGGTTGGGTTAGGTTAGGTTATATTACGTTATAGATGTATATAAAGTTCCCACGGAGACGTAGAGGTCAACTCGCCAGGAATGTTGTCAAATATTACCGCCGAGATGTTAGATTGGGTTAGGTTATGTTATATTACGTTATCGATGTATATAAAGATGCCACGGAGACGTAGAGGCCAACAAGCCAGGAATATCGTCAAATATTACCGCCGAGATGATAGGTTGGGTTAGGTTAGGTTATATTTCGTTATTGATGTATATGAAGGTCCCACGGAGACGTAGAGGCCAACAAGCCAGGAATGTGGTCAAATATTACCGCCGAGATGTTAGGTTGGGTTAGGTTAGGTTATATTACGTTATTGATGTATATAAAGGTCCCACGGAGACGGCGAAGCCAACTCGCCAGTAATGATGTCAAACATTACCGCCGAGATGTTAGGTTGGGTTAGGTTAGGTTATATTACGTTATTGATGTATATAAAGGTCCCACGGAGACGTAGAGGCCAACACACCAGTTATGTTGTCGAATATTACCGCCGAGATGTTAGGTTGGGTTAGGTTAGGTTATATTACGTTATAGATGTATATATAGGTCACACGGAGACGTAGAGGCCAACAAGCCAGGAATATCGTCAAATATTACCGCCGAGATGATAGGTTGGGTTAGGTTAGGTTATATTACGTTATTGCTGTATATGAAGGTCAAACGGAGACCTATAGGCCAAACCGCCAGGAATGTTGTGAAATATTACCGCCGAGATGTTAGGTTGGGTTAGGTTAGGTTATATTACGTTATTGATGTATATAAAGTTCCCACGGAGACGGAGAAGCCAACTCGCCAGGAATGTTGTCAAATATTACGGCCGAGATGTTAGGTTGGGTTAGGTTAGGTTGTATTACGTTATTGATGTATATAAAGGTCCCACGGAGACGTAGAGGCCAACACGCAAGTTATGTTGTCGAATATTACCGCCGAGATGTTAGGTTGGGTTAGGTTAGGTTATATTACGTTATAGATGTATATAAAGTTCCCACGGAGACGTAGAGGCCAGCAAGCCAGGAATGTGGTCAAATATTACCGCCGAGATGTTAGATTGGGTTAGGTTATCTTATATTACGTTATTGATGTATATAAAGGTCCCACGGAGACGTAGAGGCCAACACGCCAGGAATGTTGTCAAATATTACCGCCGAGATGTTAGATTGGATTAGGTTATGTTATATTACGTTATTGATGTATATAAAGGTCCCACGCAGACGTAGAGGCCAACTCGCCAGGTATGTTTTCAAATATTACCGCCGAGATGTTAGGTTGGTTTGGGTTAGGTTATATTACGTTATTGATGTATATGAAGGTCCCACGGAGACGTAGGGGCCAACTCGCCAGGAATGTTGTCAAATATTACCGCCGAGATGTTAGGTTGGGTTAGGTTAGGTTATATTACGTTATTGATGTATATAAAGGTCCCACGGAGACGGAGAAGCCAACTCGCCAGTAATGATGTCAAACATTACCGCCGAGATGTTAGGTTGGGTTAGGTTAGGTTATATTACGTTATTGACGTATATAAAGGTCCCACGGAGACGTAGAGGCCAACACGCCAGTTATGTTGTCGAATATTACCGCCGAGATGTTAGGTTGGGTTAGGTTAGGTTATATTACGTTATAGATGTATATAAAGTTCCCACGGAGACGTAGAGGCCAGCAAGCCAGGAATGTGGTCAAATATTACCGCCGAGATGTTAGATTGGGTTAGGTTATCTTATATTACGTTATTGATGTATATAAAGGTCCCACGGAGACGTAGAGGCCAGCAAGCCAGGAATGTGGTCAAATATTACCGCCGAGTTGTTAGATTGGGTTAGGTTATGTTATATTACGTTATTGATGTATATAAAGGTCCCACGGAGACGTAGAGGCCAACTCGACGGGTATGTTTTCAAATATTACCGCCGAGATGTTAGGTTGGTTTGGGTTAGGTTATATTACGTTATTGATGTATATGAAGGTCCCATGGGGACGTAGAGGCCAACTCGCCAGGAATGTTGTCAAATATTACCGCCGAGATGATAGGTTGGGTTAGGTTAGGTTAAATTTCGTTATTGATGTATATGAAGGTCAATCGGAGACGTAGAGGCCAACTCGCCAGGAATGTTGTGAAATATTACCGCCGAGATGTTAGGTCGGGTTAGGTTAGGTTATATTACGTTATAGATGTATATAAAGTTCCCACGGAGACGTAGAGGCCAGCAAGCCAGGAATGTGGTCAAATATTACCGCCGAGATGTTAGATTGGGTTAGCTTATCTTATATTACGTTATTGATGTATATAAAGGTCCCACGGAGACGTAGAGGCCAACACGCCAGGAATGTTGTCAAATATTACCGCCGAGATGTTAGATTGGATTAGGTTATGTTATATTACGTTATTGATGTATATAAAGGTCCCACGCAGACGTAGAGGCCAACTCGCCAGGTATGTTTTCAAATATTACCGCCGGGATGTTAGGTTGGGTTAGGTTAGGTTATATTACGTTATTGATGTATATAAAGGTCCCACGGAGACGGAGAAGCCAACTCGCCAGTAATGATGTCAAACATTACCGCCGAGATGTTAGGTTGGGTTAGGTTAGGTTATATTACGTTATTGACGTATATAAAGGTCCCACGGAGACGTAGAGGCCAACACGCCAGTTATGTTGTCGAATATTACCGCCGAGATGTTAGGTTGGGTTAGGTTAGGTTATATTACGTTATAGATGTATATAAAGTTCCCACGGAGACGTAGAGGCCAGCAAGCCAGGAATGTGGTCAAATATTACCGCCGAGATGTTAGATTGGGTTAGGTTATCTTATATTACGTTATTGATGTATATAAAGGTCCCACGGAGACGTAGAGGCCAACACGCCAGGAATGTTGTCAAATATTACCGCCGAGATGTTAGATTGGATTAGGTTATGTTATATTACGTTATTGATGTATATAAAGGTCCCTCGCAGACGTAGAGGCCAACTCGCCAGGTATGTTTTCAAATATTACCGCCGGGATGTTAGGTTGGTTTGGGTTAGGTTATATTACGTTATTGATGTATATGAAGGTCCCACGGAGACGTAGAGGTCAACTCGCCAGGAATGTTGTCAAATATTACCGCCGAGATGTTAGATTGGGTTAGGTTATGTTATATTACGTTATCGATGTATATAAAGATGCCACGGAGACGTAGAGGCCAACAAGCCAGGAATATCGTCAAATATTACCGCCGAGATGATAGGTTGGGTTAGGTTAGGTTATATTTCGTTATTGATGTATATAAAGGTCCCACGGAGACGGAGAAGCCAACTCGCCAGTAATGATGTCAAACATTACCGCCGAGATGTTAGGTTGGGTTAGGTTAGGTTATATTACGTTATTGATGTATATAAAGGTCCCACGGAGACGTAGAGGCCAACACACCAGTTATGTTGTCGAATATTACCGCCGAGATGTTAGGTTGGGTTAGGTTAGGTTATATTACGTTATAGATGTATATATAGGTCCCACGGAGACGTAGAGGCCAACAAGCCAGGAATATCGTCAAATATTACCGCCGAGATGATAGGTTGGGTTAGGTTAGGTTATATTACGTTATTGCTGTATATGAAGGTCAAACGGAAACCTATAGGCCAAACCGCCAGGAATGTTGTGAAATATTACCGCCGAGATGTTAGGTTGGGTTAGGTTAGGTTATATTACGTTATTGATGTATATAAAGTTCCCACGGAGACGGAGAAGCCAACTCGCCAGGAATGTTGTCAAATATTACCGCCGAGATGTTAGGTTGGGTTAGGTTAGGTTGTATTACGTTATTGATGTATATAAAGGTCCCACGGAGACGTAGAGGCCAACACGCAAGTTATGTTGTCGAATATTACCGCCGAGATGTTAGGTTGGGTTAGGTTAGGTTATATTACGTTATAGATGTATATAAAGTTCCCACGGAGACGTAGAGGCCAGCAAGCCAGGAATGTGGTCAAATATTACCGCCGAGATGTTAGATTGGGTTAGGTTATCTTATATTACGTTATTGATGTATATAAAGGTCCCACGGAGACGTAGAGGCCAACACGCCAGGAATGTTGTCAAATATTACCGCCGAGATGTTAGATTGGATTAGGTTATGTTATATTACGTTATTGATGTATATAAAGGTCCCACGCAGACGTAGAGGCCAACTCGCCAGGTATGTTTTCAAATATTACCGCCGAGATGTTAGGTTGGTTTGGGTTAGGTTATATTACGTTATTGATGTATATGAAGGTCCCACGGAGACGTAGAGGCCAACTCGCCAGGAATGTTGTCAAATATTACCGCCGAGATGATAGGTTGGGTTAGGTTAGGTTATATTACGTTATTGCTGTATATGAAGGTCAAACGGAGACCTATAGGCCAAATCGCCAGGAATGTTGTGAAATATTACCGCCGAGATGTTAGGTTGGGTTAGGTTAGGTTATATTACGTTATTGCTGTATATGAAGGTCAAACGGAGACCTATAGGCCAAATCGCCAGGAATGTTGTGAAATATTACCGCCGAGATGTTAGGTAGGGTTAGGTTCGGTTATATTACGTTATTGATGTATATAAAGTCCCCACGGAGACGGAGAAGCCAACTCGCCAGGAATGTTGTCAAATATTACCGCCGAGATGTTAGGTTGGGTTAGGTTAGGTTATATTACGTTATTGATGTATATAAAGGTCCCACGGAGACGGAGAAGCCAACTCGCCAGTAATGATGTCAAACATTACCGCCGAGATGTTAGGTTGGGTTAGGTTAGGTTATATTACGTTATTGACGTATATAAAGGTCCCACGGAGACGTAGAGGCCAACACGCCAGTTATGTTGTCGAATATTACCGCCGAGACGTTAGGTTGGGTTAGGTTAGGTTATATTACGTTATAGATGTATATAAAGTTCCCACGGAGACGTAGAGGCCAGCAAGCCAGGAATGTGGTCAAATATTACCGCCGAGATGTTAGATTGGGTTAGGTTATCTTATATTACGTTATTGATGTATATAAAGGTCCCACGGAGACGTAGAGGCCAGCAAGCCAGGAATGTGGTCAAATATTACCGCCGAGTTGTTAGATTGGGTTAGGTTATGTTATATTACGTTATTGATGTATATAAAGGTCCCACGGAGACGTAGAGGCCAACTCGACGGGTATGTTTTCAAATATTACCGCCGAGATGTTAGGTTGGTTTGGGTTAGGTTATATTACGTTATTGATGTATATGAAGGTCCCATGGGGACGTAGAGGCCAACTCGCCAGGAATGTTGTCAAATATTACCGCCGAGATGATAGGTTGGGTTAGGTTAGGTTAAATTTCGTTATTGATGTATATGAAGGTCAATCGGAGACGTAGAGGCCAACTCGCCAGGAATGTTGTGAAATATTACCGCCGAGATGTTAGGTCGGGTTAGGTTAGGTTATATTACGTTATAGATGTATATAAAGTTCCCACGGAGACGTAGAGGCCAGCAAGCCAGGAATGTGGTCAAATACTACCGCCGAGATGTTAGATTGGGTTAGGTTATCTTATATTACGTTATTGATGTATATAAAGGTCCCACGGAGACGTAGAGGCCAACACGCCAGGAATGTTGTCAAATATTACCGCCGAGATGTTAGGTTGGGTTAGGTTAGGTTATATTACGTTATTGATGTATATAAAGGTCCCACGGAGACGGAGAAGCCAACTCGCCAGTAATGATGTCAAACATTACCGCCGAGATGTTAGGTTGGGTTAGGTTAGGTTATATTACGTTATTGACGTATATAAAGGTCCCACGGAGACGTAGAGGCCAACACGCCAGTTATGTTGTCGAATATTACCGCCGAGATGTTAGGTTGAGTTAGGTTAGGTTATATTACGTTATTGCTGTATATGAAGGTCAAACGGAGACCTATAGGCCAAATCGCCAGGAATGTTGTGAAATATTACCGCCGAGATGTTAGGTAGGGTTAGGTTCGGTTATATTACGTTATTGATGTATATAAAGTCCCCACGGAGACGGAGAAGCCAACTCGCCAGGAATGTTGTCAAATATTACCGCCGAGATGTTAGGTTGGGTTAGGTTAGGTTATATTACGTTATAGATGTATATAAAGTTCCCACGGAGACGTAGAGGCCAGCAAGCCAGGAATGTGGTCAAATATTACCGCCGAGATGTTAGATTGGGTTAGGTTATCTTATATTACGTTATTGATGTATATAAAGGTCCCACGGAGACGTAGAGGCCAACACGCCAGGAATGTTGTCAAATATTACCGCCGAGATGTTAGATTGGATTAGGTTATGTTATATTACGTTATTGATGTATATAAAGGTCCCACGCAGACGTAGAGGCCAACTCGCCAGGTATGTTTTCAAATATTACCGCCGAGATGTTAGGTTGGTTTGGGTTAGGTTATATTACGTTATTGATGTATATGAAGGTCCCACGGAGACGTAGAGGCCAACTCGCCAGGAATGTTGTCAAATATTACCGCCGAGATGATAGGTTGGGTTAGGTTAGGTCATATTACGTTATTGCTGTATATGAAGGTCAAACGGAGACCTATAGGCCAAATCGCCAGGAATGTTGTGAAATATTACCGCCGAGATGTTAGGTTGGGTTAGGTTAGGTTATATTACGTTATTGCTGTATATGAAGGTCAAACGGAGACCTATAGGCCGAATCGCCAGGAATGTTGTGAAATATTACCGCCGAGATGTTAGGTAGGATTAGGTTCGGTTATATTACGTTATTGATGTATATAAAGTCCCCACGGAGACGGAGAAGCCAACTCGCCAGGAATGTTGTCAAATATTACCGCCGAGATGTTAGGTTGGGTTAGGTTAGGTTATATTACGTTATTGATGTATATAAAGGTCCCACGGAGACGGAGAAGCCAACTCGCCAGTAATGATGTCAAACATTACCGCCGAGATGTTAGGTTCGGTTAGGTTAGGTTATATTACGTTATTGATGTATATAAAGGTCCCACGGAGAGGTAGAGGCCAACACACCAGTTATGTTGTCGAATATTACCGCCGAGATGTTAGGTTGGGTTAGGTTAGGTTATATTACGTTATAGATGTATATAAAGTTCCCACGGAGACGTAGAGGCCAGCAAGCCAGGAATGTGGTCAAATATTACCGCCGAGATGTTAGATTGGGTTAGGTTATCTTATATTACGTTATTGATGTATGTAAAGGTCCCACGGAGACGTAGAGGCCAACACGCCAGGAATGTTGTCAAATATTACCGCCGAGATGTTAGATTGGATTAGGTTATGTTATATTACGTTATTGATGTATATATAGGTCCCACGCAGACGTAGAGGCCAACTCGCCAGGTATGTTTTCAAATATTACCGCCGGGATGTTAGGTTGGTTTGGGTTAGGTTATATTACGTTATTGATGTATATGAAGGTCCCACGGAGACGTAGAGGCCAACTCGCCAGGAATGTTGTCAAATATTACCGCCGAGATGATAGGTTGGGTTAGGTTAGGTTATATTACGTTATTGATGTATATAAAGGTCCCACGGAGGCGTAGAGGCCAACACGCCAGTTATGTTGTCGAATATTACCGCCGAGATGTTAGGTTGGGTTAGGTTAGGTTATATTACGTTATAGATGTATATAAAGTTCCCACGGAGACGTAGAGGCCAGCAAGCCAGGAATGTGGTCAAATATTACCGCCGAAATGTTAGATTGGGTTAGGTTATCTTATATTACGTTATTGATGTATATAAAGGTCCCACGGAGACGTAGAGGCCAACACGCCAGGAATGTTGTCAAATATTACCGCCGAGATGTTAGATTGGATTAGGTTATGTTATATTACGTTATTGATGTATATAAAGGTCCCACGCAGGCGTAGAGGCCAACTCGCCAGGTATGTTTTCAAATATTACCGCCGAGATGTTAGGTTGGTTTGGGTTAGGTTATATTACGTTATTGATGTATATGAAGGTCCCACGGAGACGTAGAGGCCAACTCGCCAGGAATGTTGTCAAATATTACCGCCGAGATGATAGGTTGGGTTAGGTTAGGTCATATTACGTTATTGCTGTATATGAAGGTCAAACGGAGACCTATAGGCCAAATCGCCAGGAATGTTGTGAAATATTACCGCCGAGATGTTAGGTTGGGTTAGGTTAGGTTATATTACGTTATTGCTGTATATGAAGGTCAAACGGAGACCTATAGGCCGAATCGCCAGGAATGTTGTGAAATATTACCGCCGAGATGTTAGGTAGGATTAGGTTCGGTTATATTACGTTATTGATGTATATAAAGTCCCCACGGAGACGGAGAAGCCAACTCGCCAGGAATGTTGTCAAATATTACCGCCGAGATGTTAGGTTGGGTTAGGTTAGGTTATATTACGTTATTGATGTATATAAAGGTCCCACGGAGACGGAGAAGCCAACTCGCCAGTAATGATGTCAAACATTACCGCCGAGATGTTAGGTTCGGTTAGGTTAGGTTATATTACGTTATTGATGTATATAAAGGTCCCACGGAGAAGTAGAGGCCAACACACCAGTTATGTTGTCGAATATTACCGCCGAGATGTTAGGTTGCGTTAGGTTAGGTTATATTACGTTATAGATGTATATAAAGTTCCCACGGAGACGTAGAGGCCAGCAAGCCAGGAATGTGGTCAAATATTACCGCCGATATGTTAGATTGGGTTAGGTTATCTTATATTACGTTATTGATGTATATAAAGGTCCCACGGAGACGTAGAGGCCAACACGCCAGGAATGTTGTCAAATATTACCGCCGAGATGTTAGATTGGATTAGGTTATGTTATATTACGTTATTGATGTATATAAAGGTCCCACGCAGACGTAGAGGCCAACTCGCCAGGTATGTTTTCAAATATTACCGCCGAGATGTTAGGTTGGTTTGGGTTAGGTTATATTACGTTATTGATGTATATGAAGGTCCCACGGAGACGTAGAGGCCAACTCGCCAGGAATGTTGTCAAATATTACCGCCGAGATGATAGGTTGGGTTAGGTTAGGTCATATTACGTTATTGCTGTATATGAAGGTCAAACGGAGACCTATAGGCCAAATCGCCAGGAATGTTGTGAAATATTACCGCCGAGATGTTAGGTTGGGTTAGGTTAGGTTATATTACGTTATTGCTGTATATGAAGGTCAAACGGAGACCTATAGGCCGAATCGCCAGGAATGTTGTGAAATATTACCGCCGAGATGTTAGGTAGGATTAGGTTCGGTTATATTACGTTATTGATGTATATAAAGTCCCCACGGAGACGGAGAAGCCAACTCGCCAGGAATGTTGTCAAATATTACCGCCGAGATGTTAGGTTGGGTTAGGTTAGGTTATATTACGTTATTGATGTATATAAAGGTCCCACGGAGACGGAGAAGCCAACTCGCCAGTAATGATGTCAAACATTACCGCCGAGATGTTAGGTTCGGTTAGGTTAGGTTATATTACGTTATTGATGTATATAAAGGTCCCACGGAGAGGTAGAGGCCAACACACCAGTTATGTTGTCGAATATTACCGCCGAGATGTTAGGTTGGGTTAGGTTAGGTTATATTACGTTATAGATGTATATAAAGTTCCCACGGAGACGTAGAGGCCAGCAAGCCAGGAATGTGGTCAAATATTACCGCCGAGATGTTAGATTGGGTTAGGTTATCTTATATTACGTTATTGATGTATGTAAAGGTCCCACGGAGACGTAGAGGCCAACACGCCAGGAATGTTGTCAAATATTACCGCCGAGATGTTAGATTGGATTAGGTTATGTTATATTACGTTATTGATGTATATATAGGTCCCACGCAGACGTAGAGGCCAACTCGCCAGGTATGTTTTCAAATATTACCGCCGGGATATTAGGTTGGTTTGGGTTAGGTTATATTACGTTATTGATGTATATGAAGGTCCCACGGAGACGTAGAGGCCAACTCGCCAGGAATGTTGTCAAATATTACCGCCGAGATGATATGTTGGGTTAGGTTAGGTTATATTACGTTATTGATGTATATAAAGGTCCCACGGAGGCGTAGAGGCCAACACGCCAGTTATGTTGTCGAATATTACCGCCGAGATGTTAGGTTGGGTTAGGTTAGGTTATATTACGTTATAGATGTATATAAAGTTCCCACGGAGACGTAGAGGCCAGCAAGCCAGGAATGTGGTCAAATATTACCGCCGAAATGTTAGATTGGGTTAGGTTATCTTATATTACGTTATTGATGTATATAAAGGTCCCACGGAGACGTAGAGGCCAACACGCCAGGAATGTTGTCAAATATTACCGCCGAGATGTTAGATTGGATTAGGTTATGTTATATTACGTTATTGATGTATATAAAGGTCCCACGCAGACGTAGAGGCCAACTCGCCAGGTATGTTTTCAAATATTACCGCCGAGATGTTAGGTTGGTTTGGGTTAGGTTATATTACGTTATTGATGTATATGAAGGTCCCACGGAGACGTAGAGGCCAACTCGCCAGGAATGTTGTCAAATATTACCGCCGAGATGATAGGTTGGGTTAGGTTAGGTCATATTACGTTATTGCTGTATATATAGGTCCCACGCAGACGTAGAGGCCAACTCGCCAGGTATGTTTTCAAATATTACCGCCGGGATGTTAGGTTGGTTTGGGTTAGGTTATATTACGTTATTGCTGTATATGAAGGTCAAACGGAGACCTATAGGCCAAATCGCCAGGAATGTTGTGAAATATTACCGCCGAGATGTTAGGTAGGGTTAGGTTCGGTTATATTACGTTATTGATGTATATAAAGTCCCCACGGAGACGGAGAAGCCAACTCGCCAGGAATGTTGTCAAATATTACCGCCGAGATGTTAGGTTGGGTTAGGTTAGGTTATATTACGTTATTGATGTATATAAAGGTCCCACGGAGACGGAGAAGCCAACTCGCCAGTAATGATGTCAAACATTACCGCCGAGATGTTAGGTTGGGTTAGGTTAGGTTATATTACGTTATTGATGTATATAAAGGTCCCACGGAGACGGAGAAGCCAACTCGCCAGTAATGATGTCAAACATTACCGCCGAGATGTTAGGTTGGGTTAGGTTAGGTTATATTACGTTATTGACGTATATAAAGGTCCCACGGAGACGTAGAGGCCAACACGCCAGTTATGTTGTCGAATATTACCGCCGAGATGTTAGGTTGAGTTAGGTTAGGTTATATTACGTTATTGCTGTATATGAAGGTCAAACGGAGACCTATAGGCCAAATCGCCAGGAATGTTGTGAAATATTACCGCCGAGATGTTAGGTAGGGTTAGGTTCGGTTATATTACGTTATTGATGTATATAAAGTCCCCACGGAGACGGAGAAGCCAACTCGCCAGGAATGTTGTCAAATATTACCGCCGAGATGTTAGGTTGGGTTAGGTTAGGTTATATTACGTTATAGATGTATATAAAGTTCCCACGGAGACGTAGAGGCCAGCAAGCCAGGAATGTGGTCAAATATTACCGCCGAGATGTTAGATTGGGTTAGGTTATCTTATATTACGTTATTGATGTATATAAAGGTCCCACGGAGACGTAGAGGCCAACACGCCAGGAATGTTGTCAAATATTACCGCCGAGATGTTAGATTGGATTAGGTTATGTTATATTACGTTATTGATGTATATAAAGGTCCCACGCAGACGTAGAGGCCAACTCGCCAGGTATGTTTTCAAATATTACCGCCGAGATGTTAGGTTGGTTTGGGTTAGGTTATATTACGTTATTGATGTATATGAAGGTCCCACGGAGACGTAGAGGCCAACTCGCCAGGAATGTTGTCAAATATTACCGCCGAGATGATAGGTTGGGTTAGGTTAGGTCATATTACGTTATTGCTGTATATGAAGGTCAAACGGAGACCTATAGGCCAAATCGCCAGGAATGTTGTGAAATATTACCGCCGAGATGTTAGGTTGGGTTAGGTTAGGTTATATTACGTTATTGCTGTATATGAAGGTCAAACGGAGACCTATAGGCCGAATCGCCAGGAATGTTGTGAAATATTACCGCCGAGATGTTAGGTAGGATTAGGTTCGGTTATATTACGTTATTGATGTATATAAAGTCCCCACGGAGACGGAGAAGCCAACTCGCCAGGAATGTTGTCAAATATTACCGCCGAGATGTTAGGTTGGGTTAGGTTAGGTTATATTACGTTATTGATGTATATAAAGGTCCCACGGAGACGGAGAAGCCAACTCGCCAGTAATGATGTCAAACATTACCGCCGAGATGTTAGGTTCGGTTAGGTTAGGTTATATTACGTTATTGATGTATATAAAGGTCCCACGGAGAGGTAGAGGCCAACACACCAGTTATGTTGTCGAATATTACCGCCGAGATGTTAGGTTGGGTTAGGTTAGGTTATATTACGTTATAGATGTATATAAAGTTCCCACGGAGACGTAGAGGCCAGCAAGCCAGGAATGTGGTCAAATATTACCGCCGAGATGTTAGATTGGGTTAGGTTATCTTATATTACGTTATTGATGTATGTAAAGGTCCCACGGAGACGTAGAGGCCAACACGCCAGGAATGTTGTCAAATATTACCGCCGAGATGTTAGATTGGATTAGGTTATGTTATATTACGTTATTGATGTATATATAGGTCCCACGCAGACGTAGAGGCCAACTCGCCAGGTATGTTTTCAAATATTACCGCCGGGATGTTAGGTTGGTTTGGGTTAGGTTATATTACGTTATTGATGTATATGAAGGTCCCACGGAGACGTAGAGGCCAACTCGCCAGGAATGTTGTCAAATATTACCGCCGAGATGATAGGTTGGGTTAGGTTAGGTCATATTACGTTATTGCTGTATATGAAGGTCAAACGGAGACCTATAGGCCAAATCGCCAGGAATGTTGTGAAATATTACCGCCGAGATGTTAGGTTGGGTTAGGTTAGGTTATATTACGTTATTGCTGTATATGAAGGTCAAACGGAGACCTATAGGCCGAATCGCCAGGAATGTTGTGAAATATTACCGCCGAGATGTTAGGTAGGATTAGGTTCGGTTATATTACGTTATTGATGTATATAAAGTCCCCACGGAGACGGAGAAGCCAACTCGCCAGGAATGTTGTCAAATATTACCGCCGAGATGTTAGGTTGGGTTAGGTTAGGTTATATTACGTTATTGATGTATATAAAGGTCCCACGGAGACGGAGAAGCCAACTCGCCAGTAATGATGTCAAACATTACCGCCGAGATGTTAGGTTCGGTTAGGTTAGGTTATATTACGTTATTGATGTATATAAAGGTCCCACGGAGAAGTAGAGGCCAACACACCAGTTATGTTGTCGAATATTACCGCCGAGATGTTAGGTTGGGTTAGGTTAGGTTATATTACGTTATAGATGTATATAAAGTTCCCACGGAGACGTAGAGGCCAGCAAGCCAGGAATGTGGTCAAATATTACCGCCGAGATGTTAGATTGGGTTAGGTTATCTTATATTACGTTATTGATGTATATAAAGGTCCCACGGAGACGTAGAGGCCAACACGCCAGGAATGTTGTCAAATATTACCGCCGAGATGTTAGATTGGATTAGGTTATGTTATATTACGTTATTGATGTATATAAAGGTCCCACGCAGACGTAGAGGCCAACTCGCCAGGTATGTTTTCAAATATTACCGCCGAGATGTTAGGTTGGTTTGGGTTAGGTTATATTACGTTATTGATGTATATGAAGGTCCCACGGAGACGTAGAGGCCAACTCGCCAGGAATGTTGTCAAATATTACCGCCGAGATGATAGGTTGGGTTAGGTTAGGTCATATTACGTTATTGCTGTATATGAAGGTCAAACGGAGACCTATAGGCCAAATCGCCAGGAATGTTGTGAAATATTACCGCCGAGATGTTTGGTTGGGTTAGGTTAGGTTATATTACGTTATTGCTGTATATGAAGGTCAAACGGAGACCTATAGGCCAAATCGCCAGGAATGTTGTGAAATATTACCGCCGAGATGTTAGGTAGGGTTAGGTTCGGTTATATTACGTTATTGATGTATATAAAGTCCCCACGGAGACGGAGAAGCCAACTCGCCAGGAATGTTGTCAAATATTACCGCCGAGATGTTAGGTTGGGTTAGGTTAGGTTATATTACGTTATAGATGTATATAAAGTTCCCACGGAGACGTAGAGGCCAGCAAGCCAGGAATGTGGTCAAATATTACCGCCGAGATGTTAGATTGGGTTAGGTTATCTTATATTACGTTATTGATGTATATAAAGGTCCCACGGAGACGTAGAGGCCAACACGCCAGGAATGTTGTCAAATATTACCGCCGAGATGTTAGATTGGATTAGGTTATGTTATATTACGTTATTGATGTATATAAAGGTCCCACGCAGACGTAGAGGCCAACTCGCCAGGTATGTTTTCAAATATTACCGCCGAGATGTTAGGTTGGTTTGGGTTAGGTTATATTACGTTATTGATGTATATGAAGGTCCCACGGAGACGTAGAGGCCAACTCGCCAGGAATGTTGTCAAATATTACCGCCGAGATGATAGGTTGGGTTAGGTTAGGTCATATTACGTTATTGCTGTATATGAAGGTCAAACGGAGACCTATAGGCCAAATCGCCAGGAATGTTGTGAAATATTACCGCCGAGATGTTAGGTTGGGTTAGGTTAGGTTATATTACGTTATTGCTGTATATGAAGGTCAAACGGAGACCTATAGGCCGAATCGCCAGGAATGTTGTGAAATATTACCGCCGAGATGTTAGGTAGGATTAGGTTCGGTTATATTACGTTATTGATGTATATAAAGTCCCCACGGAGACGGAGAAGCCAACTCGCCAGGAATGTTGTCAAATATTACCGCCGAGATGTTAGGTTGGGTTAGGTTAGGTTATATTACGTTATTGATGTATATAAAGGTCCCACGGAGACGGAGAAGCCAACTCGCCAGTAATGATGTCAAACATTACCGCCGAGATGTTAGGTTCGGTTAGGTTAGGTTATATTACGTTATTGATGTATATAAAGGTCCCACGGAGAGGTAGAGGCCAACACACCAGTTATGTTGTCGAATATTACCGCCGAGATGTTAGGTTGGGTTAGGTTAGGTTATATTACGTTATAGATGTATATAAAGTTCCCACGGAGACGTAGAGGCCAGCAAGCCAGGAATGTGGTCAAATATTACCGCCGAGATGTTAGATTGGGTTAGGTTATCTTATATTACGTTATTGATGTATGTAAAGGTCCCACGGAGACGTAGAGGCCAACACGCCAGGAATGTTGTCAAATATTACCGCCGAGATGTTAGATTGGATTAGGTTATGTTATATTACGTTATTGATGTATATATAGGTCCCACGCAGACGTAGAGGCCAACTCGCCAGGTATGTTTTCAAATATTACCGCCGGGATGTTAGGTTGGTTTGGGTTAGGTTATATTACGTTATTGATGTATATGAAGGTCCCACGGAGACGTAGAGGCCAACTCGCCAGGAATGTTGTCAAATATTACCGCCGAGATGATAGGTTGGGTTAGGTTAGGTCATATTACGTTATTGCTGTATATGAAGGTCAAACGGAGACCTATAGGCCAAATCGCCAGGAATGTTGTGAAATATTACCGCCGAGATGTTAGGTTGGGTTAGGTTAGGTTATATTACGTTATTGCTGTATATGAAGGTCAAACGGAGACCTATAGGCCGAATCGCCAGGAATGTTGTGAAATATTACCGCCGAGATGTTAGGTAGGATTAGGTTCGGTTATATTACGTTATTGATGTATATAAAGTCCCCACGGAGACGGAGAAGCCAACTCGCCAGGAATGTTGTCAAATATTACCGCCGAGATGTTAGGTTGGGTTAGGTTAGGTTATATTACGTTATTGATGTATATAAAGGTCCCACGGAGACGGAGAAGCCAACTCGCCAGTAATGATGTCAAACATTACCGCCGAGATGTTAGGTTCGGTTAGGTTAGGTTATATTACGTTATTGATGTATATAAAGGTCCCACGGAGAAGTAGAGGCCAACACACCAGTTATGTTGTCGAATATTACCGCCGAGATGTTAGGTTGGGTTAGGTTAGGTTATATTACGTTATAGATGTATATAAAGTTCCCACGGAGACGTAGAGGCCAGCAAGCCAGGAATGTGGTCAAATATTACCGCCGAGATGTTAGATTGGGTTAGGTTATCTTATATTACGTTATTGATGTATATAAAGGTCCCACGGAGACGTAGAGGCCAACACGCCAGGAATGTTGTCAAATATTACCGCCGAGATGTTAGATTGGATTAGGTTATGTTATATTACGTTATTGATGTATATAAAGGTCCCACGCAGACGTAGAGGCCAACTCGCCAGGTATGTTTTCAAATATTACCGCCGAGATGTTAGGTTGGTTTGGGTTAGGTTATATTACGTTATTGATGTATATGAAGGTCCCACGGAGACGTAGAGGCCAACTCGCCAGGAATGTTGTCAAATATTACCGCCGAGATGATAGGTTGGGTTAGGTTAGGTCATATTACGTTATTGCTGTATATGAAGGTCAAACGGAGACCTATAGGCCAAATCGCCAGGAATGTTGTGAAATATTACCGCCGAGATGTTAGGTTGGGTTAGGTTAGGTTATATTACGTTATTGCTGTATATGAAGGTCAAACGGAGACCTATAGGCCGAATCGCCAGGAATGTTGTGAAATATTACCGCCGAGATGTTAGGTAGGATTAGGTTCGGTTATATTACGTTATTGATGTATATAAAGTCCCCACGGAGACGGAGAAGCCAACTCGCCAGGAATGTTGTCAAATATTACCGCCGAGATGTTAGGTTGGGTTAGGTTAGGTTATATTACGTTATTGATGTATATAAAGGTCCCACGGAGACGGAGAAGCCAACTCGCCAGTAATGATGTCAAACATTACCGCCGAGATGTTAGGTTCGGTTAGGTTAGGTTATATTACGTTATTGATGTATATAAAGGTCCCACGGAGAGGTAGAGGCCAACACACCAGTTATGTTGTCGAATATTACCGCCGAGATGTTAGGTTGGGTTAGGTTAGGTTATATTACGTTATAGATGTATATAAAGTTCCCACGGAGACGTAGAGGCCAGCAAGCCAGGAATGTGGTCAAATATTACCGCCGAGATGTTAGATTGGGTTAGGTTATCTTATATTACGTTATTGATGTATGTAAAGGTCCCACGGAGACGTAGAGGCCAACACGCCAGGAATGTTGTCAAATATTACCGCCGAGATGTTAGATTGGATTAGGTTATGTTATATTACGTTATTGATGTATATATAGGTCCCACGCAGACGTAGAGGCCAACTCGCCAGGTATGTTTTCAAATATTACCGCCGGGATGTTAGGTTGGTTTGGGTTAGGTTATATTACGTTATTGATGTATATGAAGGTCCCACGGAGACGTAGAGGCCAACTCGCCAGGAATGTTGTCAAATATTACCGCCGAGATGATAGGTTGGGTTAGGTTAGGTTATATTACGTTATTGATGTATATAAAGGTCCCACGGAGGCGTAGAGGCCAACACGCCAGTTATGTTGTCGAATATTACCGCCGAGATGTTAGGTTGGGTTAGGTTAGGTTATATTACGTTATAGATGTATATAAAGTTCCCACGGAGACGTAGAGGCCAGCAAGCCAGGAATGTGGTCAAATATTACCGCCGAAATGTTAGATTGGGTTAGGTTATCTTATATTACGTTATTGATGTATATAAAGGTCCCACGGAGACGTAGAGGCCAACACGCCAGGAATGTTGTCAAATATTACCGCCGAGATGTTAGATTGGATTAGGTTATGTTATATTACGTTATTGATGTATATAAAGGTCCCACGCAGACGTAGAGGCCAACTCGCCAGGTATGTTTTCAAATATTACCGCCGAGATGTTAGGTTGGTTTGGGTTAGGTTATATTACGTTATTGATGTATATGAAGGTCCCACGGAGACGTAGAGGCCAACTCGCCAGGAATGTTGTCAAATATTACCGCCGAGATGATAGGTTGGGTTAGGTTAGGTCATATTACGTTATTGCTGTATATATAGGTCCCACGCAGACGTAGAGGCCAACTCGCCAGGTATGTTTTCAAATATTACCGCCGGGATGTTAGGTTGGTTTGGGTTAGGTTATATTACGTTATTGCTGTATATGAAGGTCAAACGGAGACCTATAGGCCAAATCGCCAGGAATGTTGTGAAATATTACCGCCGAGATGTTAGGTAGGGTTAGGTTCGGTTATATTACGTTATTGATGTATATAAAGTCCCCACGGAGACGGAGAAGCCAACTCGCCAGGAATGTTGTCAAATATTACCGCCGAGATGTTAGGTTGGGTTAGGTTAGGTTATATTACGTTATTGATGTATATAAAGGTCCCACGGAGACGGAGAAGCCAACTCGCCAGTAATGATGTCAAACATTACCGCCGAGATGTTAGGTTGGGTTAGGTTAGGTTATATTACGTTATTGACGTATATAAAGGTCCCACGGAGACGTAGAGGCCAACACGCCAGTTATGTTGTCGAATATTACCGCCGAGATGTTAGGTTGGGTTAGGTTAGGTTATATTACGTTATAGATGTATATAAAGTTCCCACGGAGACGTAGAGGCCAGCAAGCCAGGAATGTGGTCAAATATTACCGCCGAGATGTTAGATTGGGTTAGGTTATCTTATATTACGTTACTGATGTATATAAAGGTCCCACGGAGACGTAGAGGCCAACACGCCAGTTATGTTGTCGAATATTACCGCCGAGATGTTAGGTTGGGTTAGGTTAGGTTATATTACGTTATAGATGTATATAAAGTTCCCACGGAGACGTAGAGGCCAGCAAGCCAGGAATGTGGTCAAATATTACCGCCGAGATGTTAGATTGGGTTAGGTTATCTTATATTACGTTATTGATGTATATAAAGGTCCCACGGAGACGTAGAGGCCAACACGCCAGGAATGTTGTCAAATATTACCGCCGAGATGTTAGATTGGATTAGGTTATGTTATATTACGTTATTGATGTATATAAAGGTCCCTCGCAGACGTAGAGGCCAACTCGCCAGGTATGTTTTCAAATATTACCGCCGGGATGTTAGGTTGGTTTGGGTTAGGTTATATTACGTTATTGATGTATATGAAGGTCCCACGGAGACGTAGAGGCCAACTCGCCAGGAATGTTGTCAAATATTACCGCCGAGATGATAGGTTGGGTTAGGTTATGTTATATTACGTTATCGATGTATATAAAGATGCCACGGAAACGTAGAGGCCAACAAGCCAGGAATATCGTCAAATATTACCGCCGAGATGATAGGTTGGGTTAGGTTAGGTTATATTTCGTTATTGATGTATATGAAGGTCCCACGGAGACGTAGAGGCCAACAAGCCAGGAATGTGGTCAAATATTACCGCCGAGATGTTAGGTTGGGTTAGGTTAGGTTATATTACGTTATTGATGTATATAAAGGTCCCACGGAGACGGAGAAGCCAACTCGCCAGTAATGATGTCAAACATTACCGCCGAGATGTTAGGTTGGGTTAGGTTAGGTTATATTACGTTATTGATGTATATAAAGGTCCCACGGAGACGTAGAGGCCAACACACCAGTTATGTTGTCGAATATTACCGCCGAGATGTTAGGTTGGGTTAGGTTAGGTTATATTACGTTATGGATGTATATAAAGTTCCCACGGAGACGTAGAGGCCAGCAAGCCAGGAATGTGGTCAAATATTACCGCCGAGATGTTAGATTGGGTTAGGTTATCTTATATTACGTTATTGATGTATGTAAAGGTCCCACGGAGACGTAGAGGCCAACACGCCAGGAATGTTGTCAAATATTACCGCCGAGATGTTAGATTGGATTAGGTTATGTTATATTACGTTATTGATGTATATATAGGTCCCACGGAGACGTAGAGGCCAACTCGCCAGGTATGTTTTCAAATATTACCGCCGGGATGTTAGGTTGGTTTGGGTTAGGTTATATTACTTTATTGATGTATATGAAGGTCCCACGGAGACGTAGAGGCCAACTCGCCAGGAATGTTGTCAAATATTACCGCCGAGATGATAGGTTGGGTTAGGTTAGGTTATATTACGTTATTGATGTATATAAAGGTCCCACGGAGACGTAGAGGCCAACACGCCAGTTATGTTGTCGAATATTACCGCCGAGATGTTAGGTTGGGTTAGGTTAGGTTATATTACGTTATAGATGTATATAAAGTTCCCACGGAGACGTAGAGGCCAGCAAGCCAGGAATGTGGTCAAATATTACCGCCGAGATGTTAGATTGGGTTAGGTTATCTTATATTACGTTATTGATGTATATAAAGGTCCCACGGAGACGTAGAGGCCAACACGCCAGGAATGTTGTCAAAAATTACCGCCGAGATGTTAGATTGGATTAGGTTATGTTATATTACGTTATTGATGTATATATAGGTCCCACGCAGACGTAGAGGCCAACTCGCCAGGTATGTTTTCAAATATTACCGCCGGGATGTTAGGTTGGTTTGAGTTAGGTTATGTTACGTTATTGATGTATATGAAGGTCCCACGGAGACGTAGAGGCCAACTCGCCAGGAATGTTGTCAAATATTACCGCCGAGATGTTAGATTGGGTTAGGTTATGTTATATTACGTTATCGATGTATATAAAGATGCCACGGAGACGTAGAGGCCAACAAGCCAGGAATATCGTCAAATATTACCGCCGAGATGATAGGTTGGGTTAGGTTAGGTTATATTTCGTTATTGATGTATATGAAGGTCCCACGGAGACGTAGAGGCCAACAAGCCAGGAATGTGGTCAAATATTACCGCCGAGATGTTAGGTTGGGTTAGGTTAGGTGATATTACGTTATAGATGTATATAAAGGTCCCACGGAGACGTAGAGGCCAGCAAGCCAGGAATGTGGTCAAATATTACCGCCGAGATGTTAGATTGGGTTAGGTTATGTTATATTACGTTACTGATGTATATAAAGATGCCGCGGAGACGTAGAAGCCAACTCGCCAGGAACGTTGTCAAATATTCCCGCCGAGATGATAGGTTGGGTTAGGTTAGTTTAAATTTCGTTATTGATGTATATAAAGGTCCCACGGAGACGGAGAAGCCAACTCGCCAGGAATGTTGTGAAATATTACCGCCGAGATGTTAGGTTGGGTTAGGTTAGGTTATATTACGTTATTGATGTATATAAATGTCCCACGGAGACGGAGAAGCCAACTCGCCAGTAATGATGTCAAACATTACCGCCGAGATGTTAGGTTGGGTTAGGTTAGGTTATATTACGTTATTGATGTATATAAAGGTCCCACGGAGACGTAGAGGCCAACACGCCAGTTATGTTGTCGAATATTACCGCCGAGATGTTAGGTTGGATTAGGTTAGGTTATATTACGTTATTGATGTATATAAAGGTCCCACGAAGACGTAGAGGCCAACACGCCAGGAATGTTGTCAAATATTACCGCCGTGATGATAGGTTGAGTTAGGTTAGGTTATATTACGTTATTGATGTATATGAAGGTCAAACGGAGACCTAGAGGCCAACTCGCCAGGAATGTTGTGAAATATTACCGCCGAGATGTTAGGTTGGGTTAGGTTAGGTTATATTAAGTTATTGATGTATATAAAGGTCCCACGGAGACGGAGAAGCCAACTCGCCAGGAATGATGTCAAACATTACCGCCGGGACGTTAGGTTGGGTTAGGTTAGGTTATATTACGTTATTGATGCATATAAAGGTCCCACGGAGACGTAGAGGCCAACACGCAAGTTATGTTGTCGAATATTACCGCCGAGATGTTAGGTTGGGTTAGGTTAGGTTGTATTACGTTATTGATGTATATAAAGGTCCCACGGAGACGTAGAGGCCAACACGCAAGTTATGTTGTCGAATATTACCGCCGAGATGTTAGGTTGGGTTAGGTTAGGTTATATTACGTTATAGATGTATATAAAGGTCCCACGGAGACGTAGAGGCCAGCAAGCCAGGAATGTGGTCAAATATTACCGCCGAGATTTTAGATTGGGTTATGTTATGTTATATTACGTTACTGATGTATATAAAGATGCCGCGGAGACGTAGATGCCAACTCGCCAGGAACGTTGTCAAATATTCCCGCCGAGATGATAGGTTGGGTTAGGTTAGGTTAAATTTCGTTATTGATGTATATAAAGGTCCCACGGAGACGGAGAAGCCAACTCGCCAGGAATGTTGTCAAATATTACCGCCGAGATGATAGGTTGGGTTAAGTTAGGTTATATTATGTTATTGATGTATATGAAGGTCAAACGGAGACCTAGAGGCCAACTCGCCAGGAATGTTGTGAAATATTACCGCCGAGATGTTAGGTTGGGTTAGGTTAGGTTATATTACGTTATTGATGTATATAAAGGTCCCACGGCGACGGAGAAGCCAACTCGCCAGTAATGATGTCAAACATTACCGCCGAGATGTTAGGTTGGGTTAGGTTAGGTTATATTACGTTATTGATGTATATAAAGGTCCCACGGAGACGTAGAGGCCAACACGCCAGTTATGTTGTCGAATATTACCGCCGAGATGTTAGGTTGGGTTAGGTTAGGTTATATTACGTTATTGATGTATATAAAGGTCCCACGGAGACGGAGAAGCCAACTCGCCAGGAATGTTGTCAAATATTACCGCCCAGATGTTAGGTTGGGTTAGGTTAGGTTATATTACGTTATTGATGTATATAAAGGTCCCACGGAGACGTAGAGGCCAACACGCAAGTTATGTTGTCGAATATTACCGCCGAGATGTTAGGTTGGGTTAGGTTAGGTTGTATTACGTTATTGATGTATATAAAGGTCCCACGGAGACGTAGAGGCCAACACGCAAGTTATGTTGTCGAATATTACCGCCGAGATGTTAGGTTGGGTTAGGTTAGGTTGTATTACGTTATTGATGTATATAAAGGTCCCACGGAGACGTAGAGTACAACAACCCAGGAATTTGGTCAAATATTACCGCCGAGATGTTAGATTGGGTTAGGTTATGTTATATTACGTTATCGATGTATATAAAGATGCCACGGAGACGTAGAGGCCAACAAGCCAGGAATATCGTCAAATATTACCGCCGAGATGATAGGTTGGGTTAGGTTAGGTTATATTTCGTTATTGATGTATATGAAGGTCCCACGGAGACGTAGAGGCCAACAAGCCAGGAATGTGGTCAAATATTACCGCCGAGATGTTAGGTTGGGTTAGGTTAGGTTATATTACGTTATAGATGTATATAAAGGTCCCACGGAGACGTAGAGGCCAGCAAGCCAGGAATGTGGTCAAATATTACCGCCGAGATGTTAGATTGGGTTAGGTTATGTTATATTACGTTACTGATGTATATAAAGATGCCGCGGAGACGTAGAAGCCAACTCGCCAGGAACGTTGTCAAATATTCCCGCCGAGATGATAGGTTGGGTTAGGTTAGGTTAAATTTCGTTATTGATGTATATAAAGGTCCCACGGAGACGGAGAAGCCAACTCGCCAGGAATGTTGTCAAATATTACCGCCGAGATGATAGGTTGGGTTAGGTTAGGTTACATTATGTTATTGATGTATAAGAAGGTCAAACGGAGACCTAGAGGCCAACTCGCCAGGAATGGTGTGAAATATTACCGCCGAGATGTTAGGTTGGGTTAGGTTAGGTTATATTACGTTATTGATGTATATAAAGGTCCCACGGAGACGTAGAGGCCAACACGCCAGTTATGTTGTCGAATATTACCGCCGAGATGTTAGGTTGGGTTAGATTAGGTTATATTACGTTATAGATGTATATAAAGTTCCCACGGAGACGTAGAGGCCAGCAAGCCAGGAATGTGATCAAATATTACCGCCGAGATGTTAGATTGGGTTAGGTTATCTTATATTACGTTATTGATGTATATAAAGGTCCCACGGAGACGTAGAGGCCAACACGCCAGGAATGTTGTCAAATATTACCGCCGAGATGTTAGATTGGATTAGGTTATGTTATATTACGTTATTGATGTATATAAAGGTCCCACGCAGACGTAGAGGCCAACTCGCCAGGTATGTTTTCAAATATTACCGCCGGGATGTTAGGTTGGTTTGGGTTAGGTTATATTACGTTATTGATGTATATGAAGGTCCCACGGGGACGTAGAGGCCAACTCGCCAGGAATGTTGTCAAATATTACCGCCGAGATGATAGGTTGGGTTAGGTTAGGTTATATTACGTTATTGCTGTATACGAAGGTCAAACGGAGACCTATAGGCCAAATCGCCAGGAATGTTGTGAAATATTACCGCCGAGATGTTAGGTTGGGTTAGGTTAGGTTATATTACGTTATTGCTGTATATGAAGGTCAAACGGAGACCTATAGGCCAAATCGCCAGGAATGTTGTGAAATATTACCGCCGAGATGTTATGTTGGGTTAGGTTCGATTATATTACGTTATTGATGTATATAAAGTTCCCACGGAGACGGAGAAGCCAACTCGCCAGGAATGTTGTCAAATATTACCGCCGAGATGTTAGGTTGGGTTAGGTTAGGTTGTATTACGTTATTGATGTATACAAAGGTCCCACGGAGACGTAGAGGCCAACACGCAAGTTATGTTGTCGAATATTACCGCCGAGATGTTAGGTTGGGTTAGGTTAGGTTGTATTACGTTATTGATGTATATAAAGGTCCCACGGAGACGTAGAGGCCAACAAGCCAGGAATGTGGTCAAATATTACCGCCGAGATGTTAGATTGGGTTAGGTTTTGTTATATTACGTTATCGATGTATATAAAGATGCCACGGAGACGTAGAGGCCAACAAGCCAGGAATATCGTCAAATATTACCGCCGAGATGATAGGTTGGGTTAGGTTAGGTTATATTATGTTATTGATGTATATAAAGGTCCCACCGAGACGTAGAGGCCAACAAGCAAGTTATGTTGTCGAATATTACCGCCGAGATGTTAGGTTGGGTTAGGTTAGGTTGTATTACGTTATTTATGTATATAAAGGTCCCACGGAGACGTAGAGGCCAACACGCAAGTTATGTTGTCGAATATTACCGCCGAGATGTTAGGTTGGGTTAGGTTAGGTTGTATTACGTTATTGATGTATATATAGGTCCCACGGAGACGTAGAGGCCAACACGCAAGTTATGTTGTCGAATATTACCGCCGAGATGTTAGGTTGGGTTAGGTTAGGTTGTATTACGTTATTGATGTATACAAAGGTCCCACGGAGACGTAGAGGCCAACACGCAAGTTATGTTGTCGAATATTACCGCCGAGATGTTAGGTTGGGTTAGGTTAGGTTGTATTACGTTATTGATGTATATAAAGGTCCCACGGAGACGTAGAGGCCAACAAGCCAGGAATGTGGTCAAATATTACCGCCGAGATGTTAGATTGGGTTAGGTTATGTTATATTACGTTATCGATGTATATAAAGATGCCACGGAGACGTAGAGGCCAACAAGCCAGGAATATCGTCAAATATTACCGCCGAGATGATAGGTTGGGTTAGGTTAGGTTATATTTCGTTATTGATGTATATGAAGGTCCCACGGAGACGTAGAGGCCAACAAGCCAGGAATGTGGTCAAATATTACCGCCGAGATGTTAGGTTGGGTTAGGTTAGGTTATATTACGTTATAGATGTATATAAAGGTCCCACGGAGACGTAGAGGCCAGCAAGCCAGGAATGTGGTCAAATATTGACGCCGAGATGTTAGATTGGGTTAGGTTATGTTATATTACGTTACTGATGTATATAAAGATGCCGTTGAGACGTAGAAGCCAACTCGCCAGGAACGTTGTCAAATATTACCGCCGAGATGTTAGGTTGGGTTAGGTTAGGTTATATTACGTTATTGATGTATATAAAGGTCCCACGGAGACGGAGAAGCCAACTCGCCAGTAATGATGTCAAACATTACCGCCGAGATGTTAGGTTGGGTTAGGTTAGGTTATATTACGTTATTGATGTATATAAAGGTCCCACGGAGACGTAGAGGCCAACACGCCAGTTATGTTGTCGAATATTACCGCCGAGATGTTAGGTTGGGTTAGGTTAGGTTATATTACGTTATAGATGTATATAAAGTTCCCACGGAGACGTAGAGGCCAACACGCCATGAATGTTGTCAAATATTACCGCCGAGATGTTAGATTGGATTAGGTTATGTTATATTACGTTATTGATGTATATAAAGGTCCCACGCAGACGTAGAGGCCAACTCGCCAGGTATGTTTTCAAATATTACCGCCGGGATGTTAGGTTGGTTTGGGTTAGGTTATATTACGTTGTTGATGTATATGAAGGTCCCACGGAGACGTAGAGGCCAACACGCAAGTTATGTTGTCGAATATTACCGCCGAGATGTTAGGTTGGGTTAGGTTAGGTTGTATTACGTTATTGATGTATATAAAGGTCCCACGGAGACGTAGAGTCCAACAAGCCAGGAATGTGGTCAAATATTACCGCCGAGATGTTAGATTGGGTTAGGTTATGTTATATTACGTTATCGATGTATATAAAGATGCCACGGAGACGTAGAGGCCAACAAGCCAGGAATATCGTCAAATATTACCGCCGAGATGATAGGTTGGGTTAGGTTAGGTTATATTATGTTATTGATGTATATAAAGGTCCCACCGAGACGTAGAGGCCAACAAGCAGGTTATGTTGTCGAATATTACCGCCGAGATGTTAGGTTGGGTTAGGTTAGGTTGTATTACGTTATTTATGTATATAAAGGTCCCACGGAGACGTAGAGGCCAACACGCAAGTTATGTTGTCGAATATTACCGCCGAGATGTTAGGTTGGGTTAGGTTAGGTTGTATTACGTTATTGATGTATATATAGGTCCCACGGAGACGTAGAGGCCAACACGCAAGTTATGTTGTCGAATATTACCGCCGAGATGTTAGGTTGGGTTAGGTTAGGTTGTATTACGTTATTGATGTATACAAAGGTCCCACGGAGACGTAGAGGCCAACACGCAAGTTATGTTGTCGAATATTACCGCCGAGATGTTAGGTTGGGTTAGGTTAGGTTGTATTACGTTATTGATGTATATAAAGGTCCCACGGAGACGTAGAGGCCAACAAGCCAGGAATGTGGTCAAATATTACCGCCGAGATGTTAGATTGGGTTAGGTTATGTTATATTACGTTATCGATGTATATAAAGATGCCACGGAGACGTAGAGGCCAACAAGCCAGGAATATCGTCAAATATTACCGCCGAGATGATAGGTTGGGTTAGGTTAGGTTATATTTCGTTATTGATGTATATGAAGGTCCCACGGAGACGTAGAGGCCAACAAGCCAGGAATGTGGTCAAATATTACCGCCGAGATGTTAGGTTGGGTTAGGTTAGGTTATATTACGTTATAGATGTATATAAAGGTCCCACGGAGACGTAGAGGCCAGCAAGCCAGGAATGTGGTCAAATATTGACGCCGAGATGTTAGATTGGGTTAGGTTATGTTATATTACGTTACTGATGTATATAAAGGTGCCGCGGAGACGTAGAAGCCAACTCGCCAGGAACGTTGTCAAATATTCCCGCCGAGATGATAGGTTGGGTTAGGTTAGGTTAAATTTCGTTATTGATGTATATAAAGGTCCCACGGAGACGGAGAAGCCAACTCGCCAGGAATGTTGTCAAATATTACCGCCGAGATGATAGGTTGGTTTAGGTTAGGATACATTATGTTATTGATGTATAAGAAGGTCAAACGGAGACCTAGAGGCCAACTCGCCAGGAATGGTGTGAAATATTACCGCCGAGATGTTAGGTTGGGTTAGGTTAGGTTATATTACGTTATTGATGTATATAAAGGTCCCACGGAGACGGAGAAGCCAACTCGCCAGTAATGATGTCAAACATTACCGCCGAGATGTTAGGTTGGGTTAGGTTAGGTTATATTACGTTATTGATGTATATAAAGGTCCCACGGAGACGTAGAGGCCAACACGCCAGTTATGTTGTCGAATATTACCGCCGAGATGTTAGGTTGGATTAGGTTAGGTTATATTACGTTATAGATGTATATAAAGTTCCCACGGAGACGTAGAGGCCAACACGCCATGAATGTTGTCAAATATTACCGCCGAGATGTTAGATTGGATTAGGTTATGTTATATTACGTTATTGATGTATATAAAGGTCCCACGCAGACGTAGAGGCCAACTCGCCAGGTATGTTTTCAAATATTACCGCCGGGATGTTAGGTTGGTTTGGGTTAGGTTATATTACGTTGTTGATGTATATGAAGGTCCCACGGAGACGTAGAGGCCAACTCGCCAGGAATGTTGTCAAATATTACGGCCGAGATGATAGGTTGGGTTAGGTTAGGTTATATTACGTTATTGCTGTATAAGAAGGTCAAACGGAGACCTATAGGCCAAATCGCCAGGAATGTTGTGAAATATTACCGCCGAGATGTTAGGTTGGGTTAGGTTAGGTTATATTACGTTATTGCTGTATATGAAGGTCAAACGGAGACCTATAGGCCAAATCGCCAGGAATGTTGTGAAATATTACCGCCGAGATGTTAGGTTGGGTTAGGTTAGGTTATATTACGTTATTGATGTATATAAAGTTCCCACGGAGACGGAGAAGCCAACTCGCCAGGAATGTTGTCAAATATTACCGCCGAGATGTTAGGTTGGGTTAGGTTAGGATATATTACGTTATTGATGTATATAAAGGTCCCACCGAGACGTAGAGGCCAACACGCAAGTTATGTTGTCGAATATTACCGCCGAGATGTTAGGTTGGGTTAGGTTAGGTTGTATTACGTTATTGATGTATATAAAGGTCCCACGGAGACGTAGAGGCCAACACGCAAGTTATGTTGTCGAATATTACCGCCGAGATGTTAGGTTGGCTTAGGTTAGGTTGTATTACGTTATTGATGTATATATAGGTCCCACGGAGACGTAGAGGCCAACAAGCCAGGAATGTGGTCAAATATTCCCGCCGAGATGTTAGATTGGGTTAGGTTATGTTATATTACGTTATCGATGTATATAAAGATGCCACGGAGACGTAGAGGCCAACTCGCCAGGTATGTTTTCAAATATTACCGCCGGGACGTTAGGTTGGTTTGGGTTAGGTTATATTTCGTTATTGATGTATATGAAGGTCCCACGGAGACGTAGAGGCCAACTCGCAAGGTATGTTGTCAAATATTACCCCGGAGATGTTAGGTTGGGTTAGGTTAGGTTATATTACGTTATTGATGTATATAAAGGTCCCACGGAGACGTAGAGGCCAACAAGCCAGGAATGTGGTCAAATATTACCGCCAAGATGTTAGGTTGGGTTAGGTTAGGTTATATTTCGTTATTGATGTATATGAAGGTCCCACGGCGACGTAGAGGCCAACAAGCCAGGAATGTGGTCAAATATTACCGCCGAGATGTTAGGTTGGGTTAGGTTAGGTTATCTTACGTTATAGATGTATATAAAGGTCCCGCGGAGACGTAGAGGCCAACACGCCAGGAATGTTGTCAAATATTACCGCCGAGATGTTAGATTGGATTAGGTTATGTTATATTACGTTATTGATGTATATAAAGGTCCCACGGAGACGTAGAGGCCAACTCGCCAGGTATGTTGTCAAATATTACCGCCGAGATGATAGGTTGCGTTAGGTTAGGTTATATTACGTTATTGATGTATATAAAGGTCCCACGGAGACGTAGAGGCCAACTCGCCAGGAATGTTGTCAAATATTACCGCCGAGATGATAGGTTGGGTTAGGTTAGGTTATATTACGTTATTGCTGTATATGAAGGTCAAACGGAGACCTAGAGGCCAGATCGCCAGGAATGTTGTGAAATATTACCGCCGAGATGTTAGGTTGGGTTAGGTTAGGTTATATTACGTTATTGATGTATATAAAGGTCGAACGGAGACGGAGCAGCCAACTCGCCAGGAATGTTGTCAAATATTACCGCCAAGATGTCAGGTTGGTTTAGGTTAGGTTATATTACGTTATTGATGTATATGAAGGTCAAACGGAGACCTAGAGGCCAACTCGCCAGGAATGTTGTGAAATATTACCGCCGACATGTTAGGTTGGGTTAGGTTAGGTTATATTACGTTATTGATGTATATAAATGTCCCACGGAGACGGAGAAGCCAACTCGCCAGGCATGATGTCAAACATTACCGCCGGGATGTTAGGTTGGATTAGGTTAGGTTATATTACGTTATTGATGTATATAAAGGTCCCACGGAGACGGAGAAGCCAACTCGCTAGGAATGTTGTGAAATATTACCGCCGAGATGTTAGGTTGGGTTAGGTTAGGTTATATTACGTTATTGATGTATATAAAGGTCCCACGGAGACGGAGAAGCCAACTCGCCAGGCATGATGTCAAACATTACCGCCGAGATGTTAGATTGGGTTAGGATAGGTTATATTACGTTATTGATGTATATAAAGGTCCCACCGAGACGGAGAAGCCAACTCGCTAGGAATGTTGTCAAATATTACCGCCGAAATGTTAGGTTGGGTTAGGTTAGGTTATATTACGTTATTGATGTATATGAAGGTCCCACGGAGACGTAGAGGCCAGCAAGCCAGGAATGTAGTCAAATATTACCGCCGAGATGTTAGATTGGGTTAGGTTATGTTATATTACGTTATCGATGTATATAAAGATGCCACGGAGACGTAGAGGCCAACAAGCCAGGAATATCGTCAAATATTACCGCCGAGATGATAGGTTGGGTTAGGTTAGGATATATTTCGTTATTGATGTATATGAAGGTCCCACGGAGACGTAGAGGCCAACAAGCCAGGAATGTGGTCAAATATTACCACCGAGATGTTAGGTTGGGTTAGGTTAGGTTATATTACGTTATAGATGTATATGAAGGTCCCACGGAGACGTAGAGGCCAACAAGCCAGGAATGTGGTCAAATATTACCGCCGAGATGTTAGATTGGGTTAGGTTATGTTGTATTACGTTATCGATGTATATAAAGGTGCCACGGAGACGTAGAGGCCAGCAAGCCAGGAATGTGGTCAAATATTACCGCCGAGATGATAGGTTGGTTTGGGTTAGGTTATATAACGTTATTGATGTATATGAAGGTCCCACGGAGACGTAGAGGCCAACTAGCCAGGAATGTTGTCAAATATTACCGCCGAGATGATAGGTTGGGTTAGGTTAGATTATATTACGTTATTGCTGTATATGAAGGTCAAACGGAGACCTAGAGGCCAAATCGCCAGGAATGTTGTGAAATATTACCGCCGAGATGTTAGGTTGGGTTAGGTTATGTTATATTACGTTATCGATGTATATAAAGGTCCCACGGAGACGGAGAAGCCAACTCGCCAGTAATGATGTCAAACATTACCGCCGAGGTGTTAGGTTGGGTTAGGTTAGGTTATATTACGTTATTGATGTATATAAAGGTCCCACGGAGAAGTAGAGGCCAACACACCAGTTATGTTGTCGAATATTACCGCCGAGATGATAGGTTGGGTTAGGTTAGGTTATATTTCGTTATTGATGTATATGAAGGTCCCACGGAGACGTAGAGGCCAACTCGCAAGGTATGTTGACAAATATTACCCCGGAGATGTTAGGTTGGGTTAGGTTAGGTTATATTACGTTATTGATGTATATAAAGGTCCCACGGAGACGTAGAGGCCAACAAGCCAGGAATGTGGTCAAATATTACCGCCGAGATGTTAGATTGGATTAGGTTATGTTATATTACGTTATTGATGTATATAAAGGTCCCACGGAGACGTAGAGGCCAACTCGCCAGGTATGTTGTCAAATATTACCGCCGAGATGATAGGTTGCGTTAGGTTAGGTTATATTACGTTATTGATGTATATAAAGGTCCCACGGAGACGTAGAGGCCAACTCGCCAGGAATGTTGTCAAATATTACCGCCGAGATGATAGGTTGGGTTAGGTTAGGTTATATTACGTTATTGCTGTATATGAAGGTCAAACGGAGACCTAGAGGCCAAATCGCCAGGAATGTTGTGAAATATTACCGCCGAGATGTTAGGTTGGGTTAGGTTAGGTTATATTACGTTATTGATGTATATAAAGGTCGAACGGAGACGGAGCAGCCAACTCGCCAGGAATGTTGTCAAATATTACCGCCAAGATGTCAGGTTGGTTTAGGTTAGGTTATATTACGTTATTGATGTATATGAAGGACAAACGGAGACCTAGAGGCCAACTCGCCAGGAATGTTGTGAAATATTACCGCCGAGATGTTAGGTTGGGTTAGGTTAGGTTATATTACGTTATTGATGTATATAAATGTCCCACGGAGACGGAGAAGCCAACTCGCCAGGCATGATGTCAAACATTACCGCCGGGATGTTAGGTTGGATTAGGTTAGGTTATATTACGTTATTGATGTATATAAAGGTCCCACGGAGACGGAGAAGCCAACTCGCTAGGAATGTTGTGAAATATTACCGCCGAGATGTTAGGTTGGGTTAGGTTAGGTTATATTACGTTATTGATGTATATAAAGGTCCCACGGAGACGGAGAAGCCAACTCGCCAGGCATGATGTCAAACATTACCGCCGAGATGTTAGATTGGGTTAGGATAGGTTATATTACGTTATTGATGTATATAAAGGTCCCACGGAGACGGAGAAGCCAACTCGCTAGGAATGTTGTCAAATATTACCGCCGAAATGTTAGGTTGGGTTAGGTTAGGTTATATTACGTTATTGATGTATATGAAGGTCCCACGGAGACGTAGAGGCCAGCAAGCCAGGAATGTAGTCAAATATTACCGCCGAGATGTTAGATTGGGTTAGGTTATGTTATATTACGTTATCGATGTATATAAAGATGCCACGGAGACGTAGAGGCCAACAAGCCAGGAATATCGTCAAATATTACCGCCGAGATGATAGGTTGGGTTAGGTTAGGATATATTTCGTTATTGATGTATATGAAGGTCCCACGGAGACGTAGAGGCCAACAAGCCAGGAATGTGGTCAAATATTACCGCCGAGATGTTAGGTTGGGTTAGGTTAGGTTATATTACGTTATAGATGTATATGAAGGTCCCACGGAGACGTAGAGGCCAACAAGCCAGGAATGTGGTCAAATATTACCGCCGAGATGTTAGATTGGGTTAGGTTATGTTGTATTACGTTATCGATGTATATAAAGGTGCCACGGAGACGTAGAGGCCAGCAAGCCAGGAATGTGGTCAAATATTACCGCCGAGATGATAGGTTGGTTTGGGTTAGGTTATATAACGTTATTGATGTATATGAAGGTCCCACGGAGACGTAGAGGCCAACTAGCCAGGAATGTTGTCAAATATGACCGCCGAGATGATAGGTTGGGTTAGGTTAGATTATATTACGTTATTGCTGTATATGAAGGTCAAACGGAGACCTAGAGGCCAAATCGCCAGGAATGTTGTGAAATATTACCGCCGAGATGTTAGGTTGGGTTAGGTTAGGTTATATTACGTTATTGATGTATATAAAGGTCCCACGGAGACGGAGAAGCCAACTCGCCAGGAATGTTGCCAAATATTACCGCCGAGATGTCAGGTTGGGTTAGGTTAGGTTATATTACGTTATTGATGTATATAAAGGTCCCACGGAGACGTAGAGTCCAACACGCAAGCTATGTTGTCGAATATTACCGCCGAGATGTTAGGTTGGGTTAGGTTAGGTTGTATTACGTTATTGATGTATATAAAGGTCCCACGGAGACGTAGAGGCCAACAAGCCAGGAATGTGGTCAAATATTACCGCCGAGATGTTAGATTGGGTTAGGTTATGTTATATTACGTTATCGATGTATATAAAGATGCCACGGAGACGTATAGGCCAACAAGCCAGGAATGTGGTCAAATATTACCGCCGAGATGATAGGTTGGGTTAGGTTGGGTTATATTACGTTATAGATGTATATAAAAGTCCCACGGAGCCGTAGAGGCCAACACGCCAGGAATGTGGTCAAATATTACCGCCGAGATGATAGGTTGGGTTAGGTTATGTTAAATTTCGTTATTGATGTATATGAAGGTCAATCGGAGACGTAGAGGCCAACTCGCCAGGAATGTTGTCAAATATTACCGCCGAGATGATAGGTTGGTTTAGGTTAGGTTATATTACGTTATTGATGTATATGAAGGTCAAACGGAGACCTAGAGGCCAACTCGCCAGGAATGTTGTGAAATATTACCGCCGAGATGTTAGGTTGGGTTAGGTTAGGTTATATTACGTTATTGATGTATATAAAGGTCCCACGGAGACGGAGAAGCCAACTCGCCAGGAATGATGCCAAACATTACCGCCGGGATGTTAGGTTGGGTTAGGTTAGGTTATATTACGTTATTGATGTATATGAAGGTCAAACGGAGACCTAGAGGCCAACTCGCCAGGAATGTTGTGAAATATTACCGCCGAGATGTTAGGTTGGATTAGGTTAGGTTATATTACGTTATTGATGTATATAAAGGTCCCACGTAGACGTAGAGGACAACACGCAAGTTATGTTGTCGAATATTACCGCCGAGATGTTAGGTTGGGTTAGGTTAGGCTGTATTACGTTATTGATGTATATGAAGGTCCCACGGAGACGTAGAGGCCAACAAGCCAGGAATGTGGTCAAATATTACCGCCGAGATGTTAGGTTGGGTTAGGTTAGGTTATATTACGTTATAGATGTATATAAATGTCCCACGGAGACGTAGAGGCTCGCAAGCCAGGAATGTGGTCAAATATTACCGCCGAGATGTTAGATTGGGTTAGGTTATGTTATATTACGTTACTGATGTA
Source organism: Xylocopa violacea (assembly GCA_963969225.1). NCBI lineage: Eukaryota > Metazoa > Arthropoda > Insecta > Hymenoptera > Apidae > Xylocopa > Xylocopa violacea. The sequence continues at coordinate 539,704 of CAXAJV010000021.1, read as the reverse complement.
TATAAAGATTCCGCGGAGACGTAGAGGCCAACTCGCCAGGAATGTTGTCAAATATTACCGCCGAGATGATAGGTTGGGTTAGGTTAGGTTATATTACGTTATTGATGTATATGAAGGTCAAACGGAGACCTAGAGGCCAACTCGCCAGGAATGTTGTGAAATATTACCGCCGAGATGTTAGGTTGGGTTAGGTTAGGTTATATTACGTTATTGATGTATATGAAGGTCAAACGGAGACGTAGAGGCCAGCAAGCCAGGAATGTGGTCAAATATTACCGCCGAGATGATAGGTTGGGTTAGGTTATGTTAAATTTCGTTATTGATGTATATGAAGGTCAATCGGAGACGTAGAGGCCAACTCGGCAGGAATGTTGTCAAATATTACCGCCGAGATGATAGGTTGGTTTAGGTTAGGTTATATTACGTTATTGATGTATATGAAGGTCAAACGGAGACCTAGAGGCCAACTCGCCAGGAATGTTGTGAAATATTACCGCCGAGATGTTAGGTTGGGTTAGGTTAGGTTATATTACGTTATTGATGTATATAAAGGTCCCACGGAGACGGAGAAGCCAACTCGCTAGGAATGTTGTCAAATATTACCGCCGAAATGTTAGGTTGGGTTAGGTTAGGTTATATTACGTTATTGATGTATATGAAGGTCCCACGGAGACGTAGAGGCCAGCAAGCCAGGAATGTAGTCAAATATTACCGCCGAGATGTTAGATTGGGTTAGGTTATGTTATATTACGTTATCGATGTATATAAAGATGCCACGGAGACGTAGAGGCCAACAAGCCAGGAATATCGTCAAATATTACCGCCGAGATGATAGGTTGGGTTAGGTTAGGATATATTTCGTTATTGATGTATATGAAGGTCCCACGGAGACGTGGAGGCCAAATTCGCCAGGTATGTTGTCAAATATTACCCCGGAGATGTTAGGTTGGCTTAGGTTAGGTTATATTACGTTATTGATGTATATAAATGTCCCACGGAGACGGAGAAGCCAACTCGCCAGGCATGATGTCAAACATTACCGCCGGGATGTTAGGTTGGATTAGGTTAGGTTATATTACGTTATTGATGTATATGAAGGTCAAACGGAGACCTAGAGGCCAACTCGCCAGGAATGTTGTGAAATATTACCGCCGAGATGTTAGATTGGGTTAGGTTAGGTTATATTACGTTATTGATGTATATAAAGGTCCCACGGAGACGGAGAAGCCAACTCGCCAGGCATGATGTCAAACATTACCGCCGAGATGTTAGATTGGGTTAGGATAGGTTATATTACGTTATTGATGTATATAAAGGTCCCACGGAGACGGAGAAGCCAACTCGCTAGGAATGTTGTCAAATATTACCGCCGAAATGTTAGGTTGGGTTAGGTTAGGTTATATTACGTTATTGATGTATATAAAGGTCCCACGGAGACGGAGAAGCCAACTCGCCAGGAATGTTGTCAAATATTACCGCCGAGATGTCAGGTTGGGTTAGGTTAGGTTATATTACGTTATTGATGTATATAAAGGTCCCACGGAGACGTAGAGTCCAACACGCAAGTTATGTTGTCGAATATTACCGCCGAGATGTTAGGTTGGATTAGGTTAGGTTGTATTACGTTATTGATGTATATAAAGGTCCCACGGAGACGGAGAAGCCAACTCGCCAGGAATGTTGTCAAATATTACCGCCGAGATGTCAGGTTGGGTTAGGTTAGGTTATATTACGTTATTGATGTATATAAAGGTCCCACGGAGACGTAGAGTCCAACACGCAAGTTATGTTGTCGAATATTACCGCCGAGATGTTAGGTTGGGTTAGGTTAGGTTGTATTACGTTATTGATGTATATAAAGGTCCCACGGAGACGTAGAGGCCAACAAGCCAGGAATGTGGTCAAATATTACCGCCGAGATGTTAGATTGGGTTAGGTTATGTTATATTACGTTATCGATGTATATAAACATGCCACGGAGACGTATAGGCCAACAAGCCAGGAATGTGGTCAAATATTACCGCCGAGATGATAGGTTGGGTTAGGTTGGGTTATATTACGTTATAGATGTATATAAAGGTCCCACGGAGACGTAGAGGCCAACAAGCCAGGAATGTGGTCAAATATTACCGCCGAGATGTTAGGTTGGGTTAGGTTAGGGTATATTACGTTATAGATGTATATAAAGGTCCCACGGAGACGTAGAGGCCAGCAAGCCAGGAATGTGGTCAAATATTACCGCCGAGATGTTAGGTTGGGTTAGGTTAGGTTATATTACGTTATAGATGTATATAAATGTCCCACGGAGACGTAGAGGCTAGCAAGCCAGGAATGTGGTCAAATATTACCGCCGAGATGTTAGATTGGGTTAGGTTATGTTATATTACGTTACTGATGTATATAAAGATTCCGCGGAGACGTAGAGGCCAACTCGCCAGGAATGTTGTCAAATATTCCCGCCGAGATGATAGGTTGGGTTAGGTTACGTTAAATTTCGTTATTGATGTATATGAAGGTCAATCGGAGACGTAGAGGCCAACTCGCCAGGAATGTTGTCAAATATTACCGCCGAGATGATAGGTTGGGTTAGGTTAGGTTATATTACGTTATTGATGTATATGAAGGTCAAACGGAGACCTAGAGGCCAACTCGCCAGGAATGTTGTGAAATATTACCGCCGAGATGTTAGGTTGGGTTAGGTTAGGTTATATTACGTTATTGATGTATATAAAGGTCCCACGGAGACGGAGAAGCCAACTCGCCAGGCATGATGTCAAACATTACCGCCGAGATGTTAGATTGGGTTAGGTTAGGTTATATTACGTTATTGATGTATATAAAGGTCCCACGGAGACGGAGAAGCCAACTCGCTAGGAATGTTGTCAAATATTACCGCCGAAATGTTAGGTTGGGTTAGGTTAGGTTATATTACGTTATTGATGTATATGAAGGTCCCACGGAGACGTAGAGGCCAGCAAGCCAGGAATGTAGTCAAATATTACCGCCGAGATGTTAGATTGGGTTAGGTTATGTTATATTACGTTATCGATGTATATAAAGATGCCACGGAGACGTAGAGGCCAACAAGCCAGGAATATCGTCAAATATTACCGCCGAGATGATAGGTTGGGTTAGGTTAGGATATATTTCGTTATTGATGTATATGAAGGTCCCACGGAGACGTGGAGGCCAAATTCGCCAGGTATGTTGTCAAATATTACCCCGGAGATGTTAGGTTGGCTTAGGTTAGGTTATATTACGTTATTGATGTATATAAATGTCCCACGGAGACGGAGAAGCCAACTCGCCAGGCATGATGTCAAACATTACCGCCGGGATGTTAGGTTGGATTAGGTTAGGTTATATTACGTTATTGATGTATATAAAGGTCCCACGGAGACGGAGAAGCCAACTCGCTAGGAATGTTGTGAAATATTACCGCCGAGATGTTAGATTGGGTTAGGTTAGGTTATATTACGTTATTGATGTATATAAAGGTCCCACGGAGACGGAGAAGCCAACTCGCCAGGCATGATGTCAAACATTACCGCCGAGATGTTAGATTGGGTTAGGATAGGTTATATTACGTTATTGATGTATATAAAGGTCCCACGGAGACGGAGAAGCCAACTCGCTAGGAATGTTGTCAAATATTACCGCCGAAATGTTAGGTTGGGTTAGGTTAGGTTATATTACGTTATTGATGTATATGAAGGTCCCACGGAGACGTAGAGGCCAGCAAGGCAGGAATGTAGTCAAATATTACCGCCGAGATGTTAGGTTGGGTTAGGTTAGGGTATATTACGTTATAGATGTATATAAAGGTCCCACGGAGACGTAGAGGCCAGCAAGCCAGGAATGTAGTCAAATATTACCGCCGAGATGTTAGATTGGGTTAGGTTATGTTATATTACGTTATCGATGTATATAAAGATGCCACGGAGACGTAGAGGCCAACAAGCCAGGAATATCGTCAAATATTACCGCCGAGATGATAGGTTGGGTTAGGTTAGGATATATTTCGTTATTGATGTATATGAAGGTCCCACGGAGACGTAGAGGCCAACAAGCCAGGAATGTTGTGAAATATTACCGCCGAGATGTTAGGTTGGGTTAGGTTAGGTTATATTACGTTATTGATGTATATAAAGGTCCCACGGAGACGGAGAAGCCAACTCGCCAGGAATGTTGTCAAATATTACCGCCGAGATGTCAGGTTGGGTTAGGTTAGGTTATATTACGTTATTGATGTATATAAAGGTCCCACGGAGACGGAGAAGCCAACTCGCTAGGAATGTTGTGAAATATTACCGCCGAGATGTTAGGTTGGGTTAGGTTAGGTTATATTACGTTATTGATGTATATAAAGGTCCCACGGAGACGGAGAAGCCAACTCGCCAGGCATGATGTCAAACATTACCGCCGAGATGTTAGATTGGGTTAGGATAGGTTATATTACGTTATTGATGTATATAAAGGTCCCACGGAGACGGAGAAGCCAACTCGCTAGGAATGTTGTCAAATATTACCGCCGAAATGTTAGGTTGGGTTAGGTTAGGTTATATTACGTTATTGATGTATATGAAGGTCCCACGGAGACGTAGAGGCCAGCAAGCCAGGAATGTAGTCAAATATTACCGCCGAGATGTTAGATTGGGTTAGGTTATGTTATATTACGTTATCGATGTATATAAAGATGCCACGGAGACGTAGAGGCCAACAAGCCAGGAATATCGTCAAATATTACCGCCGAGATGATAGGTTGGGTTAGGTTAGGATATATTTCGTTATTGATGTATATGAAGGTCCCACGGAGACGGAGAAGCCAACTCGCCAGGCATGATGTCAAACATTACCGCCGAGATGTTAGATTGGGTTAGGTTAGGTTATATTACGTTATTGATGTATATAAAGGTCCCACGGAGACGGAGAAGCCAACTCGCTAGGAATGTTGTCAAATATTACCGCCGAAATGTTAGGTTGGGTTAGGTTAGGTTATATTACGTTATTGATGTATATGAAGGTCCCACGGAGACGTAGAGGCCAGCAAGCCAGGAATGTAGTCAAATATTACCGCCGAGGTGTTAGATTGGGTTAGGTTATGTTATATTACGTTATCGATGTATATAAAGATGCCACGGAGACGTAGAGGCCAACAAGCCAGGAATATCGTCAAATATTACCGCCGAGATGATAGGTTGGGTTAGGTTAGGATATATTTCGTTATTGATGTATATGAAGGTCCCACGGAGACGTGGAGGCCAAATTCGCCAGGTATGTTGTCAAATATTACCCCGGAGATGTTAGGTTGGCTTAGGTTAGGTTATATTACGTTATTGATGTATATAAATGTCCCACGGAGACGGAGAAGCCAACTCGCCAGGCATGATGTCAAACATTACCGCCGGGATGTTAGGTTGGATTAGGTTAGGTTATATTACGTTATTGATGTATATAAAGGTCCCATGGAGACGGAGAAGCCAACTCGCTAGGAATGTTGTGAAATATTACCGCCGAGATGTTAGATTGGGTTAGGTTAGGTTATATTACGTTATTGATGTATATAAAGGTCCCACGGAGACGGAGAAGCCAACTCGCCAGGCATGATGTCAAACATTACTGCCGAGATGTTAGATTGGGTTAGGATAGGTTATATTACGTTATTGATGTATATAAAGGTCCCACGGAGACGGAGAAGCCAACTCGCTAGGAATGTTGTCAAATATTACCGCCGAAATGTTAGGTTGGGTTAGGTTAGGTTATATTACGTTATTGATGTATATAAAGGTCCCACGGAGACGGAGAAGCCAACTCGCCAGGAATGTTGTCAAATATTACCGCCGAGATGTCAGGTTGGGTTAGGTTAGGTTATATTACGTTATTGATGTATATAAAGGTCCCACGGAGACGTAGAGTCCAACACGCAAGTTATGTTGTCGAATATTACCGCCGAGATGTTAGGTTGGATTAGGTTACGTTGTATTACGTTATTGATGTATATAAAGGTCCCACGGAGACGGAGAAGCCAACTCGCCAGGAATGTTGTCAAATATTACCGCCGACATGTCAGGTTGGGTTAGGTTAGGTTATATTACGTTATTGATGTATATAAAGGTCCCACGGAGACGTAGAGTCCAACACGCAAGTTATGTTGTCGAATATTACCGCCGAGATGTTAGTTTGGGTTAGGTTAGGTTGTATTACGTTATTGATGTATATAAAGGTCCCACGGAGACGTAGAGGCCAACAAGCCAGGAATGTGGTCAAATATTACCGCCGAGATGTTAGATTGGGTTAGGTTATGTTATATTACGTTATCGATGTATATAAACATGCCACGGAGACGTATAGGCCAACAAGCCAGGAATGTGGTCAAATATTACCGCCGAGATGATAGGTTGGGTTAGGTTGGGTTATATTACGTTATAGATGTATATAAAGGTCCCACGGAGACGTAGAGGCCAACAAGCCAGGAATGTGGTCAAATATTACCGCCGAGATGTTAGGTTGGGTTAGGTTAGGGTATATTACGTTATAGATGTATATAAAGGTCCCACGGAGACGTAGAGGCCAGCAAGCCAGGAATGTGGTCAAATATTACCGCCGAGATGTTAGGTTGGGTTAGGTTAGGTTATATTACGTTATAGATGTATATAAATGTCCCACGGAGACGTAGAGGCTAGCAAGCCAGGAATGTGGTCAAATATTACCGCCGAGATGTTAGATTGGGTTAGGTTATGTTATATTACGTTACTGATGTATATAAAGATTCCGCGGAGACGTAGAGGCCAACTCGCCAGGAATGTTGTCAAATATTCCCGCCGAGATGATAGGTTGGGTTAGGTTACGTTAAATTTCGTTATTGATGTATATGAAGGTCAATCGGAGACGTAGAGGCCAACTCGCCAGGAATGTTGTCAAATATTACCGCCGAGATGATAGGTTGGGTTAGGTTAGGTTATATTACGTTATTGATGTATATGAAGGTCAAACGGAGACCTAGAGGCCAACTCGCCAGGAATGTTGTGAAATATTACCGCCGAGATGTTAGGTTGGGTTAGGTTAGGTTATATTACGTTATTGATGTATATAAAGGTCCCACGGAGACGGAGAAGCCAACTCGCCAGGCATGATGTCAAACATTACCGCCGAGATGTTAGATTGGGTTAGGTTAGGTTATATTACGTTATTGATGTATATAAAGGTCCCACGGAGACGGAGAAGCCAACTCGCTAGGAATGTTGTCAAATATTACCGCCGAAATGTTAGGTTGGGTTAGGTTAGGTTATATTACGTTATTGATGTATATGAAGGTCCCACGGAGACGTAGAGGCCAGCAAGCCAGGAATGTAGTCAAATATTACCGCCGAGATGTTAGATTGGGTTAGGTTATGTTATATTACGTTATTGATGTATATAAAGGTCCCACGGAGACGGAGAAGCCAACTCGCCAGGCATGATGTCAAACATTACCGCCGAGATGTTAGATTGGGTTAGGATAGGTTATATTACGTTATTGATGTATATAAAGGTCCCACGGAGACGGAGAAGCCAACTCGCTAGGAATGTTGTCAAATATTACCGCCGAAATGTTAGGTTGGGTTAGGTTAGGTTATATTACGTTATTGATGTATATAAAGGTCCCACGGAGACGGAGAAGCCAACTCGCCAGGAATGTTGTCAAATATTACCGCCGAGATGTCAGGTTGGGTTAGGTTAGGTTATATTACGTTATTGATGTATATAAAGGTCCCACGGAGACGTAGAGTCCAACACGCAAGTTATGTTGTCGAATATTACCGCCGAGATGTTAGGTTGGATTAGGTTAGGTTGTATTACGTTATTGATGTATATAAAGGTCCCACGGAGACGGAGAAGCCAACTCGCCAGGAATGTTGTCAAATATTACCGCCGAGATGTCAGGTTGGGTTAGGTTAGGTTATATTACGTTATTGATGTATATAAAGGTCCCACGGAGACGTAGAGTCCAACACGCAAGTTATGTTGTCGAATATTACCGCCGAGATGTTAGGTTGGGTTAGGTTAGGTTGTATTACGTTATTGATGTATATAAAGGTCCCACGGAGACGTAGAGGCCAACAAGCCAGGAATGTGGTCAAATATTACCGCCGAGATGTTAGATTGGGTTAGGTTATGTTATATTACGTTATCGATGTATATAAACATGCCACGGAGACGTATAGGCCAACAAGCCAGGAATGTGGTCAAATATTACCGCCGAGATGATAGGTTGGGTTAGGTTGGGTTATATTACGTTATAGATGTATATAAAGGTCCCACGGAGACGTAGAGGCCAACAAGCCAGGAATGTGGTCAAATATTACCGCCGAGATGTTAGGTTGGGTTAGGTTAGGGTATATTACGTTATAGATGTATATAAAGGTCCCACGGAGACGTAGAGGCCAGCAAGCCAGGAATGTGGTCAAATATTACCGCCGAGATGTTAGGTTGGGTTAGGTTAGGTTATATTACGTTATAGATGTATATAAATGTCCCACGGAGACGTAGAGGCTAGCAAGCCAGGAATGTGGTCAAATATTACCGCCGAGATGTTAGATTGGGTTAGGTTATGTTATATTACGTTACTGATGTATATAAAGATTCCGCGGAGACGTAGAGGCCAACTCGCCAGGAATGTTGTCAAATATTCCCGCCGAGATGATAGGTTGGGTTAGGTTACGTTAAATTTCGTTATTGATGTATATGAAGGTCAATCGGAGACGTAGAGGCCAACTCGCCAGGAATGTTGTCAAATATTACCGCCGAGATGATAGGTTGGGTTAGGTTAGGTTATATTACGTTATTGATGTATATGAAGGTCAAACGGAGACCTAGAGGCCAACTCGCCAGGAATGTTGTGAAATATTACCGCCGAGATGTTAGGTTGGGTTAGGTTAGGTTATATTACGTTATTGATGTATATAAAGGTCCCACGGAGACGGAGAAGCCAACTCGCCAGGCATGATGTCAAACATTACCGCCGAGATGTTAGATTGGGTTAGGTTAGGTTATATTACGTTATTGATGTATATAAAGGTCCCACGGAGACGGAGAAGCCAACTCGCTAGGAATGTTGTCAAATATTACCGCCGAAATGTTAGGTTGGGTTAGGTTAGGTTATATTACGTTATTGATGTATATGAAGGTCCCACGGAGACGTAGAGGCCAGCAAGCCAGGAATGTAGTCAAATATTACCGCCGAGGTGTTAGATTGGGTTAGGTTATGTTATATTACGTTATCGATGTATATAAAGATGCCACGGAGACGTAGAGGCCAACAAGCCAGGAATATCGTCAAATATTACCGCCGAGATGATAGGTTGGGTTAGGTTAGGATATATTTCGTTATTGATGTATATGAAGGTCCCACGGAGACGTGGAGGCCAAATTCGCCAGGTATGTTGTCAAATATTACCCCGGAGATGTTAGGTTGGCTTAGGTTAGGTTATATTACGTTATTGATGTATATAAATGTCCCACGGAGACGGAGAAGCCAACTCGCCAGGCATGATGTCAAACATTACCGCCGGGATGTTAGGTTGGATTAGGTTAGGTTATATTACGTTATTGATGTATATAAAGGTCCCATGGAGACGGAGAAGCCAACTCGCTAGGAATGTTGTGAAATATTACCGCCGAGATGTTAGATTGGGTTAGGTTAGGTTATATTACGTTATTGATGTATATAAAGGTCCCACGGAGACGGAGAAGCCAACTCGCCAGGCATGATGTCAAACATTACCGCCGAGATGTTAGATTGGGTTAGGATAGGTTATATTACGTTATTGATGTATATAAAGGTCCCACGGAGACGGAGAAGCCAACTCGCTAGGAATGTTGTCAAATATTACCGCCGAAATGTTAGGTTGGGTTAGGTTAGGTTATATTACGTTATTGATGTATATGAAGGTCCCACGGAGACGTAGAGGCCAGCAAGGCAGGAATGTAGTCAAATATTACCGCCGAGATGTTAGATTGGGTTAGGTTATGTTATATTACGTTATCGATGTATATAAAGATGCCACGGAGACGTAGAGGCCAACAAGCCAGGAATATCGTCAAATATTACCGCCGAGATGATAGGTTGGGTTAGGTTAGGATATATTTCGTTATTGATGTATATGAAGGTCCCACGGAGACGTAGAGGCCAACAAGCCAGGAATGTGGTCAAATATTACCGCCGAGATGTTAGGTTGGGATAGGTTAGGTTATATTACGTTATAGATGTATATGAAGGTCCCACGGAGACGTAGAGGCCAACAAGCCAGGAATGTGGTCAAATATTACCGCCGAGATGTTAGATTGGGTTAGGTTATGTTGTATTACGTTATCGATGTATATAAAGGTGCCACGGAGACGTACAGGCCAGCAAGCCAGGAATGTGGTCAAATATTACCGCCGAGATGTTAGATTGGGTTAGGTTATGTTATATTACGTTATCGATGTATATAAAGATGCCACGGAGACGTACAGGCCAACAAGCCAGGAATGTGGTCAAATATTACCGCCGAGATGATAGGTTGGGTTAGGTTGGGTTATATTACGTTATAGATGTATATAAAGGTCCCACGGAGCCGTAGAGGCCAACACGCCAGGAATGTTGTCAAATATTACCGCCGAGATGTTAGATTGGATTAGGTTATGTTATATTACGTTATTGATGTATATAAAGGTCCCACGGAGACGTAGAGGCCAACTCGCCAGGCATGTTGTCAAATATTACCGCCGAGATGATAGGTTGCGTTAGGTTAGGTTATATTACGTTATTGATGTATATGAAGGTCAAACGGAGACCTAGAGGCCAACTCGACAGGTATGTTTTCAAATATTACCGCCGGGATGTTAGGTTGTGTTAGGTTAGGTTATATTACATTATTGATGTATATAAAGGTCCCACGGAGACGTAGAGTCCAACACGCAAGATATGTTGTCGAATATTACCGCCGAGATGTTAGGTTGGGTTAGGTTAGGTTATATTACGTTATAGATGTATATAAATGTCCCACGGATACGTAGAGGCTAGCAAGCCAGGAATGTGGTCAAATATTACCGCCGAGATGTTAGATTGGGTTAGGTTATGTTATATTACGTTACTGATGTATATAAAGATTCCGCGGAGACGTAGAGGCCAACTCGCCAGGAATGTTGTCAAATATTCCAGCCGAGATGATAGGTTGGGTTAGGTTAGGTTAAATTTCGTTATTGATGTATATGAAGGTCAATCGGAGACGTAGGGGCCAACTCGCCAGGAATGTTGTCAAATATTACCGCCGAGATGATAGGTTGGGTTAGGTTAGGTTATATTACGTTATTGATGTATATGAAGGTCAAACGGAGACCTAGAGGCCAACTCGCCAGGAATGTTGTGAAATATTACCGCCGAGATGTTAGGTTGGGTTAGGTTAGGTTATATTACGTTATTGATGTATATAAAGGTCCCACGGAGACGGAGAAGCCAACTCGCCAGGCATGATGTCAAACATTACCGCCGAGATGTTAGGTTGGGTTAGGTTAGGGTATATTACGTTATAGATGTATATAAAGGTCCCACGGAGACGTAGAGGCCAGCAAGCCAGGAATGTGGTCAAATATTACCGCCGAGATGATAGGTTGGGTTAGGTTATGTTAAATTTCGTTATTGATGTATATGAAGGTCAATCGGAGACGTAGAGGCCAACTCGCCAGGAATGTTGTCAAATATTACCGCCGAGATGTTAGGTTGGGTTAGGTTAGGGTATATTACGTTATAGATGTATATAAAGGTCCCACGGAGACGTAGAGGCCAGCAAGCCAGGAATGTGGTCAAATATTACCGCCGAGATGATAGGTTGGGTTAGGTTATGTTAAATTTCGTTATTGATGTATATGAAGGTCAATCGGAGACGTAGAGGCCAACTCGCCAGGAATGTTGTCAAATATTACCGCCGAGATGATAGGTTGGTTTAGGTTAGGTTATATTACGTTATTGATGTATATGAAGGTCAAACGGAGACCTAGAGGCCAACTCGCCAGGAATGTTGTGAAATATTACCGCCGAGATGTTAGGTTGGGTTAGGTTAGGTTATATTACGTTATTGATGTATATAAAGGTCCCACGGAGACGGAGAAGCCAACTCGCCAGGAATGATGCCAAACATTACCGCCGGGATGTTAGGTTGGGTTAGGTTAGGTTATATTACGTTATTGATGTATATGAAGGTCAAACGGAGACCTAGAGGCCAACTCGCCAGGAATGTTGTGAAATATTACCGCCGAGATGTTAGGTTGGATTAGGTTAGGTTATATTACGTTATTGATGTATATAAAGGTCCCACGGAGACGGACAAGCCAACTCGCCAGGAATAATGTCAAATATTACCGCCGAGATGTTAGGTTGGATTAGGTCAGGTTATATTACGTTATTGATGTATATAAAGTTCCCACGTAGACGTAGAGGCCAACACGCAAGTTATGTTGTCTAATATTACCGCCGAGATGTTAGGTAGGGTTAGGATAGGCTGTATTACGTTATTGATGTATATGAAGGTCCCACGGAGACGTAGAGGCCAACAAGCCAGGAATGTGGTCAAATATTACCGCCGAGATGTTAGGTTGGGTTAGGTTAGGTTATATTACGTTATAGATGTATATAAATGTCCCACGGAGACGTAGAGGCTAGCAAGCCAGGAATGTGGTCAAATATTACCGCCGAGATGTTAGATTGGGTTAGGTTATGTTATATTACGTTACTGATGTATATAAAGATTCCGCGGAGACGTAGAGGCCAACTCGCCAGGAATGTTGTCAAATATTCCCGCCGAGATGATAGGTTGGGTTAGGTTACGTTAAATTTCGTTATTGATGTATATGAAGGTCAATCGGAGACGTAGAGGCCAACTCGCCAGGAATGTTGTCAAATATTACCGCCGAGATGATAGGTTGGGTTAGGTTAGGTTATATTACGTTATTGATGTATATGAAGGTCAAACGGAGACCTAGAGGCCAACTCGCCAGGAATGTTGTGAAATATTACCGCCGAGATGTTAGGTTGGGTTAGGTTAGGTTATATTACGTTATTGATGTATATAAAGGTCCCACGGAGACGGAGAAGCCAACTCGCCAGGCATGATGTCAAACATTACCGCCGAGATGTTAGATTGGGTTAGGTTAGGTTATATTACGTTATTGATGTATATAAAGGTCCCACGGAGACGGAGAAGCCAACTCGCTAGGAATGTTGTCAAATATTACCGCCGAAATGTTAGGTTGGGTTAGGTTAGGTTATATTACGTTATTGATGTATATGAAGGTCCCACGGAGACGTAGAGGCCAGCAAGCCAGGAATGTAGTCAAATATTACCGCCGAGGTGTTAGATTGGGTTAGGTTATGTTATATTACGTTATCGATGTATATAAAGATGCCACGGAGACGTAGAGGCCAACAAGCCAGGAATATCGTCAAATATTACCGCCGAGATGATAGGTTGGGTTAGGTTAGGATATATTTCGTTATTGATGTATATGAAGGTCCCACGGAGACGTGGAGGCCAAATTCGCCAGGTATGTTGTCAAATATTACCCCGGAGATGTTAGGTTGGCTTAGGTTAGGTTATATTACGTTATTGATGTATATAAATGTCCCACGGAGACGGAGAAGCCAACTCGCCAGGCATGATGTCAAACATTACCGCCGGGATGTTAGGTTGGATTAGGTTAGGTTATATTACGTTATTGATGTATATAAAGGTCCCACGGAGACGGAGAAGCCAACTCGCTAGGAATGTTGTGAAATATTACCGCCGAGATGTTAGATTGGGTTAGGTTAGGTTATATTACGTTATTGATGTATATAAAGGTCCCACGGAGACGGAGAAGCCAACTCGCCAGGCATGATGTCAAACATTACCGCCGAGATGTTAGATTGGGTTAGGATAGGTTATATTACGTTATTGATGTATATAAAGGTCCCACGGAGACGGAGAAGCCAACTCGCTAGGAATGTTGTCAAATATTACCGCCGAAATGTTAGGTTGGGTTAGGTTAGGTTATATTACGTTATTGATGTATATGAAGGTCCCACGGAGACGTAGAGGCCAGCAAGGCAGGAATGTAGTCAAATATTACCGCCGAGATGTTAGATTGGGTTAGGTTATGTTATATTACGTTATCGATGTATATAAAGATGCCACGGAGACGTAGAGGCCAACAAGCCAGGAATATCGTCAAATATTACCGCCGAGATGATAGGTTGGGTTAGGTTAGGATATATTTCGTTATTGATGTATATGAAGGTCCCACGGAGACGTAGAGGCCAACAAGCCAGGAATGTGGTCAAATATTACCGCCGAGATGTTAGGTTGGGATAGGTTAGGTTATATTACGTTATAGATGTATATGAAGGTCCCACGGAGACGTAGAGGCCAACAAGCCAGGAATGTGGTCAAATATTACCGCCGAGACGTTAGATTGGGTTAGGTTATGTTGTATTACGTTATCGATGTATATAAAGGTGCCACGGAGACGTACAGGCCAGCAAGCCAGGAATGTGGTCAAATATTACCGCCGAGATGTTAGATTGGGTTAGGTTATGTTATATTACGTTATCGATGTATATAAAGATGCCACGGAGACGTACAGGCCAACAAGCCAGGAATGTGGTCAAATATTACCGCCGAGATGATAGGTTGGGTTAGGTTGGGTTATATTACGTTATAGATGTATATAAAGGTCCCACGGAGCCGTAGAGGCCAACACGCCAGGAATGTTGTCAAATATTACCGCCGAGATGTTAGATTGGATTAGGTTATGTTATATTACGTTATTGATGTATATAAAGGTCCCACGGAGACGTAGAGGCCAACTCGCCAGGCATGTTGTCAAATATTACCGCCGAGATGATAGGTTGCGTTAGGTTAGGTTATATTACGTTATTGATGTATATGAAGGTCAAACGGAGACCTAGAGGCCAACTCGACAGGTATGTTTTCAAATATTACCGCCGGGATGTTAGGTTGTGTTAGGTTAGGTTATATTACATTATTGATGTATATAAAGGTCCCACGGAGACGTAGAGTCCAACACGCAAGATATGTTGTCGAATATTACCGCCGAGATGTTAGGTTGGGTTAGGTTAGGTTATATTACGTTATAGATGTATATAAATGTCCCACGGATACGTAGAGGCTAGCAAGCCAGGAATGTGGTCAAATATTACCGCCGAGATGTTAGATTGGGTTAGGTTATGTTATATTACGTTACTGATGTATATAAAGATTCCGCGGAGACGTAGAGGCCAACTCGCCAGGAATGTTGTCAAATATTCCAGCCGAGATGATAGGTTGGGTTAGGTTAGGTTAAATTTCGTTATTGATGTATATGAAGGTCAATCGGAGACGTAGGGGCCAACTCGCCAGGAATGTTGTCAAATATTACCGCCGAGATGATAGGTTGGGTTAGGTTAGGTTATATTACGTTATTGATGTATATGAAGGTCAAACGGAGACCTAGAGGCCAACTCGCCAGGAATGTTGTGAAATATTACCGCCGAGATGTTAGGTTGGGTTAGGTTAGGTTATATTACGTTATTGATGTATATAAAGGTCCCACGGAGACGGAGAAGCCAACTCGCCAGGCATGATGTCAAACATTACCGCCGAGATGTTAGGTTGGGTTAGGTTAGGGTATATTACGTTATAGATGTATATAAAGGTCCCACGGAGACGTAGAGGCCAGCAAGCCAGGAATGTGGTCAAATATTACCGCCGAGATGATAGGTTGGGTTAGGTTATGTTAAATTTCGTTATTGATGTATATGAAGGTCAATCGGAGACGTAGAGGCCAACTCGCCAGGAATGTTGTCAAATATTACCGCCGAGATGTTAGGTTGGGTTAGGTTAGGGTATATTACGTTATAGATGTATATAAAGGTCCCACGGAGACGTAGAGGCCAGCAAGCCAGGAATGTGGTCAAATATTACCGCCGAGATGATAGGTTGGGTTAGGTTATGTTAAATTTCGTTATTGATGTATATGAAGGTCAATCGGAGACGTAGAGGCCAACTCGCCAGGAATGTTGTCAAATATTACCGCCGAGATGATAGGTTGGTTTAGGTTAGGTTATATTACGTTATTGATGTATATGAAGGTCAAACGGAGACCTAGAGGCCAACTCGCCAGGAATGTTGTGAAATATTACCGCCGAGATGTTAGGTTGGGTTAGGTTAGGTTATATTACGTTATTGATGTATATAAAGGTCCCACGGAGACGGAGAAGCCAACTCGCCAGGAATGATGCCAAACATTACCGCCGGGATGTTAGGTTGGGTTAGGTTAGGTTATATTACGTTATTGATGTATATGAAGGTCAAACGGAGACCTAGAGGCCAACTCGCCAGGAATGTTGTGAAATATTACCGCCGAGATGTTAGGTTGGATTAGGTTAGGTTATATTACGTTATTGATGTATATAAAGGTCCCACGGAGACGGACAAGCCAACTCGCCAGGAATAATGTCAAATATTACCGCCGAGATGTTAGGTTGGATTAGGTCAGGTTATATTACGTTATTGATGTATATAAAGTTCCCACGTAGACGTAGAGGCCAACACGCAAGTTATGTTGTCTAATATTACCGCCGAGATGTTAGGTAGGGTTAGGATAGGCTGTATTACGTTATTGATGTATATGAAGGTCCCACGGAGACGTAGAGGCCAACAAGCCAGGAATGTGGTCAAATATTACCGCCGAGATGTTAGGTTGGGTTAGGTTAGGTTATATTACGTTATAGATGTATATAAATGTCCCACGGAGACGTAGAGGCTAGCAAGCCAGGAATGTGGTCAAATATTACCGCCGAGATGTTAGATTGGGTTAGGTTATGTTATATTACGTTACTGATGTATATAAAGATTCCGCGGAGACGTAGAGGCCAACTCGCCAGGAATGTTGTCAAATATTCCCGCCGAGATGATAGGTTGGGTTAGGTTACGTTAAATTTCGTTATTGATGTATATGAAGGTCAATCGGAGACGTAGAGGCCAACTCGCCAGGAATGTTGTCAAATATTACCGCCGAGATGATAGGTTGGGTTAGGTTAGGTTATATTACGTTATTGATGTATATGAAGGTCAAACGGAGACCTAGAGGCCAACTCGCCAGGAATGTTGTGAAATATTACCGCCGAGATGTTAGGTTGGGTTAGGTTAGGTTATATTACGTTATTGATGTATATAAAGGTCCCACGGAGACGGAGAAGCCAACTCGCCAGGCATGATGTCAAACATTACCGCCGAGATGTTAGATTGGGTTAGGTTAGGTTATATTACGTTATTGATGTATATAAAGGTCCCACGGAGACGGAGAAGCCAACTCGCTAGGAATGTTGTCAAATATTACCGCCGAAATGTTAGGTTGGGTTAGGTTAGGTTATATTACGTTATTGATGTATATGAAGGTCCCACGGAGACGTAGAGGCCAGCAAGCCAGGAATGTAGTCAAATATTACCGCCGAGGTGTTAGATTGGGTTAGGTTATGTTATATTACGTTATCGATGTATATAAAGATGCCACGGAGACGTAGAGGCCAACAAGCCAGGAATATCGTCAAATATTACCGCCGAGATGATAGGTTGGGTTAGGTTAGGATATATTTCGTTATTGATGTATATGAAGGTCCCACGGAGACGTGGAGGCCAAATTCGCCAGGTATGTTGTCAAATATTACCCCGGAGATGTTAGGTTGGCTTAGGTTAGGTTATATTACGTTATTGATGTATATAAATGTCCCACGGAGACGGAGAAGCCAACTCGCCAGGCATGATGTCAAACATTACCGCCGGGATGTTAGGTTGGATTAGGTTAGGTTATATTACGTTATTGATGTATATAAAGGTCCCACGGAGACGGAGAAGCCAACTCGCTAGGAATGTTGTGAAATATTACCGCCGAGATGTTAGATTGGGTTAGGTTAGGTTATATTACGTTATTGATGTATATAAAGGTCCCACGGAGACGGAGAAGCCAACTCGCCAGGCATGATGTCAAACATTACCGCCGAGATGTTAGATTGGGTTAGGATAGGTTATATTACGTTATTGATGTATATAAAGGTCCCACGGAGACGGAGAAGCCAACTCGCTAGGAATGTTGTCAAATATTACCGCCGAAATGTTAGGTTGGGTTAGGTTAGGTTATATTACGTTATTGATGTATATGAAGGTCCCACGGAGACGTAGAGGCCAGCAAGGCAGGAATGTAGTCAAATATTACCGCCGAGATGTTAGATTGGGTTAGGTTATGTTATATTACGTTATCGATGTATATAAAGATGCCACGGAGACGTAGAGGCCAACAAGCCAGGAATATCGTCAAATATTACCGCCGAGATGATAGGTTGGGTTAGGTTAGGATATATTTCGTTATTGATGTATATGAAGGTCCCACGGAGACGTAGAGGCCAACAAGCCAGGAATGTGGTCAAATATTACCGCCGAGATGTTAGGTTGGGATAGGTTAGGTTATATTACGTTATAGATGTATATGAAGGTCCCACGGAGACGTAGAGGCCAACAAGCCAGGAATGTGGTCAAATATTACCGCCGAGACGTTAGATTGGGTTAGGTTATGTTGTATTACGTTATCGATGTATATAAAGGTGCCACGGAGACGTACAGGCCAGCAAGCCAGGAATGTGGTCAAATATTACCGCCGAGATGTTAGATTGGGTTAGGTTATGTTATATTACGTTATCGATGTATATAAAGATGCCACGGAGACGTACAGGCCAACAAGCCAGGAATGTGGTCAAATATTACCGCCGAGATGATAGGTTGGGTTAGGTTGGGTTATATTACGTTATAGATGTATATAAAGGTCCCACGGAGCCGTAGAGGCCAACACGCCAGGAATGTTGTCAAATATTACCGCCGAGATGTTAGATTGGATTAGGTTATGTTATATTACGTTATTGATGTATATAAAGGTCCCACGGAGACGTAGAGGCCAACTCGCCAGGCATGTTGTCAAATATTACCGCCGAGATGATAGGTTGCGTTAGGTTAGGTTATATTACGTTATTGATGTATATGAAGGTCAAACGGAGACCTAGAGGCCAACTCGACAGGTATGTTTTCAAATATTACCGCCGGGATGTTAGGTTGTGTTAGGTTAGGTTATATTACATTATTGATGTATATAAAGGTCCCACGGAGACGTAGAGTCCAACACGCAAGATATGTTGTCGAATATTACCGCCGAGATGTTAGGTTGGGTTAGGTTAGGTTATATTACGTTATAGATGTATATAAATGTCCCACGGATACGTAGAGGCTAGCAAGCCAGGAATGTGGTCAAATATTACCGCCGAGATGTTAGATTGGGTTAGGTTATGTTATATTACGTTACTGATGTATATAAAGATTCCGCGGAGACGTAGAGGCCAACTCGCCAGGAATGTTGTCAAATATTCCAGCCTAGATGATAGGTTGGGTTAGGTTAGGTTAAATTTCGTTATTGATGTATATGAAGGTCAATCGGAGACGTAGGGGCCAACTCGCCAGGAATGTTGTCAAATATTACCGCCGAGATGATAGGTTGGGTTAGGTTAGGTTATATTACGTTATTGATGTATATGAAGGTCAAACGGAGACCTAGAGGCCAACTCGCCAGGAATGTTGTGAAATATTACCGCCGAGATGTTAGGTTGGGTTAGGTTAGGTTATATTACGTTATTGATGTATATAAAGGTCCCACGGAGACGGAGAAGCCAACTCGCCAGGCATGATGTCAAACATTACCGCCGAGATGTTAGGTTGGGTTAGGTTAGGGTATATTACGTTATAGATGTATATAAAGGTCCCACGGAGACGTAGAGGCCAGCAAGCCAGGAATGTGGTCAAATATTACCGCCGAGATGATAGGTTGGGTTAGGTTATGTTAAATTTCGTTATTGATGTATATGAAGGTCAATCGGAGACGTAGAGGCCAACTCGCCAGGAATGTTGTCAAATATTACCGCCGAGATGTTAGGTTGGGTTAGGTTAGGGTATATTACGTTATAGATGTATATAAAGGTCCCACGGAGACGTAGAGGCCAGCAAGCCAGGAATGTGGTCAAATATTACCGCCGAGATGATAGGTTGGGTTAGGTTATGTTAAATTTCGTTATTGATGTATATGAAGGTCAATCGGAGACGTAGAGGCCAACTCGCCAGGAATGTTGTCAAATATTACCGCCGAGATGATAGGTTGGTTTAGGTTAGGTTATATTACGTTATTGATGTATATGAAGGTCAAACGGAGACCTAGAGGCCAACTCGCCAGGAATGTTGTGAAATATTACCGCCGAGATGTTAGGTTGGGTTAGGTTAGGTTATATTACGTTATTGATGTATATAAAGGTCCCACGGAGACGGAGAAGCCAACTCGCCAGGAATGATGCCAAACATTACCGCCGGGATGTTAGGTTGGGTTAGGTTAGGTTATATTACGTTATTGATGTATATGAAGGTCAAACGGAGACCTAGAGGCCAACTCGCCAGGAATGTTGTGAAATATTACCGCCGAGATGTTAGGTTGGATTAGGTTAGGTTATATTACGTTATTGATGTATATAAAGGTCCCACGGAGACGGACAAGCCAACTCGCCAGGAATAATGTCAAATATTACCGCCGAGATGTTAGGTTGGATTAGGTCAGGTTATATTACGTTATTGATGTATATAAAGTTCCCACGTAGACGTAGAGGCCAACACGCAAGTTATGTTGTCTAATATTACCGCCGAGATGTTAGGTAGGGTTAGGATAGGCTGTATTACGTTATTGATGTATATGAAGGTCCCACGGAGACGTAGAGGCCAACAAGCCAGGAATGTGGTCAAATATTACCGCCGAGATGTTAGGTTGGGTTAGGTTAGGTTATATTACGTTATAGATGTATATAAATGTCCCACGGAGACGTAGAGGCTAGCAAGCCAGGAATGTGGTCAAATATTACCGCCGAGATGTTAGATTGGGTTAGGTTATGTTATATTACGTTACTGATGTATATAAAGATTCCGCGGAGACGTAGAGGCCAACTCGCCAGGAATGTTGTCAAATATTCCCGCCGAGATGATAGGTTGGGTTAGGTTACGTTAAATTTCGTTATTGATGTATATGAAGGTCAATCGGAGACGTAGAGGCCAACTCGCCAGGAATGTTGTCAAATATTACCGCCGAGATGATAGGTTGGGTTAGGTTAGGTTATATTACGTTATTGATGTATATGAAGGTCAAACGGAGACCTAGAGGCCAACTCGCCAGGAATGTTGTGAAATATTACCGCCGAGATGTTAGGTTGGGTTAGGTTAGGTTATATTACGTTATTGATGTATATAAAGGTCCCACGGAGACGGAGAAGCCAACTCGCCAGGCATGATGTCAAACATTACCGCCGAGATGTTAGATTGGGTTAGGTTAGGTTATATTACGTTATTGATGTATATAAAGGTCCCACGGAGACGGAGAAGCCAACTCGCTAGGAATGTTGTCAAATATTACCGCCGAAATGTTAGGTTGGGTTAGGTTAGGTTATATTACGTTATTGATGTATATGAAGGTCCCACGGAGACGTAGAGGCCAGCAAGCCAGGAATGTAGTCAAATATTACCGCCGAGGTGTTAGATTGGGTTAGGTTATGTTATATTACGTTATCGATGTATATAAAGATGCCACGGAGACGTAGAGGCCAACAAGCCAGGAATATCGTCAAATATTACCGCCGAGATGATAGGTTGGGTTAGGTTAGGATATATTTCGTTATTGATGTATATGAAGGTCCCACGGAGACGTGGAGGCCAAATTCGCCAGGTATGTTGTCAAATATTACCCCGGAGATGTTAGGTTGGCTTAGGTTAGGTTATATTACGTTATTGATGTATATAAATGTCCCACGGAGACGGAGAAGCCAACTCGCCAGGCATGATGTCAAACATTACCGCCGGGATGTTAGGTTGGATTAGGTTAGGTTATATTACGTTATTGATGTATATAAAGGTCCCACGGAGACGGAGAAGCCAACTCGCTAGGAATGTTGTGAAATATTACCGCCGAGATGTTAGATTGGGTTAGGTTAGGTTATATTACGTTATTGATGTATATAAAGGTCCCACGGAGACGGAGAAGCCAACTCGCCAGGCATGATGTCAAACATTACCGCCGAGATGTTAGATTGGGTTAGGATAGGTTATATTACGTTATTGATGTATATAAAGGTCCCACGGAGACGGAGAAGCCAACTCGCTAGGAATGTTGTCAAATATTACCGCCGAAATGTTAGGTTGGGTTAGGTTAGGTTATATTACGTTATTGATGTATATGAAGGTCCCACGGAGACGTAGAGGCCAGCAAGGCAGGAATGTAGTCAAATATTACCGCCGAGATGTTAGATTGGGTTAGGTTATGTTATATTACGTTATCGATGTATATAAAGATGCCACGGAGACGTAGAGGCCAACAAGCCAGGAATATCGTCAAATATTACCGCCGAGATGATAGGTTGGGTTAGGTTAGGATATATTTCGTTATTGATGTATATGAAGGTCCCACGGAGACGTAGAGGCCAACAAGCCAGGAATGTGGTCAAATATTACCGCCGAGATGTTAGGTTGGGATAGGTTAGGTTATATTACGTTATAGATGTATATGAAGGTCCCACGGAGACGTAGAGGCCAACAAGCCAGGAATGTGGTCAAATATTACCGCCGAGACGTTAGATTGGGTTAGGTTATGTTGTATTACGTTATCGATGTATATAAAGGTGCCACGGAGACGTACAGGCCAGCAAGCCAGGAATGTGGTCAAATATTACCGCCGAGATGATAGGTTGGTTTGGGTTAGGTTATATAACGTTATTGATGTATATGAAGGTCCCACGGAGACGTAGAGGCCAACTAGCCAGGAATGTTGTCAAATATTACCGCCGAGATGATAGGTTGGGTTAGGTTAGATTATATTACGTTATTGCTGTATATGAAGGTCAAACGGAGACCTAGAGGCCAAATCGCCAGGAATGTTGTGAAATATTACCGCCGAGATGTTAGGTTGGGTTAGGTTAGGTTATATTACGTTATTGATGTATATAAAGGTCCCACGTAGACGTAGAGGCCAACACGCAAGTTATGTTGTCGAATATTACCGCCGAGATGTTAGGTTGGGTTAGGTTAGGCTGTATTACGTTATTGATGTATATAAAGGTCCCACGGAGACGTAGAGGCCAACAAGCCAGGAATGTGGTCAAATATTACCGCCGAGATGTTAGGTTGGGTTAGGTTAGGTTATATTACGTTATAGATGTATATAAATGTCCCACGGAGACGTAGAGGCTAGCAAGCCAGGAATGTGGTCAAATATTACCGCCGAGATGTTAGATTGGGTTAGGTTATGTTATATTACGTTACTGATGTATATAAAGATTCCGCGGAGACGTAGAGGCCAACTCGCCAGGAATGTTGTCAAATATTCCAGCCGAGATGATAGGTTGGGTTAGGTTAGGTTAAATTTCGTTATTGATGTATATGAAGGTCAATCGGAGACGTAGGGGCCAACTCGCCAGGAATGTTGTCAAATATTACCGCCGAGATGATAGGTTGGGTTAGGTTAGGTTATATTACGTTATTGATGTATATGAAGGTCAAACGGAGACCTAGAGGCCAACTCGCCAGGAATGTTGTGAAATATTACCGCCGAGATGTTAGGTTGGGTTAGGTTAGGTTATATTACGTTATTGATGTATATGAAGGTCCCACGGAGACGGAGAAGCCAACTCGCCAGGCATGATGTCAAACATTACCGCCGAGATGTTAGGTTGGGTTAGGTTAGGGTATATTACGTTATAGATGTATATAAAGGTCCCACGGAGACGTAGAGGCCAGCAAGCCAGGAATGTGGTCAAATATTACCGCCGAGATGATAGGTTGGGTTAGGTTATGTTAAATTTCGTTATTGATGTATATGAAGGTCAATCGGAGACGTAGAGGCCAACTCGCCAGGAATGTTGTCAAATATTACCGCCGAGATGTTAGGTTGGGTTAGGTTAGGGTATATTACGTTATAGATGTATATAAAGGTCCCACGGAGACGTAGAGGCCAGCAAGCCAGGAATGTGGTCAAATATTACCGCCGAGATGATAGGTTGGGTTAGGTTATGTTAAATTTCGTTATTGATGTATATGAAGGTCAATCGGAGACGTAGAGGCCAACTCGCCAGGAATGTTGTCAAATATTACCGCCGAGATGATAGGTTGGTTTAGGTTAGGTTATATTACGTTATTGATGTATATGAAGGTCAAACGGAGACCTAGAGGCCAACTCGCCAGGAATGTTGTGAAATATTACCGCCGAGATGTTAGGTTGGGTTAGGTTAGGTTATATTACGTTATTGATGTATATAAAGGTCCCACGGAGACGGAGAAGCCAACTCGCCAGGAATGATGCCAAACATTACCGCCGGGATGTTAGGTTGGGTTAGGTTAGGTTATATTACGTTATTGATGTATATGAAGGTCAAACGGAGACCTAGAGGCCAACTCGCCAGGAATGTTGTGAAATATTACCGCCGAGATGTTAGGTTGGATTAGGTTAGGTTATATTACGTTATTGATGTATATAAAGGTCCCACGGAGACGGACAAGCCAACTCGCCAGGAATAATGTCAAATATTACCGCCGAGATGTTAGGTTGGATTAGGTCAGGTTATATTACGTTATTGATGTATATAAAGTTCCCACGTAGAGGTAGAGGCCAACACGCAAGTTATGTTGTCGAATATTACCGCCGAGATGTTAGGTTGGGTTAGGATAGGCTGTATTACGTTATTGATGTATATGAAGGTCCCACGGAGACGTAGAGGCCAACAAGCCAGGAATGTGGTCAAATATTACCGCCGAGATGTTAGGTTGGGTTAGGTTAGGTTATATTACGTTATAGATGTATATAAATGTCCCACGGAGACGTAGAGGCTAGCAAGCCAGGAATGTGCTCAAATATTACCGCCGAGATGTTAGATTGGGTTAGGTTATGTTATATTACGTTACTGATGTATATAAAGATTCCGCGGAGACGTAGAGGCCAACTCGCCAGGAATGTTGTCAAATATTCCCGCCGAGATGATAGGTTGGGTTAGGTTACGTTAAATTTCGTTATTGATGTATATGAAGGTCAATCGGAGACGTAGAGGCCAACTCGCCAGGAATGTTGTCAAATATTACCGCCGAGATGATAGGTTGGGTTAGGTTAGGTTATATTACGTTATTGATGTATATGAAGGTCAAACGGAGACCTAGAGGCCAACTCGCCAGGAATGTTGTGAAATATTACCGCCGAGATGTTAGGTTGGGTTAGGTTAGGTTATATTACGTTATTGATGTATATAAAGGTCCCATGGAGACGGAGAAGCCAACTCGCCAGGCATGATGTCAAACATTACCGCCGAGATGTTAGATTGGGTTAGGTTAGGTTATATTACGTTATTGATGTATATAAAGGTCCCACGGAGACGGAGAAGCCAACTCGCTAGGAATGTTGTCAAATATTACCGCCGAAATGTTAGGTTGGGTTAGGTTAGGTTATATTACGTTATTGATGTATATGAAGGTCCCACGGAGACGTAGAGGCCAGCAAGCCAGGAATGTAGTCAAATATTACCGCCGAGGTGTTAGATTGGGTTAGGTTATGTTATATTACGTTATCGATGTATATAAAGATGCCACGGAGACGTAGAGGCCAACAAGCCAGGAATATCGTCAAGTATTACCGCCGAGATGATAGGTTGGGTTAGGTTAGGATATATTTCGTTATTGATGTATATGAAGGTCCCACGGAGACGTGGAGGCCAAATTCGCCAGGTATGTTGTCAAATATTACCCCGGAGATGTTAGGTTGGCTTAGGTTAGGTTATATTACGTTATTGATGTATATAAATGTCCCACGGAGACGGAGAAGCCAACTCGCCAGGCATGATGTCAAACATTACCGCCGGGATGTTAGGTTGGATTAGGTTAGGTTATATTACGTTATTGATGTATATAAAGGTCCCACGGAGACGGAGAAGCCAACTCGCTAGGAATGTTGTGAAATATTACCGCCGAGATGTTAGATTGGGTTAGGTTAGGTTATATTACGTTATTGATGTATATAAAGGTCCCACGGAGACGGAGAAGCCAACTCGCCAGGCATGATGTCAAACATTACCGCCGAGATGTTAGATTGGGTTAGGATAGGTTATATTACGTTATTGATGTATATAAAGGTCCCACGGAGACGGAGAAGCCAACTCGCTAGGAATGTTGTCAAATATTACCGCCGAAATGTTAGGTTGGGTTAGGTTAGGTTATATTACGTTATTGATGTATATGAAGGCCCCACGGAGACGTAGAGGCCAGCAAGGCAGGAATGTAGTCAAATATTACCGCCGAGATGTTAGATTGGGTTAGGTTATGTTATATTACGTTATCGATGTATATAAAGATGCCACGGAGACGTAGAGGCCAACAAGCCAGGAATATCGTCAAATATTACCGCCGAGATGATAGGTTGGGTTAGGTTAGGATATATTTCGTTATTGATGTATATGAAGGTCCCACGGAGACGTAGAGGCCAACAAGCCAGGAATGTGGTCAAATATTACCGCCGAGATGTTAGGTTGGGATAGGTTAGGTTATATTACGTTATAGATGTATATGAAGGTCCCACGGAGACGTAGAGGCCAACAAGCCAGGAATGTGGTCAAATATTACCGCCGAGACGTTAGATTGGGTTAGGTTATGTTGTATTACGTTATCGATGTATATAAAGGTGCCACGGAGACGTACAGGCCAGCAAGCCAGGAATGTGGTCAAATATTACCGCCGAGATGATAGGTTGGTTTGGGTTAGGTTATATAACGTTATTGATGTATATGAAGGTCCCACGGAGACGTAGAGGCCAACTAGCCAGGAATGTTGTCAAATATTACCGCCGAGATGATAGGTTGGGTTAGGTTAGATTATATTACGTTATTGCTGTATATGAAGGTCAAACGGAGACCTAGAGGCCAAATCGCCAGGAATGTTGTGAAATATTACCGCCGAGATGTTAGGTTGGGTTAGGTTAGGTTATATTACGTTATTGATGTATATAAAGGTCCCACGTAGACGTAGAGGCCAACACGCAAGTTATGTTGTCGAATATTACCGCCGAGATGTTAGGTTGGGTTAGGTTAGGCTGTATTACGTTATTGATGTATATAAAGGTCCCACGGAGACGTAGAGGCCAACAAGCCAGGAATGTGGTCAAATATTACCGCCGAGATGTTAGGTTGGGTTAGGTTAGGTTATATTACGTTATAGATGTATATAAATGTCCCACGGAGACGTAGAGGCTAGCAAGCCAGGAATGTGGTCAAATATTACCGCCGAGATGTTAGATTGGGTTAGGTTATGTTATATTACGTTACTGATGTATATAAAGATTCCGCGGAGACGTAGAGGCCAACTCGCCAGGAATGTTGTCAAATATTCCAGCCGAGATGATAGGTTGGGTTAGGTTAGGTTAAATTTCGTTATTGATGTATATGAAGGTCAATCGGAGACGTAGGGGCCAACTCGCCAGGAATGTTGTCAAATATTACCGCCGAGATGATAGGTTGGGTTAGGTTAGGTTATATTACGTTATTGATGTATATGAAGGTCAAACGGAGACCTAGAGGCCAACTCGCCAGGAATGTTGTGAAATATTACCGCCGAGATGTTAGGTTGGGTTAGGTTAGGTTATATTACGTTATTGATGTATATGAAGGTCCCACGGAGACGGAGAAGCCAACTCGCCAGGCATGATGTCAAACATTACCGCCGAGATGTTAGGTTGGGTTAGGTTAGGGTATATTACGTTATAGATGTATATAAAGGTCCCACGGAGACGTAGAGGCCAGCAAGCCAGGAATGTGGTCAAATATTACCGCCGAGATGATAGGTTGGGTTAGGTTATGTTAAATTTCGTTATTGATGTATATGAAGGTCAATCGGAGACGTAGAGGCCAACTCGCCAGGAATGTTGTCAAATATTACCGCCGAGATGTTAGGTTGGGTTAGGTTAGGGTATATTACGTTATAGATGTATATAAAGGTCCCACGGAGACGTAGAGGCCAGCAAGCCAGGAATGTGGTCAAATATTACCGCCGAGATGATAGGTTGGGTTAGGTTATGTTAAATTTCGTTATTGATGTATATGAAGGTCAATCGGAGACGTAGAGGCCAACTCGCCAGGAATGTTGTCAAATATTACCGCCGAGATGATAGGTTGGTTTAGGTTAGGTTATATTACGTTATTGATGTATATGAAGGTCAAACGGAGACCTAGAGGCCAACTCGCCAGGAATGTTGTGAAATATTACCGCCGAGATGTTAGGTTGGGTTAGGTTAGGTTATATTACGTTATTGATGTATATAAAGGTCCCACGGAGACGGAGAAGCCAACTCGCCAGGAATGATGCCAAACATTACCGCCGGGATGTTAGGTTGGGTTAGGTTAGGTTATATTACGTTATTGATGTATATGAAGGTCAAACGGAGACCTAGAGGCCAACTCGCCAGGAATGTTGTGAAATATTACCGCCGAGATGTTAGGTTGGATTAGGTTAGGTTATATTACGTTATTGATGTATATAAAGGTCCCACGGAGACGGACAAGCCAACTCGCCAGGAATAATGTCAAATATTACCGCCGAGATGTTAGGTTGGATTAGGTCAGGTTATATTACGTTATTGATGTATATAAAGTTCCCACGTAGAGGTAGAGGCCAACACGCAAGTTATGTTGTCGAATATTACCGCCGAGATGTTAGGTTGGGTTAGGATAGGCTGTATTACGTTATTGATGTATATGAAGGTCCCACGGAGACGTAGAGGCCAACAAGCCAGGAATGTGGTCAAATATTACCGCCGAGATGTTAGGTTGGGTTAGGTTAGGTTATATTACGTTATAGATGTATATAAATGTCCCACGGAGACGTAGAGGCTAGCAAGCCAGGAATGTGCTCAAATATTACCGCCGAGATGTTAGATTGGGTTAGGTTATGTTATATTACGTTACTGATGTATATAAAGATTCCGCGGAGACGTAGAGGCCAACTCGCCAGGAATGTTGTCAAATATTCCCGCCGAGATGATAGGTTGGGTTAGGTTACGTTAAATTTCGTTATTGATGTATATGAAGGTCAATCGGAGACGTAGAGGCCAACTCGCCAGGAATGTTGTCAAATATTACCGCCGAGATGATAGGTTGGGTTAGGTTAGGTTATATTACGTTATTGATGTATATGAAGGTCAAACGGAGACCTAGAGGCCAACTCGCCAGGAATGTTGTGAAATATTACCGCCGAGATGTTAGGTTGGGTTAGGTTAGGTTATATTACGTTATTGATGTATATAAAGGTCCCATGGAGACGGAGAAGCCAACTCGCCAGGCATGATGTCAAACATTACCGCCGAGATGTTAGATTGGGTTAGGTTAGGTTATATTACGTTATTGATGTATATAAAGGTCCCACGGAGACGGAGAAGCCAACTCGCTAGGAATGTTGTCAAATATTACCGCCGAAATGTTAGGTTGGGTTAGGTTAGGTTATATTACGTTATTGATGTATATGAAGGTCCCACGGAGACGTAGAGGCCAGCAAGCCAGGAATGTAGTCAAATATTACCGCCGAGGTGTTAGATTGGGTTAGGTTATGTTATATTACGTTATCGATGTATATAAAGATGCCACGGAGACGTAGAGGCCAACAAGCCAGGAATATCGTCAAATATTACCGCCGAGATGATAGGTTGGGTTAGGTTAGGATATATTTCGTTATTGATGTATATGAAGGTCCCACGGAGACGTGGAGGCCAAATTCGCCAGGTATGTTGTCAAATATTACCCCGGAGATGTTAGGTTGGCTTAGGTTAGGTTATATTACGTTATTGATGTATATAAATGTCCCACGGAGACGGAGAAGCCAACTCGCCAGGCATGATGTCAAACATTACCGCCGGGATGTTAGGTTGGATTAGGTTAGGTTATATTACGTTATTGATGTATATAAAGGTCCCACGGAGACGGAGAAGCCAACTCGCTAGGAATGTTGTGAAATATTACCGCCGAGATGTTAGATTGGGTTAGGTTAGGTTATATTACGTTATTGATGTATATAAAGGTCCCACGGAGACGGAGAAGCCAACTCGCCAGGCATGATGTCAAACATTACCGCCGAGATGTTAGATTGGGTTAGGATAGGTTATATTACGTTATTGATGTATATAAAGGTCCCACGGAGACGGAGAAGCCAACTCGCTAGGAATGTTGTCAAATATTACCGCCGAAATGTTAGGTTGGGTTAGGTTAGGTTATATTACGTTATTGATGTATATGAAGGCCCCACGGAGACGTAGAGGCCAGCAAGGCAGGAATGTAGTCAAATATTACCGCCGAGATGTTAGATTGGGTTAGGTTATGTTATATTACGTTATCGATGTATATAAAGATGCCACGGAGACGTAGAGGCCAACAAGCCAGGAATATCGTCAAATATTACCGCCGAGATGATAGGTTGGGTTAGGTTAGGATATATTTCGTTATTGATGTATATGAAGGTCCCACGGAGACGTAGAGGCCAACAAGCCAGGAATGTGGTCAAATATTACCGCCGAGATGTTAGGTTGGGATAGGTTAGGTTATATTACGTTATAGATGTATATGAAGGTCCCACGGAGGCGTAGAGGCCAACAAGCCAGGAATGTGGTCAAATATTACCGCCGAGATGTTAGATTGGGTTAGGTTATGTTGTATTACGTTATCGATGTATATAAAGGTGCCACGGAGACGTACAGGCCAGCAAGCCAGGAATGTGGTCAAATATTACCGCCGAGATGATAGGTTGGTTTGGGTTAGGTTATATAACGTTATTGATGTATATGAAGGTCCCACGGAGACGTAGAGGCCAACTAGCCAGGAATGTTGTCAAATATTACCGCCGAGATGATAGGTTGGGTTAGGTTAGATTATATTACGTTATTGCTGTATATGAAGGTCAAACGGAGACCTAGAGGCCAAATCGCCAGGAATGTTGTGAAATATTACCGCCGAGATGTTAGGTTGGGTTAGGTTAGGTTATATTACGTTATTGATGTATATAAAGGTCCCACGTAGACGTAGAGGCCAACACGCAAGTTATGTTGTCGAATATTACCGCCGAGATGTTAGGTTGGGTTAGGTTAGGCTGTATTACGTTATTGATGTATATGAAGGTCCCACGGAGACGTAGAGGCCAACAAGCCAGGAATGTGGTCAAATATTACCGCCGAGATGTTAGGTTGGGTTAGGTTAGGTTATATTACGTTATAGATGTATATAAATGTCCCACGGAGACGTAGAGGCTAGCAAGCCAGGAATGTGGTCAAATATTACCGCCGAGATGTTAGATTGGGTTAGGTTATGTTATATTACGTTACTGATGTATATAAAGATTCCGCGGAGACGTAGAGGCCAACTCGCCAGGAATGTTGTCAAATATTCCAGCCGAGATGATAGGTTGGGTTAGGTTAGGTTAAATTTCGTTATTGATGTATATGAAGGTCAATCGGAGACGTAGGGGCCAACTCGCCAGGAATGTTGTCAAATATTACCGCCGAGATGATAGGTTGGGTTAGGTTAGGTTATATTACGTTATTGATGTATATGAAGGTCAATCGGAGACGTAGAGGCCAACTCGCCAGGAATGTTGTGAAATATTACCGCCGAGATGTTAGGTTGGGTTAGGTTAGGTTATATTACGTTATTGATGTATATAAAGGTCCCACGGAGACGGAGAAGCCAACTCGCCAGGCATGATGTCAAACATTACCGCCGAGATGTTAGGTTGGGTTAGGTTAGGGTATATTACGTTATAGATGTATATAAAGGTCCCACGGAGACGTAGAGGCCAGCAAGCCAGGAATGTGGTCAAATATTACCGCCGAGATGATAGGTTGGGTTAGGTTATGTTAAATTTCGTTATTGATGTATATGAAGGTCAATCGGAGACGTAGAGGCCAACTCGCCAGGAATGTTGTCAAATATTACCGCCGAGATGTTAGGTTGGGTTAGGTTAGGGTATATTACGTTATAGATGTATATAAAGGTCCCACGGAGACGTAGAGGCCAGCAAGCCAGGAATGTGGTCAAATATTACCGCCGAGATGATAGGTTGGGTTAGGTTATGTTAAATTTCGTTATTGATGTATATGAAGGTCAATCGGAGACGTAGAGGCCAACTCGCCAGGAATGTTGTCAAATATTACCGCCGAGATGATAGGTTGGTTTAGGTTAGGTTATATTACGTTATTGATGTATATGAAGGTCAAACGGAGACCTAGAGGCCAACTCGCCAGGAATGTTGTGAAATATTACCGCCGAGATGTTAGGTTGGGTTAGGTTAGGTTATATTACGTTATTGATGTATATAAAGGTCCCACGGAGACGGAGAAGCCAACTCG
Source organism: Xylocopa violacea (assembly GCA_963969225.1). Lineage (NCBI taxonomy): Eukaryota > Metazoa > Arthropoda > Insecta > Hymenoptera > Apidae > Xylocopa > Xylocopa violacea. Next base: position 507,178 of record CAXAJV010000021.1, on the reverse strand, counting down.
CCAGGAATGATGCCAAACATTACCGCCGGGATGTTAGGTTGGGTTAGGTTAGCTTATATTACGTTATTGATGTATATGAAGGTCAAACGGAGACCTAGAGGCCAACTCGCCAGGAATGTTGTGAAATATTACCGCCGAGATGTTAGGTTGGATTAGGTTAGGTTATATTACGTTATTGATGTATATAAAGGTCCCACGGAGACGGACAAGCCAACTCGCCAGGAATAATGTCAAATATTACCGCCGAGATGTTAGGTTGGATTAGGTCAGGTTATATTACGTTATTGATGTATATAAAGGTCCCACGTAGACGTAGAGGCCAACACGCAAGTTATGTTGTCGAATATTACCGCCGAGATGTTAGGTTGGGTTAGGATAGGCTGTATTACGTTATTGATGTATATGAAGGTCCCACGGAGACGTAGAGGCCAACAAGCCAGGAATGTGGTCAAATATTACCGCCGAGATGTTAGGTTGGGTTAGGTTAGGTTATATTACGTTATAGATGTATATAAATGTCCCACGGAGACGTAGAGGCTAGCAAGCCAGGAATGTGGTCAAATATTACCGCCGAGATGTTAGATTGGGTTAGGTTATGTTATATTACGTTACTGATGTATATAAAGATTCCGCGGAGACGTAGAGGCCAACTCGCCAGGAATGTTGTCAAATATTCCCGCCGAGATGATAGGTTGGGTTAGGTTACGTTAAATTTCGTTATTGATGTATATGAAGGTCAATCGGAGACGTAGAGGCCAACTCGCCAGGAATGTTGTCAAATATTACCGCCGAGATGATAGGTTGGGTTAGGTTAGGTTATATTACGTTATTGATGTATATGAAGGTCAAACGGAGACCTAGAGGCCAACTCGCCAGGAATGTTGTGAAATATTACCGCCGAGATGTTAGGTTGGGTTAGGTTAGGTTATATTACGTTATTGATGTATATAAAGGTCCCACGGAGACGGAGAAGCCAACTCGCCAGGCATGATGTCAAACATTACCGCCGAGATGTTAGATTGGGTTAGGTTAGGTTATATTACGTTATTGATGTATATAAAGGTCCCACGGAGACGGAGAAGCCAACTCGCTAGGAATGTTGTCAAATATTACCGCCGAAATGTTAGGTTGGGTTAGGTTAGGTTATATTACGTTATTGATGTATATGAAGGTCCCACGGAGACGTAGAGGCCAGCAAGCCAGGAATGTAGTCAAATATTACCGCCGAGGTGTTAGATTGGGTTAGGTTATGTTATATTACGTTATCGATGTATATAAAGATGCCACGGAGACGTAGAGGCCAACAAGCCAGGAATATCGTCAAATATTACCGCCGAGATGATAGGTTGGGTTAGGTTAGGATATATTTCGTTATTGATGTATATGAAGGTCCCACGGAGACGTGGAGGCCAAATTCGCCAGGTATGTTGTCAAATATTACCCCGGAGATGTTAGGTTGGCTTAGGTTAGGTTATATTACGTTATTGATGTATATAAATGTCCCACGGAGACGGAGAAGCCAACTCGCCAGGCATGATGTCAAACATTACCGCCGGGATGTTAGGTTGGATTAGGTTAGGTTATATTACGTTATTGATGTATATAAAGGTCCCACGGAGACGGAGAAGCCAACTCGCTAGGAATGTTGTGAAATATTACCGCCGAGATGTTAGATTGGGTTAGGTTAGGTTATATTACGTTATTGATGTATATAAAGGTCCCACGGAGACGGAGAAGCCAACTCGCCAGGCATGATGTCAAACATTACCGCCGAGATGTTAGATTGGGTTAGGATAGGTTATATTACGTTATTGATGTATATAAAGGTCCCACGGAGACGGAGAAGCCAACTCGCTAGGAATGTTGTCAAATATTACCGCCGAAATGTTAGGTTGGGTTAGGTTAGGTTATATTACGTTATTGATGTATATGAAGGTCCCACGGAGACGTAGAGGCCAGCAAGGCAGGAATGTAGTCAAATATTACCGCCGAGATGTTAGATTGGGTTAGGTTATGTTATATTACGTTATCGATGTATATAAAGATGCCACGGAGACGTAGAGGCCAACAAGCCAGGAATATCGTCAAATATTACCGCCGAGATGATAGGTTGGGTTAGGTTAGGATATATTTCGTTATTGATGTATATGAAGGTCCCACGGAGACGTAGAGGCCAACAAGCCAGGAATGTGGTCAAATATTACCGCCGAGATGTTAGGTTGGGATAGGTTAGGTTATATTACGTTATAGATGTATATGAAGGTCCCACGGAGACGTAGAGGCCAACAAGCCAGGAATGTGGTCAAATATTACCGCCGAGATGTTAGATTGGGTTAGGTTATGTTGTATTACGTTATCGATGTATATAAAGGTGCCACGGAGACGTACAGGCCAGCAAGCCAGGAATGTGGTCAAATATTACCGCCGAGATGATAGGTTGGTTTGGGTTAGGTTATATAACGTTATTGATGTATATGAAGGTCCCACGGAGACGTAGAGGCCAACTAGCCAGGAATGTTGTCAAATATTACCGCCGAGATGATAGGTTGGGTTAGGTTAGATTATATTACGTTATTGCTGTATATGAAGGTCAAACGGAGACCTAGAGGCCAAATCGCCAGGAATGTTGTGAAATATTACCGCCGAGATGTTAGGTTGGGTTAGGTTAGGTTATATTACGTTATTGATGTATATAAAGGTCCCACGGAGACGTAGAGTCCAACACGCAAGCTATGTTGTCGAATATTACCGCCGAGATGTTAGGTTGGGTTAGGTTAGGTTGTATTACGTTATTGATGTATATAAAGGTCCCACGGAGACGTAGAGGCCAACAAGCCAGGAATGTGGTCAAATATTACCGCCGAGATGTTAGATTGGGTTAGGTTATGTTATATTACGTTATCGATGTATATAAAGATGCCACGGAGACGTACAGGCCAACAAGCCAGGAATGTGGTCAAATATTACCGCCGAGATGATAGGTTGGGTTAGGTTGGGTTATATTACGTTATAGATGTATATAAAGGTCCCACGGAGCCGTAGAGGCCAACACGCCAGGAATGTTGTCAAATATTACCGCCGAGATGTTAGATTGGATTAGGTTATGTTATATTACGTTATTGATGTATATAAAGGTCCCACGGAGACGTAGAGGCCAACTCGCCAGGCATGTTGTCAAATATTACCGCCGAGATGATAGGTTGCGTTAGGTTAGGTTATATTACGTTATTGATGTATATGAAGGTCAAACGGAGACCTAGAGGCCAACTCGACAGGTATGGTTTCAAATATTACCGCCGGGATGTTAGGTTGTGTTAGGTTAGGTTATATTACATTATTGATGTATATAAAGGTCCCACGGAGACGTAGAGTCCAACACGCAAGATATGTTGTCGAATATTACCGCCGAGATGTTAGGTTGGGTTAGGTTAGGTTGTATTACGTTATTGATGTATATAAAGATGCCACGGAGGCGGAGAAGCCAACTCGCCAGGAATGATGTCAAACATTACCGCCGGGATGTTAGGTTGGGTTAGGTTAGGTTATATTACGTTATTGATGTATATAAAGGTCCCACGGAGACGTAGAGGCCAACAAGCCAGGAATGTGGTCAAATATTACCGCCGAGATGTTAGGTTGGGTTAGGTTAGGGTATATTACGTTATAGATGTATATAAAGGTCCCACGGAGACGTAGAGGCCAGCAAGCCAGGAATGTGGTCAAATATTACCGCCGAGATGTTAGATTGGGTTAGGTTATGTTGTATTACGTTATCGATGTATATAAAGGTGCCACGGAGACGTACAGGCCAGCAAGCCAGGAATGTGGTCAAATATTACCGCCGAGATGATAGGTTGGTTTAGGTTAGGTTATATTACGTTATTGATGTATATGAAGGTCAAACGGAGACCTAGAGGCCAACTCGCCAGGAATGTTGTGAAATATTACCGCCGAGATGTTAGGTTGGGTTAGGTTAGGTTATATTACGTTATTGATGTATATAAAGGTCCCACGGAGACGGAGAAGCCAACTCGCCAGGAATGATGCCAAACATTACCGCCGGGATGTTAGGTTGGGTTAGGTTAGGTTATATTACGTTATTGATGTATATGAAGGTCAAACGGAGACCTAGAGGCCAACTCGCCAGGAATGTTGTGAAATATTACCGCCGAGATGTTAGGTTGGATTAGGTTAGGTTATATTACGTTATTGATGTATATAAAGGTCCCACGTAGACGTAGAGGCCAACACGCAAGTTATGTTGTCGAATATTACCGCCGAGATGTTAGGTTGGGTTAGGTTAGGCTGTATTACGTTATTGATGTATATGAAGGTCCCACGGAGACGTAGAGGCCAACAAGCCAGGAATGTGGTCAAATATTACCGCCGAGATGTTAGGTTGGGTTAGGTTAGGTTATATTACGTTATAGATGTATATAAATGTCCCACGGAGACGTAGAGGCTAGCAAGCCAGGAATGTGGTCAAATATTACCGCCGAGATGTTAGATTGGGTTAGGTTATGTTATATTACGTTACTGATGTATATAAAGATTCCGCGGAGACGTAGAGGCCAACTCGCCAGGAATGTTGTCAAATATTCCAGCCGAGATGATAGGTTGGGTTAGGTTAGGTTAAATTTCGTTATTGATGTATATGAAGGTCAATCGGAGACGTAGGGGCCAACTCGCCAGGAATGTTGTCAAATATTACCGCCGAGATGATAGGTTGGGTTAGGTTAGGTTATATTACGTTATTGATGTATATGAAGGTCAAACGGAGACCTAGAGGCCAACTCGCCAGGAATGTTGTGAAATATTACCGCCGAGATGTTAGGTTGGGTTAGGTTAGGTTATATTACGTTATTGATGTATATAAAGGTCCCACGGAGACGGAGAAGCCAACTCGCCAGGCATGATGTCAAACATTACCGCCGAGATGTTAGGTTGGGTTAGGTTAGGGTATATTACGTTATAGATGTATATAAAGGTCCCACGGAGACGTAGAGGCCAGCAAGCCAGGAATGTGGTCAAATATTACCGCCGAGATGATAGGTTGGGTTAGGTTATGTTAAATTTCGTTATTGATGTATATGAAGGTCAATCGGAGACGTAGAGGCCAACTCGCCAGGAATGTTGTCAAATATTACCGCCGAGATGATAGGTTGGTTTAGGTTAGGTTATATTACGTTATTGATGTATATGAAGGTCAAACGGAGACCTAGAGGCCAACTCGCCAGGAATGTTGTGAAATATTACCGCCGAGATGTTAGGTTGGGTTAGGTTAGGTTATATTACGTTATTGATGTATATAAAGGTCCCACGGAGACGGAGAAGCCAACTCGCCAGGAATGATGCCAAACATTACCGCCGGGATGTTAGGTTGGGTTAGGTTAGGTTATATTACGTTATTGATGTATATGAAGGTCAAACGGACACCTAGAGGCCAACTCGCCAGGAATGTTGTGAAATATTACCGCCGAGATGTTAGGTTGGATTAGGTTAGGTTATATTACGTTATTGATGTATATAAAGGTCCCACGGAGACGGACAAGCCAACTCGCCAGGAATAATGTCAAATATTACCGCCGAGATGTTAGGTTGGATTAGGTCAGGTTATATTACGTTATTGATGTATATAAAGGTCCCACGTAGACGTAGAGGCCAACACGCAAGTTATGTTGTCGAATATTACCGCCGAGATGTTAGGTTGGGTTAGGATAGGCTGTATTACGTTATTGATGTATATGAAGGTCCCACGGAGACGTAGAGGCCAACAAGCCAGGAATGTGGTCAAATATTACCGCCGAGATGTTAGGTTGGGTTAGGTTAGGTTATATTACGTTATAGATGTATATAAATGTCCCACGGAGACGTAGAGGCTAGCAAGCCAGGAATGTGGTCAAATATTACCGCCGAGATGTTAGATTGGGTTAGGTTATGTTATATTACGTTACTGATGTATATAAAGATTCCGCGGAGACGTAGAGGCCAACTCGCCAGGAATGTTGTCAAATATTCCCGCCGAGATGATAGGTTGGGTTAGGTTACGTTAAATTTCGTTATTGATGTATATGAAGGTCAATCGGAGACGTAGAGGCCAACTCGCCAGGAATGTTGTCAAATATTACCGCCGAGATGATAGGTTGGGTTAGGTTAGGTTATATTACGTTATTGATGTATATGAAGGTCAAACGGAGACCTAGAGGCCAACTCGCCAGGAATGTTGTGAAATATTACCGCCGAGATGTTAGGTTGGGTTAGGTTAGGTTATATTACGTTATTGATGTATATAAAGGTCCCACGGAGACGGAGAAGCCAACTCGCCAGGCATGATGTCAAACATTACCGCCGAGATGTTAGATTGGGTTAGGTTAGGTTATATTACGTTATTGATGTATATAAAGGTCCCACGGAGACGGAGAAGCCAACTCGCTAGGAATGTTGTCAAATATTACCGCCGAAATGTTAGGTTGGGTTAGGTTAGGTTATATTACGTTATTGATGTATATGAAGGTCCCACGGAGACGTAGAGGCCAGCAAGCCAGGAATGTAGTCAAATATTACCGCCGAGATGTTAGATTGGGTTAGGTTATGTTATATTACGTTATCGATGTATATAAAGATGCCACGGAGACGTAGAGGCCAACAAGCCAGGAATATCGTCAAATATTACCGCCGAGATGATAGGTTGGGTTAGGTTAGGATATATTTCGTTATTGATGTATATGAAGGTCCCACGGAGACGTAGAGGCCAACAAGCCAGGAATGTGGTCAAATATTACCGCCGAGATGTTAGGTTGGGTTAGGTTAGGTTATATTACGTTATAGATGTATATGAAGGTCCCACGGAGACGTAGAGGCCAACAAGCCAGGAATGTGGTCAAATATTACCGCCGAGATGTTAGATTGGGTTAGGTTATGTTATATTACGTTATCGATGTATATAAAGGTGCCACGGAGACGTAGAGGCCAGCAAGCCAGGAATGTGGTCAAATATTAACGCCGAGATGATAGGTTGGTTTGGGTTAGGTTATATAACGTTATTGATGTATATGAAGGTCCCACGGAGACGTGGAGGCCAACTCGCCAGGAATGTTGTCAAATATTACAGCCGCGATGTTAGATTGGGTTAGGTTAGGTTATATTACGTTATTGAGTTATATAGAGGTCCCACGGAGACGTAGAGGCCAACTCGCCAGGATTGTTGTCAAATAATAGCTCCGAGAGGTTAGGTTGGGTTAGGTTACGTTATATTACGTTATTGATGTATATAAAGGTCCCACGGAGACGTAGAATCCAACTCGCCAGGAATGTTGTCAAATATTCCCGCCGAGATGATAGGTTGGGTTAGGTTAGTTTAAATTTCGTTATTGATGTATATGAAGGTCAATCGGAGACGTAGAGGCCAACTCGCCAGGAATGTTGTCAAATATTACCGCCGAGATGATAGGTTGGGTTAGGTTAGGTTATATTACGTTATTGATGTATATGAAGGTCAAACGGAGACCTAGAGGCCAACTCGCCAGGAATGTTGTGAAATATTACCGCCGAGATGTTAGGTTGGGTTAGGTTAGGTTATATTACGTTATTGATGTATATAAAGGTCCCACGGAGACGGAGAAGCCAACTCGCCAGGCATGATGTCAAACATTACCGCCGAGATGTTAGATTGGGTTAGGTTAGGTTATATTACGTTATTGATGTATATAAAGGTCCCACGGAGACGGAGAAGCCAACTCGCTAGGAATGTTGTCAAATATTACCGCCGAAATGTTAGGTTGGGTTAGGTTAGGTTATATTACGTTATTGATGTATATGAAGGTCCCACGGAGACGTAGAGGCCAGCAAGCCAGGAATGTAGTCAAATATTACCGCCGAGATGTTAGGTTGGGTTAGGTTAGGTTATATTACGTTATAGATGTATATAAATGTCCCACGGAGACGTAGAGGCTAGCAAGCCAGGAATGTGGTCAAATATTACCGCCGAGATGTTAGATTGGGTTAGGTTATGTTATATTACGTTACTGATGTATATAAAGATTCCGCGGAGACGTAGAGGCCAACTCGCCAGGAATGTTGTCAAATATTCCCGCCGAGATGATAGGTTGGGTTAGGTTAGGTTAAATTTCGTTATTGATGTATATGAAGGTCAATCGGAGACGTAGAGGCCAACTCGCCAGGAATGTTGTCAAATATTACCGCCGAGATGATAGGTTGGGTTAGGTTAGGGTATATTACGTTATAGATGTATATAAAGGTCCCACGGAGACGTAGAGGCCAGCAAGCCAGGAATGTGGTCAAATATTACCGCCGAGATGATAGGTTGGGTTAGGTTATGTTAAATTTCGTTATTGATGTATATGAAGGTCAATCGGAGACGTAGAGGCCAACTCGCCAGGAATGTTGTCAAATATTACCGCCGAGATGATAGGTTGGTTTAGGTTAGGTTATATTACGTTATTGATGTATATGAAGGTCAAACGGAGACCTAGAGGCCAACTCGCCAGGAATGTTGTGAAATATTACCGCCGAGATGTTAGGTTGGGTTAGGTTAGGTTATATTACGTTATTGATGTATATAAAGGTCCCACGGAGACGGAGAAGCCAACTCGCCAGGAATGATGTCAAACATTACCGCCGGGATGTTAGGTTGGGTTAGGTTAGGTTATATTACGTTGTTGATGTATATAAAGGTCCCACGGAGACGGAGAAGCCAACTCGCTAGGAATGTTGTCAAATATTACCGCCGAAATATTATGTTGGGTTAGGTTAGGTTATATTTCGTTATTGACGTATATAAAGATACCACGGATACGTAGAGGCAAACTCGCCGGGAATGTTGTCAAATATTGCCGCCGAGAGGTTAGGTTGTGTTAGGTTTGGTTATGTTACATTATTGATGTATATAAAGGTCCGACGCAGACGTAGAGGCCAACTCGCCAGGAATGTTGTCAAATATTACAGCCGCGATGTTAGATTGGGTTAGGTTAGGTTATATTACGTTATTGAGTTATATAGAGGTCCCACGGAGACGTAGAGGCCAACTCGCCAGGATTGTTGTCAAATAATAGCTCCGAGAGGTTAGGTTGGGTTAGGTTAGGTTATATTACGCTATTGATGTATATAAAAGTCCCACGGAGACGTAGAAGCCAACTCGCCAGGAATGTGGTCAAATATTAGTGCCGACATGTTAGGTTGGTTTAGGTTAGGTTGTATTACGTTATAGATGTACATGAGGGTCGCACGGAGACGTAGATGCCAACTCGCCAGGAATGTTGTCAAATATTACCGCCGACATGTTAGGTTGTGTTAGGTTTGGTTATATTTCGTTATTGATGTATATAAAGGTCCCACGGATACGTAGAGGCAAACTCGCCAGGAATGTTGTCAAATATTGCCGCCGAGATGATAGGTTGGGTTAGGTTAGGTTATATTACGCTATTGATGTATATAAAAGTCCCACGGACACGTAGCAGCCAACTCGCCAGGAATGTGGTCAAATATTAGTGCCGAGATGATAGGTTGGGTTAGGTTAGGTTATATTACGTTATTGATGTATAAAAAGGTCCCACGCAGACGTAGAGGCCAACTCGCCAATAATGTTGTCAAATATTAACGCCGAGATGATAGGTTGGGTTAGGTTAGGTTATATTACGCTATTGATGTATATAAAAGTCCCACGGAGACGTAGAAGCCAACTCGCCAGGAATGTGGTCAAATATTAGTGCCGACATGTTAGGTTGGTTTAGGTTAGGTTGTATTACGTTATAGATGTGTATAAAGGACCCACGTAGACGTAGAGGCCAACTCGCCAGGAGTGTTGCCAAATATTACCGCCGACATGTTAGGTTGGGTTAGGTTTGGTTATATTTCGTTATTGATGTATATAAAGATCCCACGGATACGTAGAGGCAAACTCGCCGGGAATGTTGTCAAATATTGCCGCCGAGAGGTTAGGTTGTGTTAGGTTTGGTTATGTTACATTATTGATGTATATAAAGGTCCGACGCAGACGTAGAGGCCAACTCGCCAGGAATGTTGTCAAATATTACCGCCGAGATGATAGGTTGGGTTAGGTTAGGTTATATTTCGTTATTGATGTATATGAAGGTCCCACGGAGACGTGGAGGCCAACTCGCCAGGAATGTTGTCAAATATTACAGCCGCGATGTTAGATTGGGTTAGGTTAGGTTATATTACGTTATTGAGTTATATAGAGGTCCCACGGAGACGTAGAGGCCAACTCGCCAGGATTGTTGTCAAATAATAGCTCCGAGAGGTTAGGTTGGGTTAGGTTACGTTATATTACGTTATTGATGTATATAAAGGTCCCACGGAGACGTAGAATCCAACTCGCCAGGAATGTTGTCAAATATTCCCGCCGAGATGATAGGTTGGGTTAGGTTAGTTTAAATTTCGTTATTGATGTATATGAAGGTCAATCGGAGACGTAGAGGCCAACTCGCCAGGAATGTTGTCAAATATTACCGCCGAGATGATAGGTTGGGTTAGGTTAGGTTATATTACGTTATTGATGTATATGAAGGTCAAACGGAGACCTAGAGGCCAACTCGCCAGGAATGTTGTGAAATATTACCGCCGAGATGTTAGGTTGGGTTAGGTTAGGTTATATTACGTTATTGATGTATATAAAGGTCCCACGGAGACGGAGAAGCCAACTCGCCAGGCATGATGTCAAACATTACCGCCGAGATGTTAGATTGGGTTAGGTTAGGTTATATTACGTTATTGATGTATATAAAGGTCCCACGGAGACGGAGAAGCCAACTCGCTAGGAATGTTGTCAAATATTACCGCCGAAATGTTAGGTTGGGTTAGGTTAGGTTATATTACGTTATTGATGTATATGAAGGTCCCACGGAGACGTAGAGGCCAGCAAGCCAGGAATGTAGTCAAATATTACCGCCGAGATGTTAGATTGGGTTAGGTTATGTTATATTACGTTATCGATGTATATAAAGATGCCACGGAGACGTAGAGGCCAACAAGCCAGGAATATCGTCAAATATTACCGCCGAGATGATAGGTTGGGTTAGGTTAGGATATATTTCGTTATTGATGTATATGAAGGTCCCACGGAGACGTAGAGGCCAACAAGCCAGGAATGTGGTCAAATATTACCGCCGAGATGTTAGGTTGGGTTAGGTTAGGTTATATTACGTTATAGATGTATATGAAGGTCCCACGGAGACGTAGAGGCCAACAAGCCAGGAATGTGGTCAAATATTACCGCCGAGATGTTAGATTGGGTTAGGTTATGTTATATTACGTTATCGATGTATATAAAGGTGCCACGGAGACGTAGAGGCCAGCAAGCCAGGAATGTGGTCAAATATTAACGCCGAGATGATAGGTTGGTTTGGGTTAGGTTATATAACGTTATTGATGTATATGAAGGTCCCACGGAGACGTAGAGGCCAACTCGCCAGGAATGTTGTCAAATATTACCGCCGAGATGATAGGTTGGGTTAGGTTAGATTATATTACGTTATTGCTGTATATGAAGGTCAAACGGAGACCTAGAGGCCAAATCGCCAGGAATGTTGTGAAATATTACCGCCGAGATGTTAGGTTGGGTTAGGTTAGGTTATATTACGTTATTGATGTATATAAAGATCCCACGGAGACGGAGAAGCCAACTCGCCAGGAATGTTGTCAAATATTACCGCCGAGATGTTAGGTTGGGTTAGGTTAGGTTATATTACGTTATTGATGTATATAAAGGTCCCACGGAGACGTAGAGGCCAACTCGCCAGGAATGTTGTCAAATATTACCGCCGAGATGATAGGTTGGTTTAGGTTAGGTTATATTACGTTATTGATGTATATGAAGGTCAAACGGAGACCTAGAGGCCAACTCGCCAGGAATGTTGTGAAATATTACCGCCGAGATGTTAGGTTGGATTAGGTTAGGTTATATTACGTTATTGATGTATATAAAGGTCCCACGGAGACGGACAAGCCAACTCGCCAGGAATGATGTCAAACATTACCGCCGAGATGTTAGGTTGGGTTAGGTTAGGTTATATTACGTTATAGATGTATATAAATGTCCCACGGAGACGTAGAGGCTAGCAAGCCAGGAATGTGGTCAAATATTACCGCCGAGATGTTAGATTGGGTTAGGTTATGTTATATTACGTTACTGATGTATATAAAGATTCCGCGGAGACGTAGAGGCCAACTCGCCAGGAATGTTGTCAAATATTCCCGCCGAGATGATAGGTTGGGTTAGGTTAGGTTAAATTTCGTTATTGATGTATATGAAGGTCAATCGGAGACGTAGAGGCCAACTCGCCAGGAATGTTGTCAAATATTACCGCCGAGATGATAGGTTGGGTTAGGTTAGGGTATATTACGTTATAGATGTATATAAAGGTCCCACGGAGACGTAGAGGCCAGCAAGCCAGGAATGTGGTCAAATATTACCGCCGAGATGATAGGTTGGGTTAGGTTATGTTAAATTTCGTTATTGATGTATATGAAGGTCAATCGGAGACGTAGAGGCCAACTCGCCAGGAATGTTGTCAAATATTACCGCCGAGATGTTAGGTTGGGTTAGGTTAGGGTATATTACGTTATAGATGTATATAAAGGTCCCACGGAGACGTAGAGGCCAGCAAGCCAGGAATGTGGTCAAATATTACCGCCGAGATGATAGGTTGGGTTAGGTTATGTTAAATTTCGTTATTGATGTATATGAAGGTCAATCGGAGACGTAGAGGCCAACTCGCCAGGAATGTTGTCAAATATTACCGCCGAGATGATAGGTTGGTTTAGGTTAGGTTATATTACGTTATTGATGTATATGAAGGTCAAACGGAGACCTAGAGGCCAACTCGCCAGGAATGTTGTGAAATATTACCGCCGAGATGTTAGGTTGGGTTAGGTTAGGTTATATTACGTTATTGATGTATATAAAGGTCCCACGGAGACGGAGAAGCCAACTCGCCAGGAATGATGTCAAACATTACCGCCGGGATGTTAGGTTGGGTTAGGTTAGGTTATATTACGTTGTTGATGTATATAAAGGTCCCACGGAGACGGAGAAGCCAACTCGCTAGGAATGTTGTCAAATATTACCGCCGAAATATTATGTTGGGTTAGGTTAGGTTATATTTCGTTATTGACGTATATAAAGATACCACGGATACGTAGAGGCAAACTCGCCGGGAATGTTGTCAAATATTGCCGCCGAGAGGTTAGGTTGTGTTAGGTTTGGTTATGTTACATTATTGATGTATATAAAGGTCCGACGCAGACGTAGAGGCCAACTCGCCAGGAATGTTGTCAAATATTACAGCCGCGATGTTAGATTGGGTTAGGTTAGGTTATATTACGTTATTGAGTTATATAGAGGTCCCACGGAGACGTAGGGGCCAACTCGCCAGGATTGTTGTCAAATAATAGCTCCGAGAGGTTAGGTTGGGTTAGGTTACGTTATATTACGTTATTGATGTATATAAAGGTCCCACGGAGACGTAGAATCCAACTCGCCAGGAATGTTGCCAAATATTACCGCCGAGATGTTAGTTTGGGTTAGGTTAGGTTATATTACGTTATTGAGTTATATAGAGGTCCCACGGAGACGTAGAGGCCAACTCGCCAGGATTGTTGTCAAATAATAGCTCCGAGAGGTTAGGTTGGGTTAGGTTACGTTATATTACGTTATTGATGTACATGAGGGTCGCACGGAGACGTAGATGCCAACTCGCCAGGAATGTTGTCAAATATTACCGCCGACATGTTAGGTTGGGTTAGGTTTGGTTATATTTCGTTATTGACGTATATAAAGATACCACGGATACGTAGAGGCAAACTCGCCGGGAATGTTGTCAAATATTGCCGCCGAGAGGTTAGGTTGTGTTAGGTTTGGTTATGTTACATTATTGATGTATATAAAGGTCCGACGCAGACGTAGAGGCCAACTCGCCAGGAATGTTGTCAAATATTACAGCCGCGATGTTAGATTGGGTTAGGTTAGGTTATATTACGTTATTGAGTTGTATAGAGGTCCCACGGAGACGTAGAGGCCAACTCGCCAGGATTGTTGTCAAATAATAGCTCCGAGAGGTTAGGTTGGGTTAGGTTACGTTATATTACGTTATTGATGTATATAAAGGTCCCACGGAGACGTAGAATCCAACTCGCCAGGAATGTTGTCAAATATTACCGCCGAGATGATAGGCTGGGTTAGGTTAGGTTATATTACGCTATTGATGTATATAAAAGTCCCACGGAGACGTAGAAGCCAACTCGCCAGGAATGTGGTCAAATATTAGTGCCGACATGTTAGGTTGGTTTAGGTTAGGTTGTATTACGTTATAGATGTGTATAAAGGACCCACGTAGACGTAGAGGCCAACTCGCCAGGAGTGTTGCCAAATATTACCGCCGACATGTTAGGTTGGGTTAGGTTTGGTTATATTTCGTTATTGATGTATATAAAGATCCCACGGATACGTAGAGGCAAACTCGCCGGGAATGTTGTCAAATATTGCCGCCGAGAGGTTAGGTTGTGTTAGGTTTGGTTATGTTACATTATTGATGTATATAAAGGTCCGACGCAGACGTAGAGGCCAACTCGCCAGGAATGTTGTCAAATATTACCGCCGAGATGATAGGTTGGGTTAGGTTAGGTTATATTTCGTTATTGATGTACATGAAGGTCCCACGGAGACGTGGAGGCCAACTCGCCAGGAATGTTGTCAAATATTACAGCCGCGATGTTAGATTGGGTTAGGTTAGGTTATATTACGTTATTGAGTTATATAGAGGTCCCACGGAGACGTAGAGGCCAACTCGCCAGGATTGTTGTCAAATAATAGCTCCGAGAGGTTAGGTTGGGTTAGGTTACGTTATATTACGTTATTGATGTATATAAAGGTCCCACGGAGACGTAGAATCCAACTCGCCAGGAATGTTGTCAAATATTCCCGCCGAGATGATAGGTTGGGTTAGGTTAGTTTAAATTTCGTTATTGATGTACATGAAGGTCAATCGGAGACGTAGAGGCCAACTCGCCAGGAATGTTGTCAAATATTACCGCCGAGATGATAGGTTGGGTTAGGTTAGGATATATTTCGTTATTGATGTATATGAAGGTCCCACGGAGACGTAGAGGCCAACAAGCCAGGAATGTGGTCAAATATTACCGCCGAGATGTTAGGTTGGGTTAGGTTAGGTTATATTACGTTATAGATGTATATGAAGGTCCCACGGAGACGTAGAGGCCAACAAGCCAGGAATGTGGTCAAATATTACCGCCGAGATGTTAGATTGGGTTAGGTTATGTTATATTACGTTATCGATGTATATAAAGGTGCCACGGAGACGTAGAGGCCAGCAAGCCAGGAATGTGGTCAAATATTAACGCCGAGATGATAGGTTGGTTTGGGTTAGGTTATATAACGTTATTGATGTATATGAAGGTCCCACGGAGACGTAGAGGCCAACTCGCCAGGAATGTTGTCAAATATTACCGCCGAGATGATAGGTTGGGTTAGGTTAGATTATATTACGTTATTGCTGTATATGAAGGTCAAACGGAGACCTAGAGGCCAAATCGCCAGGAATGTTGTGAAATATTACCGCCGAGATGTTAGGTTGGGTTAGGTTAGGTTATATTACGTTATTGATGTATATAAAGGTCCCACGGAGACGGAGAAGCCAACTCGCCAGGAATGTTGTCAAATATTACCGCCGAGATGTTAGGTTGGGTTAGGTTAGGTTATATTACGTTATTGATGTATATAAAGGTCCCACGGAGACGTAGAGTCCAACACGCAAGTTATGTTGTCGAATATTACCGCCGAGATGTTAGGTTGGGTTAGGTTAGGTTGTATTACGTTATTGATGTATATAAAGTTGCCACGGAGACGTAGAGGCCAACAAGCCAGGAATGAGGTCAAATATTACCGCCGAGATGTTAGATTGGGTTAGGTTATGTTATATTACGTTATCGATGTATATAAAGATGCCACGGAGGCGGAGAAGCCAACTCGCCAGGAATGATGTCAAACATTACCGCCGAGATGTTAGGTTGGGTTAGGTTAGGTTATATTACGTTATAGATGTATATAAATGTCCCACGGAGACGTAGAGGCTAGCAAGCCAGGAATGTGGTCAAATATTACCGCCGAGATGTTAGATTGGGTTAGGTTATGTTATATTACGTTACTGATGTATATAAAGATTCCGCGGAGACGTAGAGGCCAACTCGCCAGGAATGTTGTCAAATATTCCCGCCGAGATGATAGGTTGGGTTAGGTTAGGTTAAATTTCGTTATTGATGTATATGAAGGTCAATCGGAGACGTAGAGGCCAACTCGCCAGGAATGTTGTCAAATATTACCGCCGAGATGATAGGTTGGGTTAGGTTAGGGTATATTACGTTATAGATGTATATAAAGGTCCCACGGAGACGTAGAGGCCAGCAAGCCAGGAATGTGGTCAAATATTACCGCCGAGATGATAGGTTGGGTTAGGTTATGTTAAATTTCGTTATTGATGTATATGAAGGTCAATCGGAGACGTAGAGGCCAACTCGCCAGGAATGTTGTCAAATATTACCGCCGAGATGATAGGTTGGTTTAGGTTAGGTTATATTACGTTATTGATGTATATGAAGGTCAAACGGAGACCTAGAGGCCAACTCGCCAGGAATGTTGTGAAATATTACCGCCGACATGTTAGGTTGGGTTAGGTTATGTTATATTACGTTATCGATGTATATAAAGATGCCACGGAGGCGGAGAAGCCAACTCGCCAGGAATGATGTCAAACATTACCGCCGAGATGTTAGGTTGGGTTAGGTTAGGTTATATTACGTTATAGATGTATATAAATGTCCCACGGAGACGTAGAGGCTAGCAAGCCAGGAATGTGGTCAAATATTACTGCCGAGATGTTAGATTGGGTTAGGTTATGTTATATTACGTTACTGATGTATATAAAGATTCCGCGGAGACGTAGAGGCCAACTCGCCAGGAATGTTGTCAAATATTCCCGCCGAGATGATAGGTTGGGTTAGGTTAGGTTAAATTTCGTTATTGATGTATATGAAGGTCAATCGGAGACGTAGAGGCCAACTCGCCAGGAATGTTGTCAAATATTACCGCCGAGATGATAGGTTGGGTTAGGTTAGGTTATATTACGTTATTGATTTATATGAAGGTCAAACGGAGACCTAGAGGCCAACTCGCCAGGAATGTTGTGAAATATTACCGCCGAGATGTTAGGTTGGGTTAGGTTAGGTTATATTACGTTATTGATGTATATAAAGGTCCCACGGAGACGGAGAAGCCAACTCGCCAGGAATGATGTCAAACATTACCGCCGGGATGTTAGGTTGGGTTAGGTTAGGTTATATTACGTTGTTGATGTATATAAAGGTCCCACGGAGACGGAGAAGCCAACTCGCTAGGAATGTTGTCAAATATTACCGCCGAAATATTATGTTGGGTTAGGTTAGGTTATATTTCGTTATTGACGTATATAAAGATACCACGGATACGTAGAGGCAAACTCGCCGGGAATGTTGTCAAATATTGCCGCCGAGAGGTTAGGTTGTGTTAGGTTTGGTTATGTTACATTATTGATGTATATAAAGGTCCGACGCAGACGTAGAGGCCAACTCGCCAGGAATGTTGTCAAATATTACAGCCGCGATGTTAGATTGGGTTAGGTTAGGTTATATTACGTTATTGAGTTATATAGAGGTCCCACGGAGACGTAGAGGCCAACTCGCCAGGATTGTTGTCAAATAATAGCTCCGAGAGGTTAGGTTGGGTTAGGTTACGTTATATTACGTTATTGATGTATATAAAGGTCCCACGGAGACGTAGAATCCAACTCGCCAGGAATGTTGCCAAATATTACCGCCGAGATGTTAGTTTGGGTTAGGTTAGGTTATATTACGTTATTGAGTTATATAGAGGTCCCACGGAGACGTAGAGGCCAACTCGCCAGGATTGTTGTCAAATAATAGCTCCGAGAGGTTAGGTTGGGTTAGGTTACGTTATATTACGTTATTGATGTACATGAGGGTCGCACGGAGACGTAGATGCCAACTCGCCAGGAATGTTGTCAAATATTACCGCCGACATGTTAGGTTGGGTTAGGTTTGGTTATATTTCGTTATTGATGTATATAAAGGTCCCACGGATACGTAGAGGCAAACTCGCCAGGAATGTTGTCAAATATTGCCGCCGAGATGATAGGTTGGGTTAGGTTAGGTTATATTACGCTATTGATGTATATAAAAGTCCCACGGACACGTAGCAGCCAACTCGCCAGGAATGTGGTCAAATATTAGTGCCGAGATGATAGGTTGGGTTAGGTTAGGTTATATTACGTTATTGATGTATACAAAGGTCCCACGCAGACGTAGAGGCCAACTCGCCAATAATGTTGACAAATATTAACGCCGAGATGATAGGTTGGGTTAGGTTAGGTTATATTACGCTATTGATGTATATAAAAGTCCCACGGAGACGTAGAAGCCAACTCGCCAGGAATGTGGTCAAATATTAGTGCCGACATGTTAGGTTGGTTTAGGTTAGGTTGTATTACGTTATAGATGTGTATAAAGGACCCACGTAGACGTAGAGGCCAACTCGCCAGGAGTGTTGCCAAATATTACCGCCGACATGTTAGGTTGGGTTAGGTTTGGTTATATTTCGTTATTGATGTATATAAAGATCCCACGGATACGTAGAGGCAAACTCGCCGGGAATGTTGTCAAATATTGCCGCCGAGAGGTTAGGTTGTGTTAGGTTTGGTTATGTTACATTATTGATGTATATAAAGGTCCGACGCAGACGTAGAGGCCAACTCGCCAGGAATGTTGTCAAATATTACCGCCGAGATGATAGGTTGGGTTAGGTTAGGTTATATTTCGTTATTGATGTATATGAAGGTCCCACGGAGACGTGGAGGCCAACTCGCCAGGAATGTTGTCAAATATTACAGCCGCGATGTTAGATTGGGTTAGGTTAGGTTATATTACGTTATTGAGTTATATAGAGGTCCCACGGAGACGTAGAATCCAACTCGCCAGGAATGTTGTCAAATATTCCCGCCGAGATGATAGGTTGGGTTAGGTTAGTTTAAATTTCGTTATTGATGTATATGAAGGTCAATCGGAGACGTAGAGGCCAACTCGCCAGGAATGTTGTCAAATATTACCGCCGAGATGATAGGTTGGGTTAGGTTAGGGTATATTACGTTATAGATGTATATAAAGGTCCCACGGAGACGTAGAGGCCATCAAGCCAGGAATGTTGTGAAATATTACCGCCGAGATGTTAGGTTGGATTAGGTTAGGTTATATTACGTTATTGATGTATATAAAGGTCCCACGGAGACGGACAAGCCAACTCGCCAGGAATGATGTCAAATATTACCGCCGAGATGTTAGGTTGGATTAGGTCAGGTTATATTACGTTATTGATGTATATAAAGGTCCCACGTAGACGTAGAGGCCAACACGCAAGTTATGTTGTCGAATATTACCTCCGAGATGTTAGGTTGGGTTAGGTTAGGTTATATTACGTTATAGATGTATATAAATGTCCCACGGAGACGTAGAGGCTAGCAAGCCAGGAATGTGGTCAAATATTACCGCCGAGATGTTAGATTGGGTTAGGTTATGTTATATTACGTTACTGATGTATATAAAGATTCCGCGGAGACGTAGAGGCCAACTCGCCAGGAATGTTGTCAAATATTCCCGCCGAGATGATAGGTTGGGTTAGGTTAGGTTAAATTTCCTTATTGATGTATATGAAGGTCAATCGGAGACGTAGAGGCCAACTCGCCAGGAATGTTGTCAAATATTACCGCCGAGATGATAGGTTGGGTTAGGTTAGGTTATATTACGTTATTGATTTATATGAAGGTCAAACGGAGACCTAGAGGCCAACTCGCCAGGAATGTTGTGAAATATTACCGCCGAGATGTTAGGTTGGGTTAGGTTAGGTTATATTACGTTATTGATGTATATAAAGGTCCCACGGAGACGGAGAAGCCAACTCGCCAGGAATGATGTCAAACATTACCGCCGGGATGTTAGGTTGGGTTAGGTTAGGTTATATTACGTTGTTGATGTATATAAAGGTCCCACGTAGACGGAGAAGATAACTCGCTAGGAATGTTGTCAAATATTACCGCCGAAATATTATGTTGGGTTAGGTTAGGTTATATTTCGTTATTGACGTATATAAAGATACCACGGATACGTAGAGGCAAACTCGCCGGGAATGTTGTCAAATATTGCCGCCGAGAGGTTAGGTTGTGTTAGGTTTGGTTATGTTACATTATTGATGTATATAAAGGTCCGACGCAGACGTAGAGGCCAACTCGCCAGGAATGTTGTCAAATATTACAGCCGCGATGTTAGATTGGGTTAGGTTAGGTTATATTACGTTATTGAGTTATATAGAGGTCCCACGGAGACGTAGAGGCCAACTCGCCAGGATTGTTGTCAAATAATAGCTCCGAGAGGTTAGGTTGGGTTAGGTTACGTTATATTACGTTATTGATGTATATAAAGGTCCCACGGAGACGTAGAATCCAACTCGCCAGGAATGTTGTCAAATATTACCGCCGAGATGATAGGCTGGGTTAGGTTAGGTTATATTACGCTATTGATGTATATAAAAGTCCCACGGAGACGTAGAAGCCAACTCGCCAGGAATATGGTCAAATATTAGTGCCGACATGTTAGGTTGGTTTAGGTTAGGTTGTATTACGTTATAGATGTACATGAGGGTCTCACGCAGACGTAGAGGCCAACTCGCTAATAATGTTGTCAAATATTAACGCCGAGATGATAGGTTGGGTTAGGTTAGGTTATATTACGCTATTGATGTATATAAAAGTCCCACGGAGACGTAGAGGCCAACTCGCCAGGAATGTTGTCAAGTATTAACGCCGA
Organism: Xylocopa violacea; assembly: GCA_963969225.1. Lineage (NCBI taxonomy): Eukaryota > Metazoa > Arthropoda > Insecta > Hymenoptera > Apidae > Xylocopa > Xylocopa violacea. The sequence goes on along the minus strand of CAXAJV010000021.1, from coordinate 486,220 downwards.
CATGTTAGGTTGGGTTAGGTTAGGTTATATTACGTTATTGATGTATATAAATGTCCCACGGAGACCTAGAGGCCAACGCGCCAGGATTGTTGTCAAATAATAGCTCCGAGAGGTTAGGTTGGGTTAGGTTACGTTATATTACGTTATTGATGTACATGAGGGTCGCACGGAGACGTAGAATCCAACTCGCCAGGAATGTTGTCAAATATTAACGCCGAGATGATAGGTTGGGTTAGGTTAGCTTATATTACGCTATTGATGTATATAAAAGTCCCACGGAGACGTAGAAGCCAACTCGCCAGGAATGTGGTCAAATATTAGTGCCGACATGTTAGGTTGGTTTAGGTTAGGTTGTATTACGTTATAGATGTGTATAAAGGACCCACGGAGACGTAGAGGCCAACTCGCCAGGAATGTTGTCAAGTATTAACGCCGACATGTTAGGTTGGGTTAGGTTAGGTTATATTACGTTATTGATGTATATAAATGTCCCACGGAGACCTAGAGGCCAACTCGCCAGGATTTTTGTCAAATAATAGCTCCGAGAGTTTAGGTTGGGTTAGGTTACGTTATATTACGTTATTGATGTACATGAGGGTCGCACGGAGACGTAGATGCCAACTCGCCAGGAATGTTGTCAAATATTACCGCCGACATGTTAGGTTGGGTTAGGTTTGGTTATATTTCGTTATTGATGTATATAAAGGTCCCACGGATACGTAGAGGCAAACTCGCCAGGAATGTTGTCAAATATTGCCGCCGAGATGATAGGTTGGATTAGGTTAGGTTATATTACGCTATTGATGTATATAAAAGTCCCACGGACACGTAGAAGCCAACTCGCCAGGAATGTGGTCAAATATTAGTGCCGAGATGATAGGTTGGGTTAGGTTAGGTCATATTACGTTATTGATGTATAAAAAGGTCCCACGCAGACGTAGAGGCCAACTCGCCAATAATGTTGTCAAATATTAACGCCGAGATGATAGGTTGGGTTAGGTTAGGTTATATTACGCTATTGATGTATATAAAAGTCCCACGGAGACGTAGAAGCCAACTCGCCTGGAATGTGGTCAAATATTAGTGCCGACATGTTAGTTTGGTTTAGGTTAGGTTGTATTACGTTATAGATGTGTATAAAGGACCCACGGAGACGTAGAGGCCAACTCGCCAGGAATGTTGCCAAATATTACCGCCGAGATGTTAGTTTGGGTTAGGTTAGGTTATATTACGTTATTGAGTTATATAGAGGTCCCACGGAGACGTAGAGGCCAACTCGCCAGGAATGTTGTTAAATATTACCGCCGACATGTTAGGTTGGGTTAGGTTTGGTTATATTTCGTTATTGATGTATATAAAGGTCCCACGCAGACGTAGAGGCCAACTCGCCAATAATGTTGTCAAATATTAACGCCGAGATGATAGGTTGGGTTAGGTTAGGTTATATTACGCTATTGATGTATATAAAAGTCCCACGGAGACGTAGAAGCCAACTCGCCAGGAATGTGGTCAAATATTAGTGCCGACATGTTAGGTTGGTTTAGGTTAGGTTGTATTACGTTATAGATGTGTATAAAGGACCCACGGAGACGTAGAGGCCAACTCGCCAGGAGTGTTGCCAAATATTACCGCCGACATGTTAGGTTGGGTTAGGTTTGGTTATATTTCGTTATTGATGTATATAAAGATCCCACGGATACGTAGAGGCAAACTCGCCGGGAATGTTGTCAAATATTGCCGCCGAGAGGTTAGGTTGTGTTAGGTTTGGTTATGTTACATTATTGATGTATATAAAGGTCCGACGCAGACGTAGAGGCCAACTCGCCAGGAATGTTGTCAAATATTACCGCCGAGATGATAGGTTGGGTTAGGTTAGGTTATATTTCGTTATTGATGTATATGAAGGTCCCACGGAGACGTGGAGGCCAACTCGCCAGGAATGTTGTCAAATATTACAGCCGCGATGTTAGATTGGGTTAGGTTAGGTTATATTACGTTATTGAGTTATATAGAGGTCCCACGGAGACGTAGAGGCCAACTCGCCAGGATTGTTGTCAAATAATAGCTCCGAGAGGTTAGGTTGGGTTAGGTTAGGTTATATTACGTTATTGATGTATATAAATGTCCCACGGAGACCTAGAGGCCAACTCGCCAGGATTGTTGTCAAATAATAGCTCCGAGAGGTTAGGTTGGGTTAGGTTACGTTATATTACGTTATTGATGTACATGAGGGTCGCACGGAGACGTAGATGCCAACTCGCCAGGAATGTTGTCAAATATTACCGCCGACATGTTAGGTTGGGTTAGGTTTGGTTATATTTCGTTATTGATGTATATAAAGATCCCACGGATACGTAGAGGCAAACTCGCCAGGAATGTTGTCAAATATTGCCGCCGAGATGATAGGTTGGGTTAGGTTAGGTTATATTACGCTATTGATGTATATAAAAGTCCCACGGACACGTAGAAGCCAACTCGCCAGGAATGTGGTCAAATATTAGTGCCGAGATGATAGGTTGGGTTAGGTTAGGTCATATTACGTTATTGATGTATATGAAGGTCCCACGGAGACGTGGAGGCCAACTCGCCAGGAATGATGTCAAATATTACAGCCGCGATGTTAGATTGGGTTAGGTTAGGTTATATTACGTTATTGAGTTATATAGAGGTCCCACGGAGACGTAGAGGCCAACTCGCCAGGATTGTTGTCAAATAATAGCTCCGAGAGGTTAGGTTGGGTTAGGTTACGTTATATTACGTTATTGATGTATATAAAGGTCCCACGGAGACGTAGAATCCAACTCGCCAGGAATGTTGTCAAATATTACCGCCGAGATGATAGGCTGGGTTAGGTTAGGTTATATTACGTTATTGATGTATATAAATGTCCCACAGAGACCTAGAGGCCAAGTCGCCAGGATTGTTGTCAAATAATAGCTCCGAGAGGTTAGGTTGGGTTAGGTTACGTTATATTACGTTATTGATGTACATGAGGGTCGCACGGAGACGTAGATGCCAACTCGCCAGGAATGTTGTCAAATATTACCGCCGACATGTTAGGTTGGGTTAGGTTTGGTTATATTTCGTTATTGATGTATATAAAGATCCCACGGATACGTAGAGGCAAACTCGCCAGGAATGTTGTCAAATATTGCCGCCGAGATGATAGGTTGGGTTAGGTTAGGTTATATTACGCTATTGATGTATATAAAAGTCCCACGGACACGTAGAAGCCAATTCGCCAGGAATGTGGTCAAATATTAGTGCCGAGATGATAGGTTGGGTTAGGTTAGGTCATATTACGTTATTGATGTATAAAAAGGTCCCACGCAGACGTAGAGGCCAACTCGCCAATAATGTTGTCAAATATTAACGCCGAGATGATAGGTTGGGTTAGGTTAGGTTATATTACGCTATTGATGTATATAAAAGTCCCACGGAGACGTAGAAGCCAACTCGCCTGGAATGTGGTCAAATATTAGTGCCGACATGTTAGTTTGGTTTAGGTTAGGTTGTATTACGTTATAGATGTGTATAAAGGACCCACGGAGACGTAGAGGCCAACTCGCCAGGAATGTTGCCAAATATTACCGCCGAGATGTTAGTTTGGGTTAGGTTAGGTTATATTACGTTATTGAGTTATATAGAGGTCCCACGGAGACGTAGAGGCCAACTCGCCAGGAATGTTGTTAAATATTACCGCCGACATGTTAGGTTGGGTTAGGTTTGGTTATATTTCGTTATTGATGTATATAAAGGTCCCACGCAGACGTAGAGGCCAACTCGCCAATAATGTTGTCAAATATTAACGCCGAGATGATAGGTTGGGTTAGGTTAGGTTATATTACGCTATTGATGTATATAAAAGTCCCACGGAGACGTAGAAGCCAACTCGCCAGGAATGTGGTCAAATATTAGTGCCGACATGTTAGTTTGGTTTAGGTTAGGTTGTATTACGTTATAGATGTGTATAAAGGACCCACGGAGACGTAGAGGCCAACTCGCCAGGAATGTTGCCAAATATTACCGCCGAGATGTTAGTTTGGGTTAGGTTAGGTTATATTACGTTATTGAGTTATATAGAGGTCCCACGGAGACGTAGAGGCCAACTCGCCAGGATTGTTGTCAAATAATAGCTCCGAGAGGTTAGGTTGGGTTAGGTTACGTTATATTACGTTATTGATGTATATAAAGGTCCCACGGAGACGTAGAATCCAACTCGCCAGGAATGTTGTCAAATATTACCGCCGAGATGATAGGCTGGGTTAGGTTAGGTTATATTACGCTATTGATGTATATAAAAGTCCCACGGAGACGTAGAAGCCAACTCGCCAGGAATGTGGTCAAATATTAGTGCCGACATGTTAGGTTGGTTTAGGTTAGGTTGTATTAAGTTATAGATGTGTATAAAGGACCCACGGAGACGTAGAGGCCAACTCGCCAGGAATGTTGCCAAATATTACCGCCGACATGTTAGGTTGGGTTAGGTTTGGTTATATTTCGTTATTGATGTATATAAAGGTCCCACGCAGACGTAGAGGCCAACTCGCCAAGAATGTTGTCAAATATTACCGCCGAGATGATAGGTTGGGTTAGGTTAGGTTATATTACGCTATTGATGTGTAAAAAGGTCCCACGCAGACGTAGAGGCCAACTCGCCAATAATGTTGTCAAATATTAACGCCGAGATGATAGGTTGGGTTAGGTTAGCTTATATTACGCTATTGATGTATATAAAAGTCCCACGGAGACGTAGAAGCCAACTCGCCAGGAATATGGTCAAATATTAGTGCCGACATGTTAGGTTGGTTTAGGTTAGGTTGTATTACGTTATAGATGTACATGATGGTCCCACGCAGACGTAGAGGCCAACTCGCCAATAATGTTGTCAAATATTAACGCCGAGATGATACGTTGGGTTAGGTTAGGTTATATTACGCTATTGATGTATATAAAAGTCCCACGGAGACGTAGAAGCCAACTCGCCAGAAATGTGGTCAAATATTAGTGCCGACATGTTAGGTTGGTTTAGGTTAGGTTGTATTAAGTTATAGATGTGTATAAAGGACCCACGGAGACGTAGAGGCCAACTCGCCAGGAGTGTTGCCAAATATTACCGCCGACATGTTAGGTTGGGTTAGGTTTGGTTATATTTCGTTATTGATGTATATAAAGGTCCCACGCAGACGTAGAGGCCAACTCGCCAAGAATGTAGTCAAATATTACCGCCGAGATGATAGGTTGGGTTAGGTTAGGTTATACTACGCTATTGATGTATAAAAAGGTCCCACGCAGACGTAGAGGCCAACTCGCCAATAATGTTGTCAAATATTAACGCCGAGATGATAGGTTGGGTTAGGTTAGCTTATATTACGCTATTGATGTATATAAAAGTCCCACGGAGACGTAGAAGCCAACTCGCCAGGAATGTGGTCAAATATTAGTGCCGACATGTTAGGTTGGTTTAGGTTAGGTTGTATTACGTTATAGATGTGTATAAAGGACCCACGGAGACGTAGAGGCCAACTCGCCAGGAATGTTGTCAAGTATTAACGCCGACATGTTAGGTTGGGTTAGGTTAGGTTATATTACGTTATTGATGTATATAAATGTCCCACGGAGACCTAGAGGCCAACGCGCCAGGATTGTTGTCAAATAATAGCTCCGAGAGGTTAGGTTGGGTTAGGTTACGTTATATTACGTTATTGATGTACATGAGGGTCGCACGGAGACGTAGATGCCAACTCGCCAGGGATGTTGTCAAATATTACCGCCGAGATGATAGGTTGGGTTAGGTTAGGTTATATTACGCTATTGATGTATATAAAAGTCCCACGGACACGTAGAATCCAACTCGCCAGGAATGTGGTCAAATATTAGTGCCGAGATGATAGGTTGGGTTAGGTTAGGTCATATTACGTTATTGATGTATAAAAAGGTCCCACGCAGACGTAGAGGCCAACTCGCCAATAATGTTGTCAAATATTAACGCCGAGATGATAGGTTGTGTTAGGTTAGGTTATATTACGCTATTGATGTATATAAAAGTCCCACGGAGACGTAGAAGCCAACTCGCCTGGAATGTGGTCAAATATTAGTGCCGACATGTTAGTTTGGTTTAGGTTAGGTTGTATTACGTTATAGATGTGTATAAAGGACCCACGGAGACGTAGAGGCCAACTCGCCAGGAATGTTGCCAAATATTACCGCCGAGATGTTAGTTTGGGTTAGGTTAGGTTATATTACGTTGTTGAGTTATATAGAGGTCCCACGGAGACGTAGAGGCCAACTCGCCAGGAATGTTGTTAAATATTACCGCCGACATGTTAGGTTGGGTTAGGTTTGGTTATATTTCGTTATTGATGTATATAAAGGTCCCACGCAGACGTAGAGGCCAACTCGCCAAGAATGTTGTCAAATATTACCGCCGAGATGATAGGTTGGGTTAGGTTAGGTTATATTACGCTATTGATGTATAAAAAGGTCCCACGCAGACGTAGAGGCCAACTCGCCAATAATGTTGTCAAATATTAACGCCGAGATGATAGGTTGGGTTAGGTTAGCTTATATTACGCTATTGATGTATATAAAAGTCCCACGGAGACGTAGAAGCCAACTCGCCAGGAATGTGGTCAAATATTAGTGCCGACATGTTAGGTTGGTTTAGGTTAGGTTGTATTACGTTATAGATGTGTATAAAGGACCCACGGAGACGTAGAGGCCAACTCGCCAGGAATGTTGTCAAGTATTAACGCCGACATGTTAGGTTGGGTTAGGTTAGGTTATATTACGTTATTGATGTATATAAATGTCCCACGGAGACCTAGAGGCCAACGCGCCAGGATTGTTGTCAAATAATAGCTCCGAGAGGTTAGGTTGGGTTAGGTTACGTTATATTACGTTATTGATGTACATGAGGGTCGCACGGAGACGTAGATGACAACTCGCCAGGGATGTTGTCAAATATTACCGCCGAGATGATAGGTTGGGTTAGGTTAGGTTATATTACGCTGTTGATGTATATAAAAGTCCCACGGAGACGTAGAAGCCAACTCGGCAGGAATGTGGTCAAATATTAGTGCCGACATGTTAGGTTGGTTTAGGTTAGGTTGTATTACGTTATAGATGTGTATAAAGGACCCACGGAGACGTAGAGGCCAACTCGCCAGGAATGTTGTCAAGTATTAACGCCGACATGTTAGGTTGGGTTAGGTTAGGTTATATTACGTTATTGATGTATATAAATGTCCCACGGAGACCTAGAGGCCAACGCGCCAGGATTGTTGTCAAATAATAGCTCCGGGAGGTTAGGTTGGGTTAGGTTACGTTATATTACGTTATTGATGTACATGAGGGTCGCATGGAGACGTAGATGCCAACTCGCCAGGGATGTTGTCAAATATTACCGCCGAGATGATAGGTTGGGTTAGGTTAGGTTATATTACGCTGTTGATGTATATAAAAGTCCCACGGAGACGTAGAAGCCAACTCGGCAGGAATGTGGTCAAATATTAGTGCCGACATGTTAGGTTGGTTTAGGTTAGGTTGTATTACGTTATAGATGTGTATAAAGGACCCACGGAGACGTAGAGGCCAACTCGCCAGGAATGTTGTCAAATATTAACGCCGAGATGATAGGTTGGGTTAGGTTAGGTTATATTACGCTATTGATGTATATAAAAGTCCCACGGAGACGGAGAAGCCAACTCGCCTGGAATGTGGTCAAATATTAGTGCCGACATGTTAGTTTGGTTTAGGTTAGGTTGTATTACGTTATAGATGTGTATAAAGGACCCACGGAGACGTAGAGGCCAACTCGCCAGGAATGTTGCCAAATATTACCGCCGAGATGTTAGTTTGGGTTAGGTTAGGTTATATTACGTTATTGAGTTATATAGAGGTCCCACGGAGACGTAGAGGCCAACTCGCCAGGAATGTTGTTAAATATTACCGCCGACATGTTAGGTTGGGTTAGGTTTGGTTATATTTCGTTATTGATGTATATAAAGGTCCCACGCAGACGTAGAGGCCAACTCGCCAATAATGTTGTCAAATATTAACGCCGAGATGATAGGTTGGGTTAGGTTAGGTTATATTACGCTATTGATGTATATAAAAGTCCCACGGAGACGTAGAAGCCAACTCGCCAGGAATGTGGTCAAATATTAGTGCCGACATGTTAGTTTGGTTTAGCTTAGGTTGTATTACGTTATAGATGTGTATAAAGGACCCAAGGAGACGTAGAGGCCAACTCGCCAGGAATGTTGCCAAATATTACCGCCGAGATGTTAGTTTGGGTTAGGTTAGGTTATATTACGTTATTGAGTTATATAGAGGTCCCACGGAGACGTAGAGGCCAACTCGCCAGGATTGTTGTCAAATAATAGCTCCGAGAGGTTAGGTTGGGTTAGGTTACGTTATATTACGTTATTGATGTACATGAGGGTCGCACGGAGACGTAGATGCCAACTCGCCAGGGATGTTGTCAAATATTACCGCCGAGATGATAGGTTGGGTTAGGTTAGGTTATATTTCGTTATTGACGTATATAAAGATCCCACGGATACGTAGAGGCAAACTGGCCGGGAATGTTGTCAAATATTGCCGCCGAGAGGTTAGGTTGTGTTAGGTTTGGTTATGTTACATTATTGATGTATATAAAGGTCCGACGCAGACGTAGAGGCCAACTCGCCAGGAATGTTGTCAAATATTACCGCCGAGATGATAGGTTGGGTTAGGTTAGGTTATATTTCGTTATTGATGTATATGAAGGTCCCACGGAGACGTGGAGGCCAACTCGCCAGGAATGTTGTCAAATATTACCGCCGACATGTTAGGTTGGGTTATGTTTGGTTATATTTCGTTATTGATGTATATAAAGGTCCCACGCAGACGTAGAGGCCAACTCGCCAAGAATGTTGTCAAATATTACCGCCGAGATGATAGGTTGGGTTAGGTTAGGTTATATTACGCTATTGATGTATAAAAAGGTCCCACGCAGACGTAGAGGCCAACTCGCCAATAATGTTGTCAAATATTAACGCCGAGATGATAGGTTGGGTTAGGTTAGCTTATATTACGCTATTGATGTATATAAAAGTCCCACGGAAACGTAGAAGCCAACTCGCCAGGAATGTGGTCAAATATTAGTGCCGACATGTTAGGTTGGTTTAGGTTAGGTTGTATTAAGTTATAGATGTGTATAAAGGACCCACGGAGACGTAGAGGCCAACTCGCCAGGAGTGTTGCCAAATATTACCGCCGACATGTTAGGTTGGGTTAGGTTTGGTTATATTTCGTTATTGATGTATATAAAGGTCCCACGCAGACGTAGAGGCCAACTCGCCAAGAATGTAGTCAAATATTACCGCCGAGATGATAGGTTGGGTTAGGTTAGGTTATATTACGCTATTGATGTATAAAAAGGTCCCACGCAGACGTAGAGGCCAACTCGCCAATAATGTTGTCAAATATTAACGCCGAAATGATAGGTTGGGTTAGGTTAGCTTATATTACGCTATTGATGTATATAAAAGTCCCACGGAGACGTAGAAGCCAACTCGCCAGGAATGTGGTCAAATATTAGTGCCGACATGTTAGGTTGGTTTAGGTTAGGTTGTATTACGTTATAGATGTGTATAAAGGACCCACGGAGACGTAGAGGCCAACTCGCCAGGAATGTTGTCAAGTATTAACGCCGACATGTTAGGTTGGGTTAGGTTAGGTTATATTACGTTATTGATGTATATAAATGTCCCACGGAGACCTAGAGGCCAACGCGCCAGGATTGTTGTCAAATAATAGCTCCGAGAGGTTAGGTTGGGTTAGGTTACGTTATATTACGTTATTGATGTACATGAGGGTCGCACGGAGACGTAGATGCCAACTCGCCAGGGATGTTGTCAAATATTACCGCCGAGATGATAGGTTGGGTTAGGTTAGGTTATATTACGCTGTTGATGTATATAAAAGTCCCACGGAGACGTAGAAGCCAACTCGGCAGGAATGTGGTCAAATATTAGTGCCGACATGTTAGGTTGGTTTAGGTTAGGTTGTATTACGTTATAGATGTGTATAAAGGACCCACGGAGACGTAGAGGCCAACTCGCCAGGAATGTTGTCAAATATTAACGCCGAGATGATAGGTTGGGTTAGGTTAGGTTATATTACGCTATTGATGTATATAAAAGTCCCACGGAGACGTAGAAGCCAACTCGCCTGGAATGTGGTCAAATATTAGTGCCGACATGTTAGTTTGGTTTAGGTTAGGTTGTATTACGTTATAGATGTGTATAAAGGACCCACGGAGACGTAGAGGCCAACTCGCCAGGAATGTTGCCAAATATTACCGCCGAGATGTTAGTTTGGGTTAGGTTAGGTTATATTACGTTAATGAGTTATATAGAGGTCCCACGGAGACGTAGAGGCCAACTCGCCAGGAATGTTGTTAAATATTACCGCCGACATGTTAGGTTGGGTTAGGTTTGGTTATATTTCGTTATTGATGTATATAAAGGTCCCACGCAGACGTAGAGGCCAACTCGCCAATAATGTTGTCAAATATTAACGCCGAGATGATAGGTTGGGTTAGGTTAGGTTATATTACGCTATTGATGTATATAAAAGTCCCACGGAGACGTAGAAGCCAACTCGCCAGGAATGTGGTCAAATATTAGTGCCGACATGTTAGTTTGGTTTAGGTTAGGTTGTATTACGTTATAGATGTGTATAAAGGACCCACGGAGACGTAGAGGCCAACTCGCCAGGAATGTTGCCAAATATTACCGCCGAGATGTTAGTTTGGGTTAGGTTAGGTTATATTACGTTATTGAGTTATATAGAGGTCCCACGGAGACGTAGAGGCCAACTCGCCAGGATTGTTGTCAAATAATAGCTCCGAGAGGTTAGGTTGGGTTAGGTTACGTTATATTACGTTATTGATGTACATGAGGGTCGCACGGAGACGTAGATGCCAACTCGCCAGGAATGTTGTCAAATATTACCGCCGACATGTTAGGTTGGGTTAGGTTTGGTTATATTTCGTTATTGACGTATATAAAGATCCCACGGATACGTAGAGGCAAACTGGCCGGGAATGTTGTCAAATATTGCCGCCGAGAGGTTAGGTTGTGTTAGGTTTGGTTATGTTACATTATTGATGTATATAAAGGTCCGACGCAGACGTAGAGGCCAACTCGCCAGGAATGTTGTCAAATATTACCGCCGAGATGATAGGTTGGGTTAGGTTAGGTAATATTTCGTTATTGATGTATATGAAGGTCCCACGGAGACGTGGAGGCCAACTCGCCAGGAATGTTGTCAAATATTACCGCCGACATGTTAGGTTGGGTTATGTTTGGTTATATTTCGTTATTGATGTATATAAAGGTCCCACGCAGACGTAGAGGCCAACTCGCCAAGAATGTTGTCAAATATTACCGCCGAGATGATAGGTTGGGTTAGGTTAGGTTATATTACGCTATTGATGTATAAAAAGGTCCCACGCAGACGTAGAGGCCAACTCGCCAATAATGTTGTCAAATATTAACGCCGAGATGATAGGTTGGGTTAGGTTAGCTTATATTACGCTATTGATGTATATAAAAGTCCCACGGAGACGTAGAAGCCAACTCGCCAGGAATGTGGTCAAATATTAGTGCCGACATGTTAGGTTGGTTTAGGTTAGGTTGTATTAAGTTATAGATGTGTATAAAGGACCCACGGAGACGTAGAGGCCAACTCGCCAGGAGTGTTGCCAAATATTACCGCCGACATGTTAGGTTGGGTTAGGTTTGGTTATATTTCGTTATTGATGTATATAAAGGTCCCACGCAGACGTAGAGGCCAACTCGCCAAGAATGTAGTCAAATATTACCGCCGAGATGATAGGTTGGGTTAGGTTAGGTTATATTACGCTATTGATGTATAAAAAGGTCCCACGCAGACGTAGAGGCCAACTCGCCAATAATGTTGTCAAATATTAACGCCGACATGTTAGGTTGGGTTAGGTTAGGTTATATTACGTTATTGATGTATATAAATGTCCCACGGAGACCTAGAGGCCAACGCGCCAGGATTGTTGTCAAATAATAGCTCCGAGAGGTTAGGTTGGGTTAGGTTACGTTATATTACGTTATTGATGTACATGAGGGTCGCACGGAGACGTAGATGCCAACTCGCCAGGGATGTTGTCAAATATTGCCGCCGAGATGATAGGTTGGGTTAGGTTAGGTTATATTACGCTATTGATGTATATAAAAGTCCCACGGACACGTAGAAGCCAACTCGCCAGGAATGTGGTCAAATATTAGTGCCGAGATGATAGGTTGGGTTAGGTTAGGTCATATTACGTTATTGATGTATAAAAAGGTCCCACGCAGACGTAGAGGCCAACTCGCCAATAATGTTGTCAAATATTAACGCCGAGATGATAGGTTGGGTTAGGTTAGGTTATATTACGCTATTGATGTATATAAAAGTCCCACGGAGACGTAGAAGCCAACTCGCCTGGAATGTGGTCAAATATTAGTGCCGACATGTTAGTTTGGTTTAGGTTAGGTTGTATTACGTTATAGATGTGTATAAAGGACCCACGGAGACGTAGAGGCCAACTCGCCAGGAATGTTGCCAAATATTACCTCCGAGATGTTAGTTTGGGTTAGGTTAGGTTATATTACGTTATTGAGTTATATAGAGGTCCCACGGAGACGTAGAGGCCAACTCGCCAGGAATGTTGTTAAATATTACCGCCGACATGTTGGGTTGGGTTAGGTTTGGTTATATTTCGTTATTGATGTATATAAAGGTCCCACGCAGACGTAGAGGCCAACTCGCCAATAATGTTGTCAAATATTAACGCCGAGATGATAGGTTGGGTTAGGTTAGGTTATATTACGCTATTGATGTATATAAAAGTCCCACGGAGACGTAGAAGCCAACTCGCCAGGAATGTGGTCAAATATTAGTGCCGACATGTTAGTTTGGTTTAGGTTAGGTTGTATTACGTTATAGATGTGTATAAAGGACCCACGGAGACGTAGAGGCCAACTCGCCAGGAATGTTGCCAAATATTACCGCCGAGATGTTAGTTTGGGTTAGGATAGGTTATATTACGTTATTGAGTTATATAGAGGTCCCACGGAGACGTAGAGGCCAACTCGCCAGGATTGTTGTCAAATAATAGCTCCGAGAGGTTAGGTTGGGTTAGGTTACGTTATATTACGTTATTGATGTACATGAGGGTCGCACGGAGACGTAGATGCCAACTCGCCAGGAATGTTGTCAAATATTACCGCCGACATGTTAGATTGGGTTAGGTTAGGTTATATTACGTTATTGAGTTATATAGAGGTCCCACGGAGACGTAGAGGCCAACTCGCCAGGATTGTTGTCAAATAATAGCTCCGAGAGGTTAGGTTGGGTTAGGTTACGTTATATTACGTTATTGATGTATATAAAGGTCGCACGGAGACGTAGAATCCAACTCGCCAGGAATGTTGTCAAATATTACCGCCGAGATGATAGGCTGGGTTAGGTTAGGTTATATTACGCTATTGATGTATATAAAAGTCCCACGGAGACGTAGAAGCCAACTCGCCAGGAATGTGGTCAAATATTAGTGCCGACATGTTAGGTTGGTTTAGGTTAGGTTGTATTACGTTATAGATGTACATGAGGGTCGCACGGAGACGTAGATGCCAACTCGCCAGGAATGTTGTTAAATATTACCGCCGACATGTTAGGTTGGGTTAGGTTTGGTTATATTTCGTTATTGATGTATATAAAGATCCCACGGATACGTGGAGGCAAACTCGCCGGGAATGTTGTCAAATATTGCCGCCGAGAGGTTAGGTTGTGTTAGGTTTGGTTATGTTACATTATTGATGTATATAAAGGTCCGACGCAGACGTAGAGGCCAACTCGCCAGGAATGTTGACAAATATTGCCGCCGAGATGATAGGTTGGGTTAGGTTAGGTTATATTACGCTATTGATGTATATAAAAGTCCCACGGACACGTAGAAGCCAACTCGCCAGGAATGTTGTCAAATATTAACGCCGAGATGATAGGTTGGGTTAGGTTAGGTTATATTTCGTTATTGATGTATATAAAGGTCCCACGCAGACGTAGAGGCCAACTCGCCAAGAATGTTGTCAAATATTACCGCCGAGATGATAGGTTGGGTTAGGTTAGGTTATATTACGCTATTGATGTATAAAAAGGTCCCACGCAGACGTAGAGGCCAACTCGCCAATAATGTTGTCAAATATTAACGCCGAGATGATAGGTTGGGTTAGGTTAGCTTATATTACGCTATTGATGTATATAAAAGTCCCACGGAGACGTAGAAGCCAACTCGCCAGGAATGTGGTCAAATATTAGTGCCGACATGTTAGGTTGGTTTAGGTTAGGTTGTATTAAGTTATAGATGTGTATAAAGGACCCACGGAGACGTAGAGGCCAACTCGCCAGGAGTGTTGCCAAATATTACCGCCGACATGTTAGGTTGGGTTAGGTTTGGTTATATTTCGTTATTGATGTATATAAAGGTCCCACGCAGACGTAGAGGCCAACTCGCCAAGAATGTAGTCAAATATTACCGCCGAGATGATAGGTTGGGTTAGGTTAGGTTATATTACGCTATTGATGTATAAAAAGGTCCCACGCAGACGTAGAGGCCAACTCGCCAATAATGTTGTCAAATATTAACGCCGAAATGATAGGTTGGGTTAGGTTAGCTTATATTACGCTATTGATGTATATAAAAGTCCCACGGAGACGTAGAAGCCAACTCGCCAGGAATGTGGTCAAATATTAGTGCCGACATGTTAGGTTGGTTTAGGTTAGGTTGTATTACGTTATAGATGTGTATAAAGGACCCACGGAGACGTAGAGGCCAACTCGCCAGGAATGTTGTCAAGTATTAACGCCGACATGTTAGGTTGGGTTAGGTTAGGTTATATTACGTTATTGATGTATATAAATGTCCCACGGAGACCTAGAGGCCAACGCGCCAGGATTGTTGTCAAATAATAGCTCCGAGAGGTTAGGTTGGGTTAGGTTACGTTATATTACGTTATTGATGTACATGAGGGTCGCACGGAGACGTAGATGCCAACTCGCCAGGGATGTTGTCAAATATTACCGCCGAGATGATAGGTTGGGTTAGGTTAGGTTATATTACGCTATTGATGTATATAAAAGTCCCACGGACACGTAGAAGCCAACTCGCCAGGAATGTTGTCAAGTATTAACGCCGACATGTTAGGTTGGGTTAGGTTAGGTTATATTACGTTATTGATGTATATAAATGTCCCACGGAGACCTAGAGGCCAACGCGCCAGGATTGTTGTCAAATAATAGCTCCGAGAGGTTAGGTTGGGTTAGGTTACGTTATATTACGTTATTGATGTACATGAGGGTCGCACGGAGACGTAGATGCCAACTCGCCAGGGATGTTGTCAAATATTACCGCCGAGATGATAGGTTGGGTTAGGTTAGGTTATATTACCCTGTTGATGTATATAAAAGTCCCACGGAGACGTAGAAGCCAACTCGGCAGGAATGTGGTCAAATATTAGTGCCGACATGTTAGGTTGGTTTAGGTTAGGTTGTATTACGTTATAGATGTGTATAAAGGACCCACGGAGACGTAGAGGCCAACTCGCCAGGAATGTTGTCAAGTATTAACGCCGACATGTTAGGTTGGGTTAGGTTAGGTTATATTACGTTATTGATGTATATAAATGTCCCACGGAGACCTAGAGGCCAACTCGCCAGGATTGTTGTCAAATAATAGCTCCGAGAGGTTAGGTTGGGTTAGGTTACGTTATATTAAGTTATTGATGTACATGAGGGTCGCACGGAGACGTAGATGCCAACTCGCCAGGAATGTTGTCAAATATTACCGCCGACATGTTAGGTTGGGTTAGGTTTGATTATATTTCGTTATTGATGTATATAAAGATCCCACGGATACGTAGAGGCAAACTCGCCAGGAATGTTGTCAAATATTGCCGCCGAGATGATAGGTTGGGTTAGGTTAGGTTATATTACGCTATTGATGTATATAAAAGTCCCACGGACACGTAGAAGCCAACTCGCCAGGAATGTGGTCAAATATTAGTGCCGAGATGATAGGTTGGGTTAGGTTAGGTCATATTACGTTATTGATGTATAAAAAGGTCCCACGCAGACGTAGAGGCCAACTCGCCAATAATGTTGTCAAATATTAACGCCGAGATGATAGGTTGGGTTAGGTTAGGTTATATTACGCTATTGATGTATATAAAAGTCCCACGGAGACGTAGAAGCCAACTCGCCTGGAATGTGGTCAAATATTAGTGCCGACATGTTAGTTTGGTTTAGGTTAGGTTGTATTACGTTATAGATGTACATGAGGGTCGCACGGAGACGTAGATGCCAACTCGCCAGGAATGTTGTTAAATATTACCGCCGACATGTTAGGTTGGGTTAGGTTTGGTTATATTTCGTTATTGATGTATATAAAGATCCCACGGATACGTGGAGGCAAACTCGCCGGGAATGTTGTCAAATATTGCCGCCGAGAGGTTAGGTTGTGTTAGGTTTGGTTATGTTACATTATTGATGTATATAAAGGTCCGACGCAGACGTAGAGGCCAACTCGCCAGGAATGTTGACAAATATTGCCGCCGAGATGATAGGTTGGGTTAGGTTAGGTTATATTACGCTATTGATGTATATAAAAGTCCCACGGACACGTAGAAGCCAACTCGCCAGGAATGTTGTCAAATATTAACGCCGAGATGATAGGTTGGGTTAGGTTAGGTTATATTACGCTATTGATGTACATAAAATTCCCACGGAGACGTAGAAGCCAACTCGCCAGGAATGTGGTCTAATATTAGTGCTGACATGTTAGGTTGGTTTAGGTTAGGTTGTATTACGTTATAGATGTGTATAAAGGACCCACGGAGACGTAGAGGCCAACTCGCCAGGAACGTTGTCAAGTATTAACGCCGACATGTTAGGTTGGGTTAGGTTAGGTTATATTACGTTATTGATGTATATAAATGTCCCACGGAGACCTAGAGGCCAACTCGCCAGGATTGTTGTCAAATAATAGCTCCGAGAGGTTAGGTTGGGTTAGGTTACGTTATATTACGTTATTGATGTACATGAGGGTCGCACGGAGACGTAGATGCCAACTCGCCAGGAATGTTGTCAAATATTACTGCCGACATGTTAGGTTGGGTTAGGTATGGTTATATTTCGTTATTGATGTATATATAGGTCCCACGGATACGTAGAGGCCAACTCGCCAGGCATGTTGTCAAATATTGCCGCCGAGAGGTTAGGTTGAGTTAGGTTAGGTTATATTACGTTATTGATATATATCAAGGTCCAACGGAGACGTAGGGGCCAACTCGCCAGGAATATTGTCAAATATTGCCGCCGAGATGATAGGTTGGGTTAGGTTAGGTTATATTACGTTATTGATGTATATAAAGGTCCCACGGAGACGTAGAGGCCAACAAGCCAGGAATGTTACCAAATATTACCGCCGAGATGTTAGTTTGGGTTAGGTTAGGTTGTATTACGCTATAGACGTATACAGTGTTCCCACCGAGAAGTAGGGCCCGACTATCAAGGAATTTGGATAAATGGTGCCCCGAGAGGTTAGGTTGGGTTAGGTTAGGTTATATTAGGTTATAGATGTGCATAAAGGACCCACGGGACGTAGAGGCCAACTCGCCAGGAATGTTGGCAAATATTACCGCCGAGATGATAGGTTCTGTTAGGTTAGGTTATATTACGTTCTTGATGTATATTAAGGTCCCACGGAGACGTAGAGGCCAACTCGCCAGGAATGTTGTCAAATATTACCGCCGAGATGATAGGTTGGGTTAGGTTAGGTTATATTACGTTATTGATGTATATGTAGATCCCACGGAGACGTAGAGTCCAACTCGCCAGGTATCTGGTCAGATATTACCGCCGAGATGAAAGGTTGGGTTAGTTTTGGTTATATTTCGTTATTGATGTATATGAATGTCCCACGGAGACGGAGAGGCCAACTCGCCAGGAATGTTGTCAAATATTACAGCCGAGATGTTAGGTTGGGTTAGGTTAGGTTATATTACGTTATTGATGTATATAAATGTCCCACGGAGACGTAGAGGCCGACTCGCCAGGATTATTGTCAAATAATAGCTCCGAGAAGTTAGGTTGGGTTAGGTTACGTTATATTACGTTATTGATGTACATGAGGGTCGCACGGAGACGTAGATGCCAACTCGCCAAGAATGTTGTCAAATATTACCGCCGACATGTTAGGTTGGGTTAGGTTTGGTTATATTTCGTTATTGATGTATATAAAGGTCCCACGGATACGTAGAGGCAAACTCGCCAGGAATGTTGTCAAATATTGCCGCCGAGAGGTTAGGTTGTGTTAGGTATGGTTATGTTACATTATTGATGTATATAAAGGTAGCACGGAGACGTAGAATCCAACTCGCCAGGAATGTTGCCAAATATTACCGCCCAGATGATAGGTTGGGTTAGGTTAGGTTATATTACGTTATTGATGTATATAAAGGTCCCACGGAGACGTAGAGGCCAACAAGCCAGGAATGTTGCCAAATATTACCGCCGAGATGTTAGTTTGGGTTGGGTTAGGTTATATTACGTTATTGAGTTATATAGAGGTCCCACGGAGACCTAGAGGCCAACTCGCCAGGATTGTTGTCAAATAATAGCTCCGAGAGGTTAGGTTGGGTTAGGTTACGTTATATTACGTTATTGATGTACATGAGGGTCGCACGGAGACGTAGATGCCAACTCGCCAGGAATGTTGTCAAATATTACCGCTGAGATGTTAGGTTGGTTTAGGTTAGGTTGTATTACGCTATAGACGTATACAGTGTTCCCACCGAGAAGTAGGACCCGACTATCAAGGAATTTGGATAAATGGTACCCCGAGAGGTTAGGTTGGGTTAGGTTAGGTTATATTAGGTTATAAATGTGTATAAAGGACCCACGGAGACGTAGAGGCCAACTCGCCAGGAATGTTGTCAAGTATTAACGCCGACATGTTAGGTTGGGTTAGGTTAGGTTATATTACGTTATTGATGTATATAAATGTCCCACGGAGACCTAGAGGCCAACTCGCCAGGATTGTTGTCAAATAATAGCTCCGAGAGGTTAGGTTGGGTTAGGTTACGTTATATTACGTTATTGATGTACATGAGGGTCGCACGGAGACGTAGATGCCAACTCGCCAGGAATGTTGTCAAATATTACCGCCGACATGTTCGGTTGGGTTAGGTATGGTTATATTTCGTTATTGATGTATATAAAGGTCCCTCGGATACGTAGAGGCCAACTCGCCAGGAATGTTGTCAAATATTGCCGCCGAGAGGTTAGGTTGAGTTAGGTTAGGTTATATTACGTTATTGATATATATCAAGGTCCAACGGAGGCGTAGGGGCCAAATCGCCAGGAATATTGTCAAATATTGCCGCCGAGATTATAAGTTGGGTTAGGTTAGGTTATATTACGTTATTGATGTATATAAAGGTCCCACGGAGACGTAGAGGCCAACAAGCCAGGAATGTTGCCAAATATTACCGCCGAGATGTTAGTTTGGGTTAGGTTAGGTTATATTACGTTATTGAGTTATATAGAGGTCCCACGGAGACGTAGAGGCCAACTCACCAGGATTGTTGTCAAATAATAGCTCCGAGAGGTTAGGTTGGGTTAGGTTACGTTATATTACGTTATTGATGTACATGAGGGTCGCACGGAGACGTAGATGCCAACTCGCCAGGAATGTTGTCAAATATTACCGCCGACATGTTAGGTTGGGTTAGGTTTGGTTATATTTCGTTATTGATGTATATAAAGATCCCACGGATACGTAGAGGCAAACTCGCCGGGAGTGTTGTAAAATATTGCCGCCGAGAGGTTAGGTTGTGTTAGGTTTGGTTATGTTACATTATTGATGTACATAAAGGTCCGACGCAGACGTAGAGGCCAACTCGCCAGGAATGTTGTCAAATATTGCCGCCGAGCTGATAGGTTGGGTTAGGTTAGGTTATATTACGCTATTGATGTATATAAAAGTCCCACGGACACGTAGAAGCCAACTCGCCAGGAATGTGGTCAAATATTAGTGCCGAGATGATAGGTTGGGTTAGGTTAGGTCATATTACGTTATTGATGTATATAAAAGTCCCACGGAGACGTAGAGGCCAACTCGCCAGGATTGTTGTCAAATAATAGCTCCGAGAGGTTAGGTTGGGTTAGGTTACGTTATATTACGTTATTGATGTATATAAAGGTCGCACGGAGACGTAGAATCCAACTCGCCAGGAATGTTGTCAAATATTACCGCCGAGATGATAGGCTGGGTTAGGTTAGGTTATATTACGCTATTGATGTATATAAAAGTCCCACGGAGACGTAGAAGCCAACTCGCCAGGAATGTGGTCAAATATTAGTGCCGACATGTTAGGTTGGTTTAGGTTAGGTTGTATTACGTTATAGATGTACATGAGGGTCGCACGGAGACGTAGATGCCAACTCGCCAGGAATGTTGTTAAATATTACCGCCGACATGTTAGGTTGGGTTAGGTTTGGTTATATTTCGTTATTGATGTATATAAAGATCCCACGGATACGTGGAGGCAAACTCGCCGGGAATGTTGTCAAATATTGCCGCCGAGAGGTTAGGTTGTGTTAGGTTTGGTTATGCTACATTATTGATGTATATAAAGGTCCGACGCAGACGTAGAGGCCAACTCGCCAGGAATGTTGACAAATATTGCCGCCGAGATGATAGGTTGGGTTAGGTTAGGTTATATTACGCTATTGATGTATATAAAAGTCCCACGGACACGTAGAAGCCAACTCGCCAGGAATGTTGTCAAATATTAACGCCGAGATGATAGGTTGGGTTAGGTTAGGTTATATTACGCTATTGATGTACATAAAATTCCCACGGAGACGTAGAAGCCAACTCGCCAGGAATGTGGTCAAATATTAGTGCTGACATGTTAGGTTGGTTTAGGTTAGGTTGTATTACGTTATAGATGTGTATAAAGGACCCACGGAGACGTAGAGGCCAACTCGCCAGGAACGTTGTCAAGTATTAACGCCGACATGTTAGGTTGGGTTAGGTTAGGTTATATTACGTTATTGATGTATATAAATGTCCCACGGAGACCTAGAGGCCAACTCGCCAGGATTGTTGTCAAATAATAGCTCCGAGAGGTTAGGTTGGGTTAGGTTACGTTATATTACGTTATTGATGTACATGAGGGTCGCACGGAGACGTAGATGCCAACTCGCCAGGGATGTTGTCAAATATTACCGCCGAGATGATAGGTTGGGTTAGGTTAGGTTATATTACGCTGTTGATGTATATAAAAGTCCCACGGAGACGTAGAAGCCAACTCGGCAGGAATGTGGTCAAATATTAGTGCCGACATGTTAGGTTGGTTTAGGTTAGGTTGTATTACGTTATAGATGTGTATAAAGGACCCACGGAGACGTAGAGGCCAACTCGCCAGGAATGTTGTCAAGTATTAACGCCGACATGTTAGGTTGGGTTAGGTTAGGTTATATTACGTTATTGATGTATATAAATGTCCCACGGAGACCTAGAGGCCAACTCGCCAGGATTGTTGTCAAATAATAGCTCCGAGAGGTTAGGTTGGGTTAGGTTACGTTATATTAAGTTATTGATGTACATGAGGGTCGCACGGAGACGTAGATGCCAACTCGCCAGGAATGTTGTCAAATATTACCGCCGACATGTTAGGTTGGGTTAGGTTTGATTATATTTCGTTATTGATGTATATAAAGATCCCACGGATACGTAGAGGCAAACTCGCCAGGAATGTTGTCAAATATTGCCGCCGAGATGATAGGTTGGGTTAGGTTAGGTTATATTACGCTATTGATGTATATAAAAGTCCCACGGACACGTAGAAGCCAACTCGCCAGGAATGTGGTCAAATATTAGTGCCGAGATGATAGGTTGGGTTAGGTTAGGTCATATTACGTTATTGATGTATAAAAAGGTCCCACGCAGACGTAGAGGCCAACTCGCCAATAATGTTGTCAAATATTAACGCCGAGATGATAGGTTGGGTTAGGTTAGGTTATATTACGCTATTGATGTATATAAAAGTCCCACGGAGACGTAGAAGCCAACTCGCCTGGAATGTGGTCAAATATTAGTGCCGACATGTTAGTTTGGTTTAGGTTAGGTTGTATTACGTTATAGATGTGTATAAAGGACCCACGGAGACGTAGAGGCCAACTCGCCAGGAATGTTGCCAAATATTACCTCCGAGATGTTAGTTTGGGTTAGGTTAGGTTATATTACGTTATTGAGTTATATAGAGGTCCCACGGAGACGTAGAGGCCAACTCGCCAGGAATGTTGTTAAATATTACCGCCGACATGTTGGGTTGGGTTAGGTTTGGTTATATTTCGTTATTGATGTATATAAAGGTCCCACGCAGACGTAGAGGCCAACTCGCCAATAATGTTGTCAAATATTAACGCCGAGATGATAGGTTGGGTTAGGTTAGGTTATATTACGCTATTGATGTATATAAAAGTCCCACGGAGACGTAGAAGCCAACTCGCCAGGAATGTGGTCAAATATTAGTGCCGACATGTTAGTTTGGTTTAGGTTAGGTTGTATTACGTTATAGATGTGTATAAAGGACCCACGGAGACGTAGAGGCCAACTCGCCAGGAATGTTGCCAAATATTACCGCCGAGATGTTAGTTTGGGTTAGGATAGGTTATATTACGTTATTGAGTTATATAGAGGTCCCACGGAGACGTAGAGGCCAACTCGCCAGGATTGTTGTCAAATAATAGCTCCGAGAGGTTAGGTTGGGTTAGGTTACGTTATATTACGTTATTGATGTACATGAGGGTCGCACGGAGACGTAGATGCCAACTCGCCAGGAATGTTGTCAAATATTACCGCCGACATGTTAGATTGGGTTAGGTTAGGTTATATTACGTTATTGAGTTATATAGAGGTCCCACGGAGACGTAGAGGCCAACTCGCCAGGATTGTTGTCAAATAATAGCTCCGAGAGGTTAGGTTGGGTTAGGTTACGTTATATTACGTTATTGATGTATATAAAGGTCGCACGGAGACGTAGAATCCAACTCGCCAGGAATGTTGTCAAATATTACCGCCGAGATGATAGGCTGGGTTAGGTTAGGTTATATTACGCTATTGATGTATATAAAAGTCCCACGGAGACGTAGAAGCCAACTCGCCAGGAATGTGGTCAAATATTAGTGCCGACATGTTAGGTTGGTTTAGGTTAGGTTGTATTACGTTATAGATGTACATGAGGGTCGCACGGAGACGTAGATGCCAACTCGCCAGGAATGTTGTTAAATATTACCGCCGACATGTTAGGTTGGGTTAGGTTTGGTTATATTTCGTTATTGATGTATATAAAGATCCCACGGATACGTGGAGGCAAACTCGCCGGGAATGTTGTCAAATATTGCCGCCGAGAGGTTAGGTTGTGTTAGGTTTGGTTATGTTACATTATTGATGTATATAAAGGTCCGACGCAGACGTAGAGGCCAACTCGCCAGGAATGTTGACAAATATTGCCGCCGAGATGATAGGTTGGGTTAGGTTAGGTTATATTACGCTATTGATGTATATAAAAGTCCCACGGACACGTAGAAGCCAACTCGCCAGGAATGTTGTCAAATATTAACGCCGAGATGATAGGTTGGGTTAGGTTAGGTTATATTACGCTATTGATGTACATAAAATTCCCACGGAGACGTAGAAGCCAACTCGCCAGGAATGTGGTCTAATATTAGTGCTGACATGTTAGGTTGGTTTAGGTTAGGTTGTATTACGTTATAGATGTGTATAAAGGACCCACGGAGACGTAGAGGCCAACTCGCCAGGAACGTTGTCAAGTATTAACGCCGACATGTTAGGTTGGGTTAGGTTAGGTTATATTACGTTATTGATGTATATAAATGTCCCACGGAGACCTAGAGGCCAACTCGCCAGGATTGTTGTCAAATAATAGCTCCGAGAGGTTAGGTTGGGTTAGGTTACGTTATATTACGTTATTGATGTACATGAGGGTCGCACGGAGACGTAGATGCCAACTCGCCAGGAATGTTGTCAAATATTACTGCCGACATGTTAGGTTGGGTTAGGTATGGTTATATTTCGTTATTGATGTATATATAGGTCCCACGGATACGTAGAGGCCAACTCGCCAGGCATGTTGTCAAATATTGCCGCCGAGAGGTTAGGTTGAGTTAGGTTAGGTTATATTACGTTATTGATATATATCAAGGTCCAACGGAGACGTAGGGGCCAACTCGCCAGGAATATTGTCAAATATTGCCGCCGAGATGATAGGTTGGGTTAGGTTAGGTTATATTACGTTATTGATGTATATAAAGGTCCCACGGAGACGTAGAGGCCAACAAGCCAGGAATGTTACCAAATATTACCGCCGAGATGTTAGTTTGGGTTAGGTTAGGTTGTATTACGCTATAGACGTATACAGTGTTCCCACCGAGAAGTAGGGCCCGACTATCAAGGAATTTGGATAAATGGTGCCCCGAGAGGTTAGGTTGGGTTAGGTTAGGTTATATTAGGTTATAGATGTGCATAAAGGACCCACGGGACGTAGAGGCCAACTCGCCAGGAATGTTGGCAAATATTACCGCCGAGATGATAGGTTCTGTTAGGTTAGGTTATATTACGTTCTTGATGTATATTAAGGTCCCACGGAGACGTAGAGGCCAACTCGCCAGGAATGTTGTCAAATATTACCGCCGAGATGATAGGTTGGGTTAGGTTAGGTTATATTACGTTATTGATGTATATGTAGATCCCACGGAGACGTAGAGTCCAACTCGCCAGGTATCTGGTCAGATATTACCGCCGAGATGAAAGGTTGGGTTAGTTTTGGTTATATTTCGTTATTGATGTATATGAATGTCCCACGGAGACGGAGAGGCCAACTCGCCAGGAATGTTGTCAAATATTACAGCCGAGATGTTAGGTTGGGTTAGGTTAGGTTATATTACGTTATTGATGTATATAAATGTCCCACGGAGACGTAGAGGCCGACTCGCCAGGATTATTGTCAAATAATAGCTCCGAGAAGTTAGGTTGGGTTAGGTTACGTTATATTACGTTATTGATGTACATGAGGGTCGCACGGAGATGTAGATGCCAACTCGCCAAGAATGTTGTCAAATATTACCGCCGACATGTTAGGTTGGGTTAGGTTTGGTTATATTTCGTTATTGATGTATATAAAGGTCCCACGGATACGTAGAGGCAAACTCGCCAGGAATGTTGTCAAATATTGCCGCCGAGAGGTTAGGTTGTGTTAGGTATGGTTATGTTACATTATTGATGTATATAAAGGTAGCACGGAGACGTAGAATCCAACTCGCCAGGAATGTTGCCAAATATTACCGCCCAGATGATAGGTTGGGTTAGGTTAGGTTATATTACGTTATTGATGTATATAAAGGTCCCACGGAGACGTAGAGGCCAACAAGCCAGGAATGTTGCCAAATATTACCGCCGAGATGTTAGTTTGGGTTGGGTTAGGTTATATTACGTTATTGAGTTATATAGAGGTCCCACGGAGACCTAGAGGCCAACTCGCCAGGATTGTTGTCAAATAATAGCTCCGAGAGGTTAGGTTGGGTTAGGTTACGTTATATTACGTTATTGATGTACATGAGGGTCGCACGGAGACGTAGATGCCAACTCGCCAGGAATGTTGTCAAATATTACCGCTGAGATGTTAGGTTGGTTTAGGTTAGGTTGTATTACGCTATAGACGTATACAGTGTTCCCACCGAGAAGTAGGACCCGACTATCAAGGAATTTGGATAAATGGTACCCCGAGAGGTTAGGTTGGGTTAGGTTAGGTTATATTAGGTTATAAATGTGTATAAAGGACCCACGGAGACGTAGAGGCCAACTCGCCAGGAATGTTGTCAAGTATTAACGCCGACATGTTAGGTTGGGTTAGGTTAGGTTATATTACGTTATTGATGTATATAAATGTCCCACGGAGACCTAGAGGCCAACTCGCCAGGATTGTTGTCAAATAATAGCTCCGAGAGGTTAGGTTGGGTTAGGTTACGTTATATTACGTTATTGATGTACATGAGGGTCGCACGGAGACGTAGATGCCAACTCGCCAGGAATGTTGTCAAATATTACCGCCGACATGTTCGGTTGGGTTAGGTATGGTTATATTTCGTTATTGATGTATATAAAGGTCCCTCGGATACGTAGAGGCCAACTCGCCAGGAATGTTGTCAAATATTGCCGCCGAGAGGTTAGGTTGAGTTAGGTTAGGTTATATTACGTTATTGATATATATCAAGGTCCAACGGAGGCGTAGGGGCCAAATCGCCAGGAATATTGTCAAATATTGCCGCCGAGATTATAAGTTGGGTTAGGTTAGGTTATATTACGTTATTGATGTATATAAAGGTCCCACGGAGACGTAGAGGCCAACAAGCCAGGAATGTTGCCAAATATTACCGCCGAGATGTTAGTTTGGGTTAGGTTAGGTTATATTACGTTATTGAGTTATATAGAGGTCCCACGGAGACGTAGAGGCCAACTCACCAGGATTGTTGTCAAATAATAGCTCCGAGAGGTTAGGTTGGGTTAGGTTACGTTATATTACGTTATTGATGTACATGAGGGTCGCACGGAGACGTAGATGCCAACTCGCCAGGAATGTTGTCAAATATTACCGCCGACATGTTAGGTTGGGTTAGGTTTGGTTATATTTCGTTATTGATGTATATAAAGATCCCACGGATACGTAGAGGCAAACTCGCCGGGAGTGTTGTAAAATATTGCCGCCGAGAGGTTAGGTTGTGTTAGGTTTGGTTATGTTACATTATTGATGTACATAAAGGTCCGACGCAGACGTAGAGGCCAACTCGCCAGGAATGTTGTCAAATATTGCCGCCGAGCTGATAGGTTGGGTTAGGTTAGGTTATATTACGCTATTGATGTATATAAAAGTCCCACGGACACGTAGAAGCCAACTCGCCAGGAATGTGGTCAAATATTAGTGCCGAGATGATAGGTTGGGTTAGGTTAGGTCATATTACGTTATTGATGTATATAAAAGTCCCACGGAGACGTAGAGGCCAACTCGCCAGGATTGTTGTCAAATAATAGCTCCGAGAGGTTAGGTTGGGTTAGGTTACGTTATATTACGTTATTGATGTATATAAAGGTCGCACGGAGACGTAGAATCCAACTCGCCAGGAATGTTGTCAAATATTACCGCCGAGATGATAGGCTGGGTTAGGTTAGGTTATATTACGCTATTGATGTATATAAAAGTCCCACGGAGACGTAGAAGCCAACTCGCCAGGAATGTGGTCAAATATTAGTGCCGACATGTTAGGTTGGTTTAGGTTAGGTTGTATTACGTTATAGATGTACATGAGGGTCGCACGGAGACGTAGATGCCAACTCGCCAGGAATGTTGTTAAATATTACCGCCGACATGTTAGGTTGGGTTAGGTTTAGTTATATTTCGTTATTGATGTATATAAAGATCCCACGGATACGTGGAGGCAAACTCGCCGGGAATGTTGTCAAATATTGCCGCCGAGAGGTTAGGTTGTGTTAGGTTTGGTTATGCTACATTATTGATGTATATAAAGGTCCGACGCAGACGTAGAGGCCAACTCGCCAGGAATGTTGACAAATATTGCCGCCGAGATGATAGGTTGGGTTAGGTTAGGTTATATTACGCTATTGATGTATATAAAAGTCCCACGGACACGTAGAAGCCAACTCGCCAGGAATGTTGTCAAATATTAACGCCGAGATGATAGGTTGGGTTAGGTTAGGTTATATTACGCTATTGATGTACATAAAATTCCCACGGAGACGTAGAAGCCAACTCGCCAGGAATGTGGTCAAATATTAGTGCTGACATGTTAGGTTGGTTTAGGTTAGGTTGTATTACGTTATAGATGTGTATAAAGGACCCACGGAGACGTAGAGGCCAACTCGCCAGGAACGTTGTCAAGTATTAACGCCGACATGTTAGGTTGGGTTAGGTTAGGTTATATTACGTTATTGATGTATATAAATGTCCCACGGAGACCTAGAGGCCAACTCGCCAGGATTGTTGTCAAATAATAGCTCCGAGAGGTTAGGTTGGGTTAGGTTACGTTATATTACGTTATTGATGTACATGAGGGTCGCACGGAGACGTAGATGCCAACTCGCCAGGAATGTTGTCAAATATTACCGCCGACATGTTAGGTTGGGTTAGGTATGGTTATATTTCGTTATTGATGTATATATAGGTCCCACGGATACGTAGAGGCCAACTCGCCAGGAATGTTGTCAAATATTGCCGCCGAGAGGTTAGGTTGAGTTAGGTTAGGTTATATTACGTTATTGATATATATCAAGGTCCAACGGAGACGTAGGGGCCAACTCGCCAGGAATATTGTCAAATATTGCCGCCGAGATGATAGGTTGGGTTAGGTTAGGTTATATTACGTTATTGATGTATATAAAGGTCCCACGGAGACGTAGAGGCCAACAAGCCAGGAATGTTACCAAATATTACCGCCGAGATGTTAGTTTGGGTTAGGTTAGGTTGTATTACGCTATAGACGTATACAGTGTTCCCACCGAGAAGTAGGGCCCGACTATCAAGGAATTTGGATAAATGGTGCCCCGAGAGGTTAGGTTGGGTTAGGTTAGGTTATATTAGGTTATAGATGTGCATAAAGGACCCACGGGACGTAGAGGCCAACTCGCCAGGAATGTTGGCAAATATTACCGCCGAGATGATAGGTTCTGTTAGGTTAGGTTATATTACGTTCTTGATGTATATTAAGGTCCCACGGAGACGTAGAGGCCAACTCGCCAGGAATGTTGTCAAATATTACCGCCGAGATGATAGGTTGGGTTAGGTTAGGTTATATTACGTTATTGATGTATATGTAGATCCCACGGAGACGTAGAGTCCAACTCGCCAGGTATCTGGTCAGATATTACCGCCGAGATGAAAGGTTGGGTTAGTTTTGGTTATATTTCGTTATTGATGTATATGAATGTCCCACGGAGACGGAGAGGCCAACTCGCCAGGAATGTTGTCAAATATTACAGCCGAGATGTTAGGTTGGGTTAGGTTAGGTTATATTACGTTATTGATGTATATAAATGTCCCACGGAGACGTAGAGGCCGACTCGCCAGGATTATTGTCAAATAATAGCTCCGAGAAGTTAGGTTGGGTTAGGTTACGTTATATTACGTTATTGATGTACATGAGGGTCGCACGGAGACGTAGATGCCAACTCGCCAAGAATGTTGTCAAATATTACCGCCGACATGTTAGGTTGGGTTAGGTTTGGTTATATTTCGTTATTGATGTATATAAAGGTCCCACGGATACGTAGAGGCAAACTCGCCAGGAATGTTGTCAAATATTGCCGCCGAGAGGTTAGGTTGGTTTAGGTTAGGTTGTATTACGCTATAGACGTATACAGTGTTCCCACCGAGAAGTAGGACCCGACTATCAAGGAATTTGGATAAATGGTACCCCGAGAGGTTAGGTTGGGTTAGGTTAGGTTATATTAGGTTATAAATGTGTATAAAGGACCCACGGAGACGTAGAGGCCAACTCGCCAGGAATGTTGTCAAGTATTAACGCCGACATGTTAGGTTGGGTTAGGTTAGGTTATATTACGTTATTGATGTATATAAATGTCCCACGGAGACCTAGAGGCCAACTCGCCAGGATTGTTGTCAAATAATAGCTCCGAGAGGTTAGGTTGGGTTAGGTTACGTTATATTACGTTATTGATGTACATGAGGGTCGCACGGAGACGTAGATGCCAACTCGCCAGGAATGTTGTCAAATATTACCGCCGACATGTTCGGTTGGGTTAGGTATGGTTATATTCCGTTATTGATGTATATAAAGGTCCCACGGATACGTAGAGGCCAACTCGCCAGGAATGTTGTCAAATATTGCCGCCGAGAGGTTAGGTTGAGTTAGGTTAGGTTATATTACGTTATTGATATATATCAAGGTCCAACGGAGGCGTAGGGGCCAACTCGCCAGGAATATTGTCAAATATTGCCGCCGAGATTATAAGTTGGGTTAGGTTAGGTTATATTACGTTATTGATGTATATAAAGGTCCCACGGAGACGTAGAGGCCAACAAGCCAGGAATGTTGCCAAATATTACCGCCGAGATGTTAGTTTGGGTTAGGTTAGGTTATATTACGTTATTGAGTTATATAGAGGTCCCACGGAGACGTAGAGGCCAACTCACCAGGATTGTTGTCAAATAATAGCTCCGAGAGGTTAGGTTGGGTTAGGTTACGTTATATTACGTTATTGATGTACATGAGGGTCGCACGGAGACGTAGATGCCAACTCGCCAGGAATGTTGTCAAATATTACCGCCGACATGTTAGGTTGGGTTAGGTTTGGTTATATTTCGTTATTGATGTATATAAAGATCCCACGGACACGTAGAGGCAAACTCGCCGGGAGTGTTGTCAAATATTGCCGCCGAGAGGTTAGGTTGTGTTAGGTTTGGTTATGTTACATTATTGATGTATATAAAGGTCCGACGCAGACGTAGAGGCCAACTCGCCAGGAATGTTGTCAAATATTGCCGCCGAGCTGATAGGTTGGGTTAGGTTAGGTTATATTACGCTATTGATGTATATAAAAGTCCCACGGACACGTAGAAGCCAACTCGCCAGGAATGTGGTCAAACATTAGTGCCGAGATGATAGGTTGGGTTAGGTTAGGTCATATTACGTTATTGATGTATATAAAAGTCCCACGGAGACGTAGAAGCCAACTGGCCAGGAATGTGGTCAAATATTAGTGCCGACGTGTTAGGTTGGTTTAGGTTAGGTTGTATTACGTTATAGATGTGTATAAAGGACCCACGGAGACGTAGAGGCCAACTCGCCAGGAATGTTGTCAAGTATTAACGCCGACATGTTAGGTTGGGTTAGGTTAGGTTATATTACGTTCTTGATGTATATAAATGTCCCACGGAGACCTAGAGGCAAACTCGCCGGGAATGTTGTCAAATATTGCCGCCGAGAGGTTAGGTTGTGTTAGGTTTGGTTATGTTACATTATTGATGTATATAAAGGTCCGACGCAGACGTAGAGGCCAACTCGCCAGGAATGTTGTCAAATATTACCGCCGAGATGATAGGTTGGGTTAGGTTAGGTTATATTTCGTTATTGATGTATATGAAGGTCCCACGGAGACGTGGAGGCCAACTCGCCAGGAATGTTGTCAAATATTACAGCCGCGATGTTAGATTGGGTTAGGTTAGGTTATATTACGTTATTGAGTTATATAGAGGTCCTACGGAGACCTAGAGGCCAACTCGCCAGGATTGTTGTCAAATAATAGCTCCGAGAGGTTAGGTTGGGTTAGGTTACGTTATATTTCGTTGCTGATGTACATGAGGGTCGCACGGAGACGTAGACGCCAACTCGCCAGGAATGTTGTCAAATATTACCGCCCACATGTTAGGTTGGGTTAGGTTTGGTTATATTTCGTTATTGATGTATATAAAGGTCCCACGGATACGTAGAGGCAAACTCGCCAGGAATGTTGTCAAATATTGCCGCCGCGAGTTTAGGTTGTGTTAGGTTTGGTTATGTTACATTATTGATGTATATAAAGGTCCCACGGAGACGTAGAATCCAACTCGCCAGGAATGTTGCCAAATATTACCGCCCAGATGATAGGTTGGATTAGGTTAGGTTATATTACGTTATTGATGTATATAAAGGTCCCACGGAGACGTAGAGGCCAACAAGCCAGGAATGTTGCCAAATATTACCGCCGAGATGTTAGTTTGGGTTGGGTTAGGTTATATTACGTTATTGAGTTATATAGAGGTCCCACGGAGTCCTAGAGGCCAACTCGCCAGGATTGTTGTCAAATAATAGCTCCGAGAGGTTAGGTTGGGTTAGGTTACGTTATATTACGTTATTGATGTACATGAGGGTCGCACGGAGACGTAGATGCCAACTCACCAGGAATGTTGTCAAATATTACCGCCGACATGTTAGGTTGGGTTAGGTATGGTTATATTTCGTTATTGATGTATATATAGGTCCCACGGATACGTAGAGGCCAACTCGCCAGGAATGTTGTCAAATAGTGCCGCCGAGAGGTTAGGTTGAGTTAGGTTAGGTTATATTACGTTACTGATATATATCAAGGTCCAACGGAGACGTAGGGGCCAACTCGCCAGGAATATTGTCAAATATTGCCGCCGAGATGATAGGTTGGATTAGGTTAGGTTATATTACGTTATTGATGTATATAAAGGTCCCACGGAGACGTAGAGGCCAACAAGCCAGGAATGTTACCAAATATTACCGCCGAGATGTTAGTTTGGGTTAGGTTAGGTTGTATTACGCTATAGACGTATACAGTGTTCCCACCGAGAAGTAGGGCCCGTCTATCAAGGAATTTGGATAAATGGTGCCCCGAGAGGTTAGGTTGGGTTAGGTTAGGTTATATTAGGTTATAGATGTGCATAAAGGACCCACGGGGACGTAGAGGCCAACTCGCCAGGAATGTTGTCAAATATTACCGCCGAAATGATAGGTTGGGTTAGGTTAGGTTATATTTCGTTATTGATGTATACAGTGTTCCCACCGAGAAGTAGGGCCCGACTATCAAGGAATTTGGATAAATGGTACCCCGAGAGGTTAGGTTGGGTTAGGTTAGGTTATATTAGGTTATAGATGTGTATAAAGGACCCACGGGACGTAGAGGCCAACTCGCCAGGAATATTGGCAAATATTACCGCCGAGATGATAGGTTCTGTTAGGTTAGGTTATATTACGTTCTTGATGTATATTAAGGTCCCACGGAGACGTAGAGGCCAACTCGCCAGGAATGTTGTCAAATATTACCGCCGAGATGATAGGTTGGGTTAGGTTAGGTTATATTACGTTATTGATGTATATGTAGATCCCACGGAGACATAGAGTCCAACTCGCCAGGTATCTGGTCAGATATTACCGCCGAGATGAAAGGTTGGGTTAGTTTTGGTTATATTTCGTTATTGATGTATATGAATGTCCCACGGAGACGTAGATGCCAACTCGCCAAGAATGTTGTCAAATATTACCGCCGACATGTTAGGTTGGGTTAGGTTTGGTTATATTTCGTTATTGATGTATATAAAGGTCCCACGGATACGTAGAGGCAAACTCGCCAGAAATGTTGTCAAATATTGCCGCCGAGAGGTTAGGTTGTGTTAGGTTTGGTTATGTTACATTATTGATGTATATAAAGGTCCCACGGAGACGTAGAATCCAACTCGCCAGGAATGTTGCCAAATATTACCGCCCAGATGATAGGTTGGGTTAGGTTAGGTTATATTACGTTATTGATGTATATAAAGGTCCCACGGAGACGTAGAGGCCAACAAGCCGGGAATGTTGCCAAATATTACCGCCGAGATGTTAGTTTGGGTTGGGTTAGGTTATATTACGTTATTGAGTTATATAGAGGTCCCACGGAGACCTAGAGGCCAACTCGCCAGGATTGTTGTCAAATAATAGCTCCGAGAGGTTAGGTTGGGTTAGGTTACGTTATATTACGTTATTGATGTACATGAGGGTCGCACGGAGACGTAGATGCCAACTCGCCAGGAATGTTGTCAAATATTACCGCCGACATGTTAGGTTGGGTTAGGTTTGGTTATATTTCGTTATTGATGTATATAAAGATCCCACGGATACGTAGAGGCAAACTCGCCGGGAGTGTTGTCAAATATTGCCGCCGAGAGGTTAGGTTGTGTTAGGTTTGGTTATGTTACATTATTGATGTATATAAAGGTCCGACGCAGACGTAGAGGCCAACTCGCCAGGAATGTTGTCAAATATTGCCGCCGAGCTGATAGGTTGGGTTAGGTTAGGTTATATTACGCTATTGATGTATATAAAAGTCCCACGGACACGTAGAAGCCAACTCGCCAGGAATGTGGTCAAATATTAGTGCCGAGATGATAGGTTGGGTTAGGTTAGGTCATATTACGTTATTGATGTATATAAAAGTCCGACGGAGACGTAGAAGCCAACTGGCCAGGAATGTGGTCAAATATTAGTGCCGACGTGTTAGGTTGGTTTAGGTTAGGTTGTATTACGTTATAGATGTGTATAAAGGACCCACGGAGACGTAGAGGCCAACTCGCCAGGAATGTTGTCAAGTATTAACGCCGACATGTTAGGTTGGGTTAGGTTAGGTTATATTACGTTCTTGATGTATATAAATGTCCCACGGAGACCTAGAGGCAAACTCGCCGGGAATGTTGTCAAATATTGCCGCCGAGAGGTTAGGTTGTGTTAGGTTTGGTTATGTTACATTATTGATGTATATAAAGGTCCGACGCAGACGTAGAGGCCAACTCGCCAGGAATGTTGTCAAATATTACCGCCGAGATGATAGGTTGGGTTAGGTTAGGTTATATTTCGTTATTGATGTATATGAAGGTCCCACGGAGACGTGGAGGCCAACTCGCCAGGAATGTTGTCAAATATTACAGCCGCGATGTTAGATTGGGTTAGGTTAGGTTATATTACGTTATTGAGTTATATAGAGGTCCTACGGAGACCTAGAGGCCAACTCGCCAGGATTGTTGTCAAATAATAGCTCCGAGAGGTTAGGTTGGGTTAGGTTACGTTATATTTCGTTGTTGATGTACATGAGGGTCGCACGGAGACGTAGACGCCAACTCGCCAGGAATGTTGTCAAATATTACCGCCGACATGTTAGGTTGGGTTAGGTATGGTTATATTTCGTTATTGATGTATATAAAGGTCCCACGGATACGTAGAGGCAAACTCGCCAGGAATGTTGTCAAATATTGCCGCCGAGAGGTTAGGTTGTGTTAGGTTTGGTTATGTTACATTATTGATGTATATAAAGGTCCCACGGAGACGTAGAATCCAACTCGCCAGGAATGTTGCCAAATATTACCGCCCAGATGATAGGTTGGGTTAGGTTAGGTTATATTACGTTATTGATGTATATAAAGGTCCCACGGAGACGTAGAGGCCAACAAGCCAGGAATGTTGCCAAATATTACCGCCGAGATGTTAGTTTGGGTTGGGTTAGGTTATATTACGTTATTGAGTTATATAGAGGTCCCACGGAGTCCTAGAGGCCAACTCGCCAGGATTGTTGTCAAATAATAGCTCCGAGAGGTTAGGTTGGGTTAGGTTACGTTATATTACGTTATTGATGTACATGAGGGTCGCACGGAGACGTAGATGCCAACTCGCCAGGAATGTTGTCAAATATTACCGCCGACATGTTAGGTTGGGTTAGGTATGGTTATATTTCGTTATTGATGTATATAAAGGTCCCACGGATACGTAGAGGCCAACTCGCCAGGTATACTGTCAAATATTGCCGCCGAGAGGTTAGGTTGAGTTAGGATAGGTTATATTACGTTATTGATATATATCAAGGTCCAACGGAGACGTAGGGGCCAACTCGCCAGGAATATTGTCAAATATTGCCGCCGAGATGATAGGTTGGGTTAGGTTAGGTTATATTACGTTATTGATGTATATAAAGGTCCCACGGAGACGTAGAGGCCAACAAGCCAGGAATGTTACCAAATATTACCGCCGAGATGTTAGTTTGGGTTAGGTTAGGTTGTATTACGCTATAGACGTATACAGTGTTCCCACCGAGAAGTAGGGCCCGACTATCAAGGAATTTGGATAAATGGTGCCCCGAGAGGTTAGGTTGGGTTAGGTTAGGTTATATTAGGTTATAGATGTGCATAAAGGACCCACGGGGACGTAGAGGCCAACTCGCCAGGAATGTTGTCAAATATTACCGCCGAAATGATAGGTTGGGTTAGGTTAGGTTATATTTCGTTATTGATGTATACAGTGTTCCCACCGAGAAGTAGGGCCCGACTATCAAGGAATTTGGATAAATGGTACCCCGAGAGGTTAGGTTGGGTTAGGTTAGGTTATATTAGGTTATAGATGTGTATAAAGGACCCACGGGACGTAGAGGCCAACTCGCCAGGAATATTGGCAAATATTACCGCCGAGATGATAGGTTCTGTTAGGTTAGGTTATATTACGTTCTTGATGTATATTAAGGTCCCACGGAGACGTAGAGGCCAACTCGCCAGGAATGTTGTCAAATATTACCGCCGAGATGATAGGTTGGGTTAGGTTAGGTTATATTACGTTATTGATGTATATGTAGATCCCACGGAGACGTAGAGTCCAACTCGCCAGGTATCTGGTCAGATATTACCGCCGAGATGAAAGGTTGGGTTAGTTTTGGTTATATTTCGTTATTGATGTATATGAATGTCCCACGGAGACGTAGAATCCAACTCGCCAGGAATGTTGCCAAATATTACCGCCCAGATGATAGGTTGGGTTAGGTTAGGTTATATTACGTTATTGATGTATATAAAGGTCCCACGGAGACGTAGAGGCCAACAAGCCAGGAATGTTGCCAAATATTACCGCCGAGATGTTAGTTTGGATTGGGTTAGGTTATATTACGTTATTGAGTTATATAGAGGTCCCACGGAGACCTAGAGGCCAACTCGCCAGGATTGTTGTCAAATAATAGCTCCGAGAGGTTAGGTTGGGTTAGGTTACGTTATATTACGTTATTGATATACATGAGGCTCGCACGGAGACGTAGATGCCAACTCGCCAGGAATGTTGTCAAATATTACCGCCGAGATGTTAGGTTGGTTTAGGTTAGGTTGTATTACGCAATATACGTATACAGTGTTCCCACCGAGATGTAGGACCCGACTATCAAGGAATTTGGATAAATGGTACCCCGAGAGGTTAGGTTGGGTTAGGTTAGGTTATATTAGGTTATAAATGTGTATAAAGGACCCACGGAGACGTAGAGGCCAACTCGCCAGGAATGTTGTCAAGTATTAACGCCGACATGTTAGGTTGGGTTAGGTTAGGTTATATTACGTTATTGATGTATATAAATGTCCCACGGAGACCTAGAGGCCAACTCGCCAGGATTGTTGTCAAATAATAGCTCCGAGAGTTTAGGTTGGGTTAGGTTACGTTATATTACGTTATTGATGTACATGAGGGTCGCACGGAGACGTAGATGCCAACTCGCCAGGAATGTTGTCAAATATTACCGCCGACATGTTCGGTTGGGTTAGGTATGGTTATATTTCGTTATTGATGTATATAAAGGTCCCACGGATACGTAGAGGCCAACTCGCCAGGAATGTTGTCAAATATTGCCGCCGAGAGGTTAGGTTGAGTTAGGTTAGGTTATATTACGTTATTGATATATATCAAGGTCCAACGGAGGCGTAGGGGCCAACTCGCCAGGAATATTGTCAAATATTGCCGCCGAGATGATAGGTTGGGTTAGGTTAGGTTATATTACGTTATTGATGTATATAAAGGTCCCACGGAGACGTAGAGGCCAACAAGCCAGGAATGTTGCCAAATATTACCGCCGAGATGTTAGTTTGGGTTAGGTTAGGTTATATTACGTTATTGAGTTATATAGAGGTCCCACGGAGACGTAGAGGCCAACTCACCAGGATTGTTGTCAAATAATAGCTCCGAGAGGTTAGGTTGGGTTAGGTTACGTTATATTACGTTATTGATGTACATGAGGGTCGCACGGAGACGTAGATGCCAACACGCCAGGAATGTTGTCATATATTACCGCCGACATGTTAGGTTGGGTTAGGTTTGGTTATATTTCGTTATTGATGTATATAAAGATCCCACGGATACGTAGAGGCAAACTCGCCGGGAGTGTTGTCAAATATTGCCGCCGAGAGGTTAGGTTGTGTTAGGTTTGGTTATGTTACATTATTGATGTATATAAAGGTCCGACGCAGACGTAGAGGCCAACTCGCCAGGAATGTTGTCAAATATTGCCGCCGAGCTGATAGGTTGGGTTAGGTTAGGTTATATTACGCTATTGATGTATATAAAAGTCCCACGGACACGTAGAAGCCAACTCGCCAGGAATGTGGTCAAATATTAGTGCCGAGATGATAGGTTGGGTTAGGTTAGGTCATATTACGTTATTGATGTATATAAAGGTCCCACGCAGACGTAGAGGCCAACTCGCCAATAATGTTGTCAAATATTAACGCCGAGATGATAGGTTGGGTTAGGATAGGTTATATTACGCTATTGATGTATATAAAAGTCCCACGGAGACGTAGAAGCCAACTGGCCAGGAATGTGGTCAAATATTAGTGCCGACGTGTTAGGTTGGTTTAGGTTAGGTTGTATTACGTTATAGATGTGTATAAAGGACCCACGGAGACGTAGAGGCCAACTCGCCAGGAATGTTGTCAAGTATTAACGCCGACATGTTAGGTTGGCTTAGGTTAGGTTATATTACGTTATTGATGTATATAAATGTCCCACGGAGACCTAGAGGCCAACTCGCCAGGAGTGTTGTCAAATAATAGCTCCGAGAGGTTAGGTTGGGTTAGGTTACGTTATCTTACGTTATTGATGTACATGAGGGTCGCACGGAGACGCAGATGCCAACTCGCCAGGAATGTTGTCAAATATTACCGCCGACATGTTAGGTTGGGTTAGGTATGGTTATATTTCGTTATTGATGTATATAAAGGTCCCACGGATACGTAGAGGCCAACTCGCCAGGAATGTTGTCAAATATTGCCGCCGAGAGGGTAGGTTGAGTTAGGTTAGGTTATATTACGTTATTGATATATATCAAGGTCCAACGGAGACGTAGAATCCAACTCGCCAGGAATGTTGCCAAATATTACCGCCCAGATGATAGGTTGGGTTAGGTTAGGTTATATTACGTTATTGATGTATATAAAGGTCCCACGGAGACGTAGAGGCCAACAAGCCAGGAATGTTGCCAAATATTACCGCCGAGATGTTAGTTTGGGTTAGGTTAGGTTATATTACGTTATTGAGTTATATAGAGGTCCCACGGAGACGTAGAGGCCAACTCGCCAGGATTGTTGTCAAGTAATAGCTCCGAGAGGTTAGGCTGGGTTAGGTTACGTTATATTACGTTATTGATGTACATGAGGGTCGCACGGAGACGTAGATGCCAACTCGCCAGGAATGTTGTCAAATATTACCGCCGACATGTTAGGTTGGGTTAGGTTTGGTTATATTTCGTTATTGATGTATATAAAGATCCCACGGATACGTAGAGGCAAACTCGCCGGGAATGTTGTCAAATATTGCCGCCGAGAGGTTAGGTTGTGTTAGGTTTGGTTATGTTACATTATTGATGTATATAAAGGTCCGACGCAGACGTAGAGGCCAACTCGCCAGGAATGTTGTCAAATATTACCGCCGAGATGATAGGTTGGGTTAGGTTAGGTTATATTACGTTATTGAGTTATATAGAGGTCCCACGGAGACGTAGATGCCAACTCGCCAGGTATATGGTCAGATATTACCGCCGAGATGAAAGGTTGGGTTAGTTTTGGTTATATTTCGTTATTGATGTATATGAATGGCCCACGGAGACGGAGAGGCCAACTCGCCAGGAATGTTGTCAAATATTACCGCCAGGATGATAGGTTGGGTTAGGTTAGGTTATATTACGTTATTGTTGTATATGTAGATCCTACGGAGACGTAGAGTCCAACTCGCCAGGTATCTGGTCAGATATTACCGCCGAGATGAAAGGTTGGGTTAGTTTTGGTTATATTTCGTTATTGATGTATATGAATGTCCCACGGAGACGGAGAGGCCAACTCGCCAGGAATGTTGTCAAATATTACAGCCGAGATGTTAGGTTGGGTTAGGTTACGTTATATTACGTTATTGATGTACGTGAGGGTCGCACGGAGACGTAGATGCCAACTCGCCAGGAATGTTGTCAAGTATTAACGCCGACATGTTAGGTTGGGTTAGGTTAGGTTATATTACGTTATTAATGTATATAACTGTCCCACGGAGACCTAGAGGCCAACTCGCCTGGATTGTTGTCAAATAATAGCTCCGAGAGGTTAGGTTGGGTTAGGTTACGTTATATTACGTTATTGATGTACATGAGGGTCGCACGGAGACGTAGATGCCAACTCGCCAGGAATGTTGTCAAATATTACCGCCGACATGTTAGGTTGGGTTAGGTATGGTTATATTTCGTGATTGATGTATATAAAGGTCCCACGGATACGTAGAGGCCAACTCGCCAGGAATGTTGTCAAATATTGCCGCCGAGAGGTTAGGTTGTGTTAGGTTTGGTTATGTTACATTATTGATGTATATAAAGGTCCCACGGAGACGTAGAGGCCAACAAGCCAGGAATGTTGCCAAATATTACCGCCGAGATGTTAGTTTGGGTTAGGTTAGGTTATATTACGTTATTGAGTTATATAGAGGTCCCACGGAGACGTAGAGGCCAACTCACCAGGATTGTTGTCAAATAATAGCTCCGAGAGGTTAGGTTGGGTTAGGTTACGTTATATTACGTTATTGATGTACATGAGGGTCGCACGGAGACGTAGATGCCAACACGCCAGGAATGTTGTCATATATTACCGCCGACATGTTAGGTTGGGTTAGGTTTGGTTATATTTCGTTATTGATGTATATAAAGATCCCACGGATACGTAGAGGCAAACTCGCCGGGAGTGTTGTCAAATATTGCCGCCGAGAGGTTAGGTTGTGTTAGGTTTGGTTATGT
Organism: Xylocopa violacea; assembly: GCA_963969225.1. Classification (NCBI taxonomy): domain Eukaryota; kingdom Metazoa; phylum Arthropoda; class Insecta; order Hymenoptera; family Apidae; genus Xylocopa; species Xylocopa violacea. The sequence goes on along the minus strand of CAXAJV010000021.1, from coordinate 445,440 downwards.
TACATTATTGATGTATATAAAGGTCCGACGCAGACGTAGAGGCCAACTCGCCAGGAATGTTGTCAAATATTGCCGCCGAGCTGATAGGTTGGGTTAGGTTAGGTTATATTACGCTATTGATGTATATAAAAGTCCCACGGACACGTAGAAGCCAACTCGCCAGGAATGTGGTCAAATATTAGTGCCGAGATGATAGGTTGGGTTAGGTTAGGTCATATTACGTTATTGATGTATATAAAGGTCCCACGCAGACGTAGAGGCCAACTCGCCAATAATGTTGTCAAATATTAACGCCGAGATGATAGGTTGGGTTAGGATAGGTTATATTACGCTATTGATGTATATAAAAGTCCCACGGAGACGTAGAAGCCAACTGGCCAGGAATGTGGTCAAATATTAGTGCCGACGTGTTAGGTTGGTTTAGGTTAGGTTGTATTACGTTATAGATGTGTATAAAGGACCCACGGAGACGTAGAGGCCAACTCGCCAGGAATGTTGTCAAGTATTAACGCCGACATGTTAGGTTGGCTTAGGTTAGGTTATATTACGTTATTGATGTATATAAATGTCCCACGGAGACCTAGAGGCCAACTCGCCAGGAGTGTTGTCAAATAATAGCTCCGAGAGGTTAGGTTGGGTTAGGTTACGTTATCTTACGTTATTGATGTACATGAGGGTCGCACGGAGACGCAGATGCCAACTCGCCAGGAATGTTGTCAAATATTACCGCCGACATGTTAGGTTGGGTTAGGTATGGTTATATTTCGTTATTGATGTATATAAAGGTCCCACGGATACGTAGAGGCCAAAACGCCAGGAATGTTGTCAAATATTGCCGCCGAGAGGGTAGGTTGAGTTAGGTTAGGTTATATTACGTTATTGATATATATCAAGGTCCAACGGAGACGTAGAATCCAACTCGCCAGGAATGTTGCCAAATATTACCGCCCAGATGATAGGTTGGGTTAGGTTAGGTTATATTACGTTATTGATGTATATAAAGGTCCCACGGAGACGTAGAGGCCAACAAGCCAGGAATGTTGCCAAATATTACCGCCGAGATGTTAGTTTGGGTTAGGTTAGGTTATATTACGTTATTGAGTTATATAGAGGTCCCACGGAGACGTAGAGGCCAACTCGCCAGGATTGTTGTCAAGTAATAGCTCCGAGAGGTTAGGCTGGGTTAGGTTACGTTATATTACGTTATTGATGTACATGAGGGTCGCACGGAGACGTAGATGCCAACTCGCCAGGAATGTTGTCAAATATTACCGCCGACATGTTAGGTTGGGTTAGGTTTGGTTATATTTCGTTATTGATGTATATAAAGATCCCACGGATACGTAGAGGCAAACTCGCCGGGAATGTTGTCAAATATTGCCGCCGAGAGGTTAGGTTGTGTTAGGTTTGGTTATGTTACATTATTGATGTATATAAAGGTCCGACGCAGACGTAGAGGCCAACTCGCCAGGAATGTTGTCAAATATTACCGCCGAGATGATAGGTTGGGTTAGGTTAGGTTATATTACGTTATTGAGTTATATAGAGGTCCCACGGAGACGTAGATGCCAACTCGCCAGGTATATGGTCAGATATTACCGCCGAGATGAAAGGTTGGGTTAGTTTTGGTTATATTTCGTTATTGATGTATATGAATGGCCCACGGAGACGGAGAGGCCAACTCGCCAGGAATGTTGTCAAATATTACCGCCAGGATGATAGGTTGGGTTAGGTTAGGTTATATTACGTTATTGTTGTATATGTAGATCCTACGGAGACGTAGAGTCCAACTCGCCAGGTATCTGGTCAGATATTACCGCCGAGATGAAAGGTTGGGTTAGTTTTGGTTATATTTCGTTATTGATGTATATGAATGTCCCACGGAGACGGAGAGGCCAACTCGCCAGGAATGTTGTCAAATATTACAGCCGAGATGTTAGGTTGGGTTAGGTTACGTTATATTACGTTATTGATGTACGTGAGGGTCGCACGGAGACGTAGATGCCAACTCGCCAGGAATGTTGTCAAGTATTAACGCCGACATGTTAGGTTGGGTTAGGTTAGGTTATATTACGTTATTAATGTATATAACTGTCCCACGGAGACCTAGAGGCCAACTCGCCTGGATTGTTGTCAAATAATAGCTCCGAGAGGTTAGGTTGGGTTAGGTTACGTTATATTACGTTATTGATGTACATGAGGGTCGCACGGAGACGTAGATGCCAACTCGCCAGGAATGTTGTCAAATATTACCGCCGACATGTTAGGTTGGGTTAGGTATGGTTATATTTCGTGATTGATGTATATAAAGGTCCCACGGATACGTAGAGGCCAACTCGCCAGGAATGTTGTCAAATATTGCCGCCGAGAGGTTAGGTTGAGTTATGTTAGGTTATATTAAGTTATTGATATATATCAAGGTCAACGGAGACCTAGGGGCCAACTCGCCAGGAATATTGTCAAATATTGCTGCCGAGATGATAGGTTGGGTTAGGTTAGGTTATATTACGTTATTGATGTATATAAAGGTCCCACGGAGACGTAGAGGCCAACAAGCCAGGAATGTTGCCAAATATTACCGCCGAGATGTTAGTTTGGGTTAGGTTAGGTTATATTACGTTATTGAGTTATATAGAGGTCCCACGGAGACGTAGAGGCCAACTCGCCAGGATTGTTGTCAAATAATAGCTCCGAGAGGTTAGGTTGGGTTAGGTTACGTTACATTACGTTATTGATGTACATGAGGGTCGCACGGAGACGTAGATGCCAACTCGCCAGGAATGTTGTCAAATATTACCGCCGACATGTTAGGTTGGGTTAGGTTTGGTTATATTTCGTTATTGATGTATATAAAGATCCCACGGATACGTAGAGGCAAACTCGCCGGGAATGTTGTCAAATATTGCCGCCGAGAGGTTAGGTTGTGTTAGGTTTGGTTATGTTACATTATTGATGTATATAAAGGTCCGACGCAGACGTAGAGGCCAACTCGCCAGGAATGTTGTCAAATATTACCGCCGAGATGATAGGTTGGGTTAGGTTAGGTTATATTTCGTTATTGATGTATATGAAGGTCCCACGGAGACGTGGAGGCCAACTGGCCAGGAATGTTGTCAAATATTACAGCCGCGATGTTAGATTGGGTTAGGTTAGGTTATATTACGTTATTGAGTTATATAGAGGTCCCACGGGGACGTAGAGGCCAACTCGCCAGGAATGTTGTCAAATATTACAGCCGCGATGTTAGATTGGGTTAGGTTAGGTTATATTACGTTATTGAGTTATATAGAGGTACAACGGAGACGTAGATGCCAACTCGCCAGGTATCGGGTCAGATATTACCGCCGAGATGAAAGGTTGGGTTAGTTTTGGTTATATTTCGTTATTGATGTATATGAATGTCCCACGGAGACGGAGAGGCCAACACGCCAGGAATGTTGTCAAATATTACAGCCGAGATGTTAGGTTGGGTTAGGTTACGGTATATTACGTTATTGATGTACGTGAGGGTCGCACGGAGACGTAGATGCCAACTCGCCAGGAATGTTGTCAAATATTACCGCCGACATGTTAGGTTGGGTTAGGTTTGGTTATATTTCGTTATTGATGTATATAAAGGTCCCACGGATACGTAGAGGCAAACTCGCCAGGAATGTTGTCAAATATTGCCGCCGAGTTGATAGGTTGGGTTAGGTTAGATTATATTACGCTATTGATGTATATAAAAGTCCCACGGACACGTAGATGCCAACTCGCCAGGAATGTTGTCAAATATTACCGCCGACATGTTAGGTTGGGTTAGGTTTGGTTATATTACGTTATTAATGTATATAACTGTCCCACGGAGACCTAGAGGCCAACTCGCCTGGATTGTTGTCAAATAATAGCTCCGAGAGGTTAGGTTGGGTTAGGTTACGTTATATTACGTTATTGATGTACATGAGGGTCGCACGGAGACGTAGATGCCAACTCGCCAGGAATGTTGTCAAATATTACCGCCGACATGTTAGGTTGGGTTAGGTATGGTTATATTTCGTGATTGATGTATATAAAGGTCCCACGGATACGTAGAGGCCAACTCGCCAGGAATGTTGTCAAATATTGCCGCCGAGAGGTTAGGTTGAGTTATGTTAGGTTATATTAAGTTATTGATATATATCAAGGTCAACGGAGACCTAGGGGCCAACTCGCCAGGAATATTGTCAAATATTGCTGCCGAGATGATAGGTTGGGTTAGGTTAGGTTATATTACGTTATTGATGTATATAAAGGTCCCACGGAGACGTAGAGGCCAACAAGCCAGGAATGTTGCCAAATATTACCGCCGAGATGTTAGTTTGGGTTAGGTTAGGTTATATTACGTTATTGAGTTATATAGAGGTCCCACGGAGACGTAGAGGCCAACTCGCCAGGATTGTTGTCAAATAATAGCTCCGAGAGGTTAGGTTGGGTTAGGTTACGTTACATTACGTTATTGATGTACATGAGGGTCGCACGGAGACGTAGATGCCAACTCGCCAGGAATGTTGTCAAATATTACCGCCGACATGTTAGGTTGGGTTAGGTTTGGTTATATTTCGTTATTGATGTATATAAAGATCCCACGGATACGTAGAGGCAAACTCGCCGGGAATGTTGTCAAATATTGCCGCCGAGAGGTTAGGTTGTGTTAGGTTTGGTTATGTTACATTATTGATGTATATAAAGGTCCGACGCAGACGTAGAGGCCAACTCGCCAGGAATGTTGTCAAATATTACCGCCGAGATGATAGGTTGGGTTAGGTTAGGTTATATTTCGTTATTGATGTATATGAAGGTCCCACGGAGACGTGGAGGCCAACTGGCCAGGAATGTTGTCAAATATTACAGCCGCGATGTTAGATTGGGTTAGGTTAGGTTATATTACGTTATTGAGTTATATAGAGGTCCCACGGGGACGTAGAGGCCAACTCGCCAGGAATGTTGTCAAATATTACAGCCGCGATGTTAGATTGGGTTAGGTTAGGTTATATTACGTTATTGAGTTATATAGAGGTACAACGGAGACGTAGATGCCAACTCGCCAGGTATCGGGTCAGATATTACCGCCGAGATGAAAGGTTGGGTTAGTTTTGGTTATATTTCGTTATTGATGTATATGAATGTCCCACGGAGACGGAGAGGCCAACACGCCAGGAATGTTGTCAAATATTACAGCCGAGATGTTAGGTTGGGTTAGGTTACGGTATATTACGTTATTGATGTACGTGAGGGTCGCACGGAGACGTAGATGCCAACTCGCCAGGAATGTTGTCAAATATTACCGCCGACATGTTAGGTTGGGTTAGGTTTGGTTATATTTCGTTATTGATGTATATAAAGGTCCCACGGATACGTAGAGGCAAACTCGCCAGGAATGTTGTCAAATATTGCCGCCGAGATGATAGGTTGGGTTAGGTTAGGTTATATTACGCTATTGATGTATATAAAAGTCCCACGGACACGTAGAAGCCAACTCGCCAGGAATGTGGTCAAATATTAGTGCCGAGATGATAGGTTGGGTTAGGTTAGGTCATATTACGTTATTGATGTATATAAAGGTCCCACGCAGACGTAGAGGCCAACTCGCCAATAATGTTGTCAAATATTAACGCCGAGATGATAGGTTGGGTTAGGTTAGGTTATATTACGCTATTTATGTATATAAAAGTCCCACGGAGACGTAGAAGCCAACCCGCCAGGAATGTGGTCAAATATTAGTGCCGACATGTTAGGTTGGTTTAGGTTAGGTTGTATTAAGTTATAGATGTGTATAAAGGACCCACGGAGACGTAGAGGCCAACTCGCCAGGAATGTTGTCAAGTATTAACGCCGACATGTTAGGTTGGGTTAGGTTAGGTTATATTGCGTTATTGATGTATATAAATGTCCCACGGAGACCTAGAGGCCAACTCGCCTGGATTGTTGTCAAATAATAGCTCCGAGAGGTTAGGTTGGGTTAGGTTACGTTATATTACGTTATTGATGTACATGAGGGTCGCACGGAGACGTAGATGCCAACTCGCCAGGAATGTTGTCAAATATTACCGCCGACATGTTAGGTTGGGTCAGGTATGGTTATATTACGCTATTGATGTATATAAAAGTCCCACGGAGACGTAGAAGCCAACTCGCCAGGAATGTGGTCAAATATTAGTGCCGACATGTTAGGTTGGTTTAGGTTAGGTTGTATTACGTTTTAGATGTGTATAAAGGACCCACGGATACGTAGAGGCAAACTCGCCGGGAATGTTGTCAAATATTGCCGCCGAGAGGATAGGTTGTGTTAGGTTTGGTTATGTTACATTATTGATGTATATAAAGGTCCGACGCAGACGTAGAGGCCAACTCGCCAGGAATGTTGTCAAATATTACCGCCGAGATGATAGGTTGGGTTAGGTTAGGTTATATTTCGTTATTGATGTATATGAAGGTCCCACGGAGACGTGGAGGCCAACTCGCCAGGAATGTTGTCAAATATTACAGCCGCGATGTTAGATTGGGTTAGGTTAGGTTATATTACGTTATTGAGTTATATAGAGGTACAACGGAGACGTAGATGCCAACTCGCCAGGTATCGGGTCAGATATTACCGCCGAGATGAAAGGTTGGGTTAGTTTTGGTTATATTTCGTTATTGATGTATATGAATGTCCCACGGAGACGGAGAGGCCAACACGCCAGGAATGTTGTCAAATATTACAGCCGAGATGTTAGGTTGGGTTAGGTTACGGTATATTACGTTATTGATGTACGTGAGGGTCGCACGGAGACGTAGATGCCAACTCGCCAGGAATGTTGTCAAATATTACCGCCGACATGTTAGGTTGGGTTAGGTTTGGTTATATTTCGTTATTGATGTATATAAAGGTCCCACGGATACGTAGAGGCAAACTCGCCAGGAATGTTGTCAAATATTGCCGCCGAGATGATAGGTTGGGTTAGGTTAGGTTATATTACGCTATTGATGTATATAAAAGTCCCACGGACACGTAGAAGCCAACTCGCCAGGAATGTGGTCAAATATTAGTGCCGACATGTTAGGTTGGTTTAGGTTAGGTTGTATTACGTTATAGATGTGTATAAAGGACCCACGGAGACGTAGAGGCCAACTCGCCAGGAATGTTGTCAAGTATTAACGCCGACATGTTAGGTTGGGTTAGGTTAGGTTATATTACGCTATTGATGTATATAAAAGTCCCACGGACACGTAGAAGCCAACTCGCCAGGAATGTGGTCAAATATTAGTGCCGAGATGATAGGTTGGGTTAGGTTAGGTCATATTACGTTATTGATGTATATAAAGGTCCCACGCAGACGTAGAGGCCAACTCGCCAATAATGTTGTCAAATATTAACGCCGAGATGATAGGTTGGGTTAGGTTAGGTTATATTACGCTATTTATGTATATAAAAGTCCCACGGAGACGTAGAAGCCAACCCGCCAGGAATGTGGTCAAATATTAGTGCCGACATGTTAGGTTGGTTTAGGTTAGGTTGTATTAAGTTATAGATGTGTATAAAGGACCCACGGAGACGTAGAGGCCAACTCGCCAGGAATGTTGTCAAGTATTAACGCCGACATGTTAGGTTGGGTTAGGTTAGGTTATATTGCGTTATTGATGTATATAAATGTCCCACGGAGACCTAGAGGCCAACTCGCCTGGATTGTTGTCAAATAATAGCTCCGAGAGGTTAGGTTGGGTTAGGTTACGTTATATTACGTTATTGATGTACATGAGGGTCGCACGGAGACGTAGATGCCAACTCGCCAGGAATGTTGTCAAATATTACCGCCGACATGTTAGGTTGGGTCAGGTATGGTTATATTACGCTATTGATGTATATAAAAGTCCCACGGAGACGTAGAAGCCAACTCGCCAGGAATGTGGTCAAATATTAGTGCCGACATGTTAGGTTGGTTTAGGTTAGGTTGTATTACGTTTTAGATGTGTATAAAGGACCCACGGATACGTAGAGGCAAACTCGCCGGGAATGTTGTCAAATATTGCCGCCGAGAGGATAGGTTGTGTTAGGTTTGGTTATGTTACATTATTGATGTATATAAAGGTCCGACGCAGACGTAGAGGCCAACTCGCCAGGAATGTTGTCAAATATTACCGCCGAAATGATAGGTTGAGTTAGGTTAGGTTATATTACGTTATTGATATATATCAAGGTCAACGGAGACCTAGGGGCCAACTCGCCAGGAATATTGTCAAATATTGCTGCCGAGATGATAGGTTGGGTTAGGTTAGGTTATATTACGTTATTGATGTATATAAAGGTCCCACGGAGACGTAGAGGCCAACAAGCCAGGAATGTTGCCAAATATTACCGCCGACATGTTAGGTTGGGTTAGGTTTTGTTATATTTCGTTATTGATGTATATAAAGGTCCCACGGATACGTAGAGGCAAACTCGCCAGGAATGTTGTCAAATATTGCCGCCGAGATGATAGGTTGGGTTAGGTTAGGTTATATTACGCTATTGATGTATATAAAAGTCCCACGGACACGTAGAAGCCAACTCGCCAGGAATGTGGTCAAATATTAGTGCCGAGATGATAGGTTGGGTTAGGTTAGGTCATATTACGTTATTGATGTATATAAAGGTCCCACGCAGACGTAGAGGCCAACTCGCCAATAATGTTGTCAAATATTAACGCCGAGATGATAGGTTGGGTTAGGTTAGGTTATATTACGCTATTGATGTATATAAAAGTCCCACGGAGACGTAGAAGCCAACTCGCCAGGAATGTGGTCAAATATTAGTGCCGACATGTTAGGTTGGTTTAGGTTAGGTTGTATTACGTTATAGATGTGTATAAAGGACCCACGGAGACGTAGAGGCCAACTCGCCAGGAATGTTGTCAAGTATTAACGCCGACATGTTAGGTTGGGTTAGGTTAGGTTATATTACGTTATTGATGTATATAAATGTCCCACGGAGACCTAGAGGCCAACTCGCGTGGATTGTTGTCAAATAATAGCTCCGAGAGGTTAGGTTGGGTTAGGTTACGTTATATTACGTTATTGATGTACATGAGGGTCGCACGGAGACGTAGATGCCAACTCACCAGGAATGTTGTCAAATATTACCGCCGACATGTTAGGTTGGGTTAGGTATGGTGATATTTCGTTATTGATGTATATAAAGGTCCCACGGATACGTAGAGGCCAACTCGCCAGGAATGTTGTCAAATATTGCCGCCGAGAGGTTAGGTTGAGTTAGGTTAGGTTATATTACGTTATTGATATATATCAAGGTCAACGGAGACCTAGGGGCCAACTCGCCAGGAATATTGTCAAATATTGCTGCCGAGATGATAGGTTGGGTTAGGTTTGGTTATATTTCGTTATTGATGTATCTAAAGATCCCACGGATACGTAGAGGCAACCTCGCCGTTAATGTTGTCAAATATTGCCGCCGAGAGGTTAGGTTGTGTTAGGTTTGGTTATGTTACATTATTGATGTATATAAAGGTCCGACGCAGACGTAGAGGCCAACTCGCCAGGAATGTTGTCAAATATTACCGCCGACATGTTAGGTTGGGTTAGGTATGGTGATATTTCGTTATTGATGTATATAAAGGTCCCACGGATACGTAGAGGCCAACTCGCCAGGAATGTTGTCAAATATTGCCGCCGAGAGGTTAGGTTGAGTTAGGTTAGGTTATATTACGTTATTGATATATATCAAGGTCAACGGAGACCTAGGGGCCAACTCGCCAGGAATATTGTCAAATATTGCTGCCGAGATGATAGGTTGGGTTAGGTTAGGTTATATTACGTTATTGATGTATATAAAGGTCCCACGGAGACGTAGAGGCCAACAAGCCAGGAATGTTGCCAAATATTACCGCCGAGATGTTAGTTTGGGTTAGGTTAGGTTATATTACGTTATTGAGTTATATAGAGGTCCCACGGAGACGTAGAGGCCAACTCGCCAGGATTGTTGTCAAATAATAGCTCCGAGAGGTTAGGTTGGGTTAGGTTACGTTACATTACGTTATTGATGTACATGAGGGTCGCACGGAGACGTAGATGCCAACTCGCCAGGAATGTTGTCAAATATTACCGCCGACATGTTAGGTTGGGTTAGGTTTGGTTATATTTCGTTATTGATGTATATAAAGATCCCACGGATACGTAGAGGCAAACTCGCCGGGAATGTTGTCAAATATTGCCGCCGAGAGGTTAGGTTGTGTTAGGTTTGGTTATGTTACATTATTGATGTATATAAAGGTCCGACGCAGACGTAGAGGCCAACTCGCCAGGAATGTTGTCAAATATTACCGCCGAGATGATAGGTTGGGTTAGGTTAGGTTATATTTCGTTATTGATGTATATGAAGGTCCCACGGAGACGTGGAGGCCAACTCGCCAGGAATGTTGTCAAATATTACAGCCGCGATGTTAGATTGGGTTAGGTTAGGTTATATTACGTTATTGAGTTATATAGAGGTCCCACGGGGACGTAGAGGCCAACTCGCCAGGAATGTTGTCAAATATTACAGCCGCGATGTTAGATTGGGTTAGGTTAGGTTATATTACGTTATTGAGTTATATAGAGGAACAACGGAGACGTAGATGCCAACTCGCCAGGTATCGGGTCAGATATTACCGCCGAGATGAAAGGTTGGGTTAGTTTTGGTTATATTTCGTTATTGATGTATATGAATGTCCCACGGAGACGGAGAGGCCAACACGCCAGGAATGTTGTCAAATATTACAGCCGAGATGTTAGGTTGGGTTAGGTTACGGTATATTACGTTATTGATGTACGTGAGGGTCGCACGGAGACGTAGATGCCAACTCGCCAGGAATGTTGTCAAATATTACCGCCGACATGTTAGGTTGGGTTAGGTTTGGTTATATTTCGTTATTGATGTATATAAAGGTCCCACGGATACGTAGAGGCAAACTCGCCAGGAATGTTGTCAAATATTGCCGCCGAGATGATAGGTTGGGTTAGGTTAGGTTATATTACGCTATTGATGTATATAAAAGTCCCACGGACACGTAGAAGCCAACTCGCCAGGAATGTGGTCAAATATTAGTGCCGACATGTTAGGTTGGTTTAGGTTAGGTTGTATTACGTTATAGATGTGTATAAAGGACCCACGGAGACGTAGAGGCCAACTCGCCAGGAATGTTGTCAAGTATTAACGCCGACATGTTAGGTTGGGTTAGGTTAGGTTATATTACGCTATTGATGTATATAAAAGTCCCACGGACACGTAGAAGCCAACTCGCCAGGAATGTGGTCAAATATTAGTGCCGAGATGATAGGTTGGGTTAGGTTAGGTCATATTACGTTATTGATGTATATAAAGGTCCCACGCAGACGTAGAGGCCAACTCGCCAATAATGTTGTCAAATATTAACGCCGAGATGATAGGTTGGGTTAGGTTAGGTTATATTACGCTATTTATGTATATAAAAGTCCCACGGAGACGTAGAAGCCAACCCGCCAGGAATGTGGTCAAATATTAGTGCCGACATGTTAGGTTGGTTTAGGTTAGGTTGTATTAAGTTATAGATGTGTATAAAGGACCCACGGAGACGTAGAGGCCAACTCGCCAGGAATGTTGTCAAGTATTAACGCCGACATGTTAGGTTGGGTTAGGTTAGGTTATATTGCGTTATTGATGTATATAAATGTCCCACGGAGACCTAGAGGCCAACTCGCCTGGATTGTTGTCAAATAATAGCTCCGAGAGGTTAGGTTGGGTTAGGTTACGTTATATTACGTTATTGATGTACATGAGGGTCGCACGGAGACGTAGATGCCAACTCGCCAGGAATGTTGTCAAATATTACCGCCGACATGTTAGGTTGGGTCAGGTATGGTTATATTACGCTATTGATGTATATAAAAGTCCCACGGAGACGTAGAAGCCAACTCGCCAGGAATGTGGTCAAATATTAGTGCCGACATGTTAGGTTGGTTTAGGTTAGGTTGTATTACGTTTTAGATGTGTATAAAGGACCCACGGATACGTAGAGGCAAACTCGCCGGGAATGTTGTCAAATATTGCCGCCGAGAGGATAGGTTGTGTTAGGTTTGGTTATGTTACATTATTGATGTATATAAAGGTCCGACGCAGACGTAGAGGCCAACTCGCCAGGAATGTTGTCAAATATTACCGCCGAGATGATAGGTTGGGTTAGGTTAGGTTATATTTCGTTATTGATGTATATGAAGGTCCCACGGAGACGTGGAGGCCAACTCGCCAGGAATGTTGTCAAATATTACAGCCGCGATGTTAGATTGGGTTAGGTTAGGTTATATTACGTTATTGAGTTATATAGAGGTCCCACGGGGACGTAGAGGCCAACTCGCCAGGAATGTTGTCAAATATTACAGCCGCGATGTTAGATTGGGTTAGGTTAGGTTATATTACGTTATTGAGTTATATAGAGGTACAACGGAGACGTAGATGCCAACTCGCCAGGTATCGGGTCAGATATTACCGCCGAGATGAAAGGTTGGGTTAGTTTTGGTTATATTTCGTTATTGATGTATATGAATGTCCCACGGAGACGGAGAGGCCAACACGCCAGGAATGTTGTCAAATATTACAGCCGAGATGTTAGGTTGGGTTAGGTTACGGTATATTACGTTATTGATGTACGTGAGGGTCGCACGGAGACGTAGATGCCAACTCGCCAGGAATGTTGTCAAATATTACCGCCGACATGTTAGGTTGGGTTAGGTTTGGTTATATTTCGTTATTGATGTATATAAAGGTCCCACGGATACGTAGAGGCAAACTCGCCAGGAATGTTGTCAAATATTGCCGCCGAGATGATAGGTTGGGTTAGGTTAGGTTATATTACGCTATTGATGTATATAAAAGTCCCACGGACACGTAGAAGCCAACTCGCCAGGAATGTGGTCAAATATTAGTGCCGACATGTTAGGTTGGTTTAGGTTAGGTTGTATTACGTTATAGATGTGTATAAAGGACCCACGGAGACGTAGAGGCCAACTCGCCAGGAATGTTGTCAAGTATTAACGCCGACATGTTAGGTTGGGTTAGGTTAGGTTATATTACGCTATTGATGTATATAAAAGTCCCACGGACACGTAGAAGCCAACTCGCCAGGAATGTGGTCAAATATTAGTGCCGAGATGATAGGTTGGGTTAGGTTAGGTCATATTACGTTATTGATGTATATAAAGGTCCCACGCAGACGTAGAGGCCAACTCGCCAATAATGTTGTCAAATATTAACGCCGAGATGATAGGTTGGGTTAGGTTAGGTTATATTACGCTATTTATGTATATAAAAGTCCCACGGAGACGTAGAAGCCAACCCGCCAGGAATGTGGTCAAATATTAGTGCCGACATGTTAGGTTGGTTTAGGTTAGGTTGTATTAAGTTATAGATGTGTATAAAGGACCCACGGAGACGTAGAGGCCAACTCGCCAGGAATGTTGTCAAGTATTAACGCCGACATGTTAGGTTGGGTTAGGTTAGGTTATATTGCGTTATTGATGTATATAAATGTCCCACGGAGACCTAGAGGCCAACTCGCCTGGATTGTTGTCAAATAATAGCTCCGAGAGGTTAGGTTGGGTTAGGTTACGTTATATTACGTTATTGATGTACATGAGGGTCGCACGGAGACGTAGATGCCAACTCGCCAGGAATGTTGTCAAATATTACCGCCGACATGTTAGGTTGGGTCAGGTATGGTTATATTACGCTATTGATGTATATAAAAGTCCCACGGAGACGTAGAAGCCAACTCGCCAGGAATGTGGTCAAATATTAGTGCCGACATGTTAGGTTGGTTTAGGTTAGGTTGTATTACGTTTTAGATGTGTATAAAGGACCCACGGATACGTAGAGGCAAACTCGCCGGGAATGTTGTCAAATATTGCCGCCGAGAGGATAGGTTGTGTTAGGTTTGGTTATGTTACATTATTGATGTATATAAAGGTCCGACGCAGACGTAGAGGCCAACTCGCCAGGAATGTTGTCAAATATTACCGCCGAAATGATAGGTTGAGTTAGGTTAGGTTATATTACGTTATTGATATATATCAAGGTCAACGGAGACCTAGGGGCCAACTCGCCAGGAATATTGTCAAATATTGCTGCCGAGATGATAGGTTGGGTTAGGTTAGGTTATATTACGTTATTGATGTATATAAAGGTCCCACGGAGACGTAGAGGCCAACAAGCCAGGAATGTTGCCAAATATTACCGCCGACATGTTAGGTTGGGTTAGGTTTTGTTATATTTCGTTATTGATGTATATAAAGGTCCCACGGATACGTAGAGGCAAACTCGCCAGGAATGTTGTCAAATATTGCCGCCGAGATGATAGGTTGGGTTAGGTTAGGTTATATTACGCTATTGATGTATATAAAAGTCCCACGGACACGTAGAAGCCAACTCGCCAGGAATGTGGTCAAATATTAGTGCCGAGATGATAGGTTGGGTTAGGTTAGGTCATATTACGTTATTGATGTATATAAAGGTCCCACGCAGACGTAGAGGCCAACTCGCCAATAATGTTGTCAAATATTAACGCCGAGATGATAGGTTGGGTTAGGTTAGGTTATATTACGCTATTGATGTATATAAAAGTCCCACGGAGACGTAGAAGCCAACTCGCCAGGAATGTGGTCAAATATTAGTGCCGACATGTTAGGTTGGTTTAGGTTAGGTTGTATTACGTTATAGATGTGTATAAAGGACCCACGGAGACGTAGAGGCCAACTCGCCAGGAATGTTGTCAAGTATTAACGCCGACATGTTAGGTTGGGTTAGGTTAGGTTATATTACGTTATTGATGTATATAAATGTCCCACGGAGACCTAGAGGCCAACTCGCGTGGATTGTTGTCAAATAATAGCTCCGAGAGGTTAGGTTGGGTTAGGTTACGTTATATTACGTTATTGATGTACATGAGGGTCGCACGGAGACGTAGATGCCAACTCACCAGGAATGTTGTCAAATATTACCGCCGACATGTTAGGTTGGGTTAGGTATGGTGATATTTCGTTATTGATGTATATAAAGGTCCCACGGATACGTAGAGGCCAACTCGCCAGGAATGTTGTCAAATATTGCCGCCGAGAGGTTAGGTTGAGTTAGGTTAGGTTATATTACGTTATTGATATATATCAAGGTCAACGGAGACCTAGGGGCCAACTCGCCAGGAATATTGTCAAATATTGCTGCCGAGATGATAGGTTGGGTTAGGTTTGGTTATATTTCGTTATTGATGTATCTAAAGATCCCACGGATACGTAGAGGCAACCTCGCCGTTAATGTTGTCAAATATTGCCGCCGAGAGGTTAGGTTGTGTTAGGTTTGGTTATGTTACATTATTGATGTATATAAAGGTCCGACGCAGACGTAGAGGCCAACTCGCCAGGAATGTTGTCAAATATTACCGCCGACATGTTAGGTTGGGTTAGGTATGGTGATATTTCGTTATTGATGTATATAAAGGTCCCACGGATACGTAGAGGCCAACTCGCCAGGAATGTTGTCAAATATTGCCGCCGAGAGGTTAGGTTGAGTTAGGTTAGGTTATATTACGTTATTGATATATATCAAGGTCAACGGAGACCTAGGGGCCAACTCGCCAGGAATATTGTCAAATATTGCTGCCGAGATGATAGGTTGGGTTAGGTTAGGTTATATTACGTTATTGATGTATATAAAGGTCCCACGGAGACGTAGAGGCCAACAAGCCAGGAATGTTGCCAAATATTACCGCCGAGATGTTAGTTTGGGTTAGGTTAGGTTATATTACGTTATTGAGTTATATAGAGGTCCCACGGAGACGTAGAGGCCAACTCGCCAGGATTGTTGTCAAATAATAGCTCCGAGAGGTTAGGTTGGGTTAGGTTACGTTACATTACGTTATTGATGTACATGAGGGTCGCACGGAGACGTAGATGCCAACTCGCCAGGAATGTTGTCAAATATTACCGCCGACATGTTAGGTTGGGTTAGGTTTGGTTATATTTCGTTATTGATGTATATAAAGATCCCACGGATACGTAGAGGCAAACTCGCCGGGAATGTTGTCAAATATTGCCGCCGAGAGGTTAGGTTGTGTTAGGTTTGGTTATGTTACATTATTGATGTATATAAAGGTCCGACGCAGACGTAGAGGCCAACTCGCCAGGAATGTTGTCAAATATTACCGCCGAGATGATAGGTTGGGTTAGGTTAGGTTATATTTCGTTATTGATGTATATGAAGGTCCCACGGAGACGTGGAGGCCAACTCGCCAGGAATGTTGTCAAATATTACAGCCGCGATGTTAGATTGGGTTAGGTTAGGTTATATTACGTTATTGAGTTATATAGAGGTCCCACGGGGACGTAGAGGCCAACTCGCCAGGAATGTTGTCAAATATTACAGCCGCGATGTTAGATTGGGTTAGGTTAGGTTATATTACGTTATTGAGTTATATAGAGGAACAACGGAGACGTAGATGCCAACTCGCCAGGTATCGGGTCAGATATTACCGCCGAGATGAAAGGTTGGGTTAGTTTTGGTTATATTTCGTTATTGATGTATATGAATGTCCCACGGAGACGGAGAGGCCAACACGCCAGGAATGTTGTCAAATATTACAGCCGAGATGTTAGGTTGGGTTAGGTTACGGTATATTACGTTATTGATGTACGTGAGGGTCGCACGGAGACGTAGATGCCAACTCGCCAGGAATGTTGTCAAATATTACCGCCGACATGTTAGGTTGGGTTAGGTTTGGTTATATTTCGTTATTGATGTATATAAAGGTCCCACGGATACGTAGAGGCAAACTCGCCAGGAATGTTGTCAAATATTGCCGCCGAGATGATAGGTTGGGTTAGGTTAGGTTATATTACGCTATTGATGTATATAAAAGTCCCACGGACACGTAGAAGCCAACTCGCCAGGAATGTGGTCAAATATTAGTGCCGACATGTTAGGTTGGTTTAGGTTAGGTTGTATTACGTTATAGATGTGTATAAAGGACCCACGGAGACGTAGAGGCCAACTCGCCAGGAATGTTGTCAAGTATTAACGCCGACATGTTAGGTTGGGTTAGGTTAGGTTATATTACGCTATTGATGTATATAAAAGTCCCACGGACACGTAGAAGCCAACTCGCCAGGAATGTGGTCAAATATTAGTGCCGAGATGATAGGTTGGGTTAGGTTAGGTCATATTACGTTATTGATGTATATAAAGGTCCCACGCAGACGTAGAGGCCAACTCGCCAATAATGTTGTCAAATATTAACGCCGAGATGATAGGTTGGGTTAGGTTAGGTTATATTACGCTATTTATGTATATAAAAGTCCCACGGAGACGTAGAAGCCAACCCGCCAGGAATGTGGTCAAATATTAGTGCCGACATGTTAGGTTGGTTTAGGTTAGGTTGTATTAAGTTATAGATGTGTATAAAGGACCCACGGAGACGTAGAGGCCAACTCGCCAGGAATGTTGTCAAGTATTAACGCCGACATGTTAGGTTGGGTTAGGTTAGGTTATATTGCGTTATTGATGTATATAAATGTCCCACGGAGACCTAGAGGCCAACTCGCCTGGATTGTTGTCAAATAATAGCTCCGAGAGGTTAGGTTGGGTTAGGTTACGTTATATTACGTTATTGATGTACATGAGGGTCGCACGGAGACGTAGATGCCAACTCGCCAGGAATGTTGTCAAATATTACCGCCGACATGTTAGGTTGGGTCAGGTATGGTTATATTACGCTATTGATGTATATAAAAGTCCCACGGAGACGTAGAAGCCAACTCGCCAGGAATGTGGTCAAATATTAGTGCCGACATGTTAGGTTGGTTTAGGTTAGGTTGTATTACGTTTTAGATGTGTATAAAGGACCCACGGATACGTAGAGGCAAACTCGCCGGGAATGTTGTCAAATATTGCCGCCGAGAGGATAGGTTGTGTTAGGTTTGGTTATGTTACATTATTGATGTATATAAAGGTCCGACGCAGACGTAGAGGCCAACTCGCCAGGAATGTTGTCAAATATTACCGCCGAGATGATAGGTTGGGTTAGGTTAGGTTATATTTCGTTATTGATGTATATGAAGGTCCCACGGAGACGTGGAGGCCAACTCGCCAGGAATGTTGTCAAATATTACAGCCGCGATGTTAGATTGGGTTAGGTTAGGTTATATTACGTTATTGAGTTATATAGAGGTCCCACGGGGACGTAGAGGCCAACTCGCCAGGAATGTTGTCAAATATTACAGCCGCGATGTTAGATTGGGTTAGGTTAGGTTATATTACGTTATTGAGTTATATAGAGGAACAACGGAGACGTAGATGCCAACTCGCCAGGTATCGGGTCAGATATTACCGCCGAGATGAAAGGTTGGGTTAGTTTTGGTTATATTTCGTTATTGATGTATATGAATGTCCCACGGAGACGGAGAGGCCAACACGCCAGGAATGTTGTCAAATATTACAGCCGAGATGTTAGGTTGGGTTAGGTTACGGTATATTACGTTATTGATGTACGTGAGGGTCGCACGGAGACGTAGATGCCAACTCGCCAGGAATGTTGTCAAATATTACCGCCGACATGTTAGGTTGGGTTAGGTTTGGTTATATTTCGTTATTGATGTATATAAAGGTCCCACGGATACGTAGAGGCAAACTCGCCAGGAATGTTGTCAAATATTGCCGCCGAGATGATAGGTTGGGTTAGGTTAGGTTATATTACGCTATTGATGTATATAAAAGTCCCACGGACACGTAGAAGCCAACTCGCCAGGAATGTGGTCAAATATTAGTGCCGACATGTTAGGTTGGTTTAGGTTAGGTTGTATTACGTTATAGATGTGTATAAAGGACCCACGGAGACGTAGAGGCCAACTCGCCAGGAATGTTGTCAAGTATTAACGCCGACATGTTAGGTTGGGTTAGGTTAGGTTATATTACGCTATTGATGTATATAAAAGTCCCACGGACACGTAGAAGCCAACTCGCCAGGAATGTGGTCAAATATTAGTGCCGAGATGATAGGTTGGGTTAGGTTAGGTCATATTACGTTATTGATGTATATAAAGGTCCCACGCAGACGTAGAGGCCAACTCGCCAATAATGTTGTCAAATATTAACGCCGAGATGATAGGTTGGGTTAGGTTAGGTTATATTACGCTATTTATGTATATAAAAGTCCCACGGAGACGTAGAAGCCAACCCGCCAGGAATGTGGTCAAATATTAGTGCCGACATGTTAGGTTGGTTTAGGTTAGGTTGTATTAAGTTATAGATGTGTATAAAGGACCCACGGAGACGTAGAGGCCAACTCGCCAGGAATGTTGTCAAGTATTAACGCCGACATGTTAGGTTGGGTTAGGTTAGGTTATATTGCGTTATTGATGTATATAAATGTCCCACGGAGACCTAGAGGCCAACTCGCCTGGATTGTTGTCAAATAATAGCTCCGAGAGGTTAGGTTGGGTTAGGTTACGTTATATTACGTTATTGATGTACATGAGGGTCGCACGGAGACGTAGATGCCAACTCGCCAGGAATGTTGTCAAATATTACCGCCGACATGTTAGGTTGGGTCAGGTATGGTTATATTACGCTATTGATGTATATAAAAGTCCCACGGAGACGTAGAAGCCAACTCGCCAGGAATGTGGTCAAATATTAGTGCCGACATGTTAGGTTGGTTTAGGTTAGGTTGTATTACGTTTTAGATGTGTATAAAGGACCCACGGATACGTAGAGGCAAACTCGCCGGGAATGTTGTCAAATATTGCCGCCGAGAGGATAGGTTGTGTTAGGTTTGGTTATGTTACATTATTGATGTATATAAAGGTCCGACGCAGACGTAGAGGCCAACTCGCCAGGAATGTTGTCAAATATTACCGCCGAGATGATAGGTTGGGTTAGGTTAGGTTATATTTCGTTATTGATGTATATGAAGGTCCCACGGAGACGTGGAGGCCAACTCGCCAGGAATGTTGTCAAATATTACAGCCGCGATGTTAGATTGGGTTAGGTTAGGTTATATTACGTTATTGAGTTATATAGAGGTCCCACGGGGACGTAGAGGCCAACTCGCCAGGAATGTTGTCAAATATTACAGCCGCGATGTTAGATTGGGTTAGGTTAGGTTATATTGCGTTATTGAGTTATATAGAGGTACAACGGAGACGTAGATGCCAACTCGCCAGGTATCGGGTCAGATATTACCGCCGAGATGAAAGGTTGGGTTAGTTTTGGTTATATTTCGTTATTGATGTATATGAATGTCCCACGGAGACGGAGAGGCCAACACGCCAGGAATGTTGTCAAATATTACAGCCGAGATGTTAGGTTGGGTTAGGTTACGGTATATTACGTTATTGATGTACGTGAGGGTCGCACGGAGACGTAGATGCCAACTCGCCAGGAATGTTGTCAAATATTACCGCCGACATGTTAGGTTGGGTTAGGTTTGGTTATATTTCGTTATTGATGTATATAAAGGTCCCACGGATACGTAGAGGCAAACTCGCCAGGAATGTTGTCAAATATTGCCGCCGAGATGATAGGTTGGGTTAGGTTAGGTTATATTACGCTATTGATGTATATAAAAGTCCCACGGACACGTAGAAGCCAACTCGCCAGGAATGTGGTCAAATATTAGTGCCGACATGTTAGGTTGGTTTAGGTTAGGTTGTATTACGTTATAGATGTGTATAAAGGACCCACGGAGACGTAGAGGCCAACTCGCCAGGAATGTTGTCAAGTATTAACGCCGACATGTTAGGTTGGGTTAGGTTAGGTTATATTACGCTATTGATGTATATAAAAGTCCCACGGACACGTAGAAGCCAACTCGCCAGGAATGTGGTCAAATATTAGTGCCGAGATGATAGGTTGGGTTAGGTTAGGTCATATTACGTTATTGATGTATATAAAGGTCCCACGCAGACGTAGAGGCCAACTCGCCAATAATGTTGTCAAATATTAACGCCGAGATGATAGGTTGGGTTAGGTTAGGTTATATTACGCTATTTATGTATATAAAAGTCCCACGGAGACGTAGAAGCCAACCCGCCAGGAATGTGGTCAAATATTAGTGCCGACATGTTAGGTTGGTTTAGGTTAGGTTGTATTAAGTTATAGATGTGTATAAAGGACCCACGGAGACGTAGAGGCCAACTCGCCAGGAATGTTGTCAAGTATTAACGCCGACATGTTAGGTTGGGTTAGGTTAGGTTATATTGCGTTATTGATGTATATAAATGTCCCACGGAGACCTAGAGGCCAACTCGCCTGGATTGTTGTCAAATAATAGCTCCGAGAGGTTAGGTTGGGTTAGGTTACGTTATATTACGTTATTGATGTACATGAGGGTCGCACGGAGACGTAGATGCCAACTCGCCAGGAATGTTGTCAAATATTACCGCCGACATGTTATGTTGGGTCAGGTATGGTTATATTACGCTATTGATGTATATAAAAGTCCCACGGAGACGTAGAAGCCAACTCGCCAGGAATGTGGTCAAATATTAGTGCCGACATGTTAGGTTGGTTTAGGTTAGGTTGTATTACGTTTTAGATGTGTATAAAGGACCCACGGATACGTAGAGGCAAACTCGCCGGGAATGTTGTCAAATATTGCCGCCGAGAGGATAGGTTGTGTTAGGTTTGGTTATGTTACATTATTGATGTATATAAAGGTCCGACGCAGACGTAGAGGCCAACTCGCCAGGAATGTTGTCAAATATTACCGCCGAAATGATAGGTTGGGTTAGGTTAGGTTATATTTCGTTATTGATGTATATGAAGGTCCCACGGAGACGTGGAGGCCAACTCGCCAGGAATGTTGTCAAATATTACAGCCGCGATGTTAGATTGTGTTAGGTTAGGTTATATTACGTTATTGAGTTATATAGAGGTACCACGGAGACGTAGATGCCAACTCGCCAGGTATCTGGTCAGATATTACCGCCGAGATGAAAGGTTGGGTTAGTTTTGGTTATATTTCGTTATTGATGTATATGAATGTCCCACGCAGACGGAGAGGCCAACTCGCCAGGAATGTTGTCAAATATTACAGCCGAGATGTTAGGTTGGGTTAGGTTACGTTATATTACGTTACTGATGTACGTGAGGGTCGCACGGAGACGTAGATGCCAACTCGCCAGGAATGTTGTCAAATATTACCGCCGACATGTTAGGTTCGGTTAGGTTTGGTTATATTTCGTTATTGATGTATATAAAGGTCCCACGGATACGTAGAGGCAAACTCGCCAGGAATGTTGTCAAATATTGCCGCCGAGATGATAGGTTGGGTTAGGTTAGGTTATATTGCGCTATTGATGTACATAAAAGTCCCACGGACACGTAGAAGCCAAATCGCCAGGAATGTGGTCAAATATTAGTGCCGACATGTTAGGTTGGGTTAGGTATGGTTATATTTCGTTATTGATGTATATAAAGGTCCCACGGATACGTAGAGGCCAACTCGCCAGGAATGTTGTCAAATATTGCCGCCGAGAGGTTAGGTTGAGTTAGGTTAGGTTATATTACGTTATTGATATATATCAAGGTCAACGGAGACCTAGGGGCCAACTCGCCAGGAATATTGTCAAATATTGCTGCCGAGATGATAGGTTGGGTTAGGTTAGGTTATATTACGTTATTGATGTATATAAAGGTCCCACGGAGACGTAGAGGCCAACAAGCCAGGAATGTTGCCAAATATTACCGCCGACATGTTAGGTTGGGTTAGGTTTTGTTATATTTCGTTATTGATGTATATAAAGGTCCCACGGATACGTAGAGGCAAACTCGCCAGGAATGTTGTCAAATATTGCCGCCGAGATGATAGGTTGGGTTAGGTTAGGTTATATTACGCTATTGATGTATATAAAAGTCCCACGGACACGTAGAAGCCAACTCGCCAGGAATGTGGTCAAATATTAGTGCCGAGATGATAGGTTGGGTTAGGTTAGGTCATATTACGTTATTGATGTATATAAAGGTCCCACGCAGACGTAGAGGCCAACTCGCCAATAATGTTGTCAAATATTAACGCCGACATGTTAGGTTGGGTTAGGTTAGGTTATATTACGTTATTGATGTATATAAATGTCCCACGGAGACCTAGAGGCCAACTCGCCTGGATTGTTGTCAAATAATAGCTCCGAGAGGTTAGGTTGGGTTAGGTTACGTTATATTACGTTATTGATGTACATGAGGGTCGCACGGAGACGTAGATGCCAACTCGCCAGGAATGTTGTCAAATATTACCGCCGACATGTTAGGTTGGGTCAGGTATGGTTATATTACGCTATTGATGTATATAAAAGTCCCACGGAGACGTAGAAGCCAACTCGCCAGGAATGTGGTCAAATATTAGTGCCGACATGTTAGGTTGGTTTAGGTTAGGTTGTATTACGTTTTAGATGTGTATAAAGGACCCACGGATACGTAGAGGCAAACTCGCCGGGAATGTTGTCAAATATTGCCGCCGAGAGGATAGGTTGTGTTAGGTTTGCTTATGTTACATTATTGATGTATATAAAGGTCCGACGCAGACGTAGAGGCCAACTCGCCAGGAATGTTGTCAAATATTACCGCCGAGATGATAGGTTGGGTTAGGTTAGGTTATATTTCGTTATTGATGTATATGAAGGTCCCACGGAGACGTGGAGGCCAACTCGCCAGGAATGTTGTCAAATATTACAGCCGCGATGTTAGATTGTGTTAGGTTAGGTTATATTACGTTATTGAGTTATATAGAGGTACCACGGAGACGTAGATGCCAACTCGCCAGGTATCTGGTCAGATATTACCGCCGAGATGAAAGGTTGGGTTAGTTTTGGTTATATTTCGTTATTGATGTATATGAATGTCCCACGCAGACGGAGAGGCCAACTCGCCAGGAATGTTGTCAAATATTACAGCCGAGATGTTAGGTTGGGTTAGGTTACGTTATATTACGTTACTGATGTACGTGAGGGTCGCACGGAGACGTAGATGCCAACTCGCCAGGAATGTTGTCAAATATTACCGCCGACATGTTAGGTTCGGTTAGGTTTGGTTATATTTCGTTATTGATGTATATAAAGGTCCCACGGATACGTAGAGGCAAACTCGCCAGGAATGTTGTCAAATATTGCCGCCGAGATGATAGGTTGGGTTAGGTTAGGTTATATTGCGCTATTGATGTACATAAAAGTCCCACGGACACGTAGAAGCCAAATCGCCAGGAATGTGGTCAAATATTAGTGCCGACATGTTAGGTTGGGTTAGGTATGGTTATATTTCGTTATTGATGTATATAAAGGTCCCACGGATACGTAGAGGCCAACTCGCCAGGAATGTTGTCAAATATTGCCGCCGAGAGGTTAGGTTGAGTTAGGTTAGGTTATATTACGTTATTGATATATATCAAGGTCAACGGAGACCTAGGGGCCAACTCGCCAGGAATATTGTCAAATATTGCTGCCGAGATGATAGGTTGGGTTAGGTTAGGTTATATTACGTTATTGATGTATATAAAGGTCCCACGGAGACGTAGAGGCCAACAAGCCAGGAATGTTGCCAAATATTACCGCCGACATGTTAGGTTGGGTTAGGTTTTGTTATATTTCGTTATTGATGTATATAAAGGTCCCACGGATACGTAGAGGCAAACTCGCCAGGAATGTTGTCAAATATTGCCGCCGAGATGATAGGTTGGGTTAGGTTAGGTTATATTACGCTATTGATGTGTATAAAGGACCCACGGAGACGTAGAGGCCAACTCGCCAGGAATGTTGTCAAGTATTAACGCCGACATGTTAGGTTGGGTTAGGTTAGGTTATATTACGTTATTGATGTATATAAATGTCCCACGGAGACCTAGAGGCCAACTCGCGTGGATTGTTGTCAAATAATAGCTCCGAGAGGTTAGGTTGGGTTAGGTTACGTTATATTACGTTATTGATGTACATGAGGGTCGCACGGAGACGTAGATGCCAACTCACCAGGAATGTTGTCAAATATTACCGCCGACATGTTAGGTTGGGTTAGGTATGGTGATATTTCGTTATTGATGTATATAAAGGTCCCACGGATACGTAGAGGCCAACTCGCCAGGAATGTTGTCAAATATTGCCGCCGAGAGGTTAGGTTGAGTTAGGTTAGGTTATATTACGTTATTGATATATATCAAGGTCAACGGAGACCTAGGGGCCAACTCGCCAGGAATATTGTCAAATATTGCTGCCGAGATGATAGGTTGGGTTAGGTTTGGTTATATTTCGTTATTGATGTATCTAAAGATCCCACGGATACGTAGAGGCAACCTCGCCGTTAATGTTGTCAAATATTGCCGCCGAGAGGTTAGGTTGTGTTAGGTTTGGTTATGTTACATTATTGATGTATATAAAGGTCCGACGCAGACGTAGAGGCCAACTCGCCAGGAATGTTGTCAAATATTACCGCCGAGATGATAGGTTGGGTTAGGTTAGGTTATATTTCGTTATTGATGTATATGAAGGTCCCACGGAGACGTGGAGGCCAACTCGCCAGGAATGTTGTCAAATATTACAGCCGCGATGTTAGATTGTGTTAGGTTAGGTTATATTACGTTATTGAGTTATATAGAGGTACCACGGAGACGTAGATGCCAACTCGCCAGGTATCTGGTCAGATATTACCGCCGAGATGAAAGGTTGGGTTAGTTTTGGTTATATTTCGTTATTGATGTATATGAATGTCCCACGCAGACGGAGAGGCCAACTCGCCAGGAATGTTGTCAAATATTACAGCCGAGATGTTAGGTTTGGTTAGGTTACGTTATATTACGTTACTGATGTACGTGAGGGTCGCACGGATACGTAGATGCCAACTCGCCAGGAATGTTGTCAAATATTACCGCCGACATGTTAGGTTGGGTTAGGTTTGGTTATATTTCGTTATTGATGTATATAAAGGTCCCACGGATACGTAGAGGCAAACTCGCCAGGAATGTTGTCAAATATTGCCGCCGAGATGATAGGTTGGGTTAGGTTAGGTTATATTACGTTATTGATGTACATGAGGGTCGCACGGAAACGTAGATGCCAACTCGCCAGGAATGTTGTCAAATATTACCGCCGACATGTTAGGTTGGGTTAGGTTTGGTTATATTTCGTTATTGATGTATATAAAGATCCTACGGATACGTAGAGGCAAACTCGCCGGGAATGTTGTCAAATATTGCCGCCGAGAGGATAGGTTGTGTTAGGTTTGATTATGTTACATTATTGATGTATATAAAGGTCCGACGCAGACGTAGAGGCCAACTCGCCAGGAATGTTGTCAAATATTACCGCCGAGATGATAGGTTGGGTTAGGTTAGGTTATATTTCGCCATTGATGTATATGAAGGTCCCACGGAGACGTGGAGGCCAACTCGCCAGGAATGTTGTCAAATATTACAGCCGCGATGTTAGATTGGGTTAGGTTAGGTTATATTACGTTATTGAGTTATATAGAGGTACCACGGAGACCTAGATGCCAACTCGCCAGGTATCTGGTCAGATATTACCGCCGAGATGAAAGGTTGGGTTAGTTTTGGTTATATTTCGTTATTGATGTATATGAATGTCCCACGGAGACGGAGAGGCCAACACGCCAGGAATGTTGTCAAATATTACCGCCAGGATGATAGGTTGGGTTAGGTTAGGTTATATTACGTTATTGATGTATATGTAGATCCTACGGAGACGTAGAGTCCAACTCGCCAGGTATCTGGTCAGATATTACCGCCGAGATGAAAGGTTGGGTTAGTTTTGGTTATATTTCGTTATTGATGTATATAAATGTCCCACGGAGACGGAGAGGCCAACTCGCCAGGAATGTTGTCAAATATTACAGCCGAGATGTTAGGTTGGGTTAGGTTACGTTATATTACGCTATTGATGTACGTGAGGGTCGCACGGAGACGTAGATGCCAACTCGCCAGGAATGTTGTCAAATATTACCGCCGACATGTTAGGTTGGGTTAGGTTTGGTTATATTTCGTTATTGATGTATATAAAGGTCCCACGGATACGTAGAGGCAAACTCGCCAGGAATGTTGTCAAATATTGCCGCCGAGATGATAGGTTGGGTTAGGTTAGGTTATATTACGCTATTGATGTATATAAAAGTCCCACGGACACGTAGAAGCCAACTCGCCAGGAATGTGGTCAAATATTAGTGCCGAGATGATAGGTTGGGTTAGGTTAGGTCATATTACGTTATTGATGTATATAAAAGTCCCACGGAGACGTAGAAGCCAACTCGCCAGTAATGTGGTCAAATATTAGTGCCGACATGTTAGGTTGGTTTAGGTTCGGTTGTATTACGTTATACATGTGTATAAAGGACCCACGCTGACGTAGAGGCCAACTCGCCAGGAATGTTGTCAAGTATTAACGCCGACATGTTAGGTTGGGTTAGGTTAGGTTATATTACGTTATTGATGTATATAAATGTCCCACGGAGACCTAGATGCCAACTCGCTAGGACTGTTGTCAAATAATAGCTCCGAGAGGTTAGGTTGGGTTAGGTTACGTTATATTACCTTATTGATGTTCATGAGGGTCGCACGGAGACGTAGAGGCCAACTGGCCAGGATTGTTGTCAAATAATAGCTCCGAGAGGTTAGGTTGGGTTAGGTTACGTTATATTACGTTATTGATGTACATGAGGGTCGCACGGAGACGTAGATGCCAACTCGCCAGGAATGTTGTCAAATATTACCGCCGACATGTTAGGTTGGGTTAGGTTTGGTTATATTTCGTTATTGATGTATATAAAGATCCCACGGATACGTAGAGGCAAACTCGCCGGGAATGTTGTCAAATATTGCCGCCGAGAGGTTAGGTTGTGTTAGGTTTGATTATGTTACATTATTGATGTATATAAAGGTCCGACGCAGACGTAGAGGCCAACTCGCCAGGAATGTTGTCAAATATTACCGCCGAGATGATAAGTTGGGTTAGGTTAGGTTATATTTAGTTATTGATGTATATGAAGGTCCCACGGATACGTGGAGGCCAACTCGCCAGGAATGTTGTCAAATATTACAGCCGCGATGTTAGGTTGGTTTAGGTTAGGTTGTATTACGCTATAGACGTATACAGTGTTCCCACCGAGAAGTAGGGCTCGACTATCAAGGAATTTGGATAAATGGTACCCCGAGAGGTTAGGTTGGGTTAGGTTAGGTTATATTAGGTTATAAATGTGTATAAAGGACCCACGGAGACGTAGAGGCCAACTCGCCAGGAATATTGTCAAATATTGCCGCCGAGATGATAGGTTGGGTTAGGTTAGGTTATATTACGTTATTGATGTATATAAAGGTCCCACGCAGACGTAGATGCCAACTCGCCAGGAATGTTGTCAAATATTACCGCCGAGATGATAGGTTGGGTTAGGTTAGGTTATATAACGCTATTGATGTATAAAAAGGTCCCACGCAGACGTAGAGGCCAACTCGCCAATAATGTTGTCAAATATTAACGCCGAGATGATAGGTTGGGTTAGGTTAGGTTATATTACGCTATTGATGTATATAAAAGTCCCACGGAGGCGTAGAAGCCAACTCGCCAGGAATGTGGTCAAATATTAGTGCCGACATGTTTGGTTGGTTTAGGTTAGGTTGTATTACGTTATAGATGTGTATAAAGGACCCACGGAGACGTAGAGGCCAACTCGCCAGGAATGTCGTCAAGTATTAACGCCGACATGTTAGGTTGGGTTAGGTTAGGTTATATTACGTTACTGATGTATATAAATGTCCCACGGAGACCTAGAGGACAACTTGCCAGGATTGTTGTCTAATAATAGCTCCGAGAGGTTAGTTTGGGTAAGGTTAGGTTATATTACGTTATTGAGTTATATAGAGGTCCCACGGAGACGTAGAGGCCAACTCGCCAGGATTGTTGTCAAATAATAGCTCCGAGAGGTTAGGTTGGGTTAGGTTACGTTATATTACGTTATTGATGTACATGAGGGTCGCACGGAGACGTAGATGCCAACTCGCCAGGAATGTTGTCAAATATTACCCCCGACTTGTTAGGTTGGGTTAGGTTAGGTTATATTACGTTATTGATGTATATAAAGGTCCCACGAAGACGTAGAGGCCAACAAGCCAGGAATGCTGCCAAATATTACCGCCGAGATGTTAGTTTGGGTTAGGTTAGGTTATATTACGTTATTGAGTTATATAGAGGTCCCACGGAGACGCAGAGGCCAACTCGCCAGGATTGTTGTCAAATAATAGCTCCGAGAGGTTAGGTTGGGTTAGGTTACGTTATATTACGTTATTGATGTACATGAGGGTCGCACGGAGACGTAGATGCCAACTCGCCAGGAATGTTGTCAAATATTACCGCCGAAATGTTAGGTTGGGTTAGGTTTGGTTATGTTACATTATTGATGTATATAAAGGTCCAACGCAGACGTAGAGGCCAACTCGCCAGGAATGTTGTCAAATATTACCGCCGAAATGATAGGTTGCGTTAGGTTAGGTTATATTTCGATATTGATGTATATGAAGGTCCCACGGAGAGGTGGAGGCCAACTCGCCAGGAATATTGTCAAATATTGCCGCCGAGATGATAGGTTGGGTTTGGCTAGGTTATATTACGTTATTGATGTATATAAAGGTCCCACGCAGACGTAGAGGCCAACTCGCCAAGAATGTTGTCAAATATTACCGCCGAGATGATAGGTTGGGTTAGGTTAGGTTATATTACGCTATTGATGTATAAAAAGGTCCCACGCAGACATAGAGGCCAACTCGCCAATAATGTTGTCAAATATAAACGCCGAGATGATAGGTTGGGTTAGGTTAGGTTATATTACGCTATTGATGTATATAAAAGTCCCACGGAGACGTAGAAGCCAACTCGCCAGGAATGTGGTCAAATATTAGTGCCGACATGTTAGGTTGGTTTAGGTTAGGTTGTATTACGTTATAGATGTGTATAAAGGACCCACGGAGACGTAGAGGCCAACTCGCCAGGAATGTCGTCAAGTATTAACGCCGACATGTTAGGTTGGGTTAGGTTAGGTTATATTACGTTACTGATGTATATAAATGTCCCACGGAGACCTAGAGGCCAACTTGCCAGAATTGTTGTCAAATAATAGCTCCGAGAGGTTAGTTTGGGTAAGGTTAGGTTATATTACGTTATTGAGTTATATAGAGGTCCCACGGAGACGTAGAGGCCAACTCGCCAGGATTGTTGTCAAATAATAGCTCCGAGAGGTTAGGTTGGGTTAGGTTACGTTATATTACGTTATTGATGTACATGAGGGTCGCACGGAGACGTAGATGCCAACTCGCCAGGAATGTTGTCAAATATTACCGCCGACATGTTAGGTTGGGTTAGGTTTGGTTATATTTCGTTATTGATGTATATAAAGATCCCACGGATACGTAGAGGCAAACTCGCCGGGAATGTTGTCAAATATTGCCGCCGAGAGGTTAGGTTGTGTTAGGTTTGGTTATATTACGTTATTGAGTTATATAGAGGTCCCACGGAGACGCAGAGGCCAACTCGCCAGGATTGTTGTCAAATAATAGCTCCGAGAGGTTAGGTTGGGTTAGGTTACGTTATATTACGTTATTGATGTACATGAGGGCCGCACGGAGACGTAGATGCCAACTCGCCAGGAATGTGGTCAAATATTAGTGCCGCCATGTTAGGTTGGTTTAGGTTAGGTTGTATTACGTTATAGATGTGTATAAAGGACCCACGGAGACGTAGAGGCCAACTCGCCAGGAATGTCGTCAAGTATTAACGCCGACATGTTAGGTTGGGTTAGGTTAGGTTATATTACGTTATTGATGTATATAAATGTCCCACGGAGACCTAGAGGCCAACTCGCCAGGATTGTTGTCAAATAATAGCTCCGAGAGGTTAGGTTGGGTTAGGTTACATTATATTACGTTATTGATGTACATGAGGGTCGCACGGAGACGTAGATGCCAACTCGCCAGGAATGTTGTCAAATAATAGCTCCGAGAGGTTAGGTTGGGTTAGGTTACGTTATATTACGTTATTGATGTACATGAGGGTCGCACGGAAACGTAGATGCCAACTCGCCAGGAATGTTGTCAAATATTACCGCCGACATGTTAGGTTGGGTTAGGTTTGGTTATATTTCGTTATTGATGTATATAAAGATCCCACGGATACGTAGAGGCAAACTCGCCGGGAATGTTGTCAAATATTGCCGCCGAGAGGATAGGTTGTGTTAGGTTTGATTATGTTACATTATTGATGTATATAAAGGTCCGACGCAGACGTAGAGGCCAACTCGCCAGGAATGTTGTCAAATATTACCGCCGAGATGATAGGTTGGGTTAGGTTAGGTTATATTTCGTCATTGATGTATATGAAGGTCCCACGGAGACGTGGAGGCCAACTCGCCAGGAATGTTGTCAAATATTACAGCCGCGATGTTAGATTGGGTTAGGTTAGGTTATATTACGTTATTGAGTTATATGGAGGTACCACGGAGACGTAGATGCCAACTCGCCAGGTATCTGGTCAGATATTACCGCCGAGATGAAAGGTTGGGTTAGTTTTGGTTATATGTCGTTATTGATGTATATGAATGTCCCACGGAGACGGAGAGGCCAACACGCTAGGAATGTTGTCAAATATTACCGCCAGGATGATAGGTTGGGTTAGGTTAGGTTATATTACGTTATTGATGTATATGTAGATCCTACGGAGACGTAGAGTCCAACTCGCCAGGTATCTGGTCAGATATTACCGCCGAGATGAAAGGTTGGGTTAGTTTTGGTTATATTTCGTTATTGATGTATATAAATGTCCCACGGAGACGGAGAGGCCAACTCGCCAGGAATGTTGTCAAATATTACAGCCGAGATGTTAGGTTGGGTTAGGTTACGTTATATTACGCTATTGATGTACGTGAGGGTCGCACGGAGACGTAGATGCCAACTCGCCAGGAATGTTGTCAAATATTACCGCCGACATGTTAGGTTGGGTTAGGTTTGGTTATATTTCGTTATTGATGTATATAAAGGTCCCACGGATACGTAGAGGCAAACTCGCCAGGAATGTTGTCAAATATTGCCGCCGAGATGATAGGTTGGGTTAGGTTAGGTTATATTACGCTATTGATGTATATAAAAGTCCCACGGACACGTAGAAGCCAACTCGCCAGGAATGTGGTCAAATATTAGTGCCGAGATGATAGGTTGGGTTAGGTTAGGTCATATTACGTTATTGATGTATATAAAAGTCCCACGGATACGTAGAGGCAAACTCGCCAGGAATGTTGTCAAATATTGCCGCCGAGATGTTAGGTTGGTTTAGGTTAGGTTGTATTACGCTATAGACGTATACAGTGTTCCCACCGAGAAGTAGGGCTCGACTATCAAGGAATTTGGATAAATGGTACCCCGAGAGGTTAGGTTGGGTTAGGTTAGGTTATATTAGGTTATAAATGTGTATAAAGGACCCACGGAGACGTAGAGGCCAACTCGCCAGGATTGTTGTCAAATAATAGCTCCGAGAGGTTAGGTTGGGTTAGGTTACGTTATATTACGTTATTGATGTACATGAGGGTCGCACGGAGACGTAGATGCCAACTCGCCAGGAATGTTGTCAAATATTACCGCCGACATGTTAGGTTGGGTTAGGTTTGGTTATATTTCGTTATTGATGTATATAAAGATCCCACGGATACGTAGAGGCAAACTCGCCGGGAATGTTGTCAAATATTGCCGCCGAGAGGTTAGGTTGTGTTAGGTTTGGTTATATTACGTTATTGAGTTATATAGAGGTCCCACGGAGACGCAGAAGCCAACTCGCCAGGATTGTTGTCAAATAATAGCTCCGAGAGGTTAGGTTGGGTTAGGTTACGTTATATTACGTTATTGATGTACATGAGGGCCGCACGGAGACGTAGATGCCAACTCGCCAGGAATGTTGTCAAATACTACCGCCGACATGTTAGGTTGGGTTAGGTTTGGTTATGTTACATTATTGATGTATATAAAGGTCCGACGCAGACGTAGAGGCCAACTCGCCAGGAATGTTGTCAAATATTACCGCCGAAATGATAGGTTGCGTTAGGTTAGGTTATATTTCGTTATTGATGTATATGAAGGTCCCACGGAGAGGTGGAGGCCAACTCGCCAGGAATATTGTCAAATATTACAGCCGCGATGTTAGATTGGGTTAGGTTAGGTTATATTACGTTATTGATGTATATAAAGGTCCCACGGAGACGTAGAGGCCAACAAGCCAGGAATGTTGCCAAATATTACCGCCGAGATGTTAGTTTGGGTTAGGTTAGGTTATATTACGTTATTGAGTTATATAGAGGTCCCACGGAGACGTAGAGGCCAACTCGCCAGGAATGATTTCAAATATTACCGCCGAGATGATAGGTTGGGTTAGGTTGGGTTATATTACGCTATTGATGTATATAAAAGTCCCACGGAGACGTAGAAGCCAACTCGCCAGGAATGTGGTCAAATATTAGTGCCGCCATGTTAGGTTGGTTTAGGTTAGGTTGTATTACGTTATAGATGTGTATAAAGGACCCACGGAGACGTAGAGGCCAACTCGCCAGGAATGTCGTGAAGTTTTAACGCCGACATGTTAGGTTGGGTTAGGTTAGGTTATATTACGTTATTGATGTATATAAATGTCCCACGGAGACCTAGAGGCCAACTCGCCAGGATTGTTGTCAAATAATAGCTCCGAGAGGTTAGGTTGGGTTAGGTTACGTTATATTACGTTATTGATGTACATGAGGGTCGCACGGAGACGTAGATGCCAACTCGCCAGGAATGTTGTCAAATAATAGCTCCGAGAGGTTAGGTTGGGTTAGGTTAGGTTATATTACGTTATTGATGTATATAAAGGTCCGACGCAGACGTAGAGGCCAACTCGCCAGGAATGTTGTCAAATATTACCGCCGAGATGATAGGTTGGGTTAGGTTAGGTTATATTTCGTCATTGATGTATATGAAGGTCCCACGGAGACGTGGAGGCCAACTCGCCAGGAATGTTGTCAAATATTACAGCCGCGATGTTAGATTGGGTTAGGTTAGGTTATATTACGTTATTGAGTTATATAGAGGTCCCACGGAGACGCAGAGGCCAACTCGCCAGGATTGTTGTCAAATAATAGCTCCGAGAGGTTAGGTTGGGTTAGGTTACGTTATATTACGTTATTGATGTACATGAGGGTCGCACGGAGACGTAGAGGCCAACTCGCCAGGATTGTTGTCAAACAATAGCTCCGAGAGGTTAGGTTGGGTTAGGTTACGTTATATTACGTTATTGATGTACATGAGGGTCGCACGGAGACGTAGATGCCAACTCGCCAGGAATGTTGTCAAATATTACCGCCGACATGTTAGGTTGGGTTAGGTTTGGTTATATTTCGTTATTGATGTATATAAAGATCCCACGGATACGTAGAGGCAAACTCGCCGGGAATGTTGTCAAATATTGCCGCCGAGAGGTTAGGTTGTGTTAGGTTTGGTTATGATACATTATTGATGTATATAAAGGTCCGACGCAGACGTAGAGGCCAACTCGCCAGGAATGTTGTCAAATATTACCGCCGATATGATAAGTTGGGTTAGGTTAGGTTATATTTCGTTATTGATGTATATAAATGTCCCACGGATACGTAGAGGCAAACTCGCCAGGAATGTTGTCAAATATTGCCGCCGAGATGTTAGGTTGGTTTAGGTTAGGTTGTATTACGCTATAGACGTATACAGTGTTCCCACCGAGAAGTAGGGCTCGACTATCAAGGAATTTGGATAAATGGTACCCCGAGAGGTTAGGTTGGGTTAGGTTAGGTTATATTAGGTTATAAATGTGTATAAAGGACCCACGGAGACGTAGAGGCCAACTCGCCAGGAATATTGTCAAATATTGCCGCCGAGATGATAGGTTGGGTTAGGTTAGGTTATATTACGTTATTGATGTATATAAAGGTCCCACGCAGACGTAGAGGCCAACTCGCCAAGAATGTTGTCAAATATTACCGCCGAGATGATAGGTTGGGTTAGGTTAGGTTATATAACGCTATTGATGTATAAAAAGGTCCCACGCAGACGTAGAGGCCAACTCGCCAATAATGTTGTCAAATATTAACGCCGAGATGATAGGTTGGGTTAGGTTAGGTTATATTACGCTATTGATGTATATAAAAGTCCCACGGAGACGTAGAAGCCAACTCGCCAGGAATGTGGTCAAATATTAGTGCCGACATGTTTGGTTGGTTTAGGTTAGGTTGTATTACGTTATAGATGTGTATAAAGGACCCACGGAGACGTAGAGGCCAACTCGCCAGGA
The DNA here is from genome assembly GCA_963969225.1 of Xylocopa violacea. Taxonomy (NCBI): domain Eukaryota; kingdom Metazoa; phylum Arthropoda; class Insecta; order Hymenoptera; family Apidae; genus Xylocopa; species Xylocopa violacea. The sequence continues at coordinate 410,082 of CAXAJV010000021.1, read as the reverse complement.
ATGTCGTCAAGTATTAACGCCGACATGTTAGGTTGGGTTAGGTTAGGTTATATTACGTTACTGATGTATATAAATGTCCCACGGAAACCTAGAGGACAACTTGCCAGGATTGTTGTCTAATAATAGCTCCGAGAGGTTAGTTTGGGTAAGGTTAGGTTATATTACGTTATTGAGTTATACAGAGGTCCCACGGAGACGTAGAGGCCAACTCGCTAGGATTGTTGTCAAATAATAGCTCCGAGAGGTTAGGTTGGGTTAGGTTACGTTATATTACGTTATTGATGTACATGAGGGTCGCACGGAGACGTAGATGCCAACTCGCCAGGAATGTTGTCAAATATTACCGCCGACTTGTTAGGTTGGGTTAGGTTAGGTTATATTACGTTATTGATGTATATAAAGGTCCCACGGAGACGTAGAGGCCAACAAGCCAGGAATGCTGCCAAATATTACCGCCGAGATGTTAGTTTGGGTTAGGTTAGGTTATATTACGTTATTGAGTTATATAGAGGTCCCACGGAGACGCAGAGGCCAACTCGCCAGGATTGTTGTCAAGTAATAGCTCCGAGAGGTTAGGTTGGGTTAGGTTACGTTATATTACGTTATTGATGTACATGAGGGTCGCACGGAGACGTAGATGCTAACTCGCCAGGAATGTTGTCAAATATTACCGCCGAAATGTTAGGTTGGGTTAGGTTTGGTTATGTTACATTATTGATGTATATAAAGGTCCGACGCAGACGTAGAGGCCAACTCGCCAGGAATGTTGTCAAATATTACCGCCGAAATGATAGGTTGCGTTAGGTTAGGTTATATTTCGATATTGATGTATATAAAAGTCCCACGGACACGTAGAAGCCAACTCGCCAGGAATGTGGTCAAATATTAGTGCCGAGATGATAGGTTGGGTTAGGTTAGGTCATATTACGTTATTGATGTATATAAAAGTCCCACGGAGACGTAGAAGCCAACTCGCCAGTAATGTGGTCAAATATTAGTGCCGACATGTTAGGTTGGTTTAGGTTCGGTTGTATTACGTTATACATGTGTATAAAGGACCCACGGTGACGTAGAGGCCAACTCGCCAGGAATGTTGTCAAGTATTAACGCCGACATGTTAGGTTGGGTTAGGTTAGGTTATATTACGTTATTGATGTATATAAATGTCCCACGGAGACCTAGAGGCCAACTCGCTAGGATTGTTGTCAAATAATAGCTCCGAGAGGTTAGGTTGGGTTAGGTTACGTTATATTACGTTATTGATGTTCATGAGGGTCGCACGGAGACGTAGATGCCAACTCGCCAGGAATGTTGTCAAATATTACCGCCGACATGTTAGGTTGGGTTAGGTTTGGTTATATTTCGTTATTGATGTATATAAAGATCCCACGGATACGTAGAGGCAAACTCGCCGGGAATGTTGTCAAATATTGCCGCCGAGAGGTTAGGTTGTGTTAGGTTTGATTATGTTACATTATTGATGTATATAAAGGTCCGACGCAGACGTAGAGGCCAACTCGCCAGGAATGTTGTCAAATATTACCGCCGAGATGATAAGTTGGGTTAGGTTAGGTTATATTTAGTTATTGATGTATATGAAGGTCCCACGGATACGTGGAGGCCAACTCGCCAGGAATGTTGTCAAATATTACAGCCGCGATGTTAGATTGGGTTAGGTTAGGTTATATTACGTTATTGAGTTATATAGAGGTCCCACGGAGACGCAGAGGCCAACTCGCCAGGATTGTTGTCAAATAATAGCTCCGAGAGGTTAGGTTGGGTTAGGTTACGTTATATTACGTTATTGATGTACATGAGGGTCGCACGGAGACGTAGAGGCCAACTCGCCAGGATTGTTGTCAAACAATAGCTCCGAGAGGTTAGGTTGGGTTAGGTTACGTTATATTACGTTATTGATGTACATGAGGGTCGCACGGAGACGTAGATGCCAACTCGCCAGGAATGTTGTCAAATATTACCGCCGACATGTTAGGTTGGGTTAGGTTTGGTTATATTTCGTTATTGATGTATATAAAGATCCCACGGATACGTAGAGGCAAACTCGCCGGGAATGTTGTCAAATATTGCCGCCGAGAGGTTAGGTTGTGTTAGGTTTGGTTATGTTACATTATTGATGTATATAAAGGTCCGACGCAGACGTAGAGGCCAACTCGCCAGGAATGTTGTCAAATATTACCGCCGATATGATAAGTTGGGTTAGGTTAGGTTATATTTCGTTATTGATGTATATAAAGGTCCCACGGATACGTAGAGGCAAACTCGCCAGGAATGTTGTCAAATATTGCCGCCGAGATGTTAGGTTGGTTTAGGTTAGGTTGTATTACGCTATAGACGTATACAGTGTTCCCACCGAGAAGTAGGGCTCGACTATCAAGGAATTTGGATAAATGGTACCCCGAGAGGTTAGGTTGGGTTAGGTTAGGTTATATTAGGTTATAAATGTGTATAAAGGACCCACGGAGACGTAGAGGCCAACTCGCCAGGAATATTGTCAAATATTGCCGCCGAGATGATAGGTTGGGTTAGGTTAGGTTATATTACGTTATTGATGTATATAAAGGTCCCACGCAGACGTAGAGGCCAACTCGCCAAGAATGTTGTCAAATATTACCGCCGAGATGATAGGTTGGGTTAGGTTAGGTTATATAACGCTATTGATGTATAAAAAGGTCCCACGCAGACGTAGATGCCAACTCGCCAGGAATGTTGTCAAATATTACCGCCGACATGTTAGGTTGGGTTAGGTTTGGTTATATTTCGTTATTGATGTATATAAAGATCCCACGGATACGTAGAGGCAAACTCGCCGGGAATGTTGTCAAATATTGCCGCCGAGAGGTTAGGTTGTGTTAGGTTTGGTTATGTTACATTATTGATGTATATAAAGGTCCGACGCAGACGTAGAGGCCAACTCGCCAGGAATGTTGTCAAATATTACCGCCGATATGATAAGTTGGGTTAGGTTAGGTTATATTTCGTTATTGATGTATATAAAGGTCCCACGGATACGTAGAGGCAAACTCGCCAGGAATGTTGTCAAATATTGCCGCCGAGATGTGAGGTTGGTTTAGGTTAGGTTGTATTACGCTATAGACGTATACAGTGTTCCCACCGAGAAGTAGGGCTCGACTATCAAGGAATTTGGATAAATGGTACCCCGAGAGGTTAGGTTGGGTTAGGTTAGGTTATATTAGGTTATAAATGTGTATAAAGGACCCACGGAGACGTAGAGGCCAACTCGCCAGGAATATTGTCAAATATTGCCGCCGAGATGATAGGTTGGGTTAGGTTAGGTTATATTACGTTATTGATGTATATAAAGGTCCCACGCAGACGTAGAGGCCAACTCGCCAAGAATGTTGTCAAATATTACCGCCGAGATGATAGGTTGGGTTAGGTTAGGTTATATAACGCTATTGATGTATAAAAAGGTCCCACGCAGACGTAGAGGCCAACTCGCCAATAATGTTGTCAAATATTAACGCCGAGATGATAGGTTGGGTTAGGTTAGGTTATATTACGCTATTGATGTATATAAAAGTCCCACGGAGACGTAGAAGCCAACTCGCCAGGAATGTGGTCAAATATTAGTGCCGACATGTTTGGTTGGTTTAGGTTAGGTTGTATTACGTTATAGATGTGTATAAAGGACCCACGGAGACGTAGAGGCCAACTCGCCAGGAATGTCGTCAAGTATTAACGCCGACATGTTAGGTTGGGTTAGGTTAGGTTATATTACGTTACTGATGTATATAAATGTCCCACGGAAACCTAGAGGACAACTTGCCAGGATTGTTGTCTAATAATAGCTCCGAGAGGTTAGTTTGGGTAAGGTTAGGTTATATTACGTTATTGAGTTATATAGAGGTCCCACGGAGACGTAGAGGCCAACTCGCCAGGATTGTTGTCAAATAATAGCTCCGAGAGGTTAGGTTGGGTTAGGTTATGTTATATTACGTTATTGATGTACATGAGGGTCGCACGGAGACGTAGATGCCAACTCGCCAGGAATGTTGTCAAATATTACCGCCGACTTGTTAGGTTGGGTTAGGTTAGGTTATATTACGTTATTGATGTATATAAAGGTCCCACGGAGACGTAGAGGCCAACAAGCCAGGAATGCTGCCAAATATTACCGCCGAGATGTTAGTTTGGGTTAGGTTAGGTTATATTACGTTATTGAGTTATATAGAGGTCCCACGGAGACGTAGAGGCCAACTCGCCAGGAATGATTTCAAATGTTACCGCCGAGATGTTAGGTTGGTTTAGGTTAGGTTGTATTACGCTATAGACGTATACAGTGTTCCCACCGAGAAGTAGCGTCCGAATATCAAGGAATTTGGATAAATGGTACCCCGAGAGGTTAGGTTGGGTTAGGTTAGGTTATATTAGGTTATAAATGTGTATAAAGGACCCACGGAGACGTAGAGGCCAACTCGCCAGGAATATTGACAAATATTGCCGCCGAGATGATAGGTTGGGTTTGGCTAGGTTATATTACGTTATTGATGTATATAAAGGTCCCACGCAGACGTAGAGGCCAACTCGCCAAGAATGTTGTCAAATATTACCGCCGAGATGATAGGTTGGGTTAGGTTAGGTTATATTACGCTATTGATGTATAAAAAGGTCCCACGCAGACATAGAGGCCAACTCGCCAATAATGTTGTCAAATATTAACGCCGAGATGATAGGTTGGGTTAGGTTAGGTTATATTACGCTATTGATGTATATAAAAGTCCCACGGAGACGTAGAAGCCAACTCGCCAGGAATGTGGTCAAATATTAGTGCCGACATGTTAGGTTGGTTTAGGTTAGGTTGTATTACGTTATAGATGTGCATAAAGGACCCACGGAGACGTAGAGGCCAACTCGCCAGGAATATTGTCAAATATTGCCGCCGAGATGATAGGTTGGGTTAGGCTAGGTTATATTACGTTATTGATGTATATAAAGGTCCCACGCAGACGTAGAGGCCAACTCGCCAAGAATGTTGTCAAATATTACCGCCGAGATGATAGGTTGGGTTAGGTTAGGTTATATTACGCTATTGATGTATAAAAAGGTCCCGCGCAGACATAGAGGCCATCTCGCCAATAATGTTGTCAAATATTAACGCCGAGATGATAGGTTGGGTTAGGTTAGGTTATATTACGCTATTGATGTATATAAAAGTCCCACGGAGACGTAGAAGCCAACTCGCCAGGAATGTGGTCAAATATTAGTGCCGACATGTTAGGTTGGTTTAGGTTAGGTTGTATTACGTTATAGATGTGTATAAAGGACCCACGGAGACGTAGAGGCCAACTCGCCAGGAATGTCGTCAAGTATTAACGCCGACATGTTAGGTTGGGTTAGGTTAGGTTATATTACGTTATTGATGTATATAAATGTCCCACGGAGACCTAGAGGCCAACTCGCCAGGATTGTTGTCAAATAATAGCTCCGAGAGGTTAGGTTGGGTTAGGTTACGTTATATTACGTTATTGATGTACATGAGGGTCGCACGGAGACGTAGATGCCAACTCGCCAGGAATGTTGTCAAATATTACCGCCGACATGTTAGGTTGGGTTAGGTTTGGTTATGTTACATTATTGATGTATATAAAGGTCCGACGCAGACGTAGAGGCCAACTCGCCAGGAATGTTGTCAAATATTACCGCCGAAATGATAGGTTGCGTTAGGTTAGGTTATATTTCGTTATTGATGTATATGAAGGTCCCACGGAGAGGTGGAGGCCAACTCGCCAGGAATATTGTCAAATATTACAGCCGCGAAGTTAGATTGGGTTAGGTTAGGTTATATTACGTTATTGATGTATATAAAGGTCCCACGGAGACGTAGAGGCCAACAAGCCAGGAATGTTGCCAAATATTACCGCCGAGATGTTAGTTTGGGTTAGGTTAGGTTATATTACGTTATTGAGTTATATAGAGGTCCAACGGAGACGTAGAGGCCAACTCGCCAGGAATGATTTCAAATATTACCGCCGAGATGTTAGGTTGGTTTAGGTTAGGTTGTATTACGCTATAGACGTATACAGTGTTCCCACCGAGAAGTAGGGCCCGACTATCAAGGAATTTGGATAAATGGTACCCCGAGAGGTTAGGTTGGGTTAGGTTAGGTTATATTAGGTTATAAATGTGTATAAAGGACCCACGGAGACGTAGAGGCCAACTCGCCAGGAATATTGTCAAATATTGCCGCCGAGATGATAGGTTGGGTTAGGTTAGGTTATATTACGTTATGGATGTATATAAAGGTCCCACGCAGACGTAGAGGCCAACTCGCCAAGAATGTTGTCAAATATTAATGCCGAGATGATAGGTTGGGTTACGTTAGGTTATATTACGCTATTGATGTATATAAAAGTCCCACGGAGACGTAGAAGCCAACTCGCCAGGATTGTTGTCAAATAATAGCTCCGAGAGGTTAGGTTGGGTTAGGTTACGTTATATTACGTTATTGATGTACATGAGGGTCGCACGGATACGTAGATGCCAACTCGCCAGGAATGTTGTCAAATATTACCGCCGAGATGATAGGTTGGGTTAGGTTAGGTTATATTACGTTATTGATGTATATAAAGGTCCCACGGAGACGTAGAGGCCAACAAGCCAGGAATGCTGCCAAATATTACCGCCGAGATGTTAGTTTGGGTTAGGTTAGGTTATATTACGTTATTGAGTTATATAGAGGTCCCACGGAGACGCAGAGGCCAACTCGCCAGGATTGTTGTCAAATAATAGCTCCGAGAGGTTAGGTTGGGTTAGGTTACGTTATATTACGTTATTGATGTACATGAGGGCCGCACGGAGACGTAGATGCCAACTCGCCAGGAATGTTGTCAAATATTACCGCCGACATGTTAGGTTGGGTTAGGTTTGGTTATGTTACATTATTGATGTATATAAAGGTCCGACGCAGACGTAGGGGCCAACTCGCCAGGAATGTTGTCAAATATTACCGCCGAAATGATAGGTTGCGTTAGGTTAGGTTATATTTCGTTATTGATGTATATGAAGGTCCCACGGAGAGGTGGAGGCCAACTCGCCAGGAATATTGTCAAATATTACAGCCGCGATGTTAGATTGGGTTAGGTTAGGTTATATTACGTTATTGATGTATATAAAGGTCCCACGGAGACGTAGAGGCCAACAAGCCAGGAATGTTGCCAAATATTACCGCCGAGATGTTAGTTTGGGTTAGGTTAGGTTATATTACGTTATTGAGTTATATAGAGGTCCCACGGAGACGTAGAGGCCAACTCGCCAGGAATGATTTCAAATATTACCGCCGAGATGTTAGGTTGGTTTAGGTTAGGTTATATTAGGTTATAAATGTGTATAAAGGACCCACGGAGACGTAGAGGCCAACTCGCCAGGAATATTGTCAAATATTGCCGCCGAGATGATAGGTTGGGTTAGGCTAGGTTATATTACGTTATTGATGTATATAAAGGTCCCACGCAGACGTAGAGGCCAACTCGCCAAGAATGTTGTCAAATATTACCGCCGAGATGATAGGTTGGGTTAGGTTAGGTTATATTACGCTATTGATGTATAAAAAGGTCCCGCGCAGACATAGAGACCATCTCGCCAATAATGTTGTCAAATATTAACGCCGAGATGATAGGTTGGGTTAGGTTAGGTTATATTACGCTATTGATGTATATAAAAGTCCCACGGAGACGTAGAAGCCAACTCGCCAGGAATGTGGTCAAATATTAGTGCCGACATGTTAGGTTGGTTTAGGTTAGGTTGTATTACGTTATAGATGTGTATAAAGGACCCACGGAGACGTAGAGGCCAACTCGCCAGGAATGTCGTCAAGTATTAACGCCGACATGTTAGGTTGGGTTAGGTTAGGTTATATTACGTTATTGATGTATATAAATGTCCCACGGAGACCTAGAGGCCAACTCGCCAGGATTGTTGTCAAATAATAGCTCCGAGAGGTTAGGTTGGGTTAGGTTTCGTTATATTACGTTATTGATGTACATGAGGGTCGCACGGAGACGTAGATGCCAACTCGCCAGGAATGTTGTCAAATATTACCGCCGACATGTTAGGTTGGGTTAGGTTTGGTTATGTTACATTATTGATGTATATAAAGGTCCGACGCAGACGTAGAGGCCAACTCGCCAGGAATGTTGTCAAATATTACCGCCGAAATGATAGGTTGCGTTAGGTTAGGTTATATTTCGTTATTGATGTATATAAAGATCCCACGGATACGTAGAGGCAAACTCGCCGGGAATGTTGTCAAATATTGCCGCCGAGAGGTTAGGTTGTGTTAGGTTTGGTTATGTTACATTATTGATGTATATAAAGGTCCGACGCAGACGTAGAGGCCAACTCGCCAGGAATGTTGTCAAATATTACCGCCGATATGATAAGTTGGGTTAGGTTAGGTTATATTTCGTTATTGATGTATATAAAGGTCCCACGGATACGTAGAGGCAAACTCGCCAGGAATGTTGTCAAATATTGCCGCCGAGATGTTAGGTTGGTTTAGGTTAGGTTGTATTACGCTATAGACGTATACAGTGTTCCCACCGAGAAGTAGGGCTCGACTATCAAGGAATTTGGATAAATGGTACCCCGAGAGGTTAGGTTGGGTTAGGTTAGGTTATATTAGGTTATAAATGTGTATAAAGGACCCACGGAGACGTAGAGGCCAACTCGCCAGGAATATTGTCAAATATTGCCGCCGAGATGATAGGTTGGGTTAGGTTAGGTTATATTACGTTATTGATGTATATAAAGGTCCCACGCAGACGTAGAGGCCAACTCGCCAAGAATGTTGTCAAATATTACCGCCGAGATGATAGGTTGGGTTAGGTTAGGTTATATAACGCTATTGATGTATAAAAAGGTCCCACGCAGACGTAGAGGCCAACTCGCCAATAATGTTGTCAAATATTAACGCCGAGATGATAGGTTGGGTTAGGTTAGGTTATATTACGCTATTGATGTATATAAAAGTTCCACGGAGACGTAGAAGCCAACTCGCCAGGAATGTGGTCAAATATTAGTGCCGACATGTTTGGTTGGTTTAGGTTAGGTTGTATTACGTTATAGATGTGTATAAAGGACCCACGGAGACGTAGAGGCCAACTCGCCAGGAATGTCGTCAAGTATTAACGCCGACATGTTAGGTTGGGTTAGGTTAGGTTATATTACGTTACTGATGTATATAAATGTCCCACGGAAACCTAGAGGACAACTTGCCAGGATTGTTGTCTAATAATAGCTCCGAGAGGTTAGTTTGGGTAAGGTTAGGTTATGTTACGTTATTGAGTTATATAGAGGTCCCACGGAGACGTAGAGGCCAACTCGCCAGGATTGTTGTCAAATAATAGCTCCGAGAGGTTAGGTTGGGTTAGGTTATGTTATATTACGTTATTGATGTACATGAGGGTCGCACGGAGACGTAGATGCCAACTCGCCAGGAATGTTGTCAAATATTACCGCCGACTTGTTAGGTTGGGTTAGGTTAGGTTATATTACGTTATTGATGTATATAAAGGTCCCACGGAGACGTAGAGGCCAACAAGCCAGGAATGCTGCCAAATATTACCGCCGAGATGTTAGTTTGGGTTAGGTTAGGTTATATTACGTTATTGAGTTATATAGAGGTCCCACGGAGACGCAGAGGCCAACTCGCCAGGATTGTTGTCAAGTAATAGCTCCGAGAGGTTAGGTTGGGTTAGGTTACGTTATATTACGTTATTGATGTACATGAGGGTCGCACGGAGTGGTAGATGCCAACTCGCCAGGAATGTTGTCAAATATTACCGCCGAAATGTTAGGTTGGGTTAGGTTTGGTTATGTTACATTATTGATGTATATAAAGGTCCGACGCAGACGTAGAGGCCAACTCGCCAGGAATGTTGTCAAATATTACCGCCGAAATGATAGGTTGCGTTAGGTTAGGTTATATTTCGTTATTGATGTATATGAAGGTCCCACGGAGAGGTGGAGGCCAACTCGCCAGGAATATTGTCAAATATTACAGCCGCGAAGTTAGATTGGGTTAGGTTAGGTTATATTACGTTATTGATGTATATAAAGGTCCCACGGAGACGTAGAGGCCAACAAGCCAGGAATGTTGCCAAATATTACCGCCGAGATGTTAGTTTGGGTTAGGTTAGGTTATATTACGTTATTGAGTTATATAGAGGTCCAACGGAGACGTAGAGGCCAACTCGCCAGGAATGATTTCAAATATTACCGCCGAGATGTTAGGTTGGTTTAGGTTAGGTTGTATTACGCTATAGACGTATACAGTGTTCCCACCGAGAAGTAGGGCCCGACTATCAAGGAATTTGGATAAATGGTACCCCGAGAGGTTAGGTTGGGTTAGGTTAGGTTATATTAGGTTATAAATGTGTATAAAGGACCCACGGAGACGTAGAGGCCAACTCGCCAGGAATATTGTCAAATATTGCCGCCGAGATGATAGGTTGGGTTAGGTTAGGTTATATTACGTTATGGATGTATATAAAGGTCCCACGCAGACGTAGAGGCCAACTCGCCAAGAATGTTGTCAAATATTAATGCCGAGATGATAGGTTGGGTTACGTTAGGTTATATTACGCTATTGATGTATATAAAAGTCCCACGGAGACGTAGAAGCCAACTCGCCAGGATTGTTGTCAAATAATAGCTCCGAGAGGTTAGGTTGGGTTAGGTTACGTTATATTACGTTATTGATGTACATGAGGGTCGCACGGATACGTAGATGCCAACTCGCCAGGAATGTTGTCAAATATTACCGCCGAGATGATAGGTTGGGTTAGGTTAGGTTATATTACGTTATTGATGTATATAAAGGTCCCACGGAGACGTAGAGGCCAACAAGCCAGGAATGCTGCCAAATATTACCGCCGAGATGTTAGTTTGGGTTAGGTTAGGTTATATTACGTTATTGAGTTATATAGAGGTCCCACGGAGACGCAGAGGCCAACTCGCCAGGATTGTTGTCAAATAATAGCTCCGAGAGGTTAGGTTGGGTTAGGTTACGTTATATTACGTTATTGATGTACATGAGGGCCGCACGGAGACGTAGATGCCAACTCGCCAGGAATGTTGTCAAATATTACCGCCGACATGTTAGGTTGGGTTAGGTTTGGTTATGTTACATTATTGATGTATATAAAGGTCCGACGCAGACGTAGGGGCCAACTCGCCAGGAATGTTGTCAAATATTACCGCCGAAATGATAGGTTGCGTTAGGTTAGGTTATATTTCGTTATTGATGTATATGAAGGTCCCACGGAGAGGTGGAGGCCAACTCGCCAGGAATATTGTCAAATATTACAGCCGCGATGTTAGATTGGGTTAGGTTAGGTTATATTACGTTATTGATGTATATAAAGGTCCCACGGAGACGTAGAGGCCAACAAGCCAGGAATGTTGCCAAATATTACCGCCGAGATGTTAGTTTGGGTTAGGTTAGGTTATATTACGTTATTGAGTTATATAGAGGTCCCACGGAGACGTAGAGGCCAACTCGCCAGGAATGATTTCAAATATTACCGCCGAGATGTTAGGTTGGTTTAGGTTAGGTTATATTAGGTTATAAATGTGTATAAAGGACCCACGGAGACGTAGAGGCCAACTCGCCAGGAATATTGTCAAATATTGCCGCCGAGATGATAGGTTGGGTTAGGCTAGGTTATATTACGTTATTGATGTATATAAAGGTCCCACGCAGACGTAGAGGCCAACTCGCCAAGAATGTTGTCAAATATTACCGCCGAGATGATAGGTTGGGTTAGGTTAGGTTATATTACGCTATTGATGTATAAAAAGGTCCCGCGCAGACATAGAGACCATCTCGCCAATAATGTTGTCAAATATTAACGCCGAGATGATAGGTTGGGTTAGGTTAGGTTATATTACGCTATTGATGTATATAAAAGTCCCACGGAGACGTAGAAGCCAACTCGCCAGGAATGTGGTCAAATATTAGTGCCGACATGTTAGGTTGGTTTAGGTTAGGTTGTATTACGTTATAGATGTGTATAAAGGACCCACGGAGACGTAGAGGCCAACTCGCCAGGAATGTCGTCAAGTATTAACGCCGACATGTTAGGTTGGGTTAGGTTAGGTTATATTACGTTATTGATGTATATAAATGTCCCACGGAGACCTAGAGGCCAACTCGCCAGGATTGTTGTCAAATAATAGCTCCGAGAGGTTAGGTTGGGTTAGGTTACGTTATATTACGTTATTGATGTACATGAGGGTCGCACGGAGACGTAGATGCCAACTCGCCAGGAATGTTGTCAAATATTACCGCCGACATGTTAGGTTGGGTTAGGTTTGGTTATGTTACATTATTGATGTATATAAAGGTCCGACGCAGACGTAGAGGCCAACTCGCCAGGAATGTTGTCAAATATTACCGCCGAAATGATAGGTTGCGTTAGGTTAGGTTATATTTCGTTATTGATGTATATAAAGATCCCACGGATACGTAGAGGCAAACTCGCCGGGAATGTTGTCAAATATTGCCGCCGAGAGGTTAGGTTGTGTTAGGTTTGGTTATGTTACATTATTGATGTATATAAAGGTCCGACGCAGACGTAGAGGCCAACTCGCCAGGAATGTTGTCAAATATTACCGCCGATATGATAAGTTGGGTTAGGTTAGGTTATATTTCGTTATTGATGTATATAAAGGTCCCACGGATACGTAGAGGCAAACTCGCCAGGAATGATGTCAAATATTGCCGCCGAGATGTTAGGTTGGTTTAGGTTAGGTTGTATTACGCTATAGACGTATACAGTGTTCCCACCGAGAAGTAGGGCTCGACTATCAAGGAATTTGGATAAATGGTACCCCGAGAGGTTAGGTTGGGTTAGGTTAGGTTATATCAGGTTATAAATGTGTATAAAGGACCCACGGAGACGTAGAGGCCAACTCGCCAGGAATATTGTCAAATATTGCCGCCGAGATGATAGGTTGGGTTACGTTAGGTTATATTACGCTATTGATGTATATAAAAGTCCCACGGAGACGTAGAAGCCAACTCGCCAGGATTGTTGTCAAATAATAGCTCCGAGAGGTTAGGTTGGGTTAGGTTACGTTATATTACGTTATTGATGTACATGAGGGTCGCACGGATACGTAGATGCCAACTCGCCAGGAATGTTGTCAAATATTACCGCCGAGATGATAGGTTGGGTTAGGTTAGGTTATATTACGTTATTGATGTATATAAAGGTCCCACGGAGACGTAGAGGCCAACAAGCCAGGAATGCTGCCAAATATTACCGCCGAGATGTTAGTTTGGGTTAGGTTAGGTTATATTACGTTATTGAGTTATATAGAGGTCCCACGGAGACGCAGAGGCCAACTCGCCAGGATTGTTGTCAAATAATAGCTCCGAGAGGTTAGGTTGGGTTAGGTTACGTTATATTACGTTATTGATGTACATGAGGGCCGCACGGAGACGTAGATGCCAACTCGCCAGGAATGTTGTCAAATATTACCGCCGACATGTTAGGTTGGGTTAGGTTTGGTTATGTTACATTATTGATGTATATAAAGGTCCGACGCAGACGTAGGGGCCAACTCGCCAGGAATGTTGTCAAATATTACCGCCGAAATGATAGGTTGCGTTAGGTTAGGTTATATTTCGTTATTGATGTATATGAAGGTCCCACGGAGAGGTGGAGGCCAACTCGCCAGGAATATTGTCAAATATTACAGCCGCGATGTTAGATTGGGTTAGGTTAGGTTATATTACGTTATTGATGTATATAAAGGTCCCACGGAGACGTAGAGGCCAACAAGCCAGGAATGTTGCCAAATATTACCGCCGAGATGTTAGTTTGGGTTAGGTTAGGTTATATTACGTTATTGAGTTATATAGAGGTCCCACGGAGACGTAGAGGCCAACTCGCCAGGAATGATTTCAAATATTACCGCCGAGATGTTAGGTTGGTTTAGGTTAGGTTATATTAGGTTATAAATGTGTATAAAGGACCCACGGAGACGTAGAGGCCAACTCGCCAGGAATATTGTCAAATATTGCCGCCGAGATGATAGGTTGGGTTAGGCTAGGTTATATTACGTTATTGATGTATATAAAGGTCCCACGCAGACGTAGAGGCCAACTCGCCAAGAATGTTGTCAAATATTACCGCCGAGATGATAGGTTGGGTTAGGTTAGGTTATATTACGCTATTGATGTATAAAAAGGTCCCGCGCAGACATAGAGACCATCTCGCCAATAATGTTGTCAAATATTAACGCCGAGATGATAGGTTGGGTTAGGTTAGGTTATATTACGCTATTGATGTATATAAAAGTCCCACGGAGACGTAGAAGCCAACTCGCCAGGAATGTGGTCAAATATTAGTGCCGACATGTTAGGTTGGTTTAGGTTAGGTTGTATTACGTTATAGATGTGTATAAAGGACCCACGGAGACGTAGAGGCCAACTCGCCAGGAATGTCGTCAAGTATTAACGCCGACATGTTAGGTTGGGTTAGGTTAGGTTATATTACGTTATTGATGTATATAAATGTCCCACGGAGACCTAGAGGCCAACTCGCCAGGATTGTTGTCAAATAATAGCTCCGAGAGGTTAGGTTGGGTTAGGTTACGTTATATTACGTTATTGATGTACATGAGGGTCGCACGGAGACGTAGATGCCAACTCGCCAGGAATGTTGTCAAATATTACCGCCGACATGTTAGGTTGGGTTAGGTTTGGTTATGTTACATTATTGATGTATATAAAGGTCCGACGCAGACGTAGAGGCCAACTCGCCAGGAATGTTGTCAAATATTACCGCCGAAATGATAGGTTGCGTTAGGTTAGGTTATATTTCGTTATTGATGTATATAAAGATCCCACGGATACGTAGAGGCAAACTCGCCGGGAATGTTGTCAAATATTGCCGCCGAGAGGTTAGGTTGTGTTAGGTTTGGTTATGTTACATTATTGATGTATATAAAGGTCCGACGCAGACGTAGAGGCCAACTCGCCAGGAATGTTGTCAAATATTACCGCCGATATGATAAGTTGGGTTAGGTTAGGTTATATTTCGTTATTGATGTATATAAAGGTCCCACGGATACGTAGAGGCAAACTCGCCAGGAATGTTGTCAAATATTGCCGCCGAGATGTTAGGTTGGTTTAGGTTAGGTTGTATTACGCTATAGACGTATACAGTGTTCCCACCGAGAAGTAGGGCTCGACTATCAAGGAATTTGGATAAATGGTACCCCGAGAGGTTAGGTTGGGTTAGGTTAGGTTATATTAGGTTATAAATGTGTATAAAGGACCCACGGAGACGTAGAGGCCAACTCGCCAGGAATATTGTCAAATATTGCCGCCGAGATGATAGGTTGGGTTAGGTTAGGTTATATTACGTTATTGATGTATATAAAGGTCCCACGCAGACGTAGAGGCCAACTCGCCAAGAATGTTGTCAAATATTACCGCCGAGATGATAGGTTGGGTTAGGTTAGGTTATATAACGCTATTGATGTATAAAAAGGTCCCACGCAGACGTAGAGGCCAACTCGCCAATAATGTTGTCAAATATTAACGCCGAGATGATAGGTTGGGTTAGGTTAGGTTATATTACGCTATTGATGTATATAAAAGTTCCACGGAGACGTAGAAGCCAACTCGCCAGGAATGTGGTCAAATATTAGTGCCGACATGTTTGGTTGGTTTAGGTTAGGTTGTATTACGTTATAGATGTGTATAAAGGACCCACGGAGACGTAGAGGCCAACTCGCCAGGAATGTCGTCAAGTATTAACGCCGACATGTTAGGTTGGGTTAGGTTAGGTTATATTACGTTACTGATGTATATAAATGTCCCACGGAAACCTAGAGGACAACTTGCCAGGATTGTTGTCTAATAATAGCTCCGAGAGGTTAGTTTGGGTAAGGTTAGGTTATGTTACGTTATTGAGTTATATAGAGGTCCCACGGAGACGTAGAGGCCAACTCGCCAGGATTGTTGTCAAATAATAGCTCCGAGAGGTTAGGTTGGGTTAGGTTATGTTATATTACGTTATTGATGTACATGAGGGTCGCACGGAGACGTAGATGCCAACTCGCCAGGAATGTTGTCAAATATTACCGCCGACTTGTTAGGTTGGGTTAGGTTAGGTTATATTACGTTATTGATGTATATAAAGGTCCCACGGAGACGTAGAGGCCAACAAGCCAGGAATGCTGCCAAATATTACCGCCGAGATGTTAGTTTGGGTTAGGTTAGGTTATATTACGTTATTGAGTTATATAGAGGTCCCACGGAGACGCAGAGGCCAACTCGCCAGGATTGTTGTCAAGTAATAGCTCCGAGAGGTTAGGTTGGGTTAGGTTACGTTATATTACGTTATTGATGTACATGAGGGTCGCACGGAGTGGTAGATGCCAACTCGCCAGGAATGTTGTCAAATATTACCGCCGAAATGTTAGGTTGGGTTAGGTTTGGTTATGTTACATTATTGATGTATATAAAGGTCCGACGCAGACGTAGAGGCCAACTCGCCAGGAATGTTGTCAAATATTACCGCCGAAATGATAGGTTGCGTTAGGTTAGGTTATATTTCGATATTGATGTATATGAAGGTCCCACGGAGAGGTGGAGGCCAACTCGCCAGGAATATTGTCAAATATTACAGCCGCGATGTTAGATTGGGTTAGGTTAGGTTATATTACGCTATTGATGTATATAAAGGTCCCACGGAGACGTAGAGGCCAACAAGCCAGGAATGTTGCCAAATATTACCGCCGAGATGTTAGTTTGGGTTAGGTTAGGTTATATTACGTTATTGAGTTATATAGAGGTCCCACGGAGACGTAGAGGCCAACTCGCCAGGAATGATTTCAAATGTTACCGCCGAGATGTTAGGTTGGTTTAGGTTAGGTTGTATTACGCTATAGACGTATACAGTGTTCCCACCGAGAAGTAGCGTCCGAATATCAAGGAATTTGGATAAATGGTACCCCGAGAGGTTAGGTTGGGTTAGGTTAGGTTACATTAGGTTATAAATGTGTATAAAGGACCCACGGAGACGTAGAGGCCAACTCGCCAGGAATATTGTCAAATATTGCCGCCGAGATGATAGGTTGGGTTTGGCTAGGTTATATTACGTTATTGATGTATATAAAGGTCCCACGCAGACGTAGAGGCCAACTCGCCAAGAATGCTGTCAAATATTACCGCCGAGATGATAGGTTGGGTTAGGTTAGGTTATATTACGCTATTGATGTATAAAAAGGTCCCACGCAGACATAGAGGCCAACTCGCCAATAATGTTGTCAAATATTAACGCCGAGATGATAGGTTGGGTTAGGTTAGGTTATATTACGCTATTGATGTATATAAAAGTCCCACGGAGACGTAGAAGCCAACTCGCCAGGAATGTGGTCAAATATTAGTGCCGACATGTTAGGTTGGTTTAGGTTAGGTTGTATTACGTTATAGATGTGTATAAAGGACCCACGGAGACGTAGAGGCCAACTCGCCAGGAATGTCGTCAAGTATTAACGCCGACATGTTAGGTTGGGTTAGGTTAGGTTATATTACGTTACTGATGTATATAAATGTCCCACGGAGACCTAGAGGCCAACTTGCCAGGATTGTTGTCAAATAATAGCTCCGAGAGGTTAGTTTGGGTAAGGTTAGGTTATATTACGTTATTGAGTTATATAGAGGTCCCACGGAGACGTAGAGGCCAACTCGCCAGGATTGTTGTCAAATAATAGCTCCGAGAGGTTAGGTTGGGTTAGGTTACGTTATATTACGTTATTGATGTACATGAGGGTCGCACGGAGACGTAGATGCCAACTCGCCAGGAATGTTGTCAAATATTACCGCCGACATGTTAGGTTGGGTTAGGTTTGGTTATATTTCGTTATTGATGTATATAAAGATCCCACGGATACGTAGAGGCAAACTCGCCGGGAATGTTGTCAAATATTGCCGCCGAGAGGTTAGGTTGTGTTAGGTTTGGTTATGTTACATTGTTGATGTATATAAAGGTCCGACGCAGACGTAGAGGCCAACTCGCCAGGAATGTTGTCAAATATTACCGCCGAGATGATAGGTTGGGTTAGGTTAGGTTATATTACGTTATTGATGTATATAAATGTCCCACGGAGACGTAGAGGCCAACAAGCCAGGAATGCTGCCAAATATTACCGCCGAGATGTTAGTTTGGGTTAGGTTAGGTTATATTACGTTATTGAGTTATATAGAGGTCCCACGGAGACGCAGAGGCCAACTCGCCAGGATTGTTGTCAAATAATAGCTCCGAGAGGTTAGGTTGGGTTAGGTTACGTTATATTACGTTATTGATGTACATGAGGGCCGCACGGAGACGTAGATGCCAACTCGCCAGGAATGTTGTCAAATATTACCGCCGACATGTTAGGTTGGGTTAGGTTTGGTTATGTTACATTATTGATGTATATAAAGGTCCGACGCAGACGTAGAGGCCAACTCGCCAGGAATGTTGTCAAATATTACCGCCGAAATGATAGGTTGCGTTAGGTTAGGTTATATTTCGTTATTGATGTATATGAAGGTCCCACGGAGAGGTGGAGGCCAACTCGCCAGGAATATTGTCAAATATTACAGCCGCGATGTTAGATTGGGTTAGGTTAGGTTATATTACGTTATTGATGTATATAAAGGTCCCACGGAGACGTAGAGGCCAACAAGCCAGGAATGTTGCCAAATATTACCGCCGAGATGTTAGTTTGGGTTAGGTTAGGTTATATTACGTTATTGAGTTATATAGAGGTCCCACGGAGACGTAGAGGCCAACTCGCCAGGAATGATTTCAAATATTACCGCCGAGATGTTAGGTTGGTTTAGGTTAGGTTATATTAGGTTATAAATGTGTATAAAGGACCCACGGAGACGTAGAGGCCTACTCGCCAGGAATATTGTCAAATATTGCCGCCGAGATGATAGGTTGGGTTAGGTTAGGTTATATTACGTTATTGATGTATATAAAGGTCCCACGCAGACGTAGAGGCCAACTCGCCAAGAATGTTGTCAAATATTACCGCCGAGATGATAGGTTGGGTTAGGTTAGGTTATATAACGCTATTGATGTATAAAAAGGTCCCACGCAGACGTAGAGGCCA
This sequence comes from Xylocopa violacea, assembly GCA_963969225.1. Lineage (NCBI taxonomy): Eukaryota > Metazoa > Arthropoda > Insecta > Hymenoptera > Apidae > Xylocopa > Xylocopa violacea. Next base: position 390,918 of record CAXAJV010000021.1, on the reverse strand, counting down.
ACTCGCCAATAATGTTGTCAAATATTAACGCCGAGATGATAGGTTGGGTTAGGTTAGGTTATATTACGCTATTGATGTATATAAAAGTTCCACGGAGACGTAGAAGCCAACTCGCCAGGAATGTGGTCAAATATTAGTGCCGACATGTTTGGTTGGTTTAGGTTAGGTTGTATTACGTTATAGATGTGTATAAAGGACCCACGGAGACGTAGAGGCCAACTCGCCAGGAATGTCGTCAAGTATTAACGCCGACATGTTAGGTTGGGTTAGGTTAGGTTATATTACGTTACTGATGTATATAAATGTCCCACGGAAACCTAGAGGACAACTTGCCAGGATTGTTGTCTAATAATAGCTCCGAGAGGTTAGTTTGGGTAAGGTTAGGTTATGTTACGTTATTGAGTTATATAGAGGTCCCACGGAGACGTAGAGGCCAACTCGCCAGGATTGTTGTCAAATAATAGCTCCGAGAGGTTAGGTTGGGTTAGGTTATGTTATATTACGTTATTGATGTACATGAGGGTCGCACGGAGACGTAGATGCCAACTCGCCAGGAATGTTGTCAAATATTACCGCCGACTTGTTAGGTTGGGTTAGGTTAGGTTATATTACGTTATTGATGTATATAAAGGTCCCACGGAGACGTAGAGGCCAACAAGCCAGGAATGCTGCCAAATATTACCGCCGAGATGTTAGTTTGGGTTAGGTTAGGTTATATTACGTTATTGAGTTATATAGAGGTCCCACGGAGACGCAGAGGCCAACTCGCCAGGATTGTTGTCAAGTAATAGCTCCGAGAGGTTAGGTAGGGTTAGGTTACCTTATATTACGTTATTGATGTACATGAGGGTCGCACGGAGTGGTAGATGCCAACTCGCCAGGAATGTTGTCAAATATTACCGCCGAAATGTTAGGTTGGGTTAGGTTTGGTTATGTTACATTATTGATGTATATAAAGGTCCGACGCAGACGTAGAGGCCAACTCGCCAGGAATGTTGTCAAATATTACCGCCGAAATGATAGGTTGCGTTAGGTTAGGTTATATTTCGATATTGATGTATATGAAGGTCCCACGGAGAGGTGGAGGCCAACTCGCCAGGAATATTGTCAAATATTACAGCCGCGATGTTAGATTGGGTTAGGTTAGGTTATATTACGCTATTGATGTATATAAAGGTCCCACGGAGACGTAGAGGCCAACAAGCCAGGAATGTTGCCAAATATTACCGCCGAGATGTTAGTTTGGGTTAGGTTAGGTTATATTACGTTATTGAGTTATATAGAGGTCCCACGGAGACGTAGAGGCCAACTCGCCAGGAATGATTTCAAATGTTACCGCCGAGATGTTAGGTTGGTTTAGGTTAGGTTGTATTACGCTATAGACGTATACAGTGTTCCCACCGAGAAGTAGCGTCCGAATATCAAGGAATTTGGATAAATGGTACCCCGAGAGGTTAGGTTGGGTTAGGTTAGGTTACATTAGGTTATAAATGTGTATAAAGGACCCACGGAGACGTAGAGGCCAACTCGCCAGGAATATTGTCAAATATTGCCGCCGAGATGATAGGTTGGGTTTGGCTAGGTTATATTACGTTATTGATGTATATAAAGGTCCCACGCAGACGTAGAGGCCAACTCGCCAAGAATGCTGTCAAATATTACCGCCGAGATGATAGGTTGGGTTAGGTTAGGTTATATTACGCTATTGATGTATAAAAAGGTCCCACGCAGACATAGAGGCCAACTCGCCAATAATGTTGTCAAATATTAACGCCGAGATGATAGGTTGGGTTAGGTTAGGTTATATTACGCTATTGATGTATATAAAAGTCCCACGGAGACGTAGAAGCCAACTCGCCAGGAATGTGGTCAAATATTAGTGCCGACATGTTAGGTTGGTTTAGGTTAGGTTGTATTACGTTATAGATGTGTATAAAGGACCCACGGAGACGTAGAGGCCAACTCGCCAGGAATGTCGTCAAGTATTAACGCCGACATGTTAGGTTGGGTTAGGTTAGGTTATATTACGTTACTGATGTATATAAATGTCCCACGGAGACCTAGAGGCCAACTTGCCAGGATTGTTGTCAAATAATAGCTCCGAGAGGTTAGTTTGGGTAAGGTTAGGTTATATTACGTTATTGAGTTATATAGAGGTCCCACGGAGACGTAGAGGCCAACTCGCCAGGATTGTTGTCAAATAATAGCTCCGAGAGGTTAGGTTGGGTTAGGTTACGTTATATTACGTTATTGATGTACATGAGGGTCGCACGGAGACGTAGATGCCAACTCGCCAGGAATGTTGTCAAATATTACCGCCGACATGTTAGGTTGGGTTAGGTTTGGTTATATTTCGTTATTGATGTATATAAAGATCCCACGGATACGTAGAGGCAAACTCGCCGGGAATGTTGTCAAATATTGCCGCCGAGAGGTTAGGTTGTGTTAGGTTTGGTTATGTTACATTGTTGATGTATATAAAGGTCCGACGCAGACGTAGAGGCCAACTCGCCAGGAATGTTGTCAAATATTACCGCCGAGATGATAGGTTGGGTTAGGTTAGGTTATATTACGTTATTGATGTATATAAATGTCCCACGGAGACGTAGAGGCCAACAAGCCAGGAATGCTGCCAAATATTACCGCCGAGATGTTAGTTTGGGTTAGGTTAGGTTATATTACGTTATTGAGTTATATAGAGGTCCCACGGAGACGCAGAGGCCAACTCGCCAGGATTGTTGTCAAATAATAGCTCCGAGAGGTTAGGTTGGGTTAGGTTACGTTATATTACGTTATTGATGTACATGAGGGCCGCACGGAGACGTAGATGCCAACTCGCCAGGAATGTTGTCAAATATTACCGCCGACATGTTAGGTTGGGTTAGGTTTGGTTATGTTACATTATTGATGTATATAAAGGTCCGACGCAGACGTAGAGGCCAACTCGCCAGGAATGTTGTCAAATATTACCGCCGAAATGATAGGTTGCGTTAGGTTAGGTTATATTTCGTTATTGATGTATATGAAGGTCCCACGGAGAGGTGGAGGCCAACTCGCCAGGAATATTGTCAAATATTACAGCCGCGATGTTAGATTGGGTTAGGTTAGGTTATATTACGTTATTGATGTATATAAAGGTCCCACGGAGACGTAGAGGCCAACAAGCCAGGAATGTTGCCAAATATTACCGCCGAGATGTTAGTTTGGGTTAGGTTAGGTTATATTACGTTATTGAGTTATATAGAGGTCCCACGGAGACGTAGAGGCCAACTCGCCAGGAATGATTTCAAATATTACCGCCGAGATGTTAGGTTGGTTTAGGTTAGGTTATATTAGGTTATAAATGTGTATAAAGGACCCACGGAGACGTAGAGGCCTACTCGCCAGGAATATTGTCAAATATTGCCGCCGAGATGATAGGTTGGGTTAGGCTAGGTTATATTACGTTATTGATGTATATAAAGGTCCCACGCAGACGTAGAGGCCAACTCGCCAAGAATGTTGTCAAATATTACCGCCGAGATGATAGGTTGGGTTAGGTTAGGTTATATTACGCTATTGATGTATAAAAAGGTCCCGCGCAGACATAGAGGCCATCTCGCCAATAATGTTGTCAAATATTAACGCCGAGATGATAGGTTGGGTTAGGTTAGGTTATATTACGCTATTGATGTATATAAAAGTCCCACGGAGACGCAGAAGCCAACTCGCCAGGAATGTGGTCAAATATTAGTGCCGACATGTTAGGTTGGTTTAGGTTAGGTTGTATTACGTTATAGATGTGTATAAAGGACCCACGGAGACGTAGAGGCCAACTCGCCAGGAATGTCGTCAAGTATTAACGCCGACATGTTAGGTTGGGTTAGGTTAGGTTATATTACGTTATTGATGTATATAAATGTCCCACGGAGACCTAGGGGCCAACTCGCCAGGATTGTTGTCAAATAATAGCTCCGAGAGGTTAGGTTGGGTTAGGTTACGTTATATTACGTTATTGATGTACATGAGGGTCGCACGGAGACGTAGATGCCAACTCGCCAGGAATGTTGTCAAATATTACCGCCGACATGTTAGGTTGGGTTAGGTTTGGTTATGTTACATTATTGATGTATATAAAGGTCCGACGCAGACGTAGAGGCCAACTCGCCAGGAATGTTGTCAAATATTACCGCCGAAATGATAGGTTGCGTTAGGTTAGGTTATATTTCGTTATTGATGTATATGAAGGTCCCACGGAGAGGTGGAGGCCAACTCGCCAGGAATATTGTCAAATATTACAGCCGCGATGTTAGATTGGGTTAGGTTAGGTTATATTACGTTATTGATGTATATAAAGGTCCCACGGAGACGTAGAGGCCAACAAGCCAGGAATGTTGCCAAATATTACCGCCGAGATGTTAGTTTGGGTTAGGTTAGGTTATATTACGTTATTGAGTTATATAGAGGTCCAACGGAGACGTAGAGGCCAACTCGCCAGGAATGATTTCAAATATTACCGCCGAGATGTTAGGTTGGTTTAGGTTAGGTTGTATTACGCTATAGACGTATACAGTGTTCCCACCGAGAAGTAGGGCCCGACTATCAAGGAATTTGGATAAATGGTACCCCGAGAGGTTAGGTTGGGTTAGGTTAGGTTACATTAGGTTATAAATGTGTATAAAGGACCCACGGAGACGTAGAGGCCAACTCGCCAGGAATATTGTCAAATATTGCCGCCGAGATGATAGGTTGGGTTTGGCTAGGTTATATTACGTTATTGATGTATATAAAGGTCCCACGCAGACGTAGAGGCCAACTCGCCAAGAATGCTGTCAAATATTACCGCCGAGATGATAGGTTGGGTTAGGTTAGGTTATATTACGCTATTGATGTATAAAAAGGTCCCACGCAGACATAGAGGCCAACTCGCCAATAATGTTGTCAAATATTAACGCCGAGATGATAGGTTGGGTTAGGTTAGGTTATATTACGCTATTGATGTATATAAAAGTCCCACGGAGACGTAGAAGCCAACTCGCCAGGAATGTGGTCAAATATTAGTGCCGACATGTTAGGTTGGTTTAGGTTAGGTTGTATTACGTTATAGATGTGTATAAAGGACCCACGGAGACGTAGAGGCCAACTCGCCAGGAATGTCGTCAAGTATTAACGCCGACATGTTAGGTTGGGTTAGGTTAGGTTATATTACGTTACTGATGTATATAAATGTCCCACGGAGACCTAGAGGCCAACTTGCCAGGATTGTTGTCAAATAATAGCTCCGAGAGGTTAGTTTGGGTAAGGTTAGGTTATATTACGTTATTGAGTTATATAGAGGTCCCACGGAGACGTAGAGGCCAACTCGCCAGGATTGTTGTCAAATAATAGCTCCGAGAGGTTAGGTTGGGTTAGGTTACGTTATATTACGTTATTGATGTACATGAGGGTCGCACGGAGACGTAGATGCCAACTCGCCAGGAATGTTGTCAAATATTACCGCCGACATGTTAGGTTGGGTTAGGTTTGGTTATATTTCGTTATTGATGTATATAAAGATCCCACGGATACGTAGAGGCAAACTCGCCGGGAATGTTGTCAAATATTGCCGCCGAGAGGTTAGGTTGTGTTAGGTTTGGTTATGTTACATTGTTGATGTATATAAAGGTCCGACGCAGACGTAGAGGCCAACTCGCCAGGAATGTTGTCAAATATTACCGCCGAGATGATAGGTTGGGTTAGGTTAGGTTATATTACGTTATTGATGTATATAAATGTCCCACGGAGACGTAGAGGCCAACAAGCCAGGAATGCTGCCAAATATTACCGCCGAGATGTTAGTTTGGGTTAGGTTAGGTTATATTACGTTATTGAGTTATATAGAGGTCCCACGGAGACGCAGAGGCCAACTCGCCAGGATTGTTGTCAAATAATAGCTCCGAGAGGTTAGGTTGGGTTAGGTTACGTTATATTACGTTATTGATGTACATGAGGGCCGCACGGAGACGTAGATGCCAACTCGCCAGGAATGTTGTCAAATATTACCGCCGACATGTTAGGTTGGGTTAGGTTTGGTTATGTTACATTATTGATGTATATAAAGGTCCGACGCAGACGTAGAGGCCAACTCGCCAGGAATGTTGTCAAATATTACCGCCGAAATGATAGGTTGCGTTAGGTTAGGTTATATTTCGTTATTGATGTATATGAAGGTCCCACGGAGAGGTGGAGGCCAACTCGCCAGGAATATTGTCAAATATTACAGCCGCGATGTTAGATTGGGTTAGGTTAGGTTATATTACGTTATTGATGTATATAAAGGTCCCACGGAGACGTAGAGGCCAACAAGCCAGGAATGTTGCCAAATATTACCGCCGAGATGTTAGTTTGGGTTAGGTTAGGTTATATTACGTTATTGAGTTATATAGAGGTCCCACGGAGACGTAGAGGCCAACTCGCCAGGAATGATTTCAAATATTACCGCCGAGATGTTAGGTTGGTTTAGGTTAGGTTATATTAGGTTATAAATGTGTATAAAGGACCCACGGAGACGTAGAGGCCTACTCGCCAGGAATATTGTCAAATATTGCCGCCGAGATGATAGGTTGGGTTAGGTTAGGTTATATTACGTTATTGATGTATATAAAGGTCCCACGCAGACGTAGAGGCCAACTCGCCAAGAATGTTGTCAAATATTACCGCCGAGATGATAGGTTGGGTTAGGTTAGGTTATATAACGCTATTGATGTATAAAAAGGTCCCACGCAGACGTAGAGGCCAACTCGCCAATAATGTTGTCAAATATTAACGCCGAGATGATAGGTTGGGTTAGGTTAGGTTATATTACGCTATTGATGTATATAAAAGTTCCACGGAGACGTAGAAGCCAACTCGCCAGGAATGTGGTCAAATATTAGTGCCGACATGTTTGGTTGGTTTAGGTTAGGTTGTATTACGTTATAGATGTGTATAAAGGACCCACGGAGACGTAGAGGCCAACTCGCCAGGAATGTCGTCAAGTATTAACGCCGACATGTTAGGTTGGGTTAGGTTAGGTTATATTACGTTACTGATGTATATAAATGTCCCACGGAAACCTAGAGGACAACTTGCCAGGATTGTTGTCTAATAATAGCTCCGAGAGGTTAGTTTGGGTAAGGTTAGGTTATGTTACGTTATTGAGTTATATAGAGGTCCCACGGAGACGTAGAGGCCAACTCGCCAGGATTGTTGTCAAATAATAGCTCCGAGAGGTTAGGTTGGGTTAGGTTATGTTATATTACGTTATTGATGTACATGAGGGTCGCACGGAGACGTAGATGCCAACTCGCCAGGAATGTTGTCAAATATTACCGCCGACTTGTTAGGTTGGGTTAGGTTAGGTTATATTACGTTATTGATGTATATAAAGGTCCCACGGAGACGTAGAGGCCAACAAGCCAGGAATGCTGCCAAATATTACCGCCGAGATGTTAGTTTGGGTTAGGTTAGGTTATATTACGTTATTGAGTTATATAGAGGTCCCACGGAGACGCAGAGGCCAACTCGCCAGGATTGTTGTCAAGTAATAGCTCCGAGAGGTTAGGTTGGGTTAGGTTACGTTATATTACGTTATTGATGTACATGAGGGTCGCACGGAGTGGTAGATGCCAACTCGCCAGGAATGTTGTCAAATATTACCGCCGAAATGTTAGGTTGGGTTAGGTTTGGTTATGTTACATTATTGATGTATATAAAGGTCCGACGCAGACGTAGAGGCCAACTCGCCAGGAATGTTGTCAAATATTACCGCCGAAATGATAGGTTGCGTTAGGTTAGGTTATATTTCGATATTGATGTATATGAAGGTCCCACGGAGAGGTGGAGGCCAACTCGCCAGGAATATTGTCAAATATTACAGCCGCGATGTTAGATTGGGTTAGGTTAGGTTATATTACGCTATTGATGTATATAAAGGTCCCACGGAGACGTAGAGGCCAACAAGCCAGGAATGTTGCCAAATATTACCGCCGAGATGTTAGTTTGGGTTAGGTTAGGTTATATTACGTTATTGAGTTATATAGAGGTCCCACGGAGACGTAGAGGCCAACTCGCCAGGAATGATTTCAAATGTTACCGCCGAGATGTTAGGTTGGTTTAGGTTAGGTTGTATTACGCTATAGACGTATACAGTGTTCCCACCGAGAAGTAGCGTCCGAATATCAAGGAATTTGGATAAATGGTACCCCGAGAGGTTAGGTTGGGTTAGGTTAGGTTACATTAGGTTATAAATGTGTATAAAGGACCCACGGAGACGTAGAGGCCAACTCGCCAGGAATATTGTCAAATATTGCCGCCGAGATGATAGGTTGGGTTTGGCTAGGTTATATTACGTTATTGATGTATATAAAGGTCCCACGCAGACGTAGAGGCCAACTCGCCAAGAATGCTGTCAAATATTACCGCCGAGATGATAGGTTGGGTTAGGTTAGGTTATATTACGCTATTGATGTATAAAAAGGTCCCACGCAGACATAGAGGCCAACTCGCCAATAATGTTGTCAAATATTAACGCCGAGATGATAGGTTGGGTTAGGTTAGGTTATATTACGCTATTGATGTATATAAAAGTCCCACGGAGACGTAGAAGCCAACTCGCCAGGAATGTGGTCAAATATTAGTGCCGACATGTTAGGTTGGTTTAGGTTAGGTTGTATTACGTTATAGATGTGTATAAAGGACCCACGGAGACGTAGAGGCCAACTCGCCAGGAATGTCGTCAAGTATTAACGCCGACATGTTAGGTTGGGTTAGGTTAGGTTATATTACGTTACTGATGTATATAAATGTCCCACGGAGACCTAGAGGCCAACTTGCCAGGATTGTTGTCAAATAATAGCTCCGAGAGGTTAGTTTGGGTAAGGTTAGGTTATATTACGTTATTGAGTTATATAGAGGTCCCACGGAGACGTAGAGGCCAACTCGCCAGGATTGTTGTCAAATAATAGCTCCGAGAGGTTAGGTTGGGTTAGGTTACGTTATATTACGTTATTGATGTACATGAGGGTCGCACGGAGACGTAGATGCCAACTCGCCAGGAATGTTGTCAAATATTACCGCCGACATGTTAGGTTGGGTTAGGTTTGGTTATATTTCGTTATTGATGTATATAAAGATCCCACGGATACGTAGAGGCAAACTCGCCGGGAATGTTGTCAAATATTGCCGCCGAGAGGTTAGGTTGTGTTAGGTTTGGTTATGTTACATTGTTGATGTATATAAAGGTCCGACGCAGACGTAGAGGCCAACTCGCCAGGAATGTTGTCAAATATTACCGCCGAGATGATAGGTTGGGTTAGGTTAGGTTATATTACGTTATTGATGTACATAAATGTCCCACGGAGACGTAGAGGCCAACAAGCCAGGAATGCTGCCAAATATTACCGCCGAGATGTTAGTTTGGGTTAGGTTAGGTTATATTACGTTATTGAGTTATATAGAGGTCCCACGGAGACGCAGAGGCCAACTCGCCAGGATTGTTGTCAAATAATAGCTCCGAGAGGTTAGGTTGGGTTAGGTTACGTTATATTACGTTATTGATGTACATGAGGGCCGCACGGAGACGTAGATGCCAACTCGCCAGGAATGTTGTCAAATATTACCGCCGACATGTTAGGTTGGGTTAGGTTTGGTTATGTTACATTATTGATGTATATAAAGGTCCGACGCAGACGTAGAGGCCAACTCGCCAGGAATGTTGTCAAATATTACCGCCGAAATGATAGGTTGCGTTAGGTTAGGTTATATTTCGTTATTGATGTATATGAAGGTCCCACGGAGAGGTGGAGGCCAACTCGCCAGGAATATTGTCAAATATTACAGCCGCGATGTTAGATTGGGTTAGGTTAGGTTATATTACGTTATTGATGTATATAAAGGTCCCACGGAGACGTAGAGGCCAACAAGCCAGGAATGTTGCCAAATATTACCGCCGAGATGTTAGTTTGGGTTAGGTTAGGTTATATTACGTTATTGAGTTATATAGAGGTCCCACGGAGACGTAGAGGCCAACTCGCCAGGAATGATTTCAAATATTACCGCCGAGATGTTAGGTTGGTTTAGGTTAGGTTATATTAGGTTATAAATGTGTATAAAGGACCCACGGAGACGTAGAGGCCTACTCGCCAGGAATATTGTCAAATATTGCCGCCGAGATGATAGGTTGGGTTAGGCTAGGTTATATTACGTTATTGATGTATATAAAGGTCCCACGCAGACGTAGAGGCCAACTCGCCAAGAATGTTGTCAAATATTACCGCCGAGATGATAGGTTGGGTTAGGTTAGGTTATATTACGCTATTGATGTATAAAAAGGTCCCGCGCAGACATAGAGGCCATCTCGCCAATAATGTTGTCAAATATTAACGCCGAGATGATAGGTTGGGTTAGGTTAGGTTATATTACGCTATTGATGTATATAAAAGTCCCACGGAGACGCAGAAGCCAACTCGCCAGGAATGTGGTCAAATATTAGTGCCGACATGTTAGGTTGGTTTAGGTTAGGTTGTATTACGTTATAGATGTGTATAAAGGACCCACGGAGACGTAGAGGCCAACTCGCCAGGAATGTCGTCAAGTATTAACGCCGACATGTTAGGTTGGGTTAGGTTAGGTTATATTACGTTATTGATGTATATAAATGTCCCACGGAGACCTAGGGGCCAACTCGCCAGGATTGTTGTCAAATAATAGCTCCGAGAGGTTAGGTTGGGTTAGGTTACGTTATATTACGTTATTGATGTACATGAGGGTCGCACGGAGACGTAGATGCCAACTCGCCAGGAATGTTGTCAAATATTACCGCCGACATGTTAGGTTGGGTTAGGTTTGGTTATGTTACATTATTGATGTATATAAAGGTCCGACGCAGACGTAGAGGCCAACTCGCCAGGAATGTTGTCAAATATTACCGCCGAAATGATAGGTTGCGTTAGGTTAGGTTATATTTCGTTATTGATGTATATGAAGGTCCCACGGAGAGGTGGAGGCCAACTCGCCAGGAATATTGTCAAATATTACAGCCGCGATGTTAGATTGGGTTAGGTTAGGTTATATTACGTTATTGATGTATATAAAGGTCCCACGGAGACGTAGAGGCCAACAAGCCAGGAATGTTGCCAAATATTACCGCCGAGATGTTAGTTTGGGTTAGGTTAGGTTATATTACGTTATTGAGTTATATAGAGGTCCAACGGAGACGTAGAGGCCAACTCGCCAGGAATGATTTCAAATATTACCGCCGAGATGTTAGGTTGGTTTAGGTTAGGTTGTATTACGCTATAGACGTATACAGTGTTCCCACCGAGAAGTAGGGCCCGACTATCAAGGAATTTGGATAAATGGTACCCCGAGAGGTTAGGTTGGGTTAGGTTAGGTTATATTAGGTTATAAATGTGTATAAAGGACCCACGGAGACGTAGAGGCCAACTCGCCAGGAATATTGTCAAATATTGCCGCCGAGATGATAGGTTGGGTTAGGTTAGGTTATATTACGTTATGGATGTATATAAAGGTCCCACGCAGACGTAGAGGCCAACTCGCCAAGAATGTTGTCAAATATTAATGCCAAGATGATAGGTTGGGTTACGTTAGGTTATATTACGCTATTGATGTATATAAAAGTCCCACGGAGACGTAGAAGCCAACTCGCCAGGATTGTTGTCAAATAATAGCTCCGAGAGGTTAGGTTGGGTTAGGTTACGTTATATTACGTTATTGATGTACATGAGGGTCGCACGGATACGTAGATGCCAACTCGCCAGGAATGTTGTCAAATATTACCGCCGAGATGATAGGTTGGGTTAGGTTAGGTTATATTACGTTATTGATGTATATAAAGGTCCCACGGAGACGTAGAGGCCAACAAGCCAGGAATGCTGCCAAATATTACCGCCGAGATGTTAGTTTGGGTTAGGTTAGGTTATATTACGTTATTGAGTTATATAGAGGTCCCACGGAGACGCAGAGGCCAACTCGCCAGGATTGTTGTCAAATAATAGCTCCGAGAGGTTAGGTTGGGTTAGGTTACGTTATATTACGTTATTGATGTACATGAGGGCCGCACGGAGACGTAGATGCCAACTCGCCAGGAATGTTGTCAAATATTACCGCCGACATGTTAGGTTGGGTTAGGTTTGGTTATGTTACATTATTGATGTATATAAAGGTCCGACGCAGACGTAGGGGCCAACTCGCCAGGAATGTTGTCAAATATTACCGCCGAAATGATAGGTTGCGTTAGGTTAGGTTATATTTCGTTATTGATGTATATGAAGGTCCCACGGAGAGGTGGAGGCCAACTCGCCAGGAATATTGTCAAATATTACAGCCGCGATGTTAGATTGGGTTAGGTTAGGTTATATTACGTTATTGATGTATATAAAGGTCCCACGGAGACGTAGAGGCCAACAAGCCAGGAATGTTGCCAAATATTACCGCCGAGATGTTAGTTTGGGTTAGGTTAGGTTATATTACGTTATTGAGTTATATAGAGGTCCCACGGAGACGTAGAGGCCAACTCGCCAGGAATGATTTCAAATATTACCGCCGAGATGTTAGGTTGGTTTAGGTTAGGTTATATTAGGTTATAAATGTGTATAAGGGACCCACGGAGACGTAGAGGCCAACTCGCCAGGAATATTGTCAAATATTGCCGCCGAGATGATAGGTTGGGTTAGGCTAGGTTATATTACGTTATTGATGTATATAAAGGTCCCACGCAGACGTAGAGGCCAACTCGCCAAGAATGTTGTCAAATATTACCGCCGAGATGATAGGTTTGGTTAGGTTAGGTTATATTACGCTATTGATGTATAAAAAGGTCCCGCGCAGACATAGAGGCCATCTCGCCAATAATGTTGTCAAATATTAACGCCGAGATGATAGGTTGGGTTAGGTTAGGTTATATTACGCTATTGATGTATATAAAAGTCCCACGGAGACGTAGAAGCCAACTCGCCAGGAATGTGGTCAAATATTAGTGCCGACATGTTAGGTTGGTTTAGGTTAGGTTGTATTACGTTATAGATGTGTATAAAGGACCCACGGAGACGTAGAGGCCAACTCGCCAGGAATGTCGTCAAGTATTAACGCCGACATGTTAGGTTGGGTTAGGTTAGGTTATATTACGTTATTGATGTATATAAATGTCCCACGGAGACCTAGAGGCCAACTCGCCAGGATTGTTGTCAAATAATAGCTCCGAGAGGTTAGGTTGGGTTAGGTTACGTTATATTACGTTATTGATGTACATGAGGGTCGCACGGAGACGTAGATGCCAACTCGCCAGGAATGTTGTCAAATATTACCGCCGACATGTTAGGTTGGGTTAGGTTTGGTTATGTTACATTATTGATGTATATAAAGGTCCGACGCAGACGTAGAGGCCAACTCGCCAGGAATGTTGTCAAATATTACCGCCGAAATGATAGGTTGCGTTAGGTTAGGTTATATTTCGTTATTGATGTATATGAAGGTCCCACGGAGAGGTGGAGGCCAACTCGCCAGGAATATTGTCAAATATTACAGCCGCGATGTTAGATTGGGTTAGGTTAGGTTATATTACGTTATTGATGTATATAAAGGTCCCACGGAGACGTAGAGGCCAACAAGCCAGGAATGTTGCCAAATATTACCGCCGAGATGTTAGTTTGGGTTAGGTTAGGTTATATTACGTTATTGAGTTATATAGAGGTCCAACGGAGACGTAGAGGCCAACTCGCCAGGAATGATTTCAAATATTACCGCCGAGATGTTAGGTTGGTTTAGGTTAGGTTGTATTACGCTATAGACGTATACAGTGTTCCCACCGAGAAGTAGGGCCCGACTATCAAGGAATTTGGATAAATGGTACCCCGAGAGGTTAGGTTGGGTTAGGTTAGGTTATATTAGGTTATAAATGTGTATAAAGGACCCACGGAGACGTAGAGGCCAACTCGCCAGGAATATTGTCAAATATTGCCGCCGAGATGATAGGTTGGGTTAGGTTAGGTTATATTACGTTATGGATGTATATAAAGGTCCCACGCAGACGTAGAGGCCAACTCGCCAAGAATGTTGTCAAATATTAATGCCGAGATGATAGGTTGGGTTACGTTAGGTTATATTACGCTATTGATGTATATAAAAGTCCCACGGAGACGTAGAAGCCAACTCGCCAGGATTGTTGTCAAATAATAGCTCCGAGAGGTTAGGTTGGGTTAGGTTACGTTATATTACGTTATTGATGTACATGAGGGTCGCACGGATACGTAGATGCCAACTCGCCAGGAATGTTGTCAAATATTACCGCCGACATGTTAGGTTGGATTAGGTATGGTTATATTTCGTTATTGATGTATATAAAGGTCCCACGGATACGTAGAGGCCAAGTCGCCAGGAATGCTGTCAAATATTGCCGCCGAGAGGTTAGGTTGAGTTAGGTTAGGTTATATTACGTTATTGATGTATATAAAGGTCCCACGGAGACGTAGAGGCCAACAAGCCAGGAATGTTGCCAAATATTACCGCCGACATGTTAGGTTGGGTTAGGTTTGGTTATATTTCGTTATTGATGTATATAAAGGTCCCACGGATACGTAGAGGCAAACTCGCCAGGAATGTTGTCAAATATTGCCGCCGAGATGATAGGTTGGGTTAGGTTAGGTTATATTACGCTATTGATGTATATAAAAGTCCCACGGATACGTAGAAGCCAACTCGCCAGGAATGTGGTCAAATATTAGTGCCGAGATGATAGGTTGGGTTAGGTTAGGTCATATTACGTTATTGATGTATATAAAGGTCCCACGCAGACATAGAGGCCAACTCGCCAATAATGTTGTCAAATATTAACGCCGAGATGATAGGATGGGTTAGGTTATGTTATATTACGCTATTGATGTATATAAAAGTCCCACGGATACGTAGAAGCCAACTCGCCAGGAATGTCGTCAAATATTAGTGCCGACATCTTAGGTTGGTTTAGGTTAGGTTGTATTACGTTATAGGTGTGTATAAAGGGACCCACGGAGACGTAGAGGCCAACTCGCCAGGAATGTTGTCAAGTATTAACGCCGACATGGTAGGTTGGGTTAGGTTAGGTTATATTACGTTATTGATGTATATAAATGTCCCACGGAGACCTAGAGGCCAACTCGCCAGGATTGTTGTCAAATAATAGCTCCAAGAGGTTAGGTTGGGTTAGGTTACGTTATATTACGTTATTGATGTACATGAGGGTCGCACGGAGACGTAGATGCCAACTCGCCAGGAATGTTGTCAAATATTACCGCCGACATGTTAGGTTGGGTTAGGTATGGTTATATTTCGTTATTGATGTATATAAAGGTCCCACGGATACGTAGAGGCCAACTCGACGGGAATGTTGCCAAATATTACCGCCGATATGTTAGTTTGGGTTAGGTTAGGTTATATTACGTTATTGAGTTATATAGATGTCCCACGGAGACGTAGAGGCCAACTCGCCAGGATTGTTGCCAAATAATAGCTCCGAGAGGTAAGGTTGGGTTAGGTTACGTTATATTACGTTATTGATGTACATGAGGGTCGCACGGAGACGTAGATGCCAACTCGCCAGGAATGTTGTCAAATATTACCGCCGACATGTTAGGTTGGGTTAGGTATGGTTATATTTCGTTATTGATGTATATAAAGGTCCCACGGATACGTAGAGGCCAACTCGCCAGGAATGCTGTCAAATATTGCCGCCGAGAGGTTAGGTTGAGTTAGGTTAGGTTATATTACGTTATTGATATATATCAAGGTCCAACGGAGACGTAGGGGCCAACTCGCCAGGGATATTGTCAAATATTGCCGCCGAGATGATAGGTTGGGTTAGGTTAGGTTATATTACGTTATTGATGTGAGGCGTAGTACGTGGGGAAAAGTAAACTACACACTATCTAGCCTTCAATTTTATATTTGACGAATCGCGAAAACAACGAATAACATTCGCGATTCGGCGTGTATAACAATCTCGATAACAATTAACAATAGTGGTAGTCGCGTCAACAATGTTGGGCGAATGGTGCTGGAGCTACGATCCCTTCGCTATGTTAGTCGGCTAACCGCCCTGACTAACTACGCGAGAGTTGCCCGACTAGACGTCTGGCCGAGCGCGACTTTTCTAACCGAACTGTCTGACTCGGTGGCAACGATGGATTCTAATGGACTGTTCTAACCGAACCGTTCTGACCGAACTATTCTAACCGAACTGTCCTAAACGAGCTGTTCTAAACGAACTGCCGCGAGGGCGAAAATGTCGCTCCTTAAATACGGGTCTAAACGAGGAAGGAAACGCTGAGATGAACAGGGATGGAAGCGTGGTCAAGGAAAGCAAACGTTCCTGGAAAAACGCGAGGAAACGGAAATAGGTCCTTGACAGGAGAAAGTTAGGGACGCGACTGAACAACGCTCAGTCGCGACGGGACCTTGGAAAAACAATCGGAAGATTCTAAAGGATTCCTCGGAAGATGCCATAACTCAGTGAGTGCTAGCGCTAGGAGTACACAAATCTGGTCGCCAAATGTGAACATACGACGACCAGGTCCGCGCCGGACTGTGGGAGCCTATTGTGTGTCACGAAGGAATTTTCGGCGTTCCTCGAACCCTTGACAAATTACAAAGCTGCGGAGTCGTAGCTGCCACATCACCCCCCTGCCAGTGATTGATCCAATCACGAAATTTGTAGACGATCCGGGAAACGAACGCGTCTCCCGGATCTCGTGGTCCTTGGTGCTGCCTCCGGGACGGGTGTCGCTGGCGGAGGTTCCTCTTGAGCCATGTGGTACGTTGGCCTGTCATCCGCATCCTGGATGATGTAGGCTGGCTTCAGGCGGTCGATGGTAACTGTTGTCCGTTTGCCCCTGACTTCCAAGGTGTACGTTTTGGGGCCTCTTGTTAGGACCTTGAACGGTCCGTCGTATGGCGGCTGGAGTATTCCTTTAACCGCGTCGTTTCGCAGGAAGACGTAGTCCGCTTCCGACAAGTCCTTGAATATGAAGGTACGGCGGGTGCCGTGATGACTGCCAGCAGCCGGAGTAACGTTGCGGAAATGCTGGCGTAGTCGCTGGACGAAGTCCGCTGGATCCTGGTCGGCTGCATCCGGACGTGGGGCGAGGAATTCGCCTGGCAAACGCAGGGTCTCGCCGTAGAGGAGGTCCGCCGATGTCGCCTTCAGGTCCTCTCGCCAGGCTGCTCGGATGCCCAGCAGGATTGTGGGGAGAACCTCCGTCCACCTGGTGTTGGCGTGGCAGCGGATTGCTGCCTTCAGTTGGCGGTGGAACCGCTCCACCATTCCGTTGGCCGCCGGGTGGTAGGCCGTTGTCCTCCAGTGTGTGGTACCTGACAACTGGGTCAAATGTTTAAAGAGATGTGACTCAAATTGCCTACCTTGGTCCGTCGTGATCCGTGCGGGCGTGCCAAACCGGCTAATCCACCCCTCATAAAATGCTCGGGCGACGGTAGCCGCTTCCTGGTCGCGCAGGGGTATTGCCTCGGGCCAACGGCTGAACCGGTCGATACAGGTGAGACAGTATCTGAAACCTTCGGAAATCGGTAAAACAACTATATCGAGGTGAACATGCTCGAACCTCCCCGAAGGCGGGGTAAAAGTACCCAGCGGTGCTTGCACGTGCCGTGAAACTTTGCACCGCTGACACTCTATGCAGGTTCGAGCCCACTCTCTGCAGTCCTTTTTCATGGACGGCCAGACGTAACGCTCGGTTACGAGTTTGACCGTCGCATTGATACCAGGATGTGCCATTCGATGGATGGAATTGAACGCCGCTCTCCGGAACGGCCTGGTGACGAACGGCCTCATGGTGTTGGTTGCCGCATCGCAGAAAAGGCTGGTGCTGGTCCCTGGAAGCTGGATCCTCTTCAGACGTAGTGTGGACTCGTGGCTGCGCAGGTATGCTTGCAGCTCTTCGTCGCTGCTCTGCGATTGTGCCAGGGCTTCGTAGTCCAAAGCCTGGTCCACCGTCTCTACCCTGGATAGAGCGTCGGCGACGACGTTGTCCTTTCCCACGATGTGCCGGATGTCCGTCGTAAATTGGCTTATAAAGTCCAAATATCTGAACTGTCTTGGCGTGCACTTTTCCGGCTTCTGCTTAAACGCATAGATGATGGGCTTGTGGTCGGTAAAGACCGTGAATGTCCTAGCCTCGACCATATGCCGGAAGTGCTTAATTGCCAGGTAGATCGCTAACAGTTCTCGGTCGTATGCCCCGTAATTCTTCTCCGTGGGGCTGAGCTTCTTGGAGAAGAAGGCCAACGGCTCCCAATCGTCGCCGTTGCGTTGTTGCAACACGGCTCCCACCGTAAAATCCGAGGCGTCGCAAGTGAGCGAAAGAGGTGCCTCTGCCTTGGGGTGGGCCAGCAGCGCGGCCTGTGCGAGCCCTCGCTTGCATTCTTCGAACGCCGCCGCTGCTTTGGGAGTCCAATTGACCGGCGCCCGACCCTTAACGCCATCGTGTAGCAGGTCGTTTAGGGGCGCCTGTACTTGTGCTGCCCTAGGTATGAAACGTCTATAA
This sequence comes from Xylocopa violacea, assembly GCA_963969225.1. Lineage (NCBI taxonomy): Eukaryota > Metazoa > Arthropoda > Insecta > Hymenoptera > Apidae > Xylocopa > Xylocopa violacea. Next base: position 372,370 of record CAXAJV010000021.1, on the reverse strand, counting down.
AAGTTTAGCATACCTAGGAACTGTCTTAATTGTTTAGCTGTGGTGGGCTGCGGATATTTCCTAATCGCCTCCACCTTGTCCTGCAACGGCCGTGAACCTTCCCTGTTGACCAGGTAGCCCAGAAACTTGACCTCTGGTTGGCCGAATATGCATTTCGACGGGTTAATCACCACGCCGTACTGTTTTAGACGCTTGAACAGCTCTTCTAAATGATGTTGGTGTTCATCTTCAGACGACGACGCGACCAGTATGTCGTCGATGTACGCGTAGCAAAAGTCCAAACCGCGTAACACTTCGTCGATGAACCGTTGAAAAGTCTGTGCCGCGTTTCGGAGCCCGAACGACATGAACGGAAATTCGAATAGTCCGAAAGGTGTCGTTATCGCGGTCTTGTGCACATCTTCTGCAGCCACAGGAATCTGATTGTATGCGCGCACTAAGTCAATGGTAGAAAAGATCGTCTTACCATGCAGTGCTTGCGCGAAATCCTCGATGTGCTTTACCGGGTATCGGTCTGGGAGCGTCCGCGCGTTGAGACCCCTGTAATCCCCACAGGGTCTCCACTCGTCCTGTCCCTTCTTCGGCACCATGTGTAACGGAGAAGCCCAACTGCTCTCCGATGGTCGCACGATACCCAAACGCATCATCGTCTCGAATTCCTTTTTTGCCGCCTTCAGCCGATCAGGTGCGAGTCGGCGGGGTCTGCTGGTCACCGGCGGCCCCGGCGTCGTGCGGATATAGTGAACCGTCGAGTGCGCTGCCTGCGACGGAGATCCTTCCGGCCGGGTTATTTCGGGAAATTTCTGCAACACCTCGTGGAACATTGAACCGCCATGCACGGTTTTGATGCTCGGCACCGACGAGGCGTGCTTCGCTGTCCATCCAGCGACCGATATCGACGTCGTCTGATCCAACAGACGACGATTGCGAACATCCACTAACAAACCGTAGTGGTATAGAAAGTCTACCCCAATTATGGGTTTGCCCACATCGGCCACTACAAAACGCCACGTAAACGCGCGGCGCAGCCCGAGGTCTAAAGTGACCGTAACCGTCCCGTAAGTAGGGATCTCGGTCCCGTTCGCCGCGTAAAGGACATATTGCGATTTTTCCCGCTGACCGCGGGTCATCGCCCGAGGAATAACACAAAGGTCGGCGCCAGTGTCGACCAAAAATTGCGTTTTCGTCTCGTAGTCCGTGACGAAGAGACGGCGAGTTATCGGGCATGTGTCGTCCGCCGTCATCAGCGACTGCCCGTTTCGTTTCCCGACGGGGTCCAGTTGCACGGCTGCGTGCACCTGTGGGCCTGCGGACCAAACTTCCAATGGTAGAAACATCTACCTCCTCGTAGTTCGAGGCGTCGTCGGGAACCCGAGTTAGAGCGGGCTCGCCGGGGTGACCTTGCCCGGTCGTTGTCCCGTCGCGATGACCTGGAGCGGTGGAGGTCCTGCCGGAGAGTTGCAATCTCCTCCCTCAACTGGCTTATGCACTCGTGTACGCTGCTCGTGGTGCTGCTGCCTGCTCCGTGTGCGGATCCGCCGGGCACCCCGGTCGGGGTGGAAGCCACGGCGATCCTCGCATTGCCGTGGTATGTTTCGGACACGGCGTCCGCCACTTCCGCGATTTTGCTCAATTCTGCGTCCCGCATGGTGGCGAGGATTAGCTGCAGATTGGGTGGGAGGCGTCCCATCCATAGTGTCCGCAAGACGCTGTCCGTCACCGTCGTACCTGCCAGGTTTCGCAGGTGTCGTAGGAACTGCGACGGCTTCCTATCGCCCATCTCCTCGTGCTCGAGGAGGCGCCGCGTCTTCTGCTCCTGCGTCGAGCTTAAGCGGCGTACCAGCTCCGACCTCAGCTTCTGGTACGGAGCTGCGGCGGGCGGGTCCATAATAATGTCGCGGACCTCCATAGAATACTGTGTCGGCAGCGCGCCGAGGATGTAGCCGTATTTAGTGGACTCTGTGGTTATCCCGGCGGCCTCGAAACTGCGTTCCGCGATCGTAAACCACATTTCAGGGTCCGCCGCGTAAAAGTCCGGTAAGCGGACGGCCACGCGATCCACGGAGGATCCTTGCCGGTCCGCGCCTGGTGTAGCCATGGCGAATACTCCTCACTCGCGCACCGCACTGGAAATTGTCTGAATGTTCTGTTCGCGTTATCCGACGGATCCCTGCCGCACTACACGTTACGAGATCACGTCGGGGTCACCAATAATTGAGGCGTAGTACGTGGGGAAAAGTAAACTACACACTATCTAGCCTTCAATTTTATATTTGACGAATCGCGAAAACAACGAATAACATTCGCGATTCGGCGTGTATAACAATCTCGATAACAATTAACAATAGTGGTAGTCGCGGCAACAATGTTGGGCGAATGGTGCTGGAGCTACGATCCCTTCGCTATGTTAGTCGGCTAACCGCCCTGACTAACTACGCGAGAGTTGCCCGACTAGACGTCTGGCCGAGCGCGACTGTTCTAACCGAACTGTCTGACTCGGTGGCAACGATGGATTCTAATGGACTGTTCTAACCGAACCGTTCTGACCGAACTGTTCTAACCGAACTGTCCTAAACGAGCTGTTCTAAACGAACTGCCGCGAGGGCGAAAATGTCGCTCCTTAAATACGGGTCTAAACGAGGAAGGAAACGCTGAGATGAACAGGGATGGAAGCGTGGTCAAGGAAAGCAAACGTTCCTGGAAAAACGCGAGGAAACGGAAATAGGTCCTTGACAGGAGAAAGTTAGGGACGCGACTGAACAACGCTCAGTCGCGACGGGACCTTGGAAAAACAATCGGAAGATTCTAAAGGATTCCTCGGAAGATGCCATAACTCAGTGAGTGCTAGCGCTAGGAGTACACAAATCTGGTCGCCAAATGTGAACATACGACGACCAGGTCCGCGCCGGACTGTGGGAGCCTATTGTGTGTCACGAAGGAATTTTCGGCGTTCCTCGAACCCTTGACAAATTACAAAGCTGCGGAGTCGTAGCTGCCACAGATGTATATAAAGGTCCCACGGAGACGTAGAGGCCAACAAGCCGGGAATGTTGCCAAATATTACCGACGAGATGTTAGTTTGGGTTAGGTTAGGTTATATTACGTTATTGAGTTATATAGAGGTCCCACGAAGACGTAGAGGCCAACTCGCCAGGATTGTTGTCAAATAATAGCTCCGCGAGGTTAGGTTGGGTTAGGTTAGGTTATATTACGTTATTGATGTATATAAATGTCCCACGGAGACGTAGAGGCCAACTCGCCAGGAATGTTGTCAAATATTGCCGCCGAGAGGTTAGGTTGAGTTAGGTTAGGTTATATTACGTTATTGATATATATCAAGGTCAACGGAGACCTAGGGGCCAACTCGCCAGGAATATTGTCAAATATTGCTGCCGAGATAATAGGTTGGGTTAGGTTAGGTTATATTACGTTATTGATGTATATAAAGGTCCCACGGACACGTAGAGGCAAACTCGCCAGGAATGTTGTCAAATATTGCCGCCGAGAGGTTAGGTTGAGTTAGGTTAGGTTATATTACGTTATTGATATATATCAAGGTCAACGGAGACCTAGGGGCCAACTCGCCAGGAATATTGTCAAATATTGCTGCCGAGATAATAGGTTGGGTTAGGTTAGGTTATATTACGTTATTGATGTATATAAAGGTCCCACGGAGACGTAGAGGCCAACAACGCAGGAATGTTGCCAAATATTACCGCCGAGATGTTAGTTTGGGTTAGGTTAGGTTATATTACGTTATTGAGTTATATAGAGGTCCCACGGAGACGTAGAGGCCAACTCGCCAGGATTGTTGTCAAATAATAGCTCCGAGAGGTTAGGTTGGGTTAGGTTACGTTATATTACGTTATTGATGTACATGAGGGTCGCACGGAGACGTAGATGCCAACTCGCCAGGAATGTTGTCAAATATTACCGCCGACATATTAGGTTGGGTTAGGTTTGGTTATATTTCGTTATTGATGTATATAAGGATCCCACGGATACGTAGAGGCAAACTCGCCGGAAATGTTGTCAAATATTGCCGCCGAGAGGTTAGGTTGTGTTAGGTTTGGTTATGTTACATTATTGATGTATATAAAGGTCCGACGCAGACGTAGAGGCCAACTCGCCAGGAATGTTGTCAAATATTACCGCCGAGATGATAGGTTGGGTTAGGTTAGGTTATATTTCGTTATTGATGTATATGAAGGTCCCACGGAGACGTGGAGGCCAACTCGCCAGGAATGTTGTCAAATATTACAGCCGCGAAGTTAGTTTGTTTTAGGTTAGGTTATATTACGTTATGGAGTTATATAGAGGTCCCACGAAGACGTAGAGGCCACCTCGCCAGGATTGTTGTCAAATAATAGCTCCGAGAGGTTAGGTTGGGTTATGTTACGTTATATTACGTTATTGATGTACGTGAGGGTCGCACGGAGACGTAGATGCCAACTCGCCAGGAATGTTGTCAAATATTACCGCCGACATGTTAGGTTGGGTTAGGTTTGGTTATATTTCGTTATTGATGTATATAAAGATCCCACGGATACGTAGAGGCAAACTCGCCGGGAATGTTGTCAAATATTGCCGCCGAGATGATAGGTTGGGTTAGGTTAGGTTATATTACGTTATTGAGTTATATAGAGGTCCCACGGAGACGTAGAGGCCAACTCGCCAGGATTGTTGCCAAATAATAGCTCCGAGAGGTAAGGTTGTGTTAGGTTACGTTATATTACGTTATTGATGTACATGAGGGTCGCACGGAGACGTAGATGCCAACTCGCCAGGAATGTTGTCAAATATTACCGCCGACATGTTAGGTTGGGTTAGGTATGGTTATATTTCGTTATTGATGTATATAAAGGTCCCACGGATACGTAGAGGCCAACTCGCCAGGAATGCTGTCAAATATTGCCGCCGAGAGGTTAGGTTGAGTTAGGTTAGGTTATATTACGTTATTGATATATATCAAGGTCCAACGGAGACGTAGGGGCCAACTCGCCAGGGATATTGTCAAATATTGCCGCCGAGATGATAGGTTGGGTTAGGTTAGGTTATATTACGTTATTGATGTATATAAAGGTCCCACGGAGACGTAGAGGCCAACAAGCCGGGAATGTTGCCAAATATTACCGACGAGATGTTAGTTTGGGTTAGGTTAGGTTATATTACGTTATTGAGTTATATAGAGGTCCCACGAAGACGTAGAGGCCAACTCGCCAGGATTGTTGTCAAATAATAGCTCCGCGAGGTTAGGTTGGGTTAGGTTAGGTTATATTACGTTATTGATGTATATAAATGTCCCACGGAGACGTAGAGGCCAACTCGCCAGGAATGTTGTCAAATATTGCCGCCGAGAGGTTAGGTTGAGTTAGGTTAGGTTATATTACGTTATTGATATATATCAAGGTCAACGGAGACCTAGGGGCCAACTCGCCAGGAATATTGTCAAATATTGCTGCCGAGATAATAGGTTGGGTTAGGTTAGGTTATATTACGTTATTGATGTATATAAAGGTCCCACGGAGACGTAGAGGCCAACAACCCAGGAATGTTGCCAAATATTACCGCCGAGATGTTAGTTTGGGTTAGGTTAGGTTATATTACGTTATTGAGTTATATAGAGGTCCCACGGAGACGTAGAGGCCAACTCGCCAGGATTGTTGCCAAATAATAGCTCCGAGAGGTAAGGTTGGGTTAGGTTACGTTATATTACGTTATTGATGTACATGAGGGTCGCACGGAGACGTAGATGCCAACTCGCCAGGAATGTTGTCAAATATTACCGCCGACATGTTAGGTTGGGTTAGGTATGGTTATATTTCGTTATTGATGTATATAAAGGTCCCACGGATACGTAGAGGCCAACTCGCCAGGAATGCTGTCAAATATTGCCGCCGAGAGGTTAGGTTGAGTTAGGTTGGGTTATATTACGTTATTGATATATATCAAGGTCCAACGGAGACGTAGGGGCCAACTCGCCAGGGATATTGTCAAATATTGCCGCCGAGATGATAGGTTGGGTTAGGTTAGGTTATATTACGTTATTGATGTATATAAAGGTCCCACGGAGACGTAGAGGCCAACAAGCCGGGAATGTTGCCAAATATTACCGACGAGATGTTAGTTTGGGTTAGGTTAGGTTATATTACGTTATTGAGTTATATAGAGGTCCCACGAAGACGTAGAGGCCAACTCGCCAGGATTGTTGTCAAATAATAGCTCCGCGAGGTTAGGTTGGGTTAGGTTAGGTTATATTACGTTATTGATGTATATAAATGTCCCACGGAGATGTAGAGGCCAACTCGCCAGGAATGTTGTCAAATATTGCCGCCGAGAGGTTAGGTTGAGTTAGGTTAGGTTATGTTACATTATTGATGTATATAAAGGTCCGACGCAGACGAAGAGGCCAACTCGCCAGGAATGTTGTCAAATATTACCGCCGAGATGATAGGTTGGGTTAGGTTAGGTTATATTTCGTTATTGATGTATATGAAGGTCCCACGGAGACGTGGAGGCCAACTCGCCAGGAATGTTGTCAAATATTACAGCCGCGATGTTAGTTTGGGTTAGGTTAGGTTATATTACGTTATGGAGTTATATAGAGGTCCCACGAAGACGTAGAGGCCACCTCGCCAGGATTGTTGTCAAATAATAGCTCCGAGAGGTTAGGTTGGGTTATGTTACGTTATATTACGTTATTGATGTACGTGAGGGTCGCACGGAGACGTAGATGCCAACTCGCCAGGAATGTTGTCAAATATTACCGCCGACATGTTAGGTTGGGTTAGGTTTGGTTATATTTCGTTATTGATGTATATAAAGGTCCCACGGATACGTAGAGGCCAACTCGCCAGGAATGCTGTCAAATATTGCCGCCGAGAGGTTAGGTTGAGTTAGGTTAGGTTATATTACGTTATTGATATATATCAAGGTCCAACGGAGACGTAGGGGCCAACTCGCCAGGGATATTGTCAAATATTGCCGCCGAGATGATAGGTTGGGTTAGGTTAGGTTATATTACGTTATTGATGTATATAAAGGTCCCACGGAGACGTAGAGGCCAACTCGCCAGGAATGCTGTCAAATATTGCCGCCGAGAGGTTAGGTTGAGTTAGGTTAGGTTATATTACGTTATTGATATATATCAAGGTCCAACGGAGACGTAGGGGCCAACTCGCCAGGGATATTGTCAAATATTGCCGCCGAGATGATAGGTTGGGTTAGGTTAGGTTATATTACGTTATTGATGTATATAAAGGTCCCACGGAGACGTAGAGGCCAACAAGCCGGGAATGTTGCCAAATATTACCGACGAGATGTTAGTTTGGGTTAGGTTAGGTTATATTACGTTATTGAGTTATATAAAGGTCCCACGAAGACGTAGAGGCCAACTCGCCAGGATTGTTGTCAAATAATAGCTCCGCGAGGTTAGGTTGGGTTAGGTTAGGTTATATTACGTTATTGATGTATATAAATGTCCCACGGAGACGTAGAGGCCAACTCGCCAGGAATGTTGTCAAATATTGCCGCCGAGAGGTTAGGTTGAGTTAGGTTAGGTTATATTACGTTATTGATATATATCAAGGTCAACGGAGACCTAGGGGCCAACTCGCCAGGAATATTGTCAAATATTGCTGCCGAGATAATAGGTTGGGTTAGGTTAGGTTATATTACGTTATTGATGTATATAAAGGTCCCACGGAGACGTAGAGGCCAACAACCCAGGAATGTTGCCAAATATTACCGCCGAGATGTTAGTTTGGGTTAGGTTAGGTTATATTACGTTATTGAGTTATATAGAGGTCCCACGGAGACGTAGAGGCCAACTCGCCAGGATTGTTGCCAAATAATAGCTCCGAGAGGTAAGGTTGGGTTAGGTTACGTTATATTACGTTATTGATGTACATGAGGGTCGCACGGAGACGTAGATGCCAACTCGCCAGGAATGTTGTCAAATATTGCCGCCGAGAGGTTAGGTTGAGTTAGGTTAGGTTATATTACGTTATTGATATATATCAAGGTCAAGGGAGACCTAGGGGCCAACTCGCCAGGAATATTGTCAAATATTGCTGCCGAGATAATAGGTTGGGTTAGGTTAGGTTATATTACGTTATTGATGTATATAAAGGTCCCACGGAGACGTAGAGGCCAACAACCCAGGAATGTTGCCAAATATTACCGCCGAGATGTTAGTTTGGGTTAGGTTAGGTTATATTACGTTATTGAGTTATATAGAGGTCCCACGGAGACGTAGAGGCCAACTCGCCAGGATTGTTGCCAAATAATAGCTCCGAGAGGTAAGGTTGGGTTAGGTTACGTTATATTACGTTATTGATGTACATGAGGGTCGCACGGAGACGTAGATGCCAACTCGCCAGGAATGTTGTCAAATATTACCGCCGACATGTTAGGTTGGGTTAGGTATGGTTATATTTCGTTATTGATGTATATAAAGGTCCCACGGATACGTAGAGGCCAACTCGCCAGGAATGCTGTCAAATATTGCCGCCGAGAGGTTAGGTTGAGTTAGGTTAGGTTATATTACGTTATTGATATATATCAAGGTCCAACGGAGACGTAGGGGCCAACTCGCCAGGGATATTGTCAAATATTGCCGCCGAGATGATAGGTTGGGTTAGGTTAGGTTATATTACGTTATTGATGTATATAAAGGTCCCACGGAGACGTAGAGGCCAACTCGCCAGGAATGCTGTCAAATATTGCCGCCGAGAGGTTAGGTTGAGTTAGGTTAGGTTATATTACGTTATTGATATATATCAAGGTCCAACGGAGACGTAGGGGCCAACTCGCCAGGGATATTGTCAAATATTGCCGCCGAGATGATAGGTTGGGTTAGGTTAGGTTATATTACGTTATTGATGTATATAAAGGTCCCACGGAGACGTAGAGGCCAACAAGCCGGGAATGTTGCCAAATATTACCGACGAGATGTTAGTTTGGGTTAGGTTAGGTTATATTACGTTATTGAGTTATATAGAGGTCCCACGAAGACGTAGAGGCCAACTCGCCAGGATTGTTGTCAAATAATAGCTCCGCGAGGTTAGGTTGGGTTAGGTTAGGTTATATTACGTTATTGATGTATATAAATGTCCCACGGAGACGTAGAGGCCAACTCGCCAGGAATGTTGTCAAATATTGCCGCCGAGAGGTTAGGTTGAGTTAGGTTAGGTTATATTACGTTATTGATATATATCAAGGTCAACGGAGACCTAGGGGCCAACTCGCCAGGAATATTGTCAAATATTGCTGCCGAGATAATAGGTTGGGTTAGGTTAGGTTATATTACGTTATTGATGTATATAAAGGTCCCACGGAGACGTAGAGGCCAACAACCCAGGAATGTTGCCAAATATTACCGCCGAGATGTTAGTTTGGGTTAGGTTAGGTTATATTACGTTATTGAGTTATATAGAGGTCCCACGGAGACGTAGAGGCCAACTCGCCAGGATTGTTGCCAAATAATAGCTCCGAGAGGTAAGGTTGGGTTAGGTTACGTTATATTACGTTATTGATGTACATGAGGGTCGCACGGAGACGTAGATGCCAACTCGCCAGGAATGTTGTCAAATATTACCGCCGACATGTTAGGTTGGGTTAGGTATGGTTATATTTCGTTATTGATGTATATAAAGGTCCCACGGATACGTAGAGGCCAACTCGCCAGGAATGCTGTTAAATATTGCCGCCGAGAGGTTAGGTTGAGTTAGGTTAGGTTATATTACGTTATTGATATATATCAAGGTCCAACGGAGACGTAGGGGCCAACTCGCCAGGGATATTGTCAAATATTGCCGCCGAGATGATAGGTTGGGTTAGGTTAGGTTATATTACGTTATTGATGTATATAAAGGTCCCACGGAGACGTAGAGGCCAACAAGCCGGGAATGTTGCCAAATATTACCGCCGAGATGTTAGTTTGGGTTAGGTTAGGTTATATTGCGTTCTTGAGTTATATAGAGGTCCCACGAAGACGTAGAGGCCAACTCGCCAGGATTGTTTTCAAATAATAGCTCCGAGAGGTTAGGTTGGGTTAGGTTAGGTTATATTACGTTATTGATGTATATAAATGTCCCACGGAGACGTAGAGGCCAACTCGCCAGGAATGTTGTCAAATATTGCCGCCGAGAGGTTAGGTTGAGTTAGGTTAGGTTATATTACGTTATTGACATATATCAAGGTCAACGGAGACCTAGGGGCCAACTCGCCAGGAATATTGTCAAATATTGCTGCCGAGATAATAGGTTGGGTTAGGTTAGGTTATATTACGTTATTGATGTATATAAAGGTCCCACGGAGACGTAGAGGCCAACAACCCAGGAATGTTGCCAAATATTACCGCCGAGATGTTAGTTTGGGTTAGGTTAGGTTATATTACGTTATTGAGTTATATAGAGGTCCCACGGAGACGTAGAGGCCAACTCGCCAGGATTGTTGTCAAATAATAGCTCCGAGAGGTTAGGTTGGGTTAGGTTACGTTATATTACGTTATTGATGTACATGAGGGTCGCACGGAGACGTAGATGCCAACTCGCCAGGAATGTTGTCAAATATTACCGCCGACATGTTAGGTTGGGTTAGGTTTGGTTATATTTCGTTATTGATGTATATAAGGATCCCACGGATACGTAGAGGCAAACTCGCCGGGAATGTTGTCAAATATTGCCGCCGAGAGGTTAGGTTGTGTTAGGTTTGGTTATGTTACATTATTGATGTATATAAAGGTCCGACGCAGACGTAGAGGCCAACTCGCCAGGAATGTTGTCAAATATTACCGCCGAGATGATAGGTTGGGATAGGTTAGGTTATATTTCGTTACTGATGTATATGAAGGTCCCACGGAGACGTGGAGGCCAACTCGCCAGGAATGTTGTCAAATATTACCGCCGAGATGTTAGTTTGGGTTAGGTTAGGTTATATTACGTTATTGAGTTATATAGAGGTCCCACGAAGACGTAGAGGCCAACTCGCCAGGATTGTTTTCAAATAATAGCTCCGAGAGGTTAGGTTGGGTTAGGTTACGTTATATTACGTTATTGATGTACATGAGGGTCGCACGGAGACGTAGATGCCAACTCGCCAGGAATGTTGTCAAATATTACCGCCGACATGTTAGGTTGGGTTAGGTTTGGTTATATTTCGTTATTGATGTATATAAAGATCCCACGGATACGTAGAGGCAAACTCGCCGGGAATGTTGTCAAATATTGCCGCCGAGAGGTTAGGTTGTGTTAGGTTTGGTTATGTTACATTGTTGATGTATATAAAGGTCCGACGCAGACGTAGAGGCCAACTCGCCAGGAATGTTGTCAAATATTACCGCCGAGATGATAGGTTGGGTTAGGTTAGGTTATATTTCGTTATTGATGTATATGAAGGTCCCACGGAGACGTGGAGGCCAACTCGCCAGGAATGTTGTCAAGTACTACAGCCGCGATGTTAGATTGGGTTAGGTTAGGTTATATTACGTTATTGATGTATATAAAGGTCCCACGGAGACGTAGAGGCCAACAAGCCAGGAATGTTGCCAAATATTACCGCCGAGATGTTAGGTTGGGTTAGGTTAGGTTATATTACGCTATTGATGTATATAAAAGTCCCACGGAGACGTAGAAGCCAACTCGCCAGGAATGTGGTCAAATATTAGTGCCGACATGTTAGGTTGGTTTAGGTTAGGTTGTATTACGTTATAGATGTGTATAAAGGACCCACGGAGACGTAGAGGCCAACTCGCCAGGAATGTCGTCAAGTATTAACGCCGACATGTTAGGTTGGGTTAGGTTAGGTTATATTACGTTATTGATGTATATAAATGTCCCACGGAGACCTAGAGGCCAACTCGCCAGGATTGTTGTCAAATAATAGCTCCGAGAGGTTAGGTTGGGTTAGGTTACGTTATATTACGTTATTGATGTACATGAGGGTCGCACGGAGACGTAGATGCCAACTCGCCAGGAATGTTGTCAAATATTACCGCCGACATGTTAGGTTGGGTTAGGTATGGTTATATTTCGTTATTGATGTATATAAAGGTCCCACGGATACGTAGAGGCCAACTCGCCAGGAATGCTGTCAAATATTGCCGCCGAGAGGTTATGTTGAGTTAGGTTAGGTTATATTACGTTATTGATATATATCAAGGTCAACGGAGACCTAGGGGCCAACTCGCCAGGAATATTGTCAAATATTGCTGCCGAGATAATAGGTTGGGTTAGGTTAGGTTATATTACGTTATTGATGTATATAAAGGTCCCACGGAGACGTAGAGGCCAACAACCCAGGAATGTTGCCAAATATTACCGCCGAGATGTTAGTTTGGGTTAGGTTAGGTTATATTACGTTATTGAGTTATATAGAGGTCCCACGGAGACGTAGAGGCCAACTCGCCAGGATTGTTGTCAAATAATAGCTCCGAGAGGTTAGGTTGCGTTAGGTTACGTTATATTACGTTATTGATGTACATGAGGGTCGCACGGAGACGTAGATGCCAACTCGCCAGGAATGTTGTCAAATATTACCGCCGACATGTTAGGTTGGGTTAGGTTTGGTTATATTTCGTTATTGATGTATATAAGGATCCCACGGATACGTAGAGGCAAACTCGCCGGGAATGTTGTCAAATATTGCCGCCGAGAGGTTGGGTTGTGTTAGGTTTGGTTATGTTACATTATTGATGTATATAAAGGTCCGACGCAGACGTAGAGGCCAACTCGCCAGGAATGTTGTCAAATATTACCGCCGAGATGATAGGTTGGGATAGGTTAGGTTATATTTCGTTATTGATATATATGAAGGTCCCACGGAGACGTGGAGGCCAACTCGCCAGGAATGTTGTCAAATATTACCGCCGAGATGTTAGTTTGGGTTAGGTTAGGTTATATTACGTTATTGAGTTATATAGAGGTCCCACGAAGACGTAGAGGCCAACTCGCCAGGATTGTTTTCAAATAATAGCTCCGAGAGGTTAGGTTGGGTTATGTTACGTTATATTACGTTATTGATGTACGTGAGGGTCGCACGGGGACGTAGAGGCCAACTCGCCAGGATTGTTGTCAAATAATAGCTCCGGGAGGTTAGGTTGGGTTAGGTTACGTTATATTACGTTATTGATGTACATGGGGGTCGCACGGAGACGTAGATGCCAACTCGCCAGGAATGTTGTCAAATATTACCGCCGACATGTTAGGTTGGGTTAGGTTTGGTTATATTTCGTTATTGATGTATATAAAGATCCCACGGATACGTAGAGGCAAACTCGCCGGGAATGTTGTCAAATATTGCCGCCGAGAGGTTAGGTTGTGTTAGGTTTGGTTATGTTACATTGTTGATGTATATAAAGGTCCGACGCAGACGTAGAGGCCAACTCGCCAGGAATGTTGTCAAATATTACCGCCGAGATGATAGGTTGGGTTAGGTTAGGTTATATTTCGTTATTGATGTATATGAAGGTCCCACGGAGACGTGGAGGCCAACTCGCCAGGAATGTTGTCAAATATTACAGCCGCGATGTTAGATTGGGTTAGGTTAGGTTATATTACGTTATTGATGTATATAAAGGTCCCACGGAGACGTAGAGGCCAACAAGCCAGGAATGTTGCCAAATATGACCGCCGAGATGTTAGGTTGGGTTAGGTTAGGTTATATTACGCTATTGATGTATATAAAAGTCCCACGGAGACGTAGAAGCCAACTCGCCAGGAATGTGGTCAAATATTAGTGCCGACATGTTAGGTTGGTTTAGGTTAGGTTGTATTACGTTATAGATGTGTATAAAGGACCCACGGAGACGTAGAGGCCAACTCGCCAGGAATGTCGTCAAGTATTAACGCCGACATGTTAGGTTGGGTTAGGTTAGGTTATATTACGTTATTGATGTATATAAATGTCCCACGGAGACCTAGAGGCCAACTCGCCAGGATTGTTGTCAAATAATAGCTCCGAGAGGTTAGGTTGGGTTAGGTTACGTTATATTACGTTATTGATGTACATGAGGGTCGCACGGAGACGTAGATGCCAACTCGCCAGGAATGTTGTCAAATATTACCGCCGACATGTTAGGTTGGGTTAGGTATGGTTATATTTCGTTATTGATGTATATAAAGGTCCCACGGATACGTAGAGGCCAACTCGCCAGGAATGCTGTCAAATATTGCCGCCGAGAGGTTATGTTGAGTTAGGTTAGGTTATATTACGTTATTGATATATATCAAGGTCAACGGAGACCTAGGGGCCAACTCGCCAGGAATATTGTCAAATATTGCTGCCGAGATAATAGGTTGGGTTAGGTTAGGTTATATTACGTTATTGATGTATATAAAGGTCCCACGGAGACGTAGAGGCCAACAACCCAGGAATGTTGCCAAATATTACCGCCGAGATGTTAGTTTGGGTTAGGTTAGGTTATATTACGTTATTAAGTTATATAGAGGTCCCACGGAGACGTAGAGGCCAACTCGCCAGGATTGTTGTCAAATAATAGCTCCGAGAGGTTAGGTTGCGTTAGGTTACGTTATATTACGTTATTGATGTACATGAGGGTCGCACGGAGACGTAGATGCCAACTCGCCAGGAATGTTGTCAAATATTACCGCCGACATGTTAGGTTGGGTTAGGTTTGGTTATATTTCGTTATTGATGTATATAAGGATCCCACGGATACGTAGAGGCAAACTCGCCGGGAATGTTGTCAAATATTGCCGCCGAGAGGTTGGGTTGTGTTAGGTTTGGTTATGTTACATTATTGATGTATATAAAGGTCCGACGCAGACGTAGAGGCCAACTCGCCAGGAATGTTGTCAAATATTACCGCCGAGATGATAGGTTGGGATAGGTTAGGTTATATTTCGTTATTGATGTATATGAAGGTCCCACGGAGACGTGGAGGCCAACTCGCCAGGAATGTTGTCAAATATTACCGCCGAGATGTTAGTTTGGGTTAGGTTAGGTTATATTACGTTATTGAGTTATATAGAGGTCCCACGAAGACGTAGAGGCCAACTCGCCAGGATTGTTTTCAAATAATAGCTCCGAGAGGTTAGGTTGGGTTATGTTACGTTATATTACGTTATTGATGTACGTGAGGGTCGCACGGGGACGTAGAGGCCAACTCGCCAGGATTGTTGTCAAATAATAGCTCCGGGAGGTTAGGTTGGGTTAGGTTACGTTATATTACGTTATTGATGTACATGGGGGTCGCACGGAGACGTAGATGTCAACTCGCCAGGAATGTTGTCAAATATTACCGCCGACATGTTAGGTTGGGTTAGGTTTGGTTATATTTCGTTATTGATGTATATAAAGATCCCACGGATACGTAGAGGCAAACTCGCCGGGAATGTTGTCAAATATTGCCGCCGAGAGGTTAGGTTGTGTTAGGTTTGGTTATGTTACATTGTTGATGTATATAAAGGTCCGACGCAGACGTAGAGGCCAACTCGCCAGGAATGTTGTCAAATATTACCGCCGAGATGATAGGTTGGGTTAGGTTAGGTTATATTTCGTTATTGATGTATATGAAGGTCCCACGGAGACGTGGAGGCCAACTCGCCAGGAATGTTGTCAAATATTACAGCCGCGATGTTAGATTGGGTTAGGTTAGGTTATATTACGTTATTGATGTATATAAAGGTCCCACGGAGACGTAGATGCCAACAAGCCAGGAATGTTGCCAAATATGACCGCCGAGATGTTAGGTTGGGTTAGGTTAGGATATATTACGCTATTGATGTATATAAAAGTCCCACGGAGACGTAGAAGCCAACTCGCCAGGAATGTGGTCAAATATTAGTGCCGACATGTTAGGTTGGTTTAGGTTAGGTTGTATTACGTTATAGATGTGTATAAAGGAGCCACGGAGACGTAGAGGCCAACTCGCCAGGAATGTCGTCAAGTATTAACGCCGACATGTTAGGTTGGGTTAGGTTAGGTTATATTACGTTATTGATGTATATAAATGTCCCACGGAGACCTAGAGGCCAACTCGCCAGGATTGTTGTCAAATAATAGCTCCGAGAGGTTAGGTTGGGTTAGGTTACGTTATATTACGTTATTGATGTACATGAGGGTCGCACGGAGACGTAGATGCCAACTCGCCAGGAATGTTGTCAAATATTACCGCCG
Source organism: Xylocopa violacea (assembly GCA_963969225.1). Lineage (NCBI taxonomy): Eukaryota > Metazoa > Arthropoda > Insecta > Hymenoptera > Apidae > Xylocopa > Xylocopa violacea. The sequence goes on along the minus strand of CAXAJV010000021.1, from coordinate 356,230 downwards.
ACATGTTAGGTTGGGTTAGGTATGGTTATATTTCGTTATTGATGTATATAAAGGTCCCACGGATACGTAGAGGCCAACTCGCCAGGAATGCTGTCAAATATTGCCGCCGAGAGGTTAGGTTGAGTTAGGTTAGGTTATATTACGTTATTGATATATATCAAGGTCCAACGGAGACGTAGGGGCCAACTCGCCAGGAATATTGTCAAATATTAGTGCCGAGATGATAGGTTGGGTTAGGTTAGGTCATATTACGTTATTGATGTATATAAAGGTCCCACGCAGACGTAGAGGGCAACTCGCCAATAATGTTGTCAAATATTAACGCCGAGATGATAGGTTGGGTTAGGTTATGTTATATTACGCTATTGATGTATATAAAAGCCCCACGGATACGTAGAAGCCAACTCGCCAGGAATGTGGTCAAATATTAGTGCCGACATCTTAGGTTGGTTTAGGTTAGGTTGTATTACGTTATAGATGTATATAAAGGGACCCACGGAGACGTAGAGGCCAACTCGCCAGGAATGTTGTCAAGTATTAACGCCGACATGGTAGGTTTGGTTAGGTTAGGTTATATTACGTTATTGATGTATATAAATGTCCCACGGAGACCTAGAGGCCAACTCGCCAGGATTGTTGTCAAATATTGCCGCCGAGAGGTTAGGTTGAGATAGGTTAGGTTATATTACGTTATTGATATATATCAAGGTCCAACGGAGACGTAGGGGCCAACTCGCCAGGAATATTGTCAAATATTGCCGCCGAGATGATAGGTTGGGTTAGGTTAGGTTATATTACGTTATTGATGTATATAAAGGTCCCACGGAGACGTAGAGGCCAACAAGCCAGGAATGTTGCCAAATATTACCGCCGAGATGTTAGTTTGGGTTAGGTTAGGTTATATTACGTTATTGAGTTATATAGAGGTCCCACGAAGACGTAGAGGCCAACTCGCCAGGATTGTTGTCAAATAATAGCACCGAGAGGTTAGGTTGGGTTAGGTTACGTTATATTACGTTATTGATGTACGTGAGGATCGCACGGAGACGTAGATGCCAACTCGCCAGGAATGTTGTCAAATATTACCGCCGACATGTTAGGTTGGGTTAGGTTTGGTTATATTTCGTTATTGATGTATATAAAGGTCCCACGGATACGTAGAGGCCAACTCGCCAGGAATGCTGTCAAATATTGCCGCCGAGAGGTTAGGTTGAGTTAGGTTAGGTTATATTACGTTATTGATATATATCAAGGTCCAACGGAGACGTAGGGGCCAACTCGCCAGGGATATTGTCAAATATTGCCGCCGAGATGATAGGTTGGGTTAGGTTAGGTTATATTACGTTATTGATGTATATAAAGGTCCCACGGAGACGTAGAGGCCAACAACCCAGGAATGTTGCCAAATATTACCGCCGAGATGTTAGTTTGGGTTAGGTTAGGTTATATTACGTTATTGAGTTATATAGAGGTCCCACGGAGACGTAGACGCCAACTCGCCAGGATTGTTGTCAAATAATAGCTCCGAGAGGTTAGGTTGGGTTATCTTACGTTATATTACGTTATTGATGTACGTGAGGGTCGCACGGAGACGTAGATGCCAACTCGCCAGGAATGTTGTCAAATATTACCGCCGACATGTTAGGTTGGGTTAGGTTTGGTTATATTTCGTTATTGATGTATATAAAGATCCCACGGATACGTAGAGGCAAACTCGCCGGGAATGTTGTCAAATATTGCCGCCGAGATGATAGGTTGGGTTAGGTTAGGTTATAATACGCTATTGATGTATATAAAAGTCCCACGGACACGTAGAAGCCAACTCGCCAGGAATGTTGTCAAATATTACCGCCGACATGTTAGGTTGGGTTAGGTTTGGTTATATTTCGTTATTGATGTATATAAAGATCCCACGGATACGTAGAGGCAAACTCGCCGGGAATGTTGTCAAATATTGCCGCCGAGATGATAGGTTGGGTTAGGTTAGGTTATAATACGCTATTGATGTATATAAAAGTCCCACGGACACGTAGAAGCCAACTCGCCAGGAATATGGTCAAATATTAGTGCCGAGATGATAGGTTGGGTTAGGTTAGGTCATATTACGTTATTGATGTATATAAAGGTCCCACGCAGACGTAGAGGCCAACTCGTCAATAATGTTGTCAAATATTAACGCCGAGATGATAGGTTGGGTTAGGTTATGTTATATTACGCTATTGATGTATATAAAAGTCCCACGGATACGTAGAAGCCAACTCGCCAGGAATGTGGTCAAATATTAGTGCCGACATCTTAGGTTGGTTTAGGTTAGGTTGTATTACGTTATAGATGTATATAAAGGGACCCACGGAGACGTAGAGGCCAACTCGCCAGGAATGTTGTCAAGTATTAACGCCGACATGGTAGGTTGGGTTAGGTTAGGTTATATTACGTTATTGATGTATATAAATGTCCCACGGAGACCTAGAGGCCAACTCGCCAGGATTGTTGTCAAATAATAGCTCCAAGAGGTTAGGTTGGGTTAGGTTACGTTATATTACGTTATTGATGTACATGAGGGTCGCACGGAGACGTAGATGCCAACTCGCCAGGAATGTGGTCAAATATTAGTGCCGACATGTTAGGTTGGTTTAGGTTAGGTTATATTACGTTATTGATGTATATAAAGGTCCCACGGAGACGTAGAGGCCAACAAGCCAGGAATGTTGCCAAATATGACCGCCGAGATGTTAGGTTGGGTTAGGTTAGGTTATATTACGCTATTGATGTATATAAAAGTCCCACGGAGACGTAGAAGCCAACTCGCCAGGAATGTGGTCAAATATTAGTGCCGACATGTTAGGTTGGTTTAGGTTAGGTTGTATTACGTTATAGATGTGTATAAAGGACCCACGGAGACGTAGAGGCCAACTCGCCAGGAATGTCGTCAAGTATTAACGCCGACATGTTAGGTTGGGTTAGGTTAGGTTATATTACGTTATTGATGTATATAAATGTCCCACGGAGACCTAGAGGCCAACTCGCCAGGATTGTTGTCAAATAATAGCTCCGAGAGGTTAGGTTGGGTTAGGTTACGTTATATTACGTTATTGATGTACATGAGGGTCGCACGGAGACGTAGATGCCAACTCGCCAGGAATGTTGTCAAATATTACCGCCGACATGTTAGGTTGGGTTAGGTATGGTTATATTTCGTTATTGATGTATATAAAGGTCCCACGGATACGTAGAGGCCAACTCGCCAGGAATGCTGTCAAATATTGCCGCCGAGAGGTTAGGTTGAGTTAGGTTAGGTTATATTACGTTATTGATATATATCAAGGTCCAACGGAGACGTAGGGGCCAACTCGCCAGGAATATTGTCAAATATTGCCGCCGCGATGATAGGTTGGGTTAGGTTAGGTTATATTACGTTATTGATGTATATAAAGGTCCCACGGAGACGTAGAGGCCAACAAGCCAGGAATGTTGCCAAATATTACCGCCGAGATGTTAGTTTGGGTTAGGTTAGGTTATATTACGTTATTGAGTTATATAGAGGTCCCACGAAGACGTAGAGGCCAACTCGCCAGGATTGTTGTCAAATAATAGCTCCGAGAGGTTAGGTTGGGTTATCTTACGTTATATTACGTTATTGATGTACGTGAGGGTCGCACGGAGACGTAGATGCCAACTCGCCAGGAATGTTGTCAAATATTACCGCCGACATGTTAGGTTGGGTTAGGTTTGGTTATATTTCGTTATTGATGTATATAAAGATCCCACGGATACGTAGAGGCAAACTCGCCGGGAATGTTGTCAAATATTGCCGCCGAGATGATAGGTTGGGTTAGGTTAGGTTATAATACGCTATTGATGTATATAAAAGTCCCACGGACACGTAGAAGCCAACTCGCCAGGAATATGGTCAAATATTAGTGCCGAGATGATAGGTTGGGTTAGGTTAGGTCATATTACGTTATTGATGTATATAAAGGTCCCACGCAGACGTAGAGGCCAACTCGTCAATAATGTTGTCAAATATTAACGCCGAGATGATAGGTTGGGTTAGGTTATGTTATATTACGCTATTGATGTATATAAAAGTCCCACGGATACGTAGAAGCCAACTCGCCAGGAATGTGGTCAAATATTAGTGCCGACATCTTAGGTTGGTTTAGGTTAGGTTGTATTACGTTATAGATGTATATAAAGGGACCCACGGAGACGTAGAGGCCAACTCGCCAGGAATGTTGTCAAGTATTAACGCCGACATGGTAGGTTGGGTTAGGTTAGGTTATATTACGTTATTGATGTATATAAATGTCCCACGGAGACCTAGAGGCCAACTCGCCAGGATTGTTGTCAAATAATAGCTCCAAGAGGTTAGGTTGGGTTAGGTTACGTTATATTACGTTATTGATGTACATGAGGGTCGCACGGAGACGTAGATGCCAACTCGCCAGGAATGTGGTCAAATATTAGTGCCGACATGTTAGGTTGGTTTAGGTTAGGTTATATTACGTTATTGATGTATATAAAGGTCCCACGGAGACGTAGAGGCCAACAAGCCAGGAATGTTGCCAAATATGACCGCCGAGATGTTAGGTTGGGTTAGGTTAGGTTATATTACGCTATTGATGTATATAAAAGTCCCACGGAGACGTAGAAGCCAACTCGCCAGGAATGTGGTCAAATATTAGTGCCGACATGTTAGGTTGGTTTAGGTTAGGTTGTATTACGTTATAGATGTGTATAAAGGACCCACGGAGACGTAGAGGCCAACTCGCCAGGAATGTCGTCAAGTATTAACGCCGACATGTTAGGTTGGGTTAGGTTAGGTTATATTACGTTATTGATGTATATAAATGTCCCACGGAGACCTAGAGGCCAACTCGCCAGGATTGTTGTCAAATAATAGCTCCGAGAGGTTAGGTTGGGTTAGGTTACGTTATATTACGTTATTGATGTACATGAGGGTCGCACGGAGACGTAGATGCCAACTCGCCAGGAATGTTGTCAAATATTACCGCCGACATGTTAGGTTGGGTTAGGTATGGTTATATTTCGTTATTGATGTATATAAAGGTCCCACGGATACGTAGAGGCCAACTCGCCAGGAATGCTGTCAAATATTGCCGCCGAGAGGTTAGGTTGAGTTAGGTTAGGTTATATTACGTTATTGATATATATCAAGGTCCAACGGAGACGTAGGGGCCAACTCGCCAGGAATATTGTCAAATATTGCCGCCGCGATGATAGGTTGGGTTAGGTTAGGTTATATTACGTTATTGATGTATATAAAGGTCCCACGGAGACGTAGAGGCCAACAAGCCAGGAATGTTGCCAAATATTACCGCCGAGATGTTAGTTTGGGTTAGGTTAGGTTATATTACGTTATTGAGTTATATAGAGGTCCCACGAAGACGTAGAGGCCAACTCGCCAGGATTGTTGTCAAATAATAGCTCCGAGAGGTTAGGTTGGGTTAGGTTACGTTATATTACGTTATTGATGTACGTGAGGGTCGCACGGAGACGTAGATGCCAACTCGTCAGGAATGTTGTCAAATATTACCGCCGACATGTTAGGTTGGGTTAGGTTTGGTTATATTTCGTTATTGATGTATATAAAGATCCCACGGATACGTGGAGGCAAACTCGCCGGGAATGTTGTCAAATATTGCCGCCGAGATGATAGGTTGGGTTAGGTTAGGTTATAATACGCTATTGATGTATATAAAAGTCCCACGGACACGTAGAAGCCAACTCGCCAGGAATATGGTCAAATATTAGTGCCGAGATGATAGGTTGGGTTAGGTTAGGTCATATTACGTTATTGATGTATATAAAGGTCCCACGCAGACGTAGAGGGCAACTCGCCAATAATGTTGTCAAATATTAACGCCGAGATGATAGGTTGGGTTAGGTTATGTTATATTACGCTATTGATGTATATAAAAGCCCCACGGATACGTAGAAGCCAACTCGCCAGGAATGTGGTCAAATATTAGTGCCGACATCTTAGGTTGGTTTAGGTTAGGTTGTATTACGTTATAGATGTATATAAAGGGACCCACGGAGACGTAGAGGCCAACTCGCCAGGAATGTTGTCAAGTATTAACGCCGACATGGTAGGTTTGGTTAGGTTAGGTTATATTACGTTATTGATGTATATAAATGTCCCACGGAGACCTAGAGGCCAACTCGCCAGGATTGTTGTCAAATATTGCCGCCGAGAGGTTAGGTTGAGATAGGTTAGGTTATATTACGTTATTGATATATATCAAGGTCCAACGGAGACGTAGGGGCCAACTCGCCAGGAATATTGTCAAATATTGCCGCCGAGATGATAGGTTGGGTTAGGTTAGGTTATATTACGTTATTGATGTATATAAAGGTCCCACGGAGACGTAGAGGCCAACAAGCCAGGAATGTTGCCAAATATTACCGCCGAGATGTTAGTTTGGGTTAGGTTAGGTTATATTACGTTATTGAGTTATATAGAGGTCCCACGAAGACGTAGAGGCCAACTCGCCAGGATTGTTGTCAAATAATAGCTCCGAGAGGTTAGGTTGGGTTAGGTTACGTTATATTACGTTATTGATGTACGTGAGGATCGCACGGAGACGTAGATGCCAACTCGCCAGGAATGTTGTCAAATATTACCGCCGACATGTTAGGTTGGGTTAGGTTTGGTTATATTTCGTTATTGATGTATATAAAGGTCCCACGGATACGTAGAGGCCAACTCGCCAGGAATGCTGTCAAATATTGCCGCCGAGAGGTTAGGTTGAGTTAGGTTAGGTTATATTACGTTATTGATATATATCAAGGTCCAACGGAGACGTAGGGGCCAACTCGCCAGGGATATTGTCAAATATTGCCGCCGAGATGATAGGTTGGGTTAGGTTAGGTTATATTACGTTATTGATGTATATAAAGGTCCCACGGAGACGTAGAGGCCAACAACCCAGGAATGTTGCCAAATATTACCGCCGAGATGTTAGTTTGGGTTAGGTTAGGTTATATTACGTTATTGAGTTATATAGAGGTCCCACGGAGACGTAGACGCCAACTCGCCAGGATTGTTGTCAAATAATAGCTCCGAGAGGTTAGGTTGGGTTATCTTACGTTATATTACGTTATTGATGTACGTGAGGGTCGCACGGAGACGTAGATGCCAACTCGCCAGGAATGTTGTCAAATATTACCGCCGACATGTTAGGTTGGGTTAGGTTTGGTTATATTTCGTTATTGATGTATATAAAGATCCCACGGATACGTAGAGGCAAACTCGCCGGGAATGTTGTCAAATATTGCCGCCGAGATGATAGGTTGGGTTAGGTTAGGTTATAATACGCTATTGATGTATATAAAAGTCCCACGGACACGTAGAAGCCAACTCGCCAGGAATATGGTCAAATATTAGTGCCGAGATGATAGGTTGGGTTAGGTTAGGTCATATTACGTTATTGATGTATATAAAGGTCCCACGCAGACGTAGAGGCCAACTCGTCAATAATGTTGTCAAATATTAACGCCGAGATGATAGGTTGGGTTAGGTTATGTTATATTACGCTATTGATGTATATAAAAGTCCCACGGATACGTAGAAGCCAACTCGCCAGGAATGTGGTCAAATATTAGTGCCGACATCTTAGGTTGGTTTAGGTTAGGTTGTATTACGTTATAGATGTATATAAAGGGACCCACGGAGACGTAGAGGCCAACTCGCCAGGAATGTTGTCAAGTATTAACGCCGACATGGTAGGTTGGGTTAGGTTAGGTTATATTACGTTATTGATGTATATAAATGTCCCACGGAGACCTAGAGGCCAACTCGCCAGGATTGTTGTCAAATAATAGCTCCAAGAGGTTAGGTTGGGTTAGGTTACGTTATATTACGTTATTGATGTACATGAGGGTCGCACGGAGACGTAGATGCCAACTCGCCAGGAATGTGGTCAAATATTAGTGCCGACATGTTAGGTTGGTTTAGGTTAGGTTATATTACGTTATTGATGTATATAAATGTCCCACGGAGACCTAGAGGCCAACTCGCTAGGACTGTTGTCAAATAATAGCTCCGAGAGGTTAGATTCTGTTAGGTTACGTTATATTACGTTATTGATGTACATGAGGGTCGCACGGAGACGTAGAGGCCAACTCGCCAGGATTGTTGTCAAATAATAGCTCCGGGAGGTTAGGTTGGGTTAGGTTACGTTATATTACGTTATTGATGTACATGAGGGTCGCACGGAGACGTAGATGCCAACTCGCCAGGAATGTTGTCAAATATTACCGCCGACATGTTAGGTTGGGTTAGGTTTGGTTATATTTCGTTATTGATGTATATAAAGATCCCACGGATACGTAGAGGCAAACTCGCCGGGAATGTTGTCAAATATTGCCGCCGAGAGGTTAGGTTGTGTTAGGTTTGGTTATGTTACATTGTTGATGTATATAAAGGTCCGACGCAGACGTAGAGGCCAACTCGCCAGGAATGTTGTCAAATATTACCGCCGAGATGATAGGTTGGGTTAGGTTAGGTTATATTTCGTTATTGATGTATATGAAGGTCCCACGGAGACGTGGAGGCCAACTCGCCAGGAATGTTGTCAAATATTACAGCCGCGATGTTAGATTGGGTTAGGTTAGGTTATATTACGTTATTGATGTATATAAAGGTCCCACGGAGACGTAGAGGCCAACAAGCCAGGAATGTTGCCAAATATTACCGCCGAGATGTTAGGTTGGGTTAGGTTAGGTTATATTACGCTATTGATGTATATAAAAGTCCCACGGAGACGTAGAAGCCAACTCGCCAGGAATGTGGTCAAATATTAGTGCCGACATGTTAGGTTGGTTTAGGTTAGGTTGTATTACGTTATAGATGTGTATAAAGGACCCACGGAGACGTAGAGGCCAACTCACCAATAATGTTGTCAAATATTAACGCCGAGATGATAGGTTGGGTTAGGTTATGTTATATTACGCTATTGATGTATATAAAAGTCCCACGGATACGTAGAAGCCAACTCGCCAGGAATGTGGTCAAATATTAGTGCCGACATCTTAGGTTGGTTTAGGTTAGGTTGTATTACGTTATAAATGTATATAAAGGGACCCACGGAGACGTAGAGGCCAACTCGCCAGGAATGTTGTCAAGTATTAACGCCGACATGGTAGGTTGGGTTAGGTTAGGTTATATTACGTTATTGATGTATATAAATGTCCCACGGAGACCTAGAGGCCAACTCGCCAGGATTGTTGTCAAATAATAGCTCCGGGAGGTTAGGTTGGGTTAGGTTACGTTATATTACGTTATTGATGTACATGAGGGTCGCACGGAGACGTAGATGCCAACTCGCCAGGAATGTTGTCAAATATTACCGCCGACATGTTAGGTTGGGTTAGGTTTGGTTATATTTCGTTATTGATGTATATAAAGATCCCACGGATACGTAGAGGCAAACTCGCCGGGAATGTTGTCAAATATTGCCGCCGAGAGGTTAGGTTGTGTTAGGTTTGGTTATGTTACATTGTTGATGTATATAAAGGTCCGACGCAGACGTAGAGGCCAACTCGCCAGGAATGTTGTCAAATATTACCGCCGAGATGATAGGTTGGGTTAGGTTACGTTATATTACGTTATTGATGTACATGAGGGTCGCACGGAGACGTAGATGCCAACTCGCCAGGAATGTTGTCAAATATTACCGCCGACATGTTAGGTTGGGTTAGGTTTGGTTATATTTCGTTATTGATGTATATAAAGATCCCACGGATACGTAGAGGCAAACTCGCCGGGAATGTTGTCAAATATTGCCGCCGAGAGGTTAGGTTGTGTTAGGTTTGGTTATGTTACATTGTTGATGTATATAAAGGTCCGACGCAGACGTAGAGGCCAACTCGCCAGGAATGTTGTCAAATATTACCGCCGAGATGATAGGTTGGGATAGGTTAGGTTATATTTCGTTATTGATGTATATGAAGGTCCCACGGAGACGTGGAGGCCAACTCGCCAGGAATGTTGTCAAATATTACCGCCGAGATGTTAGTTTGGGTTAGGTTAGGTTATATTACGTTATTGAGTTATATAGAGGTCCCACGAAGACGTAGAGGCCAACTCGCCAGGATTGTTGTCAAATAATAGCTCCGCGAGGTTAGGTTGGGTTCGGTTAGGTTATATTACGTTATTGATGTATATAAATGTCCCACGGAGACGTAGAGGCCAACTCGCCAGGAATGTTGTCAAATATTGCCGCCGAGAGGTTAGGTTGAGTTAGGTTAGGTTATATTACGTTATTGATATATATCAAGGTCAACGGAGACCTAGGGGCCAACTCGCCAGGAATATTGTCAAATATTGCTGCCGAGATAATAGGTTGGGTTAGGTTAGGTTATATTACGTTATTGATGTATATAAAGGTCCCACGGAGACGTAGAGGCCAACAACCCAGGAATGTTGCCAAATATTACCGCCGAGATGTTAGTTTGGGTTAGGTTAGGTTATATTACGTTATTGAGTTATATAGAGGTCCCACGGAGACGTAGAGGCCAACTCGCCAGGATTGTTGTCAAATAATAGCTCCGAGAGGTTAGGTTGGGTTAGGTTACGTTATATTACGTTATTGATGTACATGAGGGTCGCACGGAGACGTAGATGCCAACTCGCCAGGAATGTTGTCAAATATTACCGCCGACATGTTAGGTTGGGTTAGGTTTGGTTATATTTCGTTATTGATGTATATAAGGATCCCACGGATACGTAGAGGCAAACTCGCCGGGAATGTTGTCAAATATTGCCGCCGAGAGGTTAGGTTGTGTTAGGTTTGGTTATGTTACATTATTGATGTATATAAAGGTCCGACGCAGACGTAGAGGCCAACTCGCCAGGAATGTTGTCAAATATTACCGCCGAGATGATAGGTTGGGATAGGTTAGGTTATATTTCGTTATTGATGTATATGAAGGTCCCACGGAGACGTGGAGGCCAACTCGCCAGGAATGTTGTCAAATATTACCGCCGAGATGTTAGTTTGGGTTAGGTTAGGTTATATTACGTTATTGAGTTATATAGAGGTCCCACGAAGACGTAGAGGCCAACTCGCCAGGATTGTTGTCAAATAATAGCTCCGAGAGGTTAGGTTGGGTTATGTTACGTTATATTACGTTATTGATGTACGTGAGGGTCGCACGGAGACGTAGATGCCAACTCGCCAGGAATGTTGTCAAATATTACCGCCGACATGTTAGGTTGGGTTAGGTTTGGTTATATTTCGTTATTGATGTATATAAAGATCCCACGGATACGTAGAGGCAAACTCGCCGGGAATGTTGTCAAATATTGCCGCCGAGATGATAGGTTGGGTTAGGTTAGGTTATAATACGCTATTGATGTATATAAAAGTCCCACGGACACGTAGAAGCCAACTCGCCAGGAATATGGTCAAATATTAGTGCCGAGATGATAGGTTGGGTTAGGTTAGGTCATATTACGTTATTGATGTATATAAAGGTCCCACGCAGACGTAGAGGCCAACTCACCAATAATGTTGTCAAATATTAACGCCGAGATGATAGGTTGGGTTAGGTTATGTTATATTACGCTATTGATGTATATAAAAGTCCCACGGATACGTAGAAGCCAACTCGCCAGGAATGTGGTCAAATATTAGTGCCGACATCTTAGGTTGGTTTAGGTTAGGTTGTATTACGTTATAAATGTATATAAAGGGACCCACGGAGACGTAGAGGCCAACTCGCCAGGAATGTTGTCAAGTATTAACGCCGACATGGTAGGTTGGGTTAGGTTAGGTTATATTACGTTATTGATGTATATAAATGTCCCACGGAGACCTAGAGGCCAAGTCGCCAGGATTGTTGTCAAATAATAGCTCCAAGAGGTTAGGTTGGGTTAGGTTACGTTATATTACGTTATTGATGTACATGAGGGTCGCACGGAGACGTAGATGCCAACTCGCCAGGAATGTGGTCAAATATTAGTGCCGACATGTTAGGTTGGTTTAGGTTAGGTTATATTACGTTATTGATGTATATAAATGTCCCACGGAGACCTAGAGGCCAACTCGCTAGGACTGTTGTCAAATAATAGCTCCGAGAGGTTAGATTCTGTTAGGTTACGTTATATTACGTTATTGATGTACATGAGGGTCGCACGGAGACGTAGAGGCCAACTCGCCAGGATTGTTGTCAAATAATAGCTCCGGGAGGTTAGGTTGGGTTAGGTTACGTTATATTACGTTATTGATGTACATGAGGGTCGCACGGAGACGTAGATGCCAACTCGCCAGGAATGTTGTCAAATATTACCGCCGACATGTTAGGTTGGGTTAGGTTTGGTTATATTTCGTTATTGATGTATATAAGGATCCCACGGATACGTAGAGGCAAACTCGCCGGGAATGTTGTCAAATATTGCCGCCGAGAGGTTAGGTTGTGTTAGGTTTGGTTATGTTACATTATTGATGTATATAAAGGTCCGACGCAGACGTAGAGGCCAACTCGCCAGGAATGTTGTCAAATATTACCGCCGAGATGATAGGTTGGGATAGGTTAGGTTATATTTCGTTATTGATGTATATGAAGGTCCCACGGAGACGTGGAGGCCAACTCGCCAGGAATGTTGTCAAATATTACCGCCGAGATGTTAGTTTGGGTTAGGTTAGGTTATATTACGTTATTGAGTTATATAGAGGTCCCACGAAGACGTAGAGGCCAACTCGCCAGGATTGTTGTCAAATAATAGCTCCGAGAGGTTAGGTTGGGTTATGTTACGTTATATTACGTTATTGATGTACGTGAGGGTCGCACGGAGACGTAGATGCCAACTCGCCAGGAATGTTGTCAAATATTACCGCCGACATGTTAGGTTGGGTTAGGTTTGGTTATATTTCGTTATTGATGTATATAAAGATCCCACGGATACGTAGAGGCAAACTCGCCGGGAATGTTGTCAAATATTGCCGCCGAGATGATAGGTTGGGTTAGGTTAGGTTATAATACGCTATTGATGTATATAAAAGTCCCACGGACACGTAGAAGCCAACTCGCCAGGAATATGGTCAAATATTAGTGCCGAGATGATAGGTTGGGTTAGGTTAGGTCATATTACGTTATTGATGTATATAAAGGTCCCACGCAGACGTAGAGGCCAACTCACCAATAATGTTGTCAAATATTAACGCCGAGATGATAGGTTGGGTTAGGTTATGTTATATTACGCTATTGATGTATATAAAAGTCCCACGGATACGTAGAAGCCAACTCGCCAGGAATGTGGTCAAATATTAGTGCCGACATCTTAGGTTGGTTTAGGTTAGGTTGTATTACGTTATAAATGTATATAAAGGGACCCACGGAGACGTAGAGGCCAACTCGCCAGGAATGTTGTCAAGTATTAATGCCGACATGGTAGGTTGGGTTAGGTTAGGTTATATTACGTTATTGATGTATATAAATGTCCCACGGAGACCTAGAGGCCAAGTCGCCAGGATTGTTGTCAAATAATAGCTCCAAGAGGTTAGGTTGGGTTAGGTTACGTTATATTACGTTATTGATGTACATGAGGGTCGCACGGAGACGTAGATGCCAACTCGCCAGGAATGTGGTCAAATATTAGTGCCGACATGTTAGGTTGGTTTAGGTTAGGTTATATTACGTTATTGATGTATATAAATGTCCCACGGAGACCTAGAGGCCAACTCGCTAGGACTGTTGTCAAATAATAGCTCCGAGAGGTTAGATTCTGTTAGGTTACGTTATATTACGTTATTGATGTACATGAGGGTCGCACGGAGACGTAGAGGCCAACTCGCCAGGATTGTTGTCAAATAATAGCTCCGGGAGGTTAGGTTGGGTTAGGTTACGTTATATTACGTTATTGATGTACATGAGGGTCGCACGGAGACGTAGATGCCAACTCGCCAGGAATGTTGTCAAATATTACCGCCGACATGTTAGGTTGGGTTAGGTTTGGTTATATTTCGTTATTGATGTATATAAAGATCCCACGGATACGTAGAGGCAAACTCGCCGGGAATGTTGTCAAATATTGCCGCCGAGAGGTTAGGTTGTGTTAGGTTTGGTTATGTTACATTGTTGATGTATATAAAGGTCCGACGCAGACGTAGAGGCCAACTCGCCAGGAATGTTGTCAAATATTACCGCCGAGATGATAGGTTGGGTTAGGTCAGGTTATATTTCGTTATTGATGTATATGAAGGTCCCACGGAGACGTGGAGGCCAACTCGCCAGGAATGTTGTAAAATAATAGCTCCGGGAGGTTAGGTTGGGTTAGGTTACGTTATATTACGTTATTGATGTACATGAGGGTCGCACGGAGACGTAGATGCCAACTCGCCAGGAATGTTGTCAAATATTACCGCCGACATGTTAGGTTGGGTTAGGTTTGGTTATATTTCGTTATTGATGTATATAAAGATCCCACGGATACGTAGAGGCAAACTCGCCGGGAATGTTGTCAAATATTGCCGCCGAGAGGTTAGGTTGTGTTAGGTTTGGTTATGTTACATTGTTGATGTATATAAAGGTCCGACGCAGACGTAGAGGCCAACTCGCCAGGAATGTTGTCAAATATTACCGCCGAGATGATAGGTTGGGTTAGGTTAGGTTATATTTCGTTATTGATGTATATGAAGGTCCCACGGAGACGTGGAGGCCAACTCGCCAGGAATGTTGTCAAATATTACAGCCGCGATGTTAGATTGGGTTAGGTTAGGTTATATTACGTTATTGATGTATATAAAGGTCCCACGGAGACGTAGAGGCCAACAAGCCAGGAATGTTGCCAAATATTACCGCCGAGATGTTAGGTTGGGTTAGGTTAGGTTAAATTACGCTATTGATGTATATAAAAGTCCCACGGAGACGTAGAAGCCAACTCGCCAGGAATGTGGTCAAATATTAGTGCCGACATGTTAGGTTGGTTTAGGTTAGGTTGTATTACGTTATAGATGTGTATAAAGGACCCACGGAGACGTAGAGGCCAACTCGCCAGGAATGTCGTCAAGTATTAACGCCGACATGTTAGGTTGGGTTAGGTTAGGTTATATTACGTTATTGATGTATATAAATGTCCCACGGAGACCTAGAGGCCAACTCGCCAGGATTGTTGTCAAATAATAGCTCCGAGAGGTTAGGTTGGGTTAGGTTACGTTATATTACGTTATTGATGTACATGAGGGTCGCACGGAGACGTAGATGCCAACTCGCCAGGAATGTTGTCAAATATTACCGCCGACATGTTAGGTTGGGTTAGGTATGGTTATATTTCGTTATTGATGTATATAAAGGTCCCACGGATACGTAGAGGCCAACTCGCCAGGAATGCTGTCAAATATTGCCGCCGAGAGGTTAGGTTGAGTTAGGTTAGGTTATATTACGTTATTGATATATATCAAGGTCCAACGGAGACGTAGGGGCCAACTCGCCAGGAATATTGTCAAATATTGCCGCCGAGATGATAGGTTGGGTTAGGTTAGGTTATATTACGTTATTGATGTATATAAAGGTCCCACGGAGACGTAGAGGCCAACTCGCCGGGAATGTTGCCAAATATTACCGCCGAGATGTTAGTTTGGGTTAGGTTAGGTTATATTACGTTATTGAGTTATATAGAGGTCCCACGGAGACGTAGAGGCCAACTCGCCAGGATTGTTGCCAAATAATAGCTCCGAGAGGTAAGGTTGGGTTAGGTTACGTTATATTACGTTATTGATGTACATGAGGGTTGCACGGAGACGTAGATGCCAACTCGCCAGGAATGTTGTCAAATATTACCGCCGACATGTTAGGTTGGGTTAGGTATGGTTATATTTCGTTATTGTTGTATATAAAGGTCCCACGGATACGTAGAGGCCAACTCGCCAGGAATGCTGTCAAATATTGCCGCCGAGAGGTTAGGTTGAGTTAGGTTAGGTTATATTACGTTATTGATATATATCAAGGTCCAACGGAGACGTAGGGGCCAACTCGCCAGGATTGTTGTCAAATAATAGCTCCGAGAGGTTAGGTTGGGTTAGGTTAGGTTATATTACGTTATTGATGTATATAAAGGTCCCACGCAGACGTAGAGGCCAACTCGCCAATAATGTTGTCAAGTATTAACGCCGACATGGTAGGTTGGGTTAGGTTAGGTTATATTACGTTATTGATGTATATAAAGGTCCCACGGAGACGTAGAGGCCAACAAGCCAGGAATGTTGTCAAATATTACCGCCGAGATGATAGGTTGGGTTAGGTTTGGTTATATTTCGTTATTGATGTATATAAAGGTCCCACGGATACGTAGAGGCAAACTCGCCAGGAATGTTGTCAAATATTGCCGCCGAGATGATAGGTTGGGTTAGGTTAGGTTATATTACGTTATTGAGTTATATAGAGGTCCCACGGAGACGTAGAGGCCAACTCGCCAGGATTGTTGTCAAATAATAGCTCCGAGAGGTTAGGTTGGGTTAGGTTACGTTATATTACGTTATTGATGTACATGAGGGTCGCACGGAGACGTAGATGCCAACTCGCCAGGAATGTTGTCAAATATTACCGCCGACATGTTAGGTTGGGTTAGGTATGTTTATATTTCGTTATTGATGTATATAAAGGTCCCACGGATACGTAGAGGCAAACTCGCCAGGAATGTTGTCAAATATTGCCGCCGAGTTGATAATTTGGGTTAGGTTATGTTATATTACGCTATTTATGTATATAAATGTCCCACGGACACGTAGAAGCCAACTCGCCAGGAATGTGGTCAAATATTAGTGCCGACATGTTAGGTTGGTTTAGGTTACGTTGTATTACGTTATAGATGTGTATAAAGGACCCACGGAGACGTAGAGGCCAACTCGCCAGGAATGTTGTCAAGTATTAACGCCGACATGTTAGGTTGGTTTAGGTTAGGTTATATTACGTTATTGATGTATATAAATGTCCCACGGAGACCTAGAGGCCAACTCGCCAGGATTGTTGTCAAATAATAGCTCCGAGAGGTTAGATTGGGTTAGGTTACGTTATATTACGTTATTGATGTACATGAGGGTCGCACGGTGACGTAGAAGCCAACTCGCCAGGAATGTTGTCAAATATTACCGCCGACATGTTAGGTTGGGTTAGGTATGGTTGTATTTCGTTATTGATGTATATAAAGGTCCCACGGATGCTTAGAGGCCAACTCGCCAGGATTGTTGTCAAATATTACCGCCGAGATGATAGGTTGGTTAGGTTAGGTTATATTTCGTTACTGATGTATATGAAGGTCCCACGGAGACGTGGAGGCCAACTCGCCATGAATGTTGTCAAATATTAACGCCGAGATGATAGGTTGGGTTAGGTTAGGTTATATTACGCTATTGATGTATATAAAAGTCCCACGGATACGTAGAAGCCAACTCGCCAGGAATGTGGTCAAATATTAGTGCCGACATCTTAGGTTGGTTTAGGTTAGGTTGTATTACGTTATAGATGTGTATAAAGGACCCACGGAGACGTAGAGGCCAACTCGCCAGGAATGTTGTCAAGTATTAACGCCGACATGGTAGGTTGGGTTAGGTTAGGTTATATTACGTTATTGATGTATATAAATGTCCCACGGAGACCTAGAGGCCAACTCGCCAGGATTGTTGTCAAATAATAGCTCCGAGAGGTTAGGTTGGGTTAGGTTACGTTATATTACGTTATTGATGTACATGAGGGTCGCACGGAGACGTAGATGCCAACTCGCCAGGAATGTTGTCAAATATTACCGCCGACATGTTAGGTTGGGATAGGTATGGTTATATTTCGTTATTGATGTATATAAAGGTCCCACGAATACGTAGAGGCCAACTCGCCGGGAATGTTGCCAAATATTACCGCCGAGATGTTAGTTTGGGTTAGGTTATGTTATGTTACGTTACTGATGTATATAAAGATGCCGCGGAGACGTAGAGGCCAACTCGCCAGGAAACGTAGAGGCCAACTCGCCAGGATTGTTGCCAAATATTACCGCCGACATGTTAGGTTGGGTTAGGTATGGTTATATTTCGTTATTGATGTATATAAAGGTCCCACGGATGCTTAGAGGCCAACTCGCCAGGATTGTTGTCAAATATTGCCGCCGAGATGATAGGTTGGGTTAGGTTAGGTTATATTACGTTATTGATGTATATAAAGGTCCCACGGAGACGTAGAGGCCAACAAGCCAGGAATGTTGTCAAATATTACCGCCGAGATGATAGGTTGGGTTAGGTTTGGTTATATTTCGTTATTGATGTACATAAAGGTCCCACGGATACGTAGAGGCAAACTCGCCAGGAATGTTGTCAAATATTGCCGCCGAGATGATAGGTTGGGTTAGGTTAGGTTATATTACGTTATTGAGTTATATAGAGGTCCCACGGAGACGTAGAGGCCAACTCGCCAGGATTGTTGTCAAATAATAGCTCCGAGATGTTAGGTTGGGTTAGGTTACGTTATATTACGTTATTGATGTACATGAGGGTCGCACGGAGACGTAGATGCCAACTCGCCAGGAATGTTGTCAAATATTACCGCCGACATGTTAGGTTGGGTTAGGTTTGGTTATATTTCGTTATTGATGTATATAAAGATCCCACGGATACGTAGACGCAAACTCGCCGGGAATCTTGTCAAATATTGCCGCCGAGAGGTTAGGTTGTGTTAGGTTTGGTTATGTTACATTATTGATGTATATAAAGGTCCGACGCAGACGTAGAGGCCAACTCGCCAGGAATGTTGTCAAATATTACCGCCGAGATGATAGGTTGGGATAGGTTAGGTTATATTTCGTTATTGATGTATATGAAGGTCCCACGGAGACGTGGAGGCCAACTCGCCAGGAATGTTGTCAAATATTACCGCCGAGATGTTAGTTTGGGTTAGGTTAGGTTATATTACGTTATTGAGTTATATAGAGGTCCCACGAAGACGTAGAGGCCAACTCGCCAGGATTGTTGTCAAATAATAGCTCCGAGAGGTTAGGTTGGGTTATGTTCCGTTATATTACGTTATTGATGTATATAAATGTCCCACGGACACGTAGAAGCCAACTCGCCAGGAATGTGGTCAAATATTAGTGCCGAGATGATAGGTTGGGTTCGGTTAGGTCATATTACGTTATTGATGTATACAAAGGTCCCACGCAGAAGTAGAGGCCAACTCGCCAATAATGTTGTCAAATATTAACGCCGAGATGATAGGTTGGGTTAGGTTAGGTTATATTACGCTATTGATGTATATAAAAGTCCCACGGAGACGTAGAAGCCAAATCGCCAGGAATGTGGTCAAATATTAGTGCCAACATGTTAGGTTGGTTTAGGTTACGTTGTATTACGTTATAGATGTGTATAAAGGACCCACGGAGACGTAGAGGCCAACTCGCCAGGAATGTTGTCAAGTATTAACGCCGACATGTTAGGTTGGTTTAGGTTAGGTTATATTACGTTATTGACGTATATAAATGTCCCACGGAGACCTAGAGGCCAACTCGCCAGGATTGTTGTCAAATAATAGCTCCGAGAGGTTAGATTGGGTTAGGTTACGTTATATTACGTTATTGATGTACATGAGGGTCGCACGGAGACGTAGATGCCAACTCGCCAGGAATGTTGTCAAATATTACCGCCGACATGTTAGGTTGGGTTAGGTATGGTTATATTTCGTTATTGATGTATATAAAGGTCCCACGGAGACGTGGAGGCCAACTCGCCAGGAATGTTGTCAAATATTACCGCCGACATGTTAGGTTGGGTTAGGTTTGGTTATATTTCGTTATTGATGTATATAAGGATCCCACGGATACGTAGAGGCAAACTCGCCGGGAATGTTGTCAAATATTGCCGCCGAGAGGTTAGGTTGTGTTAGGTTTGGTTATGTTACATTATTGATGTATATAAAGGTCCGACGCAGACGTAGAGGCCAACTCGCCAGGAATGTTGTCAAATATTACCGCCGAGATGATAGGTTGGGATAGGTTAGGTTATATTTCGTTATTGATGTATATGAAGGTCCCACGGAGACGTGGAGGCCAACTCGCCAGGAATGTTGTCAAATATTACCGCCGAGATGTTAGTTTGGGTTAGGTTAGGTTATATTACGTTATTGAGTTATATAGAGGTCCCACGAAGACGTAGAGGCCAACTCGCCAGGATTGTTGTCAAATAATAGCTCCGAGAGGTTAGGTTGGGTTATGTTACGTTATATTACGTTATTGATGTACGTGAGGGTCGCACGGAGACGTAGATGCCAACTCGCCAGGAATGTTGTCAAATATTACCGCCGACATGTTAGGTTGGGTTAGGTTTGGTTATATTTCGTTATTGATGTATATAAAGATCCCACGGATACGTAGAGGCAAACTCGCCGGGAATGTTGTCAAATATTGCCGCCGAGATGATAGGTTGGGTTAGGTTAGGTTATAATACGCTATTGATGTATATAAAAGTCCCACGGACACGTAGAAGCCAACTCGCCAGGAATATGGTCAAATATTAGTGCCGAGATGATAGGTTGGGTTAGGTTAGGTCATATTACGTTATTGATGTATATAAAGGTCCCACGCAGACGTAGAGGCCAACTCACCAATAATGTTGTCAAATATTAACGCCGAGATGATAGGTTGGGTTAGGTTATGTTATATTACGCTATTGATGTATATAAAAGTCCCACGGATACGTAGAAGCCAACTCGCCAGGAATGTGGTCAAATATTAGTGCCGACATCTTAGGTTGGTTTAGGTTAGGTTGTATTACGTTATAAATGTATATAAAGGGACCCACGGAGACGTAGAGGCCAACTCGCCAGGAATGTTGTCAAGTATTAACGCCGACATGGTAGGTTGGGTTAGGTTAGGTTATATTACGTTATTGATGTATATAAATGTCCCACGGAGACCTAGAGGCCAAGTCGCCAGGATTGTTGTCAAATAATAGCTCCAAGAGGTTAGGTTGGGTTAGGTTACGTTATATTACGTTATTGATGTACATGAGGGTCGCACGGAGACGTAGATGCCAACTCGCCAGGAATGTGGTCAAATATTAGTGCCGACATGTTAGGTTGGTTTAGGTTAGGTTATATTACGTTATTGATGTATATAAATGTCCCACGGAGACCTAGAGGCCAACTCGCTAGGACTGTTGTCAAATAATAGCTCCGAGAGGTTAGATTCTGTTAGGTTACGTTATATTACGTTATTGATGTACATGAGGGTCGCACGGAGACGTAGAGGCCAACTCGCCAGGATTGTTGTCAAATAATAGCTCCGGGAGGTTAGGTTGGGTTAGGTTACGTTATATTACGTTATTGATGTACATGAGGGTCGCACGGAGACGTAGATGCCAACTCGCCAGGAATGTTGTCAAATATTACCGCCGACATGTTAGGTTGGGTTAGGTTTGGTTATATTTCGTTATTGATGTATATAAGGATCCCACGGATACGTAGAGGCAAACTCGCCGGGAATGTTGTCAAATATTGCCGCCGAGAGGTTAGGTTGTGTTAGGTTTGGTTATGTTACATTATTGATGTATATAAAGGTCCGACGCAGACGTAGAGGCCAACTCGCCAGGAATGTTGTCAAATATTACCGCCGAGATGATAGGTTGGGATAGGTTAGGTTATATTTCGTTATTGATGTATATGAAGGTCCCACGGAGACGTGGAGGCCAACTCGCCAGGAATGTTGTCAAATATTACCGCCGAGATGTTAGTTTGGGTTAGGTTAGGTTATATTACGTTATTGAGTTATATAGAGGTCCCACGAAGACGTAGAGGCCAACTCGCCAGGATTGTTGTCAAATAATAGCTCCGAGAGGTTAGGTTGGGTTATGTTACGTTATATTACGTTATTGATGTACGTGAGGGTCGCACGGAGACGTAGATGCCAACTCGCCAGGAATGTTGTCAAATATTACCGCCGACATGTTAGGTTGGGTTAGGTTTGGTTATATTTCGTTATTGATGTATATAAAGATCCCACGGATACGTAGAGGCAAACTCGCCGGGAATGTTGTCAAATATTGCCGCCGAGATGATAGGTTGGGTTAGGTTAGGTTATAATACGCTATTGATGTATATAAAAGTCCCACGGACACGTAGAAGCCAACTCGCCAGGAATATGGTCAAATATTAGTGCCGAGATGATAGGTTGGGTTAGGTTAGGTCATATTACGTTATTGATGTATATAAAGGTCCCACGCAGACGTAGAGGCCAACTCACCAATAATGTTGTCAAATATTAACGCCGAGATGATAGGTTGGGTTAGGTTATGTTATATTACGCTATTGATGTATATAAAAGTCCCACGGATACGTAGAAGCCAACTCGCCAGGAATGTGGTCAAATATTAGTGCCGACATCTTAGGTTGGTTTAGGTTAGGTTGTATTACGTTATAAATGTATATAAAGGGACCCACGGAGACGTAGAGGCCAACTCGCCAGGAATGTTGTCAAGTATTAACGCCGACATGGTAGGTTGGGTTAGGTTAGGTTATATTACGTTATTGATGTATATAAATGTCCCACGGAGACCTAGAGGCCAAGTCGCCAGGATTGTTGTCAAATAATAGCTCCAAGAGGTTAGGTTGGGTTAGGTTACGTTATATTACGTTATTGATGTACATGAGGGTCGCACGGAGACGTAGATGCCAACTCGCCAGGAATGTGGTCAAATATTAGTGCCGACATGTTAGGTTGGTTTAGGTTAGGTTATATTACGTTATTGATGTATATAAATGTCCCACGGAGACCTAGAGGCCAACTCGCTAGGACTGTTGTCAAATAATAGCTCCGAGAGGTTAGATTCTGTTAGGTTACGTTATATTACGTTATTGATGTACATGAGGGTCGCACGGAGACGTAGAGGCCAACTCGCCAGGATTGTTGTCAAATAATAGCTCCGGGAGGTTAGGTTGGGTTAGGTTACGTTATATTACGTTATTGATGTACATGAGGGTCGCACGGAGACGTAGATGCCAACTCGCCAGGAATGTTGTCAAATATTACCGCCGACATGTTAGGTTGGGTTAGGTTTGGTTATATTTCGTTATTGATGTATATAAAGATCCCACGGATACGTAGAGGCAAACTCGCCGGGAATGTTGTCAAATATTGCCGCCGAGAGGTTAGGTTGTGTTAGGTTTGGTTATGTTACATTGTTGATGTATATAAAGGTCCGACGCAGACGTAGAGGCCAACTCGCCAGGAATGTTGTCAAATATTACCGCCGAGATGATAGGTTGGGTTAGGTCAGGTTATATTTCGTTATTGATGTATATGAAGGTCCCACGGAGACGTGGAGGCCAACTCGCCAGGAATGTTGTAAAATAATAGCTCCGGGAGGTTAGGTTGGGTTAGGTTACGTTATATTACGTTATTGATGTACATGAGGGTCGCACGGAGACGTAGATGCCAACTCGCCAGGAATGTTGTCAAATATTACCGCCGACATGTTAGGTTGGGTTAGGTTTGGTTATATTTCGTTATTGATGTATATAAAGATCCCACGGATACGTAGAGGCAAACTCGCCGGGAATGTTGTCAAATATTGCCGCCGAGAGGTTAGGTTGTGTTAGGTTTGGTTATGTTACATTGTTGATGTATATAAAGGTCCGACGCAGACGTAGAGGCCAACTCGCCAGGAATGTTGTCAAATATTACCGCCGAGATGATAGGTTGGGTTAGGTTAGGTTATATTTCGTTATTGATGTATATGAAGGTCCCACGGAGACGTGGAGGCCAACTCGCCAGGAATGTTGTCAAATATTACAGCCGCGATGTTAGATTGGGTTAGGTTAGGTTATATTACGTTATTGATGTATATAAAGGTCCCACGGAGACGTAGAGGCCAACAAGCCAGGAATGTTGCCAAATATTACCGCCGAGATGTTAGGTTGGGTTAGGTTAGGTTAAATTACGCTATTGATGTATATAAAAGTCCCACGGAGACGTAGAAGCCAACTCGCCAGGAATGTGGTCAAATATTAGTGCCGACATGTTAGGTTGGTTTAGGTTAGGTTGTATTACGTTATAGATGTGTATAAAGGACCCACGGAGACGTAGAGGCCAACTCGCCAGGAATGTCGTCAAGTATTAACGCCGACATGTTAGGTTGGGTTAGGTTAGGTTATATTACGTTATTGATGTATATAAATGTCCCACGGAGACCTAGAGGCCAACTCGCCAGGATTGTTGTCAAATAATAGCTCCGAGAGGTTAGGTTGGGTTAGGTTACGTTATATTACGTTATTGATGTACATGAGGGTCGCACGGAGACGTAGATGCCAACTCGCCAGGAATGTTGTCAAATATTACCGCCGACATGTTAGGTTGGGTTAGGTATGGTTATATTTCGTTATTGATGTATATAAAGGTCCCACGGATACGTAGAGGCCAACTCGCCAGGAATGCTGTCAAATATTGCCGCCGAGAGGTTAGGTTGAGTTAGGTTAGGTTATATTACGTTATTGATATATATCAAGGTCCAACGGAGACGTAGGGGCCAACTCGCCAGGAATATTGTCAAATATTGCCGCCGAGATGATAGGTTGGGTTAGGTTAGGTTATATTACGTTATTGATGTATATAAAGGTCCCACGGAGACGTAGAGGCCAACTCGCCGGGAATGTTGCCAAATATTACCGCCGAGATGTTAGTTTGGGTTAGGTTAGGTTATATTACGTTATTGAGTTATATAGAGGTCCCACGGAGACGTAGAGGCCAACTCGCCAGGATTGTTGCCAAATAATAGCTCCGAGAGGTAAGGTTGGGTTAGGTTACGTTATATTACGTTATTGATGTACATGAGGGTTGCACGGAGACGTAGATGCCAACTCGCCAGGAATGTTGTCAAATATTACCGCCGACATGTTAGGTTGGGTTAGGTATGGTTATATTTCGTTATTGTTGTATATAAAGGTCCCACGGATACGTAGAGGCCAACTCGCCAGGAATGCTGTCAAATATTGCCGCCGAGAGGTTAGGTTGAGTTAGGTTAGGTTATATTACGTTATTGATATATATCAAGGTCCAACGGAGACGTAGGGGCCAACTCGCCAGGATTGTTGTCAAATAATAGCTCCGAGAGGTTAGGTTGGGTTAGGTTAGGTTATATTACGTTATTGATGTATATAAAGGTCCCACGCAGACGTAGAGGCCAACTCGCCAATAATGTTGTCAAGTATTAACGCCGACATGGTAGGTTGGGTTAGGTTAGGTTATATTACGTTATTGATGTATATAAAGGTCCCACGGAGACGTAGAGGCCAACAAGCCAGGAATGTTGTCAAATATTACCGCCGAGATGATAGGTTGGGTTAGGTTTGGTTATATTTCGTTATTGATGTATATAAAGGTCCCACGGATACGTAGAGGCAAACTCGCCAGGAATGTTGTCAAATATTGCCGCCGAGATGATAGGTTGGGTTAGGTTAGGTTATATTACGTTATTGAGTTATATAGAGGTCCCACGGAGACGTAGAGGCCAACTCGCCAGGATTGTTGTCAAATAATAGCTCCGAGAGGTTAGGTTGGGTTAGGTTACGTTATATTACGTTATTGATGTACATGAGGGTCGCACGGAGACGTAGATGCCAACTCGCCAGGAATGTTGTCAAATATTACCGCCGACATGTTAGGTTGGGTTAGGTATGTTTATATTTCGTTATTGATGTATATAAAGGTCCCACGGATACGTAGAGGCAAACTCGCCAGGAATGTTGTCAAATATTGCCGCCGAGTTGATAATTTGGGTTAGGTTATGTTATATTACGCTATTTATGTATATAAATGTCCCACGGACACGTAGAAGCCAACTCGCCAGGAATGTGGTCAAATATTAGTGCCGACATGTTAGGTTGGTTTAGGTTACGTTGTATTACGTTATAGATGTGTATAAAGGACCCACGGAGACGTAGAGGCCAACTCGCCAGGAATGTTGTCAAGTATTAACGCCGACATGTTAGGTTGGTTTAGGTTAGGTTATATTACGTTATTGATGTATATAAATGTCCCACGGAGACCTAGAGGCCAACTCGCCAGGATTGTTGTCAAATAATAGCTCCGAGAGGTTAGATTGGGTTAGGTTACGTTATATTACGTTATTGATGTACATGAGGGTCGCACGGTGACGTAGAAGCCAACTCGCCAGGAATGTTGTCAAATATTACCGCCGACATGTTAGGTTGGGTTAGGTATGGTTGTATTTCGTTATTGATGTATATAAAGGTCCCACGGATGCTTAGAGGCCAACTCGCCAGGATTGTTGTCAAATATTACCGCCGAGATGATAGGTTGGTTAGGTTAGGTTATATTTCGTTACTGATGTATATGAAGGTCCCACGGAGACGTGGAGGCCAACTCGCCATGAATGTTGTCAAATATTAACGCCGAGATGATAGGTTGGGTTAGGTTAGGTTATATTACGCTATTGATGTATATAAAAGTCCCACGGATACGTAGAAGCCAACTCGCCAGGAATGTGGTCAAATATTAGTGCCGACATCTTAGGTTGGTTTAGGTTAGGTTGTATTACGTTATAGATGTGTATAAAGGACCCACGGAGACGTAGAGGCCAACTCGCCAGGAATGTTGTCAAGTATTAACGCCGACATGGTAGGTTGGGTTAGGTTAGGTTATATTACGTTATTGATGTATATAAATGTCCCACGGAGACCTAGAGGCCAACTCGCCAGGATTGTTGTCAAATAATAGCTCCGAGAGGTTAGGTTGGGTTAGGTTACGTTATATTACGTTATTGATGTACATGAGGGTCGCACGGAGACGTAGATGCCAACTCGCCAGGAATGTTGTCAAATATTACCGCCGACATGTTAGGTTGGGATAGGTATGGTTATATTTCGTTATTGATGTATATAAAGGTCCCACGAATACGTAGAGGCCAACTCGCCGGGAATGTTGCCAAATATTACCGCCGAGATGTTAGTTTGGGTTAGGTTATGTTATATTACGTTACTGATGTATATAAAGATGCCGCGGAGACGTAGAGGCCAACTCGCCAGGAAACGTAGAGGCCAACTCGCCAGGATTGTTGCCAAATATTACCGCCGACATGTTAGGTTGGGTTAGGTATGGTTATATTTCGTTATTGATGTATATAAAGGTCCCACGGATGCTTAGAGGCCAACTCGCCAGGATTGTTGTCAAATATTGCCGCCGAGATGATAGGTTGGGTTAGGTTAGGTTATATTACGTTATTGATGTATATAAAGGTCCCACGGAGACGTAGAGGCCAACAAGCCAGGAATGTTGTCAAATATTACCGCCGAGATGATAGGTTGGGTTAGGTTTGGTTATATTTCGTTATTGATGTACATAAAGGTCCCACGGATACGTAGAGGCAAACTCGCCAGGAATGTTGTCAAATATTGCCGCCGAGATGATAGGTTGGGTTAGGTTAGGTTATATTACGTTATTGAGTTATATAGAGGTCCCACGGAGACGTAGAGGCCAACTCGCCAGGATTGTTGTCAAATAATAGCTCCGAGATGTTAGGTTGGGTTAGGTTACGTTATATTACGTTATTGATGTACATGAGGGTCGCACGGAGACGTAGATGCCAACTCGCCAGGAATGTTGTCAAATATTACCGCCGACATGTTAGGTTGGGTTAGGTTTGGTTATATTTCGTTATTGATGTATATAAAGATCCCACGGATACGTAGACGCAAACTCGCCGGGAATCTTGTCAAATATTGCCGCCGAGAGGTTAGGTTGTGTTAGGTTTGGTTATGTTACATTATTGATGTATATAAAGGTCCGACGCAGACGTAGAGGCCAACTCGCCAGGAATGTTGTCAAATATTACCGCCGAGATGATAGGTTGGGATAGGTTAGGTTATATTTCGTTATTGATGTATATGAAGGTCCCACGGAGACGTGGAGGCCAACTCGCCAGGAATGTTGTCAAATATTACCGCCGAGATGTTAGTTTGGGTTAGGTTAGGTTATATTACGTTATTGAGTTATATAGAGGTCCCACGAAGACGTAGAGGCCAACTCGCCAGGATTGTTGTCAAATAATAGCTCCGAGAGGTTAGGTTGGGTTATGTTCCGTTATATTACGTTATTGATGTATATAAATGTCCCACGGACACGTAGAAGCCAACTCGCCAGGAATGTGGTCAAATATTAGTGCCGAGATGATAGGTTGGGTTCGGTTAGGTCATATTACGTTATTGATGTATACAAAGGTCCCACGCAGAAGTAGAGGCCAACTCGCCAATAATGTTGTCAAATATTAACGCCGAGATGATAGGTTGGGTTAGGTTAGGTTATATTACGCTATTGATGTATATAAAAGTCCCACGGAGACGTAGAAGCCAAATCGCCAGGAATGTGGTCAAATATTAGTGCCAACATGTTAGGTTGGTTTAGGTTACGTTGTATTACGTTATAGATGTGTATAAAGGACCCACGGAGACGTAGAGGCCAACTCGCCAGGAATGTTGTCAAGTATTAACGCCGACATGTTAGGTTGGTTTAGGTTAGGTTATATTACGTTATTGACGTATATAAATGTCCCACGGAGACCTAGAGGCCAACTCGCCAGGATTGTTGTCAAATAATAGCTCCGAGAGGTTAGATTGGGTTAGGTTACGTTATATTACGTTATTGATGTACATGAGGGTCGCACGGAGACGTAGATGCCAACTCGCCAGGAATGTTGTCAAATATTACCGCCGACATGTTAGGTTGGGTTAGGTATGGTTATATTTCGTTATTGATGTATATAAAGGTCCCACGGAGACGTGGAGGCCAACTCGCCAGGAATGTTGTCAAATATTACCGCCGACATGTTAGGTTGGGTTAGGTTTGGTTATATTTCGTTATTGATGTATATAAAGATCCCACGGATACGTAGAGGCAAACTCGCCGGGAATGTTGTCAAACATTGCCGCCGAGAGGTTAGGTTGTGTTAGGTTTGGTTATGTTACATTATTGATGTATATAAAGGTCCGACGCAGACGTAGAGGCCAACTCGCCAGGAATGTTGTCAAATAACACCGCCGAGATGATAGGTTGGGTTAGGTTAGGTTATATTTCGTTATTGATGTATATGAAGGTCCCACGGAGACGTGGAGGCCAACTCGCCAGGAATGTGGTCAAATATTAGTGCCGACATGTTAGGTTGGTTTAGGTTACGTTGTATTACGTTATAGATGTGTATAAAAGACCCACGGAGACGTAGAGGCCAACTCGCCAGGAATGTTGTCAAATATTACCGCCGACATGTTAGGTTGGGTTAGGTTTGGTTATATTTCGTTATTGATGTATATAAAGATCCCACGGATACGTAGAGGCAAACTCGCCGGGAATGTTGTCAAACATTGCCGCCGAGAGGTTAGGTTGTGTTAGGTTTGGTTATGTTACATTATTGATGTATATAAAGGTCCGACGCAGACGTAGAGGCCAACTCGCCAGGAATGTTGTCAAATAACACCGCCGAGATGATAGGTTGGGTTAGGTTAGGTTATATTTCGTTATTGATGTATATAAAGGTCCCACGGTTACGTAGAGGCCAACTCGCCAGGAATGCTGTCAAATATTGCCGCCGAGAGGTTAGGTTGAGTTAGGTTAGGTTATATTACGTTATTGATATATATCAAGGTCCAACGGAGACGTAGGGGCCAACTCGCCAGGAATATTGTCAAATATTGCCGCCGAGATGATAGGTTGGGTTAGGTTAGGTTATATTACGTTATTGATGTATATAAAGGTCCCACGGAGACGTAGAGGCCAACAAGCCAGGAATGTTGTCAAATATTACCGCCGAGATGATAGGTTGGGTTAGGTTTGGTTATATTTCGTTATTGATGTATATAAAGGTCCCACGGATACGTAGAGGCAAACTCGCCAGGAATGTTGTCAAATATTGCCGCCGAGATGATAGGTTGGGTTAGGTTAGGTTATATTACGTTATTGAGTTATATAGAGGTCCCACGGAGACGTAGAGGCCAACTCGCCAGGATTGTTGTCAAATAATAGCTCCGAGATGTTAGGTTGGGTTAGGTTACGTTATATTACGTTATTGATGTACATGAGGGTCGCACGGAGACGTAGATGCCAACTCGCCAGGAATGTTGTCAAATATTACCGCCGACATGTTAGGTTGGGTTAGGTTTGGTTATATTTCGTTATTGATGTATATAAAGATCCCACGGATACGTAGACGCAAACTCGCCGGGAATCTTGTCAAATATTGCCGCCGAGAGGTTAGGTTGTGTTAGGTTTGGTTATGTTACATTATTGATGTATATAAAGGTCCGACGCAGACGTAGAGGCCAACTCGACAGGAATGTTGTCAAATATTACCGCCGAGATGATAGGTTGAGTTAGGTTAGGTTATATTTCGTTATTGAGTTATATAGAGGTCCCACGGAGACGTAGAGGCCAACTCGCCAGGATTGTTGTCAAATAATAGCTCCGAGAGGTTAGGTTGGGTTAGGTTACGTTATATTACGTTATTGATGTACATGAGGGTCGCACGGAGACGTAGATGCCAACTCGCGAGGAATGTTGTCAAATATTACCGCCGACATGTTAGGTTGGGTTAGGTATGGTTATATTTCGTTATTGATGTATATAAAGGTCCCACGGATACGTAGAGGCAAACTCGCCAGGAATGTTGTCAAATATTGCCGCCGAGATGATAAGTTGGGTTAGGTTAGGTTATATTACGCTATTGATGTATATAAATGTCCCACGGACACGTAGAAGCCAACTCGCCAGGAATGTGGTCAAATATTAGTGCCGAGATGATAGGTTGGGTTCGGTTAGGTCATATTACGTTATTGATGTATACAAAGGTCCCACGCAGAAGTAGAGGCCAACTCGCCAGGAATGTTGTCAAATATTACCGCCGACATGTTAGGTTGGTTTAGGTATGGTTATATTACGCTATTGATGTATATAAAAGTCCCACGGAGACGTAGAAGCCAAATCGCCAGGAATGTGGTCAAAAATTAGTGCCGACATGTTAGGTTGGTTTAGGTTACGTTGTATTACGTTATAGATGTGTATAAAGGACCCACGGAGACGTAGAGGCCAACTCGCCAGGAATGTTGTCAAGTATTAACGCCGACATGTTAGGTTGGTTTAGGTTAGGTTATATTACGTTATTGACGTATATAAATGTCCCACGGAGACCTAGAGGCCAACTCGCCAGGATTGTTGTCAAATAATAGCTCCGAGAGGTTAGATTGGGTTAGGTTACGTTATATTACGTTATTGATGTACATGAGGGTCGCACGGAGACGTAGATGCCAACTCGCCAGGAATGTTGTCAAATATTACCGCCGACATGTTAGGTTGGGTTAGGTATGGTTATATTTCGTTATTGATGTATATAAAGGTCCCACGGAGACGTGGCGGCCAACTCGCCAGGAATGTTGTCAAATATTACCGCCGAGATGTTAGTTTGGGTTAGGTTAGGTTATATTACGTTATTGAGTTATATAGAGGTCCCACGGAGACGTAGAGGCCAACTCGCCAGGATTGTTGCCAAATAATAGCTCCGAGAAGTAAGGTTGGGTTAGGTTACGTTATATTACGTTATTGATGTACATGAGGGTCGCACGGAGACGTAGATGCCAACTCGCCAGGAATGTTGTCAAATATTACCGCCGAGATGATAGGTTGGGTTAGGTTAGGTTATATTTCGTTATTGATGTATATGAAGGTCCCACGGAGACGTGGAGGCCAACTCGCCAGGAATGTTGTCAAATATTACAGCCGCGATGTTAGATTGGGTTAGGTTAGGTTATATTACGTTATTGAGTTATATAGAGGTCCCACGGAGACGTAGAGGCCAACTCGCCAGGATTGTTGTCAAATAATAGCTCCGAGAGGTTATGTTGGGTTAGGTTACGTTATATTACGTTATTGATGTATGTGAGGGTCTCACGGAGACGTAGATGCCAACTCGAAAGGAATTTTGTCAAATATTACCGCCGACATGTTAGGTTGGGTTAGGTTTGGTTATATTTCGTTATTGATGTATATAAAGGTCCCACGGATACGTAGAGGCAAACTCGCCAGGAATGTTGTCAAATATTGCCGCCGAGATGATAGGTTGGGTTAGGTTAGGTTATATTACGCTATTGATGTATATAAAAGTCCCACGGACACGTAGAAGCCAACTCGCCAGGAATGTGGTCAAATATTAGTGCCGAGATGATAGGTTGGGTTAGGTTAGGTCATATTACGTTATTGATGTATATAAAGGTCCCACGCAGACGTAGAGGCCAACTCGCCAGGAATGTTGTCAAATAACACCGCCGAGATGATAGGTTGAGTTAGGTTAGGTTATATTTCGTTATTGATGTATATGAAGGTCCCACGGAGACGTGGAGGCCAACTCGCCAGGAATGTTGTCAAATATTACAGCCGCGATGTTAGATTGGGTTAGGTTAGGTTATATTACGTTATTGAGTTATATAGAGGTCCCACGGAGACGTAGAGGCCAACTCGCCAGGATTGTTGTCAAATAATAGCTCCGAGAGGTTAGGTTGGGTTAGGTTACGTTATATTACGTTATTGATGTATGTGAGGGTCGCACGGAGACGTAGATGCCAACTCGCCAGGAATTTTGTCAAATATTACCGCCGACATGTTAGGTTGGGTTAGGTTTGGTTATATTTCGTTATTGATGTATATAAAGGTCCCACGGATACGTAGAGGCAAACTCGCCAGGAATGTTGTCAAATATTGCCGCCGAGATGATAGGTTGGGTTAGGTTAGGTTATATTACGCTATTGATGTATATAAAAGTCCCACGGACACGTAGAAGCCAACTCGCCAGGAATGTGGTCAAATATTAGTGCCGAGATGATAGGTTGGGTTAGGTTAGGTCATATTACGTTATTGATGTATATAAAGGTCCCACGCAGACGTAGAGGCCAACTCGCCAATAATGTTGTCAAATATTAACGCCGAGATGATAGGTTGGGTTAGGTTATGTTATATTACGCTATTGATGTATATAAAAGTCCCACGGATACGTAGAAGCCAACTCGCCAGGAATGTGGTCAAATATTAGTGCCGACATCTTAGGTTGGTTTAGGTTAGGTTGTATTACGTTATAAATGTGTATAAAGGACCCACGGAGACGTAGAGGCCAACTCGCCAGGAATGTTGTCAAGTATTAACGCCGACATGGTAGGTTGGGTTAGGTTAGGTTATATTACGTTATTGATGTATATAAATGTCCCACGGAGACCTAGAGGCCAACACGCCAGGATTGTTGTCAAATAATAGCTCCGAGAGGTTAGGTTGGGTTAGGTTTCGTTATATTACGTTATTGATGTACATGAGTGTCGCACGGAGACGTAGATGCCAACTCGCCAGGAATGTTGTCAAATATTACCGCCGACATGTTAGGTTGGGTTAGGTATGGTTATATTTCGTTATTGATGTATATAAAGGTCCCACGGATACGTAGAGGCCAACTCGCCGGGAATGTTGCCAAATATTACCGCCGAGATGTTAGTTTGGGTTAGGTTAGGTTATATTACGTTATTGAGTTATATAGAGGTCCCACGGAGACGTAGAGGCCAACTCGCCAGGATTGTTGCCAAATAATAGCTCCGAGAAGTAAGGTTGGGTTAGGTTACGTTATATTACGTTATTGATGTACATGAGGGTCGCACGGAGACGTAGATGCCAACTCGCCAGGAATGTTGTCAAATATTACCGCCGAGATGATAGGTTGGGTTAGGTTAGGTTATATTTCGTTATTGATGTATATGAAGGTCCCACGGAGACGTGGAGGCCAACTCGCCAGGAATGTTGTCAAATATTACAGCCGCGATGTTAGATTGGGTTAGGTTAGGTTATATTACGTTATCGAGTTATATAGAGGTCCCACGGAGACGTAGAGGCCAACTCGCCAGGATTGTTGTCAAATAATAGCTCCGAGAGGTTATGTTGGGTTAGGTTACGTTATATTACGTTATTGATGTATGTGAGGGTCTCACGGAGACGTAGATGCCAACTCGAAAGGAATTTTGTCAAATATTACCGCCGACATGTTAGGTTGGGTTAGGTTTGGTTATATTTCGTTATTGATGTATATAAAGGTCCCACGGATACGTAGATGCAAACTCGCCAGGAATGTTGTCAAATATTGCCGCCGAGATGATAGGTTGGGTTAGGTTAGGTTATATTACGCTATTGATGTATATAAAAGTCCCACGGACACGTAGAAGCCAACTCGCCAGGAATGTGGTCAAATATTAGTGCCGAGATGATAGGTTGGGTTAGGTTAGGTCATATTACGTTATTGATGTATATAAAGGTCCCACGCAGACGTAGAGGCCAACTCGCCAATAATGTTGTCAAATATTAACGCCGAGATGATAGGTTGGGTTAGGTTAGGTTATATTACGCTATTGATGTATATAAAAGTCCCACGGATACGTAGAAGCCAACTCGCCAGGAATGTGGTCAAATATTAGTGCCGAGATGATAGGTTGGGTTAGGTTAGGTCATATTACGTTATTGATGTATATAAAGGTCCTACGCAGACGTAGAGGCCAACTCGCCAATAATGTTGTCAAGTATTAACGCCGACATGGTAGGTTGGGTTAGGTTAGGTTATATTACGTTATTGATGTATATAAATGTCCCACGGAGACCTAGAGGCCAACTCGCCAGGATTGTTGTCAAATAATAGCTCCGAGAGGTTAGGTTGGGTTAGGTTACGTTATATTACGTTATTGATGTACATGAGTGTCGCACGGAGACGTAGATGCCAACTCGCCAGGAATGTTGTCAAATATTACCGCCGACATATTAGGTTGGGTTAGTTATGGTTATATTTCGTTATTGATGTATAAAATGTCCCACGGATACGTAGAGGCCAACTCGCCAGGAATGTTGCCAAATATTACCGCCGAGATGTTAGTTTGGGTTAGGTTAGGTTATATTACGTTATTGAGTTATATAGAGGTCCCACGGAGACGTAGAGGCCAACTCGCCAGGATTGTTGTCAAATAATAGCTCCGAGAGGTTAGGTTGGGTTAGGTTACGTTATATTACGTTATTGATGTACATGAGGGTCGCACGGAGACGTAGATGCCAACTCGCCAGGAATGTTGTCAAATATTACCGCCGAGATGATAGGTTGTGTTAGGTTAGGTTATATTTCGTTATTGATGTATATGAAGGTCCCACGGAGACGTGGAGGCCAACTCGCCAGGAATGTTGTCAAATATTACAGCCGCGATGTTAGATTGGGTTAGGTTAGGTTATATTACGTTATTGAGTTATATAGAGGTCCCACGGAGACGTAGAGGCCAACTCGCCAGGATTGTTGTCAAATAATAGCTCCGAGAGGTTATGTTGGGTTAGGTTACGTTATATTACGTTATTGATGTATGTGAGGGTCGCACGGAGACGTAGATGCCAACTCGAAGGCAATTTTGTCAAATATTACCGTCGACATGTTAGGTTGGGTTAGGTTTGGTTATATTTCGTTATTGATGTATATAAAGGTCCCACGGATACGTAGAGGCAAACTCGCCAGGAATGTTGTCAAATATTGCCGCCGAGATGATAGGTTGGGTTAGGTTAGGTTATATTACGCTATTGATGTATATAAAAGTCCCACGGACACGTAGAATCCAACTCGCCAGGAATGTGGTCAAATATTAGTGCCGAGATGATAGGTTGGGTTAGGTTAGGTCATATTACGTTATTGAGTTATATAGAGGTCCCACGGAGACGTAGAGGCCAACTCGCCAGGATTGTTGTCAAATAATAGCTCCGAGAGGTTACGTTGGGTTAGGTTACGTTATATTACGTTATTGATGTACATGAGGGTCGCACGGAGACGTAGATGCCAACTCGCCAGGAATGTTGTCAAATATTACCGCCGAGATGATAGGTTGTGTTAGGTTAGGTTATATTTCGTTATTGATGTATATGAAGGTCCCACGGAGACGTGGAGGCCAACTCGCCAGGAATGTTGTCAAATATTACAGCCGCGATGTTAGATTGGGTTAGGTTAGGTTATATTACGTTATTGAGTTATATAGAGGTCCCACGGAGACGTAGAGGCCAACTCGCCAGGATTGTTGTCAAATAATAGCTCCGAGAGGTTAGGTTGGGTTAGGTTAGGTTATATTACGTTATTGATGTATATCAAGGTCCCACGCAGACGTAGAGGCCAACTCGCCAATAATGTTGTCAAATATTAACGCCGAGATGATAGGTTGGGTTAGGTTATGTTATATTACGCTATTGATGTATATAAACGTCCCACGGATACGTAGAAGCCAACTCGCCAGGAATGTGGTCAAATATTACTGCCGACATCTTAGGTTGGTTTAGGTTAGGTTGTATTACGTTATAGATGTGTATAAAGGACCCACGGAGACGTAGAGGCCAACTCGCCAGGAATGTTGTCAAGTATTAACGCCGACATGGTAGGTTGGGTTAGGTTAGGTTATATTACGTTATTGATGTATGTAAATGTCCCACGGAGACCTAGAGGCCAACTCGCCAGGATTGTTGTCAAATAATAGCTCCGAGAGGTTAGATTGGGTTAGGTTACGTTATATTACGTTATTGATGTACATGAGGGTCGCACGGAGACGTAGATGCCAACTCGCCAGGAATGTTGTCAAATATTACCGCCGACATGTTAGGTTGGGTTAGGTATGGTTATATTTCGTTATTGATGTATATAAAGGTCCCACGGAGACGTGGAGGCCAACTCGCCAGGAATGTTGTCAAATATTACCGCCGAGATGTT
This sequence comes from Xylocopa violacea, assembly GCA_963969225.1. Taxonomy (NCBI): domain Eukaryota; kingdom Metazoa; phylum Arthropoda; class Insecta; order Hymenoptera; family Apidae; genus Xylocopa; species Xylocopa violacea. The sequence goes on along the minus strand of CAXAJV010000021.1, from coordinate 319,436 downwards.
AGTTTGGGTTAGGTTAGGTTATATTACGTTATTGAGTTATATAGAGGTCCCACGGAGACGTAGAGGCCAACTCGCCAGGATTGTTGCCAAATAATAGCTCCGAGAAGTAAGGTTGGGTTAGGTTACGTTATATTACGTTATTGATGTACATGAGGGTCGCACGGAGACGTAGATGCCAACTCGCCAGGAATGTTGTCAAATATTACCGCCGAGATGATAGGTTGGGTTAGGTTAGGTTATATTTCGTTATTGATGTATATGAAGGTCCCACGGAGACGTGGAGGCCAACTCGCCAGGAATGTTGTCAAATATTACAGCCGCGATGTTAGATTGGGTTAGGTTAGGTTATATTACGTTATCGAGTTATATAGAGGTCCCACGGAGACGTAGAGGCCAACTCGCCAGGATTGTTGTCAAATAATAGCTCCGAGAGGTTATGTTGGGTTAGGTTACGTTATATTACGTTATTGATGTATGTGAGGGTCTCACGGAGACGTAGATGCCAACTCGCCAGGAATATTGTCAAATATTGCCGCCGAGATGATAGGTTGTGTTAGGTTAGGTTATATTTCGTTATTGATGTATATGAAGGTCCCACGGAGACGTGGAGGCCAACTCGCCAGGAATGTTGTCAAATATTACAGCCGCGATGTTAGATTGGGTTAGGTTAGGTTATATTACGTTATTGAGTTATATAGAGGTCCCACGGAGACGTAGAGGCCAACTCGCCAGGATTGTTGTCAAATAATAGCTCCGAGAGGTTATGTTGGGTTAGGTTACGTTATATTACGTTATTGATGTATGTGAGGGTCGCACGGAGACGTAGATGCCAACTCGAAAGCAATTTTGTCAAATATTACCGTCGACATGTTAGGTTGGGTTAGGTTTGGTTATATTTCGTTATTGATGTATATAAAGGTCCCACGGATACGTAGAGGCAAACTCGCCAGGAATGTTGTCAAATATTGCCGCCGAGATGATAGGTTGGGTTAGGTTAGGTTATATTACGCTATTGATGTATATAAAAGTCCCACGGACACGTAGAATCCAACTCGCCAGGAATGTGGTCAAATATTAGTGCCGAGATGATAGGTTGGGTTAGGTTAGGTCATATTACGTTATTGAGTTATATAGAGGTCCCACGGAGACGTAGAGGCCAACTCGCCAGGATTGTTGTCAAATAATAGCTCCGAGAGGTTAGGTTGGGTTAGGTTACGTTATATTACGTTATTGATGTACATGAGGGTCGCACGGAGACGTAGATGCCAACTCGCCAGGAATGTTGTCAAATATTACCGCCGAGATGATAGGTTGGGTTAGGTTATGTTATATTACGCTATTGATGTATATAAACGTCCCACGGATACGTAGAAGCCAACTCGCCAGGAATGTGGTCAAATATTACTGCCGACATCTTAGGTTGGTTTAGGTTAGGTTGTATTACGTTATAGATGTGTATAAAGGACCCACGGAGACGTAGAGGCCAACTCGCCAGGAATGTTGTCAAGTATTAACGCCGACATGGTAGGTTGGGTTAGGTTAGGTTATATTACGTTATTGATGTATGTAAATGTCCCACGGAGACCTAGAGGCCAACTCGCCAGGATTGTTGTCAAATAATAGCTCCGAGAGGTTAGGTTGGGTTAGGTTAGGTTATATTACGTTATTGATGTATATAAATGTCCCACAGAGACGTAGCGGCCAACTCGCCAGGATTGTTGTCAAATAATAGCTCCGAGAAGTTAGGTTGGGTTAGGTTACGTTATATTACGTTATTGATGTACATGAGGGTCGCACGGAGACGTAGATGCCAACTCGCCAGGAATGTTGTCAAATATTACCGCCGACATGTTAGGTTGGGTTAGGTATGGTTATATTTCCTTATTGATGTATATAAAGGTCCCACGGATACGTAGAGGCAAACTCGCCAGGAATGTTTTCAAATATTGCCGCCGAGATGATAGGTTGGGTTAGGTTATGTTATATTACGCTATTGATGTATATAAAAGTCCCACGGACACGTAGAAGCCAATTCGCCAGGAATGTGGTCAAATATTAGTGCCGAGATGATAGGTTGGGTTAGGTTAGGTCATATTACGTTATTGAGTTATATAGAGGTCCCACGGAGACGTAGAGGCCAACTCGCCAGGATTGTTGCCAAATAATAGCTCCGAGAGGTAAGGTTGGGTTAGGTTACGTTATATTACGATATTGATGTACATGAGGGTCGCACGGAGACGTAGATGCCAACTCGCCAGGAATGTTGTCAAATATTACCGCCGACATGTTAGGTTGGTTTAGGTATGGTTATATTTCGTTATTGATGTATATAAAGGTCCCACGGATACGTAGAGGCCAACTCGCCAGGAATGCTGTCAAATATTGCCGCCGAGAGGTTAGGTTGAGTTAGGTTACGTTATATTACGTTATTGATATATATCAAGGTCCAACGGAGACGTAGGGGCCAACTCGCCAGGATTGTTGTCAAATAATAGCTCCGAGAGGTTAGGTTGGGTTAGGTTAGGTTATATTACGTTATTGATGTATATAAAGGTCCCACGCAGACGTAGAGGCCAACTCGCCAATAATGTTGTGAAATATTAACGCCGAGATGATAGGTTGGGTTAGGTTACGTTATATTACGTTATTGATGTACATGAGGGTCGCACGGAGACGTAGATGCCAACTCGCCAGGAATGTTGTCAAATATTACCGCCGACATGTTAGGTTGGGTTAGGTATGGTTATATTTCCTTATTGATGTATATAAAGGTCCCACGGATACGTAGAGGCAAACTCGCCAGGAATGTTTTCAAATATTGCCGCCGAGATGATAGGTTGGGTTAGGTTAGGTTATATTACGCTATTGATGTATATAAATGTCCCACGGAGACCTAGAGGCCAACTCGCCAGGATTGTTGTCAAATAATAGCTCCGAGAGGTTAGGTTGGGTTAGGTTACGTTATATTACGTTATTGATGTACATGAGGGTCGCACGGAGACGTAGATGCCAACTCGCCAGGAATGTTGTCAAATATTACCGCCGACATGTTAGGTTGGGTTAGGTATGGTTATATTTCCTTATTGATGTATATAAAGGTCCCACGGATACGTAGAGGCAAACTCGCCAGGAATGTTTTCAAATATTGCCGCCGAGATGATAGGTTGGGTTAGGTTAGGTTATATTACGCTATTGATGTATATAAAAGTCCCACGGACACGTAGAAGCCAACTCGCCAGGAATGTGGTCAAATATTAGTGCCGAGATGATAGGTTGGGTTAGGTTATGTCATATTACGTTATTGAGTTATATAGAGGTCCCAAGGAGACGTAGAGGCCAACTCGCCAGGATTGTTGTCAAATAATAGCTCCGAGAGGTTAGGTTGGGTTAGGTTACGTTATATTACGTTATTGATGTACATGAGGGTCGCACGGAGACGTAGATGCCAACTCGCGAGGAATGTTGTCAAATATTACCGCCGACATGTTAGGTTGGGTTAGGTATGGTTATATTTCGTTATTGATGTATATAAAGGTCCCACGGATACGTAGAGGCAAACTCGCCAGGAATGTTGTCAAATATTGCCGCCGAGATGATAAGTTGGGTTAGGTTAGGTTATATTACGCTATTGATGTATATAAATGTCCCACGGACACGTAGAAGCCAACTCGCCAGGAATGTGGTCAAATATTAGTGCCGAGATGATAGGTTGGGTTAGGTTAGGTCATATTACGTTATTGATGTATATAAAGGTCCCACGCAGACGTAGAGGCCAACTCGCCAATAATGTTGTCAAATATTAACGCCGAGATGATAGGTTGGGTTAGGTTAGGTTATATTACGCTATTGATGTATATAAAAGTCCCACGGATACGTAGAAGCCAACTCGCCAGGAATGTGGTCAAATATTAGTGCCGAGATGATAGGTTGGGTTAGGTTAGGTCATATTACGTTATTGATGTATATAAAGGTCCTACGCAGACGTAGAGGCCAACTCGCCAATAATGTTGTCAAGTATTAACGCCGACATGGTAGGTTGGGTTAGGTTAGGTTATATTACGTTATTGATGTATATAAATGTCCCACGGAGACCTAGAGGCCAACTCGCCAGGATTTTTGTCAAATAATAGCTCCGAGAGGTTAGGTTGGGTTAGGTTACGTTATATTACGTTATTGATGTACATGAGTGTCGCACGGAGACGTAGATGCCAACTCGCCAGGAATGTTGTCAAATATTACCGCCGACATATTAGGTTGGGTTAGTTATGGTTATATTTCGTTATTGATGTATATAAATGTCCCACGGATGCGTAGAGGCCAACTCGCCAGGAATGTTGCCAAATATTACCGCCGAGATGTTAGTTTGGGTTAGGTTAGGTTATATTACGTTATTGAGTTATATAGAGGTCCCACGGAGACGTAGAGGCCAACTCGCCAGGATTGTTGTCAAATAATAGCTCCGAGAGGTTAGGTTGGGTTAGGTTACGTTATATTACGTTATTGATGTACATGAGGGTCGCACGGAGACGTAGATGCCAACTCGCCAGGAATGTTGTCAAATATTACCGCCGAGATGATAGGTTGTGTTAGGTTAGGTTATATTTCGTTATTGATGTATATGAAGGTCCCACGGAGACGTGGAGGCCAACTCGCCAGGAATGTTGTCAAATATTACAGCCGCGATGTTAGATTGGGTTAGGTTAGGTTATATTACGTTATTGAGTTATATAGAGGTCCCACGGAGACGTAGAGGCCAACTCGCCAGGATTGTTGTCAAATAATAGCTCCGAGAGGTTATGTTGGGTTAGGTTACGTTATATTACGTTATTGATGTATGTGAGGGTCGCACGGAGACGTAGATGCCAACTCGAAAGCAATTTTGTCAAATATTACCGTCGACATGTTAGGTTGGGTTAGGTTTGGTTATATTTCGTTATTGATGTATATAAAGGTCCCACGGATACGTAGAGGCAAACTCGCCAGGAATGTTGTCAAATATTGCCGCCGAGATGATAGGTTGGGTTAGGTTAGGTTATATTACGCTATTGATGTATATAAAAGTCCCACGGACACGTAGAAGCCAACTCGCCAGGAATGTGGTCAAATATTAGTGCCGAGATGATAGGTTGGGTTAGGTTAGGTCATATTACGTTATTGAGTTATATAGAGGTCCCACGGAGACGTAGAGGCCAACTCGCCAGGATTGTTGTCAAATAATAGCTCCGAGAGGTTAGGTTGGGTTAGGTTACGTTATATTACGTTATTGATGTACATGAGGGTCGCACGGAGACGTAGATGCCAACTCGCCAGGAATGTTGTCAAATATTACCGCCGAGATGATAGGTTGTGTTAGGTTAGGTTATATTTCGTTATTGATGTATATGAAGGTCCCACGGAGACGTGGAGGCCAACTCGCCAGGAATGTTGTCAAATATTACAGCCGCGATGTTAGATTGGGTTAGGTTAGGTTATATTACGTTATTGAGTTATATAGAGGTCCCACGGAGACGTAGAGGCCAACTCGCCAGGATTGTTGTCAAATAATAGCTCCGAGAGGTTAGGTTGGGTTAGGTTAGGTTATATTACGTTATTGATGTATATCAAGGTCCCACGCAGACGTAGAGGCCAACTCGCCAATAATGTTGTCAAATATTAACGCCGAGATGATAGGTTGGGTTAGGTTATGTTATATTACGCTATTGATGTATATAAACGTCCCACGGATACGTAGAAGCCAACTCGCCAGGAATGTGGTCAAATATTACTGCCGACATCTTAGGTTGGTTTAGGTTAGGTTGTATTACGTTATAGATGTGTATAAAGGACCCACGGAGACGTAGAGGCCAACTCGCCAGGAATGTTGTCAAGTATTAACGCCGACATGGTAGGTTGGGTTAGGTTAGGTTATATTACGTTATTGATGTATATAAATGTCCCACGGAGACCTAGAGGCCAACTCGCCAGGATTGTTGTCAAATAATAGCTCCGAGAGGTTAGGTTGGGTTAGGTTAGGTTATATTACGTTATTGATGTATATAAATGTCCCACGGAGACGTAGCGGCCAACTCGCCAGGATTGTTGTCAAATAATAGCTCCGAGAAGTTAGGTTGGGTTAGGTTACGTTATATTACGTTATTGATGTACATGAGGGTCGCACGGAGACGTAGATGCCAACTCGCCAGGAATGTTGTCAAATATTACCGCCGACATGTTAGGTTGGGTTAGGTATGGTTATATTTCCTTATTGATGTATATAAAGGTCCCACGGATACGTAGAGGCAAACTCGCCAGGAATGTTTTCAAATATTGCCGCCGAGATGATAGGTTGGGTTAGGTTAGGTTATATTACGCTATTGATGTATATAAAAGTCCCACGGACACGTAGAAGCCAATTCGCCAGGAATGTGGTCAAATATTAGTGCCGAGATGATAGGTTGGGTTAGGTTAGGTCATATTACGTTATTGAGTTATATAGAGGTCCCACGGAGACGTAGAGGCCAACTCGCCAGGATTGTTGCCAAATAATAGCTCCGAGAGGTAAGGTTGGGTTAGGTTACGTTATATTACGTTATTGATGTACATGAGGGTCGCACGGAGACGTAGATGCCAACTCGCCAGGAATGTTGTCAAATATTACCGCCGACATGTTAGGTTGGTTTAGGTATGGTTATATTTCGTTATTGATGTATATAAAGGTCCCACGGATACGTAGAGGCCAACTCGCCAGGAATGCTGTCAAATATTGCCGCCGAGAGGTTAGGTTGAGTTAGGTTACGTTATATTACGTTATTGATATATATCAAGGTCCAACGGAGACGTAGGGGCCAACTCGCCAGGATTGTTGTCAAATAATAGCTCCGAGAGGTTAGGTTGGGTTAGGTTAGGTTATATTACGTTATTGATGTATATAAAGGTCCCACGCAGACGTAGAGGCCAACTCGCCAATAATGTTGTGAAATATTAACGCCGAGATGATAGGTTGGGTTAGGTTATGTTATATTACGCTATTGATGTATATAAAAGTCCCACGGATACGTAGAAGCCAACTCGCCAGGAATGTGGTCAAATATTAGTGCCGACATCTTAGGTTGGTTTAGGTTAGGTTGTATTACGTTATAGATGTGTATAAAGGACCCACGGAGACGTAGAGGCCAACTCGCCAGGAATGTTGTCAAGTATTAACGCCGACATGGTAGGTTGGGTTAGGTTAGGTTATATTACGTTATTGATGTATATAAATGTCCCACGGAGACCTAGAGGCCAACTCGCCAGGATTGTTGTCAAATAATAGCTCCGAGAGGTTAGGTTGGGTTAGGTTACGTTATATTACGTTATTGATGTACATGAGGGTCGCACGGAGACGTAGATGCCAACTCGCCAGGAATGTTGTCAAATATTACCGCCGACATGTTAGGTTGGGTTAGGTATGGTTATATTTCCTTATTGATGTATATAAAGGTCCCACGGATACGTAGAGGCAAACTCGCCAGGAATGTTGTCAAATATTGCCGCCGAGATGATAAGTTGGGTTAGGTTAGGTTATATTACGCTATTGATGTATATAAATGTCCCACGGACACGTAGAAGCCAACTCGCCAGGAATGTGGTCAAATATTAGTGCCGAGATGATAGGTTGGGTTCGGTTAGGTCATATTACGTTATTGATGTATACAAAGGTCCCACGCAGAAGTAGAGGCCAACTCGCCAATAATGTTGTCAAATATTAACGCCGAGATGATAGGTTGGGTTAGGTTAGGTTATATTACGCTATTGATGTATATAAAAGTCCCACGGAGACGTAGAAGCCAAATCGCCAGGAATGTGGTCAAATATTAGTGCCGACATGTTAGGTTGGTTTAGGTTACGTTGTATTACGTTATAGATGTGTATAAAGGACCCACGGAGACGTAGAGGCCAACTCGCCAGGAATGTTGTCAAGTATTAACGCCGACATGTTAGGTTGGTTTAGGTTAGGTTATATTACGTTATTGACGTATATAAATGTCCCACGGAGACCTAGAGGCCAACTCGCCAGGATTGTTGTCAAATAATAGCTCCGAGAGGTTAGATTGGGTTAGGTTACGTTATATTACGTTATTGATGTACATGAGGGTCGCACGGAGACGTAGATGCCAACTCGCCAGGAATGTTGTCAAATATTACCGCCGACATGTTAGGTTGGGTTAGGTATGGTTATATTTCGTTATTGATGTATATAAAGGTCCCACGGAGACGTAGGGGCCAACTCGCCAGGATTGTTGTCAAATATTACCGCCGACATGTTAGGTTGGGTTAGGTATGGTTATATTTCCTTATTGATGTATATAAAGGTCCCACGGATACGTAGAGGCAAACTCGCCAGGAATGTTGTCAAATATTACCGCCGACATGTTAGGTTGGGTTAGGTATGGTTATATTTCGTTATTGATGTATATAAAGGTCCCACGGATACTTAGAGGCCAACTCGCCAGGATTGTTGTCAAATATTACCGCCGAGATGATAGGTTGGGTTAGGTTAGGTTATATTTCGTTACTGATGTATATGAAGGTCCCACGGAGACGTGGAGGCCAACTCGCCATGAATGTTGTCAAATATTACAGCCGCGATGTTAGATTGGGTTAGGTTAGGTTATATTACGTTATTGAGTTATATAGAGGTCCCACGAAGACGTAGAGGCCAACTCGCCAGGATTGTTGTCAAATAATAGCTCCGAGAGGTTAGGTTGGGTTAGGTATGGTTATATTTCGTTATTGATGTACATGAGGGTCGCACGGAGACGTAGATGCCAACTCGCGAGGAATGTTGTCAAATATTACCGCCGACATGTTAGGTTGGGTTAGGTATGGTTATATTTCGTTATTGATGTATATAAAGGTCCCACGGATACGTAGAGGCAAACTCGCCAGGAATGTTGTCAAATATTGCCGCCGAGATGATAAGTTGGGTTAGGTTAGGTTATATTACGCTATTGATGTATATAAATGTCCCACGGACACGTAGAAGCCAACTCGCCAGGAATGTGGTCAAATATTAGTGCCGAGATGATAGGTTGGGTTCGGTTAGGTCATATTACGTTATTGATGTATACAAAGGTCCCACGCAGAAGTAGAGGCCAACTCGCCAATAATGTTGTCAAATATTAACGCCGAGATGATAGGTTGGGTTAGGTTAGGTTATATTACGCTATTGATGTATATAAAAGTCCCACGGAGACGTAGAAGCCAAATCGCCAGGAATGTGGTCAAATATTAGTGCCGACATGTTAGGTTGGTTTAGGTTACGTTGTATTACGTTATAGATGTGTATAAAGGACCCACGGAGACGTAGAGGCCAACTCGCCAGGAATGTTGTCAAGTATTAACGCCGACATGTTAGGTTGGTTTAGGTTAGGTTATATTACGTTATTGACGTATATAAATGTCCCACGGAGACCTAGAGGCCAACTCGCCAGGATTGTTGTCAAATAATAGCTCCGAGAGGTTAGATTGGGTTAGGTTACGTTATATTACGTTATTGATGTACATGAGGGTCGCACGGAGACGTAGATGCCAACTCGCCAGGAATGTTGTCAAATATTACCGCCGACATGTTAGGTTGGGTTAGGTATGGTTATATTTCGTTATTGATGTATATAAAGGTCCCACGGATACTTAGAGGCCAACTCGCCAGGATTGTTGTCAAATATTACCGCCGAGATGATAGGTTGGGTTAGGTTAGGTTATATTTCGTTACTGATGTATATGAAGGTCCCACGGAGACGTGGAGGCCAACTCGCCATGAATGTTGTCAAATATTACAGCCGCGATGTTAGATTGGGTTAGGTTAGGTTATATTACGTTATTGAGTTATATAGAGGTCCCACGAAGACGTAGAGTCCAACTCGCCAGGATTGTTGTCAAATAATAGCTCCGAGAGGTTAGGTTGGGGTAGGTATGGTTATATTTCGTTATTGATGTATATAAAAGTCCCACGGACACGTAGAAGCCAACTCGCCAGGAATGTGGTCAAATATTAGTGCCGAGATGATAGGTTGGGTTAGGTTAGGTCATATTACGTTATTGAGTTATATAGAGGTGCCACGGAGACGTAGAGGCCAACTCGCCAGGATTGTTGTCAAATAATAGCTCCGAGAGGTTAGGTTGGGTTAGGTTACGTTATATTACGTTGTTGATGTACATGAGGGTCGCACGGAGACGTAGATGCCAACTCGCCAGGAATGTTGTCAAATATTACCGCCGAGATGATAGGTTGTGTTAGGTTAGGTTATATTTCGTTATTGATGTATATGAAGGTCCCACGGAGACGTGGAGGCCAACTCGCCAGGAATGTTGTCAAATATTACAGCCGCGATGTTAGATTGGGTTAGGTTAGGTTATATTACGTTATTGAGTTATATAGAGGTCCCACGGAGACATAGAGGCCAACTCGCCAGGATTGTTGTCAAATAATAGCTCCGAGAGGTTAGGTTGGGTTAGGTTAGGTTATATTACGTTGTTGATGTATATAAAGGTCCCACGCAGACGTAGAGGCCAACTCGCCAATAATGTTGTCAAATATTAACGCCGAGATGATAGGTTGGGTTAGGTTATGTTATATTACGCTATTGATGTATATAAAAGTCCCACGGATACGTAGAAGCCAACTCGCCAGGAATGTGGTCAAATATTAGTGCCGACATCTTAGGTTGGTTTAGGTTAGGTTGTATTACGTTATAGATGTGTATAAAGGACCCACGGAGACGTAGAGGCCAACTCGCCAGGAATGTTGTCAAGTATTAACGCCGACATGGTAGGTTGGGTTAGGTTAGGTTATATTACGTTATTGATGTATATAAATGTCCCACGGAGACCTAGAGGCCAACTCGCCAGGATTGTTGTCAAATAATAGCTCCGAGAGGTTAGGTTGGGTTAGGTTACGTTATATTACGTTATTGATGTACATGAGGGTCGCACGGAGACGTAGATGCCAACTCGCCAGGAATGTTGTCAAATATTACCGCCGACATGTTAGGTTGGGTTAGGTATGGTTATATTTCCTTATTGATGTATATAAAGGTCCCACGGATACGTAGAGGCAAACTCGCCAGGAATGTTGTCAAATATTGCCGCCGAGATGATAAGTTGGGTTAGGTTAGGTTATATTACGCTATTGATGTATATAAATGTCCCACGGACACGTAGAAGCCAACTCGCCAGGAATGTGGTCAAATATTAGTGCCGAGATGATAGGTTGGGTTCGGTTAGGTCATATTACGTTATTGATGTATACAAAGGTCCCACGCAGAAGTAGAGGCCAACTCGCCAATAATGTTGTCAAATATTAACGCCGAGATGATAGGTTGGGTTAGGTTAGGTTATATTACGCTATTGATGTATATAAAAGTCCCACGGAGACGTAGAAGCCAAATCGCCAGGAATGTGGTCAAATATTAGTGCCGACATGTTAGGTTGGTTTAGGTTACGTTGTATTACGTTATAGATGTGTATAAAGGACCCACGGAGACGTAGAGGCCAACTCGCCAGGAATGTTGTCAAGTATTAACGCCGACATGTTAGGTTGGTTTAGGTTAGGTTATATTACGTTATTGACGTATATAAATGTCCCACGGAGACCTAGAGGCCAACTCGCCAGGATTGTTGTCAAATAATAGCTCCGAGAGGTTAGATTGGGTTAGGTTACGTTATATTACGTTATTGATGTACATGAGGGTCGCACGGAGACGTAGATGCCAACTCGCCAGGAATGTTGTCAAATATTACCGCCGACATGTTAGGTTGGGTTAGGTATGGTTATATTTCGTTATTGATGTATATAAAGGTCCCACGGATACTTAGAGGCCAACTCGCCAGGATTGTTGTCAAATATTACCGCCGAGATGATAGGTTGGGTTAGGTTAGGTTATATTTCGTTACTGATGTATATGAAGGTCCCACGGAGACGTGGAGGCCAACTCGCCATGAATGTTGTCAAATATTACAGCCGCGATGTTAGATTGGGTTAGGTTAGGTTATATTACGTTATTGAGTTATATAGAGGTCCCACGAAGACGTAGAGTCCAACTCGCCAGGATTGTTGTCAAATAATAGCTCCGAGAGGTTAGGTTGGGGTAGGTATGGTTATATTTCGTTATTGATGTATATAAAAGTCCCACGGACACGTAGAAGCCAACTCGCCAGGAATGTGGTCAAATATTAGTGCCGAGATGATAGGTTGGGTTAGGTTAGGTCATATTACGTTATTGAGTTATATAGAGGTGCCACGGAGACGTAGAGGCCAACTCGCCAGGATTGTTGTCAAATAATAGCTCCGAGAGGTTAGGTTGGGTTAGGTTACGTTATATTACGTTGTTGATGTACATGAGGGTCGCACGGAGACGTAGATGCCAACTCGCCAGGAATGTTGTCAAATATTACCGCCGAGATGATAGGTTGTGTTAGGTTAGGTTATATTTCGTTATTGATGTATATGAAGGTCCCACGGAGACGTGGAGGCCAACTCGCCAGGAATGTTGTCAAATATTACAGCCGCGATGTTAGATTGGGTTAGGTTAGGTTATATTACGTTATTGAGTTATATAGAGGTCCCACGGAGACATAGAGGCCAACTCGCCAGGATTGTTGTCAAATAATAGCTCCGAGAGGTTAGGTTGGGTTAGGTTAGGTTATATTACGTTGTTGATGTATATAAAGGTCCCACGCAGACGTAGAGGCCAACTCGCCAATAATGTTGTCAAATATTAACGCCGAGATGATAGGTTGGGTTAGGTTATGTTATATTACGCTATTGATGTATATAAACGTCCCACGGATACGTAGAAGCCAACTCGCCAGGAATGTGGGCAAATATTAGTGCCGACATCTTAGGTTGGTTTAGGTTAGGTTGTATTACGTTATAGATGTGTATAAAGGACCCACGGAGACGTAGAGGCCAACTCGCCAGGAATGTTGTCAAGTATTAACGCCGACATGGTAGGTTGGGTTAGGTTAGGTTATATTACGTTATTGATGTATATAAATGTCCCACGGAGACCTAGAGGCCAACTCGCCAGGATTGTTGTCAAATAATAGCTCCGAGAGGTTAGGTTGGGTTAGGTTAGGTTATATTACGTTATTGATGTATATAAATGTCCCACGGAGACGTAGCGGCCAACTCGCCAGGATTGTTGTCAAATAATAGCTCCGAGAAGTTAGGTTGGGTTTGGTTACGTTATATTACGTTATTGATGTACATGAGGGTCGCACGGAGACGTAGATGCCAACTCGCCAGGAATGTTGTCAAATATTACCGCCGACATGTTAGGTTGGGTTAGGTATGGTTATATTTCCTTATTGATGTATATAAAGGTCCCACGGATACGTAGAGGCAAACTCGCCAGGAATGTTTTCAAATATTGCCGCCGAGATGATAGGTTGGGTTAGGTTAGGTTATATTACGCTATTGATGTATATAAAAGTCCCACGGACACGTAGAAGCCAACTCGCCAGGAATGTGGTCAAATATTAGTGCCGAGATGATAGGTTGGGTTAGGTTAGGTCATATTACGTTATTGAGTTATATAGAGGTCCCACGGAGACGTAGAGGCCAACTCGCCAGGATTGTTGCCAAATAATAGCTCCGAGTGGTAAGGTTGGGTTAGGTTACGTTATATTACGTTATTGATGTACATGAGGGTCGCACGGAGACGTAGATGCCAACTCGCCAGGAATGTTGTCAAATATTACCGCCGACATGTTAGGTTGGTTTAGGTATGGTTATATTTCGTTATTGATGTATATAAAGGTCCCACGGATACGTAGAGGCCAACTCGCCAGGAATGCTGTCAAATATTGCCGCCGAGAGGTTAGGTTGAGTTAGGTTACGTTATATTACGTTATTGATATATATCAAGGTCCAACGGAGACGTAGGGGCCAACTCGCCAGGATTGTTGTCAAATAATAGCTCCGAGAGGTTAGGTTGGGTTAGGTTAGGTTATATTACGTTATTGATGTATATAAAGGTCCCACGCAGACGTAGAGGCCAACTCGCCAATAATGTTGTGAAATATTAACGCCGAGATGATAGGTTGGGTTAGGTTACGTTATATTACGTTATTGATGTACATGAGGGTCGCACGGAGACGTAGATGCCAACTCGCCAGGAATGTTGTCAAATATTACCGCCGACATGTTAGGTTGGGTTAGGTATGGTTATATTTCCTTATTGATGTATATAAAGGTCCCACGGATACGTAGAGGCAAACTCGCCAGGAATGTTTTCAAATATTGCCGCCGAGATGATAGGTTGGGTTAGGTTAGGTTATATTACGCTATTGATGTATATAAAAGTCCCACGGACACGTAGAAGCCAACTCGCCAGGAATGTGGTCAAATATTAGTGCCGAGATGATAGGTTGGGTTAGGTTAGGTCATATTACGTTATTGAGTTATATAGAGGTCCCACGGAGACGTAGAGGCCAACTCGCCAGGATTGTTGTCAAATAATAGCTCCGAGAGGTTAGGTTGGGTTAGGTTACGTTATATTACGTTATTGATGTACATGAGGGTCGCACGGAGACGTAGATGCCAACTCGCGAGGAATGTTGTCAAATATTACCGCCGACATGTTATGTTGGGTTAGGTATGGTTATATTTCGTTATTGATGTATATAAAGGTCCCACGGATACGTAGAGGCAAACTCGCCAGGATTGTTGTCAAATATTGCCGCCGAGATGATAAGTTGGGTTAGGTTAGGTTATATTACGCTATTGATGTATATAAATGTCCCACGGACACGTAGAAGCCAACTCGCCAGGAATGTGGTCAAATATTAGTGCCGAGATGATAGGTTGGGTTCGGTTAGGTCATATTACGTTATTGATGTATACAAAGGTCCCACGCAGAAGTAGAGGCCAACTCGCCAATAATGTTGTCAAATATTAACGCCGAGATGATAGGTTGGGTTAGGTTAGGTTATATTACGCTATTGATGTATATAAAAGTCCCACGGAGACGTAGAAGCCAAATCGCCAGGAATGTGGTCAAATATTAGTGCCGACATGTTAGGTTGGTTTAGGTTACGTTGTATTACGTTATAGATGTGTATAAAGGACCCACGGAGACGTAGAGGCCAACTCGCCAGGAATGTTGTCAAGTATTAACGCCGACATGTTAGGTTGGTTTAGGTTAGGTTATATTACGTTATTGACGTATATAAATGTCCCACGG
Source organism: Xylocopa violacea (assembly GCA_963969225.1). Classification (NCBI taxonomy): domain Eukaryota; kingdom Metazoa; phylum Arthropoda; class Insecta; order Hymenoptera; family Apidae; genus Xylocopa; species Xylocopa violacea. The sequence continues at coordinate 304,230 of CAXAJV010000021.1, read as the reverse complement.
AGACCTAGAGGCCAACTCGCCAGGATTGTTGTCAAATAATAGCTCCGAGAGGTTAGATTGGGTTAGGTTACGTTATATTACGTTATTGATATACATGAGGGTCGCACGGAGACGTAGATGCCAACTCGCCAGGAATGTTGTCAAATATTACCGCCGACATGTTAGGTTGGGTTAGGTATGGTTATATTTCGTTATTGATGTATATAAAGGTCCCACGGATACTTAGAGGCCAACTCGCCAGGATTGTTGTCAAATATTACCGCCGAGATGATAGGTTGGGTTAGGTTAGGTTATATTTCGTTACTGATGTATATGAAGGTCCCACGGAGACGTGGAGGCCAACTCGCCATGAATGTTGTCAAATATTACAGCCGCGATGTTAGATTGGGTTAGGTTAGGTTATATTACGTTATTGAGTTATATAGAGGTCCCACGAAGACGTAGAGGCCAACTCGCCAGGATTGTTGTCAAATAATAGCTCCGAGAGCTTAGGTTGGGTTAGGTATGGTTATATTTCGTTATTGATGTATATAAAAGTCCCACGGACACGTAGAAGCCAACTCGCCAGGAATGTGGTCAAATATTAGTGCCGAGATGATAGGTTGGGATAGGTTAGGTCATATTACGTTATTGAGTTATATAGAGGTCCCACGGAGACGTAGAGGCCAACTCGCCAGGATTGTTGTCAAATAATAGCTCCGAGAGGTTAGGTTGGGTTAGGTTACGTTATATTACGTTGTTGATGTACATGAGGGTCGCACGGAGACGTAGATGCCAACTCGCCAGGAATGTTGTCAAATATTACCGCCGAGATGATAGGTTGTGTTAGGTTAGGTTATATTTCGTTATTGATGTATATGAAGGTCCCACGGAGACGTGGAGGCCAACTCGCCAGGAATGTTGTCAAATATTACAGCCGCGATGTTAGATTGGGTTAGGTTAGGTTATATTACGTTATTGAGTTATATAGAGGTCCCACGGAGACATAGAGGCCAACTCGCCAGGATTGTTGTCAAATAATAGCTCCGAGAGGTTAGGTTGGGTTAGGTTAGGTTATATTACGTTGTTGATGTATATAAAGGTCCCACGCAGACGTAGAGGCCAACTCGCCAATAATGTTGTCAAATATTAACGCCGAGATGATAGGTTGGGTTAGGTTATGTTATATTACGCTATTGATGTATATAAACGTCCCACGGATACGTAGAAGCCAACTCGCCAGGAATGTGGTCAAATATTAGTGCCGACATCTTAGGTTGGTTTAGGTTAGGTTGTATTACGTTATAGATGTGTATAAAGGACCCACGGAGACGTAGAGGCCAACTCGCCAGGAATGTTGTCAAGTATTAACGCCGACATGGTAGGTTGGGTTAGGTTAGGTTATATTACGTCATTGATGTATATAAATGTCCCACGGAGACCTAGAGGCCAACTCGCCAGGATTGTTGTCAAATAATAGCTCCGAGAGGTTAGGTTGGGTTAGGTTAGGTTATATTACGTTATTGATGTATATAAATGTCCCACGGAGACGTAGCGGCCAACTCGCCAGGATTGTTGTCAAATAATAGCTCCGAGAAGTTAGGTTGGGTTTGGTTACGTTATATTACGTTATTGATGTACATGAGGGTCGCACGGAGACGTAGATGCCAACTCGCCAGGAATGTTGTCAAATATTACCGCCGACATGTTAGGTTGGGTTAGGTATGGTTATATTTCCTTATTGATGTATATAAAGGTCCCACGGATACGTAGAGGCAAACTCGCCAGGAATGTTTTCAAATATTGCCGCCGAGATGATAGGTTGGGTTAGGTTAGGTTATATTACGCTATTGATGTATATAAAAGTCCCACGGACACGTAGAAGCCAACTCGCCAGGAATGTGGTCAAATATTAGTGCCGAGATGATAGGTTGGGTTAGGTTAGGTCATATTACGTTATTGAGTTATATAGAGGTCCCACGGAGACGTAGAGGCCAACTCGCCAGGATTGTTGTCAAATAATAGCTCCGAGAGGTTAGGTTGGGTTAGGTTACGTTATATTACGTTATTGATGTACATGAGGGTCGCACGGAGACGTAGATGCCAACTCGCGAGGAATGTTGTCAAATATTACCGCCGACATGTTATGTTGGGTTAGGTATGGTTATATTTCGTTATTGATGTATATAAAGGTCCCACGGATACGTAGAGGCAAACTCGCCAGGATTGTTGTCAAATATTGCCGCCGAGATGATAAGTTGGGTTAGGTTAGGTTATATTACGCTATTGATGTATATAAATGTCCCACGGACACGTAGAAGCCAACTCGCCAGGAATGTGGTCAAATATTAGTGCCGAGATGATAGGTTGGGTTCGGTTAGGTCATATTACGTTATTGATGTATACAAAGGTCCCACGCAGAAGTAGAGGCCAACTCGCCAATAATGTTGTCAAATATTAACGCCGAGATGATAGGTTGGGTTAGGTTAGGTTATATTACGCTATTGATGTATATAAAAGTCCCACGGAGACGTAGAAGCCAAATCGCCAGGAATGTGGTCAAATATTAGTGCCGACATGTTAGGTTGGTTTAGGTTACGTTGTATTACGTTATAGATGTGTATAAAGGACCCACGGAGACGTAGAGGCCAACTCGCCAGGAATGTTGTCAAGTATTAACGCCGACATGTTAGGTTGGTTTAGGTTAGGTTATATTACGTTATTGACGTATATAAATGTCCCACGGAGACCTAGAGGCCAACTCGCCAGGATTGTTGTCAAATAATAGCTCCGAGAGGTTAGATTGGGTTAGGTTACGTTATATTACGTTATTGATGTACATGAGGGTCGCACGGAGACGTAGATGCCAACTCGCCAGGAATGTTGTCAAATATTACCGCCGACATGTTAGGTTGGGTTAGGTATGGTTATATTTCGTTATTGATGTATATAAAGGTCCCACGGATACTTAGAGGCCAACTCGCCAGGATTGTTGTCAAATATTACCGCCGAGATGATAGGTTGGGTTAGGTTAGGTTATATTTCGTTACTGATGTATATGAAGGTCCCACGGAGACGTGGAGGCCAACTCGCCATGAATGTTGTCAAATATTACAGCCGCGATGTTAGATTGGGTTAGGTTAGGTTATATTACGTTATTGAGTTATATAGAGGTCCCACGAAGACGTAGAGGCCAACTCGCCAGGATTGTTGTCAAATAATAGCTCCGAGAGGTTAGGTTGGGTTAGGTATGGTTATATTTCGTTATTGATGTATATAAAGGTCCCACGGATACGTAGAGGCCAACTCGCCAGGAATGCTGTCAAATATTGCCGCCGAGAGGTTAGGTTGAGTTAGGTTAGGTTATATTACGTTATTGATATATATCAAGGTCCAACGGAGACGTAGGGGCCAACTCGCCAGGATTGTTGTCAAATAATAGCTCCGAGAGGTTAGGTTGGGTTAGGTTAGGTTATATTACGTTATTGATGTATATAAAGGTCCCACGCAGACGTAGAGGCCAACTCGCCAATAATGTTGTCAAATATTAACGCCGAGATGATAGGTTGGGTTAGGTTATGTTATATTACGCTATTGATGTATATAAAAGTCCCACGGATACGTAGAAGCAAACTCGCCAGGAATGTGGTCAAATATTAGTGCCGACATCTTAGGTTGGTTTAGGTTAGGTTGTATTACGTTATAGATGTGTATAAAGGACCCACGGAGACGTAGAGGCCAACTCGCCAGGAATGTTGTCAAGTATTAACGCCGACATGGTAGGTTGGGTTAGGTTAGGTTATATTACGTTATTGATGTATATAAATGTCCCACGGAGACCTAGAGGCCAACTCGCCAGGATTGTTGTCAAATAATAGCTCCGAGAGGTTAGGTTGGGTTAGGTTAGGTTATATTACGTTACTGATGTATATAAATGTCCCACGGAGACGTAGCGGCCAACTCGCCAGGATTGTTGTCAAATAATAGCTCCGAGAAGTTAGGTTGGGTTAGGTTACGTTATATTACGTTATTGATGTACATGAGGGTCGCACGGAGACGTAGATGCCAACTCGCCAGGAATGTTGTCAAATATTACCGCCGACATGTTAGGTTGGGTTAGGTATGGTTATATTTCCTTATTGATGTATATAAAGGTCCCACGGATACGTAGAGGCAAACTCGCCAGGAATGTTTTCAAATATTGCCGCCGAGATGATAGGTTGGGTTAGGTTAGGTTATATTACGCTATTGATGTATATAAAAGTCCCACGGACACGTAGAAGCCAACTCGCCAGGAATGTTGTCAAATATTGCCGCCGAGATGATAGGTTGGGTTAGGTTAGGTTATATTACGTTATTGATGTATATAAAGGTCCCACGGAGACGTAGAGGCCAACAAGCCAGGAATGTTGTCAAATATTACCGCCGAGATGATAGGTTGGGTTAGGTTTGGTTATATTTTGTTATTGATGTATATAAAGGTCCCACGGATACGTAGAGGCAAACTCGCCAGGAATGTTGTCAAATATTGCCGCCGAGATGATAGGTTGGTTTAGGTTAGGTTATATTACGTTATTGAGTTATATAGAGGTCCCACGGAGACGTAGAGGCCAACTCGCCAGGATTGTTGTCAAATAATAGCTCCGAGAGGTTAGGTTGGGTTAGGTTACGTTATATTACGTTATTGATGTACATGAGGGTCGCACGGAGACGTAGATGCCAACTCGCCAGGAATGTTGTCAAATAATAGCTCCGAGAAGTTAGGTTGGGTTAGGTTACGTTATATTACGTTATTGATGTACATGAGGGTCGCACGGAGACGTAGATGCCAACTCGCCAGGAATGTTGTCAAATATTACCGCCGACATGTTAGGTTGGGTTAGGTATGGTTATATTTCCTTATTGATGTATATAAAGGTCCCACGGATACGTAGAGGCAAACTCGCCAGGAATGTTTTCAAATATTGCCGCCGAGATGATAGGTTGGGTTAGGTTAGGTTATATTACGCTATTGATGTATATAAAGGTCCCACGGACACGTAGAAGCCAACTCGCCAGGAATGTGGTCAAATATTAGTGCCGAGATGATAGGTTGGGTTAGGTTAGGTCATATTACGTTATTGAGTTATATAGAGGTCCCACGGAGACGTAGAGGCCAACTCGCCAGGATTGTTGTCAAATAATAGCTCCGAGAGGTTAGGTTGGGTTAGGTTACGTTATATTACGTTATTGATGTACATGAGGGTCGCACGGAGACGTAGATGCCAACTCGCGAGGAATGTTGTCAAATATTACCGCCGACATGTTAGGTTGGGTTAGGTATGGTTATATTTCGTTATTGATGTATATAAAGGTCCCACGGATACGTAGAGGCAAACTCGCCAGGAATGTTGTCAAATATTGCCGCCGAGATGATAAGTTGGGTTAGGTATGGTTATATTTCGTTATTGATGTATATAAAGGTCCCACGGATACGTAGAGGCCAACTCGCCAGGAATGCTGTCAAATATTGCCGCCGAGAGGTTAGGTTGAGTTAGGTTAGGTTATATTACGTTATTGATATATATCAAGGTCCAACGGAGACGTAGGGGCCAACTCGCCAGGATTGTTGTCAAATAATAGCTCCGAGAGGTTAGGTTGGGTTAGGTTAGGTTATATTACGTTATTGATGTATATAAAGGTCCCACGCAGACGTAGAGGCCAACTCAACAATAATGTTGTCAAATATTAACGCCGAGATGATAGGTTGGGTTAGGTTATGTTATATTACGCTATTGATGTATATAAAAGTCCCACGGATACGTAGAAGCAAACTCGCCAGGAATGTGTTCAAATATTAGTGCCGACATCTTAGGTTGGTTTAGGTTAGGTTGTATTACGTTATAGATGTGTATAAAGGACCCACGGAGACGTAGAGGCCAACTCGCCAGGAATGTTGTCAAGTATTAACGCCGACATGGTAGGTTGGGTTAGGTTAGGTTATATTACGTTATTGATGTATATAAATGTCCCACGGAGACCTAGAGGCCAACTCGCCAGGATTGTTGTCAAATAATAGCTCCGAGAGGTTAGGTTGGGTTAGGTTAGGTTATATTACGTTACTGATGTATATAAATGTCCCACGGAGACGTAGCGGCCAACTCGCCAGGATTGTTGTCAAATAATAGCTCCGAGAAGTTAGGTTGGGTTAGGTTACGTTATATTACGTTATTGATGTACATGAGGGTCGCACGGAGACGTAGATGCCAACTCGCCAGGAATGTTGTCAAATATTACCGCCGACATGTTAGGTTGGGTTAGGTATGGTTATATTTCCTTATTGATGTATATAAATGTCCCACGGATACGTAGAGGCAAACTCGCCAGGAATGTTTTCAAATATTGCCGCCGAGATGATAGGTTGGGTTAGGTTAGGTTATATTACGCTATTGATGTATATAAAAATCCCACGGACACGTAGAAGCGAACTCGCCAGGAATGTTGTCAAATATTGCCGCCGAGATGATAGGTTGGGTTAGGTTAGGTTATATTACGTTATTGATGTATATAAAGGTCCCACGGAGACGTAGAGGCCAACAAGCCAGGAATGTTGTCAAATATTACCGCCGAGATGATAGGTTGGGTTAGGTTTGGTCATATTTCGTTATTGATGTATATAAAGGTCCCACGGATACGTAGAGGCAAACTCGCCAGGAATGTTGTCAAATATTGCCGCCGAGATGATAGGTTGGGTTAGGTTAGGTTATATTACGTTATTGAGTTATATAGAGGTCCCACGGAGACGTAGAGGCCAACTCGCCAGGATTGTTGTCAAATAATAGCTCCGAGAGGTTAGGTTGGGTTAGGTTACGTTATATTACGTTATTGATGTACATGAGGGTCGCACGGAGACGTAGATGCCAACTCGCCAGGAATGTTGTCAAATATTACCGCCGACATGTTAGGTTGGGTTAGGTTTGGTTATATTTCGTTATTGATGTATATAAAGATCCCACGGATACGTAGAGGCAAACTCGCCGGGAATGTTGTTAAATATTGCCGCCGAGAGGTTAGGTTTTGTTAGGTTTGGTTATGTTACATTATTGATGTATATAAAGGTCCGACGCAGACGTAGAGGCCAACTCGACAGGAATGTTGTCAAATATTACCGCCGAGATGATAGGTTGGGTTAGGTTAGGTTATATTTCGTTATTGATGTATATGAAGGTCCCACGGAGACGTGGAGGCCAACTCGCCAGGAATGTTGTCAAATATTACCGCCGAGATGTTAGTTTGGGTTAGGTTAGGTTATATTACGTTATTGAGTTATATAGAGGTCCAACGGAGACGTAGAGGCCAACTCGCCAGGATTGTTGTCAAATAATAGCTCCGAGAGGTTAGGTTGGGTTAGGTTACGTTATATTACGTTATTGATGTACATGAGGGTCGCACGGAGACGTAGATGCCAACTCGCCAGGAATGTTGTGAAATATTACCGCCGACATGTTAGGTTGGGTTAGGTTTGGTTATATTTCGTTATTGATGTATATAAAGGTCCCACGGATACGTAGAGGCAAACTCGCCAGGAATGTTGTCAAATATTGCCGCCGAGATGATAGGTTGGGTTAGGTTAGGTTATATTACGCTATTGATGTATATAAAAGTCCCACGGACACGTAGAAGCCAACTCGCCAGGAATGTGGTCAAATATTAGTGCCGAGATGATAGGTTGGGTTAGGTTAGGTCATATTACGTTATTGATGTATATAAAGGTCCCACGCAGACGTAGAGGCCAACTCGCCAATAATGTTGTCAAATATTAACGCCGAGATGATAGGTTGGGTTAGGTTATGTTATATTACGCTATTGATGTATATAAAAGTCTCACGGATACGTAGAAGCCAACTCGCCAGGAATGTGGTCAAATATTAGTGCCGACATCTTAGGTTGGTTTAGGTTAGGTTGTATTACGTTATAGATGTGTATAAAGGACCCACGGAGACGTAGAGGCCAACTCGCCAGGAATGTTGTCAAGTATTAACGCCGACATGGTAGGTTGGGTTAGGTTAGGTTATATTACGTTATTGATGTATATAAATGTCCCACGGAGACCTAGAGGCCAACTCGCCAGGATTGTTGTCAAATAATAGCTCCGAGAGGTTAGGTTGGGTTAGGTTACGTTATATTACGTTATTGATGTACATGAGGGTCGCACGGAGACGTAGATGCCAACTCGCCAGGAATGTTGTCAAATATTACCGCCGACATGTTAGGTTGGGTTAGGTATGGTTATATTTCGTTATTGATGTATATAAAGGTCCCACGGATACGTAGAGGCCAACTCGCCAGGAATGCTGTCAAATATTGCCGCCGAGAGGTTAGGTTGAGTTAGGTTAGGTTATATTACGTTATTGATATATATCAAGGTCCAACGGAGACGTAGGGGCCAACTCGCCAGGAATATTGTCAAATATTGCCGCCGAGATGATAGGTTGGGTTAGGTTAGGTTATATTACGTTATTGATGTATATAAAGGTCCCACGGAGACGTAGAGGCCAACTCGCCAGGATTGTTGTCAAATAATAGCTCCGAGAGGTTAGGTTGGGTTAGGTTACGTTATATTACGTTATTGATGTACATGAGGGTCGCACGGAGACGTAGATGCCAACTCGCCAGGAATGTTGTCAAATATTACCGCCGAGATGATAGGTTGGGTTAGGTTAGGTTATATTTCGTTATTGATGTATATGAAGGTCCCACGGAGACGTGGAGGCCAACTCGCCAGGAATGTTGTCAAATATTACCGCCGAGATGTTAGTTTGGGTTAGGTTAGGTTATATTACGTTATTGAGTTATATAGAGGTCCCACGGAGACGTAGAGGCCAACTCGCCAGGATTGTTGTCAAATAATAGCTCCGAGACGTTAGGTTGGGTTAGGTTACGTTATATTACGTTATTGATGTACATGAGGGTCGCACGGAGACGTAGATGCCAACTCGCCAGGAATGTTGTCAAATATTACCGCCGACATGTTAGGTTGGGTTAGGTTTGGTTATATTTCGTTATTGATGTATATAAAGGTCCCACGGATACGTAGAAGCAAACTCGCCAGGAATGTTGTCAAATATTGCCGCCGAGATGATAGGTTGGGTTAGGTTAGGTTATATTACGCTATTGATGTATATAAAAGTCCCACGGACACGTAGAAGCCAACTCGCCAGGAATGTGGTCAAATATTAGTGCCGACATCTTAGGTTGGTTTAGGTTAGGTTGTATTACGTTATAGATGTGTATAAAGGACCCACGGAGACGTAGAGGCCAACTCGCCAGGAATGTTGTCAAGTATTAACGCCGACATGGTAGGTTGGGTTAGGTTAGGTTATATTACGTTATTGATGTATATAAATGTCCCACGGAGACCTAGAGGCCAACTCGCCAGGATTGTTGTCAAATAATAGCTCCGAGAGGTTAGGTTGGGTTAGGTTACGTTATATTACGTTATTGATGTACATGAGGGTCGCACGGAGACGTAGATGCCAACTCGCCAGGAATGTTGTCAAATATTACCGCCGACATGTTAGGTTGGGTTAGGTATGGTTATATTTCGTTATTGATGTATATAAAGGTCCCACGGATACGTAGAGGCCAACTCGCCAGGAATGCTGTCAAATATTGCCGCCGAGAGGTTAGGTTGAGTTAGGTTAGGTTATATTACGTTATTGATATATATCAAGGTCCAACGGAGACGTAGGGGCCAACTCGCCAGGAATATTGTCAAATATTGCCGCCGAGATGATAGGTTGGGTTAGGTTAGGTTATATTACGTTATTGATGTATATAAAGGTCCCACGGAGACGTAGAGGCCAACTCGCCAGGATTGTTGTCAAATAATAGCTCCGAGAGTTTAGGTTGGGTTAGGTTACGTTATATTACGTTATTGATGTACATGAGGGTCGCACGGAGACGTAGATGCCAACTCGCCAGGAATGTTGTCAAATATTACCGCCGAGATGATAGGTTGGGTTAGGTTAGGTTATATTTCGTTATTGATGTATATGAAGGTCCCACGGAGACGTGGAGGCCAACTCGCCAGGAATGTTGTCAAATATTACCGCCGAGATGTTAGTTTGGGTTAGGTTAGGTTATATTACGTTATTGAGTTATATAGAGGTCCCACGGAGACGTAGAGGCCAACTCGCCAGGAATGTTGTCAAATAATAGCTCCGAGACGTTAGGTTGGGTTAGGTTACGTTATATTACGTTATTGATGTACATGAGGGTCGCACGGAGACGTAGATGCCAACTCGCCAGGAATGTTGTCAAATATTACCGCCGACATGTTAGGTTGGGTTAGGTTTGGTTATATTTCGTTATTGATGTATATAAAGGTCCCACGGATACGTAGAAGCAAACTCGCCAGGAATGTTGTGAAATATTGCCGCCGAGATGATAGGTTGGGTTAGGTTAGGTTATATTACGCTATTGATGTATATAAAAGTCCCACGGACACGTAGAAGCCAACTCGCCAGGAATGTGGTCAAATATTAGTGCCGAGATGATAGGTTGGGTTAGGTTAGGTCATATTACGTTATTGATGTATATAAAGGTCCCACGCAGACGTAGAGGCCAACTCGCCAATAATGTTGTCAAATATTAACGCCGAGATGATAGGTTGGGTTAGGTTATGTTATATTACGCTATTGATGTATATAAAAGTCTCACGGATACGTAGAAGCCAACTCGCCAGGAATGTGGTCAAATATTAGTGCCGACATCTTAGGTTGGTTTAGGTTAGGTTGTATTACGTTATAGATGTGTATAAAGGACCCACGGAGACGTAGAGGCCAACTCGCCAGGAATGTTGTCAAGTATTAACGCCGACATGGTAGGTTGGGTTAGGTTAGGTTATATTACGTTATTGATGTATATAAATGTCCCACGGAGACCTAGAGGCCAACTCGCCAGGATTGTTGTCAAATAATAGCTCCGAGAGGTTAGGTTGGGTTAGGTTACGTTATATTACGTTATTGATGTACATGAGGGTCGCACGGAGACGTAGATGCCAACTCGCCAGGAATGTTGTCAAATATTACCGCCGACATGTTAGGTTGGGTTAGGTATGGTTATATTTCGTTATTGATGTATATAAAGGTCCCACGGATACGTAGAGGCCAACTCGCCAGGAATGCTGTCAAATATTGCCGCCGAGAGGTTAGGTTGAGTTAGGTTAGGTTATATTACGTTATTGATATATATCAAGGTCCAACGGAGACGTAGGGGCCAACTCGCCAGGAATATTGTCAAATATTGCCGCCGAGATGATAGGTTGGGTTAGGTTAGGTTATATTACGTTATTGATGTATATAAAGGTCCCACGTAGACGTAGAGGCCAACAAGCCAGGAATGTTGTCAAATATTACCGCCGAGATGATAGGTTGGGTTAGGTTTGGTTATATTTTGTTATTGATGTATATAAAGATCCCACGGATACGTAGAGGCAAACTCGCCAGGAATGTTGTCAAATATTGCCGCCGAGATGATAGGTTGGGTTAGGTTAGGTTATATTACGTTATTGAGTTATATAGAGGTCCCACGGAGACGTAGAGGCCAACTCGCCAGGATTGTTGTCAAATAATAGCTCCGAGAGGTTAGGTTGGGTTAGGTTACGTTATATTACGTTATTGATGTACATGAGGGTCGCACGGAGACGTAGATGCCAACTCGCCAGGAATGTTGTCAAATATTACCGCCGACATGTTAGGTTGGGTTAGGTTTGGTTATATTTCGTTATTGATGTATATAAAGATCCCACGGATACGTAGAGGCAAACTCGCCGGGAATGTTGTTAAATATTGCCGCCGAGAGGTTAGGTTGTGTTAGGTTTGGTTATGTTACATTATTGATGTATATAAAGGTCCGACGCAGACGTAGAGGCCAACTCGACAGGAATGTTGTCAAATATTACCGCCGAGATGATAGGTTGGGTTAGGTTAGGTTATATTTCGTTACTGATGTATATGAAGGTCCCACGGAGACGTGGAGGCCAACTCGCCAGGAATGTTGTCAAATATTACCGCCGAGATGTTAGTTTGGGTTAGGTTAGGTTATATTACGTTATTGAGTTATATAGAGGTCCCACGGAGACGTAGAGGCCAACTCGCCAGGATTGTTGTCAAATAATAGCTCCGAGAGGTTAGGTTGGGTTAGGTTACGTTATATTACGTTATTGATGTACATGAGGGTCGCACGGAGACGTAGATGCCAACTCGCCAGGAATGTTGTCAAATATTACCGCCGACATGTTAGGTTGGGTTAGGTTTGGTTATATTTCGTTATTGATGTATATAAAGGTCCCACGGATACGTAGAGGCAAACTCGCCAGGAATGTTGTCAAATATTGCCGCCGAGATGATAGGTTGGGTTAGGTTAGGTTATATTACGCTATTGATGTATATAAAAGTCCCACGGACACGTAGAAGCCAACTCGCCAGGAATGTGGTCAAATATTAGTGCCGAGATGATAGGTTGGGTTAGGTTAGGTCATATTACGTTATTGATGTATATAAAGGTCCCACGCAGACGTAGAGGCCAACTCGCCAATAATGTTGTCAAATATTAACGCCGAGATGATAGGTTGGGTTAGGTTATGTTATATTACGCTATTGATGTATATAAAAGTCTCACGGATACGTAGAAGCCAACTCGCCAGGAATGTGGTCAAATATTAGTGCCGACATCTTAGGTTGGTTTAGGTTAGGTTGTATTACGTTATAGATGTGTATAAAGGACCCACGGAGACGTAGAGGCCTACTCGCCAGGAATGTTGTCAAGTATTAACGCCGACATGGTAGGTTGGGTTAGGTTAGGTTATATTACGTTATTGATGTATATAAATGTCCCACGGAGACCTAGAGGCCAACTCGCCAGGATTGTTGTCAAATAATAGCTCCGAGAGGTTAGGTTGGGTTAGGTTACGTTATATTACGTTATTGATGTACATGAGGGTCGCACGGAGACGTAGATGCCAACTCGCCAGGAATGTTGTCAAATATTACCGCCGACATGTTACGTTGGGTTAGGTATGGTTATATTTCGTTATTGATGTATATAAAGGTCCCACGAATACGTAGAGGCCAACTCGCCGGGAATGTTGCCAAATATTACCGCCGAGATGTTAGTTTGGGTTAGGTTATGTTATATTACGTTACTGATGTATATAAAGATGCCGCGGAGACGTAGAGGCCAACTCGCCAGGAAACGTAGAGGCCAACTCGCCAGGATTGTTGCCAAATAATGGCTCCGAGAGGTAAGGTTGGGTTAGGTTACGTTATATTACGTTATTGATGTACATGAGTGTCGCACGGAGACGTAGATGCCAACTCGCCAGGAATGTTGTCAAATATTACCGCCGACATGTTAGGTTGGGTTAGGTATGGTTATATTTCGTTATTGATGTATATAAAGGTCCCACGGATACGTAGAGGCCAACTCGCCAGGAATGCTGTCAAATATTGCCGCCGAGAGGTTAGGTTGAGTTAGGATAGGTTATATTACGTTATTGATATATATCAAGGTCCAACGGAGACGTAGGGGCCAACTCGCCAGGAATATTGTCAAATATTGCCGCCGAGATGATAGGTTGGGTTAGGTTAGGTTATGTTACGTTATTGATGTATATAAAGGTCCCACGGAGACGTAGAGGCCAACAAGCCAGGAATGTTGTCAAATATTACCGCCGACATGTTAGGTTGGGTTAGGTTTGGTTATATTTCGTTATTGATGTATATAAAGATCCCACGGATACGTAGAGGCAAACTCGCCGGGAATGTTGTTAAATATTGCCGCCGAGAGGTTAGGTTGTGTTAGGTTTGGTTATGTTACATTATTGATGTATATAAAGGTCCGACGCAGACGTAGAGGCCAACTCGCCAGGAATATTGTCAAATATTGCCGCCGAGATGATAGGTTGGGTTAGGTTAGGTCATATTACGTTATTGATGTATATAAAGGTCCCACGCAGACGTAGAGGCCAACTCGCCAATAATGTTGTCAAATATTAACGCCGAGATGATAGGTTGGGTTAGGTTAGGTTATATTACGCTATTGATGTATATAAAAGTCCCACGGATACGTAGAAGCCAACTCGCCAGGAATGTGGTCAAATATTAGTGCCGACATCTTAGGTTGGTTTAGGTTAGGTTGTATTACGTTATAGATGTGTATAAAGGACCCACGGAGACGTAGAGGCCAACTCGCCAGGAATGTTGTCAAGTATTAACGCCGACATGGTAGGTTGGGTTAGGTTAGGTTATATTACGTTATTGATGTATATAAATGTCCCACGGAGACCTAGAGGCCAACTCGCCAGGATTGTTGTCAAATAATAGCTCCGAGAGGTTAGGTTGGGTTAGGTTACGTTATATTACGTTATTGATGTACATGAGGGTCGCACGGAGACGTAGATGCCAACTCGCCAGGAATGTTGTCAAATATTGCCGCCGACATGTTAGGTTGGGTTAGGTATGGTTATATTTCGTTATTGATGTATATAAAGGTCCCACGGGTACGTAGAGGCCAACTCGCCAGGAATGCTGTCAAATATTGCCGCCGAGAGGTTAGGTTGAGTTAGGTTAGGTTATCTTACGTTATTGATATATATCAAGGTCCAACGGAGACGTAGGGGCCAACTCGCCAGGAATATTGTCAAATATTGCCGCCGAGATGATAGGTTGGGTTAGGTTAGGTTATATTACGTTATTGATGTATATAAAGGTCCCACGGAGACGTAGAGGCCAACAAGCCAGGAATGTTGTCAAATATTACCGCCGAGATGATAGGTTGGGTTAGGTTTGGTTATATTTTGTTATTGATGTATATAAAGGTCCCACGGATACGTAGAGGCAAACTCGCCAGGAATGTTGTCAAATATTGCCGCCGAGATGATAGGTTGGGTTAGGTTAGGTTATATTACGTTATTGAGTTATATAGAGGTCCCACGGAGACGTAGAGGCCAACTCGCCAGGATTGTTGTCAAATAATAGCTCCGAGAGGTTAGGTTGGGTTAGGTTACGTTATATTACGTTATTGATGTACATGAGGGTCGCACGGAGACGTAGATGCCAACTCGCCAGGAATGTTGTCAAATATTACCGCCGACATGTTAGGTTGGGTTAGGTATGGTTATATTTCGTTATTGATGTATATAAAGGTCCCACGTGTACGTAGAGGCCAACTCGCCAGGAATGCTGTCAAATATTGCCGCCGAGAGGTTAGGTTGAGTTAGGTTAGGTTATATTACGTTATTGATATATATCAAGGTCCAACGGAGACGTAGGGGCCAACTCGCCAGGAATATTGTCAAATATTGCCGCCGAGATGATAGGTTGGGTTAGGTTAGGTTATATTACGTTATTGATGTATATAAAGGTCCCACGGAGACGTAGAGGCCAACAAGCCAGGAATGTTGTCAAATATTACCGCCGAGATGATAGGTTGGGTTAGGTTTGGTTATATTTTGTTATTGATGTATATAAAGGTCCCACGGATACGTAGAGGCAAACTCGCCAGGAATGTTGTCAAATATTGCCGCCGAGATGACAGGTTGGGTTAGGTTAGGTTATATTACGTTATTGAGTTATATAGAGGTCCCACGGAGACGTAGAGGCCAACTCGCCAGGATTGTTGTCAAATAATAGCTCCGAGAGGTTAGGTTGGGTTAGGTTACGTTATATTACGTTATTGATGTACATGAGGGTCGCACGGAGACGTAGATGCCAACTCGCCAGGAATGTTGTCAAATATTACCGCCGACATGTTAGGTTGGGTTAGGTTTGGTTATATTTCGTTATTGATGTATATAAAGATCCCACGGATACGTAGAGGCAAACTCGCCGGGAATGTTGTTAAATATTGCCGCCGAGAGGTTAGGTTGTGTTAGGTTTGGTTATGTTACATTATTGATGTATATAAATGTCCCACGGAGACCTAGAGGCCAACTCGCCAGGATTGTTGTCAAATAATAGCTCCGAGAGGTTAGGTTGGGTTAGGTTACGTTATATTACGTTATTGATGTACATGAGGGTCGCACGGAGACGTAGATGCCAACTCGCCAGGAATGTTGTCAAATATTACCGCCGACATGTTAGGTTGGGTTAGGTATGGTTAGATTTCGTTATTGATGTATATAAATGTCCCACGAATACGTAGAGGCCCACTCGCCGGGAATGTTGCCAAATATTACCGCCGAGATGTTAGTTTGGGTTAGGTTATGTTATATTACGTTACTGATGTATATAAAGATGCCGCGGAGACGTAGAGGCCAACTCACCAGGAAACGTAGAGGCCAACTCGCCAGGATTGTTGCCAAATAATAGCTCCGAGAGGTAAGGTTGGGTTAGGTTACGTTATATTACGTTATTGATGTACATGAGGGTCGCACGGAGACGTAGATGCCAACTCGCCAGGAATGTTGTCAAATATTACCGCCGACATGTTAGGTTGGGTTAGGTATGGTTATATTTCGTTATTGATGTATATAAAGGTCCCACGGATACGTAGAGGCCAACTCGCCAGGAATGCTGTCAAATATTGCCGCCGAGAGGTTAGGTTGAGTTAGGATAGGTTATATTACGTTATTGATATATATCAAGGTCCAACGGAGACGTAGGGGCCAACTCGCCAGGAATATTGTCAAATATTGCCGCCGAGATGATAGGTTGGGTTAGGTTAGGTTATATTATGTTATTGATGTATATAAAGGTCCCACGGAGACGTAGAGGCCAACAAGCCAGGAATGTTGTCAAATATTACCGCCGACATGTTAGGTTGGGTTAGGTTTGGTTATATTTCGTTATTGATGTATATAAAGATCCCACGGATACGTAGAGGCAAACTCGCCGGGAATGTTGTTAAATATTGCCGCCGAGAGGTTAGGTTGTGTTAGGTTTGGTTATGTTACATTATTGATGTATATAAAGGTCCGACGCAGACGTAGAGGCCAACTCGACAGGAATGTTGTCAAATATTACCGCCGAGATGATAGGTTGGGTTAGGTTAGGTTATATTTCGTTATTGATGTATATGAAGGTCCCACGGAGACGTGGAGGCCAACTCGCCAGGAATGTTGTCAAATATTGCCGCCGAGAGGTTAGGTTGAGTTAGGTTAGGTTATATTACGTTATTGATATATATCAAGGTCCAACGGAGACGTAGGGGCCAACTCGCCAGGAATATTGTCAAATATTGCCGCCGAGATGATAGGTTGGGTTAGGTTAGGTTATATTACGTTATTGATGTATATAAAGGTCCCACGGAGACGTAGAGGCCAACAAGCCAGGAATGTTGTCAAATATTACCGCCGAGATGATAGGTTGGGTTAGGTTTGGTTATATTTCGTTATTGATGTATATAAAGGTCCCACGGATACGTAGAGGCAAACTCGCCAGGAATGTTGTCAAATATTGCCGCCGAGATGATAGGTTGGGTTAGGTTAGGTTATATTACGTTATTGAGTTATATAGAGGTCCCACGGAGACGTAGAGGCCAACTCGCCAGGATTGTTGTCAAATAATAGCTCCGAGAGGTTAGGTTGGGTTAGGTTACGTTATATTACGTTATTGATGTACATGAGGGTCGCACGGAGACGTAGATGCCAACTCGCCAGGAATGTTGTCAAATATTACCGCCGACATGTTAGGTTGGGTTAGGTATGGTTATATTTCGTTATTGATGTATATAAAGGTCCCACGAATACGTAGAGGCCAACTCGCCGGGAATGTTGCCAAATATTACCGCCGAGATGTTAGTTTGGGTTAGGTTAGGTTATATTACGCTATTGATGTATATAAAAGTCCCACGGACACGTAGAAGCCAACTCGCCAGGAATGTGGTCAAATATTAGTGCCGAGATGATAGGTTGGGTTAGGTTAGGTCATATTACGTTATTGATGTATATAAAGGTCCCACGCAGACGTAGAGGCCAACTCGCCAATAATGTTGTCAAATATTAACGCCGAGATGATAGGTTGGGTTAGGTTAGGTTATATTACGCTATTGATGTATATAAAAGTCCCACGGATACGTAGAAGACAACTCGCCAGGAATGTGGTCAAATATTAGTGCCGACATCTTAGGTTGGTTTAGGTTAGGTTGTATTACGTTATAGATGTGTATAAAGGACCCACGGAGACGTAGAGGCCAACTCGCCAGGAATGTTGTCAAGTATTAACGCCGACATGGTAGGTTGGGTTAGGTTAGGTTATATTACGTTATTGATGTATATAAATGTCCCACGGAGACCTAGAGGCCAACTCGCCAGGATTGTTGTCAAATAATAGCTCCGAGAGGTTAGGTTGGGTTAGGTTACGTTATATTACGTTATTGATGTACATGAGGGTCGCACGGAGACGTAGATGCCAACTCGCCAGGAATGTTGTCAAATATTACCGCCGACATGTTACGTTGGGTTAGGTATGGTTATATTTCGTTATTGATGTATATAAAGGTCCCACGAATACGTAGAGGCCAACTCGCCGGGAATGTTGCCAAATATTACCGCCGAGATGTTAGTTTGGGTTAGGTTATGTTATATTACGTTACTGATGTATATAAAGATGCCGCGGAGACGTAGAGGCCAACTCGCCAGGAAACGTAGAGGCCAACTCGCCAGGATTGTTGCCAAATAATGGCTCCGAGAGGTAAGGTTGGGTTAGGTTACGTTATATTACGTTATTGATGTACATGAGTGTCGCACGGAGACGTAGATGCCAACTCGCCAGGAATGTTGTCAAATATTACCGCCGACATGTTAGGTTGGGTTAGGTATGGTTATATTTCGTTATTGATGTATATAAAGGTCCCACGTATACGTAGAGGCCAACTCGCCAGGAATGCTGTCAAATATTGCCGCCGAGAGGTTAGGTTGAGTTAGGATAGGTTATATTACGTTATTGATATATATCAAGGTCCAACGGAGACGTAGGGGCCAACTCGCCAGGAATATTGTCAAATATTGCCGCCGAGATGATAGGTTGGGTTAGGTTAGGTTATGTTACGTTATTGATGTATATAAAGGTCCCACGGAGACGTAGAGGCCAACAAGCCAGGAATGTTGTCAAATATTACCGCCGACATGTTAGGTTGGGTTAGGTTTGGTTATATTTCGTTATTGATGTATATAAAGATCCCACGGATACGTAGAGGCAAACTCGCCGGGAATGTTGTTAAATATTGCCGCCGAGAGGTTAGGTTGTGTTAGGTTTGGTTATGTTACATTATTGATGTATATAAAGGTCCGACGCAGACGTAGGGGCCAACTCGCCAGGAAAATTGTCAAATATTGCCGCCGAGATGATAGGTTGGGTTAGGTTAGGTCATATTACGTTATTGATGTATATAAAGGTCCCACGCAGACGTAGAGGCCAACTCGCCAATCATGTTGTCAAATATTAACGCCGAGATGATAGGTTGGGTTAGGTTAGGTTATATTACGCTATTGATGTATATAAAAGTCCCACGGATACGTAGAAGCCAACTCGCCAGGAATGTGGTCAAATATTAGTGCCGACATCTTAGGTTGGTTTAGGTTAGGTTGTATTACGTTATAGATGTGTATAAAGGACCCACGGAGACGTAGAGGCCAACTCGCCAGGAATGTTGTCAAGTATTAACGCCGACATGGTAGGTTGGGTTAGGTTAGGTTATATTACGTTATTGATGTATATAAATGTCCCACGGAGACCTAGAGGCCAACTCGCCAGGATTGTTGTCAAATAATAGCTCCGAGAGGTTAGGTTGGGTTAGGTTACGTTATATTACGTTATTGATGTACATGAGGGTCGCACGGAGACGTAGATGCCAACTCGCCAGGAATGTTGTCAAATATTGCCGCCGACATGTTAGGTTGGGTTAGGTATGGTTATATTTCGTTATTGATGTATATAAAGGTCCCACGGGTACGTAGAGGCCAACTCGCCAGGAATGCTGTCAAATATTGCCGCCGAGATGACAGGTTGGGTTAGGTTAGGTTATATTACGTTATTGAGTTATATAGAGGTCCCACGGAGACGTAGAGGCCAACTCGCCAGGATTGTTGTCAAATAATAGCTCCGAGAGGTTAGGTTGGGTTAGGTTACGTTATATTACGTTATTGATGTACATGAGGGTCGCACGGAGACGTAGATGCCAACTCGCCAGGAATGTTGTCAAATATTACCGCCGACATGTTAGGTTGGGTTAGGTTTGGTTATATTTCGTTATTGATGTATATAAAGATCCCACGGATACGTAGAGGCAAACTCGCCGGGAATGTTGTTAAATATTGCCGCCGAGAGGTTAGGTTGTGTTAGGTTTGGTTATGTTACATTATTGATGTATATAAATGTCCCACGGAGACCTAGAGGCCAACTCGCCAGGATTGTTGTCAAATAATAGCTCCGGGAGGTTAGGTTGGGTTAGGTTACGTTATATTACGTTATTGATGTACATGAGGGTCGCACCGAGACGTAGATGCCAACTCGCCAGGAATGTTGTCAAATATTACCGCCGACATGTTAGGTTGGGTTAGGTATGGTTATATTTCGTTATTGATGTATATAAAGGTCCCACGAATACGTAGAGGCCAACTCGCCGGGAATGTTGCCAAATATTACCGCCGAGATGATAGGTTGGGTTAGGTTTGGTTATATTTTGTTATTGATGTATATAAAGGTCCCACGGATACGTAGAGGCAAACTCGCCAGGAATGTTGTCAAATATTGCCGCCGAGATGACAGGTTGGGTTAGGTTAGGTTATATTACGTTATTCAGTTATATAGAGGTCCCACGGAGACGTAGAGGCCAACTCGCCAGGATTGTTGTCAAATAATAGCTCCGAGAGGTTAGGTTGGGTTAGGTTACGTTATATTACGTTATTGATGTACATGAGGGTCGCACGGAGACGTAGATGCCAACTCGCCAGGAATGTTGTCAAATATTACCGCCGACATGTTAGGTTGGGTTAGGTTTGGTTATATTTCGTTATTGATGTATATAAAGATCCCACGGATACGTAGAGGCAAACTCGCCGGGAATGTTGTTAAATATTGCCGCCGAGAGGTTAGGTTGTGTTAGGTTTGGTTATGTTACATTATTGATGTATATAAATGTCCCACGGAGACCTAGAGGCCAACTCGCCAGGATTGTTGTCAAATAATAGCTCCGAGAGGTTAGGTTGGGTTAGGTTACGTTATATTACGTTATTGATGTACATGAGGGTCGCACGGAGACGTAGATGCCAACTCGCCAGGAATGTTGTCAAATATTACCGCCGACATGTTAGGTTGGGTTAGGTATGGTTAGATTTCGTTATTGATGTATATAAATGTCCCACGAATACGTAGAGGCCAACTCGCCGGGAATGTTGCCAAATATTACCGCCGAGATGTTAGTTTGGGTTAGGTTATGTTATATTACGTTACTGATGTATATAAAGATGCCGCGGAGACGTAGAGGCCAACACACCAGGAAACGTAGAGGCCAACTCGCCAGGATTGTTGCCAAATAATAGCTCCGAGAGGTAAGGTTGGGTTAGGTTACGTTATATTACGTTATTGATGTACATGAGGGTCGCACGGAGACGTAGATGCCAACTCGCCAGGAATGTTGTCAAATATTACCGCCGACATGTTAGGTTGGGTTAGGTATGGTTGTATTTCGTTATTGATGTATATAAAGGTCCCACGGATACGTAGAGGCCAACTCGCCAGGAATGCTGTCAAATATTGCCGCCGAGAGGTTAGGTTGAGTTAGGATAGGTTATATTACGTTATTGATATATATCAAGGTCCAACGGAGACGTAGGGGCCAACTCGCCAGGAATATTGTCAAATATTGCCGCCGAGATGATAGGTTGGGTTAGGTTAGGTTATATTATGTTATTGATGTATATAAAGGTCCCACGGAGACGTAGAGGCCAACAAGCCAGGAATGTTGTCAAATATTACCGCCGACATGTTAGGTTGGGTTAGGTTTGGTTATATTTCGTTATTGATGTATATAAAGATCCCACGGATACGTAGAGGCAAACTCGCCGGGAATGTTGTTAAATATTGCCGCCGAGAGGTTAGGTTGTGTTAGGTTTGGTTATGTTACATTATTGATGTATATAAAGGTCCGACGCAGACGTAGAGGCCAACTCGACAGGAATGTTGTCAAATATTACCGCCGAGATGATAGGTTGGGTTAGGTTAGGTTATATTTCGTTATTGATGTATATGAAGGTCCCACGGAGACGTGGAGGCCAACTCGCCAGGAATGTTGTCAAATATTACCGCCGAGATGTTAGTTTGGGTTAGGTTAGGTTATATTACGTTATTGAGTTATATAGAGGTCCCACGGAGACGTAGAGGCCAACTCGCCAGGATTGTTGTCAAATAATAGCTCCGAGAGGTTAGGTTGGGTTAGGTTACGTTATATTACGTTATTGATGTACATGAGGGTCGCACGGAGACGTAGATGCCAACTCGCCAGGAATGTTGCCAAATATGACCGCCGACATGTTATGTTGGGTTAGGTTTGGTTATATTTCGTTATTGATGTATATAAAGGTCCCACGGATACGTAGAGGCAAACTCGCCAGGAATGTTGTCAAATATTGCCGCCGAGATGATAGGTTGGGTTAGGTTAGGTTATATTACGCTATTGATGTATATAAAAGTCCCACGGACACGTAGAAGCCAAATCGCCAGGAATGTGGTCAAATATTAGTGCCGAGATGATAGGTTGGGTTAGGTTAGGTCATATTGCGTTATTGATGTATATAAAGGTCCCACGCAGACGTAGAGGCCAACTCGCCAATAATGTTGTCAAATATTAACGCCGAGATGATAGGTTGGGTTAGGTTATGTTATATTACGCTATTGATGTATATAAAAGTCCCACGGATACGTAGAAGCCAACTCGCCAGGAATGTGGTCAAATATTAGTGCCGACATCTTAGGTTGGTTTAGGTTAGATTGTATTACGTTATAGATGTGTATAAAGGACCCACGGAGACGTAGAGGCCAACTCGCCAGGAATGTTGTCAAGTATTAACGCCGACATGGTAGGTTGGGTTAGGTTAGGTTATATTACGTTATTGATGTATATAAATGTCCCGCGGAGACCTAGAGGCCAACTCGCCAGGAATGTTGTCAAATATTACCGCCGACATGTTAGGTTGGGTTAGGTATGGTTATATTTCGTTATTGATGTATATAAAGGTCCCACGAATACGTAGAGGCCAACTCGCCGGGAATGTTGCCAAATATTACCGCCGAGATGTTAGTTTGGGTTAGGTTATGTTATATTACGTTACTGATGTATATAAAGATGCCGCGGAGACGTAGAGGCCAACTCGCCAGGAAACGTAGAGGCCAACTCGCCAGGATTGTTGCCAAATAAAAGCTCCGAGAGGTAAGGTTGGGTTAGGTTACGTTATATTACGTTATTGATGTACATGAGGGTCGCACGGAGACGTAGATGCCAACTCGCCAGGAATGTTGTCAAATATTACCGCCGACATGTTAGGTTGGGTTAGGTATGGTTATATTTCGTTATTGATGTATATAAAGGTCCCACGGATACGTAGAGGCCAACTCGCCAGGAATGCTGTCAAATATTGCCGCCGAGAGGTTAGGTTGAGTTAGGATAGGTTATATTACGTTATTGATATATATCAAGGTCCAACGGAGACGTAGGGGCCAACTCGCCAGGAATATTGTCAAATATTGCCGCCGAGATGATAGGTTGGGTTAGGTTAGGTTATATTACGTTATTGATGTATATAAAGGTCCCACGGAGACGTAGAGGCCAACAAGCCAGGAATGTTGTCAAATATTACCGCCGACATGTTAGGTTGGGTTAGGTTTGGTTATATTTCGTTATTGATGTATATAAAGATCCCACGGATACGTAGAGGCAAACTCGCCGGGAATGTTGTTAAATATTGCCGCCGAGAGGTTAGGTTGTGTTAGGTTTGGTTATGTTACATTATTGATGTATATAAAGGTCCGACGCAGACGTAGAGGCCAACTCGACAGGAATGTTGTCAAATATTACCGCTGAGATGATAGGTTGGGTTAGGTTAGGTTATATTTCGTTATTGATGTATATGAAGGTCCCACGGAGACGTGGAGGCCAACTCGCCAGGAATGTTGTCAAATATTACCGCCGAGATGTTAGTTTGGGTTAGGTTAGGTTATATTACGTTATTGAGTTATATAGAGGTCCCACGGAGACGTAGAGGCCAACTCGCCAGGATTGTTGTCAAATAATAGCTCCGAGAGGTTAGGTTGGGTTAGGTTACGTTATATTACGTTATTGATGTACATGAGGGTCGCACGGAGACGTAGATGCCAACTCGCCAGGAATGTTGTCAAATATTACCGCCGACATGTTAGGTTGGGTTAGGTTTGGTTATATTTCGTTATTGATGTATATAAAGGTCCCACGGATACGTAGAGGCAAACTCGCCAGGAATGTTGTCAAATATTGCCGCCGAGATGATAGGTTGGGTTAGGTTAGGTTATATTACGCTATTGATGTATATAAAAGTCCCACGGACACGTAGAAGCCAACTCGCCAGGAATGTGGTCAAATATTAGTGCCGAGATGATGGGTTGGGTTAGGTTAGGTCATATTACGTTATTGATGTATATAAAGGTCCCACGCAGACGTAGAGGCCAACTCGCCAATAATGTTGTCAAATATTAACGCCGAGATGATAGGTTGGGTTAGGTTATGTTATATTACGCTATTGATGTATATAAAAGTCCCACGGATACGTAGAAGCCAACTCGCCAGGAATGTGGTCAAATATTAGTGCCGACATCTTAGGTTGGTTTAGGTTAGATTGTATTACGTTATAGATGTGTATAAAGGACCCACGGAGACGTAGAGGCCAACTCGCCAGGAACGTTGTCAAGTATTAACGCCGACATGGTAGGTTGGGTTAGGTTAGGTTATATTACGTTATTGATGTATATAAATGTCCCACGGAGACCTAGAGGCCAACTCGCCAGGATTGTTGTCAAATAATAGCTCCGAGAGGTTAGGTTGGGTTAGGTTACGTTATATTACGTTACTGATGTATATAAAGGTCCCACGGAGACGTAGAGGCCAACTCGCCAGGTATGTTGTCAAATATTACCGCCGAGATGATAAGTTGGGTTAGGTGAGGTTATATTACGTTATTGCTGTATATGAAGGTCAAACGGAGACCTAGAGGCCAAATCGCCAGGAATGTTGTGAAATATTACCGCCGAGATGTTAGGTTGTGTTAGGTTAGGTTATATTACGTTATTGATGTATATAAAGGTCCCACGGAGACGTAGAGGCCAACTCGCCAGGTATGTTGTCAAATATTACCGCCGAGATGATAGGTTGGGTTAGGTTAGGTTATATTACGTTATTGATGTATATGAAGGTCAAACGGAGACCTAGAGGCCAACTCGCCAGGAATGTTGTGAAATATTACCGCCGAGATGTTAGGTTGGGTTAGGTTAGGTTATATTACGTTATTGATGAATATGAAGGTCAAACGGAGACCTAGAGGCCAACTCGCCAGGAATGTTGTGAAATATTACCGCCGAGATATTAGGTTGGGTTAGGTTAGGTTATATTACGTTATTGATGTATATAAAGGTCCCACGGAGACGGAGAAGTCAACTCGCCAGGAATGATGTCAAACATTACCGCCGGGATGTTAGGTTGGGTTAGGTTAGGTTATATTACGTTACTGATGTATATAAAGATGCCGCTGAGACGTAGAGTCCAACTCGCCAGGTATGTTTTCAAATATTACCGCCGAGATGTTAGGTTGGTTTGGGTTAGGTTATATTACGTTATTGATGTATATGAAGGTCCCACGGAGACGTAGAGGCCAACTCGCCAGGAATGTTGTCAAATATTACCGCCGAGATGATAGGTTGGGTTAGGTGAGGTTATATTACGTTATTGCTGTATATGAAGGTCAAACGGAGACCTAGAGGCCAAATCGCCAGGAATGTTGTGAAATATTACCGCCGAGATGTTAGGTTGGGTTAGGTTAGGTTATATTATGTTATTGATGTATATGAAGGTCAAACGGAGACCTAGAGCCCAACTCGCCAGGAATGTTGTGAAATATTACCGCCGAGATGTTAGGTTGGGTTAGGTTAGGTTATATTACGTTATTGATGTATATAAAGGTCCCACGGAGACGGAGAAGCCAACTCGCCAGGAATGATGTCAAACATTACCGCCGGGATGTTAGGTTGGGTTAGGTTAGGTTATATTACGTTATTGATGTATATAAAGGTCCCACGAATACGTAGAGGCCAACTCGCCGGGAATGTTGCCAAATATTACCGCCGAGATCTTAGTTTGGGTTAGGTTATGTTATATTACGTTACTGATGTATATAAAGATGCCGCGGAGACGTAGAGGCCAACTCACCAGGAAACGTAGAGGCCAACTCGCCAGGATTGTTGCCAAATAATAGCTCCGAGAGGTAAGGTTGGGTTAGGTTACGTTATATTACGTTATTGATGTACATGAGGGTCGCACGGAGACGTAGATGCCAACTCGCCAGGAATGTTGTCAAATATTACCGCCGACATGTTAGGTTGGGTTAGGTATGGTTATATTTCGTTATTGATGTATATAAAGGTCCCACGGATACGTAGAGGCCAACTCGCCAGGAATGCTGTCAAATATTGCCGCCGAGAGGTTAGGTTGAGTTAGGATAGGTTATATTACGTTATTGATATATATCAAGGTCCAACGGAGACGTAGGGGCCAACTCGCCAGGAATATTGTCAAATATTGCCGCCGAGATGATAGGTTGGGTTAGGTTAGGTTATATTATGTTATTGATGTATATAAAGGTCCCACGGAGACGTAGAGGCCAACAAGCCAGGAATGTTGTCAAATATTACCGCCGACATGTTAGGTTGGGTTAGGTTTGGTTATATTTCGTTATTGATGTATATAAAGATCCCACGGATACGTAGAGGCAAACTCGCCGGGAATGTTGTTAAATATTGCCGCCGAGAGGTTAGGTTGTGTTAGGTTTGGTTATGTTACATTATTGATGTATATAAAGGTCCGACGCAGACGTAGAGGCCAACTCGACAGGAATGTTGTCAAATATTACCGCCGAGATGATAGGTTGGGTTAGGTTAGGTTATATTTCGTTATTGATGTATATGAAGGTCCCACGGAGACGTGGAGGCCAACTCGCCAGGAATGTTGTCAAATATTGCCGCCGAGAGGTTAGGTTGAGTTAGGTTAGGTTATATTACGTTATTGATATATATCAAGGTCCAACGGAGACGTAGGGGCCAACTCGCCAGGAATATTGTCAAATATTGCCGCCGAGATGATAGGTTGGGTTAGGTTAGGTTATATTACGTTATTGATGTATATAAAGGTCCCACGGATACGTAGAGGCAAACTCGCCAGGAATGTTGTCAAATATTGCCGCCGAGATGATAGGTTGGGTTAGGTTAGGTTATATTACGGTATTGAGTTATATAGAGGTCCCACGGAGACGTAGAGGCCAACTCGCCAGGATTGTTGTCAAATAATAGCTCCGAGAGGTTAGGTTGGGTTAGGTTACGTTATATTACGTTATTGATGTACATGAGGGTCGCACGGAGACGTAGATGCCAACTCGCCAGGAATGTTGTCAAATATTACCGCCGACATGTTAGGTTGGGTTAGGTATGGTTATATTTCGTTATTGATGTATATAAAGGTCCCACGAATACGTAGAGGCCAACTCGCCGGGAATGTTGCCAAATATTACCGTCGAGATGTTAGTTTGGGTTAGGTTAGGTTATATTACGCTATTGATGTATATAAAAGTCCCACGGACACGTAGAAGCCAACTCGCCAGGAATGTGGTCAAATATTAGTGCCGAGATGATAGGTTGGGTTAGGTTAGGTCATATTACGTTATTGATGTATATAAAGGTCCCACGCAGACGTAGAGGCCAACTCGCCAATAATGTTGTCAAATATTAACGCCGAGATGATAGGTTGGGTTAGGTTAGGTTATATTACGCTATTGATGTATATAAAAGTCCCACGGATACGTAGAAGCCAACTCGCGAGGAATGTGGTCAAATATTAGTGCCGACATCTTAGGTTGGTTTAGGTTAGGTTGTATTACGTTATAGATGTGTATAAAGGACCCACGGAGACGTAGAGGCCTACTCGCCAGGAATGTTGTCAAGTATTAACGCCGACATGGTAGGTTGGGTTAGGTTAGGTTATATTACGTTATTGATGTATATAAATGTCCCACGGAGACCTAGAGGCCAACTCGCCAGGATTGTTGTCAAATAATAGCTCCGAGATGTTAGGTTGGGTTAGGTTACGTTATATTACGTTATTGATGTACATGAGGGTCGCACGGAGACGTAGATGCCAACTCGCCAGGAATGTTGTCAAATATTACCGCCGACATGTTAGGTTGGGTTAGGTTTGGTTATATTTCGTTATTGATGTATATAAAGGTCCCACGGATACGTAGAGGCAAACTCGCCAGGAATGTTGTCAAATATTGCCGCCGAGATGATAGGTTGGGTTAGGTTAGGTTATATTACGCTATTGATGTATATAAAAGTCCCACGGACACGTAGAAGCCAACTCGCCAGGAATGTGGTCAAATATTAGTGCCGAGATGATGGGTTGGGTTAGGTTAGGTCATATTACGTTATTGATGTATATAAAGGTCCCACGCAGACGTAGAGGCCAACTCGCCAATAATGTTGTCAAATATTAACGCCGAGATGATAGGTTGGGTTAGGTTATGTTATATTACGCTATTGATGTATATAAAAGTCCCACGGATACGTAGAAGCCAACTCGCCAGGAATGTGGTCAAATATTAGTGCCGACATCTTAGGTTGGTTTAGGTTAGATTGTATTACGTTATAGATGTGTATAAAGGACCCACGGAGACGTAGAGGCCAACTCGCCAGGAACGTTGTCAAGTATTAACGCCGACATGGTAGGTTGGGTTAGGTTAGGTTATATTACGTTATTGATGTATATAAATGTCCCACGGAGACCTAGAGGCCAACTCGCCAGGATTGTTGTCAAATAATAGCTCCGAGAGGTTAGGTTGGGTTAGGTTACGTTATATTACGTTACTGATGTATATAAAGGTCCCACGGAGACGTAGAGGCCAACTCGCCAGGTATGTTGTCAAATATTACCGCCGAGATGATAAGTTGGGTTAGGTGAGGTTATATTACGTTATTGCTGTATATGAAGGTCAAACGGAGACCTAGAGGCCAAATCGCCAGGAATGTTGTGAAATATTACCGCCGAGATGTTAGGTTGTGTTAGGTTAGGTTATATTACGTTATTGATGTATATAAAGGTCCCACGGAGACGTAGAGGCCAACTCGCCAGGTATGTTGTCAAATATTACCGCCGAGATGATAGGTTGGGTTAGGTTAGGTTATATTACGTTATTGATGTATATGAAGGTCAAACGGAGACCTAGAGGCCAACTCGCCAGGAATGTTGTGAAATATTACCGCCGAGATGTTAGGTTGGGTTAGGTTAGGTTATATTACGTTATTGATGAATATGAAGGTCAAACGGAGACCTAGAGGCCAACTCGCCAGGAATGTTGTGAAATATTACCGCCGAGATATTAGGTTGGGTTAGGTTAGGTTATATTACGTTATTGATGTATATAAAGGTCCCACGGAGACGGAGAAGTCAACTCGCCAGGAATGATGTCAAACATTACCGCCGGGATGTTAGGTTGGGTTAGGTTAGGTTATATTACGTTACTGATGTATATAAAGATGCCGCTGAGACGTAGAGTCCAACTCGCCAGGTATGTTTTCAAATATTACCGCCGAGATGTTAGGTTGGTTTGGGTTAGGTTATATTACGTTATTGATGTATATGAAGGTCCCACGGAGACGTAGAGGCCAACTCGCCAGGAATGTTGTCAAATATTACCGCCGAGATGATAGGTTGGGTTAGGTGAGGTTATATTACGTTATTGCTGTATATGAAGGTCAAACGGAGACCTAGAGGCCAAATCGCCAGGAATGTTGTGAAATATTACCGCCGAGATGTTAGGTTGGGTTAGGTTAGGTTATATTATGTTATTGATGTATATGAAGGTCAAACGGAGACCTAGAGCCCAACTCGCCAGGAATGTTGTGAAATATTACCGCCGAGATGTTAGGTTGGGTTAGGTTAGGTTATATTACGTTATTGATGTATATAAAGGTCCCACGGAGACGGAGAAGCCAACTCGCCAGGAATGATGTCAAACATTACCGCCGGGATGTTAGGTTGGGTTAGGTTAGGTTATATTACGTTATTGATGTATATAAAGGTCCCACGAATACGTAGAGGCCAACTCGCCGGGAATGTTGCCAAATATTACCGCCGAGATCTTAGTTTGGGTTAGGTTATGTTATATTACGTTACTGATGTATATAAAGATGCCGCGGAGACGTAGAGGCCAACTCACCAGGAAACGTAGAGGCCAACTCGCCAGGATTGTTGCCAAATAATAGCTCCGAGAGGTAAGGTTGGGTTAGGTTACGTTATATTACGTTATTGATGTACATGAGGGTCGCACGGAGACGTAGATGCCAACTCGCCAGGAATGTTGTCAAATATTACCGCCGACATGTTAGGTTGGGTTAGGTATGGTTATATTTCGTTATTGATGTATATAAAGGTCCCACGGATACGTAGAGGCCAACTCGCCAGGAATGCTGTCAAATATTGCCGCCGAGAGGTTAGGTTGAGTTAGGATAGGTTATATTACGTTATTGATATATATCAAGGTCCAACGGAGACGTAGGGGCCAACTCGCCAGGAATATTGTCAAATATTGCCGCCGAGATGATAGGTTGGGTTAGGTTAGGTTATATTATGTTATTGATGTATATAAAGGTCCCACGGAGACGTAGAGGCCAACAAGCCAGGAATGTTGTCAAATATTACCGCCGACATGTTAGGTTGGGTTAGGTTTGGTTATATTTCGTTATTGATGTATATAAAGATCCCACGGATACGTAGAGGCAAACTCGCCGGGAATGTTGTTAAATATTGCCGCCGAGAGGTTAGGTTGTGTTAGGTTTGGTTATGTTACATTATTGATGTATATAAAGGTCCGACGCAGACGTAGAGGCCAACTCGACAGGAATGTTGTCAAATATTACCGCCGAGATGATAGGTTGGGTTAGGTTAGGTTATATTTCGTTATTGATGTATATGAAGGTCCCACGGAGACGTGGAGGCCAACTCGCCAGGAATGTTGTCAAATATTGCCGCCGAGAGGTTAGGTTGAGTTAGGTTAGGTTATATTACGTTATTGATATATATCAAGGTCCAACGGAGACGTAGGGGCCAACTCGCCAGGAATATTGTCAAATATTGCCGCCGAGATGATAGGTTGGGTTAGGTTAGGTTATATTACGTTATTGATGTATATAAAGGTCCCACGGATACGTAGAGGCAAACTCGCCAGGAATGTTGTCAAATATTGCCGCCGAGATGATAGGTTGGGTTAGGTTAGGTTATATTACGGTATTGAGTTATATAGAGGTCCCACGGAGACGTAGAGGCCAACTCGCCAGGATTGTTGTCAAATAATAGCTCCGAGAGGTTAGGTTGGGTTAGGTTACGTTATATTACGTTATTGATGTACATGAGGGTCGCACGGAGACGTAGATGCCAACTCGCCAGGAATGTTGTCAAATATTACCGCCGACATGTTAGGTTGGGTTAGGTATGGTTATATTTCGTTATTGATGTATATAAAGGTCCCACGAATACGTAGAGGCCAACTCGCCGGGAATGTTGCCAAATATTACCGTCGAGATGTTAGTTTGGGTTAGGTTAGGTTATATTACGCTATTGATGTATATAAAAGTCCCACGGACACGTAGAAGCCAACTCGCCAGGAATGTGGTCAAATATTAGTGCCGAGATGATAGGTTGGGTTAGGTTAGGTCATATTACGTTATTGATGTATATAAAGGTCCCACGCAGACGTAGAGGCCAACTCGCCAATAATGTTGTCAAATATTAACGCCGAGATGATAGGTTGGGTTAGGTTAGGTTATATTACGCTATTGATGTATATAAAAGTCCCACGGATACGTAGAAGCCAACTCGCGAGGAATGTGGTCAAATATTAGTGCCGACATCTTAGGTTGGTTTAGGTTAGGTTGTATTACGTTATAGATGTGTATAAAGGACCCACGGAGACGTAGAGGCCTACTCGCCAGGAATGTTGTCAAGTATTAACGCCGACATGGTAGGTTGGGTTAGGTTAGGTTATATTACGTTATTGATGTATATAAATGTCCCACGGAGACCTAGAGGCCAACTCGCCAGGATTGTTGTCAAATAATAGCTCCGAGATGTTAGGTTGGGTTAGGTTACGTTATATTACGTTATTGATGTACATGAGGGTCGCACGGAGACGTAGATGCCAACTCGCCAGGAATGTTGTCAAATATTACCGCCGACATGTTAGGTTGGGTTAGGTATGGTTAGATTTCGTTATTGATGTATATAAAGGTCCCACGAATACGTAGAGGCCAACTCGCCGGGAATGTTGCCAAATATTACCGCCGAGATGTTAGTTTGGGTTAGGTTATGTTATATTACGTTACTGATGTATATAAAGATGCCGCGGAGACGTAGAGGCCAACTCGCCAGGAAACGTAGAGGCCAACTCGCCAGGATTGTTGCCAAATAATAGCTCCGAGAGGTAAGGTTGGGTTAGGTTACGTTATATTACGTTATTGATGTACATGAGGGTCGCACGGAGACGTAGATGCCAACTCGCCAGGAATGTTGTCAAATATTACCGCCGACATGTTAGGTTGGGTTAGGTATGGTTATATTTCGTTATGGATGTATATAAAGGTCCCACGGATACGTAGAGGCCAACTCGCCAGGAATGCTGTCAAATATTGCCGCCGAGAGGTTAGGTTGAGTTAGGATAGGTTATATTACGTTATTGATATATATCAAGGTCCAACGGAGACGTAGGGGCCAACTCGCCAGGAATATTGTCAAATATTGCCGCCGAGATGATAGGTTGGGTTAGGTTAGGTTATATTACGTTATTGATGTATATAAAGGTCCCACGGAGACGTAGAGCCCAACAAGCCAGGAATGTTGTCAAATATTACCGCCGACATGTTAGGTTGGGTTAGGTTTGGTTATATTTCGTTATTGATGTATATAAAGATCCCACGCAGACGTAGAGGCCAACTCGCCAATAATGTTGTCAAATATTAACGCCGAGATGATAGGTTGGGTTAGGTTAGGTTATATTACGCTATTGATGTATATAAAAGTCCCACGGATACGTAGAAGCCAACTCGCCAGGAATGTGGTCAAATATTAGTGCCGACATCTTAGGTTGGTTTAGGTTAGATTGTATTACGTTATAGATGTGTATAAAGGACCCACGGAGACGTAGAGGCCAACTCGCCAGGAATGTTGTCAAGTATTAACGCCGACATGGTAGGTTGGGTTAGGTTAGGTTATATTACGTTATTGATGTATATAAATGTCCCGCGGAGACCTAGAGGCCAACTCGCCAGGAATGTTGTCAAATATTACCGCCGACATGTTAGGTTGGGTTAGGTATGGTTATATTTCGTTATTGATGTATATAAAGGTCCCACGAATACGTAGAGGCCAACTCGCCGGGAATGTTGCCAAATATTACCGCCGAGATGTTAGTTTGGGTTAGGTTATGTTATATTACGTTACTGATGTATATAAAGATGCCGCGGAGACGTAGAGGCCAACTCGCCAGGAAACGTAGAGGCCAACTCGCCAGGATTGTTGCCAAATAAAAGCTCCGAGAGGTAAGGTTGGGTTAGGTATGGTTATATTTCGTTATTGATGTATATAAAGGTCCCACGGAGACGGAGAAGTCAACTCGCCAGGAATGATGTCAAACATTACCGCCGGGATGTTAGGTTGGGTTAGGTTAGGTTATATTACGTTACTGATGTATATAAAGATGCCGCTGAGACGTAGAGTCCAACTCGCCAGGTATGTTTTCAAATATTACCGCCGACATGTTAGGTTGGGTTAGGTATGGTTATATTTCGTTATTGATGTATATAAAGGTCCCACCGATACGTAGAGGCCAACTCGCCAGGAATGCTGTCAAATATTGCCGCCGAGAGGTTAGGTTGAGTTAGGATAGGTTATATTACGTTATTGATATATATCAAGGTCCAACGGAGACGTAGGGGCCAACTCGCCAGGAATATTGTCAAATATTGCCGCCGAGATGATAGGTTGGGTTAGGTTAGGTTATATTATGTTATTGATGTATATAAAGGTCCCACGGAGACGTAGAGGCCAACAAGCCAGGAATGTTGTCAAATATTACCGCCGACATGTTAGGTTGGGTTAGGTTTGGTTATATTTCGTTATTGATGTATATAAAGATCCCACGGATACGTAGAGGCAAACTCGCCGGGAATGTTGTTAAATATTGCCGCCGAGAGGTTAGGTTGTGTTAGGTTTGGTTATGTTACATTATTGATGTATATAAAGGTCCGACGCAGACGTAGAGGCCAACTCGACAGGAATGTTGTCAAATATTACCGCCGAGATGATAGGTTGGGTTAGGTTAGGTTATATTTCGTTATTGATGTATATGAAGGTCCCACGGAGACGTGGAGGCCAACTCGCCAGGAATGTTGTCAAATATTGCCGCCGAGAGGTTAGGTTGAGTTAGGTTAGGTTATATTACGTTATTGATATATATCAAGGTCCAACGGAGACGTAGGGGCCAACTCGCCAGGAATATTGTCAAATATTGCCGCCGAGATGATAGGTTGGGTTAGGTTAGGTTATATTACGTTATTGATGTATATAAAGGTCCCACGGAGACGTAGAGGCCAACAAGCCAGGAATGTTGTCAAATATTACCGCCGAGATGATAGGTTGGGTTAGGTTTGGTTATATTTCGTTATTGATGTATATAAAGGTCCCACGGATACGTAGAGGCAAACTCGCCAGGAATGTTGTCAAATATTGCCGCCGAGATGATAGGTTGGGTTAGGTTAGGTTATATTACGGTATTGAGTTATATAGAGGTCCCACGGAGACGTAGAGGCCAACTCGCCAGGATTGTTGTCAAATAATAGCTCCGAGAGGTTAGGTTGGGTTAGGTTACGTTATATTACGTTATTGATGTACATGAGGGTCGCACGGAGACGTAGATGCCAACTCGCCAGGAATGTTGTCAAATATTACCGCCGACATGTTAGGTTGGGTTAGGTATGGTTATATTTCGTTATTGATGTATATAAAGGTCCCACGAATACGTAGAGGCCAACTCGCCGGGAATGTTGCCAAATATTACCGTCGAGATGTTAGTTTGGGTTAGGTTAGGTTATATTACGCTATTGATGTATATAAAAGTCCCACGGACACGTAGAAGCCAACTCGCCAGGAATGTGGTCAAATATTAGTGCCGAGATGATAGGTTGGGTTAGGTTAGGTCATATTACGTTATTGATGTATATAAAGGTCCCACGCAGACGTAGAGGCCAACTCGCCAATAATGTTGTCAAATATTAACGCCGAGATGATAGGTTGGGTTAGGTTAGGTTATATTACGCTATTGATGTATATAAAAGTCCCACGGATACGTAGAAGCCAACTCGCCAGGAATGTGGTCAAATATTAGTGCCGACATCTTAGGTTGGTTTAGGTTAGGTTGTATTACGTTATAGATGTGTATAAAGGACCCACGGAGACGTAGAGGCCTACTCGCCAGGAATGTTGTCAAGTATTAACGCCGACATGGTAGGTTGGGTTAGGTTAGGTTATATTACGTTATTGATGTATATAAATGTCCCACGGAGACCTAGAGGCCAACTCGCCAGGATTGTTGTCAAATAATAGCTCCGAGATGTTAGGTTGGGTTAGGTTACGTTATATTACGTTATTGATGTACATGAGGGTCGCACGGAGACGTAGATGCCAACTCGCCAGGAATGTTGTCAAATATTACCGCCGACATGTTAGGTTGGGTTAGGTATGGTTATATTTCGTTATTGATGTATATAAAGGTCCCACGGAGACGGAGAAGTCAACTCGCCAGGAATGATGTCAAACATTACCGCCGGGATGTTAGGTTGGGTTAGGTTAGGTTATATTACGTTACTGATGTATATAAAGATGCCGCTGAGACGTAGAGTCCAACTCGCCAGGTATGTTTTCAAATATTACCGCCGACATGTTAGGTTGGGTTAGGTATGGTTATATTTCGTTATTGATGTATATAAAGGTCCCACGGATACGTAGAGGCCAACTCGCCAGGAATGCTGTCAAATATTGCCGCCGAGAGGTTAGGTTGAGTTAGGATAGGTTATATTACGTTATTGATATATATCAAGGTCCAACGGAGACGTAGGGGCCAACTCGCCAGGAATATTGTCAAATATTGCCGCCGAGATGATAGGTTGGGTTAGGTTAGGTTATATTATGTTATTGATGTATATAAAGGTCCCACGGAGACGTAGAGGCCAACAAGCCAGGAATGTTGTCAAATATTACCGCCGACATGTTAGGTTGGGTTAGGTTTGGTTATATTTCGTTATTGATGTATATAAAGATCCCACGCAGACGTAGAGGCCAACTCGCCAATAATGTTGTCAAATATTAACGCCGAGATGATAGGTTGGGTTAGGTTAGGTTATATTACGCTATTGATGTATATAAAAGTCCCACGGATACGTAGAAGCCAACTCGCCAGGAATGTGGTCAAATATTAGTGCCGACATCTTAGGTTGGTTTAGGTTAGATTGTATTACGTTATAGATGTGTATAAAGGACCCACGGAGACGTAGAGGCCAACTCGCCAGGAATGTTGTCAAGTATTAACGCCGACATGGTAGGTTGGGTTAGGTTAGGTTATATTACGTTATTGATGTATATAAATGTCCCGCGGAGACCTAGAGGCCAACTCGCCAGGAATGTTGTCAAATATTACCGCCGACATGTTAGGTTGGGTTAGGTATGGTTATATTTCGTTATTGATGTATATAAAGGTCCCACGAATACGTAGAGGCCAACTCGCCGGGAATGTTGCCAAATATTACCGCCGAGATGTTAGTTTGGGTTAGGTTATGTTATATTACGTTACTGATGTATATAAAGATGCCGCGGAGACGTAGAGGCCAACTCGCCAGGAAACGTAGAGGCCAACTCGCCAGGATTGTTGCCAAATAAAAGCTCCGAGAGGTAAGGTTGGGTTAGGTTACGTTATATTACGTTATTGATGTACATGAGGGTCGCACGGAGACGTAGATGCCAACTCGCCAGGAATGTTGTCAAATATTACCGCCGACATGTTAGGTTGGGTTAGGTATGGTTATATTTCGTTATTGATGTATATAAAGGTCCCACGGATACGTAGAGGCCAACTCGCCAGGAATGCTGTCAAATATTGCCGCCGAGAGGTTAGGTTGAGTTAGGATAGGTTATATTACGTTATTGATATATATCAAGGTCCAACGGAGACGTAGGGGCCAACTCGCCAGGAATATTGTCAAATATTGCCGCCGAGATGATAGGTTGGGTTAGGTTAGGTTATATTATGTTATTGATGTATATAAAGGTCCCACGGAGACGTAGAGGCCAACAAGCCAGGAATGTTGTCAAGTATTAACGCCGACATGGTAGGTTGGGTTAGGTTAGGTTATATTACGTTATTGATGTATATAAATGTCCCACGGAGACCTAGAGGCCAACTCGCCAGGATTGTTGTCAAATAATAGCTCCGAGAGGTTAGGTTGGGTTAGGTTACGTTATATTACGTTATTGATGTACATGAGGGTCGCACGGAGACGTAGATGCCAACTCGCCAGGAATGTTGTCAAATATTACCGCTGACATGTTAGGTTGGGTTAGGTATGGTTATATTTCGTTATTGATGTATATAAAGGTCCCACGAATACGTAGAGGCCAACTCGCCGGGAATGTTGCCAAATATTACCGCCGAGATGTTAGTTTGGGTTAGGTTATGTTATATTACGTTACTGATGTATATAAAGATGCCGCGGAGACGTAGAGGCCAACTCGCCAGGAAACGTAGAGGCCAACTCGCCAGGATTGTTGCCAAATAATAGCTCCGAGAGGTAAGGATGGGTTAGGTTACGTTATATTACGTTATTGATGTACATGAGGGTCGCACGGAGACGTAGATGCCAACTCGCCAGGAATGTTGTCAAATATTACCGCCGACATGTTAGGTTGGGTTAGGTATGGTTATATTTCGTTATTGATGTATATAAAGGTCCCACGGATACGTAGAGGCCAACTCGCCAGGAATGCTGTCAAATATTGCCGCCGAGAGGTTAGGTTGAGTTAGGATAGGTTATATTACGTTATTGATATATATCAAGGTCCAACGGAGACGTAGGGGCCAACTCGCCAGGAATGTTGTCAAATATTACCGCCGAGATGATAAGTTGGGTTAGGTGAGGTTATATTACGTTATTGCTGTATATGAAGGTCAAACGGAGACCTAGAGGCCAAATCGCCAGGAATGTTGTGAAATATTACCGCCGAGATGTTAGGTTGTGTTAGGTTAGGTTATATTACGTTATTGATGTATATAAAGGTCCCACGGAGACGTAGAGGCCAACTCGCCAGGTATGTTGTCAAATATTACCGCCGAGATGATAGGTTGGGTTAGGTTAGGTTATATTACGTTATTGATGTATATGAAGGTCAAACGGAGACCTAGAGGCCAACTCGCCAGGAATGTTGTGAAATATTACCGCCGAGATATTAGGTTGGGTTAGGTTAGGTTATATTACGTTATTGATGTATATAAAGGTCCCACGGAGACGGAGAAGTCAACTCGCCAGGAATGATGTCAAACATTACCGCCGGGATGTTAGGTTGGGTTACGTTAGGTTATATTACGTTATTGATGTATATAAAGGTCCCACGGAGACGTAGAGGCCAACACGCAAGTTATGTTGTCGAATATTACCGCCGAGATGTTAGGTTGGGTTAGGTTAGGTTGTATTACGTTATTGATGTATATAAAGGTCCCACGGAGACGTAGAGGCCAACAAGCCAGGAATGTGGTCAAATATTACCGCCGAGATGTTAGATTGGGTTAGGTTATGTTATATTACGTTACTGATGTATATAAAGATGCCGCGGAGACGTAGAGGCCAACTCGCCAGGAATGTTGTCAAATATTCCCGCCGAGATGATAGGTTGGGTTAGGTTATGTTATATTACGTTACTGATGTATATAAAGGTCCCACGGAGACGTAGAGGCCAACTCGCCAGGTATGTTTTCAAATATTACCGCCGAGATGTTAGGTTGGTTTGGGTTAGGTTATATTACGTTATTGATGTATATGAAGGTCCCACGGAGACGAAGAAGCCAACTCGCCAGGAATGTTGTCAAATATTACCGCCGAGATGATAGGTTGGGTTAGGTTATGTTATATTACGTTACTGATGTATATAAAGGTCCCACGGAGACGTAGAGGCCAACTCGCCAGGTATGTTGTCAAATATTACCGCCGAGATGATAGGTTGGGTTAGGTTAGGTTATATTACGTTATTGATGTATATGAAGGTCAAACGGAGACCTAGAGGCCAACTCGCCAGGAATGTTGTGAAATATTACCGCCGAGATGTTAGGTTGGGTTAGGTTAGGTTGTATTACGTTATTGATGTATATAAAGGTCCCACGGAGACGTAGAGGCCAGCAAGCCAGGAATGTGGTCAAATATTACCGCCGAGATGTTAGATTGGGTTAGGTTATGTCATATTACGTTACTGATGTATATAAAGATGCCGCGGAGACGTAGAGGCAAACTCGCCAGGAAACGTAGAGGCCAACTCGCCAGGAATGTTGTCAAATATTACCGCCGAGATGTTAGATTGGATTAGGTTATGTTATATTACGTTACTGATGTATATAAAGGTCCCACGGAGACGTAGAGGCCAACTCGCCAGGTATGTTGTCAAATATTCCCGCCGAGATATTAGGTTGGGTTAGGTTAGGTTATATTACGTTATTGATGTATATAAAGGTCCCACGGAGACGGAGAAGTCAACTCGCCAGGAATGATGTCAAACATTACCGCCGGGATGTTAGGTTGGGTTAGGTTAGGTTATATTACGTTACTGATGTATATAAAGATGCCGCGGAGACGTAGAGTCCAACTCGCCAGGTATGTTTTCAAATATTACCGCCGAGATGTTAGGTTGGTTTGGGTTAGGTTATATTACGTTATTGATGTATATGAAGGTCCCACGGAGACGTAGAGGCCAACTCGCCAGGAATGTTGTCAAATATTACCGCGGAGATGATAGGTTGGGTTAGGTGAGGTTATATTACGTTATTGCTGTATATGAAGGTCAAACGGAGACCTAGAGGCCAAATCGCCAGGAATGTTGTGAAATATTACCGCCGAGATGTTAGGTTGGGTTAGGTTAGGTTATATTATGTTATTGATGTATATGAAGGTCAAACGGAGACCTAGAGCCCAACTCGCCAGGAATGTTGTGAAATATTACCGCCGAGATGTTAGGTTGGGTTAGGTTAGGTTATATTACGTTATTGATGTATATAAAGGTCCCACGGAGACGGAGAAGCCAACTCGCCAGGAATGATGTCAAACATTACCGCCGGGCTGTTAGGTTGGGTTAGGTTAGGTTATATTACGTTATTGATGTATATAAAGGTCCCACGGAGACGTAGAGGCCAACTCGCCAGGTATGTTTTCAAATATTACCGCCGAGATGTTAGGTTGGTTTGGGTTAGGTTATATTACGTTATTGATGTATATGAAGGTCCCACGGAGACGTAGAAGCCAACTCGCCAGGTATGTTGTCAAATATTACCGCCGAGATGATAGGTTGGGTTAGGTTAGGTTATATTACGTTATTGATGTATATGAAGGTCAAACGGAGACCTAGAGGCCAACTCGCCAGGAATGTTGTGAAATATTACCGCCGAGATGTTAGGTTGGTTTGGGTTAGGTTATATTACGTTATTGATGTATATGAAGGTCCCACGGAGACGTAGAGGCCAACTCGCCAGGAATGTTGTCAAATATTACCGCCGAGATGTTAGGTTGGGTTAGGTTAGGTTATATTTCGTTATTGATGTATATGAAGGTCCCACGGAGACGTGGAGGCCAACTCGCCAGGAATGTTGTCAAATATTACCGCCGAGATGTTAGTTTGGGTTAGGTTAGGTTATATTACGTTATTGAGTTATATAGAGGTCCCACGGAGACGTAGAGGCCAACTCGCCAGGATTGTTGTCAAATAATAGCTCCGAGAGGTTAGGTTGGGTTAGGTTACGTTATATTACGTTATTGATGTACATGAGGGTCGCACGGAGACGTAGATGCCAACTCGCCAGGAATGTTGTCAAATATTACCGCCGACATGTTATGTTGGGTTAGGTTTGGTTATATTTCGTTATTGATGTATATAAAGGTCCCACGGATACGTAGAGGCAAAATCGCCAGGAATGTTGTCAAATATTGCCGCCGAGATGATAGGTTGGGTTAGGTTAGGTTATATTACGCTATTGATGTATACAAAAGTCCCACGGACACGTAGAAGCCAACTCGCCAGGAATGTGGTCAAATATTAGTGCCGAGATGATAGGTTGGGTTAGGTTAGGTCATATTGCGTTATTGATGTATATAAAGGTCCCACGCAGACGTAGAGGCCAACTCGCCAATAATGTTGTCAAATATTAACGCCGAGATGATAGGTTGGGTTAGGTTATGTTATATTACGCTATTGATGTATATAAAAGTCCCACGGATACGTAGAAGCCAACTCGCCAGGAATGTGGTCAAATATTAGTGCCGACATCTTAGGTTGGTTTAGGTTAGATTGTATTACGTTATAGATGTGTATAAAGGACCCACGGAGACGTAGAGGCCAACTCGCCAGGAATGTTGTCAAGTATTAACGCCGACATGGTAGGTTGGGTTAGGTTAGGTTATATTACGTTATTGATGTATATAAATGTCCCGCGGAGACCTAGAGGCCAACTCGCCAGGAATGTTGTCAAATATTACCGCCGACATGTTAGGTTGGGTTAGGTATGGTTATATTTCGTTATTGATGTATATAAAGGTCCCACGAATACGTAGAGGCCAACTCGCCGGGAATGTTGCCAAATATTACCGCCGAGATGTTAGTTTGGGTTAGGTTATGTTATATTACGTTACTGATGTATATAAAGATGCCGCGGAGACGTAGAGGCCAACTCGCCAGGAAACGTAGAGGCCAACTCGCCAGGATTGTTGCCAAATAAAAGCTCCGAGAGGTAAGGTTGGGTTAGGTTACGTTATATTACGTTATTGATGTACATGAGGGTCGCACGGAGACGTAGATGCCAACTCGCCAGGAATGTTGTCAAATATTACCGCCGACATGTTAGGTTGGGTTAGGTATGGTTATATTTCGTTATTGATGTATATAAAGGTCCCACGGATACGTAGAGGCCAACTCGCCAGGAATGCTGTCAAATATTGCCGCCGAGAGGTTAGGTTGAGTTAGGATAGGTTATATTACGTTATTGATATATATCAAGGTCCAACGGAGACGTAGGGGCCAACTCGCCAGGAATATTGTCAAATATTGCCGCCGAGATGATAGGTTGGGTTAGGTTAGGTTATATTACGTTATTGATGTATATAAAGGTCCCACGGAGACGTAGAGGCCAACAAGCCAGGAATGTTGTCAAATATTACCGCCGACATGTTAGGTTGGGTTAGGTTTGGTTATATTTCGTTATTGATTTATATAAAGATCCCACGGATACGTAGAGGCAAACTCGCCGGGAATGTTGTTAAATATTGCCGCCGAGAGGTTAGGTTGTGTTAGGTTTGGTTATGTTACATTATTGATGTATATAAAGGTCCGACGCAGACGTAGAGGCCAACTCGACAGGAATGTTGTCAAATATTACCGCTGAGATGATAGGTTGGGTTAGGTTAGGTTATATTTCGTTATTGATGTATATGAAGGTCCCACGGAGACGTGGAGGCCAACTCGCCAGGAATGTTGTCAAATATTACCGCCGAGATGTTAGTTTGGGTTAGGTTAGGTTATATTACGTTATTGAGTTATATAGAGGTCCCACGGAGGCGTAGAGGCCAACTCGCCAGGATTGTTGTCAAATAATAGCTCCGAGAGGTTAGGTTGGGTTAGGTTACGTTATATTACGTTATTGATGTACATGAGGGTCGCACGGAGACGTAGATGCCAACTCGCCAGGAATGTTGTCAAATATTACCGCCGACATGTTAGGTTGGGTTAGGTTTGGTTATATTTCGTTATTGATGTATATAAAGGTCCCACGGATACGTAGAGGCAAACTCGCCAGGAATGTTGTCAAATATTGCCGCCGAGATGATAGGTTGGGTTAGGTTAGGTTATATTACGCTATTGATGTATATAAAAGTCCCACGGACACGTAGAAGCCAACTCGCCAGGAATGTGGTCAAATATTAGTGCCGAGATGATGGGTTGGGTTAGGTTAGGTCATATTACGTTATTGATGTATATAAAGGTCCCACGCAGACGTAGAGGCCAACTCGCCAATAATGTTGTCAAATATTAACGCCGAGATGATAGGTTGGGTTAGGTTATGTTATATTACGCTATTGATGTATATAAAAGTCCCACGGATACGTAGAAGCCAACTCGAGAGGAATGTGGTCAAATATTAGTGCCGACATCTTAGGTTGGTTTAGGTTAGATTGTATTACGTTATAGATGTGTATAAAGGACCCACGGAGACGTAGAGGCCAACTCGCCAGGAATGTTGTCAAGTATTAACGCCGACATGGTAGGTTGGGTTAGGTTAGGTTATATTACGTTATTGATGTATATAAATGTCCCACGGAGACCTAGAGGCCAACTCGCCAGGATTGTTGTCAAATAATAGCTCCGAGAGGTTAGGTTGGGTTAGGTTACGTTATATTACGTTATTGATGTACATGAGGGTCGCACGGAGACGTAGATGCCAACTCGCCAGGAATGTTGTCAAATATTACCGCCGACATGTTAGGTTGGGTTAGGTATGGTTATATTTCGTTATTGATGTATATAAAGGTCCCACGAATACGTAGAGGCCAACTCGCCGGGAATGTTGCCAAATATTACCGCCGAGATGTTAGTTTGGGTTAGGTTATGTTATATTACGTTACTGATGTATATAAAGATGCCGCGGAGACGTAGAGGCCAACTCGCCAGGAAACGTAGAGGCCAACTCGCCAGGATTGTTGCCAAATAATAGCTCCGAGAGGTAAGGATGGGTTAGGTTACGTTATATTACGTTATTGATGTACATGAGGGTCGCACGGAGACGTAGATGCCAACTCGCCAGGAATG
This sequence comes from Xylocopa violacea, assembly GCA_963969225.1. NCBI lineage: Eukaryota > Metazoa > Arthropoda > Insecta > Hymenoptera > Apidae > Xylocopa > Xylocopa violacea. The sequence continues at coordinate 259,830 of CAXAJV010000021.1, read as the reverse complement.
TTGTCAAATATTACCGCCGACATGTTAGGTTGGGTTAGGTATGGTTATATTTCGTTATTGATGTATATAAAGGTCCCACGGATACGTAGAGGCCAACTCGCCAGGAATGCTGTCAAATATTGCCGCCGAGAGGTTAGGTTGAGTTAGGATAGGTTATATTACGTTATTGATATATATCAAGGTCCAACGGAGACGTAGGTGCCAACTCGCCAGGAATGTTGTCAAATATTACCGCCGAGATGATAAGTTGGGTTAGGTGAGGTTATATTACGTTATTGCTGTATATGAAGGTCAAACGGAGACCTAGAGGCCAAATCGCCAGGAATGTTGTGAAATATTACCGCCGAGATGTTAGGTTGTGTTAGGTTAGGTTATATTACGTTATTGATGTATATAAAGGTCCCACGGAGACGTAGAGGCCAACTCGCCAGGTATGTTGTCAAATATTACCGCCGAGATGATAGGTTGGGTTAGGTTAGGTTATATTACGTTATTGATGTATATGAAGGTCAAACGGAGACCTAGAGGCCAACTCGCCAGGAATGTTGTGAAATATTACCGCCGAGATGTTAGGTTGGGTTAGGTTAGGTTGTATTACGTTATTGATGTATATAAAGGTCCCACGGAGACGTAGAGGCCAGCAAGCCAGGAATGTGGTCAAATATTACCGCCGAGATGTTAGATTGGGTTAGGTTATGTCATATTACGTTACTGATGTATATAAAGATGCCGCGGAGACGTAGAGGCAAACTCGCCAGGAAACGTAGAGGCCAACTCGCCAGGAATGTTGTCAAATATTACCGCCGAGATGTTAGATTGGATTAGGTTATGTTATATTACGTTATTGCTGTATATGAAGGTCAAACGGAGACCTAGAGGCCAAATCGCCAGGAATGTTGTGAAATATTACCGCCGAGATGTTAGGTTGGGTTAGGTTAGGTTATATTATGTTATTGATGTATATGAAGGTCAAACGGAGACCTAGAGCCCAACTCGCCAGGAATGTTGTGAAATATTACCGCCGAGATGTTAGGTTGGGTTAGGTTAGGTTATATTACGTTATTGATGTATATAAAGGTCCCACGGAGACGGAGAAGCCAACTCGCCAGGAATGATGTCAAACATTACCGCCGGGATGTTAGGTTGGGTTAGGTTAGGTTATATTACGTTATTGATGTATATAAAGGTCCCACGGAGACGTAGAGGCCAACTCGCCAGGTATGTTTTCAAATATTACCGCCGAGATGTTAGGTTGGTTTGGGTTAGGTTATATTACGTTATTGATGTATATGAAGGTCCCACGGAGACGTAGAAGCCAACTCGCCAGGTATGTTGTCAAGTATTACCGCCGAGATGATAGGTTGGGTTAGGTTAGGTTATATTACGTTATTGATGTATATGAAGGTCAAACGGAGACCTAGAGGCCAACTCGCCAGGAATGTTGTGAAATATTACCGCCGAGATGTTAGGTTGGTTTGGGTTAGGTTATATTACGTTATTGATGTATATGAAGGTCCCACGGAGACGTAGAGGCCAACTCGCCAGGAATGTTGTCAAATATTACCGCCGAGATGATAGGTTGGGTTAGGTGAGGTTATATTACGTTATTGCTGTATATGAAGGTCAAACGGAGACCTAGAGGCCAAATCGCCAGGAATGTTGTGAAATATTACCGCCGAGATGTTAGGTTGGGTTAGGTTAGGTTATATTATGTTATTGATGTATATGAAGGTCAAACGGAGACCTAGAGGCCAACTCGCCAGGAATGTTGTGAAATATTACCGCCGAGATGTTAGGTTGGGTTAGGTTAGGTTATATTACGTTATTGATGTATATAAAGGTCCCACGGAGACGGAGAAGCCAACTCGCCAGGAATGATGTCAAACATTACCGCCGGGATGTTAGGTTGGGTTATGTTAGGTTATATTACGTTATTGATGTATATAAAGGTCCCACGGAGACGTAGAGGCCAACAAGCCAGGAATGTGGTCAAATATTACCGCCGAGATGTTAGATTGGGTTAGGTTATGTTATATTACGTTATCGATGTATATAAAGATGCCACGGAGACGTAGAGGCCAACAAGTAAGGAATGTGGTCAAATATTACCGCCGAGATGTTAGGTTGGGTTAGGTTAGGTTATATTACGTTATAGATGTATATAAAGGTCCCACGGAGACGTAGAGGCCAGCAAGCCAGGAATGTGGTCAAATATTACCGCCGAGATGTTAGATTGGGTTAGGTTATGTTATATTACGTTACTGATGTATATAAAGATGCCGCGGAGACGTAGAGGCCAACTCGCCAGGAATGTTGTCAAATATTCCCGCCGAGATGATAGGTTGGGTTAGGTTATGTTATATTACGTTACTGATGTATATAAAGGTCCCACGGAGACGTAGAGGCCAACTCGCCAGGTATGTTTTCAAATATTACCGCCGAGATGTTAGGTTGGTTTGGGTTAGGTTATATTACGTTATTGATGTATATGAAGGTCCCACGGAGACGAAGAAGCCAACTCGCCAGGAATGTTGTCAAATATTACCGCCGAGATGATAGGTTGGGTTAGGTTATGTTATATTACGTTACTGATGTATATAAAGGTCCCACGGAGACGTAGAGGCCAACTCGCCAGGTATGTTGTCAAATATTACCGCCGAGATGATAGGTTGGGTTAGGTTAGGTTATATTACGTTATTGATGTATATGAAGGTCAAACGGAGACCTAGAGGCCAACTCGCCAGGAATGTTGTGAAATATTACCGCCGAGATGTTAGGTTGGGTTAGGTTAGGTTGTATTACGTTATTGATGTATATAAAGGTCCCACGGAGACGTAGAGGCCAGCAAGCCAGGAATGTGGTCAAATATTACCGCCGAGATGTTAGATTGGGTTAGGTTATGTCATATTACGTTACTGATGTATATAAAGATGCCGCGGAGACGTAGAGGCAAACTCGCCAGGAAACGTAGAGGCCAACTCGCCAGGAATGTTGTCAAATATTACCGCCGAGATGTTAGATTGGATTAGGTTATGTTATATTACGTTACTGATGTATATAAAGGTCCCACGGAGACGTAGAGGCCAACTCGCCAGGTATGTTGTCAAATATTACCGCCGAGATGATAGGTTGGGTTAGGTTAGGTTATATTACGTTATTGATGAATATGAAGGTCAAACGGAGACCTAGAGCCCAACTCGCCAAGAATGTTGTGAAATATTACCGCCGAGATATTAGGTTGGGTTAGGTTAGGTTATATTACGTTATTGATGTATATAAAGGTCCCACGGAGACGGAGAAGTCAACTCGCCAGGAATGATGTCAAACATTACCGCCGGGATGTTAGGTTGGGTTAGGTTAGGTTATATTACGTTACTGATGTATATAAAGATGCCGCGGAGACGTAGAGTCCAACTCGCCAGGTATGTTTTCAAATATTACCGCCGAGATGTTAGGTTGGTTTGGGTTAGGTTATATTACGTTATTGATGTATATGAAGGTCCCACGGAGACGTAGAGGCCAACTCGCCAGGAATGTTGTCAAATATTACCGCGGAGATGATAGGTTGGGTTAGGTGAGGTTATATTACGTTATTGCTGTATATGAAGGTCAAACGGAGACCTAGAGGCCAAATCGCCAGGAATGTTGTGAAATATTACCGCCGAGATGTTAGGTTGGGTTAGGTTAGGTTATATTATGTTATTGATGTATATGAAGGTCAAACGGAGACCTAGAGCCCAACTCGCCAGGAATGTTGTGAAATATTACCGCCGAGATGTTAGGTTGGGTTAGGTTAGGTTATATTACGTTATTGAAGTATATAAAGGTCCCACGGAGACGGAGAAGCCAACTCGCCAGGAATGATGTCAAACATTACCGCCGGGATGTTAGGTTGGGTTAGGTTAGGTTATATTACGTTATTGATGTATATAAAGGTCCCACGGAGACGTAGAGGCCAACTCGCCAGGTATGTTTTCAAATATTACCGCCGAGATGTTAGGTTGGTTTGGGTTAGGTTATATTACGTTATTGATGTATATGAAGGTCCCACGGAGACGTAGAAGCCAACTCGCCAGGTATGTTGTCAAATATTACCGCCGAGATGATAGGTTGGGTTAGGTTAGGTTATATTACGTTATTGATGTATATGAAGGTCAAACGGAGACCTAGAGGCCAACTCGCCAGGAATGTTGTGAAATATTACCGCCGAGATGTTAGGTTGGTTTGGGTTAGGTTATATTACGTTATTGATGTATATGAAGGTCCCACGGAGACGTAGAGGCCAACTCGCCAGGAATGTTGTCAAATATTACCGCCGAGATGTTAGGTTGGGTTAGGTATGGTTATATTTCGTTATTGATGTATATAAAGGTCCCACGGATACGTAGAGGCCAACTCGCCAGGAATGCTGTCAAATATTGCCGCCGAGAGGTTAGGTTGAGTTAGGATAGGTTATATTACGTTATTGATATATATCAAGGTCCAACGGAGACGTAGGGGCCAACTCGCCAGGAATATTGTCAAATATTGCCGCCGAGATGATAGGTTGGGTTAGGTTAGGTTATATTACGTTATTGATGTATATAAAGGTCCCACGGAGACGTAGAGCCCAACAAGCCAGGAATGTTGTCAAATATTACCGCCGACATGTTAGGTTGGGTTAGGTTTGGTTATATTTCGTTATTGATGTATATAAAGATCCCACGGATACGTAGAGGCAAACTCGCCGGGAATGTTGTTAAATATTGCCGCCGAGAGGTTAGGTTGTGTTAGGTTTGGTTATGTTACATTATTGATGTATATAAAGGTCCGACGCAGACGTAGAGGCCAACTCGACAGGAATGTTGTCAAATATTACCGCCGAGATGATAGGTTGGGTTAGGTTAGGTTATATTTCGTTATTGATGTATATGAAGGTCCCACGGAGACGTGGAGGCCAACTCGCCAGGAATGTTGTCAAATATTACCGCCGAGATGTTAGTTTGGGTTAGGTTAGGTTATATTACGTTATTGAGTTATATAGAGGTCCCACGGAGACGTAGAGGCCAACTCGCCAGGATTGTTGTCAAATAATAGCTCCGAGAGGTTAGGTTGGGTTAGGTTACGTTATATTACGTTATTGATGTACATGAGGGTCGCACGGAGACGTAGATGCCAACTCGCCAGGAATGTTGTCAAATATTACCGCCGACATGTTATGTTGGGTTAGGTTTGGTTATATTTCGTTATTGATGTATATAAAGGTCCCACGGATACGTAGAGGCAAACTCGCCAGGAATGTTGTCAAATATTGCCGCCGAGATGATAGGTTGGGTTAGGTTAGGTTATATTACGCTATTGATGTATATAAAAGTCCCACGGACACGTAGAAGCCAACTCGCCAGGAATGTGGTCAAATATTAGTGCCGAGATGATAGGTTGGGTTAGGTTAGGTCATATTGCGTTATTGATGTATATAAAGGTCCCACGCAGACGTAGAGGCCAACTCGCCAATAATGTAGTCAAATATTAACGCCGAGATGATAGGTTGGGTTAGGTTATGTTATATTACGCTATTGATGTATATAAAAGTCCCACGGATACGTAGAAGCCAACTCGCCAGGAATGTGGTCAAATATTAGTGCCGACATCTTAGGTTGGTTTAGGTTAGATTGTATTACGTTATAGATGTGTATAAAGGACCCACGGAGACGTAGAGGCCAACTCGCCAGGAATGTTGTCAAGTATTAACGCCGACATGGTAGGTTGGGTTAGGTTAGGTTATATTACGTTATTGATGTATATAAATGTCCCGCGGAGACCTAGAGGCCAACTCGCCAGGAATGTTGTCAAATATTACCGCCGACATGTTAGGTTGGGTTAGGTATGGTTATATTTCGTTATTGATGTATATAAAGGTCCCACGAATACGTAGAGGCCAACTCGCCGGGAATGTTGCCAAATATTACCGCCGAGATGTTAGTTTGGGTTAGGTTATGTTATATTACGTTACTGATGTATATAAAGATGCCGCGGAGACGTAGAGGCCAACTCGCCAGGAAACGTAGAGGCCAACTCGCCAGGATTGTTGCCAAATAAAAGCTCCGAGAGGTAAGGTTGGGTTAGGTTACGTTATATTACGTTATTGATGTACATGAGGGTCGCACGGAGACGTAGATGCCAACTCGCCAGGAATGTTGTCAAATATTACCGCCGACATGTTAGGTTGGGTTAGGTATGGTTATATTTCGTTATTGATGTATATAAAGGTCCCACGGATACGTAGAGGCCAACTCGCCAGGAATGCTGTCAAATATTGCCGCCGAGAGGTTAGGTTGAGTTAGGATAGGTTATATTACGTTATTGATATATATCAAGGTCCAACGGAGACGTAGGGGCCAACTCGCCAGGAATATTGTCAAATATTGCCGCCGAGATGATAGGTTGGGTTAGGTTAGGTTATATTACGTTATTGATGTATATAAAGGTCCCACGGAGACGTAGAGGCCAACAAGCCAGGAATGTTGTCAAATATTACCGCCGACATGTTAGGTTGGGTTAGGTTTGGTTATATTTCGTTATTGATTTATATAAAGATCCCACGGATACGTAGAGGCAAACTCGCCGGGAATGTTGTTAAATATTGCCGCCGAGAGGTTAGGTTGTGTTAGGTTTGGTTATGTTACATTATTGATGTATATAAAGGTCCGACGCAGACGTAGAGTCCAACTCGACAGGAATGTTGTCAAATATTACCGCCGAGATGATAGGTTGGGTTAGGTTAGGTTATATTTCGTTATTGATGTATATGAAGGTCCCACGGAGACGTGGAGGCCAACTCGCCAGGAATGTTGTCAAATATTACCGCCGAGATGTTAGTTTGGGTTAGGTTAGGTTATATTACGTTATTGAGTTATATAGAGGTCCCACGGAGACGTAGAGGCCAACTCGCCAGGATTGTTGTCAAATAATAGCTCCGAGAGGTTAGGTTGGGTTAGGTTACGTTATATTACGTTATTGATGTACATGAGGGTCGCACGGAGACGTAGATGCCAACTCGCCAGGAATGTTGTCAAATATTACCGCCGACATGTTAGGTTGGGTTAGGTTTGGTTATATTTCGTTATTGATGTATATAAAGGTCCCACGGATACGTAGAGGCAAACTCGCCAGGAATGTTGTCAAATATTGCCGCCGAGATGATGGGTTGGGTTAGGTTAGGTTATATTACGCTATTGATGTATATAAAAGTCCCACGGACACGTAGAAGCCAACTCGCCAGGAATGTGGTCAAATATTAGTGCCGAGATGATGGGTTGGGTTAGGTTAGGTCATATTACGTTATTGATGTATATAAAGGTCCCACGCAGACGTAGAGGCCAACTCGCCAATAATGTTGTCAAATATTAACGCCGAGATGATAGGTTGGGTTAGGTTATGTTATATTACGCTATTGATGTATATAAAAGTCCCACGGATACGTAGAAGCCAACTCGCCAGGAATGTGGTCAAATATTAGTGCCGACATCTTAGGTTGGTTTAGGTTAGATTGTATTACGTTATAGATGTGTATAAAGGACCCACGGAGACGTAGAGGCCAACTCGCCAGGAATGTTGTCAAGTATTAACGCCGACATGGTAGGTTGGGTTAGGTTAGGTTATATTACGTTATTGATGTATATAAATGTCCCACGGAGACCTAGAGGCCAACTCGCCAGGATTGTTGTCAAATAATAGCTCCGAGAGGTTAGGTTGGGTTAGGTTACGTTATATTACGTTATTGATGTACATGAGGGTCGCACGGAGACGTAGATGCCAACTCGCCAGGAATGTTGTCAAATATTACCGCCGACATGTTAGGTTGGGTTAGGTATGGTTATATTTCGTTATTGATGTATATAAAGGTCCCACGAATACGTAGAGGCCAACTCGCCGGGAATGTTGCCAAATATTACCGCCGAGATGTTAGTTTGGGTTAGGTTATGTTATATTACGTTACTGATGTATATAAAGATGCCGCGGAGACGTAGAGGCCAACTCGCCAGGAAACGTAGAGGCCAACTCGCCAGGATTGTTGCCAAATAATAGCTCCGAGAGGTAAGGATGGGTTAGGTTACGTTATATTACGTTATTGATGTACATGAGGGTCGCACGGAGACGTAGATGCCAACTCGCCAGGAATGTTGTCAAATATTACCGCCGACATGTTAGGTTGGGTTAGGTATGGTTATATTTCGTTATTGATGTATATAAAGGTCCCACGGATACGTAGAGGCCAACTCGCCAGGAATGCTGTCAAATATTGCCGCCGAGAGGTTAGGTTGAGTTAGGATAGGTTATATTACGTTATTGATATATATCAAGGTCCAACGGAGACGTAGGGGCCAACTCGCCAGGAATGTTGTCAAATATTACCGCCGAGATGATAAGTTGGGTTAGGTGAGGTTATATTACGTTATTGCTGTATATGAAGGTCAAACGGAGACCTAGAGGCCAAATCGCCAGGAATGTTGTGAAATATTACCGCCGAGATGTTAGGTTGTGTTAGGTTAGGTTATATTACGTTATTGATGTATATAAAGGTCCCACGGAGACGTAGAGGCCAACTCGCCAGGTATGTTGTCAAATATTACCGCCGAGATGATAGGTTGGGTTAGGTTAGGTTATATTACGTTATTGATGTATATGAAGGTCAAACGGAGACCTAGAGGCCAACTCGCCAGGAATGTTGTGAAATATTACCGCCGAGATGTTAGGTTGGGTTAGGTTAGGTTGTATTACGTTATTGATGTATATAAAGGTCCCACGGAGACGTAGAGGCCAGCAAGCCAGGAATGTGGTCAAATATTACCGCCGAGATGTTAGATTGGGTTAGGTTATGTCATATTACGTTACTGATGTATATAAAGATGCCGCGGAGACGTAGAGGCAAACTCGCCAGGAAACGTAGAGGCCAACTCGCCAGGAATGTTGTCAAATATTACCGCCGAGATGTTAGATTGGATTAGGTTATGTTATATTACGTTACTGATGTATATAAAGGTCCCACGGAGACGTAGAGGCCAACTCGCCAGGTATGTTGTCAAATATTACCGCCGAGATGATAGGTTGGGTTAGGTTAGGTTATATTACGTTATTGATGAATATGAAGGTCAAACGGAGACCTAGAGGCCAACTCGCCAGGAATGTTGTGAAATATTACCGCCGACATATTAGGTTGGGTTAGGTTAGGTTATATTACGTTATTGATGTATATAAAGGTCCCACGGAGACGGAGAAGTCAACTCGCCAGGAATGATGTCAAACATTACCGCCGGGATGTTAGGTTGGGTTAGGTTAGGTTATATTACGTTACTGATGTATATAAAGATGCCGCGGAGACGTAGAGTCCAACTCGCCAGGTATGTTTTCAAATATTACCGCCGAGATGTTAGGTTGGTTTGGGTTAGGTTATATTACGTTATTGATGTATATGAAGGTCCCACGGAGACGTAGAAGCCAACTCGCCAGGTATGTTGTCAAATATTACCGCCGAGATGATAGGTTGGGTTAGGTTAGGTTATATTACGTTATTGATGTATATGAAGGTCAAACGGAGACCTAGAGGCCAACTCGCCAGGAATGTTGTGAAATATTACCGCCGAGATGTTAGGTTGGTTTGGGTTAGGTTATATTACGTTATTGATGTATATGAAGGTCCCACGGAGACGTAGAGGCCAACTCGCCAGGAATGTTGTCAAATATTACCGCCGAGATGATAGGTTGGGTTAGGTGAGGTTATATTACGTTATTGCTGTATATGAAGGTCAAACGGAGACCTAGAGGCCAAATCGCCAGGAATGTTGTGAAATATTACCGCCGAGATGTTAGGTTGGGTTAGGTTAGGTTATATTATGTTATTGATGTATATGAAGGTCAAACGGAGACCTAGAGGCCAACTCGCCAGGAATGTTGTGAAATATTACCGCCGAGATGTTAGGTTGGGTTAGGTTAGGTTATATTACGTTATTGATGTATATAAAGGTCCCACGGAGACGGAGAAGCCAACTCGCCAGGAATGATGTCAAACATTACCGCCGGGATGTTAGGTTGGGTTATGTTAGGTTATATTACGTTATTGATGTATATAAAGGTCCCACGGAGACGTAGAGGCCAACTCGCCAGGTATGTTTTCAAATATTACCGCCGAGATGTTAGGTTGGTTTGGGTTAGGTTATATTACGTTATTGATGTATATGAAGGTCCCACGGAGACGTAGAGGCCAACTCGCCAGGAATGTTGTCAAATATTACCGCCGAGATGATAGGTTGGGTTAGGTTAGGTTATATTACGTTATTGATGAATATGAAGGTCAAACGGAGACCTAGAGGCCAACTCGCCAGGAATGTTGTGAAATATTACCGCCGAGATATTAGGTTGGGTTAGGTTAGGTTATATTACGTTATTGATGTATATAAAGGTCCCACGGAGACGGAGAAGTCAACTCGCCAGGAATGATGTCAAACATTACCGCCGGGATGTTAGGTTGGGTTAGGTTAGGTTATATTACGTTACTGATGTATATAAAGATGCCGCGGAGACGTAGAGGACAACTCGCCAGGTATGTTTTCAAATATTACCGCCGAGATGTTAGGTTGGTTTGGGTTAGGTTATATTACGTTATTGATGTATATGAAGGTCCCATGGAGACGTAGAGGCCAACTCGCCAGGAATGTTGTCAAATATTACCGCCGAGATGATAGGTTGGGTTAGGTGAGGTTATGTTACGTTATTGCTGTATAAGAAGGTCAAACGGAGACCTAGAGGCCAAATCGCCAGGAATGTTGTGAAATATTACCGCCGAGATGTTAGGTTGGGTTAGGTTAGGTTATATTACGTTATTGATGTATATAAAGGTCCCACGGAGACGTAGAGGCCAACTCGCCAGGTATGTTGTCAAATATTACCGCCGAGATGATAGGTTGGGTTAGGTTAGGTTATATTACGTTATTGATGAATATGAAGGTCAAACGGAGACCTAGAGGCCAACTCGCCAGGAATGTTGTGAAATATTACCGCCGAGATGTTAGGTTGGGTTAGGTTAGGTTATATTACGTTATTGATGTATATAAAGGTCCCACGGAGACGGAGAAGCCAACTCGCCAGGAATGATGTCAAACATTACCGCCGGGATGTTAGGTTGGGTTAGGTTAGGGTATATTACGTTATTGATGTATATAAAGGTCCCACGGAGACGTAGAGGCCAACTCGCCAGGTATGTTTTCAAATATTACCGCCGAGATGTTAGGTTGGTTTGGGTTAGGTTATATTACGTTATTGATGTATATGAAGGTCCCACGGAGACGTAGAGGCCAACTCGCCAGGAATGTTGTCAAATATTACCGCCGAGATGTTAGATTGGGTTAGGTTATGTTATATTACGTTACTGATGTATATAAAGATGCCGCGGAGACGTAGAGGCAAACTCGCCAGGAAACGTAGAGGCCAACTCGCCAGGAATGTTGTCAAATATTACCGCCGCGATGTTAGATTGGATTAGGTTATGTTATATTACGTTACTGATGTATATAAAGGTCCCACGGAGACGTAGAGGCCAACTCGCCAGGTATGTTGTCAAATATTACCGCCGAGATGATAGGTTGGGTTAGGTTAGGTTATATTACGTTATTGATGAATATGAAGGTCAAACGGAGACCTAGAGGCCAACTCGCCAGGAATGATGTGAAATATTACCGCCGAGATATTAGGTTGGGTTAGGTTAGGTTATATTACGTTATTGATGTATATAAAGGTCCCACGGAGACGGAGAAGTCAACTCGCCAGGAATGTTGTCAAATATTCCCGCCGAGATGATAGGTTGGGTTAGGTTAGGTTAAATTTCGTTATTGATGTATATGAAGGTCAATCGGAGACGTAGAGGCCAACTCGCCAGGAATGTTGTCAAATATTACCGCCGAGATGATAGGTTGGGTTAGGTTAGGTTATATTATGTTATTGATGTATATGAAGGTCAAACGGAGACCTAGAGGCCAACTCGCCAGGAATGTTGTGAAATATTACCGCCGAGATGTTAGGTTGGGTTAGGTTAGGTTATATTACGTTATTGATGTATAGAAAGGTCCCACGGAAACGGAGAAGCCAACTCGCCAGGAATGATGTCAAACATTACCGCCGAGATGATAGGTTGTGTTAGGTTAGGTTATATTACGTTATTGATGTATATAAAGGTCCCACGGAGACGTAGAGGCCAGCAAGCCAGGAATGTGGTCAAATATTACCGCCGAGATGTTAGATTGGGTTAGGTTATGTTATATTACGTTACTGATGTATATGAAGGTCAAACGGAGACCTAGAGGCCAACTCGCCAGGAATGTTGTCAAATATTCCCGCCGAGATGATAGGTTGGGTTAGGTTAGGTTGTATTACGTTATTGATGTATATAAAGGTCCCACGGAGACGTAGAGGCCAGCAAGCCAGGAATGTGGTCAAATATTACCGCCGAGATGTTAGATTGGGTTAGGTTATGTTATATTACGTTACTGATGTATATAAAGATGCCGCGGAGACGTAGAGGCCAACTCGCCAGGAATGTTGTCAAATATTCCCGCCGAGATGATAGGTTGGGTTAGGTTAGGTTAAATTTCGTTATTGATGTATATGAAGGTCAATCGGAGACGTAGAGGCCAACTCGCCAGGAATGTAGTCAAATATTACCGCCGAGATGTTAGATTGGATTAGGTTATGTTATATTACGTTATTGATGTATATAAAGGTCCCACGGAGACGTAGAGGCCAACTCGCCAGGTACGTTGTCAAATATTACCGCCGAGATGATAGGTTGGGTTAGGTTAGGTTATATTACGTTATTGATGTATATGAAGGTCAAACGGAGACCTAGAGGCCAACTCGCCAGGAATGTTGTGAAATATTACCGCCGAGATATTAGGTTGGGTTAGGTTAGGTTATATTACGTTATTGATGTATATAAAGGTCCCACGGAGACGGAGAAGTCAACTCGCCAGGAATGATGTCAAACATTACCGCCGGGATGTTAGGTTGGGTTAGGTTAGGTTATATTACGTTATTGATGTATATAAAGGTCCCACGGAGACGTAGAGGCCAACACGCAAGTTATGTTGACGAATATTACCGCCGAGATGTTAGGTTGGGTTAGGTTAGGTTGTATTACGTTATTGATGTATATAAAGGTCCCACGGAGACGTAGAGGCCAACAAGCCAGGAATGTGGTCAAATATTACCGCCGAGATGTTAGATTGGGTTAGGTTATGTTATATTACGTTATCGATGTATATAAAGATGCCACGGAGACGTAGAGGCCAACAAGTAAGGAATGTGGTCAAATATTACCGCCGAGATGTTAGGTTGGGTTAGGTTAGGTTATATTACGTTATAGATGTATATAAAGGTCCCACGGAGACGTAGAGGCCAGCAAGCCAGGAATGTGGTCAAATATTACCGCCGAGATGTTAGATTGGGTTAGGTTATGTTATATTACGTTACTGATGTATATAAAGATGCCGCGGAGACGTAGAGGCCAACTCGCCAGGAATGTTGTCAAATATTCCCGCCGAGATGATAGGTTGGGTTAGGTTATGTTATATTACGTTACTGATGTATATAAAGGTCCCACGGAGACGTAGAGGCCAACTCGCCAGGTATGTTTTCAAATATTACCGCCGCGATGTTAGGTTGGTTTGGGTTAGGTTATATTACGTTATTGATGTATATGAAGGTCCCACGGAGACGAAGAAGCCAACTCGCCAGGAATGTTGTCAAATATTACCGCCGAGATGATAGGTTGGGTTAGGTTATGTTATATTACGTTATTGATGTATATAAAGGTCCCACGGAGACGTAGAGGCCAGCAAGCCAGGAATGTGGTCAAATATTACCGCCGAGATGTTAGATTGGGTTAGGTTATGTTATATTACGTTACTGATGTATATAAAGATGCCGCGGAGACGTAGAGGCCAACTCGCCAGGAATGTTGTCAAATATTCCCGCCGAGATGATAGGTTGGGTTAGGTTAGGTTAAATTTCGTTATTGATGTATATGAAGGTCAATCGGAGACGTAGAGGCCAACTCGCCAGGAATGTAGTCAAATATTACCGCCGAGATGTTAGATTGGATTAGGTTATGTTATATTACGTTATTGATGTATATAAAGGTCCCACGGAGACGTAGAGGCCAACTCGCCAGGTACGTTGTCAAATATTACCGCCGAGATGATAGGTTGGGTTAGGTTAGGTTATATTACGTTATTGATGTATATGAAGGTCAAACGGAGACCTAGAGGCCAACTCGCCAGGAATGTTGTGAAATATTACCGCCGAGATATTAGGTTGGGTTAGGTTAGGTTATATTACGTTATTGATGTATATAAAGGTCCCACGGAGACGGAGAAGTCAACTCGCCAGGAATGATGTCAAACATTACCGCCGGGATGTTAGGTTGGGTTAGGTTAGGTTATATTACGTTATTGATGTATATAAAGGTCCCACGGAGACGTAGAGGCCAACAAGTAAGGAATGTTGTGAAATATTACCGCCGAGATGTTAGGTTGGGTTAGGTTAGGTTATATTACGTTATAGATGTATATAAAGGTCCCACGGAGACGTAGAGGCCAGCAAGCCAGGAATGTGGTCAAATATTACCGCCGAGATGTTAGATTGGGTTAGGTTATGTTATATTACGTTACTGATGTATATAAAGATGCCGCGGAGACGTAGAGGCCAACTCGCCAGGAATGTGGTCAAATATTACCGCCGAGATGTTAGGTTGGGTTAGGTTAGGTTATATTACGTTATAGATGTATATAAAGGTCCCACGGAGACGTAGAGGCCAGCAAGCCAGGAATGTGGTCAAATATTACCGCCGAGATGTTAGATTGGGTTAGGTTATGTTATATTACGTTACTGACGTATATAAAGATGCCGCGGAGACGTAGAGGCCAACTCGCCAGGAATGTTGTCAAATATTCCCGCCGAGATGATAGGTTGGGTTAGGTTATGTTATATTACGTTACTGATGTATATAAAGGTCCCACGGAGACGTAGAGGCCAACTCGCCAGGTATGTTTTCAAATATTACCGCCGAGATGTTAGGTTGGTTTGGGTTAGGTTATATTACGTTATTGATGTATATGAAGGTCCCACGGAGACGAAGAAGCCAACTCGCCAGGAATGTTGTCAAATATTACCGCCGAGATGATAGGTTGGGTTAGGTTAGGTTATATTACGTTATTGATGTATATGAAGGTCAAACGGAGACCTAGAGGCCAACTCGCCAGGAATGTTGTGAAATATTACCGCCGAGATGTTAGGTTGGGTTAGGTTAGGTTGTATTACGTTATTGATGTATATAAAGGTCCCACGGAGACGTAGAGGCCAACTCGCCAGGTATGTTGTCAAATATTACCGCCGAGATGATAGGTTGGGTTAGGTTAGGTTATATTACGTTATTGATGTATATGAAGGTCAAACGGAGACCTAGAGGCCAACTCGCCAGGAATGTTGTGAAATATTACCGCCGAGATGTTAGGTTGGGTTAGGTTAGGTTGTATTACGTTATTGATGTATATAAAGGTCCCACGGAGACGTAGAGGCCAGCAAGCCAGGAATGTGGTCAAATATTACCGCCGAGATGTTAGATTGGGTTAGGTTATGTCATATTACGTTACTGATGTATATAAAGATGCCGCGGAGACGTAGAGGCAAACTCGCCAGGAAACGTAGAGGCCAACTCGCCAGGAATGTTGTCAAATATTACCGCCGAGATGTTAGATTGGATTAGGTTATGTTATATTACGTTACTGATGTATATAAAGGTCCCACGGAGACGTAGAGGCCAACTCGCCAGGTATGTTGTCAAATATTACCGCCGAGATGATAGGTTGGGTTAGGTTAGGTTATATTACGTTATTGATGAATATGAAGGTCAAACGGAGACCTAGAGGCCAACTCGCCAGGAATGTTGTGAAATATTACCGCCGAGATATTAGGTTGGGTTAGGTTAGGTTATATTACGTTATTGATGTATATAAAGGTCCCACGGAGACGGAGAAGTCAACTCGCCAGGAATGATGTCAAACATTACCGCCGGGATGTTAGGTTGGGTTAGGTTAGGTTATATTACGTTACTGATGTATATAAAGATGCCGCGGAGACGTAGAGTCCAACTCGCCAGGTATGTTTTCAAATATTACCGCCGAGATGTTAGGTTGGTTTGGGTTAGGTTATATTACGTTATTGATGTATATGAAGGTCCCACGGAGACGTAGAGGCCAACTCGCCAGGAATGTTGTCAAATATTACCGCGGAGATGATAGGTTGGGTTAGGTGAGGTTATATTACGTTATTGCTGTATATGTAGGTCAAACGGAGACCTAGAGGCCAAATCGCCAGGAATGTTGTGAAATATTACCGCCGAGATGTTAGGTTGGGTTAGGTTAGGTTATATTATGTTATTGATGTATATGAAGGTCAAACGGAGACCTAGAGCCCAACTCGCCAGGAATGTTGTGAAATATTACCGCCGAGATGTTAGGTTGGGTTAGGTTAGGTTATATTACGTTATTGATGTATATAAAGGTCCCACGGAGACGGAGAAACCAACTCGCCAGGAATGATGTCAAACATTACCGCCGGGATGTTAGGTTGGGTTAGGTTAGGTTATATTACGTTATTGATGTATATAAAGCTCCCACGGAGACGTAGAGGCCAACTCGCCAGGTATGTTTTCAAATATTACCGCCGAGATGTTAGGTTGGTTTGGGTTAGGTTATATTACGTTATTGATGTATATGAAGGTCCCACGGAGACGTAGAAGCCAACTCGCCAGGTATGTTGTCAAATATTAAAGCCGAGATGATAGGTTGGGTTAGGTTAGGTTATATTACGTTATTGATGTATATGAAGGTCAAACGGAGACCTAGAGGCCAACTCGCCAGGAATGTTGTGAAATATTACCGCCGAGATGTTAGGTTGGTTTGGGTTAGGTTATATTACGTTATTGATGTATATGAAGGTCCCACGGAGACGTAGAGGCCAACTCGCCAGGAATGTTGTCAAATATTACCGCCGAGATGTTAGGTTGGTTTGGGTTAGGTTATATTACGTTATTGATGTATATGAAGGTCCCACGGAGACGTAGAGGCCAACTCGCCAGGAATGTTGTCAAATATTACCGCCGAGATGATAGGTTGGGTTAGGTTAGGTTATATTACGTTATTGATGAATATGAAGGTCAAACGGAGACCTAGAGGCCAACTCGCCAGGAATGTTGTGAAATATTACCGCCGAGATATTAGGTTGGGTTAGGTTAGGTTATATTACGTTATTGATGTATATAAAGGTCCCACGGAGACGGAGAAGTCAACTCGCCAGGAATGATGTCAAACATTACCGCCGGGATGTTAGGTTGGGTTAGGTTAGGTTATATTACGTTACTGATGTATATAAAGATGCCGCGGAGACGTAGAGGACAACTCGCCAGGTATGTTTTCAAATATTACCGCCGAGATGTTAGGTTGGTTTGGGTTAGGTTATATTACGTTATTGATGTATATGAAGGTCCCATGGAGACGTAGAGGCCAACTCGCCAGGAATGTTGTCAAATATTACCGCCGAGATGATAGGTTGGGTTAGGTGAGGTTATGTTACGTTATTGCTGTATAAGAAGGTCAAACGGAGACCTAGAGGCCAAATCGCCAGGAATGTTGTGAAATATTACCGCCGAGATGTTAGGTTGGGTTAGGTTAGGTTATATTACGTTATTGATGTATATAAAGGTCCCACGGAGACGTAGAGGCCAACTCGCCAGGTATGTTGTCAAATATTACCGCCGAGATGATAGGTTGGGTTAGGTTAGGTTATATTACGTTATTGATGAATATGAAGGTCAAACGGAGACCTAGAGGCCAACTCGCCAGGAATGTTGTGAAATATTACCGCCGAGATGTTAGGTTGGGTTAGGTTAGGTTATATTACGTTATTGATGTATATAAAGGTCCCACGGAGACGGAGAAGCCAACTCGCCAGGAATGATGTCAAACATTACCGCCGGGATGTTAGGTTGGGTTAGGTTAGGGTATATTACGTTATTGATGTATATAAAGGTCCCACGGAGACGTAGAGGCCAACTCGCCAGGTATGTTTTCAAATATTACCGCCGAGATGTTAGGTTGGTTTGGGTTAGGTTATATTACGTTATTGATGTATAGAAAGGTCCCACGGAAACGGAGAAGCCAACTCGCCAGGAATGATGTCAAACATTACCGCCGAGATGATAGGTTGTGTTAGGTTAGGTTATATTACGTTATTGATGTATATAAAGGTCCCACGGAGACGTAGAGGCCAGCAAGCCAGGAATGTGGTCAAATATTACCGCCGAGATGTTAGATTGGGTTAGGTTATGTTATATTACGTTACTGATTTATATGAAGGTCAAACGGAGACCTAGAGGCCAATTCGCCAGGAATGTTGTGAAATATTACCGCCGAGATGTTAGGTTGGGTTAGGTTAGGTTGTATTACGTTATTGATGTATATAAAGGTCCCACGGAGACGTAGAGGCCAGCAAGCCAGGAATGTGGTCAAATATTACCGCCGAGATGTTAGATTGGGTTAGGTTATGTTATATTACGTTACTGATGTATATAAAGATGCCGCGGAGACGTAGAGGCCAACTCGCCAGGAATGTTGTCAAATATTCCCGCCGAGATGATAGGTTGGGTTAGGTTAGGTTAAATTTCGTTATTGATGTATATGAAGGTCAATCGGAGACGTAGAGGCCAACTCGCCAGGAATGTAGTCAAATATTACCGCCGAGATGTTAGATTGGATTAGGTTATGTTATATTACGTTATTGATGTATATAAAGGTCCCACGGAGACGTAGAGGCCAACTCGCCAGGTACGTTGTCAAATATTACCGCCGAGATGATAGGTTGGGTTAGGTTAGGTTATATTACGTTATTGATGTATATGAAGGTCAAACGGAGACCTAGAGGCCAACTCGCCAGGAATGTTGTGAAATATTACCGCCGAGATATTAGGTTGGGTTAGGTTAGGTTATATTACGTTATTGATGTATATAAAGGTCCCACGGAGACGGAGAAGTCAACTCGCCAGGAATGATGTCAAACATTACCGCCGGGATGTTAGGTTGGGTTAGGTTAGGTTATATTACGTTATTGATGTATATAAAGGTCCCACGGAGACGTAGAGGCCAACAAGTAAGGAATGTTGTGAAATATTACCGCCGAGATGTTAGGTTGGGTTAGGTTAGGTTATATTACGTTATAGATGTATATAAAGGTCCCACGGAGACGTAGAGGCCAGCAAGCCAGGAATGTGGTCAAATATTACCGCCGAGATGTTAGATTGGGTTAGGTTATGTTATATTACGTTACTGATGTATATAAAGATGCCGCGGAGACGTAGAGGCCAACTCGCCAGGAATGTTGTCAAATATTCCCGCCGAGATGATAGGTTGGGTTAGGTTAGGTTAAATTTCGTTATTGATGTATATGAAGGTCAATCGGAGACGTAGAGGCCAACTCGCCAGGAATGTAGTCAAATATTACCGCCGAGATGTTAGATTGGATTAGGTTATGTTATATTACGTTATTGATGTATATAAAGGTCCCACGGAGACGTAGAGGCCAACTCGCCAGGTACGTTGTCAAATATTACCGCCGAGATGATAGGTTGGGTTAGGTTAGGTTATATTACGTTATTGATGTATATGAAGGTCAAACGGAGACCTAGAGGCCAACTCGCCGGGAATGTTGTGAAATATTACCGCCGAGATATTAGGTTGGGTTAGGTTAGGTTATATTACGTTATTGATGTATATAAAGGTCCCACGGAGACGGAGAAGTCAACTCGCCAGGAATGATGTCAAACATTACCGCCGGGATGTTAGGTTGGGTTAGGTTAGGTTATATTACGTTATTGATGTATATAAAGGTCCCACGGAGACGTAGAGGCCAACAAGTAAGGAATGTGGTCAAATATTACCGCCGAGATGTTAGGTTGGGTTAGGTTAGGTTATATTACGTTATAGATGTATATAAAGGTCCCACGGAGACGTAGAGGCCAGCAAGCCAGGAATGTGGTCAAATATTACCGCCGAGATGTTAGATTGGGTTAGGTTATGTTATATTACGTTACTGACGTATATAAAGATGCCGCGGAGACGTAGAGGCCAACTCGCCAGGAATGTTGTCAAATATTCCCGCCGAGATGATAGGTTGGGTTAGGTTATGTTATATTACGTTACTGATGTATATAAAGATGCCACGGAGACGTAGAGGCCAACTCGCCAGGTATGTTTTCAAATATTACCGCCGAGATGTTAGGTTGGTTTGGGTTAGGTTATATTACGTTATTGATGTATATGAAGGTCCCACGGAGACGAAGAAGCCAACTCGCCAGGAATGTTGTCAAATATTACCGCCGAGATGATAGGTTGGGTTAGGTTATGTTATATTACGTTACTGATGTATATAAAGGTCCCACGCAGACGTAGAGGCCAACTCGCCAATAATGTTGTCAAATATTACCGCCGAGATGATAGGTTGGGTTAGGTTATGTTATATTACGCTATTGATGTATATAAAAGTCCCACGGATACGTAGAAGCCAACTCGCCAGTAATGTGGTCAAATATTAGTGCCGACATCTTAGGTTGGTTTAGGTTAGATTGTATTACGTTATAGATGTGTATAAAGGACCCACGGAGACGTAGAGGCCAACTCGCCAGGAATGTTGTCAAGTATTAACGCCGACATGGTAGGTTGGGTTAGGTTAGGTTATATTACGTTATTGATGTATATAAATGTCCCGCGGAGACCTAGAGGCCAACTCGCCAGGAATGTTGTCAAATATTACCGCCGACATGTTAGGTTGGGTTAGGTATGGTTATATTTCGTTATTGATGTATATAAGGGTCCCACGAATACGTAGAGGCCAACTCGCCGGGAATGTTGCCAAATATTACCGCCGAGATGTTAGTTTGGGTTTGGTTATGTTATATTACGTTACTGATGCATATAAAGATGCCGCGGAGACGTAGAGGCCAACTCGCCAGGAAACGTAGAGGCCAACTCGCCAGGATTGTTGCCAAATAAAAGCTCCGAGAGATAAGGTTGGGTTAGGTTACGTTATATTACGTTATTGATGTACATGAGGGTCGCACGGAGACGTAGATGCCAACTCGCCAGGAATGTTGTCAAATATTACCGCCGAGATGTTAGTTTGGGTTAGGTTAGGTTATATTACGTTATTGAGTTATATAGAGGTCCCACGGAGACGTAGAGGCCAACTCGCCAGGATTGTTGTCAAATAATAGCTCCGAGAGGTTAGGTTGGGTTAGGTTACGTTATATTACGTTATTGATGTACATGAGGGTCGCACGGAGACGTAGATGCCAACTCGCCAGGAATGTTGTCAAATATTACCGCCGACATGTTGGGTTGGGTTAGGTTTGGTTATATTTCGTTATTGATGTATATAAAGGTCCCACGGATACGTAGAGGCAAACTCGCCAGGAATGTTGTCAAATATTGCCGCCGAGATGATAGGTTGGGTTAGGTTAGGTTATATTACGCTATTGATGTATATAAAAGTCCCACGGACACGTAGAAGCCAACTCGCCAGGAATGTGGTCAAATATTAGTGCCGAGATGATGGGTTGGGTTAGGTTAGGTCATATTACGTTATTGATGTATATAAAGGTCCCACGCAGACGTAGAGGCCAACTCGCCAATAATGTTGTCAAATATTAACGCCGAGATGATAGGTTGGGTTAGGTTATGTTATATTACGCTATTGATGTATATAAAAGTCCCACGGATACGTAGAAGCCAACTCGCCAGGAATGTGGTCAAATATTAGTGCCGACATCTTAGGTTGGTTTAGGTTAGATTGTATTACGTTATAGATGTGTATAAAGGACCCACGGAGACGTAGAGGCCAACTCGCCAGGAATGTTGTCAAGTATTAACGCCGACATGGTAGGTTGGGTTAGGTTAGGTTATATTACGTTATTGATGTATATAAATGTCCCACGGAGACCTAGAGGCCAACTCGCCAGGATTGTTGTCAAATAATAGCTCCGAGAGGTTAGGTTGGGTTAGGTTACGTTATATTACGTTATTGATGTACATGAGGGTCGCACGGAGACGTAGATGCCAACTCGCCAGGAATGTTGTCAAATATTACCGCCGACATGTTAGGTTGGGTTAGGTATGGTTATATTTCCTTATTGATGTATATAAAGGTCCCACGAATACGTAGAGGCCAACTCGCCGGGAATGTTGCCAAATATTACCGCCGAGATGTTAGTTTGGGTTAGGTTATGTTATATTACGTTACTGATGTATATAAAGATGCCGCGGAGACGTAGAGGCCAACTCGCCAGGAAACGTAGAGGCCAACTCGCCAGGATTGTTGCCAAATAATAGCTCCGAGAGGTAAGGATGGGTTAGGTTACGTTATATTACGTTATTGATGTACATGAGGGTCGCACGGAGACGTAGATGCCAACTCGCCAGGAATGTTGTCAAATATTACCGCCGACATGTTAGGTTGGGTTAGGTATGGTTATATTTCGTTATTGATGTATATAAAGGTCCCACGGATACGTAGAGGCCAACTCGCCAGGAATGCTGTCAAATATTGCCGCCGAGAGGTTAGGTTGAGTTAGGATAGGTTATATTACGTTATTGATATATATCAAGGTCCAACGGAGACGTAGGGGCCAACTCGATAGGAATGTTGTCAAATATTACCGCCGAGATGATAAGTTGGGTTAGGTGAGGTTATATTACGTTATTGCTGTATATGAAGGTCAAACGGAGACCTAGAGGCCAAATCGCCAGGAATGTTGTGAAATATTACCGCCGAGATGTTAGGTTGTGTTAGGTTAGGTTATATTACGTTATTGATGTATATAAAGGTCCCACGGAGACGTAGAGGCCAACTCGCCAGGTATGTTGTCAAATATTACCGCCGAGATGATAGGTTGGGTTAGGTTAGGTTATATTACGTTATTGATGTATATGAAGGTCAAACGGAGACCTAGAGGCCAACTCGCCAGGAATGTTGTGAAATATTACCGCCGAGATATTAGGTTGGGTTAGATTAGGTTATATTACGTTATTGCTGTATATAAAGGTCCCACGGAGACGGAGAAGTCAACTCGCCAGGAATGATGTCAAACATTACCGCCGGGATGTTAGGTTGGGTTAGGTTAGGTTATATTACGTTACTGATGTATATAAAGATGCCGCGGAGACGTAGAGTCCAACTCGCCAGGTATGTTTTCAAATATTACCGCCGAGATGTTAGGTTGGTTTGGGTTAGGTTATATTACGTTATTGATGTATATGAAGGTCCCACGGAGACGTAGAGGCCAACTCGCCAGGAATGTTGTCAAATATTACCGCCGAGATGATAGGTTGGGTTAGGTGAGGTTATATTACGTTATTGCTGTATATGAAGGTCAAACGGAGACCTAGAGGCCAAATCGCCAGGAATGTTGTGAAATATTACCGCCGAGATGTTAGGTTGGGTTAGGTTAGGTTATATTATGTTATTGATGTATATGAAGGTCAAACGGAGACCTAGAGCCCAACTCGCCAGGAATGTTGTGAAATATTACCGCCGAGATGTTAGGTTGGTTTGGGTTAGGTTATATTACGTTATTGATGTATATGAAGGTCCCACGGAGACGTAGAGGCCAACTCGCCAGGAATGTTGTCAAATATTACCGCCGAGATGATAGGTTGGGTTAGGTGAGGTTATATTACGTTATTGATGTATATAAAGGTCCCACGGAGACGGAGAAGCCAACTCGCCAGGAATGATGTCAAACATTACCGCCGGGATGTTAGGTTGGGTTATGTTAGGTTATATTACGTTATTGATGTATATAAAGGTCCCACGGAGACGTAGAGGCCAACTCGCCAGGTATGTTTTCAAATATTACCGCCGAGATGTTAGGTTGGGTTATGTTAGGTTATATTACGTTATTGATGTATATGAAGGTCCCACGGAGACGTAGAGGCCAACTCGCCAGGAATGTTGTCAAATATTACCGCCGAGATGATAGGTTGGGTTAGGTTAGGTTATATTACGTTATTGATGAATATGAAGGTCAAACGGAGACCTAGAGGCCAACTCGCCAGGAATGTTGTGAAATATTACCGCCGAGATATTAGGTTGGGTTAGGTTAGGTTATATTACGTTATTGCTGTATATAAAGGTCCCACGGAGACGGAGAAGTCAACTCGCCAGGAATGATGTCAAACATTACCGCCGGGATGTTAGGTTGGGTTAGGTTAGGTTATATTACGTTACTGATGTATATAAAGATGCCGCGGAGACGTAGAGTCCAACTCGCCAGGTATGTTTTCAAATATTACCGCCGAGATGTTAGGTTGGTTTGGGTTAGGTTATATTACGTTATTGATGTATATGAAGGTCCCACGGAGACGTAGAGGCCAACTCGCCAGGAATGTTGTCAAATATTACCGCCGAGATGATAGGTTGGGTTAGGTGAGGTTATATTACGTTATTGCTGTATATGAAGGTCAAACGGAGACCTAGAGGCCAAATCGCCAGGAATGTTGTGAAATATTACCGCCGAGATGTTAGGTTGGGTTAGGTTAGGTTATATTATGTTATTGATGTATATGAAGGTCAAACGGAGACCTAGAGCCCAACTCGCCAGGAATGTTGTGAAATATTACCGCCGAGATGTTAGGTTGGGTTAGGTTAGGTTATATTACGTTATTGATGTATATAAAGGTCCCACGGAGACGGAGAAGCCAACTCGCCAGGAATGATGTCAAACATTACCGCCGGGATGTTAGGTTGGGTTAGGTTAGGTTATATTACGTTATTGATGTATATAAAGGTCCCACGGAGACGTAGAGGCCAACTCGCCAGGTATGTTTTCAAATATTACCGCCGAGATGTTAGGTTGGTTTGGGTTAGGTTATATTACGTTATTGATGTATATGAAGGTCCCACGGAGACGTAGAAGCCAACTCGCCAGGTATGTTGTCAAATATTACCGCCGAGATGATAGGTTGGGTTAGGTTAGGTTATATTATGTTATTGATGTATATGAAGGTCAAACGGAGACCTAGAGGCCAACTCGCCAGGAATGTTGTGAAATATTACCGCCGAGATGTTAGGTTGGGTTAGGTTAGGTTATATTACGTTATTGATGTATATAAAGGTCCCACGGAGACGGAGAAGCCAACTCGCCAGGAATGATGTCAAACATTACCGCCGGGATGTTAGGTTGGGTTATGTTAGGTTATATTACGTTATTGATGTATATAAAGGTCCCACGGAGACGTAGAGGCCAACTCGCCAGGTATGTTTTCAAATATTACCGCCGAGATATTAGGTTGGTTTGGGTTAGGTTATATTACGTTATTGATGTATATGAAGGTCCCACGGAGACGTAGAGGCCAACTCGCCAGGAATGTTGTCAAATATTACCGCCGAGATGATAGGTTGGGTTAGGTTAGGTTATATTACGTTATTGATGAATATGAAGGTCAAACGGAGACCTAGAGGCCAACTCGCCAGGAATGTTGTGAAATATTACCGCCGAGATATTAGGTTGGGTTAGGTTAGGTTATATTACGTTATTGATGTATATAAAGGTCCCACGGAGACGGAGAAGTCAACTCGCCAGGAATGATGTCAAACATTACCGCCGGGATGTTAGGTTGGGTTAGGTTAGGTTATATTACGTTACTGATGTATATAAAGATGCCGCGGAGACGTAGAGGACAACTCGCCAGGTATGTTTTCAAATATTACCGCCGAGATGTTAGGTTGGTTTGGGTTAGGTTATATTACGTTATTGATGTATATGAAGGTCCCATGGAGACGTAGAGGCCAACTCGCCAGGAATGTTGTCAAATATTACCGCCGAGATGATAGGTTGGGTTAGGTGAGGTTATGTTACGTTATTGCTGTATAAGAAGGTCAAACGGAGACCTAGAGGCCAAATCGCCAGGAATGTTGTGAAATATTACCGCCGAGATGTTAGATTGGGTTAGGTTATGTTATATTACGTTACTGATGTATATAAAGGTCCCACGGAGACGTAGAGGCCAAATCGCCAGGTATGTTGTCAAATATTACCGCCGAGATGATAGGTTGGGTTAGGTTAGGTTATATTACGTTATTGATGAATATGAAGGTCAAACGGAGACCTAGAGGCCAACTCGCCAGGAATGTTGTGAAATATTACCGCCGAGATGTTAGGTTGGGTTAGGTTAGGTTATATTACGTTATTGATGTATATAAAGGTCCCACGGAGACGGAGAAGCCAACTCGCCAGGAATGATGTCAAACATTACCGCCGGGATGTTAGGTTGGGTTAGGTTAGGGTATATTACGTTATTGATGTATATAAAGGTCCCACGGAGACGTAGAGGCCAACTCGCCAGGTATGTTTTCAAATATTACCGCCGAGATGTTAGGTTGGTTTGGGTTAGGTTATATTACGTTATTGATGTATATGAAGGTCCCACGGAGACGTAGAGGCCAACTCGCCAGGAATGTTGTCAAATATTACCGCCGAGATGTTAGATTGGGTTAGGTTATGTTATATTACGTTACTGATGTATATAAAGATGCCGCGGAGACGTAGAGGCAAACTCGCCAGGAAACGTAGAGGCCAACTCGCCAGGAATGTAGTCAAATATTACCGCCGAGATGTTAGATTTGATTAGGTTATGTTATATTACGTTATTGATGTATATAAAGGTCCCACGGAGACGTAGAGGCCAACTCGCCAGGTACGTTGTCAAATATTACCGCCGAGATGATAGGTTGGGTTAGGTTAGGTTATATTACGTTATTGATGTATATGAAGGTCAAACGGAGACCTAGAGGCCAACTCGCCAGGAATGTTGTGAAATATTACCGCCGAGATATTAGGTTGGGTTAGGTTAGGTTATATTACGTTATTGATGTATATAAAGGTCCCACGGAGACGGAGAAGTCAACTCGCCAGGAATGATGTCAAACATTACCGCCGGGATGTTAGGTTGGGTTAGGTTAGGTTATATTACGTTATTGATGTATATAAAGGTCCCACGGAGACGTAGAGGCCAACAAGTAAGGAATGTGGTCAAATATTACCGCCGAGATGTTAGGTTGGGTTAGGTTAGGTTATATTACGTTATAGATGTATATAAAGGTCCCACGGAGACGTAGAGGCCAGCAAGCCAGGAATGTGGTCAAATATTACCGCCGAGATGTTAGATTGGGTTAGGTTATGTTATATTACGTTACTGATGTATATAAAGATGCCGCGGAGACGTAGAGGCCAACTCGCCAGGAATGTTGTCAAATATTCCCGCCGAGATGATAGGTTGGGTTAGGTTATGTTATATTACGTTACTGATGTATATAAAGGTCCCACGGAGACGTAGAGGCCAACTCGCCAGGTATGTTTTCAAATATTACCGCCGAGATGTTAGGTTGGTTTGGGTTAGGTGATATTACGTTATTGATGTATATGAAGGTCCCACGGAGACGAAGAAGCCAACTCGCCAGGAATGTTGTCAAATATTACCGCCGAGATGATAGGTTGGGTTAGGTTATGTTATATTACGTTACTGATGTATATAAAGGTCCCACGCAGACGTAGAGGCCAACTCGCCAATAATGTTGTCAAATATTAACGCCGAGATGATAGGTTGGGTTAGGTTATGTTATATTACGCTATTGATGTATATAAAAGTCCCACGGATACGTAGAAGCCAACTCGCCAGGAATGTGGTCAAATATTAGTGCCGACATCTTAGGTTGGTTTAGGTTAGATTGTATTACGTTATAGATGTGTATAAAGGACCCACGGAGACGTAGAGGCCAACTCGCCAGGAATGTTGTCAAGTATTAACGCCGACATGGTAGGTTGGGTTAGGTTAGGTTATATTACGTTATTGATGTATATAAATGTCCCGCGGAGACCTAGAGGCCAACTCGCCAGGAATGTTGTCAAATATTACCGCCGACATGTTAGGTTGGGTTAGGTATGGTTATATTTCGTTATTGATGTATATAAGGGTCCCACGAATACGTAGAGGCCAACTCGCCGGGAATGTTGCCAAATATTACCGCCGAGATGTTAGTTTGGGTTAGGTTATGTTATATTACGTTACTGATGTATATAAAGATGCCGCGGAGACGTAGAGGCCAACTCGCCAGGAAACGTAGAGGCCAACTCGCCAGGATTGTTGCCAAATAAAAGCTCCGAGAGGTAAGGTTGGGTTAGGTTACGTTATATTACGTTATTGATGTACATGAGGGTCGCACGGAGACGTAGATGCCAACTCGCCAGGAATGTTGTCAAATATTACCGCCGACATGTTAGGTTGGGTTAGGTATGGTTATATTTCGTTATTGATGTATATAAAGGTCCCACGGATACGTAGAGGCCAACTCGCCAGGAATGCTGTCAAATATTGCCGCCGAGAGGTTAGGTTGAGTTAGGATAGGTTATATTACGTTATTGATATATATCAAGGTCCAACGGAGACGTAGGGGCCAACTCGCCAGGAATATTGTCAAATATTGCCGCCGAGATGATAGGTTGGGTTAGGTTAGGTTATATTACGTTATTGATGTATATAAAGGTCCCACGGAGACGTAGAGGCCAACAAGCCAGGAATGTTGTCAAATATTACCGCCGACATGTTAGGTTGGGTTAGGTTTGGTTATATTTCGTTATTGATGTATATAAAGATCCCACGGATACGTAGAGGCAAACTCGCCGGGAATGTTGTTAAATATTGCCGCCGAGAGGTTAGGTTGTGTTAGGTTTGGTTATGTTACATTATTGATGTATATAAAGGTCCGACGCAGACGTAGAGGCCAACTCGACAGGAATGTTGTCAAATATTACCGCTGAGATGATAGGTTGGGTTAGGTTAGGTTATATTTCGTTATTGATGTATATGAAGGTCCCACGGAGACGTGGAGGCCAACTCGCCAGGAATGTTGTCAAATATTACCGCCGAGATGTTAGTTTGGGTTAGGTTAGGTTATATTACGTTATTGAGTTATATAGAGGTCCCGCGGAGACGTAGAGGCCAACTCGCCAGGATTGTTGTCAAATAATAGCTCCGAGAGGTTAGGTTGGGTTAGGTTACGTTATATTACGTTATTGATGTACATGAGGGTCGCACGGAGACGTAGATGCCAACTCGCCAGGAATGTTGTCAAATATTACCGCCGACATGTTAGGTTGGGTTAGGTTTGGTTATATTTCGTTATTGATGTATATAAAGGTCCCACGGATACGTAGAGGCAAACTCGCCAGGAATGTTGTCAAATATTGCCGCCGAGATGATAGGTTGGGTTAGGTTAGGTTATATTACGCTATTGATGTATATAAAAGTCCCACGGACACGTAGAAGCCAACTCGCCAGGAATGTGGTCAAATATTAGTGCCGAGATGATGGGTTGGGTTAGGTTAGGTCATATTACGTTATTGATGTATATAAAGGTCCCACGCAGACGTAGATGCCAACTCGCCAGGAATGTTGTCAAATATTACCGCCGACATGTTAGGTTGGGTTAGGTATGGTTATATTTCGTTATTGATGTATATAAAGGTCCCACGAATACGTAGAGGCCAACTCGCCGGGAATGTAGCCAAATATTACCGCCGAGATGTTAGTTTGGGTTAGGTTATGTTATATTACGTTACTGATGTATATAAAGATGCCGCGGAGACGTAGAGGCCAACTCGCCAGGAAACGTAGAGGCCAACTCGCCAGGATTGTTGCCAAATAATAGCTCCGAGAGGTAAGGATGGGTTAGGTTACGTTATATTACGTTATTGATGTACATGAGGGTCGCACGGAGACGTAGATGCCAACTCGCCAGGAATGTTGTCAAATATTACCGCCGACATGTTAGGTTGGGTTAGGTATGGTTATATTTCGTTATTGATGTATATAAAGGTCCCACGGATACGTAGAGGCCAACTCGCCAGGAATGCTGTCAAATATTGCCGCCGAGAGGTTAGGTTGAGTTAGGATAGGTTATATTACGTTATTGATATATATCAAGGTCCAACGGAGACGTAGGGGCCAACTCGCCAGGAATGTTGTCAAATATTACCGCCGAGATGATAAGTTGGGTTAGGTGAGGTTATATTACGTTATTGCTGTATATGAAGGTCAAACGGAGACCTAGAGGCCAAATCGCCAGGAATGTTGTGAAATATTACCGCCGAGATGTTAGGTTGTGTTAGGTTAGGTTATATTACGTTATTGATGTATATAAAGGTCCTACGGAGACGTAGAGGCCAACTCGCCAGGTATGTTGTCAAATATTACCGCCGAGATGATAGGTTGGGTTAGGTTAGGTTATATTACGTTATTGATGTATATGAAGGTCAAACGGAGACCTAGAGGCCAACTCGCCAGGAATGTTGTGAAATATTACCGCCGAGATGTTAGGTTGGGTTAGGTTAGGTTGTATTACGTTATTGATGTATATAAAGGTCCCACGGAGACGTAGAGGCCAGCAAGCCAGGAATGTGGTCAAATATTACCGCCGAGATGTTAGATTGGGTTAGGTTATGTCATATTACGTTACTGATGTATATAAAGATGCCGCGGAGACGTAGAGGCAAACTCGCCAGGAAACGTAGAGGCCAACTCGCCAGGAATGTTGTCAAATATTACCGCCGAGATGTTAGATTGGATTAGGTTATGTTATATTACGTTACTGATGTATATAAAGGTCCCACGGAGACGTAGAGGCCAACTCGCCAGGTATGTTGTCAAATATTACCGCCGAGATGATAGGTTGGGTTAGGTTAGGTTATATTACGTTATTGATGAATATGAAGGTCAAACGGAGACCTAGAGGCCAACTCGCCAGGAATGTTGTGAAATATTACCGCCGAGATATTAGGTTGGGTTAGGTTAGGTTATATTACGTTATTGCTGTATATAAAGGTCCCACGGAGACGGAGAAGTCAACTCGCCAGGAATGATGTCAAACATTACCGCCGGGATGTTAGGTTGGGTTAGGTTAGGTTATATTACGTTACTGATGTATATAAAGATGCCGCGGAGACGTAGAGTCCAACTCGCCAGGTATGTTTTCAAATATTACCGCCGAGATGTTAGGTTGGTTTGGGTTAGGTTATATTACGTTATTGATGTATATGAAGGTCCCACGGAGACGTAGAGGCCAACTCGCCAGGAATGTTGTCAAATATTACCGCCGAGATGATAGGTTGGGTTAGGTGAGGTTATATTACGTTATTGCTGTATATGAAGGTCAAACGGAGACCTAGAGGCCAAATCGCCAGGAATGTTGTGAAATATTACCGCCGAGATGTTAGGTTGGGTTAGGTTAGGTTATATTATGTTATTGATGTATATGAAGGTCAAACGGAGACCTAGAGGCCAACTCGCCAGGAATGTTGTGAAATATTACCGCCGAGATGTTAGGTTGGGTTAGGTTAGGTTATATTACGTTATTGATGTATATAAAGGTCCCACGGAGACGGAGAAGCCAACTCGCCAGGAATGATGTCAAACATTACCGCCGGGATGTTAGGTTGGGTTATGTTAGGTTATATTACGTTATTGATGTATATAAAGGTCCCACGGAGACGTAGAGGCCAACTCGCCAGGTATGTTTTCAAATATTACCGCCGAGATGTTAGGTTGGTTTGGGTTAGGTTATATTACGTTATTGATGTATATGAAGGTCCCACGGAGACGTAGAGGCCAACTCGCCAGGAATGTTGTCAAATATTACCGCCGAGATGATAGGTTGGGTTAGGTTACGTTATATTACGTTATTGATGAATATGAAGGTCAAACGGAGACCTAGAGGCCAACTTGCCAGGAATGTTGTGAAATATTACCGCCGAGATATTAGGTTGGGTTAGGTTAGGTTATATTACGTTATTGATGTATATAAAGGTCCCACGGAGACGGAGAAGTCAACTCGCCAGGAATGATGTCAAACATTACCGCCGGGATGTTAGGTTGGGTTAGGTTAGGTTATATTACGTTACTGATGTATATAAAGATGCCGCGGAGACGTAGAGGACAACTCGCCAGGTATGTTTTCAAATATTACCGCCGAGATGTTAGGTTGGTTTGGGTTAGGTTATATTACGTTATTGATGTATATGAAGGTCCCATGGAGACGTAGAGGCCAACTCGCCAGGAATGTTGTCAAATATTACCGCCGAGATGATAGGTTGGGTTAGGTGAGGTTATGTTACGTTATTGCTGTATAAGAAGGTCAAACGGAGACCTAGAGGCCAAATCGCCAGGAATGTTGTGAAATATTACCGCCGAGATGTTAGGTTGGGTTAGGTATGGTTATATTTCGTTATTGATGTATATAAAGGTCCCACGAATACGTAGAGGCCAACTCGCCGGGAATGTTGCCAAATATTACCGCCGAGATGTTAGTTTGGGTTAGGTTATGATATATTACGTTACTGATGTATATAAAGATGCCGCGGAGACGTAGAGGCCAACTCGCCAGGAAACGTAGAGGCCAACTCGCCAGGATTGTTGCCAAATAATAGCTCCGAGAGGTAAGGATGGGTTAGGTTACGTTATATTACGTTATTGATGTACATGAGGGTCGCACGGAGACGTAGATGCCAACCCGCCAGGAATGTTGTCAAATATTACCGCCGACATGTTAGGTTGGGTTAGGTATGGTTATATTTCGTTATTGATGTATATAAAGGTCCCACGGATACGTAGAGGCCAACTCGCCAGGAATGCTGTCAAATATTGCCGCCGAGAGGTTAGGTTGAGTTAGGATAGGTTATATTACGTTATTGATATATATCAAGGTCCAACGGAGACGTAGGGGCCAACTCGCCAGGAATGTTGTCAAATATTACCGCCGAGATGATAAGTTGGGTTAGGTGAGGTTATATTACGTTATTGCTGTATATGAAGGTCAAACGGAGACCTAGAGGCCAAATCGCCAGGAATGTTGTGAAATATTACCGCCGAGATGTTAGGTTGTGTTAGGTTAGGTTATATTACGTTATTGATGTATATAAAGGTCCCACGGAGACGTAGAGGCCAACTCGCCAGGTATGTTGTCAAATATTACCGCCGAGATGATAGGTTGGGTTAGGTTAGGTTATATTACGTTATTGATGTATATGAAGGTCAAACGGAGACCTAGAGGCCAACTCGCCAGGAATGTTGTGAAATATTACCGCCGAGATGTTAGGTTGGGTTAGGTTAGGTTGTATTACGTTATTGATGTATATAAAGGTCCCACGGAGACGTAGAGGCCAGCAAGCCAGGAATGTGGTCAAATATTACCGCCGAGATGTTAGATTGGGTTAGGTTATGTCATATTACGTTACTGATGTATATAAAGATGCCGCGGAGACGTAGAGGCAAACTCGCCAGGAAACGTAGAGGCCAACTCGCCAGGAATGTTGTCAAATATTACCGCCGAGATGTTAGATTGGATTAGGTTATGTTATATTACGTTACTGATGTATATAAAGGTCCCACGGAGACGTAGAGGCCAACTCGCCAGGTATGTTGTCAAATATTACCGCCGAGATGATAGGTTGGGTTAGGTTAGGTTATATTACGTTATTGATGAATATGAAGGTCAAACGGAGACCTAGAGGCCAACTCGCCAGGAATGTTGTGAAATATTACCGCCGAGATATTAGGTTGGGTTAGGTTAGGTTATATTACGTTATTGCTGTATATAAAGGTCCCACGGAGACGGAGAAGTCAACTCGCCAGGAATGATGTCAAACATTACCGCCGGGATGTTAGGTTGGGTTAGGTTAGGTTATATTACGTTACTAATGTATATAAAGATGCCGCGGAGACGTAGAGTCCAACTCGCCAGGTATGTTTTCAAATATTACCGCCGAGATGTTAGGTTGGTTTGGGTTAGGTTATATTACGTTATTGATGTATATGAAGGTCCCACGGAGACGTAGAGGCCAACTCGCCAGGAATGTTGTCAAATATTACCGCCGAGATGATAGGTTGGGTTAGGTGAGGTTATATTACGTTATTTCTGTATATGAAGGTCAAACGGAGACCTAGAGGCCAAATCGCCAGGAATGTTGTGAAATATTACCGCCGAGATGTTAGGTTGGGTTAGGTTAGGTTATATTATGTTATTGATGTATATGAAGGTCAAACGGAGACCTAGAGCCCAACTCGCCAGGAATGTTGTGAAATATTACCGCCGAGATGTTAGGTTGGGTTAGGTTAGGTTATATTACGTTATTGATGTATATAAAGGTCCCACGGAGACGGAGAAGCCAACTCGCCAGGAATGATGTCAAACATTACCGCCGGGATGTTAGGTTGGGTTAGGTTAGGTTATATTACGTTATTGATGTATATAAAGGTCCCACGGAGACGTAGAGGCCAACTCGCCAGGTATGTTTTCAAATATTACCGCCGAGATGTTAGGTTGGTTTGGGTTAGGTTATATTACGTTATTGATGTATATGAAGGTCCCACGGAGACGTAGAAGCCAACTCGCCAGGTATGTTGTCAAATATTACCGCCGAGATGATAGGTTGGGTTAGGTTAGGTTATATTACGTTATTGATGTATATGAAGGTCAAACGGAGACCTAGAGGCCAACTCGCCAGGAATGTTGTGAAATATTACCGCCGAGATGTTAGGTTGGTTTGGGTTAGGTTATATTACGTTATTGATGTATATGAAGGTCCCACGGAGACGTAGAGGCCAACTCGCCAGGAATGTTGTCAAATATTACCGCCGAGATGATAGGTTGGGTTAGGTGAGGTTATATTACGTTATTGCTGTATATGAAGGTCAAACGGAGACCTAGAGGCCAAATCGCCAGGAATGTTGTGAAATATTACCGCCGAGATGTTAGGTTGGGTTAGGTTAGGTTATATTATGTTATTGATGTATATGAAGGTCAAACGGAGACCTAGAGGCCAACTCGCCAGGAATGTTGTGAAATATTACCGCCGAGATGTCAGGTTGGGTTAGGTTAGGTTATATTACGTTATTGATGTATATAAAGGTCCCACGGAGACGGAGAAGCCAACTCGCCAGGAATGATGTCAAACATTACCGCCGGGATGTTAGGTTGGGTTATGTTAGGTTATATTACGTTATTGATGTATATAAAGGTCCCACGGAGACGTAGAGGCCAACTCGCCAGGTATGTTTTCAAATATTACCGCCGAGATGTTAGGTTGGTTTGGGTTAGGTTATATTACGTTATTGATGTATATGAAGGTCCCACGGAGACGTAGAGGCCAACTCGCCAGGAATGTTGTCAAATATTACCGCCGAGATGATAGGTTGGGTTAGGTTAGGTTATATTACGTTATTGATGAATATGAAGGTCAAACGGAGACCTAGAGGCCAACTCGCCAGGAATGTTGTGAAATATTACCGCCGAGATATTAGGTTGGGTTAGGTTAGGTTATATTACGTTATTGATGTATATAAAGGTCCCACGGAGACGGAGAAGTCAACTCGCCAGGAATGATGTCAAACATTACCGCCGGGATGTTAGGTTGGGTTAGGTTAGGTTATATTACGTTACTGATGTATATAAAGATGCCGCGGAGACGTAGAGGACAACTCGCCAGGTATGTTTTCAAATATTACCGCCGAGATGTTAGGTTGGTTTGGGTTAGGTTATATTACGTTATTGATGTATATGAAGGTCCCATGGAGACGTAGAGGCCAACTCGCCAGGAATGTTGTCAAATATTACCGCCGAGATGATAGGTTGGGTTAGGTGAGGTTATGTTACGTTATTGCTGTATAAGAAGGTCAAACGGAGACCTAGAGGCCAAATCGCCAGGAATGTTGTGAAATATTACCGCCGAGATGTTAGGTTGGGTTAGGTATGGTTATATTTCGTTATTGATGTATATAAAGGTCCCACGAATACGTAGAGGCCAACTCGCCGGGAATGTTGCCAAATATTACCGCCGAGATGTTAGTTTGGGTTAGGTTATGATATATTACGTTACTGATGTATATAAAGATGCCGCGGAGACGTAGAGGCCAACTCGCCAGGAAACGTAGAGGCCAACTCGCCAGGATTGTTGCCAAATAATAGCTCCGAGAGGTAAGGATGGGTTAGGTTACGTTATATTACGTTATTGATGTACATGAGGGTCGCACGGAGACGTAGATGCCAACCCGCCAGGAATGTTGTCAAATATTACCGCCGACATGTTAGGTTGGGTTAGGTATGGTTATATTTCGTTATTGATGTATATAAAGGTCCCACGGATACGTAGAGGCCAACTCGCCAGGAATGCTGTCAAATATTGCCGCCGAGAGGTTAGGTTGAGTTAGGATAGGTTATATTACGTTATTGATATATATCAAGGTCCAACGGAGACGTAGGGGCCAACTCGCCAGGAATGTTGTCAAATATTACCGCCGAGATGATAAGTTGGGTTAGGTGAGGTTATATTACGTTATTGCTGTATATGAAGGTCAAACGGAGACCTAGAGGCCAAATCGCCAGGAATGTTGTGAAATATTACCGCCGAGATGTTAGGTTGTGTTAGGTTAGGTTATATTACGTTATTGATGTATATAAAGGTCCCACGGAGACGTAGAGGCCAACTCGCCAGGTATGTTGTCAAATATTACCGCCGAGATGATAGGTTGGGTTAGGTTAGGTTATATTACGTTATTGATGTATATGAAGGTCAAACGGAGACCTAGAGGCCAACTCGCCAGGAATGTTGTGAAATATTACCGCCGAGATGTTAGGTTGGGTTAGGTTAGGTTGTATTACGTTATTGATGTATATAAAGGTCCCACGGAGACGTAGAGGCCAGCAAGCCAGGAATGTGGTCAAATATTACCGCCGAGATGTTAGATTGGGTTAGGTTATGTCATATTACGTTACTGATGTATATAAAGATGCCGCGGAGACGTAGAGGCAAACTCGCCAGGAAACGTAGAGGCCAACTCGCCAGGAATGTTGTCAAATATTACCGCCGAGATGTTAGATTGGATTAGGTTATGTTATATTACGTTACTGATGTATATAAAGGTCCCACGGAGACGTAGAGGCCAACTCGCCAGGTATGTTGTCAAATATTACCGCCGAGATGATAGGTTGGGTTAGGTTAGGTTATATTACGTTATTGATGAATATGAAGGTCAAACGGAGACCTAGAGGCCAACTCGCCAGGAATGTTGTGAAATATTACCGCCGAGATATTAGGTTGGGTTAGGTTAGGTTATATTACGTTATTGCTGTATATAAAGGTCCCACGGAGACGGAGAAGTCAACTCGCCAGGAATGATGTCAAACATTACCGCCGGGATGTTAGGTTGGGTTAGGTTAGGTTATATTACGTTACTAATGTATATAAAGATGCCGCGGAGACGTAGAGTCCAACTCGCCAGGTATGTTTTCAAATATTACCGCCGAGATGTTAGGTTGGTTTGGGTTAGGTTATATTACGTTATTGATGTATATGAAGGTCCCACGGAGACGTAGAGGCCAACTCGCCAGGAATGTTGTCAAATATTACCGCCGAGATGATAGGTTGGGTTAGGTGAGGTTATATTACGTTATTTCTGTATATGAAGGTCAAACGGAGACCTAGAGGCCAAATCGCCAGGAATGTTGTGAAATATTACCGCCGAGATGTTAGGTTGGGTTAGGTTAGGTTATATTATGTTATTGATGTATATGAAGGTCAAACGGAGACCTAGAGCCCAACTCGCCAGGAATGTTGTGAAATATTACCGCCGAGATGTTAGGTTGGGTTAGGTTAGGTTATATTACGTTATTGATGTATATAAAGGTCCCACGGAGACGGAGAAGCCAACTCGCCAGGAATGATGTCAAACATTACCGCCGGGATGTTAGGTTGGGTTAGGTTAGGTTATATTACGTTATTGATGTATATAAAGGTCCCACGGAGACGTAGAGGCCAACTCGCCAGGTATGTTTTCAAATATTACCGCCGAGATGTTAGGTTGGTTTGGGTTAGGTTATATTACGTTATTGATGTATATGAAGGTCCCACGGAGACGTAGAAGCCAACTCGCCAGGTATGTTGTCAAATATTACCGCCGAGATGATAGGTTGGGTTAGGTTAGGTTATATTACGTTATTGATGTATATGAAGGTCAAACGGAGACCTAGAGGCCAACTCGCCAGGAATGTTGTGAAATATTACCGCCGAGATGTTAGGTTGGTTTGGGTTAGGTTATATTACGTTATTGATGTATATGAAGGTCCCACGGAGACGTAGAGGCCAACTCGCCAGGAATGTTGTCAAATATTACCGCCGAGATGATAGGTTGGGTTAGGTGAGGTTATATTACGTTATTGCTGTATATGAAGGTCAAACGGAGACCTAGAGGCCAAATCGCCAGGAATGTTGTGAAATATTACCGCCGAGATGTTAGGTTGGGTTAGGTTAGGTTATATTATGTTATTGATGTATATGAAGGTCAAACGGAGACCTAGAGGCCAACTCGCCAGGAATGTTGTGAAATATTACCGCCGAGATGTCAGGTTGGGTTAGGTTAGGTTATATTACGTTATTGATGTATATAAAGGTCCCACGGAGACGGAGAAGCCAACTCGCCAGGAATGATGTCAAACATTACCGCCGGGATGTTAGGTTGGGTTATGTTAGGTTATATTACGTTATTGATGTATATAAAGGTCCCACGGAGACGTAGAGGCCAACTCGCCAGGTATGTTTTCAAATATTACCGCCGAGATGTTAGGTTGGTTTGGGTTAGGTTATATTACGTTATTGATGTATATGAAGGTCCCACGGAGACGTAGAGGCCAACTCGCCAGGAATGTTGTCAAATATTACCGCCGAGATGATAGGTTGGGTTAGGTTAGGTTATATTACGTTATTGATGAATATGAAGGTCAAACGGAGACCTAGAGGCCAACTCGCCAGGAATGTTGTGACATATTACCGCCGAGATATTAGGTTGGGTTAGGTTAGGTTATATTACGTTATTGATGTATATAAAGGTCCCACGGAGACGGAGAAGTCAACTCGCCAGGAATGATGTCAAACATTACCGCCGGGATGTTAGGTTGGGTTAGGTTAGGTTATATTACGTTACTGATGTATATAAAGATGCCGCGGAGACGTAGAGGACAACTCGCCAGGTATGTTTTCAAATATTACCGCCGAGATGTTAGGTTGGTTTGGGTTAGGTTATATTACGTTATTGATGTATATGAAGGTCCCATGGAGACGTAGAGGCCAACTCGCCAGGAATGTTGTCAAATATTACCGCCGAGATGATAGGTTGGGTTAGGTGAGGTTATGTTACGTTATTGCTGTATAAGAAGGTCAAACGGAGACCTAGAGGCCAAATCGCCAGGAATGTTGTGAAATATTACCGCCGAGATGTTAGGTTGGGTTAGGTTAGGTTATATTACGTTATTGATGTATATAAAGGTCCCACGGAGACGTAGAGGCCAACTCGCCAGGTATGTTGTCAAATATTACCGCCGAGATGATAGGTTGGGTTAGGTTAGGTTATATTACGTTATTGATGAATATGAAGGTCAAACGGAGACCTAGAGGCCAACTCGCCAGGAATGTTGTGAAATATTACCGCCGAGATGTTAGGTTGGGTTAGGTTAGGTTATATTACGTTATTGATGTATATAAAGGTCCCACGGAGACGGAGATGCCAACTCGCCAGGAATGATGTCAAACATTACCGCCGGGATGTTAGGTTGGGTTAGGTTAGGGTATATTACGTTATTGATGTATATAAAGGTCCCACGGAGACGTAGAGGCCAACTCGCCAGGTATGTTTTCAAATATTACCGCCGAGATGTTAGGTTGGTTTGGGTTAGGTTATATTACGTTATTGATGTATATGAAGGTCCCACGGAGACGTAGAGGCCAACTCGCCAGGAATGTTGTCAAATATTACCGCCGAGATGTTAGATTGGGTTAGGTTATGTTATATTACGTTACTGATGTATATAAAGATGCCGCGGAGACGTAGAGGCAAACTCGCCAGGAAACGTAGAGGCCAACTCGCCAGGAATGTTGTCAAATATTACCGCCGCGATGTTAGATTGGATTAGGTTATGTTATATTACGTTACTGATGTATATAAAGGTCCCACGGAGACGTAGAGGCCAACTCGCCAGGTATGTTGTCAAATATTACCGCCGAGATGATAGGTTGGGTTAGGTTAGGTTATATTACGTTATTGATGAATATGAAGGTCAAACGGAGACCTAGAGGCCAACTCGCCAGGAATGATGTGAAATATTACCGCCGAGATATTAGGTTGGGTTAGGTTAGGTTATATTACGTTATTGATGTATATAAAGGTCCCACGGAGACGGAGAAGTCAACTCGCCAGGAATGTTGTCAAATATTCCCGCCGAGATGATAGGTTGGGTTAGGTTAGGTTAAATTTCGTTATTGATGTATATGAAGGTCAATCGGAGACGTAGAGGCCAACTCGCCAGGAATGTTGTCAAATATTACCGCCGAGATGATAGGTTGGGTTAGGTTAGGTTATATTATGTTATTGATGTATATGAAGGTCAAACGGAGACCTAGAGGCCAACTCGCCAGGAATGTTGTGAAATATTACCGCCGAGATGTTAGGTTGGGTTAGGTTAGGTTATATTACGTTATTGATGTATAGAAAGGTCCCACGGAAACGGAGAAGCCAACTCGCCAGGAATGATGTCAAACATTACCGCCGAGATGATAGGTTGTGTTAGGTTAGGTTATATTACGTTATTGATGTATATAAAGGTCCCACGGAGACGTAGAGGCCAGCAAGCCAGGAATGTGGTCAAATATTACCGCCGAGATGTTAGATTGGGTTAGGTTATGTTATATTACGTTTCTGATGTATATGAAGGTCAAACGGAGACCTAGAGGCCAATTCGCCAGGAATGTTGTGAAATATTACCGCCGAGATGTTAGGTTGGGTTAGGTTAGGTTGTATTACGTTATTGATGTATATAAAGGTCCCACGGAGACGTAGAGGCCAGCAAGCCAGGAATGTGGTCAAATATTACCGCCGAGATGTTAGATTGGGTTAGGTTATGTTATATTACGTTACTGATGTATATAAAGATGCCGCGGAGACGTAGAGGCCAACTCGCCAGGAATGTTGTCAAATATTCCCGCCGAGATGATAGGTTGGGTTAGGTTAGGTTAAATTTCGTTATTGATGTATATGAAGGTCAATCGGAGACGTAGAGGCCAACTCGCCAGGAATGTAGTCAAATATTACCGCCGAGATGTTAGATTGGATTAGGTTATGTTATATTACGTTATTGATGTATATAAAGGTCCCACGGAGACGTAGAGGCCAACTCGCCAGGTACGTTGTCAAATATTACCGCCGAGATGATAGGTTGGGTTAGGTTAGGTTATATTACGTTATTGATGTATATGAAGGTCAAACGGAGACCTAGAGGCCAACTCGCCAGGAATGTTGTGAAATATTACCGCCGAGATATTAGGTTGGGTTAGGTTAGGTTATATTACGTTATTGATGTATATAAAGGTCCCACGGGGACGGAGAAGTCAACTCGCCAGGAATGATGTCAAACATTACCGCCGGGATGTTAGGTTGGGTTAGGTTAGGTTATATTACGTTATTGATGTATATAAAGGTCCCACGGAGACGTAGAGGCCAACACGCAAGTTATGTTGTCGAATATTACCGCCGAGATGTTAGGTTGGGTTAGGTTAGGTTGTATTACGTTATTGATGTATATAAAGGTCCCACGGAGACGTAGAGGCCAACAAGCCAGGAATGTGGTCAAATATTACCGCCGAGATGTTAGATTGGGTTAGGTTATGTTATATTACGTTATCGATGTATATAAAGATGCCACGGAGACGTAGAGGCCAACTCGCCAGGTATGTTTCCAAATATTACCACCGAGATGATAGGTTGGGTTAGGTTAGGTTATATTTTGTCATTGATGTATATGAAGGTCCCACGGAGACGTAGAGGCCAACAAGTAAGGAATGTGGTCAAATATTACCGCCGAGATGTTAGGTTGGGTTAGGTTAGGTTATATTACGTTATAGATGTATATAAAGGTCCCACGGAGACGTAGAGGCCAGCAAGCCAGGAATGTGGTCAAATATTACCGCCGAGATGTTAGATTGGGTTAGGTTATGTTATATTACGTTACTGATGTATATAAAGGTCCCACGGAGACGTAGAGGCCAACTCGCCAGGTATGTTTTCAAATATTACCGCCGAGATGTTAGGTTGGTTTGGGTTAGGTTATATTACGTTATTGATGTATATGAAGGTCCCACGGAGACGAAGAAGCCAACTCGCCAGGAATGTTGTCAAATATTACCGCCGAGATGATAGGTTGGGTTAGGTTAGGTTATATTACGTTACTGATGTATATAAAGATGCCGCGGAGACGTAGAGGCCAACTCGCCAGGTATGTTTTCAAATATTACCGCCGAGATGTTAGGTTGGTTTGGGTTAGGTTATATTACGTTATTGATGTATATGAAGGTCCCACGGAGGCGTAGAGGCCAACTCGCCAGGAATGTTGTCAAATATTACCGCCGAGATGATAAGTTGGGTTAGGTGAGGTTATATTACGTTATTGCTGTATATGAAGGTCAAACGGAGACCTAGAGGCCAAATCGCCAGGAATGATGTGAAACATTACCGCCGGGATGTTAGGTTGGGTTAGGTTAGGTTATATTACGTTACTGATGTATATAAAGATGCCGCGGAGACGTAGAGTCCAACTCGCCAGGTATGTTATCAAATATTACCGCCGAGATGTTAGGTTGGTTTGGGTTAGGTTATATTACGTTATTGATGTATATGAAGGTCCCACGGAGACGTAGAGGCCAACTCGCCAGGAATGTTGTCAAATATTACCGCCGAGATGATAGGTTGGGTTAGGTGAGGTTATATTACGTTATTGCTGTATATGAAGGTCAAACGGAGACCTAGAGGCCAAATCGCCAGGAATGTTGTGAAATATTACCGCCGAGATGTTAGGTTGGGTTAGGTTAGGTTATATTATGTTATTGATGTATATGAAGGTCAAACGGAGACCTAGAGGCCAACTCGCCAGGAATGTTGTGAAATATTACCGCCGAGATATTAGGTTGGGTTAGGTTAGGTTATATTACGTTATTGATGTATATAAAGGTCCCACGGAGACGGAGAAGTCAACTCGCCAGGAATGATGTCAAACATTACCGCCGGGATGTTAGGTTGGGTTAGGTTAGGTTATATTACGTTACTGATGTATATAAAGATGCCGCGGAGACGTAGAGGCCAACTCGCCAGGTATGTTTTCAAATATTACCGCCGAGATGTTAGGTTGGTTTGGGTTAGGTTATATTACGTTATTGATGTATATGAAGGTCCCATGGAGACGTAGAGGCCAACTCGCCAGGAATGTTGTCAAATATTACCGCCGAGATGATAGGTTGGGTTAGGTGAGGTTATATTACGTTATTGCTGTATAAGAAGGTCAAACGGAGACCTAGAGGCCAAATCGCCAGGAATGTTGTGAAATATTACCGCCGAGATGTTAGGTTGGGTTAGGTTAGGTTATATTACGTTATTGATGTATATAAAGGTCCCACGGAGACGTAGAGGCCAACTCGCCAGGTATGTTGTCAAATATTACCGCCGAGATGATAGGTTGGGTTAGGTTAGGTTATATTACGTTATTGATGTATATGAAGGTCAAACGGAGACCTAGAGGCCAACTGGCCAGGAATGTTGTGAAATATTACCGCCGAGATGATAAGTTGGGTTAGGTGAGGTTATATTACGTTATTGCTGTATATGAAGGTCAAACGGAAACCTAGAGGCCAGCAAGCCAGGAATGTGGTCAAATATTACCGCCGAGATGTTAGATTGGGTTAGGTTATGTTATATTACGTTACTGATGTATATAAAGATGCCGCGGAGACGTAGAGGCAAACTCGCCAGGAAACGTAGAGGCCAACTCGCCAGGAATGTTGTCAAATATTACCGCCGCGATGTTAGATTGGATTAGGTTATGTTATATTACGTTACTGATGTATATAAAGGTCCCACGGAGACGTAGAGGCCAACTCGCCAGGTATGTTGTCAAATATTACCGCCGAGATGATAGGTTGGGTTAGGTTAGGT
Source organism: Xylocopa violacea (assembly GCA_963969225.1). NCBI lineage: Eukaryota > Metazoa > Arthropoda > Insecta > Hymenoptera > Apidae > Xylocopa > Xylocopa violacea. The sequence goes on along the minus strand of CAXAJV010000021.1, from coordinate 215,620 downwards.
TATATTACGTTATTGATGAATATGAAGGTCAAACGGAGACCTAGAGGCCAACTCGCCAGGAATGTTGTGAAATATTACCGCCGAGATATTAGGTTGGGTTAGGTTAGGTTATATTACGTTATTGATGTATATAAAGGTCCCACGGAGACGGAGAAGTCAACTCGCCAGGAATGATGTCAAACATTACCGCCGGGATGTTAGGTTGGGTTAGGTTAGGTTATATTACGTTACTGATGTATATAAAGATGCCGCGGAGACGTAGAGTCCAACTCGCCAGGTATGTTTTCAAATATTACCGCCGAGATGTTAGGTTGGTTTGGGTTAGGTTATATTACGTTATTGATGTATATGAAGGTCCCACGGAGACGTAGAGGCCAACTCGCCAGGAATGTTGTCAAATATTACCGCCGAGATGATAGGTTGGGTTAGGTGAGGTTATATTACGTTATTGCTGTATATGAAGGTCAAACGGAGACCTAGAGGCCAAATCGCCAGGAATGTTGTGAAATATTACCGCCGAGATGTTAGGTTGGGTTAGGTTAGGTTATATTACGTTATTGATGTATATAAAGGTCCCACGGAGACGTAGAGGCCAACTCGCCAGGTATGTTTTCAAATATTACCGCCGAGATGTTAGGTTGGTTTGGGTTAGGTTATATTACGTTATTGATGTATATGAAGGTCCCACGGAGACGTAGAGGCCAACTCGCCAGGAATGTTGTCAAATATTACCGCCGAGATGATAAGTTGGGTTAGGTGAGGTTATATTACGTTATTGCTGTATATGAAGGTCAAACGGAAACCTAGAGGCCAGCAAGCCAGGAATGTGGTCAAATATTACCGCCGAGATGTTAGATTGGGTTAGGTTATGTTATATTACGTTACTGATGTATATAAAGATGCCGCGGAGACGTAGAGGCAAACTCGCCAGGAAACGTAGAGGCCAACTCGCCAGGAATGTTGTCAAATATTACCGCCGCGATGTTAGATTGGATTAGGTTATGTTATATTACGTTACTGATGTATATAAAGGTCCCACGGAGACGTAGAGGCCAACTCGCCAGGTATGTTGTCAAATATTACCGCCGAGATGATAGGTTGGGTTAGGTTAGGTTATATTACGTTATTGATGAATATGAAGGTCAAACGGAGACCTAGAGGCCAACTCGCCAGGAATGTTGTGAAATATTACCGCCGAGATATTAGGTTGGGTTAGGTTAGGTTATATTACGTTATTGATGTATATAAAGGTCCCACGGAGACGGAGAAGTCAACTCGCCAGGAATGATGTCAAACATTACCGCCGGGATGTTAGGTTGGGTTAGGTTAGGTTATATTACGTTATTGATGAATATGAAGGTCAAACGGAGACCTAGAGGCCAACTCGCCAGGAATGTTGTGAAATATTACCGCCGAGATGTTAGGTTGGGTTAGGTTAGGTTATATTACGTTATTGATGTATAGAAAGGTCCCACGGAAACGGAGAAGCCAACTCGCCAGGAATGTTGTGAAATATTAGCGCCGAGATATTAGGTTGGGTTAGGTTAGGTTATATTACGTTATTGATGTATATAAAGGTCCCACGGAGACGGAGAAGTCAACTCGCCAGGAATGTTGTCAAATATTCCCGCCGAGATGATAGGTTGGGTTAGGTTAGGTTAAATTTCGTTATTGATGTATATGAAGGTCAATCGGAGACGTAGAGGCCAACTCGCCAGGAATGTTGTCAAATATTACCGCCGAGATGATAGGTTGGGTTAGGTTAGGTTATATTATGTTATTGATGTATATGAAGGTCAAACGGAGACCTAGAGGCCAACTCGCCAGGAATGTTGTGAAATATTACCGCCGAGATGTTAGGTTGGGTTAGGTTAGGTTATATTACGTTATTGATGTATAGAAAGGTCCCACGGAAACGGAGAAGCCAACTCGCCAGGAATGATGTCAAACATTACCGCCGAGATGATAGGTTGTGTTAGGTTAGGTTAAATTTCGTTATTGATGTATATGAAGGTCAATCGGAGACGTAGAGGCCAACTCGCCAGGAATGTAGTCAAATATTACCGCCGAGATGTTAGATTGGATTAGGTTCGGTTATATTACGTTATTGATGTATATAAAGGTCCCACGGAGACGTAGAGGCCAACTCGCCAGGTATGTTGTCAAATATTACAGCCGAGATGATAGGTTGGGTTAGGTTAGGCTATATTACGTTATTGATGTATATGAAGGTCAAACGGAGACCTAGAGGCCAACTCGCCAGGAATGTTGTGAAATATTACCGCCGAGATATTAGGTTGGGTTAGGTTAGGTTATATTACGTTATTGATGTATATAAAGGTCCCACGGAGACGGAGAAGTCAACTCGCCAGGAATGATGTCAAACATTACCGCCGGGATGTTAGGTTGGGTTAGGTTAGGTTATATTACGTTATTGATGTATATAAAGGTCCCACGGAGACGTAGAGGCCAACACGCAAGTTATGTTGTCGAATATTACCGCCGAGATGTTAGGTTGGGTTAGGTTAGGTTGTATTACGTTATTGATGTATATAAAGGTCCCACGGAGACGTAGAGGCCAACAAGCCAGGAATGTGGTCAAATATTACCGCCGAGATGTTAGATTGGGTTAGGTTATGTTATATTACGTTATCGATGTATATAAAGATGCCACGGAGACGTAGAGGCCAACTCGCCAGGTATGTTTCCAAATATTATCACCGAGATGATAGGTTGGGTTAGGTTAGGTTATATTTTGTCATTGATGTATATGAAGGTCCCACGGAGACGTAGAGGCCAACAAGTAAGGAATGTGGTCAAATATTACCGCCGAGATGTTAGGTTGGGTTAGGTTAGGTTATATTACGTTATAGATGTATATAAAGGTCCCACGGAGACGTAGAGGCCAGCAAGCCAGGAATGTGGTCAAATATTACCGCCGAGATGTTAGATTGGGTTAGGTTATGTTATATTACGTTACTGATGTATATAAAGATGCCGCGGAGACGTAGAGGCCAACTCGCCAGGAATGTTGTCAAATATTCCCGCCGAGATGATAGGTTGGGTTAGGTTAGGTTAAATTTCGTTATTGATGTATATGAAGGTCCCACGGAGACGTAGAGGCCAACAAGTAAGGAATGTGGTCAAATATTACCGCCGAGATGTTAGGTTGGGTTAGGTTAGGTTATATTACGTTATAGATGTATATAAAGGTCCCACGGAGACGTAGAGGCCAGCAAGCCAGGAATGTGGTCAAATATTACCGCCGAGATGTTAGATTGGGTTAGGTTATGTTATATTACGTTACTGATGTATATAAAGATGCCGCGGAGACGTAGAGGCAAACTCGCCAGGAATGTTGTCAAATATTCCCGCCGAGATGATAGGTTGGGTTAGGTTAGGTTAAATTTCGTTATTGATGTATATGAAGGTCAATCGGAGACGTAGAGGCCAACTCGCCAGGAATGTTGTGAAATATTACCGCCGAGATGATAGGTTGGGTTAGGTTAGATTATATTACGTTATTGATGTATATAAAGGTCCCACGGAGACGGAGAAGCCAACTCGCCAGGAATGATGTCAAACATTACCGCCGGGATGTTAGGTTGGGTTAGGTTAGGCTATATTACGTTATTGATGTATATAAAGGTCCCACGGAGACGTAGAGGCCAACTCGCCAGGTATGTTTTCAAATATTACCGCCGAGATGTTAGGTTGGTTTGGGTTAGGTTATATTACGTTATTGATGTATATGAAGGTCCCACGGAGACGAAGAGGCCAACTCGCCAGGAATGTTGTCAAATATTACCGCCGAGATGATAGGTTGGTTTAGGTGAGGTTATATTACGTTATTGCTGTATATGAAGGTCAAACGGAGACCTAGAGGCCAAATCGCCAGGAATGTTGTGAAATAGTACCGCCGAGATGTTAGGTTGGGTTAGGTTAGGTTATATTACGTTATTGATGTATATAAAGGTCCCACTGAGACGGAGAAGCCAACTCGCCAGGAATGTTGTCAAATATTACCGCCGAGATGTTAGGTTGGGTTAGGTTAGGTTATATTACGTTATTGATGTATATAAAGGTCCCACGGAGACGTAGAGGCCAACTCGCCAGGAATGTTGTCAAATATTCCCGCCGAGATGATAGGTTTGGTTAGGTTATGTTATATTACGATATAGATGTATATTAAGGTCCCACGGAGACGTAGAGGCCAGCAAGCCAGGAATGTGGTCAAATATTACCGCCGAGATGTGAGATTGGGTTAGGTTATGTTATATTACGTTACTGATGTATATAAAGATGCCGCGGAGACGTAGAGGCCAACTCGCCAGGAATGTTGTCAAATATTCCCGCCGAGATGATAGGTTGGGTTAGGTTAGGTTATATTACGTTATTGCTGTATATGAAGGTCAAACGGAGACCTAGAGGCCAACTCGCCAGGAATGTTGTGAAATATTACCGCCGAGATGTTAGGTTGGGTTAGGTTAGGTTGTATTACGTTATTGATGTATATAAAGGTCCCACGGAGACGTAGAGGTCAGCAAGCCAGGAATGTGGTCAAATATTACCGCCGAGATGTTAGATTGGGTTAGGTTATGTTATATTACGTTACTGATGTATATAAAGGTCCCACGGAGACGTAGAGGCCAACTCGCCAGGTATGATGTCAAACATTACCGCCGGGATGTTAGGTTGGGTTAGGTTAGGTTATATTACGTTATTGATGTATATAAAGGTCCCACGGAGACGTAGAGGCCAACTCGCCAGGAATGTTGTCAAATATTACCGCCGAGATGATAGGTTGGGTTAGGTGAGGTTATATTACGTTATTGCTGTATATGAAGGTCAAACGGAGACCTAGAGGCCAAATCGCCAGGAATGTTGTGAAATATTACCGCCGAGATGTTAGGTTGGGTTAGGTTAGGTTATATTATGTTATTGATGTATATGAAGGTCAAACGGAGACCTAGAGGCCAACTCGCCAGGAATGTTGTGAAATATTACCGCCGAGATGTTAGGTTGGGTTAGGTTAGGTTATATTACGTTATTGATGTATATAAAGGTCCCACGGAGACGGAGAAGCCAACTCGCCAGGAATGATGTCAAACATTACCGCCGGGATGTTAGGTTGGGTTAGGTTAGGTTATATTACGTTATTGATGTATATAAAGGTCCCACGGAGACGTAGAGGCCAACTCGCCAGGAATGTTGTGAAATATTACCGCCGAGATGTTAGGTTGGGTTAGGTTAGGTTGTATTACGTTATTGATGTATATGAAGGTCCCACGGAGACGTAGAGGCCAGCAAGCCAGGAATGTGGTCAAATATTACCGCTGAGATGTTAGATTGGGTTAGGTTATGTTATATTACGTTACTGATGTATATAAAGATGCCGCGGAGACGTAGAGGCAAACTCGCCAGGAAACGTAGAGGCCAACTCGCCAGGAATGTTGTCAAATATTACCGCCGAGATGTTAGATTGGATTAGGTTAGGTTATATTACGTTATTGATGTATATAAAGGTCCCACGGAGACGTAGAGGCCAACTCGCCAGGTATGTTGTCAAATATTACAGCCGAGATGATAGGTTGGGTTAGGTTAGGTTATATTACGTTATTGATGTATATGAAGGTCAAACGGAGACCTAGAGGCCAACTCGCCAGGAATGTTGTGAAATATTACCGCCGAGATATTAGGTTGGGTTAGGTTAGGTTATATTACGTTATTGATGTATATAAAGGTCCCACGGAGACGGAGAAGTCAACTCGCCAGGAATGATGTCAAACATTACCGCCGGGATGTTAGGTTGGGTTAGGTTAGGTTATATTACGTTATTGATGTATATAAAGGTCCCACGGAGACGTAGAGGCCAACACGCAAGTTATGTTGTCGAATATTACCGCCGAGATGTTAGGTTGGGTTAGGTTAGGTTGTATTACGTTATTGATGTATATAAAGGTCCCACGGAGACGTAGAGGCCAACAAGCCAGGAATGTGGTCAAATATTACCGCCGAGATGTTAGATTGGGTTAGGTTATGTTATATTACGTTATCGATGTATATAAAGATGCCACGGAGACGTAGAGGCCAACTCGCCAGGTATGTTTCCAAATATTATCACCGAGATGATAGGTTGGGTTAGGTTAGGTTATATTTTGTCATTGATGTATATGAAGGTCCCACGGAGACGTAGAGGCCAACAAGTAAGGAATGTGGTCAAATATTACCGCCGAGATGTTAGGTTGGGTTAGGTTAGGTTATATTACGTTATAGATGTATATAAAGGTCCCACGGAGACGTAGAGGCCAGCAAGCCAGGAATGTGGTCAAATATTACCGCCGAGATGTTAGATTGGGTTAGGTTATGTTATATTACGTTACTGATGTATATAAAGATGCCGCGGAGACGTAGAGGCCAACTCGCCAGGAATGTTGTCAAATATTCCCGCCGAGATGATAGGTTGGGTTAGGTTAGGTTAAATTTCGTTATTGATGTATATGAAGGTCCCACGGAGACGTAGAGGCCAACAAGTAAGGAATGTGGTCAAATATTACCGCCGAGATGATAGGTTGGGTTAGGTTAGGTTATATTACGTTATTGCTGTATATGAAGGTCAAACGGAGACCTAGAGGCCAACTCGCCAGGAATGTTGTGAAATATTACCGCCGAGATGTTAGGTTGGGTTAGGTTAGGTTGTATTACGTTATTGATGTATATAAAGGTCCCACGGAGACGTAGAGGTCAGCAAGCCAGGAATGTGGTCAAATATTACCGCCGAGATGTTAGATTGGGTTAGGTTATGTTATATTACGTTACTGATGTATATAAAGGTCCCACGGAGACGTAGAGGCCAACTCGCCAGGTATGATGTCAAACATTACCGCCGGGATGTTAGGTTGGGTTAGGTGAGGTTATATTACGTTATTGCTGTATATGAAGGTCAAACGGAGACCTAGAGGCCAAATCGCCAGGAATGTTGTGAAATATTACCGCCGAGATGTTAGGTTGGGTTAGGTTAGGTTATATTATGTTATTGATGTATATGAAGGTCAAACGGAGACCTAGAGGCCAACTCGCCAGGAATGTTGTGAAATATTACCGCCGAGATGTTAGGTTGGGTTAGGTTAGGTTATATTACGTTATTGATGTATATAAAGGTCCCACGGAGACGGAGAAGCCAACTCGCCAGGAATGATGTCAAACATTACCGCCGGGATGTTAGGTTGGGTTAGGTTAGGTTATATTACGTTATTGATGTATATAAAGGTCCCACGGAGACGTAGAGGCCAACTCGCCAGGAATGTTGTGAAATATTACCGCCGAGATGTTAGGTTGGGTTAGGTTAGGTTGTATTACGTTATTGATGTATATGAAGGTCCCACGGAGACGTAGAGGCCAGCAAGCCAGGAATGTGGTCAAATATTACCGCTGAGATGTTAGATTGGGTTAGGTTATGTTATATTACGTTACTGATGTATATAAAGATGCCGCGGAGACGTAGAGGCAAACTCGCCAGGAAACGTAGAGGCCAACTCGCCAGGAATGTTGTCAAATATTACCGCCGAGATGTTAGATTGGATTAGGTTAGGTTATATTACGTTATTGATGTATATAAAGGTCCCACGGAGACGTAGAGGCCAACTCGCCAGGTATGTTGTCAAATATTACAGCCGAGATGATAGGTTGGGTTAGGTTAGGTTATATTACGTTATTGATGTATATGAAGGTCAAACGGAGACCTAGAGGCCAACTCGCCAGGAATGTTGTGAAATATTACCGCCGAGATATTAGGTTGGGTTAGGTTAGGTTATATTACGTTATTGATGTATATAAAGGTCCCACGGAGACGGAGAAGTCAACTCGCCAGGAATGATGTCAAACATTACCGCCGGGATGTTAGGTTGGGTTAGGTTAGGTTATATTACGTTATTGATGTATATAAAGGTCCCACGGAGACGTAGAGGCCAACACGCAAGTTATGTTGTCGAATATTACCGCCGAGATGTTAGGTTGGGTTAGGTTAGGTTGTATTACGTTATTGATGTATATAAAGGTCCCACGGAGACGTAGAGGCCAACAAGCCAGGAATGTGGTCAAATATTACCGCCGAGATGTTAGATTGGGTTAGGTTATGTTATATTACGTTATCGATGTATATAAAGATGCCACGGAGACGTAGAGGCCAACTCGCCAGGTATGTTTCCAAATATTATCACCGAGATGATAGGTTGGGTTAGGTTAGGTTATATTTTGTCATTGATGTATATGAAGGTCCCACGGAGACGTAGAGGCCAACAAGTAAGGAATGTGGTCAAATATTACCGCCGAGATGTTAGGTTGGGTTAGGTTAGGTTATATTACGTTATAGATGTATATAAAGGTCCCACGGAGACGTAGAGGCCAGCAAGCCAGGAATGTGGTCAAATATTACCGCCGAGATGTTAGATTGGGTTAGGTTATGTTATATTACGTTACTGATGTATATAAAGATGCCGCGGAGACGTAGAGGCCAACTCGCCAGGAATGTTGTCAAATATTCCCGCCGAGATGATAGGTTGGGTTAGGTTAGGTTAAATTTCGTTATTGATGTATATGAAGGTCCCACGGAGACGTAGAGGCCAACAAGTAAGGAATGTGGTCAAATATTACCGCCGAGATGTTAGGTTGGGTTAGGTTAGGTTATATTACGTTATAGATGTATATAAAGGTCCCACGGAGACGTAGAGGCCAGCAAGCCAGGAATGTGGTCAAATATTACCGCCGAGATGTTAGATTGGGTTAGGTTATGTTATATTACGTTACTGATGTATATAAAGATGCCGCGGAGACGTAGAGGCCAACTCGCCAGGAATGTTGTCAAATATTCCCGCCGAGATGATAGGTTGGGTTAGGTTAGGTTAAATTTCGTTATTGATGTATATGAAGGTCAATCGGAGACGTAGAGGCCAACTCGCCAGGAATGTTGTGAAATATTACCGCCGAGATGATAGGTTGGGTTAGGTTAGGTTATATTATGTTATTGATGTATATGAAGGTCAAACGGAGACCTAGAGGCCAACTCGCCAGGAATGTTGTGAAATATTACCGCCGAGATGTTAGGTTGGGTTAGGTTAGATTATATTACGTTATTGATGTATATAAAGGTCCCACGGAGACGGAGAAGCCAACTCGCCAGGAATGATGTCAAACATTACCGCCGGGATGTTAGGTTGGGTTAGGTTAGGCTATATTACGTTATTGATGTATATAAAGGTCCCACGGAGACGTAGAGGCCAACTCGCCAGGTATGTTTTCAAATATTACCGCCGAGATGTTAGGTTGGTTTGGGTTAGGTTATATTACGTTATTGATGTATATGAAGGTCCCACGGAGACGAAGAGGCCAACTCGCCAGGAATGTTGTCAAATATTACCGCCGAGATGATAGGTTGGTTTAGGTGAGGTTATATTACGTTATTGCTGTATATGAAGGTCAAACGGAGACCTAGAGGCCAAATCGCCAGGAATGTTGTGAAATAGTACCGCCGAGATGTTAGGTTGGGTTAGGTTAGGTTATATTACGTTATTGATGTATATAAAGGTCCCACTGAGACGGAGAAGCCAACTCGCCAGGAATGTTGTCAAATATTACCGCCGAGATGTTAGGTTGGGTTAGGTTAGGTTATATTACGTTATTGATGTATATAAAGGTCCCACGGAGACGTAGAGGCCAACTCGCCAGGAATGTTGTCAAATATTCCCGCCGAGATGATAGGTTTGGTTAGGTTATGTTATATTACGATATAGATGTATATTAAGGTCCCACGGAGACGTAGAGGCCAGCAAGCCAGGAATGTGGTCAAATATTACCGCCGAGATGTGAGATTGGGTTAGGTTATGTTATATTACGTTACTGATGTATATAAAGATGCCGCGGAGACGTAGAGGCCAACTCGCCAGGAATGTTGTCAAATATTCCCGCCGAGATGATAGGTTGGGTTAGGTTAGGTTATATTACGTTATTGCTGTATATGAAGGTCAAACGGAGACCTAGAGGCCAACTCGCCAGGAATGTTGTGAAATATTACCGCCGAGATGTTAGGTTGGGTTAGGTTAGGTTGTATTACGTTATTGATGTATATAAAGGTCCCACGGAGACGTAGAGGTCAGCAAGCCAGGAATGTGGTCAAATATTACCGCCGAGATGTTAGATTGGGTTAGGTTATGTTATATTACGTTACTGATGTATATAAAGGTCCCACGGAGACGTAGAGGCCAACTCGCCAGGTATGATGTCAAACATTACCGCCGGGATGTTAGGTTGGGTTAGGTTAGGTTATATTACGTTATTGATGTATATAAAGGTCCCACGGAGACGTAGAGGCCAACTCGCCAGGAATGTTGTCAAATATTACCGCCGAGATGATAGGTTGGGTTAGGTGAGGTTATATTACGTTATTGCTGTATATGAAGGTCAAACGGAGACCTAGAGGCCAAATCGCCAGGAATGTTGTGAAATATTACCGCCGAGATGTTAGGTTGGGTTAGGTTAGGTTATATTATGTTATTGATGTATATGAAGGTCAAACGGAGACCTAGAGGCCAACTCGCCAGGAATGTTGTGAAATATTACCGCCGAGATGTTAGGTTGGGTTAGGTTAGGTTATATTACGTTATTGATGTATATAAAGGTCCCACGGAGACGGAGAAGCCAACTCGCCAGGAATGATGTCAAACATTACCGCCGGGATGTTAGGTTGGGTTAGGTTAGGTTATATTACGTTATTGATGTATATAAAGGTCCCACGGAGACGTAGAGGCCAACTCGCCAGGAATGTTGTGAAATATTACCGCCGAGATGTTAGGTTGGGTTAGGTTATGTTATATTACGTTACTGATGTATATAAAGATGCCGCGGAGACGTAGAGGCAAACTCGCCAGGAAACGTAGAGGCCAACTCGCCAGGAATGTTGTCAAATATTACCGCCGCGATGTTAGATTGGATTAGGTTATGTTATATTACGTTACTGATGTATATAAAGGTCCCACGGAGACGTAGAGGCCAACTCGCCAGGTATGTTGTCAAATATTACCGCCGAGATGATAGGTTGGGTTAGGTTAGGTTATATTACGTTATTGATGAATATGAAGGTCAAACGGAGACCTAGAGGCCAACTCGCCAGGAATGTTGTGAAATATTAGCGCCGAGATATTAGGTTGGGTTAGGTTAGGTTATATTACGTTATTGATGTATATAAAGGTCCCACGGAGACGGAGAAGTCAACTCGCCAGGAATGTTGTCAAATATTCCCGCCGAGGTGATAGGTTGGGTTAGGTTAGGTTAAATTTCGTTATTGATGTATATGAAGGTCAATCGGAGACGTAGAGGCCAACTCGCCAGGAATGTTGTCAAATATTACCGCCGAGATGATAGGTTGGGTTAGGTTAGGTTATATTATGTTATTGATGTATATGAAGGTCAAACGGAGACCTAGAGGCCAACTCGCCAGGAATGTTGTGAAATATTACCGCCGAGATGTTAGGTTGGGTTAGGTTAGGTTATATTACGTTATTGATGTATAGAAAGGTCCCACGGAAACGGAGAAGCCAACTCGCCAGGAATGTTGTGAAATATTAGCGCCGAGATATTAGGTTGGGTTAGGTTAGGTTATATTACGTTATTGATGTATATAAAGGTCCCACGGAGACGGAGAAGTCAACTCGCCAGGAATGTTGTCAAATATTCCCGCCGAGATGATAGGTTGGGTTAGGTTAGGTTAAATTTCGTTATTGATGTATATGAAGGTCAATCGGAGACGTAGAGGCCAACTCGCCAGGAATGTTGTCAAATATTACCGCCGAGATGATAGGTTGGGTTAGGTTAGGTTATATTATGTTATTGATGTATATGAAGGTCAAACGGAGACCTAGAGGCCAACTCGCCAGGAATGTTGTGAAATATTACCGCCGAGATGTTAGGTTGGGTTAGGTTAGGTTATATTACGTTATTGATGTATAGAAAGGTCCCACGGAAACGGAGAAGCCAACTCGCCAGGAATGATGTCAAACATTACCGCCGAGATGATAGGTTGTGTTAGGTTAGGTTAAATTTCGTTATTGATGTATATGAAGGTCAATCGGAGACGTAGAGGCCAACTCGCCAGGAATGTAGTCAAATATTACCGCCGAGATGTTAGATTGGATTAGGTTAGGTTATATTACGTTATTGATGTATATAAAGGTCCCACGGAGACGTAGAGGCCAACTCGCCAGGTATGTTGTCAAATATTACAGCCGAGATGATAGGTTGGGTTAGGTTAGGTTATATTACGTTATTGATGTATATGAAGGTCAAACGGAGACCTAGAGGCCAACTCGCCAGGAATGTTGTGAAATATTACCGCCGAGATATTAGGTTGGGTTAGGTTAGGTTATATTACGTTATTGATGTATATAAAGGTCCCACGGAGACGGAGAAGTCAACTCGCCAGGAATGATGTCAAACATTACCGCCGGGATGTTAGGTTGGGTTAGGTTAGGTTATATTACGTTATTGATGTATATAAAGGTCCCACGGAGACGTAGAGGCCAACACGCAAGTTATGTTGTCGAATATTACCGCCGAGATGTTAGGTTGGGTTAGGTTAGGTTGTATTACGTTATTGATGTATATAAAGGTCCCACGGAGACGTAGAGGCCAACAAGCCAGGAATGTGGTCAAATATTACCGCCGAGATGTTAGATTGGGTTAGGTTATGTTATATTACGTTATCGATGTATATAAAGATGCCACGGAGACGTAGAGGCCAACTCGCCAGGTATGTTTCCAAATATTATCACCGAGATGATAGGTTGGGTTAGGTTAGGTTATATTTTGTCATTGATGTATATGAAGGTCCCACGGAGACGTAGAGGCCAACAAGTAAGGAATGTGGTCAAATATTACCGCCGAGATGTTAGGTTGGGTTAGGTTAGGTTATATTACGTTATAGATGTATATAAAGGTCCCACGGAGACGTAGAGGCCAGCAAGCCAGGAATGTGGTCAAATATTACCGCCGAGATGTTAGATTGGGTTAGGTTATGTTATATTACGTTACTGATGTATATAAAGATGCCGCGGAGACGTAGAGGCCAACTCGCCAGGAATGTTGTCAAATATTCCCGCCGAGATGATAGGTTGGGTTAGGTTAGGTTAAATTTCGTTATTGATGTATATGAAGGTCCCACGGAGACGTAGAGGCCAACAAGTAAGGAATGTGGTCAAATATTACCGCCGAGATGTTAGGTTGGGTTAGGTTAGGTTATATTACGTTATAGATGTATATAAAGGTCCCACGGAGACGTAGAGGCCAGCAAGCCAGGAATGTGGTCAAATATTACCGCCGAGATGTTAGATTGGGTTAGGTTATGTTATATTACGTTACTGATGTATATAAAGATGCCGCGGAGACGTAGAGGCAAACTCGCCAGGAATGTTGTCAAATATTCCCGCCGAGATGATAGGTTGGGTTAGGTTAGGTTAAATTTCGTTATTGATGTATATGAAGGTCAATCGGAGACGTAGAGGCCAACTCGCCAGGAATGTTGTGAAATATTACCGCCGAGATGATAGGTTGGGTTAGGTTAGGTTATATTATGTTATTGATGTATATGAAGGTCAAACGGAGACCTAGAGGCCAACTCGCCAGGAATGTTGTGAAATATTACCGCCGAGATGTTAGGTTGGGTTAGGTTAGATTATATTACGTTATTGATGTATATAAAGGTCCCACGGAGACGGAGAAGCCAACTCGCCAGGAATGATGTCAAACATTACCGCCGGGATGTTAGGTTGGGTTAGGTTAGGCTATATTACGTTATTGATGTATATAAAGGTCCCACGGAGACGTAGAGGCCAACTCGCCAGGTATGTTTTCAAATATTACCGCCGAGATGTTAGGTTGGTTTGGGTTAGGTTATATTACGTTATTGATGTATATGAAGGTCCCACGGAGACGAAGAGGCCAACTCGCCAGGAATGTTGTCAAATATTACCGCCGAGATGATAGGTTGGTTTAGGTGAGGTTATATTACGTTATTGCTGTATATGAAGGTCAAACGGAGACCTAGAGGCCAAATCGCCAGGAATGTTGTGAAATAGTACCGCCGAGATGTTAGGTTGGGTTAGGTTAGGTTATATTACGTTATTGATGTATATAAAGGTCCCACTGAGACGGAGAAGCCAACTCGCCAGGAATGTTGTCAAATATTACCGCCGAGATGTTAGGTTGGGTTAGGTTAGGTTATATTACGTTATTGATGTATATAAAGGTCCCACGGAGACGTAGAGGCCAACTCGCCAGGAATGTTGTCAAATATTCCCGCCGAGATGATAGGTTTGGTTAGGTTATGTTATATTACGATATAGATGTATATTAAGGTCCCACGGAGACGTAGAGGCCAGCAAGCCAGGAATGTGGTCAAATATTACCGCCGAGATGTGAGATTGGGTTAGGTTATGTTATATTACGTTACTGATGTATATAAAGATGCCGCGGAGACGTAGAGGCCAACTCGCCAGGAATGTTGTCAAATATTCCCGCCGAGATGATAGGTTGGGTTAGGTTAGGTTATATTACGTTATTGCTGTATATGAAGGTCAAACGGAGACCTAGAGGCCAACTCGCCAGGAATGTTGTGAAATATTACCGCCGAGATGTTAGGTTGGGTTAGGTTAGGTTGTATTACGTTATTGATGTATATAAAGGTCCCACGGAGACGTAGAGGTCAGCAAGCCAGGAATGTGGTCAAATATTACCGCCGAGATGTTAGATTGGGTTAGGTTATGTTATATTACGTTACTGATGTATATAAAGGTCCCACGGAGACGTAGAGGCCAACTCGCCAGGTATGATGTCAAACATTACCGCCGGGATGTTAGGTTGGGTTAGGTTAGGTTATATTACGTTATTGATGTATATAAAGGTCCCACGGAGACGTAGAGGCCAACTCGCCAGGAATGTTGTCAAATATTACCGCCGAGATGATAGGTTGGGTTAGGTGAGGTTATATTACGTTATTGCTGTATATGAAGGTCAAACGGAGACCTAGAGGCCAAATCGCCAGGAATGTTGTGAAATATTACCGCCGAGATGTTAGGTTGGGTTAGGTTAGGTTATATTATGTTATTGATGTATATGAAGGTCAAACGGAGACCTAGAGGCCAACTCGCCAGGAATGTTGTGAAATATTACCGCCGAGATGTTAGGTTGGGTTAGGTTAGGTTATATTACGTTATTGATGTATATAAAGGTCCCACGGAGACGGAGAAGCCAACTCGCCAGGAATGATGTCAAACATTACCGCCGGGATGTTAGGTTGGGTTAGGTTAGGTTATATTACGTTATTGATGTATATAAAGGTCCCACGGAGACGTAGAGGCCAACTCGCCAGGTATGTTTTCAAATATTACCGCCGAGATGTTAGGTTGGTTTGGGTTAGGTTATATTACGTTATTGATGTATATGAAGGTCCCACGGAGACGTAGAGGCCAACTCGCCAGGAATGTAGTCAAATATTACCGCCGAGATGTTAGATTGGATTAGGTTATGTTATATTACGTTATTGATGTATATAAAGGTCCCACGGAGACGTAGAGGCTAACTCGCCAGGTATGTTGTCAAATATTACCGCCGAGATGATAGGTTGGGTTAGGTTAGGTTATATTACGTTATTGATGTATATGAAGGTCAAACGGAGACCTAGAGGCCAACTCGCCAGGAATGTTGTGAAATATTACCGCCGAGATATTAGGTTGGGTTAGGTTAGGTTATATTACGTTATTGATGTATATAAAGGTCCCACGGAGACGGAGAAGTCAACTCGCCAGGAATGATGTCAAACATTACCGCCGGGATGTTAGGTTGGGTTAGGTTAGGTTATATTACGTTATTGATGTATATAAAGGTCCCACGGAGACGTAGAGGCCAACACGCAAGTTATGTTGTCGAATATTACCGCCGAGATGTTAGGTTGGGTTAGGTTAGGTTGTATTACGTTATTGATGTATATAAAGGTCCCACGGAGACGTAGAGGCCAACAAGCCAGGAATGTGGTCAAATATTACCGCCGAGATGTTAGATTGGGTTAGGTTATGTTATATTACGTTATTGATGTATATAAAGATGCCATGGAGACGTAGAGGCCAACTCGCCAGGTATGTTTCCAAATATTACCACCGAGATGATAGGTTGGGTTAGGTTAGGTTATATTTTGTCATTGATGTATATGAAGGTCCCACGGAGACGTAGAGGCCAACAAGTAAGGAATGTGGTCAAATATTACCGCCGAGATGTTAGGTTGGGTTAGGTTAGGTTATATTACGTTATAGATGTATATAAAGGTCCCACGGAGACGTAGAGGCCAGCAAGCCAGGAATGTGGTCAAATATTACCGCCGAGATATTAGATTGGGTTAGGTTATGTTATATTACGTTTCTGATGTATATAAAGATGCCGCGGAGACGTAGAGGCCAACTCGCCAGGAATGTTGTCAAATATTCCCGCCGAGATGATAGGTTGGGTTAGGTTAGGTTAAATTTCGTTATTGATGTATATGAAGGTCCCACGGAGACGTAGAGGCCAACAAGTAAGGAATGTGGTCAAATATTACCGCCGAGATGTTAGGTTGGGTTAGGTTAGGTTATATTACGTTATAGATGTATATAAAGGTCCCACGGAGACGTAGAGGCCAGCAAGCCAGGAATGTGGTCAAATATTACCGCCGAGATGTTAGATTGGGTTAGGTTATGTTATATTACGTTACTGATGTATATAAAGGTCCCACGGAGACGTAGAGGCCAACTCGCCAGGTATGTTTTCAAATATTACCGCCGAGATGTTAGGTTGGTTTGGGTTAGGTTATATTACGTTATTGATGGATATGAAGGTCCCACGGAGACGAAGAGGCCAACTCGCCAGGAATGTTGTCAAATATTACCGCCGAGATGATAGGTTGGGTTAGGTGAGGTTATATTACGTTATTGCTGTATATGAAGGTCAAACGGAGACCTAGAGGCCAAATCGCCAGGAATGTTGTGAAATATAACCGCCGAGATGTTAGGTTGGGTTAGGTTAGGTTATATTACGTTATTGATGTATATAAAGGTCCCACTGAGACGGAGAAGCCAACTCGCCAGGAATGTTGTCAAATATTACCGCCGAGATGTTAGGTTGGGTTAGGTTAGGTTATATTACGTTATTGATGTATATAAAGGTCCCACGGAGACGTAGAGGCCAACTCGCCAGGAATGTTGTCAAATATTCCCGCCGAGATGATAGGTTGGGTTAGGTTAGGTTAAATTTCGATATTGATGTATATGAAGGTCAACCGGAGACGTAGAGGCCAACTCGCCAGGAATGTTGTCAAATATTACCGCCGAGATGATAGGTTGGGTTAGGTTAGGTTATATTATGTTATTGATGTATATGAAGGTCAAACGGAGACCTAGAGGCCAACTCGCCAGGAATGTTGTGAAATATTACCGCCGAGATGTTAGGTTGGGTTAGGTTAGGTTATATTACGTTATTGATGTATATAAAGGTCCCACGGAGACGGAGAAGCCAATTCGCCAGGAATGATGTCAAACATTACCGCCGGGATGTTCGGTTGGGTTAGGTTAGGTTATATTACGTTACTGATGTATATAAAGATGCCGCGGAGACGTAGAGTCCAACTCGCCAGGTATGTTTTCAAATATTACCGCCGAGATGTTAGGTTGGTTTGGGTTAGGTTATATTACGTTATTGATGTATATGAAGGTCCCACGGAGACGTAGAGGCCAACTCGCCAGGAATGTTGTCAAATATTACCGCCGAGATGATAGGTTGGGTTAGGTGAGGTTATATTACGTTATTGCTGTATATGAAGGTCAAACGGAGACCTAGAGGCCAACTCGCCAGGAATGTTGTGAAATATTACCGCCGAGATGTTAGGTTGGGTTAGGTTAGGTTATATTACGTTATTGATGTATATAAAGGTCCCACGGAGACGGAGAAGCCAACTCGCCAGGAATGATGTCAAACATTACCGCCGAGATGATAGGTTGTGTTAGGTTAGGTTATATTACGTTATTGATGTATATAAAGGTCCCACGGAGACGTAGAGGCCAGCAAGCCAGGAATGTGGTCAAATATTACCGCCGAGATGTTAGATTGGGTTAGGTTATGTTATATTACGTTACTGATGTATATGAAGGTCAAACGGAGACCTAGAGGCCAATTCGCCAGGAATGTTGTGAAATATTACCGCCGAGATGTTAGGTTGGGTTAGGTTAGGTTGTATTTCGTTATTGATGTATATAAAGGTCCCACGGAGACGTAGAGGCCAGCAAGCCAGGAATGTGGTCAAATATTACCGCCGAGATGTTAGATTGGATTAGGTTATGTTATATTACGTTACTGATGTATATAAAGATGCCGCGGAGACGTAGAGGCCAACTCGCCAGGAATGTTGTCAAATATTCCCGCCGAGATGATAGGTTGGGTTAGGTTAGGTTAAATTTCGTTATTGATGTATATGAAGGTCAATCGGAGACGTAGAGGCCAACTCGCCAGGAATGTAGTCAAATATTACCGCCGAGATGTTAGATTGGATTAGGTTATGTTATATTACGTTATTGATGTATATAAAGGTCCCACGGAGACGTAGAGGCCAACTCGCCAGGTATGTTGTCAAATATTACCGCCGAGATGATAGGTTGGGTTAGGTTAGGTTATATTACGTTATTGATGTATATGAAGGTCAAACGGAGACCTAGAGGCCAACTAGCCAGGAATGTTGTGAAATATTACCGCCGAGATATTAGGTTGGGTTAGGTTAGGTTATATTACGTTATTGATGTATATAAAGGTCCCACGGAGACGGAGAAGTCAACTCGCCAGGAATGATGTCAAACATTACCTCCGGGATGTTAGGTTGGGTTAGGTTAGGTTATATTACGTTATTGATGTATATAAAGGTCCCACGGAGACGTAGAGGACAACACGCAAGTTATGTTGTCGAATATTACCGCCGAGATGTTAGGTTGGGTTAGGTTAGGTTGTATTACGTTATTGATGTATATAAAGGTCCCACGGAGACGTAGAGGCCAACAAGCCAGGAATGTGGTCAAATATTACCGCCGAGATGTTAGATTGGGTTAGGTTAGGTTATATTACGTTATTGATGTATATAAAGATGCCATGGAGACGTAGAGGCCAACTCGCCAGGTATGTTTCCAAATATTACCACCGAGATGATAGGTTGGGTTAGGTTAGGTTATATTTTGTCATTGATGTATATGGAGGTCCCACGGAGACGTAGAGGCCAACAAGTAAGGAATGTGGTCAAATATTACCGCCGAGATGTTAGGTTGGGTTACGTTAGGTTATATTACGTTATAGATGTATATAAAGGTCCCACGGAGACGTAGAGGCCAGCAAGCCAGGAATGTGGTCAAATATTACCGCCGAGATGTTAGATTGGGTTAGGTTATGTTATATTACGTTACTGATGTATATAAAGATGCCGCGGAGACGTAGAGGCCAACTCGCCAGGAATGTTGTCAAATATTCCCGCCGAGATGATAGGTTGGGTTAGGTTAGGTTAAATTTCGTTATTGATGTATATGAAGGTCCCACGGAGACGTAGAGGCCAACAAGTAAGGAATGTGGTCAAATATTACCGCCGAGATGTTAGGTTGGGTTAGGTTAGGTTATATTACGTTATAGATGTATATAAAGGTCCCACGGAGACGTAGAGGCCAGCAAGCCAGGAATGTGGTCAAATATTACCGCCGAGATGTTAGATTGGGTTAGGTTATGTTATATTACGTTACTGATGTATATAAAGGTCCCACGGAGACGTAGAGGCCAACTCGCCAGGTATGTTTTCAAATATTACCGCCGAGATGTTAGGTTGGTTTGGGTTAGGTTATATTACGTTATTGATGTATATGAAGGTCCCACGGAGACGAAGAGGCCAACTCGCCAGGAATGTTGTGAAATATTACCGCCGAGATGTTAGGTTGGGTTAGGTTAGGTTGTATTACGTTATTGATGTATATAAAGGTCCCACGGAGACGTAGAGGCCAGCAAGCCAGGAATGTGGTCAAATATTACCGCCGAGATGTTAGATTGGGTTAGGTTATGTTATATTACGTTACTGATGTATATAAAGATGCCGCGGAGACGTAGAGGCCAACTCGCCAGGAATGTTGTCAAATATTCCCGCCGAGATGATAGGTTGGGTTAGGTTAGGTTAAATTTCGTTATTGATGTATATGAAGGTCAATCGGAGACGTAGAGGCCAACTCGCCAGGAATGTAGTCAAATATTACCGCCGAGATGTTAGATTGGATTAGGTTATGTTATATTACGTTATTGATGTATATAAAGGTCCCACGGAGACGTAGAGGCCAACTCGCCAGGTATGTTGTCAAATATTACCGCCGAGATGATAGGTTGGGTTAGGTTAGGTTATATTACGTTATTGATGTATATGAAGGTCAAACGGAGACCTAGAGGCCAACTAGCCAGGAATGTTGTGAAATATTACCGCCGAGATATTAGGTTGGGTTAGGTTAGGTTATATTACGTTATTGATGTATATAAAGGTCCCACGGAGACGGAGAAGTCAACTCGCCAGGAATGATGTCAAACATTACCGCCGGGATGTTAGGTTGGGTTAGGTTAGGATATATTACGTTATTGATGTATATAAAGGTCCCACGGAGACGTAGAGGACAACACGCAAGTTATGTTGTCGAATATTACCGCCGAGATGTTAGGTTGGGTTAGGTTAGGTTGTATTACGTTATTGATGTATATAAAGGTCCCACGGAGACGTAGAGGCCAACAAGCCAGGAATGTGGTCAAATATTACCGCCGAGATGTTAGATTGGGTTAGGTTATGTTATATTACGTTATTGATGTATATAAAGATGCCATGGAGACGTAGAGGCCAACTCGCCAGGTATGTTTCCAAATATTACCACCGAGATGATAGGTTGGGTTAGGTTATGTTATATTTTGTCATTGATGTATATGAAGGTCCCACGGAGACGTAGAGGCCAACAAGTAAGGAATGTGGTCAAATATTACCGCCGAGATGTTAGGTTGGGTTAGGTTAGGTTATATTACGTTATAGATGTATATAAAGGTCCCACGGAGACGTAGAGGCCAGCAAGCCAGGAATGTGGTCAAATATTACCGCCGAGATGTTAGATTGGGTTAGGTTATGTTATATTACGTTACTGATGTATATAAAGATGCCGCGGAGACGTAGAGGCCAACTCGCCAGGAATGTTGTCAAATATTCCCGCCGAGATGATAGGTTGGGTTAGGTTAGGTTAAATTTCGTTATTGATGTATATGAAGGTCCCACGGAGACGTAGAGGCCAACAAGTAAGGAATGTGGTCAAATATTACCGCCGAGATGTTAGGTTGGGTTAGGTTAGGTTATATTACGTTATAGATGTATATAAAGGTCCCACGGAGACGTAGAGGCCAGCAAGCCAGGAATGTGGTCAAATATTACCGCCGAGATGTTAGATTGGGTTAGGTTATGTTATATTACGTTACTGATGTATATAAAGGTCCCACGGAGACGTAGAGGCCAACTCGCCAGGTATGTTTTCAAATATTACCGCCGAGATGTTAGGTTGGTTTGGGTTAGGTTATATTACGTTATTGATGTATATGAAGGTCCCACGGAGACGAAGAGGCCAACTCGCCAGGAATGTTGTCAAATATTACCGCCGAGATGATAGGTTGGGTTAGGTGAGGTTATATTACGTTATTGCTGTATATGAAGGTCAAACGGAGACCTAGAGGCCAAATCGCCAGGAATGTTGTGAAATATTACCGCCGAGATGTTAGGTTGGGTTAGGTTAGGTTATATTACGTTATTGATGTATATAAAGGTCCCACTGAGACGGAGAAGCCAACTCGCCAGGAATGTTGTCAAATATTACCGCCGAGATGTTAGGTTGGGTTAGGTTAGGTTATATTACGTTATTGATGTATATAAAGGTCCCACGGAGACGTAGAGGCCAACTCGGCAGGAATGTTGTCAAATATTCCCGCCGAGATGATAGGTTGGGTTAGGTTAGGTTAAATTTCGATATTGATGTATATGAAGGTCAACCGGAGACGTAGAGGCCAACTCGCCAGGAATGTTGTCAAATATTACCGCCGAGATGATAGGTTGGGTTAGGTTAGGTTATATTATGTTATTGATGTATATGAAGGTCAAACGGAGACCTAGAGGCCAACTCGCCAGGAATGTTGTGAAATATTACCGCCGAGATGTTAGGTTGGGTTAGGTTAGGTTATATTACGTTATTGATGTATATAAAGGTCCCACGGAGACGGAGAAGCCAATTCGCCAGGAATGATGTCAAACATTACCGCCGGGATGTTAGGTTGGGTTAGGTTAGGTTATATTACGTTACTGATGTATATAAAGATGCCGCGGAGACGTAGAGTCCAACTCGCCAGGTATGTTTTCAAATATTACCGCCGAGATGTTAGGTTGGTTTGGGTTAGGTTATATTACGTTATTGATGTATATGAAGGTCCCACGGAGACGTAGAGGCCAACTCGCCAGGAATGTTGTCAAATATTACCGCCGAGATGATAGGTTGGGTTAGGTGAGCTTATATTACGTTATTGCTGTATATGAAGGTCAAACGGAGACCTAGAGGCCAACTCGCCAGGAATGTTGTGAAATATTACCGCCGAGATGTTAGGTTGGGTTAGGTTAGGTTATATTACGTTATTGATGTATATAAAGGTCCCACGGAGACGGAGAAGTCAACTCGCCAGGAATGATGTCAAACATTACCGCCGGGATGTTAGGTTGGGTTAGGTTAGGTTATATTACGTTATTGATGTATATAAAGGTCCCACGGAGACGTAGAGGACAACACGCAAGTTATGTTGTCGAATATTACCGCCGAGATGTTAGGTTGGGTTAGGTTAGGTTGTATTACGTTATTGATGTATATAAAGGTCCCACGGAGACGTAGAGGCCAACAAGCCAGGAATGTGGTCAAATATTACCGCCGAGATGTTAGATTGGGTTAGGTTATGTTATATTACGTTATTGATGTATATAAAGATGCCATGGAGACGTAGAGGCCAACTCGCCAGGTATGTTTCCAAATATTACCACCGAGATGATAGGTTGGGTTAGGTTAGGTTATATTTTGTCATTGATGTATATGAAGGTCCCACGGAGACGTAGAGGCCAACAAGTAAGGAATGTGGTCAAATATTACCGCCGAGATGTTAGGTTGGGTTACGTTAGGTTATATTACGTTATAGATGTATATAAAGGTCCCACGGAGACGTAGAGGCCAGCAAGCCAGGAATGTGGTCAAATATTACCGCCGAGATGTTAGATTGGGTTAGGTTATGTTATATTACGTTACTGATGTATATAAAGATGCCGCGGAGACGTAGAGGCCAACTCGCCAGGAATGTTGTCAAATATTCCCGCCGAGATGATAGGTTGGGTTAGGTTAGGTTAAATTTCGTTATTGATGTATATGAAGGTCCCACGGAGACGTAGAGGCCAACAAGTAAGGAATGTGGTCAAATATTACCGCCGAGATGTTAGGTTGGGTTAGGTTAGGTTATATTACGTTATAGATGTATATAAAGGTCCCACGGAGACGTAGAGGCCAGCAAGCCAGGAATGTGGTCAAATATTACCGCCGAGATGTTAGATTGGGTTAGGTTATGTTATATTACGTTACTGATGTATATAAAGGTCCCACGGAGACGTAGAGGCCAACTCGCCAGGTATGTTTTCAAATATTACCGCCGAGATGTTAGGTTGGTTTGGGTTAGGTTATATTACGTTATTGATGTATATGAAGGTCCCACGGAGACGAAGAGGCCAACTCGCCAGGAATGTTGTGAAATATTACCGCCGAGATGTTAGGTTGGGTTAGGTTAGGTTGTATTACGTTATTGATGTATATAAAGGTCCCACGGAGACGTAGAGGCCAGCAAGCCAGGAATGTGGTCAAATATTACCGCCGAGATGTTAGATTGGGTTAGGTTATGTTATATTACGTTACTGATGTATATAAAGATGCCGCGGAGACGTAGAGGCCAACTCGCCAGGAATGTTGTCAAATATTCCCGCCGAGATGATAGGTTGGGTTAGGTTAGGTTAAATTTCGTTATTGATGTATATGAAGGTCAATCGGAGACGTAGAGGCCAACTCGCCAGGAATGTAGTCAAATATTACCGCCGAGATGTTAGATTGGATTAGGTTATGTTATATTACGTTATTGATGTATATAAAGGTCCCACGGAGACGTAGAGGCCAACTCGCCAGGTATGTTGTCAAATATTACCGCCGAGATGATAGGTTGGGTTAGGTTAGGTTATATTACGTTATTGATGTATATGAAGGTCAAACGGAGACCTAGAGGCCAACTAGCCAGGAATGTTGTGAAATATTACCGCCGAGATATTAGGTTGGGTTAGGTTAGGTTATATTACGTTATTGATGTATATAAAGGTCCCACGGAGACGGAGAAGTCAACTCGCCAGGAATGATGTCAAACATTACCGCCGGGATGTTAGGTTGGGTTAGGTTAGGATATATTACGTTATTGATGTATATAAAGGTCCCACGGAGACGTAGAGGACAACACGCAAGTTATGTTGTCGAATATTACCGCCGAGATGTTAGGTTGGGTTAGGTTAGGATGTATTACGTTATTGATGTATATAAAGGTCCCACGGAGACGTAGAGGCCAACAAGCCAGGAATGTGGTCAAATATTACCGCCGAGATGTTAGATTGGGTTAGGTTATGTTATATTACGTTATTGATGTATATAAAGATGCCATGGAGACGTAGAGGCCAACTCGCCAGGTATGTTTCCAAATATTACCACCGAGATGATAGGTTGGGTTAGGTTATGTTATATTTTGTCATTGATGTATATGAAGGTCCCACGGAGACGTAGAGGCCAACAAGTAAGGAATGTGGTCAAATATTACCGCCGAGATGTTAGGTTGGGTTAGGTTAGGTTATATTACGTTATAGATGTATATAAAGGTCCCACGGAGACGTAGAGGCCAGCAAGCCAGGAATGTGGTCAAATATTACCGCCGAGATGTTAGATTGGGTTAGGTTATGTTATATTACGTTACTGATGTATATAAAGGTCCCACGGAGACGTAGAGGCCAACTCGCCAGGTATGTTTTCAAATATTACCGCCGAGATGTTAGGTTGGTTTGGGTTAGGTTATATTACGTTATTGATGTATATGAAGGTCCCACGGAGACGAAGAGGCCAACTCGCCAGGAATGTTGTCAAATATTACCGCCGAGATGATAGGTTGGGTTAGGTGAGGTTATATTACGTTATTGCTGTATATGAAGGTCAAACGGAGACCTAGAGGCCAAATCGCCAGGAATGTTGTGAAATATTACCGCCGAGATGTTAGGTTGGGTTAGGTTAGGTTATATTACGTTATTGATGTATATAAAGGTCCCACGGAGACGGAGAAGCCAATTCGCCAGGAATGATGTCAAACATTACCGCCGGGATGTTAGGTTGGGTTAGGTTAGGTTATATTACGTTACTGATGTATATAAAGATGCCGCGGAGACGTAGAGTCCAACTCGCCAGGTATGTTTTCAAATATTACCGCCGAGATGTTAGGTTGGTTTGGGTTAGGTTATATTACGT
The DNA here is from genome assembly GCA_963969225.1 of Xylocopa violacea. Taxonomy (NCBI): domain Eukaryota; kingdom Metazoa; phylum Arthropoda; class Insecta; order Hymenoptera; family Apidae; genus Xylocopa; species Xylocopa violacea. Next base: position 189,899 of record CAXAJV010000021.1, on the reverse strand, counting down.
TATTGATGTATATGAAGGTCCCACGGAGACGTAGAGGCCAACTCGCCAGGAATGTTGTCAAATATTACCGCCGAGATGATAGGTTGGGTTAGGTGAGGTTATATTACGTTATTGCTGTATATGAAGGTCAAACGGAGACCTAGAGGCCAACTCGCCAGGAATGTTGTGAAATATTACCGCCGAGATGTTAGGTTGGGTTAGGTTAGGTTATATTACGTTATTGATGTATATAAAGGTCCCACGGAGACGGAGAAGCCAACTCGCCAGGAATGATGTCAAACATTACCGCCGAGATGATAGGTTGTGTTAGGTTAGGTTATATTACGTTATTGATGTATATAAAGGTCCCACGGAGACGTAGAGGCCAGCAAGCCAGGAATGTGGTCAAATATTACCGCCGAGATGTTAGATTGGGTTAGGTTATGTTATATTACGTTACTGATGTATATGAAGGTCAAACGGAGACCTAGAGGCCAATTCGCCAGGAATGTTGTGAAATATTACCGCCGAGATGTTAGGTTGGGTTAGGTTAGGTTGTATTACGTTATTGATGTATATAAAGGTCCCACGGAGACGTAGAGGCCAGCAAGCCAGGAATGTGGTCAAATATTACCGCCGAGATGTTAGATTGGGTTAGGTTATGTTATATTACGTTACTGATGTATATAAAGATGCCGCGGAGACGTAGAGGCCAACTCGCCAGGAATGTTGTCAAATATTCCCGCCGAGATGATAGGTTGGGTTAGGTTAGGTTAAATTTCGTTATTGATGTATATGAAGGTCAATCGGAGACGTAGAGGCCAACTCGCCAGGAATGTAGTCAAATATTACCGCCGAGATGTTAGATTGGATTAGGTTATGTTATATTACGTTATTGATGTATATAAAGGTCCCACGGAGACGTAGAGGCCAACTCGCCAGGTATGTTGTCAAATATTACCGCCGAGATGATAGGTTGGGTTAGGTTAGGTTATATTACGTTATTGATGTATATGAAGGTCAAACGGAGACCTAGAGGCCAACTCGCCAGGAATGTTGTGAAATATTACCGCCGAGATATTAGGTTGGGTTAGGTTAGGTTATATTACGTTATTGATGTATATAAAGGTCCCACGGAGACGGAGAAGTCAACTCGCCAGGAATGATGCCAAACATTACCGCCGGGATGTTAGGTTGGGTTAGGTTAGGTTATATTACGTTATTGATGTATATAAAGGTCCCACGGAGACGTAGAGGCCAACACGCAAGTTATGTTGTCGAATATTACCGCCGAGATGTTAGGTTGGGTTAGGTTAGGTTGTATTACGTTATTGATGTATATAAAGGTCCCACGGAGACGTAGAGGCCAACAAGCCAGGAATGTGGTCAAATATTACCGCCGAGATGTTAGATTGGGTTAGGTTATGTTATATTACGTTATTGATGTATATAAAGATGCCACGGAGACGTAGAGGCCAACTCGCCAGGTATGTTTCCAAATATTACCACCGAGATGATAGGTTGGGTTAGGTTAGGTTATATTTTGTCATTGATGTATATGAAGGTCCCACGGGGACGTAGAGGCCAACAAGTAAGGAATGTGGTCAAATATTACCGCCGAGATGTTATGTTGGGTTAGGTTAGGTTATATTACGTTATAGATGTATATAAAGGTCCCACGGAGACGTAGAGGCCAGCAAGCCAGGAATGTGGTCAAATATTACCGCCGAGATGTTAGATTGGGTTAGGTTATGTTATATTACGTTACTGATGTATATGAAGGTCAAACGGAGACCTAGAGGCCAATTCGCCAGGAATGTTGTGAAATATTACCGCCGAGATGTTAGGTTGGGTTAGGTTAGGTTGTATTACGTTATTGATGTATATAAAGGTCCCACGGAGACGTAGAGGCCAGCAAGCCAGGAATGTGGTCAAATATTACCGCCGAGATGTTAGATTGGGTTAGGTTATGTTATATTACGTTACTGATGTATATAAAGATGCCGCGGAGACGTAGAGGCCAACTCGCCAGGAATGTTGTCAAATATTCCCGCCGAGATGATAGGTTGGGTTAGGTTAGGTTAAATTTCGTTATTGATGTATATGAAGGTCAATCGGAGACGTAGAGGCCAACTCGCCAGGAATGTAGTCAAATATTACCGCCGAGATGTTAGATTGGATTAGGTTAGGTTATATTACGTTATTGATGTATATAAAGGTCCCACGGAGACGGAGAAGTCAACTCGCCAGGAATGATGTCAAACATTACCGCCGGGATGTTAGGTTGGGTTAGGTTAGGTTATATTACGTTATTGATGTATATAAAGGTCCCACGGAGACGTAGAGGACAACACGCAAGTTATGTTGTCGAATATTACCGCCGAGATGTTAGGTTGGGTTAGGTTAGGTTGTATTACGTTATTGATGTATATAAAGGTCCCACGGAGACGTAGAGGCCAACAAGCCAGGAATGTGGTCAAATATTACCGCCGAGATGTTAGATTGGGTTAGGTTATGTTATATTACGTTATTGATGTATATAAAGATGCCATGGAGACGTAGAGGCCAACTCGCCAGGTATGTCTCCAAATATTACCACCGAGATGATAGGTTGGGTTAGGTTAGGTTATATTTTGTCATTGATGTATATGAAGGTCCCACGGAGACGTAGAGGCCAACAAGTAAGGAATGTGGTCAAATATTACCGCCGAGATGTTAGGTTGGGTTAGGTTAGGTTATATTACATTATAGATGTATATAAAGGTCTCACGGAGACGTAGAGGCCAGCAAGCCAGGAATGTGGTCAAATATTACCGCCGAGATGTTAGATTGGGTTAGGTTATGTTATATTACGTTACTGATGTATATAAAGGTCCCACGGAGACGTAGAGGCCAACTCGCCAGGTATGTTTTCAAATATTACCGCCGAGATGTTAGGTTGGTTTGGGTTAGGTTATATTACGTTATTGATGTATATGAAGGTCCCACGGAGACGAAGAGGCCAACTCGCCAGGAATGTTGTCAAATATTACCGCCGAGATGATAGGTTGGGTTAGGTGAGGTTATATTACGTTATTGGTGTATATAAAGGTCCCACTGAGACGGAGAAGCCAACTCGCCAGGAATGTTGTCAAATATTACCGCCGAGATGTTAGGTTGGGTTAGGTTAGGTTATATTACGTTATTGATGTATATAAAGGTCCCACGGAGACGTAGAGGCCAACTCGCCAGGAATGTTGTCAAATATTCCCGCCGAGATGATAGGTTGGGTTAGGTTAGGTTAAATTTCGATATTGATGTATATGAAGGTCAACCGGAGACGTAGAGGCCAACTCGCCAGGAATGTTGTCAAATATTACCGCCGAGATGATAGGTTAGGTTAGGTTAGGTTATATTATGTTATTGATGTATATGAAGGTCAAACGGAGACCTAGAGGCCAACTCGCCAGGAATGTTGTGAAATATTACCGCCGAGATGTTAGGTTGGGTTAGGTTAGGTTATATTACGTTATTGATGTATATAAAGGTCCCACGGAGACGGAGAAGCCAATTCGCCAGGAATGATGTCAAACATTACCGCCGGGATGTTAGGTTGGGTTAGGTTAGGTTATATTACGTTACTGATGTATATAAAGATGCCGCGGAGACGTAGAGTCCAACTCGCCAGGTATGTTTTCAAATATTACCGCCGAGATGTTAGGTTGGTTTGGGTTAGGTTATATTACGTTATTGATGTATATGAAGGTCCCACGGAGACGTAGAGGCCAACTCGCCAGGAATGTTGTCAAATATTACCGCCGAGATGATAGGTTGGGTTAGGTGAGGTTATATTACGTTATTGCTGTATATGAAGGTCAAACGGAGACCTAGAGGCCAACTCGCCAGGAATGTTGTGAAATATTACCGCCGAGATGTTAGGTTGGGTTAGGTTAGGTTATATTACGTTATTGATGTATATAAAGGTCCCACGGAGACGGAGAAGCCAACTCGCCAGGAATGATGTCAAACATTACCGCCGAGATGATAGGTTGTGTTAGGTTAGGTTATATTACGTTATTGATGTATATAAAGGTCCCACGGAGACGTAGAGGCCAGCAAGCCAGGAATGTGGTCAAATATTACCGCCGAGATGTTAGATTGGGTTAGGTTATGTTATATTACGTTACTGATGTATATAAAGGTCCCACGGAGACGTAGAGGCCAACTCGCCAGGTATGTTTTCAAATATTACCGCCGAGATGTTAGGTTGGTTTGGGTTAGGTTATATTACGTTATTGATGTATATGAAGGTCCCACGGAGACGAAGAGGCCAACTCGCCAGGAATGTTGTCAAATATTACCGCCGAGATGATAGGTTGGGTTAGGTGAGGTTATATTACGTTATTGCTGTATATGAAGGTCAAACGGAGACCTAGAGGCCAAATCGCCAGGAATGTTGTGAAATATTACCGCCGAAATGTTAGGTTGGGTTAGGTTAGGTTATATTACGTTATTGATGTATATAAAGGTCCCACTGAGACGGAGAAGCCAACTCGCCAGGAATGTTGTCAAATATTACCGCCGAGATGTTAGGTTGGGTTTGGTTAGGTTATATTACGTTATTGATGTATATAAAGGTCCCACGGAGACGTAGAGGCCAACTCGCCAGGAATGTTGTCAAATATTCCCGCCGAGATGATAGGTTGGGTTAGGTTAGGTTAAATTTCGATATTGATGTATATGAAGGTCAACCGGAGACGTAGAGGCCAACTCGCCAGGAATGTTGTCAAATATTACCGCCGAGATGATAGGTTGGGTTAGGTTAGGTTATATTATGTTATTGATGTATATGAAGGTCAAACGGAGACCTAGAGGCCAACTCGCCAGGAATGTTGTGAAATATTACCGCCGAGATGTTAGGTTGGGTTAGGTTAGGTTATATTACGTTATTGCTGTATATGAAGGTCAAACGGAGACCTAGAGGCCAACTCGCCAGGAATGTTGTGAAATATTACCGCCGAGATGTTAGGTTGGGTTAGGTTAGGTTAAATTTCGATATTGATGTATATGAAGGTCAACCGGAGACGTAGAGGCCAACTCGCCAGGAATGTAGTCAAATATTACCGCCGAGATGTTAGATTGGATTAGGTTATGTTATATTACGTTATTGATGTATATAAAGGTCCCACGGAGACGTAGAGGCCAACTCGCCAGGTATGTTGTCAAATATTACCGCCGAGATGATAGGTTGGGTTAGGTTAGGTTATATTACGTTATTGATGTATATGAAGGTCAAACGGAGACCTAGAGGCCAACTCGCCAGGAATGTTGTGAAATATTACCGCCGAGATATTAGGTTGGGTTAGGTTAGGTTATATTACGTTATTGATGTATATAAAGGTCCCACGGAGACGGAGAAGTCAACTCGCCAGGAATGATGTCAAACATTACCGCCGGGATGTTAGGTTGGGTTAGGTTAGGTTATATTACGTTATTGATGTATATAAAGGTCCCACGGAGACATAGAGGCCAACACGCAAGTTATGTTGTCGAATATTACCGCCGAGATGTTAGGTTGGGTTAGGTTAGGTTGTATTACGTTATTGATGTATATAAAGGTCCCACGGAGACGTAGAGGCCAACAAGCCAGGAATGTGGTCAAATATTACCGCCGAGATGTTAGATTGGGTTAGGTTATGTTATATTACGTTATTGATGTATATAAAGATGCCACGGAGACGTAGAGGCCAACTCGCCAGGTATGTTTCCAAATATTACCACCGAGATGATAGGTTGGGTTAGGTTAGGTTATATTTTGTCATTGATGTATATGAAGGTCCCACGGAGACGTAGAGGCCAACAAGTAAGGAATGTGGTCAAATATTACCGCCGAGATGTTATGTTGGGTTAGGTTAGGTTATATTACGTTATAGATGTATATAAAGGTCCCACGGAGACGTAGAGGCCAGCAAGCCAGGAATGTGGTCAAATATTACCGCCGAGATGTTAGATTGGGTTAGGTTATGTTATATTACGTTACTGATGTATATGAAGGTCAAACGGAGACCTAGAGGCCAATTCGCCAGGAATGTTGTGAAATATTACCGCCGAGATGTTAGGTTGGGTTAGGTTAGGTTGTATTACGTTATTGATGTATATAAAGGTCCCACGGAGACGTAGAGGCCAGCAAGCCAGGAATGTGGTCAAATATTACCGCCGAGATGTTAGATTGGGTTAGGTTATGTTATATTACGTTACTGATGTATATAAAGGTGCCGCGGAGACGTAGAGGCCAACTCGCCAGGAATGTTGTCAAATATTCCCGCCGAGATGATAGGTTGGGTTAGGTTAGGTTAAATTTCGTTATTGATGTATATGAAGGTCAATCGGAGACGTAGAGGCCAACTCGCCAGGAATGTAGTCAAATATTACCGCCGAGATGTTAGATTGGATTAGGTTATGTTATATTACGTTATTGATGTATATAAAGGTCCCACGGAGACGTAGAGGCCAACTCGCCAGGTATGTTGTCAAATATTACCGCCGAGATGATAGGTTGGGTTAGGTTAGGTTATATTACGTTATTGATGTATATGAAGGTCAAACGGAGACCTAGAGGCCAACTCGCCAGGAATGTTGTGAAATATTACCGCCGAGATATTAGGTTGGGTTAGGTTAGGTTATATTACGTTATTGATGTATATAAAGGTCCCACGGAGACGGAGAAGTCAACTCGCCAGGAATGATGTCAAACATTACCGCCGGGATGTTAGGTTGGGTTAGGTTAGGTTATATTACGTTATTGATGTATATAAAGGTCCCACGGAGACGTAGAGGACAACACGCAAGTTATGTTGTCGAATATTACCGCCGAGATGTTAGGTTGGGTTAGGTTAGGTTGTATTACGTTATTGATGTATATAAAGGTCCCACGGAGACGTAGAGGCCAACAAGCCAGGAATGTGGTCAAATATTACCGCCGAGATGTTAGATTGGTTTAGGTTATGTTATATTACGTTATTGATGTATATAAAGATGCCATGGAGACGTAGAGGCCAACTCGCCAGGTATGTTTCCAAATATTACCACCGAGATGATAGGTTGGGTTAGGTTAGGTTATATTTTGTCATTGATGTATATGAAGGTCCCACGGAGACGTAGAGGCCAACAAGTAAGGAATGTGGTCAAATATTACCGCCGAGATGTTAGGTTGGGTTAGGTTAGGTTATATTACGTTATAGATGTATATAAAGGTCCCACGGAGACGTAGAGGCCAGCAAGCCAGGAATGTGGTCAAATATTACCGCCGAGATGTTAGATTGGGTTAGGTTATGTTATATTACGTTACTGATGTATATAAAGATGCCGCGGAGACGTAGAGGCCAACTCGCCAGGAATGTTGTCAAATATTCCCGCCGAGATGATAGGTTGGGTTAGGTTAGGTTAAATTTCGTTATTGATGTATATGAAGGTCCCACGGAGACGTAGAGGCCAACAAGTAAGGAATGTGGTCAAATATTACCGCCGAGATGTTAGGTTGGGTTAGGTTAGGTTATATTACGTTATAGATGTATATAAAGGTCCCACGGAGACGTAGAGGCCAGCAAGCCAGGAATGTGGTCAAATATTACCGCCGAGATGTTAGATTGGGTTAGGTTATGTTATATTACGTTACTGATGTATATAAAGGTCCCACGGAGACGTAGAGGCCAACTCGCCAGGTATGTTTTCAAATATTACCGCCGAGATGTTAGGTTGGTTTGGGTTAGGTTATATTACGTTATTGATGTATATGAAGGTCCCACGGAGACGAAGAGGCCAACTCGCCAGGAATGTTGTCAAATATTACCGCCGAGATGATAGGTTGGGTTAGGTGAGGTTATATTACGTTATTGCTGTATATGAAGGTCAAACGGAGACCTAGAGGCCAAATCGCCAGGAATGTTGTGAAATATTACCGCCGAGATGTTAGGTTGGGTTAGGTTAGGTTATATTACGTTATTGATGTATATAAAGGTCCCACTGAGACGGAGAAGCCAACTCGCCAGGAATGTTGTCAAATATTACCGCCGAGATGTTAGGTTGGGTTAGGTTAGGTTATATTACGTTATTGATGTATATAAAGGTCCCACGGAGACGTAGAGGCCAACTCGCCAGGAATGTTGTCAAATATTCCCGCCGAGATGATAGGTTGGGTTAGGTTAGGTTAAATTTCGATATTGATGTATATGAAGGTCAACCGGAGACGTAGAGGCCAACTCGCCAGGAATGTTGTCAAATATTACCGCCGAGATGATAGGTTAGGTTAGGTTAGGTTATATTATGTTATTGATGTATATGAAGGTCAAACGGAGACCTAGAGGCCAACTCGCCAGGAATGTTGTGAAATATTACCGCCGAGATGTTAGGTTGGGTTAGGTTAGGTTATATTACGTTATTGATGTATATAAAGGTCCCACGGAGACGGAGAAGCCAATTCGCCAGGAATGATGTCAAACATTACCGCCGGGATGTTAGGTTGGGTTAGGTTAGGTTATATTACGTTACTGATGTATATAAAGATGCCGCGGAGACGTAGAGTCCAACTCGCCAGGTATGTTTTCAAATATTACCGCCGAGATGTTAGGTTGGTTTGGGTTAGGTTATATTACGTTATTGATGTATATGAAGGTCCCACGGAGACGTAGAGGCCAACTCGCCAGGAATGTTGTCAAATATTACCGCCGAGATGATAGGTTGGGTTAGGTGAGGTTATATTACGTTATTGCTGTATATGAAGGTCAAACGGAGACCTAGAGGCCAACTCGCCAGGAATGTTGTGAAATATGACCGCCGAGATGTTAGGTTGGGTTAGGTTAGGTTATATTACGTTATTGATGTATATAAAGGTCCCACGGAGACGGAGAAGCCAACTCGCCAGGAATGATGTCAAACATTACCGCCGAGATGATAGGTTGTGTTAGGTTAGGTTATATTACGTTATTGATGTATATAAAGGTCCCACGGAGACGTAGAGGCCAGCAAGCCAGGAATGTGGTCAAATATTACCGCCGAGATGTTAGATTGGGTTAGGTTATGTTATATTACGTTACTGATGTATATGAAGGTCAAACGGAGACCTAGAGGCCAATTCGCCAGGAATGTTGTGAAATATTACCGCCGAGATGTTAGGTTGGGTTAGGTTAGGTTGTATTACGTTATTGATGTATATAAAGGTCCCACGGAGACGTAGAGGCCAGCAAGCCAGGAATGTGGTCAAATATTACCGCCGAGATGTTAGATTGGGTTAGGTTATGTTATATTACGTTACTGATGTATATAAAGATGCCGCGGAGACGTAGAGGCCAACTCGCCAGGAATGTTGTCAAATATTCCCGCCGAGATGATAGGTTGGGTTAGGTTAGGTTAAATTTCGTTATTGATGTATATGAAGGTCAATCGGAGACGTAGAGGCCAACTCGCCAGGAATGTAGTCAAATATTACCGCCGAGATGTTAGATTGGATTAGGTTATGTTATATTACGTTATTGATGTATATAAAGGTCCCACGGAGACGTAGAGGCCAACTCGCCAGGTATGTTGTCAAATATTACCGCCGAGATGATAGGTTGGGTTAGGTTAGGTTATATTACGTTATTGATGTATATGAAGGTCAAACGGAGACCTAGAGGCCAACTCGCCAGGAATGTTGTGAAATATTACCGCCGAGATATTAGGTTGGGTTAGGTTAGGTTATATTACGTTATTGATGTATATAAAGGTCCCACGGAGACGGAGAAGTCAACTCGCCAGGAATGATGTCAAACATTACCGCCGGGATGTTAGGTTGGGTTAGCTTAGGTTATATTACGTTATTGATGTATATAAAGGTCCCACGGAGACGTAGAGGCCAACACGCAAGTTATGTTGTCGAATATTACCGCCGAGATGTTAGGTTGGGTTAGGTTAGGTTGTATTACGTTATTGATGTATATAAAGGTCCCACGGAGACGTAGAGGCCAACAAGCCAGGAATGTGGTCAAATATTACCGCCGAGATGTTAGATTGGGTTAGGTTATGTTATATTACGTTACTGATGTATATAAAGATGCCGCGGAGACGTAGAGGCCAACTCGCCAGGAATGTTGTGAAATATTACCGCCGAGATGATAGGTTGGGTTAGGTTAGGTTATATTATGTTATTGATGTATATGAAGGTCAAACGGAGACCTAGAGGCCAACTCGCCAGGAATGTTGTGAAATATTACCGCCGAGATGTTAGGTTGGGTTAGGTTAGGTTATATTACGTTATTGATGTATATAAAGGTCCCACGGAGACGGAGAAGCCAACTCGCCAGGAATGATGTCAAACATTACCGCCGGGATGTTAGGTTGGGTTAGGTTAGGCTATATTACGTTATTGATGTATATAAAGGTCCCACGGAGACGTAGAGGCCAACTCGCCAGGTATGTTTTCAAATATTACCGCCGAGATGTTAGGTTGGTTTGGGTTAGGTTATATTACGTTATTGATGTATATGAAGGTCCCACGGAGACGAAGAGGCCAACTCGCCAGGAATGTTGTCAAATATTACCGCCGAGATGATAGGTTGGTTTAGGTGAGGTTATATTACGTTATTGCTGTATATGAAGGTCAAACGGAGACCTAGAGGCCAAATCGCCAGGAATGTTGTGAAATATTACCGCCGAGATGTTAGGTTGGGTTAGGTTAGGTTATATTACGTTATTGATGTATATAAAGGTCCCACTGAGACGGAGAAGCCAACTCGCCAGGAATGTTGTCAAATATTACCGCCGAGATGTTAGGTTGGGTTAGGTTAGGTTATATTACGTTATTGATGTATATAAAGGTCCCACGGAGACGTAGAGACCAACTCGCCAGGAATGTTGTCAAATATTCCCGCCGAGATGATAGGTTTGGTTAGGTTATGTTATATTACGATATAGATGTATATTAAGGTCCCACGGAGACGTAGAGGCCAGCAAGCCAGGAATGTGGTCAAATATTACCGCCGAGATGTGAGATTGGGTTAGGTTATGTTATATTACGTTACTGATGTATATAAAGATGCCGCGGAGACGTAGAGGCCAACTCGCCAGGAATGTTGTCAAATATTCCCGCCGAGATGATAGGTTGGGTTAGGTTAGGTTAAATTTCGTTATTGATGTATATGAAGGTCAATCGGAGACGTAGAGGCCAACTCGCCAGGAATGTTGTCAAATATTACCGCCGAGATGATAGGTTGGGTTAGGTTAGGTTATATTATGTTATTGATGTATATGAAGGTCAAACGGAGACCTAGAGGCCAACTCGCCAGGAATGTTGTGAAATATTACCGCCGAGATGTTAGGTTGGGTTAGGTTAGGTTATATTACGTTATTGATGTATATAAAGGTCCCACGGAGACGGAGAAGCCAACTCGCCAGGAATGATGTCAAACATTACCGCCGGGATGATAGGTTGGGTTAGGTTAGGTTATATTACGTTATTGATGTATATAAAGGTCCCACGGAGACGTAGAGGCCAACTCGCCAGGTATGTTTTCAAATATTACCGCCGAGATGTTAGGTTGGTTTGGGTTAGGTTATATTACGTTATTGATGTATATGAAGGTCCCACGGAGACGAAGAGGCCAACTCGCCAGGAATGTTGTCAAATATTACCGCCGAGATGATAGGTTGGGTTAGGTGAGGTTATATTACGTTATTGCTGTATATGAAGGTCAAACGGAGACCTAGAGGCCAAATCGCCAGGAATGTTGTGAAATATTACCGCCGAGATGTTAGGTTGGGTTAGGTTAGGTTATATTACGTTATTGATGTATATAAAGGTCCCACTGTGACGGAGAAGCCAACTCGCCAGGAATGTTTTCAAATATTACCGCCGAGATGTTAGGTTGGGTTAGGTTAGGTTGTATTACGTTATTGATGTATATAAAGGTCCCACGGAGACGTAGAGGCCAACAAGCCAGGAATGTGGTCAAATATTACCGCCGAGATGTTAGATTGGTTTAGGTTATGTTATATTACGTTATTGATGTATATAAAGATGCCATGGAGACGTAGAGGCCAACTCGCCAGGTATGTTTCCAAATATTACCACCGAGATGATAGGTTGGGTTAGGTTAGGTTATATTTTGTCATTGATGTATATGAAGGTCCCACGGAGACGTAGAGGCCAACAAGTAAGGAATGTGGTCAAATATTACCGCCGAGATGTTAGGTTGGGTTAGGTTAGGTTATATTACGTTATAGATGTATATAAAGGTCCCACGGAGACGTAGAGGCCAGCAAGCCAGGAATGTGGTCAAATATTACCGCCGAGATGTTAGATTGGGTTATGTTATGTTATATTACGTTACTGATGTATATAAAGATGCCGCGGAGACGTAGAGGCCAACTCGCCAGGAATGTTGTCAAATATTCCCGCCGAGATGATAGGTTGGGTTAGGTTAGGTTAAATTTCGTTATTGATGTATATGAAGGTCCCACGGAGACGTAGAGGCCAACAAGTAAGGAATGTGGTCAAATATTACCGCCGAGATGTTAGGTTGGGTTAGGTTAGGTTATATTACGTTATAGATGTATATAAAGGTCCCACGGAGACGTAGAGGCCAGCAAGCCAGGAATGTGGTCAAATATTACCGCCGAGATGTTAGATTGGGTTAGGTTATGTTATATTACGTTACTGATGTATATAAAGGTCCCACGGAGACGTAGAGGCCAACTCGCCAGGTATGTTTTCAAATATTACCGCCGAGATGTTAGGTTGGTTTGGGTTAGGTTATATTACGTTATTGATGTATATGAAGGTCCCACGGAGACGAAGAGGCCAACTCGCCAGGAATGTTGTCAAATATTACCGCCGAGATGATAGGTTGGGTTAGGTGAGGTTATATTACGTTATTGCTGTATATGAAGGTCAAACGGAGACCTAGAGGCCAAATCGCCAGGAATGTTGTGAAATATTACCGCCGAGATGTTAGGTTGGGTTAGGTTAGGTTATATTACGTTATTGATGTATATAAAGGTCCCACTGAGACGGAGAAGCCAACTCGCCAGGAATGTTGTCAAATATTACCGCCGAGATGTTAGGTTGGGTTAGGTTAGGTTATATTACGTTATTGATGTATATAAAGGTCCCACGGAGACGTAGAGGCCAACTCGCCAGGAATGTTGTCAAATATTCCCGCCGAGATGATAGGTTGGGTTAGGTTAGGTTAAATTTCGATATTGATGTATATGAAGGTCAACCGGAGACGTAGAGGCCAACTCGCCAGGAATGTTGTCAAATATTACCGCCGAGATGATAGGTTAGGTTAGGTTAGGTTATATTATGTTATTGATGTATATGAAGGTCAAACGGAGACCTAGAGGCCAACTCGCCAGGAATGTTGTGAAATATTACCGCCGAGATGTTAGGTTGGGTTAGGTTAGGTTATATTACGTTATTGATGTATATAAAGGTCCCACGGAGACGGAGAAGCCAATTCGCCAGGAATGATGTCAAACATTACCGCCGGGATGTTAGGTTGGGTTAGGTTAGGTTATATTACGTTACTGATGTATATAAAGATGCCGCGGAGACGTAGAGTCCAACTCGCCAGGTATGTTTTCAAATATTACCGCCGAGATGTTAGGTTGGTTTGGGTTAGGTTATATTACGTTATTGATGTATATGAAGGTCCCACGGAGACGTAGAGGCCAACTCGCCAGGAATGTTGTCAAATATTACCGCCGAGATGATAGGTTGGGTTAGGTGAGGTTATATTACGTTATTGCTGTATATGAAGGTCAAACGGAGACCTAGAGGCCAACTCGCCAGGAATGTTGTGAAATATGACCGCCGAGATGTTAGGTTGGGTTAGGTTAGGTTATATTACGTTATTGATGTATATAAAGGTCCCACGGAGACGGAGAAGCCAACTCGCCAGGAATGATGTCAAACATTACCGCCGAGATGATAGGTTGTGTTAGGTTAGGTTATATTACGTTATTGATGTATATAAAGGTCCCACGGAGACGTAGAGGCCAGCAAGCCAGGAATGTGGTCAAATATTACCGCCGAGATGTTAGATTGGGTTAGGTTATGTTATATTACGTTACTGATGTATATGAAGGTCAAACGGAGACCTAGAGGCCAATTCGCCAGGAATGTTGTGAAATATTACCGCCGAGATGTTAGGTTGGGTTAGGTTAGGTTGTATTACGTTATTGATGTATATAAAGGTCCCACGGAGACGTAGAGGCCAGCAAGCCAGGAATGTGGTCAAATATTACCGCCGAGATGTTAGATTGGGTTAGGTTATGTTATATTACGTTACTGATGTATATAAAGATGCCGCGGAGACGTAGAGGCCAACTCGCCAGGAATGTTGTCAAATATTCCCGCCGAGATGATAGGTTGGGTTAGGTTAGGTTAAATTTCGTTATTGATGTATATGAAGGTCAATCGGAGACGTAGAGGCCAACTCGCCAGGAATGTAGTCAAATATTACCGCCGAGATGTTAGATTGGATTAGGTTATGTTATATTACGTTATTGATGTATATAAAGGTCCCACGGAGACGTAGAGGCCAACTCGCCAGGTATGTTGTCAAATATTACCGCCGAGATGATAGGTTGGGTTAGGTTAGGTTATATTACGTTATTGATGTATATGAAGGTCAAACGGAGACCTAGAGGCCAACTCGCCAGGAATGTTGTGAAATATTACCGCCGAGATATTAGGTTGGGTTAGGTTAGGTTATATTACGTTATTGATGTATATAAAGGTCCCACGGAGACGGAGAAGTCAACTCGCCAGGAATGATGTCAAACATTACCGCCGGGATGTTAGGTTGGGTTAGGTTAGGTTATATTACGTTATTGATGTATATAAAGGTCCCACGGAGACGTAGAGGCCAACACGCAAGTTATGTTGTCGAATATTACCGCCGAGATGTTAGGTTGGGTTAGGTTAGGTTGTATTACGTTATTGATGTATATAAAGGTCCCACGGAGACGTAGAGGCCAACAAGCCAGGAATGTGGTCAAATATTACCGCCGAGATGTTAGATTGGGTTAGGTTATGTTATATTACGTTACTGATGTATATAAAGATGCCGCGGAGACGTAGAGGCCAACTCGCCAGGAATGTTGTCAAATATTCCCGCCGAGATGATAGGTTGGGTTAGTTTAGGTTAAATTTCGTTATTGATGTATATGAAGGTCAATCGGAGACGTAGAGGCCAACTCGCCAGGAATGTTGTGAAATATTACCGCCGAGATGATAGGTTGGGTTAGGTTAGGTTATATTATGTTATTGATGTATATGAAGGTCAAACGGAGACCTAGAGGCCAACTCGCCAGGAATGTTGTGAAATATTACCGCCGAGATGTTAGGTTGGGTTAGGTTAGGTTATATTACGTTATTGATGTATATAAAGGTCCCACGGAGACGGAGAAGCCAACTCGCCAGGAATGATGTCAAACATTACCGCCGGGATGTTAGGTTGGGTTAGGTTAGGCTATATTACGTTATTGATGTATATAAAGGTCCCACGGAGACGTAGAGGCCAACTCGCCAGGTATGTTTTCAAATATTACCGCCGAGATGTTAGGTTGGTTTGGGTTAGGTTATATTACGTTATTGATGTATATGAAGGTCCCACGGAGACGAAGAGGCCAACTCGCCAGGAATGTTGTCAAATATTACCGCCGAGATGATAGGTTGGTTTAGGTGAGGTTATATTACGTTATTGCTGTATATGAAGGTCAAACGGAGACCTAGAGGCCAAATCGCCAGGAATGTTGTGAAATATTACCGCCGAGATGTTAGGTTGGGTTAGGTTAGGTTATATTACGTTATTGATGTATATAAAGGTCCCACTGAGACGGAGAAGCCAACTCGCCAGGAATGTTGTCAAATATTACCGCCGAGATGTTAGGTTGGGTTAGGTTAGGTTATATTACGTTATTGATGTATATAAAGGTCCCACGGAGGCGTAGAGACCAACTCGCCAGGAATGTTGTCAAATATTCCCGCCGAGATGATAGGTTTGGTTAGGTTATGTTATATTACGATATAGATGTATATTAAGGTCCCACGGAGACGTAGAGGCCAGCAAGCCAGGAATGTGGTCAAATATTACCGCCGAGATGTGAGATTGGGTTAGGTTATGTTATATTACGTTACTGATGTATATAAAGATGCCGCGGAGACGTAGAGGCCAACTCGCCAGGAATGTTGTCAAATATTCCCGCCGAGATGATAGGTTGGGTTAGGTTAGGTTAAATTTCGTTATTGATGTATATGAAGGTCAATCGGAGACGTAGAGGCCAACTCGCCAGGAATGTTGTCAAATATTACCGCCGAGATGATAGGTTGGGTTAGGTTAGGTTATATTATGTTATTGATGTATATGAAGGTCAAACGGAGACCTAGAGGCCAACTCGCCAGGAATGTTGTGAAATATTACCGCCGAGATGTTAGGTTGGGTTAGGTTAGGTTATATTACGTTATTGATGTATATAAAGGTCCCACGGAGACGGAGAAGCCAACTCGCCAGGAATGATGTCAAACATTACCGCCGGGATGATAGGTTGGGTTAGGTTAGGTTATATTACGTTATTGATGTATATAAAGGTCCCACGGAGACGTAGAGGCCAACTCGCCAGGTATGTTTTCAAATATTACCGCCGAGATGTTAGGTTGGTTTGGGTTAGGTTATATTACGTTATTGATGTATATGAAGGTCCCACGGAGACGAAGAGGCCAACTCGCCAGGAATGTTGTCAAATATTACCGCCGAGATGATAGGTTGGGTTAGGTGAGGTTATATTACGTTATTGCTGTATATGAAGGTCAAACGGAGACCTAGAGGCCAAATCGCCAGGAATGTTGTGAAATATTACCGCCGAGATGTTAGGTTGGGTTAGGTTAGGTTATATTACGTTATTGATGTATATAAAGGTCCCACTGTGACGGAGAAGCCAACTCGCCAGGAATGTTGTCAAATATTACCGCCGAGATGTTAGGTTGGGTTAGGTTAGGTTATATTACGTTATTGATGTATATAAAGGTCCCACGGAGACGTAGAGGCCAACTCGCCAGGAATGTTGTCAAATATTCCCGCCGAGATGATAGGTTGGGTTAGGTTAGGTTAAATTTCGATATTGATGTATATGAAGGTCAACCGGAGACGTAGAGGCCAACTCGCCAGGAATGTTGTCAAATATTACCGCCGAGATGATAGGTTGGGTTAGGTTAGGTTATATTATGTTATTGATGTATATGAAGGTCAAACGGAGACCTAGAGGCCAACTCGCCAGGAATGTTGTGAAATATTACCGCCGAGATGTTAGGTTGGGTTAGGTTAGGTTATATTACGTTATTGATGTATATAAAGGTCCCACGGAGACGGAGAAGCCAATTCGACAGGAATGATGTCAAACATTACCGCCGGGATGTTAGGTTGGGTTAGGTTAGGTTATATTACGTTATTGATGTATATAAAGGTCCCACGGAGACGTAGAGGCCAACTCGCCAGGTATGTTTTCAAATATTACCACCGAGATGTTAGGTTGGTTTGGGTTAGGTTATATTACGTTATTGATGTATATGAAGGTCTCACGGACACGTAGAGGCCAAGTCGCCAGGAATGTTGTCAAATATTACCGCCGAGATGATAGGTTGGGTTAGGTTAGGTTATATTACGTTATTGCTGTATATGAAGGTCAAACGGAGACCTAGAGGCCAATTCGCCAGGAATGTTGTGAAATATTACCGCCGAGATGTTAGGTTGGGTTAGGTTAGGTTGTATTACGTTATTGATGTATATAAAGGTCCCACGGAGACGTAGAGGCCAGCAAGCCAGGAATGTGGTCAAATATTACCGCCGAGATGTTAGATTGGGTTAGGTTATGTTATATTACGTTACTGATGTATATAAAGATGCCGCGGAGACGTAGAGGCCAACTCGCCAGGAATGTTGTCAAATATTCCCGCCGAGATGATAGGTTGGGTTAGGTTAGGTTAAATTTCGTTATTGATGTATATGAAGGTCAATCGGAGACGTAGAGGCCAACTCGCCAGGAATGTAGTCAAATATTACCGCCGAGATGTTAGATTGGATTAGGTTATGTTATATTACGTTATTGATGTATATAAAGGTCCCACGGAGACGTAGAGGCCAACTCGCCAGGTATGTTGTCAAATATTACCGCCGAGATGATAGGTTGGGTTAGGTTAGGTTATATTACGTTATTGATGTATATGAAGGTCAAACGGAGACCTAGAGGCCAACTCGCCAGGAATGTTGTGAAATATTACCGCCGAGATATTAGGTTGGGTTAGGTTAGGTTATATTACGTTATTGATGTATATAAAGGTCCCACGGAGACGGAGAAGTCAACTCGCCAGGAATGATGTCAAACATTACCGCCGGGATGTTAGGTTGGGTTAGGTTAGGTTATATTACGTTATTGATGTATATAAAGGTCCCACGGAGACGTAGAGGCCAACACGCAAGTTATGTTGTCGAATATTACCGCCGAGATGTTAGGTTGGGTTAGGTTAGGTTGTATTACGTTATTGATGTATATAAAGGTCCCACGGAGACGTAGAGGCCAACAAGCCAGGAATGTGGTCAAATATTACCGCCGAGATGTTAGATTGGGTTAGGTTATGTTATATTACGTTATTGATGTATATAAAGATGCCACGGAGACGTAGAGGCCAACTCGCCAGGTATGTTTCCAAATATTACCACCGAGATGATAGGTTGGGTTAGGTTAGGTTATATTTTGTCATTGATGTATATGAAGGTCCCACGGAGACGTAGAGGCCAACAAGTAAGGAATGTGGTCAAATATTACCGCCGAGATGTTATGTTGGGTTAGGTTAGGTTATATTACGTTATAGATGTATATAAAGGTCCCACGGAGACGTAGAGGCCAGCAAGCCAGGAATGTGGTCAAATATTACCGCCGAGATGTTAGATTGGGTTAGGTTATGTTATATTACGTTACTGATGTATATGAAGGTCAAACGGAGACCTAGAGGCCAATTCGCCAGGAATGTTGTGAAATATTACCGCCGAGATGTTAGGTTGGGTTAGGTTAGGTTGTATTACGTTATTGATGTATATAAAGGTCCCACGGAGACGTAGAGGCCAGCAAGCCAGGAATGTGGTCAAATATTACCGCCGAGATGTTAGATTGGGTTAGGTTATGTTATATTACGTTACTGATGTATATAAAGATGCCGCGGAGACGTAGAGGCCAACTCGCCAGGAATGTTGTCAAATATTCCCGCCGAGATGATAGGTTGGGTTAGGTTAGGTTAAATTTCGTTATTGATGTATATGAAGGTCAATCGGAGACGTAGAGGCCAACTCGCCAGGAATGTAGTCAAATATTACCGCCGAGATGTTAGATTGGATTAGGTTATGTTATATTACGTTATTGATGTATATAAAGGTCCCACGGAGACGTAGAGGCCAACTCGCCAGGTATGTTGTCAAATATTACCGCCGAGATGATAGGTTGGGTTAGGTTAGGTTATATTACGTTATTGATGTATATGAAGGTCAAACGGAGACCTAGAGGCCAACTAGCCAGGAATGTTGTGAAATATTACCGCCGAGATATTAGGTTGGGTTAGGTTAGGTTATATTACGTTATTGATGTATATAAAGGTCCCACGGAGACGGAGAAGTCAACTCGCCAGGAATGATGTCAAACATTACCGCCGGGATGTTAGGTTGGGTTAGGTTAGGTTATATTACGTTATTGATGTATATAAAGGTCCCACGGAGACGTAGAGGACAACACGCAAGTTATGTTGTCGAATATTACCGCCGAGATGTTAGGTTGGGTTAGGTTAGGTTGTATTACGTTATTGATGTATATAAAGGTCCCACGGAGACGTAGAGGCCAACAAGCCAGGAATGTGGTCAAATATTACCGCCGAGATGTTAGATTGGGTTAGGTTATGTTATATTACGTTATTGATGTATATAAAGATGCCATGGAGACGTAGAGGCCAACTCGCCAGGTATGTTTCCAAATATTACCACCGAGATGATAGGTTGGGTTAGGTTAGGTTATATTTTGTCATTGATGTATATGAAGGTCCCACGGAGACGTAGAGGCCAACAAGTAAGGAATGTGGTCAAATATTACCGCCGAGATGTTAGGTTGGGTTAGGTTAGGTTATATTACGTTATAGATGTATATAAAGGTCCCACGGAGACGTAGAGGCCAGCAAGCCAGGAATGTGGTCAAATATTACCGCCGAGATGTTAGATTGGGTTAGGTTATGTTATATTACGTTACTGATGTATATAAAGATGCCGCGGAGACGTAGAGGCCAACTCGCCAGGAATGTTGTCAAATATTCCCGCCGAGATGATAGGTTGGGTTAGGTTAGGTTAAATTTCGTTATTGATGTATATGAAGGTCCCACGGAGACGTAGAGGCCAACAAGTAAGGAATGTGGTCAAATATTACCGCCGAGATGTTAGGTTGGGTTAGGTTAGGTTATATTACGTTATAGATGTATATAAAGGTCCCACGGAGACGTAGAGGCCAGCAAGCCAGGAATGTGGTCAAATATTACCGCCGAGATGTTAGATTGGGTTAGGTTATGTTATATTACGTTACTGATGTATATAAAGGTCCCACGGAGACGTAGAGGCCAACTCGCCAGGTATGTTTTCAAATATTACCGCCGAGATGTTAGGTTGGTTTGGGTTAGGTTATATTACGTTATTGATGTATATGAAGGTCCCACGGAGACGAAGAGGCCAACTCGCCAGGAATGTTGTCAAATATTACCGCCGAGATGATAGGTTGGGTTAGGTGAGGTTATATTACGTTATTGCTGTATATGAAGGTCAAACGGAGACCTAGAGGCCAAATCGCCAGGAATGTTGTGAAATATTACCGCCGAGATGTTAGGTTGGGTTAGGTTAGGTTATATTACGTTATTGATGTATATAAAGGTCCCACTGAGACGGAGAAGCCAACTCGCCAGGAATGTTGTCAAATATTACCGCCGAGATGTTAGGTTGGGTTAGGTTAGGTTATATTACGTTATTGATGTATATAAAGGTCCCACGGAGACGTAGAGGCCAACTCGCCAGGAATGTTGTCAAATATTCCCGCCGAGATGATAGGTTGGGTTAGGTTAGGTTAAATTTCGATATTGATGTATATGAAGGTCAACCGGAGACGTAGAGGCCAACTCGCCAGGAATGTTGTCAAATATTACCGCCGAGATGATAGGTTAGGTTAGGTTAGGTTATATTATGTTATTGATGTATATGAAGGTCAAACGGAGACCTAGAGGCCAACTCGCCAGGAATGTTGTGAAATATTACCGCCGAGATGTTAGGTTGGGTTAGGTTAGGTTATATTACGTTATTGATGTATATAAAGGTCCCACGGAGACGGAGAAGCCAATTCGCCAGGAATGATGTCAAACATTACCGCCGGGATGTTAGGTTGGGTTAGGTTAGGTTATATTACGTTACTGATGTATATAAAGATGCCGCGGAGACGTAGAGTCCAACTCGCCAGGTATGTTTTCAAATATTACCGCCGAGATGTTAGGTTGGTTTGGGTTAGGTTATATTACGTTATTGATGTATATGAAGGTCCCACGGAGACGTAGAGGCCAACTCGCCAGGAATGTTGTCAAATATTACCGCCGAGATGATAGGTTGGGTTAGGTGAGGTTATATTACGTTATTGCTGTATATGAAGGTCAAACGGAGACCTAGAGGCCAACTCGCCAGGAATGTTGTGAAATATGACCGCCGAGATGTTAGGTTGGGTTAGGTTAGGTTATATTACGTTATTGATGTATATAAAGGTCCCACGGAGACGGAGAAGCCAACTCGCCAGGAATGATGTCAAACATTACCGCCGAGATGATAGGTTGTGTTAGGTTAGGTTATATTACGTTATTGATGTATATAAAGGTCCCACGGAGACGTAGAGGCCAGCAAGCCAGGAATGTTGTCAAATATTACCGCCGAGATGATAGGTTAGGTTAGGTTAGGTTATATTATGTTATTGATGTATATGAAGGTCAAACGGAGACCTAGAGGCCAACTCGCCAGGAATGTTGTGAAATATTACCGCCGAGATGTTAGGTTGGGTTAGGTTAGGTTATATTACGTTATTGATGTATATAAAGGTCCCACGGAGACGGAGAAGCCAATTCGCCAGGAATGATGTCAAACATTACCGCCGGGATGTTAGGTTGGGTTAGGTTAGGTTATATTACGTTACTGATGTATATAAAGATGCCGCGGAGACGTAGAGTCCAACTCGCCAGGTATGTTTTCAAATATTACCGCCGAGATGTTAGGTTGGTTTGGGTTAGGTTATATTACGTTATTGATGTATATGAAGGTCCCACGGAGACGTAGAGGCCAACTCGCCAGGAATGTTGTCAAATATTACCGCCGAGATGATAGGTTGGGTTAGGTGAGGTTATATTACGTTATTGCTGTATATGAAGGTCAAACGGAGACCTAGAGGCCAACTCGCCAGGAATGTTGTGAAATATGACCGCCGAGATGTTAGGTTGGGTTAGGTTAGGTTATATTACGTTATTGATGTATATAAAGGTCCCACGGAGACGGAGAAGCCAACTCGCCAGGAATGATGTCAAACATTACCGCCGAGATGATAGGTTGTGTTAGGTTAGGTTATATTACGTTATTGATGTATATAAAGGTCCCACGGAGACGTAGAGGCCAGCAAGCCAGGAATGTGGTCAAATATTACCGCCGAGATGTTAGATTGGGTTAGGTTATGTTATATTACGTTACTGATGTATATGAAGGTCAAACGGAGACCTAGAGGCCAATTCGCCAGGAATGTTGTGAAATATTACCGCCGAGATGTTAGGTTGGGTTAGGTTAGGTTGTATTACGTTATTGATGTATATAAAGGTCCCACGGAGACGTAGAGGCCAGCAAGCCAGGAATGTGGTCAAATATTACCGCCGAGATGTTAGATTGGGTTAGGTTATGTTATATTACGTTACTGATGTATATAAAGATGCCGCGGAGACGTAGAGGCCAACTCGCCAGGAATGTTGTCAAATATTCCCGCCGAGATGATAGGTTGGGTTAGGTTAGGTTAAATTTCGTTATTGATGTATATGAAGGTCAATCGGAGACGTAGAGGCCAACTCGCCAGGAATGTAGTCAAATATTACCGCCGAGATGTTAGATTGGATTAGGTTATGTTATATTACGTTATTGATGTATATAAAGGTCCCACGGAGACGTAGAGGCCAACTCGCCAGGTATGTTGTCAAATATTACCGCCGAGATGATAGGTTGGGTTAGGTTAGGTTATATTACGTTATTGATGTATATGAAGGTCAAACGGAGACCTAGAGGCCAACTCGCCAGGAATGTTGTGAAATATTACCGCCGAGATATTAGGTTGGGTTAGGTTAGGTTATATTACGTTATTGATGTATATAAAGGTCCCACGGAGACGGAGAAGTCAACTCGCCAGGAATGATGTCAAACATTACCGCCGGGATGTTAGGTTGGGTTAGGTTAGGTTATATTACGTTATTGATGTATATAAAGGTCCCACGGAGACGTAGAGGCCAACACGCAAGTTATGTTGTCGAATATTACCGCCGAGATGTTAGGTTGGGTTAGGTTAGGTTGTATTACGTTATTGATGTATATAAAGGTCCCACGGAGACGTAGAGGCCAACAAGCCAGGAATGTGGTCAAATATTACCGCCGAGATGTTAGATTGGGTTAGGTTATGTTATATTACGTTACTGATGTATATAAAGATGCCGCGGAGACGTAGAGGCCAACTCGCCAGGAATGTTGTCAAATATTCCCGCCGAGATGATAGGTTGGGTTAGGTTAGGTTAAATTTCGTTATTGATGTATATGAAGGTCAATCGGAGACGTAGAGGCCAACTCGCCAGGAATGTTGTGAAATATTACCGCCGAGATGATAGGTTGGGTTAGGTTAGGTTATATTATGTTATTGATGTATATGAAGGTCAAACGGAGACCTAGAGGCCAACTCGCCAGGAATGTTGTGAAATATTACCGCCGAGATGTTAGGTTGGGTTAGGTTAGGTTATATTACGTTATTGATGTATATAAAGGTCCCACGGAGACGGAGAAGCCAACTCGCCAGGAATGATGTCAAACATTACCGCCGGGATGTTAGGTTGGGTTAGGTTAGGCTATATTACGTTATTGATGTATATAAAGGTCCCACGGAGACGTAGAGGCCAACTCGCCAGGTATGTTTTCAAATATTACCGCCGAGATGTTAGGTTGGTTTGGGTTAGGTTATATTACGTTATTGATGTATATGAAGGTCCCACGGAGACGAAGAGGCCAACTCGCCAGGAATGTTGTCAAATATTACCGCCGAGATGATAGGTTGGTTTAGGTGAGGTTATATTACGTTATTGCTGTATATGAAGGTCAAACGGAGACCTAGAGGCCAAATCGCCAGGAATGTTGTGAAATATTACCGCCGAGATGTTAGGTTGGGTTAGGTTAGGTTATATTACGTTATTGATGTATATAAAGGTCCCACTGAGACGGAGAAGCCAACTCGCCAGGAATGTTGTCAAATATTACCGCCGAGATGTTAGGTTGGGTTAGGTTAGGTTATATTACGTTATTGATGTATATAAAGGTCCCACGGAGACGTAGAGACCAACTCGCCAGGAATGTTGTCAAATATTCCCGCCGAGATGATAGGTTTGGTTAGGTTATGTTATATTACGATATAGATGTATATTAAGGTCCCACGGAGACGTAGAGGCCAGCAAGCCAGGAATGTGGTCAAATATTACCGCCGAGATGTGAGATTGGGTTAGGTTATGTTATATTACGTTACTGATGTATATAAAGATGCCGCGGAGACGTAGAGGCCAACTCGCCAGGAATGTTGTCAAATATTCCCGCCGAGATGATAGGTTGGGTTAGGTTAGGTTAAATTTCGTTATTGATGTATATGAAGGTCAATCGGAGACGTAGAGGCCAACTCGCCAGGAATGTTGTCAAATATTACCGCCGAGATGATAGGTTGGGTTAGGTTAGGTTATATTATGTTATTGATGTATATGAAGGTCAAACGGAGACCTAGAGGCCAACTCGCCAGGAATGTTGTGAAATATTACCGCCGAGATGTTAGGTTGGGTTAGGTTAGGTTATATTACGTTATTGATGTATATAAAGGTCCCACGGAGACGGAGAAGCCAACTCGCCAGGAATGATGTCAAACATTACCGCCGGGATGATAGGTTGGGTTAGGTTAGGTTATATTACGTTATTGATGTATATAAAGGTCCCACGGAGACGTAGAGGCCAACTCGCCAGGTATGTTTTCAAATATTACCGCCGAGATGTTAGGTTGGTTTGGGTTAGGTTATATTACGTTATTGATGTATATGAAGGTCCCACGGAGACGAAGAGGCCAACTCGCCAGGAATGTTGTCAAATATTACCGCCGAGATGATAGGTTGGGTTAGGTGAGGTTATATTACGTTATTGCTGTATATGAAGGTCAAACGGAGACCTAGAGGCCAAATCGCCAGGAATGTTGTGAAATATTACCGCCGAGATGTTAGGTTGGGTTAGGTTAGGTTATATTACGTTATTGATGTATATAAAGGTCCCACTGTGACGGAGAAGCCAACTCGCCAGGAATGTTGTCAAATATTACCGCCGAGATGTTAGGTTGGGTTAGGTTAGGTTATATTACGTTATTGATGTATATAAAGGTCCCACGGAGACGTAGAGGCCAACTCGCCAGGAATGTTGTCAAATATTCCCGCCGAGATGATAGGTTGGGTTAGGTTAGGTTAAATTTCGATATTGATGTATATGAAGGTCAACCGGAGACGTAGAGGCCAACTCGCCAGGAATGTTGTCAAATATTACCGCCGAGATGATAGGTTGGGTTAGGTTAGGTTATATTATGTTATTGATGTATATGAAGGTCAAACGGTGACCTAGAGGCCAACTCGCCAGGAATGTTGTGAAATATTACCGCCGAGATGTTAGGTTGGGTTAGGTTAGGTTATATTACGTTATTGATGTATATAAAGGTCCCACGGAGACGGAGAAGCCAATTCGACAGGAATGATGTCAAACATTACCGCCGGGATGTTAGGTTGGGTTAGGTTAGGTTATATTACGTTATTGATGTATATAAAGGTCCCACGGAGACGTAGAGGCCAACTCGCCAGGTATGTTTTCAAATATTACCACCGAGATGTTAGGTTGGTTTGGGTTAGGTTATATTACGTTATTGATGTATATGAAGGTCTCACGGACACGTAGAGGCCAAGTCGCCAGGAATGTTGTCAAATATTACCGCCGAGATGATAGGTTGGGTTAGGTTAGGTTATATTACGTTATTGCTGTATATGAAGGTCAAACGGAGACCTAGAGGCCAATTCGCCAGGAATGTTGTGAAATATTACCGCCGAGATGTTAGGTTGGGTTAGGTTAGGTTGTATTACGTTATTGATGTATATAAAGGTCCCACGGAGACGTAGAGGCCAGCAAGCCAGGAATGTGGTCAAATATTACCGCCGAGATGTTAGATTGGGTTAGGTTATGTTATATTACGTTACTGATGTATATAAAGATGCCGCGGAGACGTAGAGGCCAACTCGCCAGGAATGTTGTCAAATATTCCCGCCGAGATGATAGGTTGGGTTAGGTTAGGTTAAATTTCGTTATTGATGTATATGAAGGTCAATCGGAGACGTAGAGGCCAACTCGCCAGGAATGTAGTCAAATATTACCGCCGAGATGTTAGATTGGATTAGGTTATGTTATATTACGTTATTGATGTATATAAAGGTCCCACGGAGACGTAGAGGCCAACTCGCCAGGTATGTTGTCAAATATTACCGCCGAGATGATAGGTTGGGTTAGGTTAGGTTATATTACGTTATTGATGTATATGAAGGTCAAACGGAGACCTAGAGGCCAACTCGCCAGGAATGTTGTGAAATATTACCGCCGAGATATTAGGTTGGGTTAGGTTAGGTTATATTACGTTATTGATGTATATAAAGGTCCCACGGAGACGGAGAAGTCAACTCGCCAGGAATGATGTCAAACATTACCGCCGGGATGTTAGGTTGGGTTAGGTTAGGTTATATTACGTTATTGATGTATATAAAGGTCCCACGGAGACGTAGAGGCCAACACGCAAGTTATGTTGTCGAATATTACCGCCGAGATGTTAGGTTGGGTTAGGTTAGGTTGTATTACGTTATTGATGTATATAAAGGTCCCACGGAGACGTAGAGGCCAACAAGCCAGGAATGTGGTCAAATATTACCGCCGAGATGTTAGATTGGGTTAGGTTATGTTATATTACGTTATTGATGTATATAAAGATGCCACGGAGACGTAGAGGCCAACTCGCCAGGTATGTTTCCAAATATTACCACCGAGATGATAGGTTGGGTTAGGTTAGGTTATATTTTGTCATTGATGTATATGAAGGTCCCACGGAGACGTAGAGGCCAACAAGTAAGGAATGTGGTCAAATATTACCGCCGAGATGTTATGTTCGGTTAGGTTAGGTTATATTACGTTATAGATGTATATAAAGGTCCCACGGAGACGTAGAGGCCAGCAAGCCAGGAATGTGGTCAAATATTACCGCCGAGATGTTAGATTGGGTTAGGTTATGTTATATTACGTTACTGATGTATATGAAGGTCAAACGGAGACCTAGAGGCCAATTCGCCAGGAATGTTGTGAAATATTACCGCCGAGATGTTAGGTTGGGTTAGGTTAGGTTGTATTACGTTATTGATGTATATAAAGGTCCCACGGAGACGTAGAGGCCAGCAAGCCAGGAATGTGGTCAAATATTACCGCCGAGATGTTAGATTGGGTTAGGTTATGTTATATTACGTTACTGATGTATATAAAGATGCCGCGGAGACGTAGAGGCCAACTCGCCAGGAATGTTGTCAAATATGCCCGCCGAGATGATAGGTTGGGTTAGGTTAGGTTAAATTTCGTTATTGATGTATATGAAGGTCAATCGGAGACGTAGAGGCCAACTCGCCAGGAATGTAGTCAAATATTACCGCCGAGATGTTAGATTGGATTAGGTTATGTTATATTACGTTATTGATGTATATAAAGGTCCCACGGAGACGTAGAGGCCAACTCGCCAGGTATGTTGTCAAATATTACCGCCGAGATGATAGGTTGGGTTAGGTTAGGTTATATTACGTTATTGATGTATATGAAGGTCAAACGGAGACCTAGAGGCCAACTAGCCAGGAATGTTGTGAAATATTACCGCCGAGATATTAGGTTGGGTTAGGTTAGGTTATATTACGTTATTGATGTATATAAAGGTCCCACGGAGACGGAGAATTCAACTCGCCAGGAATGATGTCAAACATTACCGCCGGGATGTTAGGTTGGGTTAGGTTAGGTTATATTACGTTATTGATGTATATAAAGGTCCCACGGAGACGTAGAGGACAACACGCAAGTTATGTTGTCGAATATTACCGCCGAGATGTTAGGTTGGGTTAGGTTAGGTTGTATTACGTTATTGATGTATATAAAGGTCCCACGGAGACGTAGAGGCCAACAAGCCAGGAATGTGGTCAAATATTACCGCCGAGATGTTAGATTGGGTTAGGTTATGTTATATTACGTTATTGATGTATATAAAGATGCCATGGAGACGTAGAGGCCAACTCGCCAGGTATGTTTCCAAATATTACCACCGAGATGATAGGTTGGGTTAGGTTAGGTTATATTTTGTCATTGATGTATATGAAGGTCCCACGGAGACGTAGAGGCCAACAAGTAAGGAATGTGGTCAAATATTACCGCCGAGATGTTAGGTTGGGTTAGGTTAGGTTATATTACGTTATAGATGTATATAAAGGTCCCACGGAGACGTAGAGGCCAGCAAGCCAGGAATGTGGTCAAATATTACCGCCGAGATGTTAGATTGGGTTAGGTTATGTTATATTACGTTACTGATGTATATAAAGATGCCGCGGAGACGTAGAGGCCAACTCGCCAGGAATGTTGTCAAATATTCCCGCCGAGATGATAGGTTGGGTTAGGTTAGGTTAAATTTCGTTATTGATGTATATGAAGGTCCCACGGAGACGTAGAGGCCAACAAGTAAGGAATGTGGTCAAATATTACCGCCGAGATGTTAGGTTGGGTTAGGTTAGGTTATATTACGTTATAGATGTATATAAAGGTCCCACGGAGACGTAGAGGCCAGCAAGCCAGGAATGTGGTCAAATATTACCGCCGAGATGTTAGATTGGGTTAGGTTATGTTATATTACGTTACTGATGTATATAAAGGTCCCACGGAGACGTAGAGGCCAACTCGCCAGGAATGTTGTCAAATATTACCGCCGAGATGTTAGGTTGGGTTAGGTTAGGTTATATTACGTTATTGATGTATATAAAGGTCCCACGGAGACTTAGAGGCCAACTCGCCAGGAATGTTGTCAAATATTCCCGCCGAGATGATAGGTTGGGTTAGGTTAGGTTATATTACGTTACTGATGTATATAAAGATGCCGCGGAGACGTAGAGTCCAACTCGCCAGGTATGTTTTCAAATATTACCGCCGAGATGTTAGGTTGGTTTGGGTTAGGTTATATTACGTTATTGATGTATATGAAGGTCCCACGGAGACGTAGAGGCCAACTCGCCAGGAATGTTGTCAAATATTACCGCCGAGATGATAGGTTGGGTTAGGTGAGGTTATATTACGTTATTGCTGTATATGAAGGTCAAACGGAGACCTAGAGGCCAACTCGCCAGGAATGTTGTGAAATATTACCGCCGAGATGTTAGGTTGGGTTAGGTTAGGTTATATTACGTTATTGATGTATATAAAGGTCCCACGGAGACGTAGAGGACAACACGCAAGTTATGTTGTCGAATATTACCGCCGAGATGTTAGGTTGGGTTAGGTTAGGTTGTATTACGTTATTGATGTATATAAAGGTCCCACGGAGACGTAGAGGCCAACAAGCCAGGAATGTGGTCAAATATTACCGCCGAGATGTTAGATTGGGTTAGGTTATGTTATATTACGTTATTGATGTATATAAAGATGCCATGGAGACGTAGAGGCCAACTCGCCAGGTATGTTTCCAAATATTACCACCGAGATGATAGGTTGGGTTAGGTTAGGTTATATTTTGTCATTGATGTATATGAAGGTCCCACGGAGACGTAGAGGCCAACAAGTAAGGAATGTGGTCAAATATTACCGCCGAGATGTTAGGTTGGGTTAGGTTAGGTTATATTACGTTATAGATGTATATAAAGGTCCCACGGAGACGTAGAGGCCAGCAAGCCAGGAATGTGGTCAAATATTACCGCCGAGATGTTAGATTGGGTTAGGTTATGTTATATTACGTTACTGATGTATATAAAGATGCCGCGGAGACGTAGAGGCCAACTCGCCAGGAATGTTGTCAAATATTCCCGCCGAGATGATAGGTTGGGTTAGGTTAGGTTAAATTTCGTTATTGATGTATATGAAGGTCCCACGGAGACGTAGAGGCCAACAAGTAAGGAATGTGGTCAAATATTACCGCCGAGATGTTAGGTTGGGTTAGGTTAGGTTATATTACGTTATAGATGTATATAAAGGTCCCACGGAGACGTAGAGGCCAGCAAGCCAGGAATGTGGTCAAATATTACCGCCGAGATGTTAGATTGGGTTAGGTTATGTTATATTACGTTACTGATGTATATAAAGGTCCCACGGAGACGTAGAGGCCAACTCGCCAGGAATGTTGTCAAATATTACCGCCGAGATGTTAGGTTGGGTTAGGTTAGGTTATATTACGTTATTGATGTATATAAAGGTCCCACGGAGACTTAGAGGCCAACTCGCCAGGAATGTTGTCAAATATTCCCGCCGAGATGATAGGTTGGGTTAGGTTAGGTTATATTACGTTACTGATGTATATAAAGATGCCGCGGAGACGTAGAGTCCAACTCGCCAGGTATGTTTTCAAATATTACCGCCGAGATGTTAGGTTGGTTTGGGTTAGGTTATATTACGTTATTGATGTATATGAAGGTCCCACGGAGACGTAGAGGCCAACTCGCCAGGAATGTTGTCAAATATTACCGCCGAGATGATAGGTTGGGTTAGGTGAGGTTATATTACGTTATTGCTGTATATGAAGGTCAAACGGAGACCTAGAGGCCAACTCGCCAGGAATGTTGTGAAATATTACCGCCGAGATGTTAGGTTGGGTTAGGTTAGGTTATATTACGTTATTGATGTATATAAAGGTCCCACGGAGACGGAGAAGCCAACTCGCCAGGAATGATGTCAAACATTACCGCCGAGATGATAGGTTGTGTTAGGTTAGGTTATATTACGTTATTGATGTATATAAAGGTCCCACGGAGACGTAGAGGCCAGCAAGCCAGGAATGTGGTCAAATATTACCGCCGAGATGTTAGATTGGGTTAGGTTATGTTATATTACGTTACTGATGTATATGAAGGTCAAACGGAGACCTAGAGGCCAATTCGCCAGGAATGTTGTGAAATATTACCGCCGAGATGTTAGGTTGGGTTAGGTTAGGTTGTATTACGTTATTGATGTATATAAAGGTCCCACGGAGACGTAGAGGCCAGCAAGCCAGGAATGTGGTCAAATATTACCGCCGAGATGTTAGATTGGGTTAGGTTATGTTATATTACGTTACTGATGTATATAAAGATGCCGCGGAGACGTAGAGGCCAACTCGCCAGGAATGTTGTCAAATATTCCCGCCGAGATGATAGGTTGGGTTAGGTTAGGTTAAATTTCGTTATTGATGTATATGAAGGTCAATCGGAGACGTAGAGGCCAACTCGCCAGGAATGTAGTCAAATATTACCGCCGAGATGTTAGATTGGATTAGGTTATGTTATATTACGTTATTGATGTATATAAAGGTCCCACGGAGACGTAGAGGCCAACTCGCCAGGTATGTTGTCAAATATTCCCGCCGAGATGATAGGTTGGGTTAGGTTAGGTTATATTACGTTATTGATGTATATGAAGGTCAAACGGAGACCTAGAGGCCAACTCGCCAGGAATGTTGTGAAATATTACCGCCGAGATATTAGGTTGGGTTAGGTTAGGTTATATTACGTTATTGATGTATATAAAGGTCCCACGGAGACGGAGAAGTCAACTCGCCAGGAATGATGCCAAACATTACCGCCGGGATGTTAGGTTGGGTTAGGTTAGGTTATATTACGTTATTGATGTATATAAAGGTCCCACGGAGACGTAGAGGCCAACACGCAAGTTATGTTGTCGAATATTACCGCCGAGATGTTAGGTTGGGTTAGGTTAGGTTGTATTACGTTATTGATGTATATAAAGGTCCCACGGAGACGTAGAGGCCAACAAGCCAGGAATGTGGTCAAATATTACCGCCGAGATGTTAGATTGGGTTAGGTTATGTTATATTACGTTATTGATGTATATAAAGATGCCACGGAGACGTAGAGGCCAACTCGCCAGGTATGTTTCCAAATATTACCACCGAGATGATAGGTTGGGTTAGGTTAGTTTATATTTTGTCATTGATGTATATGAAGGTCCCACGGAGACGTAGAGGCCAACAAGTAAGGAATGTGGTCAAATATTACCGCCGAGATGTTAGGTTGGGTTAGGTTAGGTTATATTACGTTATAGATGTATATAAAGGTCCCACGGAGACGTAGAGGCCAGCAAGCCAGGAATGTGGTCAAATATTACCGCCGAGATGTTAGATTGGGTTAGGTTATGTTATATTACGTTACTGATGTATATAAAGATGCCGCGGAGACGTAGAGGCCAACTCGCCAGGAATGTTGTCAAATATTCCCGCCGAGATGATAGGTTGGGTTAGGTTAGGTTAAATTTCGTTATTGATGTATATGAAGGTCCCACGGAGACGTAGAGGCCAACAAGTAAGGAATGTGGTCAAATATTACCGCCGAGATGTTAGGTTGGGTTAGGTTAGGTTATATTACGTTATAGATGTATATAAAGGTCCCACGGAGACGTAGAGGCCAGCAAGCCAGGAATGTGGTCAAATATTACCGCCGAGATGTTAGATTGGGTTAGGTTATGTTATATTACGTTACTGATGTATATAAAGATGCCGCGGAGACGTAGAGGCCAACTCGCCAGGAATGTTGTCAAATATTCCCGCCGAGATGATAGGTTGGGTTAGGTTAGGTTAAATTTCGTTATTGATGTATATGAAGGTCAATCGGAGACGTAGAGGCCAACTCGCCAGGAATGTTGTGAAATATTACCGCCGAGATGATAGGTTGGGTTGGGTTAGGTTATATTATGTTATTGATGTATATGAAGGTCAAACGGAGACCTAGAGGCCAACTCGCCAGGAATGTTGTGAAATATTACCGCCGAGATGTTAGGTTGGGTTAGGTTAGGTTATATTACGTTATTGATGTATATAAAGGTCCCACGGAGACGGAGAAGCCAACTCGCCAGGAATGATGTCAAACATTACCGCCGGGATGTTAGGTTGGGTTAGGTTAGGCTATATTACGTTATTGATGTATATAAAGGTCCCACGGAGACGTAGAGGCCAACTCGCCAGGTATGTTTTCAAATATTACCGCCGAGATGTTAGGTTGGTTTGGGTTAGGTTATATTACGTTATTGATGTATATGAAGGTCCCACGGAGACGAAGAGGCCAACTCGCCAGGAATGTTGTCAAATATTACCGCCGAGATGATAGGTTGGTTTAGGTGAGGTTATATTACGTTATTGCTGTATATGAAGGTCAAACGGAGACCTAGAGGCCAAATCGCCAGGAATGTTGTGAAATATTACCGCCGAGATGTTAGGTTGGGTTAGGTTAGGTTATATTACGTTATTGATGTATATAAAGGTCCCACTGAGACGGAGAAGCCAACTCGCCAGGAATGTTGTCAAATATTACCGCCGAGATGTTAGGTTGGGTTAGGTTAGGTTATATTACGTTATTGATGTATATAAAGGTCCCACGGAGACGTAGAGACCAACTCGCCAGGAATGTTGTCAAATATTCCCGCCGAGATGATAGGTTTGGTTAGGTTATGTTATATTACGATATAGATGTATATTAAGGTCCCACGGAGACGTAGAGGCCAGCAAGCCAGGAATGTGGTCAAATATTACCGCCGAGATGTGAGATTGGGTTAGGTTATGTTATATTACGTTACTGATGTATATAAAGATGCCGCGGAGACGTAGAGGCCAACTCGCCAGGAATGTTGTCAAATATTCCCGCCGAGATGATAGGTTGGGTTAGGT
Source organism: Xylocopa violacea (assembly GCA_963969225.1). Classification (NCBI taxonomy): domain Eukaryota; kingdom Metazoa; phylum Arthropoda; class Insecta; order Hymenoptera; family Apidae; genus Xylocopa; species Xylocopa violacea. Next base: position 155,579 of record CAXAJV010000021.1, on the reverse strand, counting down.
TAGGTTAAATTTCGTTATTGATGTATATGAAGGTCAATCGGAGACGTAGAGGCCAACTCGCCAGGAATGTTGTCAAATATTACCGCCGAGATGATAGGTTGGGTTAGGTTAGGTTATATTATGTTATTGATGTATATGAAGGTCAAACGGAGACCTAGAGGCCAACTCGCCAGGAATGTTGTGAAATATTACCGCCGAGATGTTAGGTTGGGTTAGGTTAGGTTATATTACGTTATTGATGTATATAAAGGTCCCACGGAGACGGAGAAGCCAACTCGCCAGGAATGATGTCAAACATTACCGCCGGGATGATAGGTTGGGTTAGGTTAGGTTATATTACGTTATTGATGTATATAAAGGTCCCACGGAGACGTAGAGGCCAACTCGCCAGGTATGTTTTCAAATATTACCGCCGAGATGTTAGGTTGGTTTGGGTTAGGTTATATTACGTTATTGATGTATATGAAGGTCCACGGAGAGGTAGAGGCCAACTCGCCAGGAATGTTGTCAAATATTACCGCCGAGATGATAGATTGGGTTATGTTAGGTTATATTACGTTATTGCTGTATATGAAGGTCAAACGGAGACCTAGAGGCCAACTCGCCAGGAATGTTGTGAAATATTACCGCCGAGATGTTAGGTTGGGTTAGGTTAGGTTGTATTACGTTATTGATGTATATAAAGGTCCCACGGAGACGTAGAGGTCAGCAAGCCAGGAATGTGGTCAAATATTACCGCCCAGATGTTAGATTGGGTTAGGTTATGTTATATTACGTTACTGATGTATATAAAGGTCCCACGGAGACGTAGAGGCCAACTCGCCAGGTATGTTTTCAAATATTACCGCCGAGATGTTAGGTTGGTTTGGGTTAGGTTATATTACATTATTGATGTATATGAAGGTCCCACGGAGACGAAGAGGCCAACTCGCCAGGAATGTTGTCAAATATTACCGCCGAGATGATAGGTTGGGTTAGGTGAGGTTATATTACGTTATTGCTGTATATGAAGGTCAAACGGAGACCTAGAGGCCAAATCGCCAGGAATGTTGTGAAATATTACCGCCGAGATGTTAGGTTGGGTTAGGTTAGGTTATATTACGTTATTGATGTATATAAAGGTCCCACGGAGACGTAGAGGCCAACTCGCCAGGAATGTTGTCAAATATTCCCGCCGAGATGATAGGTTGGGTTAGGTTAGGTTATATTACGTTATTGATGTATATAAAGGTCCCACGGAGACGGAGAAGCCAACTCGCCAGGAATGATGTCAAACATTACCGCCGAGATGATAGGTTGTGTTAGGTTAGGTTATATTACGTTATTGATGTATATAAAGGTCCCACGGAGACGTAGAGGCCAGCAAGCCAGGAATGTGGTCAAATATTACCGCCGAGATGTTAGATTGGGTTAGGTTATGTTATATTACGTTACTGATGTATATGAAGGTCAAACGGAGACCTAGAGGCCAATTCGCCAGGAATGTTGTGAAATATTACCGCCGAGATGTTAGGTTGGGTTAGGTTAGGTTGTATTACGTTATTGATGTATATAAAGGTCCCACGGAGACGTAGAGGCCAGCAAGCCAGGAATGTGGTCAAATATTACCGCCGAGATGTTAGATTGGGTTAGGTTATGTTATATTACGTTACTGATGTATATAAAGATGCCGCGGAGACGTAGAGGCCAACTCGCCAGGAATGTTGTCAAATATTCCCGCCGAGATGATAGGTTGGGTTAGGTTAGGTTAAATTTCGTTATTGATGTATATGAAGGTCAATCGGAGACGTAGAGGCCAACTCGCCAGGAATGTAGTCAAATATTACCGCCGAGATGTTAGATTGGATTAGGTTATGTTATATTACGTTATTGATGTATATAAAGGTCCCACGGAGACGTAGAGGCCAACTCGCCAGGTATGTTGTCAAATATTCCCGCCGAGATGATAGGTTGGGTTAGGTTAGGTTATATTACGTTATTGATGTATATGAAGGTCAAACGGAGACCTAGAGGCCAACTCGCCAGGAATGTTGTGAAATATTACCGCCGAGATATTAGGTTGGGTTAGGTTAGGTTATATTACGTTATTGATGTATATAAAGGTCCCACGGAGACGGAGAAGTCAACCCGCCAGGAATGATGCCAAACATTACCGCCGGGATGTTAGGTTGGGTTAGGTTAGGTTATATTACGTTATTGATGTATATAAAGGTCCCACGGAGACGTAGAGGCCAACACGCAAGTTATGTTGTCGAATATTACCGCCGAGATGTTAGGTTGGGTTAGGTTAGGTTGTATTACGTTATTGATGTATATAAAGGTCCCACGGAGACGTAGAGGCCAACAAGCCAGGAATGTGGTCAAATATTACCGCCGAGATGTTAGATTGGGTTAGGTTATGTTATATTACGTTATTGATGTATATAAAGATGCCACGGAGACGTAGAGGCCAACTCGCCAGGTATGTTTCCAAATATTACCACCGAGATGATAGGTTGGGTTAGGTTAGGTTATATTTTGTCATTGATGTATATGAAGGTCCCACGGAGACGTAGAGGCCAACAAGTAAGGAATGTGGTCAAATATTACCGCCGAGATGTTAGGTTGGGTTAGGTTAGGTTATATTACGTTATAGATGTATATAAAGGTCCCACGGAGACGTAGAGGCCAGCAAGCCAGGAATGTGGTCAAATATTACCGCCGAGATGTTAGATTGGGTTAGGTTATGTTATATTACGTTACTGATGTATATAAAGATGCCGCGGAGACGTAGAGGCCAACTCGCCAGGAATGTTGTCAAATATTCCCGCCGAGATGATAGGTTGGGTTAGGTTAGGTTAAATTTCGTTATTGATGTATATGAAGGTCCCACGGAGACGTAGAGGCCAACAAGTAAGGAATGTGGTCAAATATTACCGCCGAGATGTTAGGTTGGGTTAGGTTAGGTTATATTACGTTATAGATGTATATAAAGGTCCCACGGAGACGTAGAGGCCAGCAAGCCAGGAATGTGGTCAAATATTACCGCCGAGATGTTAGATTGGGTTAGGTTATGTTATATTACGTTACTGATGTATATAAAGATGCCGCGGAGACGTAGAGGCCAACTCGCCAGGAATGTTGTCAAATATTCCCGCCGAGATGATAGGTTGGGTTAGGTTAGGTTAAATTTCGTTATTGATGTATATGAAGGTCAATCGGAGACCTAGAGGCCAACTCGCCAGGAATGTTGTGAAATATTACCGCCGAGATGTTAGGTTGGGTTAGGTTAGGTTATATTACGTTATTGATGTATATAAAGGTCCCACGGAGACGGAGAAGCCAACTCGCCAGGAATGATGTCAAACATTACCGCCGGGATGTTAGGTTGGGTTAGGTTAGGCTATATTACGTTATTGATGTATATAAAGGTCCCACGGAGACGTAGAGGCCAACTCGCCAGGTATGTTTTCAAATATTACCGCCGAGATGTTAGGTTGGTTTGGGTTAGGTTATATTACGTTATTGATGTATATGAAGGTCCCACGGAGACGAAGAGGCCAACTCGCCAGGAATGTTGTCAAATATTACCGCCGAGATGATAGGTTGGTTTAGGTGAGGTTATATTACGTTATTGCTGTATATGAAGGTCAAACGGAGACCTAGAGGCCAAATCGCCAGGAATGTTGTGAAATATTACCGCCGAGATGTTAGGTTGGGTTAGGTTAGGTTATATTACGTTATTGATGTATATAAAGGTCCCACTGAGACGGAGAAGCCAACTCGCCAGGAATGTTGTCAAATATTACCGCCGAGATGTTAGGTTGGGTTAGGTTAGGTTATATTACGTTATTGATGTATATAAAGGTCCCACGGAGACGTAGAGACCAACTCGCCAGGAATGTTGTCAAATATTCCCGCCGAGATGATAGGTTTGGTTAGGTTATGTTATATTACGATATAGATGTATATTAAGGTCCCACGGAGACGTAGAGGCCAGCAAGCCAGGAATGTGGTCAAATATTACCGCCGAGATGTGAGATTGGGTTAGGTTATGTTATATTACGTTACTGATGTATATAAAGATGCCGCGGAGACGTAGAGGCCAACTCGCCAGGAATGTTGTCAAATATTCCCGCCGAGATGATAGGTTGGGTTAGGTTAGGTTAAATTTCGTTATTGATGTATATGAAGGTCAATCGGAGACGTAGAGGCCAACTCGCCAGGAATGTTGTCAAATATTACCGCCGAGATGATAGGTTGGGTTAGGTTAGGTTATATTATGTTATTGATGTATATGAAGGTCAAACGGAGACCTAGAGGCCAACTCGCCAGGAATGTTGTGAAATATTACCGCCGAGATGTTAGGTTGGGTTAGGTTAGGTTATATTACGTTATTGATGTATATAAAGGTCCCACGGAGACGTAGAGGCCAGCAAGCCAGGAATGTGGTCAAATATTACCGCCGAGATGTTAGATTGGGTTAGGTTATGTTATATTACGTTACTGATGTATATAAAGATGCCGCGGAGACGTAGAGGCCAACTCGCCAGGAATGTTGTCAAATATTCCCGCCGAGATGATAGGTTGGGTTAGGTTAGGTTAAATTTCGTTATTGATGTATATGAAGGTCAATCGGAGACGTAGAGGCCAACTCGCCAGGAATGTAGTCAAATATTACCGCCGAGATGTTAGATTGGATTAGGTTATGTTATATTACGTTATTGATGTATATAAAGGTCCCACGGAGACGTAGAGGCCAACTCGCCAGGTATGTTGTCAAATATTCCCGCCGAGATGATAGGTTGGGTTAGGTTAGGTTATATTACGTTATTGATGTATATGAAGGTCAAACGGAGACCTAGAGGCCAACTCGCCAGGAATGTTGTGAAATATTACCGCCGAGATATTAGGTTGGGTTAGGTTAGGTTATATTACGTTATTGATGTATATAAAGGTCCCACGGAGACGGAGAAGTCAACTCGCCAGGAATGATGCCAAACATTACCGCCGGGATGTTAGGTTGGGTTAGGTTAGGTTATATTACGTTATTGATGTATATAAAGGTCCCACGGAGACGTAGAGGCCAACACGCAAGTTATGTTGTCGAATATTACCGCCTAGATGTTAGGTTGGGTTAGGTTAGGTTGTATTACGTTATTGATGTATATAAAGGTCCCACGGAGACGTAGAGGCCAACAAGCCAGGAATGTGGTCAAATATTACCGCCGAGATGTTAGATTGGGTTAGGTTATGTTATATTACGTTATTGATGTATATAAAGATGCCACGGAGACGTAGAGGCCAACTCGCCAGGTATGTTTCCAAATATTACCACCGAGATGATAGGTTGGGTTAGGTTAGGTTATATTTTGTCATTGATGTATATGAAGGTCCCACGGAGACGTAGAGGCCAACAAGTAAGGAATGTGGTCAAATATTACCGCCGAGATGTTAGGTTGGGTTAGGTTAGGTTATATTACGTTATAGATGTATATAAAGGTCCCACGGAGACGTAGAGGCCAGCAAGCCAGGAATGTGGTCAAATATTACCGCCGAGATGTTAGATTGGGTTAGGTTATGTTATATTACGTTACTGATGTATATAAAGATGCCGCGGAGACGTAGAGGCCAACTCGCCAGGAATGTTGTCAAATATTCCCGCCGAGATGATAGGTTGGGTTAGGTTAGGTTAAATTTCGTTATTGATGTATATGAAGGTCCCACGGAGACGTAGAGGCCAACAAGTAAGGAATGTGGTCAAATATTACCGCCGAGATGTTAGGTTGGGTTAGGTTAGGTTATATTACGTTATAGATGTATATAAAGGTCCCACGGAGACGTAGAGGCCAGCAAGCCAGGAATGTGGTCAAATATTACCGCCGAGATGTTAGATTGGGTTAGGTTATGTTATATTACGTTACTGATGTATATAAAGATGCCGCGGAGACGTAGAGGCCAACTCGCCAGGAATGTTGTCAAATATTCCCGCCGAGATGATAGGTTGGGTTAGGTTAGGTTAAATTTCGTTATTGATGTATATGAAGGTCAATCGGAGACGTAGAGGCCAACTCGCCAGGAATGTTGTGAAATATTACCGCCGAGATGATAGGTTGGGTTAGGTTAGGTTATATTATGTTATTGATGTATATGAAGGTCAAACGGAGACCTAGAGGCCAACTCGCCAGGAATGTTGTGAAATATTACCGCCGAGATGTTAGGTTGGGTTAGGTTAGGTTATATTACGTTATTGATGTATATAAAGGTCCCACGGAGACGGAGAAGCCAACTCGCCAGGAATGATGTCAAACATTACCGCCGGGATGTTAGGTTGGGTTAGGTTAGGCTATATTACGTTATTGATGTATATAAAGGTCCCACGGAGACGTAGAGGCCAACTCGCCAGGTATGTTTTCAAATATTACCGCCGAGATGTTAGGTTGGTTTGGGTTAGGTTATATTACGTTATTGATGTATATGAAGGTCCCACGGAGACGAAGAGGCCAACTCGCCAGGAATGTTGTCAAATATTACCGCCGAGATGATAGGTTGGTTTAGGTGAGGTTATATTACGTTATTGCTGTATATGAAGGTCAAACGGAGACCTAGAGGCCAAATCGCCAGGAATGTTGTGAAATATTACCGCCGAGATGTTAGGTTGGGTTAGGTTAGGTTATATTACGTTATTGATGTATATAAAGGTCCCACTGAGACGGAGAAGCCAACTCGCCAGGAATGTTGTCAAATATTACCGCCGAGATGTTAGGTTGGGTTAGGTTAGGTTATATTACGTTATTGATGTATATAAAGGTCCCACGGAGACGTAGAGACCAACTCGCCAGGAATGTTGTCAAATATTCCCGCCGAGATGATAGGTTTGGTTAGGTTATGTTATATTACGATATAGATGTATATTAAGGTCCCACGGAGACGTAGAGGCCAGCAAGCCAGGAATGTGGTCAAATATTACCGCCGAGATGTGAGATTGGGTTAGGTTATGTTATATTACGTTACTGATGTATATAAAGATGCCGCGGAGACGTAGAGGCCAACTCGCCAGGAATGTTGTCAAATATTCCCGCCGAGATGATAGGTTGGGTTAGGTTAGGTTAAATTTCGTTATTGATGTATATGAAGGTCAATCGGAGACGTAGAGGCCAACTCGCCAGGAATGTTGTCAAATATTACCGCCGAGATGATAGGTTGGGTTAGGTTAGGTTATATTATGTTATTGATGTATATGAAGGTCAAACGGAGACCTAGAGGCCAACTCGCCAGGAATGTTGTGAAATATTACCGCCGAGATGTTAGGTTGGGTTAGGTTAGGTTATATTACGTTATTGATGTATATAAAGGTCCCACGGAGACGGAGAAGCCAACTCGCCAGGAATGATGTCAAACATTACCGCCGGGATGATAGGTTGGGTTAGGTTAGGTTATATTACGTTATTGATGTATATAAAGGTCCCACGGAGACGTAGAGGCCAACTCGCCAGGTATGTTTTCAAATATTACCGCCGAGATGTTAGGTTGGTTTGGGTTAGGTTATATTACGTTATTGATGTATATGAAGGTCCCACGGAGAGGTAGAGGCCAACTCGCCAGGAATGTTGTCAAATATTACCGCCGAGATGATAGATTGGGTTATGTTAGGTTATATTACGTTATTGCTGTATATGAAGGTCAAACGGAGACCTAGAGGCCAACTCGCCAGGAATGTTGTGAAATATTACCGCCGAGATGTTAGGTTGGGTTAGGTTAGGTTGTATTACGTTATTGATGTATATAAAGGTCCCACGGAGACGTAGAGGTCAGCAAGCCAGGAATGTGGTCAAATATTACCGCCCAGATGTTAGATTGGGTTAGGTTATGTTATATTACGTTACTGATGTATATAAAGGTCCCACGGAGACGTAGAGGCCAACTCGCCAGGTATGTTTTCAAATATTACCGCCGAGATGTTAGGTTGGTTTGGGTTAGGTTATATTACGTTATTGATGTATATGAAGGTCCCACGGAGACGAAGAGGCCAACTCGCCAGGAATGTTGTCAAATATTACCGCCGAGATGATAGGTTGGGTTAGGTGAGGTTATATTACGTTATTGCTGTATATGAAGGTCAAACGGAGACCTAGAGGCCAAATCGCCAGGAATGTTGTGAAATATTACCGCCGAGAAGTTAGGTTGGGTTAGGTTAGGTTATATTACGTTATTGATGTATATAAAGGTCCCACGGAGACGTAGAGGCCAACTCGCCAGGAATGTTGTCAAATATTCCCGCCGAGATGATAGGTTGGGTTAGGTTAGGTTAAATTTCGATATTGATGTATATGAAGGTCAACCGGAGACGTAGAGGCCAACTCGCCAGGAATGTTGTCAAATATTACCGCCGAGATGATAGGTTGGGTTAGGTTAGGTTATATTATGTTATTGATGTATATGAAGGTCAAACGGAGACCTAGAGGCCAACTCGCCAGGAATGTTGTGAAATATTACCGCCGAGATGTTAGGTTGGGTTAGGTTAGGTTATATTACGTTATTGATGTATATAAAGGTCCCACGGAGACGGAGAAGCCAATTCGACAGGAATGATGTCAAACATTACCGCCGGGATGTTAGGTTGGGTTAGGTTAGGTTATTTTACGTTATTGATGTATATAAAGGTCCCACGGAGACGTAGAGGCCAACTCGCCAGGTATGTTTTCAAATATTACCACCGAGATGTTAGGTTGGTTTGGGTTAGGTTATATTACGTTATTGATGTATATGAAGGTCTCACGGACACGTAGAGGCCAAGTCGCCAGGAATGTTGTCAAATATTACCGCCGAGATGATAGGTTGGGTTAGGTTAGGTTATATTACGTTATTGCTGTATATGAAGGTCAAACGGAGACCTAGAGGCCAATTCGCCAGGAATGTTGTGAAATATTACCGCCGAGATGTTAGGTTGGGTTAGGTTAGGTTGTATTACGTTATTGATGTATATAAAGGTCCCACGGAGACGTAGAGGCCAGCAAGCCAGGAATGTGGTCAAATATTACCGCCGAGATGTTAGATTGGGTTAGGTTATGTTATATTACGTTACTGATGTATATAAAGATGCCGCGGAGACGTAGAGGCCAACTCGCCAGGAATGTTGTCAAATATTCCCGCCGAGATGATAGGTTGGGTTAGGTTAGGTTAAATTTCGTTATTGATGTATATGAAGGTCAATCGGAGACGTAGAGGCCAACTCGCCAGGAATGTAGTCAAATATTACCGCCGAGATGTTAGATTGGATTAGGTTATGTTATATTACGTTATTGATGTATATAAAGGTCCCACGGAGACGTAGAGGCCAACTCGCCAGGTATGTTTTCAAATATTACCGCCGAGATGTTAGGTGGTTTGGGTTAGGTTATATTACGTTATTGATGTATATGAAGGTCCCACGGAGACGAAGAGGCCAACTCGCCAGGAATGTTGTCAAATATTACCGCCGAGATGATAGGTTGGGTTAGGTGAGGTTATATTACGTTATTGCTGTATATGAAGGTCAAACGGAGACCTAGAGGCCAAATCGCCAGGAATGTTGTGAAATATTACCGCCGAGATGTTAGGTTGGGTTAGGTTAGGTTATATTACGTTATTGATGTATATAAAGGTCCCACTGTGACGGAGAAGCCAACTCGCCAGGAATGTTGTCAAATATTACCGCCGAGATGTTAGGTTGGGTTAGGTTAGGTTATATTACGTTATTGATGTATATAAAGGTCCCACGGAGACGTAGAGGCCAACTCGCCAGGAATGTTGTCAAATATTCCCGCCGAGATGATAGGTTGGGTTAGGTTAGGTTAAATTTCGATATTGATGTATATGAAGGTCAACCGGAGACGTAGAGGCCAACTCGCCAGGAATGTTGTCAAATATTACCGCCGAGATGATAGGTTGGGTTAGGTGAGGTTATATTACGTTATTGCTGTATATGAAGGTCAAACGGAGACCTAGAGGCCAAATCGCCAGGAATGTTGTGAAATATTACCGCCGAGATGTTAGGTTGGGTTAGGTTAGGTTATATTACGTTATTGATGTATATAAAGGTCCCACTGTGACGGAGAAGCCAACTCGCCAGGAATGTTGTCAAATATTACCGCCGAGATGTTAGGTTGGGTTAGGTTAGGTTATATTACGTTATTGATGTATATAAAGGTCCCACGGAGACGTAGAGACCAACTCGCCAGGAATGTTGTCAAATATTCCCGCCGAGATGATAGGTTTGGTTAGGTTATGTTATATTACGATATAGATGTATATTAAGGTCCCACGGAGACGTAGAGGCCAGCAAGCCAGGAATGTGGTCAAATATTACCGCCGAGATGTGAGATTGGGTTAGGTTATGTTATATTACGTTACTGATGTATATAAAGATGCCGCGGAGACGTAGAGGCCAACTCGCCAGGAATGTTGTCAAATATTCCCGCCGAGATGATAGGTTGGGTTAGGTTAGGTTAAATTTCGTTATTGATGTATATGAAGGTCAATCGGAGACGTAGAGGCCAACTCGCCAGGAATGTTGTCAAATATTACCGCCGAGATGATAGGTTGGGTTAGGTTAGGTTATATTATGTTATTGATGTATATGAAGGTCAAACGGAGACCTAGAGGCCAACTCGCCAGGAATGTTGTGAAATATTACCGCCGAGATGTTAGGTTGGGTTAGGTTAGGTTATATTACGTTATTGATGTATATAAAGGTCCCACGGAGACGGAGAAGCCAACTCGCCAGGAATGATGTCAAACATTACCGCCGGGATGATAGGTTGGGTTAGGTTAGGTTATATTACGTTATTGATGTATATAAAGGTCCCACGGAGACGTAGAGGCCAACTCGCCAGGTATGTTTTCAAATATTACCGCCGAGATGTTAGGTTGGTTTGGGTTAGGTTATATTACGTTATTGATGTATATGAAGGTCCCACGGAGAGGTAGAGGCCAACTCGCCAGGAATGTTGTCAAATATTACCGCCGAGATGATAGATTGGGTTATGTTAGGTTATATTACGTTATTGCTGTATATGAAGGTCAAACGGAGACCTAGAGGCCAACTCGCCAGGAATGTTGTGAAATATTACCGCCGAGATGTTAGGTTGGGTTAGGTTAGGTTGTATTACGTTATTGATGTATATAAAGGTCCCACGGAGACGTAGAGGTCAGCAAGCCAGGAATGTGGTCAAATATTACCGCCCAGATGTTAGATTGGGTTAGGTTATGTTATATTACGTTACTGATGTATATAAAGGTCCCACGGAGACGTAGAGGCCAACTCGCCAGGTATGTTTTCAAATATTACCGCCGAGATGTTAGGTTGGTTTGGGTTAGGTTATATTACGTTATTGATGTATATGAAGGTCCCACGGAGACGAAGAGGCCAACTCGCCAGGAATGTTGTCAAATATTACCGCCGAGATGATAGGTTGGGTTAGGTGAGGTTATATTACGTTATTGCTGTATATGAAGGTCAAACGGAGACCTAGAGGCCAAATCGCCAGGAATGTTGTGAAATATTACCGCCGAGATGTTAGGTTGGGTTAGGTTAGGTTATATTACGTTATTGATGTATATAAAGGTCCCACGGAGACGTAGAGGCCAACTCGCCAGGAATGTTGTCAAATATTCCCGCCGAGATGATAGGTTGGGTTAGGTTAGGTTAAATTTCGATATTGATGTATATGAAGGTCAACCGGAGACGTAGAGGCCAACTCGCCAGGAATGTTGTCAAATATTACCGCCGAGATGATAGGTTGGGTTAGGTTAGGTTATATTATGTTATTGATGTATATGAAGGTCAAACGGAGACCTAGAGGCCAACTCGCCAGGAATGTTGTGAAATATTACCGCCGAGATGTTAGGTTGGGTTAGGTTAGGTTATATTACGTTATTGATGTATATAAAGGTCCCACGGAGACGGAGAAGCCAATTCGACAGGAATGATGTCAAACATTACCGCCGGGATGTTAGGTTGGGTTAGGTTAGGTTATATTACGTTATTGATGTATATAAAGGTCCCACGGAGACGTAGAGGCCAACTCGCCAGGTATGTTTTCAAATATTACCACCGAGATGTTAGGTTGGTTTGGGTTAGGTTATATTACGTTATTGATGTATATGAAGGTCTCACGGACACGTAGAGGCCAAGTCGCCAGGAATGTTGTCAAATATTACCGCCGAGATGATAGGTTGGGTTAGGTTAGGTTATATTACGTTATTGCTGTATATGAAGGTCAAACGGAGACCTAGAGGCCAATTCGCCAGGAATGTTGTGAAATATTACCGCCGAGATGTTAGGTTGGGTTAGGTTAGGTTGTATTACGTTATTGATGTATATAAAGGTCCCACGGAGACGTAGAGGCCAGCAAGCCAGGAATGTGGTCAAATATTACCGCCGAGATGTTAGATTGGGTTAGGTTATGTTATATTACGTTACTGATGTATATAAAGATGCCGCGGAGACGTAGAGGCCAACTCGCCAGGAATGTTGTCAAATATTCCCGCCGAGATGATAGGTTGGGTTAGGTTAGGTTAAATTTCGTTATTGATGTATATGAAGGTCAATCGGAGACGTAGAGGCCAACTCGCCAGGAATGTAGTCAAATATTACCGCCGAGATGTTAGATTGGATTAGGTTATGTTATATTACGTTATTGATGTATATAAAGGTCCCACGGAGACGTAGAGGCCAACTCGCCAGGTATGTTTTCAAATATTACCGCCGAGATGTTAGGTGGTTTGGGTTAGGTTATATTACGTTATTGATGTATATGAAGGTCCCACGGAGACGAAGAGGCCAACTCGCCAGGAATGTTGTCAAATATTACCGCCGAGATGATAGGTTGGGTTAGGTGAGGTTATATTACGTTATTGCTGTATATGAAGGTCAAACGGAGACCTAGAGGCCAAATCGCCAGGAATGTTGTGAAATATTACCGCCGAGATGTTAGGTTGGGTTAGGTTAGGTTATATTACGTTATTGATGTATATAAAGGTCCCACTGTGACGGAGAAGCCAACTCGCCAGGAATGTTGTCAAATATTACCGCCGAGATGTTAGGTTGGGTTAGGTTAGGTTATATTACGTTATTGATGTATATAAAGGTCCCACGGAGACGTAGAGGCCAACTCGCCAGGAATGTTGTCAAATATTCCCGCCGAGATGATAGGTTGGGTTAGGTTAGGTTAAATTTCGATATTGATGTATATGAAGGTCAACCGGAGACGTAGAGGCCAACTCGCCAGGAATGTTGTCAAATATTACCGCCGAGATGATAGGTTGGGTTAGGTGAGGTTATATTACGTTATTGCTGTATATGAAGGTCAAACGGAGACCTAGAGGCCAAATCGCCAGGAATGTTGTGAAATATTACCGCCGAGATGTTAGGTTGGGTTAGGTTAGGTTATATTACGTTATTGATGTATATAAAGGTCCCACTGTGACGGAGAAGCCAACTCGCCAGGAATGTTGTCAAATATTACCGCCGAGATGTTAGGTTGGGTTAGGTTAGGTTATATTACGTTATTGATGTATATAAAGGTCCCACGGAGACTTAGAGGCCAACTCGCCAGGAATGTTGTCAAATATTCCCGCCGAGATGATAGGTTGGGTTAGGTTAGGTTAAATTTCGATATTGATGTATATGAAGGTCAACCGGAGACGTAGAGGCCAACTCGCCAGGAATGTTGTCAAATATTACCGCCGAGATGATAGGTTGGGTTAGGTTAGGTTATATTATGTTATTGATGTATATGAAGGTCAAACGGAGACCTAGAGGCCAACTCGCCAGGAATGTTGTGAAATATTACCGCCGAGATGTTAGGTTGGGTTAGGTTAGGTTATATTACGTTATTGATGTATATAAAGGTCCCACGGAGACGTAGAGGCCAGCAAGCCAGGAATGTGGTCAAATATTACCGCCGAGATGATAGGTTGGGTTAGGTTAGGTTATATTTCGTCATTGATGTATATGAAGGTCCCACGGAGACGTAGAGGCCAACAAGTAAGGAATGTGGTCAAATATTACCGCCGAGATGTTAGGTTGGGTTAGGTTAGGTTATATTACGTTATAGATGTATATAAAGGTCCCACGGAGACGTAGAGGCCAGCAAGCCAGGAATGTGGTCAAATATTACCGCCGAGATGTTAGATTGGGTTAGGTTATGTTATATTACGTTACTGATGTATATAAAGATGCCGCGGAGACGTAGAGGCCAACTCGCCAGGAATGTTGTCAAATATTCCCGCCGAGATGATAGGTTGGGTTAGGTTAGGTTAAATTTCGTTATTGATGTATATGAAGGTCCCACGGAGACGTAGAGGCCAACAAGTAAGGAATGTGGTCAAATATTACCGCCGAGATGTTAGGTTGGGTTAGGTTAGGTTATATTACGTTATAGATGTATATAAAGGTCCCACGGAGACGTAGAGGCCAGCAAGCCAGGAATGTGGTCAAATATTACCGCCGAGATGTTAGATTGGGTTAGGTTATGTTATATTACGTTACTGATGTATATAAAGGTCCCACGGAGACGTAGAGGCCAACTCGCCAGGTATGTTTTCAAATATTACCGCCGAGATGTTAGGTTGGTTTGGGTTAGGTTATATTACGTTATTGATGTATATGAAGGTCCCACGGAGACGAAGAGGCCAACTCGCCAGGAATGTTGTCAAATATTACCGCCGAGATGATAGGTTGGGTTAGGTGAGGTTATATTACGTTATTGCTGTATATGAAGGTCAAACGGAGACCTAGAGGCCAAATCGCCAGGAATGTTGTGAAATATTACCGCCGAGATGTTAGGTTGGGTTAGGTTAGGTTATATTACGTTATTGATGTATATAAAGGTCCCACTGAGACGGAGAAGCCAACTCGCCAGGAATGTTGTCAAATATTACCGCCGAGATGTTAGGTTGGGTTAGGTTAGGTTATATTACGTTATTGATGTATATAAAGGTCCCACGGAGACGTAGAGGCCAACTCGCCAGGAATGTTGTCAAATATTCCCGCCGAGATGATAGGTTGGGTTAGGTTAGGTTAAATTTCGATATTGATGTATATGACGGTCAACCGGAGACGTAGAGGCCAACTCGCCAGGAATGTTGTCAAATATTACCGCCGAGATGATAGGTTAGGTTAGGTTAGGTTATATTATGTTATTGATGTATATGAAGGTCAAACGGAGACCTAGAGGCCAACTCGCCAGGAATGTTGTGAAATATTACCGCCGAGATGTTAGGTTGGGTTAGGTTAGGTTATATTACGTTATTGATGTATATAAAGGTCCCACGGAGACGGAGAAGCCAATTCGCCAGGAATGATGTCAAACATTACCGCCGGGATGTTAGGTTGGGTTAGGTTAGGTTATATTACGTTACTGATGTATATAAAGATGCCGCGGAGACGTAGAGTCCAACTCGCCAGGTATGTTTTCAAATATTACCGCCGAGATGTTAGGTTGGTTTGGGTTAGGTTATATTACGTTATTGATGTATATGAAGGTCCCACGGAGACGTAGAGGCCAACTCGCCAGGAATGTTGTCAAATATTACCGCCGAGATGATAGGTTGGGTTAGGTGAGGTTATATTACGTTATTGCTGTATATGAAGGTCAAACGGAGACCTAGAGGCCAACTCGCCAGGAATGTTGTGAAATATGACCGCCGAGATGTTAGGTTGGGTTAGGTTAGGTTATATTACGTTATTGATGTATATAAAGGTCCCACGGAGACGGAGAAGCCAACTCGCCAGGAATGATGTCAAACATTACCGCCGAGATGATAGGTTGTGTTAGGTTAGGTTATATTACGTTATTGATGTATATAAAGGTCCCACGGAGACGTAGAGGCCAGCAAGCCAGGAATGTGGTCAAATATTACCGCCGAGATGTTAGATTGGGTTAGGTTATGTTATATTACGTTACTGATGTATATGAAGGTCAAACGGAGACCTAGAGGCCAATTCGCCAGGAATGTTGTGAAATATTACCGCCGAGATGTTAGGTTGGGTTAGGTTAGGTTGTATTACGTTATTGATGTATATAAAGGTCCCACGGAGACGTAGAGGCCAGCAAGCCAGGAATGTGGTCAAATATTACCGCCGAGATGTTAGATTGGGTTAGGTTATGTTATATTACGTTACTGATGTATATAAAGATGCCGCGGAGACGTAGAGGCCAACTCGCCAGGAATGTTGTCAAATATTCCCGCCGAGATGATAGGTTGGGTTAGGTTAGGTTAAATTTCGTTATTGATGTATATGAAGGTCAATCGGAGACGTAGAGGCCAACTCGCCAGGAATGTAGTCAAATATTACCGCCGAGATGTTAGATTGGATTAGGTTATGTTATATTACGTTATTGATGTATATAAAGGTCCCACGGAGACGTAGAGGCCAACTCGCCAGGTATGTTGTCAAATATTACCGCCGAGATGATAGGTTGGGTTAGGTTAGGTTATATTACGTTATTGATGTATATGAAGGTCAAACGGAGACCTAGAGGCCAACTCGCCAGGAATGTTGTGAAATATTACCGCCGAGATATTAGGTTGGGTTAGGTTAGGTTATATTACGTTATTGATGTATATAAAGGTCCCACGGAGACGGAGAAGTCAACTCGCCAGGAATGATGTCAAACATTACCGCCGGGATGTTAGGTTGGGTTAGGTTAGGTTATATTACGTTATTGATGTATATAAAGGTCCCACGGAGACGTAGAGGCCAACACGCAAGTTATGTTGTCGAATATTACCGCCGAGATGTTAGGTTGGGTTAGGTTAGGTTGTATTACGTTATTGATGTATATAAAGGTCCCACGGAGACGTAGAGGCCAACAAGCCAGGAATGTGGTCAAATATTACCGCCGAGATGTTAGATTGGGTTAGGTTATGTTATATTACGTTACTGATGTATATAAAGATGCCGCGGAGACGTAGAGGCCAACTCGCCAGGAATGTTGTCAAATATTCCCGCCGAGATGATAGGTTGGGTTAGTTTAGGTTAAATTTCGTTATTGATGTATATGAAGGTCAATCGGAGACGTAGAGGCCAACTCGCCAGGAATGTTGTGAAATATTACCGCCGAGATGATAGGTTGGGTTAGGTTAGGTTATATTATGTTATTGATGTATATGAAGGTCAAACGGAGACCTAGAGGCCAACTCGCCAGGAATGTTGTGAAATATTACCGCCGAGATGTTAGGTTGGGTTAGGTTAGGTTATATTACGTTATTGATGTATATAAAGGTCCCACGGAGACGGAGAAGCCAACTCGCCAGGAATGATGTCAAACATTACCGCCGGGATGTTAGGTTGGGTTAGGTTAGGCTATATTACGTTATTGATGTATATAAAGGTCCCACGGAGACGTAGAGGCCAACTCGCCAGGTATGTTTTCAAATATTACCGCCGAGATGTTAGGTTGGTTTGGGTTAGGTTATATTACGTTATTGATGTATATGAAGGTCCCACGGAGACGAAGAGGCCAACTCGCCAGGAATGTTGTCAAATATTACCGCCGAGATGATAGGTTGGTTTAGGTGAGGTTATATTACGTTATTGCTGTATATGAAGGTCAAACGGAGACCTAGAGGCCAAATCGCCAGGAATGTTGTGAAATATTACCGCCGAGATGTTAGGTTGGGTTAGGTTAGGTTATATTACGTTATTGATGTATATAAAGGTCCCACGGAGACGTAGAGGCCAACTCGCCAGGAATGTTGTCAAATATTCCCGCCGAGATGATAGGTTGGGTTAGGTTAGGTTAAATTTCGATATTGATGTATATGAAGGTCAACCGGAGACGTAGAGGCCAACTCGCCAGGAATGTTGTCAAATATTACCGCCGAGATGATAGGTTGGGTTAGGTTAGGTTATATTATGTTATTGATGTATATGAAGGTCAAACGGAGACCTAGAGGCCAACTCGCCAGGAATGTTGTGAAATATTACCGCCGAGATGTTAGGTTGGGTTAGGTTAGGTTATATTACGTTATTGATGTATATAAAGGTCCCACGGAGACGGAGAAGCCAATTCGACAGGAATGATGTCAAACATTACCGCCGGGATGTTAGGTTGGGTTAGGTTAGGTTATATTACGTTATTGATGTATATAAAGGTCCCACGGAGACGTAGAGGCCAACTCGCCAGGTATGTTTTCAAATATTACCACCGAGATGTTAGGTTGGTTTGGGTTAGGTTATATTACGTTATTGATGTATATGAAGGTCTCACGGACACGTAGAGGCCAAGTCGCCAGGAATGTTGTCAAATATTACCGCCGAGATGATAGGTTGGGTTAGGTTAGGTTATATTACGTTATTGCTGTATATGAAGGTCAAACGGAGACCTAGAGGCCAATTCGCCAGGAATGTTGTGAAATATTACCGCCGAGATGTTAGGTTGGGTTAGGTTAGGTTGTATTACGTTATTGATGTATATAAAGGTCCCACGGAGACGTAGAGGCCAGCAAGCCAGGAATGTGGTCAAATATTACCGCCGAGATGTTAGATTGGGTTAGGTTATGTTATATTACGTTACTGATGTATATAAAGATGCCGCGGAGACGTAGAGGCCAACTCGCCAGGAATGTTGTCAAATATTCCCGCCGAGATGATAGGTTGGGTTAGGTTAGGTTAAATTTCGTTATTGATGTATATGAAGGTCAATCGGAGACGTAGAGGCCAACTCGCCAGGAATGTAGTCAAATATTACCGCCGAGATGTTAGATTGGATTAGGTTATGTTATATTACGTTATTGATGTATATAAAGGTCCCACGGAGACGTAGAGGCCAACTCGCCAGGTATGTTTTCAAATATTACCGCCGAGATGTTAGGTGGTTTGGGTTAGGTTATATTACGTTATTGATGTATATGAAGGTCCCACGGAGACGAAGAGGCCAACTCGCCAGGAATGTTGTCAAATATTACCGCCGAGATGATAGGTTGGGTTAGGTGAGGTTATATTACGTTATTGCTGTATATGAAGGTCAAACGGAGACCTAGAGGCCAAATCGCCAGGAATGTTGTGAAATATTACCGCCGAGATGTTAGGTTGGGTTAGGTTAGGTTATATTACGTTATTGATGTATATAAAGGTCCCACTGTGACGGAGAAGCCAACTCGCCAGGAATGTTGTCAAATATTACCGCCGAGATGTTAGGTTGGGTTAGGTTAGGTTATATTACGTTATTGATGTATATAAAGGTCCCACGGAGACGTAGAGGCCAACTCGCCAGGAATGTTGTCAAATATTCCCGCCGAGATGATAGGTTGGGTTAGGTTAGGTTAAATTTCGATATTGATGTATATGAAGGTCAACCGGAGACGTAGAGGCCAACTCGCCAGGAATGTTGTCAAATATTACCGCCGAGATGATAGGTTGGGTTAGGTGAGGTTATATTACGTTATTGCTGTATATGAAGGTCAAACGGAGACCTAGAGGCCAAATCGCCAGGAATGTTGTGAAATATTACCGCCGAGATGTTAGGTTGGGTTAGGTTAGGTTATATTACGTTATTGATGTATATAAAGGTCCCACTGTGACGGAGAAGCCAACTCGCCAGGAATGTTGTCAAATATTACCGCCGAGATGTTAGGTTGGGTTAGGTTAGGTTATATTACGTTATTGATGTATATAAAGGTCCCACGGAGACTTAGAGGCCAACTCGCCAGGAATGTTGTCAAATATTCCCGCCGAGATGATAGGTTGGGTTAGGTTAGGTTAAATTTCGATATTGATGTATATGAAGGTCAACCGGAGACGTAGAGGCCAACTCGCCAGGAATGTTGTCAAATATTACCGCCGAGATGATAGGTTGGGTTAGGTTAGGTTATATTATGTTATTGATGTATATGAAGGTCAAACGGAGACCTAGAGGCCAACTCGCCAGGAATGTTGTGAAATATTACCGCCGAGATGTTAGGTTGGGTTAGGTTAGGTTATATTACGTTATTGATGTATATAAAGGTCCCACGGAGACGTAGAGGCCAGCAAGCCAGGAATGTGGTCAAATATTACCGCCGAGATGATAGGTTGGGTTAGGTTAGGTTATATTTCGTCATTGATGTATATGAAGGTCCCACGGAGACGTAGAGGCCAACAAGTAAGGAATGTGGTCAAATATTACCGCCGAGATGTTAGGTTGGGTTAGGTTAGGTTATATTACGTTATAGATGTATATAAAGGTCCCACGGAGACGTAGAGGCCAGCAAGCCAGGAATGTGGTCAAATATTACCGCCGAGAT
This sequence comes from Xylocopa violacea, assembly GCA_963969225.1. Classification (NCBI taxonomy): domain Eukaryota; kingdom Metazoa; phylum Arthropoda; class Insecta; order Hymenoptera; family Apidae; genus Xylocopa; species Xylocopa violacea. The sequence goes on along the minus strand of CAXAJV010000021.1, from coordinate 135,326 downwards.
GTTAGATTGGGTTAGGTTATGTTATATTACGTTACTGATGTATATAAAGATGCCGCGGAGACGTAGAGGCCAACTCGCCAGGAATGTTGTCAAATATTCCCGCCGAGATGATAGGTTGGGTTAGGTTAGGTTAAATTTCGTTATTGATGTATATGAAGGTCCCACGGAGACGTAGAGGCCAACAAGTAAGGAATGTGGTCAAATATTACCGCCGAGATGTTAGGTTGGGTTAGGTTAGGTTATATTACGTTATAGATGTATATAAAGGTCCCACGGAGACGTAGAGGCCAGCAAGCCAGGAATGTGGTCAAATATTACCGCCGAGATGTTAGATTGGGTTAGGTTATGTTATATTACGTTACTGATGTATATAAAGGTCCCACGGAGACGTAGAGGCCAACTCGCCAGGTATGTTTTCAAATATTACCGCCGAGATGTTAGGTTGGTTTGGGTTAGGTTATATTACGTTATTGATGTATATGAAGGTCCCACGGAGACGAAGAGGCCAACTCGCCAGGAATGTTGTCAAATATTACCGCCGAGATGATAGGTTGGGTTAGGTGAGGTTATATTACGTTATTGCTGTATATGAAGGTCAAACGGAGACCTAGAGGCCAAATCGCCAGGAATGTTGTGAAATATTACCGCCGAGATGTTAGGTTGGGTTAGGTTAGGTTATATTACGTTATTGATGTATATAAAGGTCCCACTGAGACGGAGAAGCCAACTCGCCAGGAATGTTGTCAAATATTACCGCCGAGATGTTAGGTTGGGTTAGGTTAGGTTATATTACGTTATTGATGTATATAAAGGTCCCACGGAGACGTAGAGGCCAACTCGCCAGGAATGTTGTCAAATATTCCCGCCGAGATGATAGGTTGGGTTAGGTTAGGTTAAATTTCGATATTGATGTATATGACGGTCAACCGGAGACGTAGAGGCCAACTCGCCAGGAATGTTGTCAAATATTACCGCCGAGATGATAGGTTAGGTTAGGTTAGGTTATATTATGTTATTGATGTATATGAAGGTCAAACGGAGACCTAGAGGCCAACTCGCCAGGAATGTTGTGAAATATTACCGCCGAGATGTTAGGTTGGGTTAGGTTAGGTTATATTACGTTATTGATGTATATAAAGGTCCCACGGAGACGGAGAAGCCAATTCGCCAGGAATGATGTCAAACATTACCGCCGGGATGTTAGGTTGGGTTAGGTTAGGTTATATTACGTTACTGATGTATATAAAGATGCCGCGGAGACGTAGAGTCCAACTCGCCAGGTATGTTTTCAAATATTACCGCCGAGATGTTAGGTTGGTTTGGGTTAGGTTATATTACGTTATTGATGTATATGAAGGTCCCACGGAGACGTAGAGGCCAACTCGCCAGGAATGTTGTCAAATATTACCGCCGAGATGATAGGTTGGGTTAGGTGAGGTTATATTACGTTATTGCTGTATATGAAGGTCAAACGGAGACCTAGAGGCCAACTCGCCAGGAATGTTGTGAAATATGACCGCCGAGATGTTAGGTTGGGTTAGGTTAGGTTATATTACGTTATTGATGTATATAAAGGTCCCACGGAGACGGAGAAGCCAACTCGCCAGGAATGATGTCAAACATTACCGCCGAGATGATAGGTTGTGTTAGGTTAGGTTATATTACGTTATTGATGTATATAAAGGTCCCACGGAGACGTAGAGGCCAGCAAGCCAGGAATGTGGTCAAATATTACCGCCGAGATGTTAGATTGGGTTAGGTTATGTTATATTACGTTACTGATGTATATGAAGGTCAAACGGAGACCTAGAGGCCAATTCGCCAGGAATGTTGTGAAATATTACCGCCGAGATGTTAGGTTGGGTTAGGTTAGGTTGTATTACGTTATTGATGTATATAAAGGTCCCACGGAGACGTAGAGGCCAGCAAGCCAGGAATGTGGTCAAATATTACCGCCGAGATGTTAGATTGGGTTAGGTTATGTTATATTACGTTACTGATGTATATAAAGATGCCGCGGAGACGTAGAGGCCAACTCGCCAGGAATGTTGTCAAATATTCCCGCCGAGATGATAGGTTGGGTTAGGTTAGGTTAAATTTCGTTATTGATGTATATGAAGGTCAATCGGAGACGTAGAGGCCAACTCGCCAGGAATGTAGTCAAATATTACCGCCGAGATGTTAGATTGGATTAGGTTATGTTATATTACGTTATTGATGTATATAAAGGTCCCACGGAGACGTAGAGGCCAACTCGCCAGGTATGTTGTCAAATATTACCGCCGAGATGATAGGTTGGGTTAGGTTAGGTTATATTACGTTATTGATGTATATGAAGGTCAAACGGAGACCTAGAGGCCAACTCGCCAGGAATGTTGTGAAATATTACCGCCGAGATATTAGGTTGGGTTAGGTTAGGTTATATTACGTTATTGATGTATATAAAGGTCCCACGGAGACGGAGAAGTCAACTCGCCAGGAATGATGTCAAACATTACCGCCGGGATGTTAGGTTGGGTTAGGTTAGGTTATATTACGTTATTGATGTATATAAAGGTCCCACGGAGACGTAGAGGCCAACACGCAAGTTATGTTGTCGAATATTACCGCCGAGATGTTAGGTTGGGTTAGGTTAGGTTGTATTACGTTATTGATGTATATAAAGGTCCCACGGAGACGTAGAGGCCAACAAGCCAGGAATGTGGTCAAATATTACCGCCGAGATGTTAGATTGGGTTAGGTTATGTTATATTACGTTACTGATGTATATAAAGATGCCGCGGAGACGTAGAGGCCAACTCGCCAGGAATGTTGTCAAATATTCCCGCCGAGATGATAGGTTGGGTTAGTTTAGGTTAAATTTCGTTATTGATGTATATGAAGGTCAATCGGAGACGTAGAGGCCAACTCGCCAGGAATGTTGTGAAATATTACCGCCGAGATGATAGGTTGGGTTAGGTTAGGTTATATTATGTTATTGATGTATATGAAGGTCAAACGGAGACCTAGAGGCCAACTCGCCAGGAATGTTGTGAAATATTACCGCCGAGATGTTAGGTTGGGTTAGGTTAGGTTATATTACGTTATTGATGTATATAAAGGTCCCACGGAGACGGAGAAGCCAACTCGCCAGGAATGATGTCAAACATTACCGCCGGGATGTTAGGTTGGGTTAGGTTAGGCTATATTACGTTATTGATGTATATAAAGGTCCCACGGAGACGTAGAGGCCAACTCGCCAGGTATGTTTTCAAATATTACCGCCGAGATGTTAGGTTGGTTTGGGTTAGGTTATATTACGTTATTGATGTATATGAAGGTCCCACGGAGACGAAGAGGCCAACTCGCCAGGAATGTTGTCAAATATTACCGCCGAGATGATAGGTTGGTTTAGGTGAGGTTATATTACGTTATTGCTGTATATGAAGGTCAAACGGAGACCTAGAGGCCAAATCGCCAGGAATGTTGTGAAATATTACCGCCGAGATGTTAGGTTGGGTTAGGTTAGGTTATATTACGTTATTGATGTATATAAAGGTCCCACTGAGACGGAGAAGCCAACTCGCCAGGAATGTTGTCAAATATTACCGCCGAGATGTTAGGTTGGGTTAGGTTAGGTTATATTACGTTATTGATGTATATAAAGGTCCCACGGAGACGTAGAGACCAACTCGCCAGGAATGTTGTCAAATATTCCCGCCGAGATGATAGGTTTGGTTAGGTTATGTTATATTACGATATAGATGTATATTAAGGTCCCACGGAGACGTAGAGGCCAGCAAGCCAGGAATGTGGTCAAATATTACCGCCGAGATGTGAGATTGGGTTAGGTTATGTTATATTACGTTACTGATGTATATAAAGATGCCGCGGAGACGTAGAGGCCAACTCGCCAGGAATGTTGTCAAATATTCCCGCCGAGATGATAGGTTGGGTTAGGTTAGGTTAAATTTCGTTATTGATGTATATGAAGGTCAATCGGAGACGTAGAGGCCAACTCGCCAGGAATGTTGTCAAATATTACCGCCGAGATGATAGGTTGGGTTAGGTTAGGTTATATTATGTTATTGATGTATATGAAGGTCAAACGGAGACCTAGAGGCCAACTCGCCAGGAATGTTGTGAAATATTACCGCCGAGATGTTAGGTTGGGTTAGGTTAGGTTATATTACGTTATTGATGTATATAAAGGTCCCACGGAGACGGAGAAGCCAACTCGCCAGGAATGATGTCAAACATTACCGCCGGGATGATAGGTTGGGTTAGGTTAGGTTATATTACGTTATTGATGTATATAAAGGTCCCACGGAGACGTAGAGGCCAACTCGCCAGGTATGTTTTCAAATATTACCGCCGAGATGTTAGGTTGGTTTGGGTTAGGTTATATTACGTTATTGATGTATATGAAGGTCCCACGGAGACGAAGAGGCCAACTCGCCAGGAATGTTGTCAAATATTACCGCCGAGATGATAGGTTGGGTTAGGTGAGGTTATATTACGTTATTGCTGTATATGAAGGTCAAACGGAGACCTAGAGGCCAAATCGCCAGGAATGTTGTGAAATATTACCGCCGAGATGTTAGGTTGGGTTAGGTTAGGTTATATTACGTTATTGATGTATATAAAGGTCCCACTGTGACGGAGAAGCCAACTCGCCAGGAATGTTGTCAAATATTACCGCCGAGATGTTAGGTTGGGTTAGGTTAGGTTATATTACGTTATTGATGTATATAAAGGTCCCACGGAGACGTAGAGGCCAACTCGCCAGGAATGTTGTCAAATATTCCCGCCGAGATGATAGGTTGGGTTAGGTTAGGTTAAATTTCGATATTGATGTATATGAAGGTCAACCGGAGACGTAGAGGCCAACTCGCCAGGAATGTTGTCAAATATTACCGCCGAGATGATAGGTTGGGTTAGGTTAGGTTATATTATGTTATTGATGTATATGAAGGTCAAACGGAGACCTAGAGGCCAACTCGCCAGGAATGTTGTGAAATATTACCGCCGAGATGTTAGGTTGGGTTAGGTTAGGTTATATTACGTTATTGATGTATATAAAGGTCCCACGGAGACGGAGAAGCCAATTCGACAGGAATGATGTCAAACATTACCGCCGGGATGTTAGGTTGGGTTAGGTTAGGTTATATTACGTTATTGATGTATATAAAGGTCCCACGGAGACGTAGAGGCCAACTCGCCAGGTATGTTTTCAAATATTACCACCGAGATGTTAGGTTGGTTTGGGTTAGGTTATATTACGTTATTGATGTATATGAAGGTCTCACGGACACGTAGAGGCCAAGTCGCCAGGAATGTTGTCAAATATTACCGCCGAGATGATAGGTTGGGTTAGGTTAGGTTATATTACGTTATTGCTGTATATGAAGGTCAAACGGAGACCTAGAGGCCAATTCGCCAGGAATGTTGTGAAATATTACCGCCGAGATGTTAGGTTGGGTTAGGTTAGGTTGTATTACGTTATTGATGTATATAAAGGTCCCACGGAGACGTAGAGGCCAGCAAGCCAGGAATGTGGTCAAATATTACCGCCGAGATGTTAGATTGGGTTAGGTTATGTTATATTACGTTACTGATGTATATAAAGATGCCGCGGAGACGTAGAGGCCAACTCGCCAGGAATGTTGTCAAATATTCCCGCCGAGATGATAGGTTGGGTTAGGTTAGGTTAAATTTCGTTATTGATGTATATGAAGGTCAATCGGAGACGTAGAGGCCAACTCGCCAGGAATGTAGTCAAATATTACCGCCGAGATGTTAGATTGGATTAGGTTATGTTATATTACGTTATTGATGTATATAAAGGTCCCACGGAGACGTAGAGGCCAACTCGCCAGGTATGTTGTCAAATATTACCGCCGAGATGATAGGTTGGGTTAGGTTAGGTTATATTACGTTATTGATGTATATGAAGGTCAAACGGAGACCTAGAGGCCAACTCGCCAGGAATGTTGTGAAATATTACCGCCGAGATATTAGGTTGGGTTAGGTTAGGTTATATTACGTTATTGATGTATATAAAGGTCCCACGGAGACGGAGAAGTCAACTCGCCAGGAATGATGTCAAACATTACCGCCGGGATGTTAGGTTGGGTTAGGTTAGGTTATATTACGTTATTGATGTATATAAAGGTCCCACGGAGACGTAGAGGCCAACACGCAAGTTATGTTGTCGAATATTACCGCCGAGATGTTAGGTTGGGTTAGGTTAGGTTGTATTACGTTATTGATGTATATAAAGGTCCCACGGAGACGTAGAGGCCAACAAGCCAGGAATGTGGTCAAATATTACCGCCGAGATGTTAGATTGGGTTAGGTTATGTTATATTACGTTATTGATGTATATAAAGATGCCACGGAGACGTAGAGGCCAACTCGCCAGGTATGTTTCCAAATATTACCACCGAGATGATAGGTTGGGTTAGGTTAGGTTATATTTTGTCATTGATGTATATGAAGGTCCCACGGAGACGTAGAGGCCAACAAGTAAGGAATGTGGTCAAATATTACCGCCGAGATGTTATGTTGGGTTAGGTTAGGTTATATTACGTTATAGATGTATATAAAGGTCCCACGGAGACGTAGAGGCCAGCAAGCCAGGAATGTGGTCAAATATTACCGCCGAGATGTTAGATTGGGTTAGGTTATGTTATATTACGTTACTGATGTATATGAAGGTCAAACGGAGACCTAGAGGCCAATTCGCCAGGAATGTTGTGAAATATTACCGCCGAGATGTTAGGTTGGGTTAGGTTAGGTTGTATTACGTTATTGATGTATATAAAGGTCCCACGGAGACGTAGAGGCCAGCAAGCCAGGAATGTGGTCAAATATTACCGCCGAGATGTTAGATTGGGTTAGGTTATGTTATATTACGTTACTGATGTATATAAAGATGCCGCGGAGACGTAGAGGCCAACTCGCCAGGAATGTTGTCAAATATTCCCGCCGAGATGATAGGTTGGGTTAGGTTAGGTTAAATTTCGTTATTGATGTATATGAAGGTCAATCGGAGACGTAGAGGCCAACTCGCCAGGAATGTAGTCAAATATTACCGCCGAGATGTTAGATTGGATTAGGTTATGTTATATTACGTTATTGATGTATATAAAGGTCCCACGGAGACGTAGAGGCCAACTCGCCAGGTATGTTGTCAAATATTACCGCCGAGATGATAGGTTGGGTTAGGTTAGGTTATATTACGTTATTGATGTATATGAAGGTCAAACGGAGACCTAGAGGCCAACTAGCCAGGAATGTTGTGAAATATTACCGCCGAGATATTAGGTTGGGTTAGGTTAGGTTATATTACGTTATTGATGTATATAAAGGTCCCACGGAGACGGAGAAGTCAACTCGCCAGGAATGATGTCAAACATTACCGCCGGGATGTTAGGTTGGGTTAGGTTAGGTTATATTACGTTATTGATGTATATAAAGGTCCCACGGAGACGTAGAGGACAACACGCAAGTTATGTTGTCGAATATTACCGCCGAGATGTTAGGTTGGGTTAGGTTAGGTTGTATTACGTTATTGATGTATATAAAGGTCCCACGGAGACGTAGAGGCCAACAAGCCAGGAATGTGGTCAAATATTACCGCCGAGATGTTAGATTGGGTTAGGTTATGTTATATTACGTTATTGATGTATATAAAGATGCCATGGAGACGTAGAGGCCAACTCGCCAGGTATGTTTCCAAATATTACCACCGAGATGATAGGTTGGGTTAGGTTAGGTTATATTTTGTCATTGATGTATATGAAGGTCCCACGGAGACGTAGAGGCCAACAAGTAAGGAATGTGGTCAAATATTACCGCCGAGATGTTAGGTTGGGTTAGGTTAGGTTATATTACGTTATAGATGTATATAAAGGTCCCACGGAGACGTAGAGGCCAGCAAGCCAGGAATGTGGTCAAATATTACCGCCGAGATGTTAGATTGGGTTAGGTTATGTTATATTACGTTACTGATGTATATAAAGATGCCGCGGAGACGTAGAGGCCAACTCGCCAGGAATGTTGTCAAATATTCCCGCCGAGATGATAGGTTGGGTTAGGTTAGGTTAAATTTCGTTATTGATGTATATGAAGGTCCCACGGAGACGTAGAGGCCAACAAGTAAGGAATGTGGTCAAATATTACCGCCGAGATGTTAGGTTGGGTTAGGTTAGGTTATATTACGTTATAGATGTATATAAAGGTCCCACGGAGACGTAGAGGCCAGCAAGCCAGGAATGTGGTCAAATATTACCGCCGAGATGTTAGATTGGGTTAGGTTATGTTATATTACGTTACTGATGTATATAAAGGTCCCACGGAGACGTAGAGGCCAACTCGCCAGGTATGTTTTCAAATATTACCGCCGAGATGTTAGGTTGGTTTGGGTTAGGTTATATTACGTTATTGATGTATATGAAGGTCCCACGGAGACGAAGAGGCCAACTCGCCAGGAATGTTGTCAAATATTACCGCCGAGATGATAGGTTGGGTTAGGTGAGGTTATATTACGTTATTGCTGTATATGAAGGTCAAACGGAGACCTAGAGGCCAAATCGCCAGGAATGTTGTGAAATATTACCGCCGAGATGTTAGGTTGGGTTAGGTTAGGTTATATTACGTTATTGATGTATATAAAGGTCCCACTGAGACGGAGAAGCCAACTCGCCAGGAATGTTGTCAAATATTACCGCCGAGATGTTAGGTTGGGTTAGGTTAGGTTATATTACGTTATTGATGTATATAAAGGTCCCACGGAGACGTAGAGGCCAACTCGCCAGGAATGTTGTCAAATATTCCCGCCGAGATGATAGGTTGGGTTAGGTTAGGTTAAATTTCGATATTGATGTATATGAAGGTCAACCGGAGACGTAGAGGCCAGCTCGCCAGGAATGTTGTCAAATATTACCGCCGAGATGATAGGTTAGGTTAGGTTAGGTTATATTATGTTATTGATGTATATGAAGGTCAAACGGAGACCTAGAGGCCAACTCGCCAGGAATGTTGTGAAATATTACCGCCGAGATGTTAGGTTGGGTTAGGTTAGGTTATATTACGTTATTGATGTATATAAAGGTCCCACGGAGACGGAGAAGCCAATTCGCCAGGAATGATGTCAAACATTACCGCCGGGATGTTAGGTTGGGTTAGGTTAGGTTATATTACGTTACTGATGTATATAAAGATGCCGCGGAGACGTAGAGTCCAACTCGCCAGGTATGTTTTCAAATATTACCGCCGAGATGTTAGGTTGGTTTGGGTTAGGTTATATTACGTTATTGATGTATATGAAGGTCCCACGGAGACGTAGAGGCCAACTCGCCAGGAATGTTGTCAAATATTACCGCCGAGATGATAGGTTGGGTTAGGTGAGGTTATATTACGTTATTGCTGTATATGAAGGTCAAACGGAGACCTAGAGGCCAACTCGCCAGGAATGTTGTGAAATATGACCGCCGAGATGTTAGGTTGGGTTAGGTTAGGTTATATTACGTTATTGATGTATATAAAGGTCCCACGGAGACGGAGAAGCCAACTCGCCAGGAATGATGTCAAACATTACCGCCGAGATGATAGGTTGTGTTAGGTTAGGTTATATTACGTTATTGATGTATATAAAGGTCCCACGGAGACGTAGAGGCCAGCAAGCCAGGAATGTTGTCAAATATTACCGCCGAGATGATAGGTTAGGTTAGGTTAGGTTATATTATGTTATTGATGTATATGAAGGTCAAACGGGGACCTAGAGGCCAACTCGCCAGGAATGTTGTGAAATATTACCGCCGAGATGTTAGGTTGGGTTAGGTTAGGTTATATTACGTTATTGATGTATATAAAGGTCCCACGGAGACGGAGAAGCCAATTCGCCAGGAATGATGTCAAACATTACCGCCGGGATGTTAGGTTGGGTTAGGTTAGGTTATATTACGTTACTGATGTATATAAAGATGCCGCGGAGACGTAGAGTCCAACTCGCCAGGTATGTTTTCAAATATTACCGCCGAGATGTTAGGTTGGTTTGGGTTAGGTTATATTACGTTATTGATGTATATGAAGGTCCCACGGAGACGTAGAGGCCAACTCGCCAGGAATGTTGTCAAATATTACCGCCGAGATGATAGGTTGGGTTAGGTGAGGTTATATTACGTTATTGCTGTATATGAAGGTCAAACGGAGACCTAGAGGCCAACTCGCCAGGAATGTTGTGAAATATGACCGCCGAGATGTTAGGTTGGGTTAGGTTAGGTTATATTACGTTATTGATGTATATAAAGGTCCCACGGAGACGGAGAAGCCAACTCGCCAGGAATGATGTCAAACATTACCGCCGAGATGATAGGTTGTGTTAGGTTAGGTTATATTACGTTATTGATGTATATAAAGGTCCCACGGAGACGTAGAGGCCAGCAAGCCAGGAATGTGGTCAAATATTACCGCCGAGATGTTAGATTGGGTTAGGTTATGTTATATTACGTTACTGATGTATATGAAGGTCAAACGGAGACCTAGAGGCCAATTCGCCAGGAATGTTGTGAAATATTACCGCCGAGATGTTAGGTTGGGTTAGGTTAGGTTGTATTACGTTATTGATGTATATAAAGGTCCCACGGAGACGTAGAGGCCAGCAAGCCAGGAATGTGGTCAAATATTACCGCCGAGATGTTAGATTGGGTTAGGTTATGTTATATTACGTTACTGATGTATATAAAGATGCCGCGGAGACGTAGAGGCCAACTCGCCAGGAATGTTGTCAAATATTCCCGCCGAGATGATAGGTTGGGTTAGGTTAGGTTAAATTTCGTTATTGATGTATATGAAGGTCAATCGGAGACGTAGAGGCCAACTCGCCAGGAATGTAGTCAAATATTACCGCCGAGATGTTAGATTGGATTAGGTTATGTTATATTACGTTATTGATGTATATAAAGGTCCCACGGAGACGTAGAGGCCAACTCGCCAGGTATGTTGTCAAATATTACCGCCGAGATGATAGGTTGGGTTAGGTTAGGTTATATTACGTTATTGATGTATATGAAGGTCAAACGGAGACCTAGAGGCCAACTCGCCAGGAATGTTGTGAAATATTACCGCCGAGATATTAGGTTGGGTTAGGTTAGGTTATATTACGTTATTGATGTATATAAAGGTCCCACGGAGACGGAGAAGTCAACTCGCCAGGAATGATGTCAAACATTACCGCCGGGATGTTAGGTTGGGTTAGGTTAGGTTATATTACGTTATTGATGTATATAAAGGTCCCACGGAGACGTAGAGGCCAACACGCAAGTTATGTTGTCGAATATTACCGCCGAGATGTTAGGTTGGGTTAGGTTAGGTTGTATTACGTTATTGATGTATATAAAGGTCCCACGGAGACGTAGAGGCCAACAAGCCAGGAATGTGGTCAAATATTACCGCCGAGATGTTAGATTGGGTTAGGTTATGTTATATTACGTTACTGATGTATATAAAGATGCCGCGGAGACGTAGAGGCCAACTCGCCAGGAATGTTGTCAAATATTCCCGCCGAGATGATAGGTTGGGTTAGGTTAGGTTAAATTTCGTTATTGATGTATATGAAGGTCAATCGGAGACGTAGAGGCCAACTCGCCAGGAATGTTGTGAAATATTACCGCCGAGATGATAGGTTGGGTTAGGTTAGGTTATATTATGTTATTGATGTATATGAAGGTCAAACGGAGACCTAGAGGCCAACTCGCCAGGAATGTTGTGAAATATTACCGCCGAGATGTTAGGTTGGGTTAGGTTAGGTTATATTACGTTATTGATGTATATAAAGGTCCCACGGAGACGGAGAAGCCAACTCGCCAGGAATGATGTCAAACATTACCGCCGGGATGTTAGGTTGGGTTAGGTTAGGCTATATTACGTTATTGATGTATATAAAGGTCCCACGGAGACGTAGAGGCCAACTCGCCAGGTATGTTTTCAAATATTACCGCCGAGATGTTAGGTTGGTTTGGGTTAGGTTATATTACGTTATTGATGTATATGAAGGTCCCACGGAGACGAAGAGGCCAACTCGCCAGGAATGTTGTCAAATATTACCGCCGAGATGATAGGTTGGTTTAGGTGAGGTTATATTACGTTATTGCTGTATATGAAGGTCAAACGGAGACCTAGAGGCCAAATCGCCAGGAATGTTGTGAAATATTACCGCCGAGATGTTAGGTTGGGTTAGGTTAGGTTATATTACGTTATTGATGTATATAAAGGTCCCACTGAGACGGAGAAGCCAACTCGCCAGGAATGTTGTCAAATATTACCGCCGAGATGTTAGGTTGGGTTAGGTTAGGTTATATTACGTTATTGATGTATATAAAGGTCCCACGGAGACGTAGAGACCAACTCGCCAGGAATGTTGTCAAATATTCCCGCCGAGATGATAGGTTTGGTTAGGTTATGTTATATTACGATATAGATGTATATTAAGGTCCCACGGAGACGTAGAGGCCAGCAAGCCAGGAATGTGGTCAAATATTACCGCCGAGATGTGAGATTGGGTTAGGTTATGTTATATTACGTTACTGATGTATATAAAGATGCCGCGGAGACGTAGAGGCCAACTCGCCAGGAATGTTGTCAAATATTCCCGCCGAGATGATAGGTTGGGTTAGGTTAGGTTAAATTTCGTTATTGATGTATATGAAGGTCAATCGGAGACGTAGAGGCCAACTCGCCAGGAATGTTGTCAAATATTACCGCCGAGATGATAGGTTGGGTTAGGTTAGGTTATATTATGTTATTGATGTATATGAAGGTCAAACGGAGACCTAGAGGCCAACTCGCCAGGAATGTTGTGAAATATTACCGCCGAGATGTTAGGTTGGGTTAGGTTAGGTTATATTACGTTATTGATGTATATAAAGGTCCCACGGAGACGGAGAAGCCAACTCGCCAGGAATGATGTCAAACATTACCGCCGGGATGATAGGTTGGGTTAGGTTAGGTTATATTACGTTATTGATGTATATAAAGGTCCCACGGAGACGTAGAGGCCAACTCGCCAGGTATGTTTTCAAATATTACCGCCGAGATGTTAGGTTGGTTTGGGTTAGGTTATATTACGTTATTGATGTATATGAAGGTCCCACGGAGACGAAGAGGCCAACTCGCCAGGAATGTTGTCAAATATTACCGCCGAGATGATAGGTTGGGTTAGGTGAGGTTATATTACGTTATTGCTGTATATGAAGGTCAAACGGAGACCTAGAGGCCAAATCGCCAGGAATGTTGTGAAATATTACCGCCGAGATGTTAGGTTGGGTTAGGTTAGGTTATATTACGTTATTGATGTATATAAAGGTCCCACTGTGACGGAGAAGCCAACTCGCCAGGAATGTTGTCAAATATTACCGCCGAGATGTTAGGTTGGGTTAGGTTAGGTTATATTACGTTATTGATGTATATAAAGGTCCCACGGAGACGTAGAGGCCAACTCGCCAGGAATGTTGTCAAATATTCCCGCCGAGATGATAGGTTGGGTTAGGTTAGGTTAAATTTCGATATTGATGTATATGAAGGTCAACCGGAGACGTAGAGGCCAACTCGCCAGGAATGTTGTCAAATATTACCGCCGAGATGATAGGTTGGGTTAGGTTAGGTTATATTATGTTATTGATGTATATGAAGGTCAAACGGAGACCTAGAGGCCAACTCGCCAGGAATGTTGTGAAATATTACCGCCGAGATGTTAGGTTGGGTTAGGTTAGGTTATATTACGTTATTGATGTATATAAAGGTCCCACGGAGACGGAGAAGCCAATTCGACAGGAATGATGTCAAACATTACCGCCGGGATGGTAGGTTGGGTTAGGTTAGGTTATATTACGTTATTGATGTATATAAAGGTCCCACGGAGACGTAGAGGCCAACTCGCCAGGTATGTTTTCAAATATTACCACCGAGATGTTAGGTTGGTTTGGGTTAGGTTATATTACGTTATTGATGTATATGAAGGTCTCACGGACACGTAGAGGCCAAGTCGCCAGGAATGTTGTCAAATATTACCGCCGAGATGATAGGTTGGGTTAGGTTAGGTTATATTACGTTATTGCTGTATATGAAGGTCAAACGGAGACCTAGAGGCCAATTCGCCAGGAATGTTGTGAAATATTACCGCCGAGATGTTAGGTTGGGTTAGGTTAGGTTGTATTACGTTATTGATGTATATAAAGGTCCCACGGAGACGTAGAGGCCAGCAAGCCAGGAATGTGGTCAAATATTACCGCCGAGATGTTAGATTGGGTTAGGTTATGTTATATTACGTTACTGATGTATATAAAGATGCCGCGGAGACGTAGAGGCCAACTCGCCAGGAATGTTGTCAAATATTCCCGCCGAGATGATAGGTTGGGTTAGGTTAGGTTAAATTTCGTTATTGATGTATATGAAGGTCAATCGGAGACGTAGAGGCCAACTCGCCAGGAATGTAGTCAAATATTACCGCCGAGATGTTAGATTGGATTAGGTTATGTTATATTACGTTATTGATGTATATAAAGGTCCCACGGAGACGTAGAGGCCAACTCGCCAGGTATGTTGTCAAATATTACCGCCGAGATGATAGGTTGGGTTAGGTTAGGTTATATTACGTTATTGATGTATATGAAGGTCAAACGGAGACCTAGAGGCCAACTCGCCAGGAATGTTGTGAAATATTACCGCCGAGATATTAGGTTGGGTTAGGTTAGGTTATATTACGTTATTGATGTATATAAAGGTCCCACGGAGACGGAGAAGTCAACTCGCCAGGAATGATGTCAAACATTACCGCCGGGATGTTAGGTTGGGTTAGGTTAGGTTATATTACGTTATTGATGTATATAAAGGTCCCACGGAGACGTAGAGGCCAACACGCAAGTTATGTTGTCGAATATTACCGCCGAGATGTTAGGTTGGGTTAGGTTAGGTTGTATTACGTTATTGATGTATATAAAGGTCCCACGGAGACGTAGAGGCCAACAAGCCAGGAATGTGGTCAAATATTACCGCCGAGATGTTAGATTGGGTTAGGTTATGTTATATTACGTTATTGATGTATATAAAGATGCCACGGAGACGTAGAGGCCAACTCGCCAGGTATGTTTCCAAATATTACCACCGAGATGATAGGTTGGGTTAGGTTAGGTTATATTTTGTCATTGATGTATATGAAGGTCCCACGGAGACGTAGAGGCCAACAAGTAAGGAATGTGGTCAAATATTACCGCCGAGATGTTATGTTGGGTTAGGTTAGGTTATATTACGTTATAGATGTATATAAAGGTCCCACGGAGACGTAGAGGCCAGCAAGCCAGGAATGTGGTCAAATATTACCGCCGAGATGTTAGATTGGGTTAGGTTATGTTATATTACGTTACTGATGTATATGAAGGTCAAACGGAGACCTAGAGGCCAATTCGCCAGGAATGTTGTGAAATATTACCGCCGAGATGTTAGGTTGGGTTAGGTTAGGTTGTATTACGTTATTGATGTATATAAAGGTCCCACGGAGACGTAGAGGCCAGCAAGCCAGGAATGTGGTCAAATATTACCGCCGAGATGTTAGATTGGGTTAGGTTATGTTATATTACGTTACTGATGTATATAAAGATGCCGCGGAGACGTAGAGGCCAACTCGCCAGGAATGTTGTCAAATATGCCCGCCGAGATGATAGGTTGGGTTAGGTTAGGTTAAATTTCGTTATTGATGTATATGAAGGTCAATCGGAGACGTAGAGGCCAACTCGCCAGGAATGTAGTCAAATATTACCGCCGAGATGTTAGATTGGATTAGGTTATGTTATATTACGTTATTGATGTATATAAAGGTCCCACGGAGACGTAGAGGCCAACTCGCCAGGTATGTTGTCAAATATTACCGCCGAGATGATAGGTTGGGTTAGGTTAGGTTATATTACGTTATTGATGTATATGAAGGTCAAACGGAGACCTAGAGGCCAACTAGCCAGGAATGTTGTGAAATATTACCGCCGAGATATTAGGTTGGGTTAGGTTAGGTTATATTACGTTATTGATGTATATAAAGGTCCCACGGAGACGGAGAATTCAACTCGCCAGGAATGATGTCAAACATTACCGCCGGGATGTTAGGTTGGGTTAGGTTAGGTTATATTACGTTATTGATGTATATAAAGGTCCCACGGAGACGTAGAGGACAACACGCAAGTTATGTTGTCGAATATTACCGCCGAGATGTTAGGTTGGGTTAGGTTAGGTTGTATTACGTTATTGATGTATATAAAGGTCCCACGGAGACGTAGAGGCCAACAAGCCAGGAATGTGGTCAAATATTACCGCCGAGATGTTAGATTGGGTTAGGTTATGTTATATTACGTTATTGATGTATATAAAGATGCCATGGAGACGTAGAGGCCAACTCGCCAGGTATGTTTCCAAATATTACCACCGAGATGATAGGTTGGGTTAGGTTAGGTTATATTTTGTCATTGATGTATATGAAGGTCCCACGGAGACGTAGAGGCCAACAAGTAAGGAATGTGGTCAAATATTACCGCCGAGATGTTAGGTTGGGTTAGGTTAGGTTATATTACGTTATAGATGTATATAAAGGTCCCACGGAGACGTAGAGGCCAGCAAGCCAGGAATGTGGTCAAATATTACCGCCGAGATGTTAGATTGGGTTAGGTTATGTTATATTACGTTACTGATGTATATAAAGATGCCGCGGAGACGTAGAGGCCAACTCGCCAGGAATGTTGTCAAATATTCCCGCCGAGATGATAGGTTGGGTTAGGTTAGGTTAAATTTCGTTATTGATGTATATGAAGGTCCCACGGAGACGTAGAGGCCAACAAGTAAGGAATGTGGTCAAATATTACCGCCGAGATGTTAGGTTGGGTTAGGTTAGGTTATATTACGTTATAGATGTATATAAAGGTCCCACGGAGACGTAGAGGCCAGCAAGCCAGGAATGTGGTCAAATATTACCGCCGAGATGTTAGATTGGGTTAGGTTATGTTATATTACGTTACTGATGTATATAAAGGTCCCACGGAGACGTAGAGGCCAACTCGCCAGGAATGTTGTCAAATATTACCGCCGAGATGTTAGGTTGGGTTAGGTTAGGTTATATTACGTTATTGATGTATATAAAGGTCCCACGGAGACTTAGAGGCCAACTCGCCAGGAATGTTGTCAAATATTCCCGCCGAGATGATAGGTTGGGTTAGGTTAGGTTATATTACGTTACTGATGTATATAAAGATGCCGCGGAGACGTAGAGTCCAACTCGCCAGGTATGTTTTCAAATATTACCGCCGAGATGTTAGGTTGGTTTGGGTTAGGTTATATTACGTTATTGATGTATATGAAGGTCCCACGGAGACGTAGAGGCCAACTCGCCAGGAATGTTGTCAAATATTACCGCCGAGATGATAGGTTGGGTTAGGTGAGGTTATATTACGTTATTGCTGTATATGAAGGTCAAACGGAGACCTAGAGGCCAACTCGCCAGGAATGTTGTGAAATATTACCGCCGAGATGTTAGGTTGGGTTAGGTTAGGTTATATTACGTTATTGATGTATATAAAGGTCCCACGGAGACGGAGAAGCCAACTCGCCAGGAATGATGTCAAACATTACCGCCGAGATGATAGGTTGTGTTAGGTTAGGTTATATTACGTTATTGATGTATATAAAGGTCCCACGGAGACGTAGAGGCCAGCAAGCCAGGAATGTGGTCAAATATTACCGCCGAGATGTTAGATTGGGTTAGGTTATGTTATATTACGTTACTGATGTATATGAAGGTCAAACGGAGACCTAGAGGCCAATTCGCCAGGAATGTTGTGAAATATTACCGCCGAGATGTTAGGTTGGGTTAGGTTAGGTTGTATTACGTTATTGATGTATATAAAGGTCCCACGGAGACGTAGAGGCCAGCAAGCCAGGAATGTGGTCAAATATTACCGCCGAGATGTTAGATTGGGTTAGGTTATGTTATATTACGTTACTGATGTATATAAAGATGCCGCGGAGACGTAGAGGCCAACTCGCCAGGAATGTTGTCAAATATTCCCGCCGAGATGATAGGTTGGGTTAGGTTAGGTTAAATTTCGTTATTGATGTATATGAAGGTCAATCGGAGACGTAGAGGCCAACTCGCCAGGAATGTAGTCAAATATTACCGCCGAGATGTTAGATTGGATTAGGTTATGTTATATTACGTTATTGATGTATATAAAGGTCCCACGGAGACGTAGAGGCCAACTCGCCAGGTATGTTGTCAAATATTCCCGCCGAGATGATAGGTTGGGTTAGGTTAGGTTATATTACGTTATTGATGTATATGAAGGTCAAACGGAGACCTAGAGGCCAACTCGCCAGGAATGTTGTGAAATATTACCGCCGAGATATTAGGTTGGGTTAGGTTAGGTTATATTACGTTATTGATGTATATAAAGGTCCCACGGAGACGGAGAAGTCAACTCGCCAGGAATGATGCCAAACATTACCGCCGGGATGTTAGGTTGGGTTAGGTTAGGTTATATTACGTTATTGATGTATATAAAGGTCCCACGGAGACGTAGAGGCCAACACGCAAGTTATGTTGTCGAATATTACCGCCGAGATGTTAGGTTGGGTTAGGTTAGGTTGTATTACGTTATTGATGTATATAAAGGTCCCACGGAGACGTAGAGGCCAACAAGCCAGGAATGTGGTCAAATATTACCGCCGAGATGTTAGATTGGGTTAGGTTATGTTATATTACGTTATTGATGTATATAAAGATGCCACGGAGACGTAGAGGCCAACTCGCCAGGTATGTTTCCAAATATTACCACCGAGATGATAGGTTGGGTTAGGTTAGGTTATATTTTGTCATTGATGTATATGAAGGTCCCACGGAGACGTAGAGGCCAACAAGTAAGGAATGTGGTCAAATATTACCGCCGAGATGTTAGGTTGGGTTAGGTTAGGTTATATTACGTTATAGATGTATATAAAGGTCCCACGGAGACGTAGAGGCCAGCAAGCCAGGAATGTGGTCAAATATTACCGCCGAGATGTTAGATTGGGTTAGGTTATGTTATATTACGTTACTGATGTATATAAAGATGCCGCGGAGACGTAGAGGCCAACTCGCCAGGAATGTTGTCAAATATTCCCGCCGAGATGATAGGTTGGGTTAGGTTAGGTTAAATTTCGTTATTGATGTATATGAAGGTCCCACGGAGACGTAGAGGCCAACAAGTAAGGAATGTGGTCAAATATTACCGCCGAGATGTTAGGTTGGGTTAGGTTAGGTTATATTACGTTATAGATGTATATAAAGGTCCCACGGAGACGTAGAGGCCAGCAAGCCAGGAATGTGGTCAAATATTACCGCCGAGATGTTAGATTGGGTTAGGTTATGTTATATTACGTTACTGATGTATATGAAGGTCAAACGGAGACCTAGAGGCCAATTCGCCAGGAATGTTGTGAAATATTACCGCCGAGATGTTAGGTTGGGTTAGGTTAGGTTGTATTACGTTATTGATGTATATAAAGGTCCCACGGAGACGTAGAGGCCAGCAAGCCAGGAATGTGGTCAAATATTACCGCCGAGATGTTAGATTGGGTTAGGTTATGTTATATTACGTTACTGATGTATATAAAGATGCCGCGGAGACGTAGAGGCCAACTCGCCAGGAATGTTGTCAAATATTCCCGCCGAGATGATAGGTTGGGTTAGGTTAGGTTAAATTTCGTTATTGATGTATATGAAGGTCAATCGGAGACGTAGAGGCCAACTCGCCAGGAATGTAGTCAAATATTACCGCCGAGATGTTAGATTGGATTAGGTTATGTTATATTACGTTATTGATGTATATAAAGGTCCCACGGAGACGTAGAGGCCAACTCGCCAGGTATGTTGTCAAATATTCCCGCCGAGATGATAGGTTGGGTTAGGTTAGGTTATATTACGTTATTGATGTATATGAAGGTCAAACGGAGACCTAGAGGCCAACTCGCCAGGAATGTTGTGAAATATTACCGCCGAGATATTAGGTTGGGTTAGGTTAGGTTATATTACGTTATTGATGTATATAAAGGTCCCACGGAGACGGAGAAGTCAACTCGCCAGGAATGATGCCAAACATTACCGCCGGGATGTTAGGTTGGGTTAGGTTAGGTTATATTACGTTATTGATGTATATAAAGGTCCCACGGAGACGTAGAGGCCAACACGCAAGTTATGTTGTCGAATATTACCGCCGAGATGTTAGGTTGGGTTAGGTTAGGTTGTATTACGTTATTGATGTATATAAAGGTCCCACGGAGACGTAGAGGCCAACAAGCCAGGAATGTGGTCAAATATTACCGCCGAGATGTTAGATTGGGTTAGGTTATGTTATATTACGTTATTGATGTATATAAAGATGCCACGGAGACGTAGAGGCCAACTCGCCAGGTATGTTTCCAAATATTACCACCGAGATGATAGGTTGGGTTAGGTTAGGTTATATTTTGTCATTGATGTATATGAAGGTCCCACGGAGACGTAGAGGCCAACAAGTAAGGAATGTGGTCAAATATTACCGCCGAGATGTTAGGTTGGGTTAGGTTAGGTTATATTACGTTATAGATGTATATAAAGGTCCCACGGAGACGTAGAGGCCAGCAAGCCAGGAATGTGGTCAAATATTACCGCCGAGATGTTAGATTGGGTTAGGTTATGTTATATTACGTTACTGATGTATATAAAGATGCCGCGGAGACGTAGAGGCCAACTCGCCAGGAATGTTGTCAAATATTCCCGCCGAGATGATAGGTTGGGTTAGGTTAGGTTAAATTTCGTTATTGATGTATATGAAGGTCCCACGGAGACGTAGAGGCCAACAAGTAAGGAATGTGGTCAAATATTACCGCCGAGATGTTAGGTTGGGTTAGGTTAGGTTATATTACGTTATAGATGTATATAAAGGTCCCACGGAGACGTAGAGGCCAGCAAGCCAGGAATGTGGTCAAATATTACCGCCGAGATGTTAGATTGGGTTAGGTTATGTTATATTACGTTACTGATGTATATAAAGATGCCGCGGAGACGTAGAGGCCAACTCGCCAGGAATGTTGTCAAATATTCCCGCCGAGATGATAGGTTGGGTTAGGTTAGGTTAAATTTCGTTATTGATGTATATGAAGGTCAATCGGAGACGTAGAGGCCAACTCGCCAGGAATGTTGTGAAATATTACCGCCGAGATGATAGGTTGGGTTAGGTTAGGTTATATTATGTTATTGATGTATATGAAGGTCAAACGGAGACCTAGAGGCCAACTCGCCAGGAATGTTGTGAAATATTACCGCCGAGATGTTAGGTTGGGTTAGGTTAGGTTATATTACGTTATTGATGTATATAAAGGTCCCACGGAGACGGAGAAGCCAACTCGCCAGGAATGATGTCAAACATTACCGCCGGGATGTTAGGTTGGGTTAGGTTAGGCTATATTACGTTATTGATGTATATAAAGGTCCCACGGAGACGTAGAGGCCAACTCGCCAGGTATGTTTTCAAATATTACCGCCGAGATGTTAGGTTGGTTTGGGTTAGGTTATATTACGTTATTGATGTATATGAAGGTCCCACGGAGACGAAGAGGCCAACTCGCCAGGAATGTTGTCAAATATTACCGCCGAGATGATAGGTTGGTTTAGGTGAGGTTATATTACGTTATTGCTGTATATGAAGGTCAAACGGAGACCTAGAGGCCAAATCGCCAGGAATGTTGTGAAATATTACCGCCGAGATGTTAGGTTGGGTTAGGTTAGGTTATATTACGTTATTGATGTATATAAAGGTCCCACTGAGACGGAGAAGCCAACTCGCCAGGAATGTTGTCAAATATTACCGCCGAGATGTTAGGTTGGGTTAGGTTAGGTTATATTACGTTATTGATGTATATAAAGGTCCCACGGAGACGTAGAGACCAACTCGCCAGGAATGTTGTCAAATATTCCCGCCGAGATGATAGGTTTGGTTAGGTTATGTTATATTACGATATAGATGTATATTAAGGTCCCACGGAGACGTAGAGGCCAGCAAGCCAGGAATGTGGTCAAATATTACCGCCGAGATGTGAGATTGGGTTAGGTTATGTTATATTACGTTACTGATGTATATAAAGATGCCGCGGAGACGTAGAGGCCAACTCGCCAGGAATGTTGTCAAATATTCCCGCCGAGATGATAGGTTGGGTTAGGTTAGGTTAAATTTCGTTATTGATGTATATGAAGGTCAATCGGAGACGTAGAGGCCAACTCGCCAGGAATGTTGTCAAATATTACCGCCGAGATGATAGGTTGGGTTAGGTTAGGTTATATTATGTTATTGATGTATATGAAGGTCAAACGGAGACCTAGAGGCCAACTCGCCAGGAATGTTGTGAAATATTACCGCCGAGATGTTAGGTTGGGTTAGGTTAGGTTATATTACGTTATTGATGTATATAAAGGTCCCACGGAGACGGAGAAGCCAACTCGCCAGGAATGATGTCAAACATTACCGCCGGGATGATAGGTTGGGTTAGGTTAGGTTATATTACGTTATTGATGTATATAAAGGTCCCACGGAGACGTAGAGGCCAACTCGCCAGGTATGTTTTCAAATATTACCGCCGAGATGTTAGGTTGGTTTGGGTTAGGTTATATTACGTTATTGATGTATATGAAGGTCCCACGGAGAGGTAGAGGCCAACTCGCCAGGAATGTTGTCAAATATTACCGCCGAGATGATAGATTGGGTTATGTTAGGTTATATTACGTTATTGCTGTATATGAAGGTCAAACGGAGACCTAGAGGCCAACTCGCCAGGAATGTTGTGAAATATTACCGCCGAGATGTTAGGTTGGGTTAGGTTAGGTTGTATTACGTTATTGATGTATATAAAGGTCCCACGGAGACGTAGAGGTCAGCAAGCCAGGAATGTGGTCAAATATTACCGCCCAGATGTTAGATTGGGTTAGGTTATGTTATATTACGTTACTGATGTATATAAAGGTCCCACGGAGACGTAGAGGCCAACTCGCCAGGTATGTTTTCAAATATTACCGCCGAGATGTTAGGTTGGTTTGGGTTAGGTTATATTACATTATTGATGTATATGAAGGTCCCACGGAGACGAAGAGGCCAACTCGCCAGGAATGTTGTCAAATATTACCGCCGAGATGATAGGTTGGGTTAGGTGAGGTTATATTACGTTATTGCTGTATATGAAGGTCAAACGGAGACCTAGAGGCCAAATCGCCAGGAATGTTGTGAAATATTACCGCCGAGATGTTAGGTTGGGTTAGGTTAGGTTATATTACGTTATTGATGTATATAAAGGTCCCACGGAGACGTAGAGGCCAACTCGCCAGGAATGTTGTCAAATATTCCCGCCGAGATGATAGGTTGGGTTAGGTTAGGTTATATTACGTTATTGATGTATATAAAGGTCCCACGGAGACGGAGAAGCCAACTCGCCAGGAATGATGTCAAACATTACCGCCGAGATGATAGGTTGTGTTAGGTTAGGTTATATTACGTTATTGATGTATATAAAGGTCCCACGGAGACGTAGAGGCCAGCAAGCCAGGAATGTGGTCAAATATTACCGCCGAGATGTTAGATTGGGTTAGGTTATGTTATATTACGTTACTGATGTATATGAAGGTCAAACGGAGACCTAGAGGCCAATTCGCCAGGAATGTTGTGAAATATTACCGCCGAGATGTTAGGTTGGGTTAGGTTAGGTTGTATTACGTTATTGATGTATATAAAGGTCCCACGGAGACGTAGAGGCCAGCAAGCCAGGAATGTGGTCAAATATTACCGCCGAGATGTTAGATTGGGTTAGGTTATGTTATATTACGTTACTGATGTATATAAAGATGCCGCGGAGACGTAGAGGCCAACTCGCCAGGAATGTTGTCAAATATTCCCGCCGAGATGATAGGTTGGGTTAGGTTAGGTTAAATTTCGTTATTGATGTATATGAAGGTCAATCGGAGACGTAGAGGCCAACTCGCCAGGAATGTAGTCAAATATTACCGCCGAGATGTTAGATTGGATTAGGTTATGTTATATTACGTTATTGATGTATATAAAGGTCCCACGGAGACGTAGAGGCCAACTCGCCAGGTATGTTGTCAAATATTCCCGCCGAGATGATAGGTTGGGTTAGGTTAGGTTATATTACGTTATTGATGTATATGAAGGTCAAACGGAGACCTAGAGGCCAACTCGCCAGGAATGTTGTGAAATATTACCGCCGAGATATTAGGTTGGGTTAGGTTAGGTTATATTACGTTATTGATGTATATAAAGGTCCCACGGAGACGGAGAAGTCAACTCGCCAGGAATGATGCCAAACATTACCGCCGGGATGTTAGGTTGGGTTAGGTTAGGTTATATTACGTTATTGATGTATATAAAGGTCCCACGGAGACGTAGAGGCCAACACGCAAGTTATGTTGTCGAATATTACCGCCGAGATGTTAGGTTGGGTTAGGTTAGGTTGTATTACGTTATTGATGTATATAAAGGTCCCACGGAGACGTAGAGGCCAACAAGCCAGGAATGTGGTCAAATATTACCGCCGAGATGTTAGATTGGGTTAGGTTATGTTATATTACGTTATTGATGTATATAAAGATGCCACGGAGACGTAGAGGCCAACTCGCCAGGTATGTTTCCAAATATTACCACCGAGATGATAGGTTGGGTTAGGTTAGGTTATATTTTGTCATTGATGTATATGAAGGTCCCACGGAGACGTAGAGGCCAACAAGTAAGGAATGTGGTCAAATATTACCGCCGAGATGTTAGGTTGGGTTAGGTTAGGTTATATTACATTATAGATGTATATAAAGGTCCCACGGAGACGTAGAGGCCAGCAAGCCAGGAATGTGGTCAAATATTACCGCCGAGATGTTAGATTGGGTTAGGTTATGTTATATTACGTTACTGATGTATATAAAGATGCCGCGGAGACGTAGAGGCCAACTCGCCAGGAATGTTGTCAAATATTCCCGCCGAGATGATAGGTTGGGTTAGGTTAGGTTAAATTTCGTTATTGATGTATATGAAGGTCCCACGGAGACGTAGAGGCCAACAAGTAAGGAATGTGGTCAAATATTACCGCCGAGATGTTAGGTTGGGTTAGGTTAGGTTATATTACGTTATAGATGTATATAAAGGTCCCACGGAGACGTAGAGGCCAGCAAGCCAGGAATGTGGTCAAATATTACCGCCGAGATGTTAGATTGGGTTAGGTTATGTTATATTACGTTACTGATGTATATAAAGATGCCGCGGAGACGTAGAGGCCAACTCGCCAGGAATGTTGTCAAATATTCCCGCCGAGATGATAGGTTGGGTTAGGTTAGGTTAAATTTCGTTATTGATGTATATGAAGGTCAATCGGAGACGTAGAGGCCAACTCGCCAGGAATGTTGTGAAATATTACCGCCGAGATGATAGGTTGGGTTAGGTTAGGTTATATTATGTTATTGATGTATATGAAGGTCAAACGGAGACCTAGAGGCCAACTCGCCAGGAATGTTGTGAAATATTACCGCCGAGATGTTAGGTTGGGTTAGGTTAGGTTATATTACGTTATTGATGTATATAAAGGTCCCACGGAGACGGAGAAGCCAACTCGCCAGGAATGATGTCAAACATTACCGCCGGGATGTTAGGTTGGGTTAGGTTAGGCTATATTACGTTATTGATGTATATAAAGGTCCCACGGAGACGTAGAGGCCAACTCGCCAGGTATGTTTTCAAATATTACCGCCGAGATGTTAGGTTGGTTTGGGTTAGGTTATATTACGTTATTGATGTATATGAAGGTCCCACGGAGACGAAGAGGCCAACTCGCCAGGAATGTTGTCAAATATTACCGCCGAGATGATAGGTTGGTTTAGGTGAGGTTATATTACGTTATTGCTGTATATGAAGGTCAAACGGAGACCTAGAGGCCAAATCGCCAGGAATGTTGTGAAATATTACCGCCGAGATGTTAGGTTGGGTTAGGTTAGGTTATATTACGTTATTGATGTATATAAAGGTCCCACTGAGACGGAGAAGCCAACTCGCCAGGAATGTTGTCAAATATTACCGCCGAGATGTTAGGTTGGGTTAGGTTAGGTTATATTACGTTATTGATGTATATAAAGGTCCCACGGAGACGTAGAGACCAACTCGCCAGGAATGTTTTCAAATATTACCGCCGAGATGTTAGGTGGTTTGGGTTAGGTTATATTACGTTATTGATGTATATGAAGGTCCCACGGAGACGAAGAGGCCAACTCGCCAGGAATGTTGTCAAATATTACCGCCGAGATGATAGGTTGGGTTAGGTGAGGTTATATTACGTTATTGCTGTATATGAAGGTCAAACGGAGACCTAGAGGCCAAATCGCCAGGAATGTTGTGAAATATTACCGCCGAGATGTTAGGTTGGGTTAGGTTAGGTTATATTACGTTATTGATGTATATAAAGGTCCCACTGTGACGGAGAAGCCAACTCGCCAGGAATGTTGTCAAATATTACCGCCGAGATGTTAGGTTGGGTTAGGTTAGGTTATATTACGTTATTGATGTATATAAAGGTCCCACGGAGACGTAGAGGCCAACTCGCCAGGAATGTTGTCAAATATTCCCGCCGAGATGATAGGTTGGGTTAGGTTAGGTTAAATTTCGATATTGATGTATATGAAGGTCAACCGGAGACGTAGAGGCCAACTCGCCAGGAATGTTGTCAAATATTACCGCCGAGATGATAGGTTGGGTTAGGTGAGGTTATATTACGTTATTGCTGTATATGAAGGTCAAACGGAGACCTAGAGGCCAAATCGCCAGGAATGTTGTGAAATATTACCGCCGAGATGTTAGGTTGGGTTAGGTTAGGTTATATTACGTTATTGATGTATATAAAGGTCCCACTGTGACGGAGAAGCCAACTCGCCAGGAATGTTGTCAAATATTACCGCCGAGATGTTAGGTTGGGTTAGGTTAGGTTATATTACGTTATTGATGTATATAAAGGTCCCACGGAGACGTAGAGACCAACTCGCCAGGAATGTTGTCAAATATTCCCGCCGAGATGATAGGTTTGGTTAGGTTATGTTATATTACGATATAGATGTATATTAAGGTCCCACGGAGACGTAGAGGCCAGCAAGCCAGGAATGTGGTCAAATATTACCGCCGAGATGTGAGATTGGGTTAGGTTATGTTATATTACGTTACTGATGTATATAAAGATGCCGCGGAGACGTAGAGGCCAACTCGCCAGGAATGTTGTCAAATATTCCCGCCGAGATGATAGGTTGGGTTAGGTTAGGTTAAATTTCGTTATTGATGTATATGAAGGTCAATCGGAGACGTAGAGGCCAACTCGCCAGGAATGTTGTCAAATATTACCGCCGAGATGATAGGTTGGGTTAGGTTAGGTTATATTATGTTATTGATGTATATGAAGGTCAAACGGAGACCTAGAGGCCAACTCGCCAGGAATGTTGTGAAATATTACCGCCGAGATGTTAGGTTGGGTTAGGTTAGGTTATATTACGTTATTGATGTATATAAAGGTCCCACGGAGACGGAGAAGCCAACTCGCCAGGAATGATGTCAAACATTACCGCCGGGATGATAGGTTGGGTTAGGTTAGGTTATATTACGTTATTGATGTATATAAAGGTCCCACGGAGACGTAGAGGCCAACTCGCCAGGTATGTTTTCAAATATTACCGCCGAGATGTTAGGTTGGTTTGGGTTAGGTTATATTACGTTATTGATGTATATGAAGGTCCCACGGAGAGGTAGAGGCCAACTCGCCAGGAATGTTGTCAAATATTACCGCCGAGATGATAGATTGGGTTATGTTAGGTTATATTACGTTATTGCTGTATATGAAGGTCAAACGGAGACCTAGAGGCCAACTCGCCAGGAATGTTGTGAAATATTACCGCCGAGATGTTAGGTTGGGTTAGGTTAGGTTGTATTACGTTATTGATGTATATAAAGGTCCCACGGAGACGTAGAGGTCAGCAAGCCAGGAATGTGGTCAAATATTACCGCCCAGATGTTAGATTGGGTTAGGTTATGTTATATTACGTTACTGATGTATATAAAGGTCCCACGGAGACGTAGAGGCCAACTCGCCAGGTATGTTTTCAAATATTACCGCCGAGATGTTAGGTTGGTTTGGGTTAGGTTATATTACGTTATTGATGTATATGAAGGTCCCACGGAGACGAAGAGGCCAACTCGCCAGGAATGTTGTCAAATATTACCGCCGAGATGATAGGTTGGGTTAGGTGAGGTTATATTACGTTATTGCTGTATATGAAGGTCAAACGGAGACCTAGAGGCCAAATCGCCAGGAATGTTGTGAAATATTACCGCCGAGATGTTAGGTTGGGTTAGGTTAGGTTATATTACGTTATTGATGTATATAAAGGTCCCACGGAGACGTAGAGGCCAACTCGCCAGGAATGTTGTCAAATATTCCCGCCGAGATGATAGGTTGGGTTAGGTTAGGTTAAATTTCGATATTGATGTATATGAAGGTCAACCGGAGACGTAGAGGCCAACTCGCCAGGAATGTTGTCAAATATTACCGTCGAGATGATAGGTTGGGTTAGGTTAGGTTATATTATGTTATTGATGTATATGAAGGTCAAACGGAGACCTAGAGGCCAACTCGCCAGGAATGTTGTGAAATATTACCGCCGAGATGTTAGGTTGGGTTAGGTTAGGTTATATTACGTTATTGATGTATATAAAGGTCCCACGGAGACGGAGAAGCCAATTCGACAGGAATGATGTCAAACATTACCGCCGGGATGTTAGGTTGGGTTAGGTTAGGTTATATTACGTTATTGATGTATATAAAGGTCCCACGGAGACGTAGAGGCCAACTCGCCAGGTATGTTTTCAAATATTACCACCGAGATGTTAGGTTGGTTTGGGTTAGGTTATATTACGTTATTGATGTATATGAAGGTCTCACGGACACGTAGAGGCCAAGTCGCCAGGAATGTTGTCAAATATTACCGCCGAGATGATAGGTTGGGTTAGGTTAGGTTATATTACGTTATTGCTGTATATGAAGGTCAAACGGAGACCTAGAGGCCAATTCGCCAGGAATGTTGTGAAATATTACCGCCGAGATGTTAGGTTGGGTTAGGTTAGGTTGTATTACGTTATTGATGTATATAAAGGTCCCACGGAGACGTAGAGGCCAGCAAGCCAGGAATGTGGTCAAATATTACCGCCGAGATGTTAGATTGGGTTAGGTTATGTTATATTACGTTACTGATGTATATAAAGATGCCGCGGAGACGTAGAGGCCAACTCGCCAGGAATGTTGTCAAATATTCCCGCCGAGATGATAGGTTGGGTTAGGTTAGGTTAAATTTCGTTATTGATGTATATGAAGGTCAATCGGAGACGTAGAGGCCAACTCGCCAGGAATGTAGTCAAATATTACCGCCGAGATGTTAGATTGGATTAGGTTATGTTATATTACGTTATTGATGTATATAAAGGTCCCACGGAGACGTAGAGGCCAACTCGCCAGGTATGTTTTCAAATATTACCGCCGAGATGTTAGGTGGTTTGGGTTAGGTTATATTACGTTATTGATGTATATGAAGGTCCCACGGAGACGAAGAGGCCAACTCGCCAGGAATGTTGTCAAATATTACCGCCGAGATGATAGGTTGGGTTAGGTGAGGTTATATTACGTTATTGCTGTATATGAAGGTCAAACGGAGACCTAGAGGCCAAATCGCCAGGAATGTTGTGAAATATTA
The DNA here is from genome assembly GCA_963969225.1 of Xylocopa violacea. Taxonomy (NCBI): domain Eukaryota; kingdom Metazoa; phylum Arthropoda; class Insecta; order Hymenoptera; family Apidae; genus Xylocopa; species Xylocopa violacea. The sequence goes on along the minus strand of CAXAJV010000021.1, from coordinate 105,472 downwards.
CCGCCGAGATGTTAGGTTGGGTTAGGTTAGGTTATATTACGTTATTGATGTATATAAAGGTCCCACTGTGACGGAGAAGCCAACTCGCCAGGAATGTTGTCAAATATTACCGCCGAGATGTTAGGTTGGGTTAGGTTAGGTTATATTACGTTATTGATGTATATAAAGGTCCCACGGAGACGTAGAGGCCAACTCGCCAGGAATGTTGTCAAATATTCCCGCCGAGATGATAGGTTGGGTTAGGTTAGGTTAAATTTCGATATTGATGTATATGAAGGTCAACCGGAGACGTAGAGGCCAACTCGCCAGGAATGTTGTCAAATATTACCGCCGAGATGATAGGTTGGGTTAGGTGAGGTTATATTACGTTATTGCTGTATATGAAGGTCAAACGGAGACCTAGAGGCCAAATCGCCAGGAATGTTGTGAAATATTACCGCCGAGATGTTAGGTTGGGTTAGGTTAGGTTATATTACGTTATTGATGTATATAAAGGTCCCACTGTGACGGAGAAGCCAACTCGCCAGGAATGTTGTCAAATATTACCGCCGAGATGTTAGGTTGGGTTAGGTTAGGTTATATTACGTTATTGATGTATATAAAGGTCCCACGGAGACTTAGAGGCCAACTCGCCAGGAATGTTGTCAAATATTCCCGCCGAGATGATAGGTTGGGTTAGGTTAGGTTAAATTTCGATATTGATGTATATGAAGGTCAACCGGAGACGTAGAGGCCAACTCGCCAGGAATGTTGTCAAATATTACCGCCGAGATGATAGGTTGGGTTAGGTTAGGTTATATTATGTTATTGATGTATATGAAGGTCAAACGGAGACCTAGAGGCCAACTCGCCAGGAATGTTGTGAAATATTACCGCCGAGATGTTAGGTTGGGTTAGGTTAGGTTATATTACGTTATTGATGTATATAAAGGTCCCACGGAGACGGTGAAGCCAATTCGACAGGAATGATGTCAAACATTACCGCCGGGATGTTAGGTTGGGTTAGGTTAGGTTATATTACGTTATTGATCTATATAAAGGTCCCACGGAGACGTAGAGGCCAACTCGCCAGGTATGTTTTCAAATATTACCACCGAGATGTTAGGTTGGTTTGGGTTAGGTTATATTACGTTATTGATGTATATGAAGGTCTCACGGACACGTAGAGGCCAAGTCGCCAGGAATGTTGTCAAATATTACCGCCGAGATGATAGGTTGGGTTAGGTTAGGTTATATTACGTTATTGCTGTATATGAAGGTCAAACGGAGACCTAGAGGCCAATTCGCCAGGAATGTTGTGAAATATTACCGCCGAGATGTTAGGTTGGGTTAGGTTAGGTTGTATTACGTTATTGATGTATATAAAGGTCCCACGGAGACGTAGAGGCCAGCAAGCCAGGAATGTGGTCAAATATTACCGCCGAGATGATAGGTTGGGTTAGGTTAGGTTATATTTCGTCATTGATGTATATGAAGGTCCCACGGAGACGTAGAGGCCAACAAGTAAGGAATGTGGTCAAATATTACCGCCGAGATGTTAGGTTGGGTTAGGTTAGGTTATATTACGTTATAGATGTATATAAAGGTCCCACGGAGACGTAGAGGCCAGCAAGCCAGGAATGTGGTCAAATATTACCGCCGAGATGTTAGATTGGGTTAGGTTATGTTATATTACGTTACTGATGTATATAAAGATGCCGCGGAGACGTAGAGGCCAACTCGCCAGGAATGTTGTCAAATATTCCCGCCGAGATGATAGGTTGGGTTAGGTTAGGTTAAATTTCGTTATTGATGTATATGAAGGTCAATCGGAGACGTAGAGGCCAACTCGCCAGGAATGTTGTGAAATATTACCGCCGAGATGATAGGTTGGGTTAGGTTAGGTTATATTATGTTATTGATGTATATGAAGGTCAAACGGAGACCTAGAGGCCAACTCGCCAGGAATGTTGTGAAACATTACCGCCGAGATGTTAGGTTGGGTTAGGTTAGGTTATATTACGTTATTGATGTATATAAAGGTCCCACGGAGACGGAGAAGCCAACTCGCCAGGAATGATGTCAAACATTACCGCCGGGATGTTAGGTTGGGTTAGGTTAGGCTATATTACGTTATTGATGTATATAAAGGTCCCACGGAGACGTAGAGGCCAACTCGCCAGGTATGTTTTCAAATATTACCGCCGAGATGTTAGGTTGGTTTGGGTTAGGTTATATTACGTTATTGATGTATATGAAGGTCCCACGGAGACGAAGAGGCCAACTCGGCAGGAATGTTGTCAAATATTACCGCCGAGATGATAGGTTGGTTTAGGTGAGGTTATATTACGTTATTGCTGTATATGAAGGTCAAACGGAGACCTAGAGGCCAAATCGCCAGGAATGTTGTGAAATATTACCGCCGAGATGTTAGGTTGGGTTAGGTTAGGTTATATTACGTTATTGATGTATATAAAGGTCCCACTGAGACGGAGAAGCCAACTCGCCAGGAATGTTGTCAAATATTACCGCCGAGATGTTAGGTTGGGTTAGGTTAGGTTATATTACGTTATTGATGTATATAAAGGTCCCACGGAGACGTAGAGGCCAACTCGCCAGGAATGTTGTCAAATTTTCCCGCCGAGATGATAGGTTTGGTTAGGTTATGTTATATTACGATATAGATGTATATTAAGGTCCCACGGAGACGTAGAGGCCAACTCGCCAGGAATGTTGTCAAATATTCCCGCCGAGATGATAGGTTGGGTTAGGTTAGGTTAAATTTCGACATTGATGTATATGAAGGTCAACCGGAGACGTAGAGGCCAACTCGCCAGGAATGTTGTCAAATATTACCGCCGAGATGTTAGGTTGGGTTAGGTTAGGTTATATTACGTTATTGATGTATATAAAGGTCCCACGGAGACGGAGAAGCCAATTCGCCAGGAATGATTTCAAACATTACCGCCGGGATGTTAGGTTGGGTTAGGTTAGGTTATATTACGTTATTGATGTATATAAAGGTCCCACGGAGACGTAGAGGCCAACTCGCCAGGTATGTTTTCAAATATTACCACCGAGATGTTAGGTTGGGTTAGGTTAGGTTGTATTACGTTATTGATGTATATAAAGGTCCCACGGAGACGTAGAGGCCAGCAAGCCAGGAATGTTGTCAAATATTACCGCCGAGATGATAGGTTGGGTAAGGTTAGGTTATATTTCGTCATTGATGTATATGAAGGTCCCACGGAGACGTAGAGGCCAACAAGTAAGGAATGTGGTCAAATATTACCGCCGAGATGTTAGGTTGGGTTAGGTTAGGTTATATTACGTTATAGATGTATATAAAGGTCCCACGGAGACGTAGAGGCCAGCAAGCCAGGAATGTGGTCAAATATTACCGCCGAGATGTTAGATTGGGTTAGGTTATGTTATATTACGTTACTGATGTATATAATGATGCCGCGGAGACGTAGAGGCCAACTCGCCAGGAATGTTGTCAAATATTCCCGCCGAGATGATAGGTTGGGTTAGGTTAGGTTAAATTTCATTATTGATGTATATGAAGGTCAATCGGAGACGTAGAGGCCAACTCGCCAGGAATGTTGTCAAATATTACCGCCGAGATGTTAGGTTGGGTTAGGTTAGGTTATATTACGTTATAGATGTATATAAAGGTCCCACGGAGACGTAGAGGCCAGCAAGCCAGGAATGTGGTCAAATATTACCGCCGAGATGTTAGATTGGGTTAGGTTATGTTATATTACGTTATTGATGTATATAAAGGTCCCACGGAGACGTAGAGGCCAACTCGCCAGGTATGTTTTCAAATATTACCGCCGAGATGATAGGTTGGGTTAGGTTAGGTTATATTTCGTTATTGATGTATATGAAGGTCCCACGGAGACGTAGAGGCCAACAAGCCAGGAATGTGGTCAAATATTACCGCCGAGATGTTAGGTTGGGTTAGGTTAGGTTATATTATGTTATTGATGTATATGAAGGTCAAACGGAGACCTAGAGGCCAACTCGCCAGGAATGTTGTGAAATATTACCGCCGAGATGTTAGGTTGGGTTAGGTTAGGTTATATTACGTTATTGATGTATATAAAGTTCCCACGGAGACAGAGAAGCCAATTCGCCAGGAATGATGTCAAACATTACCGCCGGGATGTTAGGTTGGGTTAGGTTAGGTTATATTACGTTATTGATGTATATAAAGGTCCCACGGAGACGTAGAGGCCAACTCGCCAGGTATGTTTTCAAATATTACCGCCGAGATGTTAGGTTGGTTTGGGTTAGGTTATATTACATTATTGATGTATATGAAGGTCTCACGGAGACGTAGAGGCCAACTCGCCAGGAATGTTGTCAAATATTACCGCCGAGATATTAGGTTGGGTTAGGTTAGGTTATATTACGTTATTGATGTATATAAAGATGCCGCGGAGACGTAGAGGCCAACTCGCCAGGAATGTTGTCAAATATTCCCGCCGAGATGATAGGTTGGGTTAGGTTAGGTTAAATTTCGTTATTGATGTATATGAAGGTCCCACGGAGACGTAGAGGCCAACAAGTAAGGAATGTGGTCAAATATTACCGCCGAGATGTTAGGTTGGGTTAGGTTAGGTTATATTACGTTATAGATGTATATAAAGGTCCCACGGAGACGTAGAGGCCAGCAAGCCAGGAATGTGGTCAAATATTACCGCCGAGATGTTAGATTGGGTTAGGTTATGTTATATTACGTTACTGATGTATGTAAAGATGCCGCGGAGACGTAGAGGCCAACTCGCCAGGAATGTTGTCAAATATTCCCGCCGAGATGATAGGTTGGGTTAGGTTAGGTTAAATTTCGTTATTGATGTATATGAAGGTCAATCGGAGACGTAGAGGCCAACTCGCCAGGAATGTTGTCAAATATTACCGCCGAGATGATAGGTTGGGTTAGGTTAGGTTATATTATGTTATTGATGTATATGAAGGTCAAACGGAGACCTAGAGGCCAACTCGCCAGGAATGTTGTGAAATATTACCGCCGAGATGTTAGGTTGGGTTAGGTTAGGTTATATTACGTTATTGATGTATATAAAGGTCCCACGGAGACGGAGAAGCCAACTCGCCAGGAATGATGTCAAACATTACCGCCTGGATGATAGGTTGGGTTAGGTTAGGTTATATTACGTTATTGATGTATATAAAGGTCCCACGGAGACGTAGAGGCCAACTCGCCAGGTATGTTTTCAAATATTACCGCCGAGATGTTAGGTTGGTTTGGGTTAGGTTATATTACGTTATTGATGTATATGAAGGTCCCACGGAGAGGTAGAGGCCAACTCGCCAGGAATGTTGTCAAATATTACCGCCGAGATGATAGGTTGGGTTAGGTTAGGTTATATTACGTTATTGCTGTATATGAAGGTCAAACGGAGACCTAGAGGCCAACTCGCCAGGAATGTTGTGAAATATTACCGCCGAGATGTTAGGTTGGGTTAGGTTAGGTTGTATTACGTTATTGATGTATATAAAGGTCCCACGGAGACGTAGAGGTCAGCAAGCCAGGAATGTGGTCAAATATTACCGCCCAGATGTTAGATTGGGTTAGGTTAGGTTATATTACGTTATTGATGTATATAAAGGTCCCACTGAGACGGAGAAGCCAACTCGCCAGGAATGTTGTCAAATATAACCGCCGAGATGTTAGGTTGGGTTAGGTTAGGTTATATTACGTTATTGATGTATATAAAGGTCCCACGGATACGTAGAGGCCAACTCGCCAGGAATGTTGTCAAATATTCCCGCCGAGATGATAGGTTGGGTTAGGTTAGGTTAAATTTCGATATTGATGTATATGAAGGTCAACCGGAGACGTAGAGGCCAACTCGCCAGGAATGTTGTCAAATATTACCGCCGAGATGATAGGTTGGGTTAGGTTAGGTTATATTATGTTATTGATGTATATGAAGGTCAAACGGAGACCTAGAGGCCAACTCGCCAGGAATGTTGTGAAATATTACCGCCGAGATGTTAGGTTGGGTTAGGTTAGGTTATATTACGTTATTGATGTATATAAAGGTCCCACGGATACGGAGAAGCCAATTCGACAGGAATGATGTCAAACATTACCGCCGGGATGTTAGGTTGGGTTAGGTTAGGTTATATTACGTTATTGATGTATATAAAGGTCCCACGGAGACGTAGAGGCCAACTCGCCAGGTATGTTTTCAAATATTACCACCGAGATGTTAGGTTGGTTTGGGTTAGGTTATATTACGTTATTGATGTATATGAAGGTCTCACGGAGACGTAGAGGCCAAGTCGCCAGGAATGTTGTCAAATATTACCGCCGAGATGATAGGTTGGGTTAGGTTAGGTTATATTACGTTATTGCTGTATATGAAGGTCAAACGGAGACCTAGAGGCCAATTCGCCAGGAATGTTGTGAAATATTACCGCCGAGATGTTAGGTTGGGTTAGGTTAGGTTGTATTACGTTATTGATGTATATAAAGGTCCCACGGAGACGTAGAGGCCAGCAAGCCAGGAATGTGGTCAAATATTACCGCCGAGATGATAGGTTGGGTTAGGTTAGGTTATATTTCGTCATTGATGTATATGAAGGTCCCACGGAGACGTAGAGGCCAACAAGTAAGGAATGTGGTCAAATATTACCGCCGAGATGTTAGGTTGGGTTAGGTTAGGTTATATTACGTTATAGATGTATATAAAGGTCCCACGGAGACGTAGAGGCCAGCAAGCCAGGAATGTGGTCAAATATTACCGCCGAGATGTTAGATTGGGTTAGGTTATGTTATATTACGTTACTGATGTATATAAAGATGCCGCGGAAACGTAGAGGCCAACTCGCCAGGAATGTTGTCAAATATTCCCGCCGAGATGATAGGTTGGGTTAGGTTAGGTTAAATTTCATTATTGATGTATATGAAGGTCAATCGGAGACGTAGAGGCCAACTCGCCAGGAATGTTGTCAAATATTACCGCCGAGATGATAGGTTGGGTTAGGTTAGGTTATATTATGTTATTGATGTATATGAAGGTCAAACGGAGACCTAGAGGCCAACTCGCCAGGAATGTTGTGAAATATTACCGCCGAGATGTTAGGTTGGGTTAGGTTAGGTTATATTACGTTATTGATGTATCTAAAGGTCCCACGGAGACGGAGAAGCCAACTCGCCAGGAATGATGTCAAACATTACCGCCGGGATGTTAGGTTGGGTTAGGTTAGGTTATATTACGTTATTGATGTATATAAAGGTCAAACGGAGACCTAGAGGCCAACTCGCCAGGAATGTTGTGAAATATTACCGCCGAGATGTTAGGTTGGGTTAGGTTAGGTTGTATTACGTTATTGATGTATATAAAGGTCCCACGGAGACGTAGAGGCCAGCAAGCCAGGAATGTGGTCAAATATTACCGCCGAGATGTTAGATTGGGTTAGGTTATGTTATATTACGTTACTGATGTATATAAAGATGCCGCGGAGACGTAGAGGCCAACTCGCCAGGAATGTTGTCAAATATTCCCGCCGAGATGATAGGTTGGGTTAGGTTAGGTTAAATTTCGTTATTGATGTATATGAAGGTCCCACGGAGACGTAGAGGCCAACAAGTAAGGAATGTGGTCAAATATTACCGCCGAGATGATAGGTTGGGTTAGGTTAGGTTATATTTCGTCATTGATGTATATGAAGGTCCCACGGAGACGTAGAGGCCAACAAGTAAGGAATGTGATCAAATATTACCGCCGAGATGTTAGGTTGGGTTAGGTTAGGTTATATTACGTTATAGATGTATATAAAGGTCCCACGGAGACGTAGAGGCCAGCAAGCCAGGAATGTGGTCAAATATTACCGCCGAGATGTTAGATTGGGTTAGGTTATGTTATATTACGTTACTGATGTATATAAAGATGCCGCGGAGACGTAGAGGCCAACTCGCCAGGAATGTTGTCAAATATTCCCGCCGAGATGATAGGTTGGGTTAGGTTAGGTTAAATTTCATTATTGATGTATATGAAGGTCAATCGGAGACGTAGAGGCCAAGTCGCCAGGAATGTTGTCAAATATTACCGCCGAGATGATAGGTTGGGTTAGGTTAGGTTATATTACGTTATTGCTGTATATGAAGGTCAAACGGAGACCTAGAGGCCAATTCACCAGGAATGTTGTGAAATATTACCGCCGAGATGTTAGGTTGGGTTAGGTTAGGTTGTATTACGTTATTGATGTATATAAAGGTCCCACGGAGACGTAGAGGCCAGCAAGCCATGAATGTTGTCAAATATTACCGCCGAGATGATAGGTTGGGTAAGGTTAGGTTATATTTCGTCATTGATGTATATGAAGGTCCCACGGAGACGTAGAGGCCAACAAGTAAGGAATGTGGTCAAATATTACCGCCGAGATGTTAGGTTGGGTTAGGTTAGGTTATATTACGTTATAGATGTATATAAAGGTCCCACGGAGACGTAGAGGCCAGCAAGCCAGGAATGTGGTCAAATATTACCGCCGAGATGTTAGATTGGGTTAGGTTATGTTATATTACGTTACTGATGTATATAAAGATGCCGCGGAGACGTAGAGGCCAACTCGCCAGGAATGTTGTCAAATATTCCCGCCGAGATGATAGGTTGGGTTAGGTTAGGTTAAATTTCATTATTGATGTATATGAGGGTCAATCGGAGACGTAGAGGCCAACTCGCCAGGAATGTTGTCAAATATTACCGCCGAGATGATAGGTTGGGTTAGGTTAGGTTATATTATGTTATTGATGTATATGAAGGTCAAACGGAGACCTAGAGGCCAACTCGCCAGGAATGTTGTGAAATATTACCGCCGAGATGTTAGGTTGGGTTAGGTTAGGTTATATTACGTTATTGATGTATATAAAGGTCCCACGGAGACGGAGAAGCCAACTCGCCAGGAATGATGTCACACATTACCGCCGGGATGTTAGGTTGGTTTAGGTTAGGTTATATTACGTTATTGATGTATATAAAGGTCCCTCGGAGACGTAGAGGCCAACTCGCCAGGTATGTTATCAAATATTACCGCCGAGATGTTAGGTTGGTTTGGGTTAGGTTATATTACGTTATTGATGTATATGAAGGTCCCACGGAGACGTAGAGGCCAACTCGCCAGGAATGTTGTCAAATATTACCGCCGAGATGATAGGTTGGGTTTGGTTAGGTTATATTACGTTATTGCTGTATATGAGGGTCAAACGGAGACCTAGAGGCCAACTCGCCAGGAATGTTGTGAAATATTACCGCCGAGATGTTAGGTTGGGTTAGGTTAGGTTGTATTACGTTATTGATGTATATAAAGGTCCCACGGAGACGTACAGGCCAGCAAGCCAGGAATGTGGTCAAATATTACCGCCGAGATGTTAGATTGGGTTAGGTTATGTTATATTACGTTATTGATGTATATAAAGGTCCCACGGAGACGTAGAGGCCAACTCGCCAGGTATGTTTTCAAATATTACCGCCGAGATGATAGGTTGGGTTAGGTTAGGTTATATTTCGTTATTGATGTATATGAAGGTCCCACGGAGACGTAGAGGCCAACAAGCCAGGAATGTGGTCAAATATTACCGCCGAGATGTTAGGTTGTGTTAGGTTAGGTTATATTATGTTATTGATGTATATGAAGGTCAAACGGAGACCTAGAGGCCAATTCGCCAGGAATGTTGTGAAATATTACCGCCGAGATGTTAGGTTGGGTTAGGTTAGGTTATATTACGTTATTGATGTATATAAAGTTCCCACGGAGACAGAGAAGCCAATTCGCCAGGAATGATGTCAAACATTACCGCCGGGATGTTAGGTTGGGTTAGGTTAGGTTATATTACGTTATTGATGTATATAAAGGTCCCACGGAGACGTAGAGGCCAACTCGCCAGGTATGTTTTCAAATATTACCGCCGAGATGTTAGGTTGGTTTGGGTTAGGTTATATTACATTATTGATGTATATGAAGGTCTCACGGAGACGTAGAGGCCAACTCGCCAGGAATGTTGTCAAATATTACCGCCGAGATATTAGGTTGGGTTAGGTTAGGTTATATTACGTTATTGATGTATATAAAGATGCCGCGGAGACGTAGAGGCCAACTCGCCAGGAATGTTGTCAAATATTCCCGCCGAGATGATAGGTTGGGTTAGGTTAGGTTAAATTTCGTTATTGATGTATATGAAGGTCCCACGGAGACGTAGAGGCCAACAAGTAAGGAATGTGGTCAAATATTACCGCCGAGATGTTAGGTTGGGTTAGGTTAGGTTGTATTACGTTATAGATGTATATAAAGGTCCCACGGAGACGTAGAGGCCAGCAAGCCAGGAATGTGGTCAAATATTACCGCCGAGATGTTAGATTGGGTTAGGTTATGTTATATTACGTTACTGATGTATGTAAAGATGCCGCGGAGACGTAGAGGCCAACTCGCCAGGAATGTTGTCAAATATTCCCGCCGAGATGATAGGTTGGGTTAGGTTAGGTTAAATTTCGTTATTGATGTATATGAAGGTCAATCGGAGACGTAGAGGCCAACAAGCCAAGAATGTGGTCAAATATTACCGCCGAGATGTTAGATTGGGTTAGGTTATGTTATATTACGTTATCGATGTATATAAAGATGCCACGGAGACGTAGAGGCCAACTCGCCAGGTATGTTTCCATATATTACCGCCGAGATGATAGGTTGGGTTAGGTTAGGTTATATTTCGTCATTGATGTATATGAAGGTCCCACGGAGACGTAGAGGCCAGCAAGCCAGGAATGTGGTCAAATATTACCGCCGAGATGTTAGGTTGGGTTAGGTTATGTTATATTACGTTACTGATGTATATAAAGATGCCGCGGAGACGTAGAGGCCAACTCGCCAGGAATGTTGTCAAATATTCCCGCCGAGATGATAGGTTGGGTTAGGTTAGGTTAAATTTCGTTATTGATGTATATGAAGGTCAATCGGAGACGTAGAGGCCAACTCGCCAGGAATGTTGTGAAATATTACCGCCGAGATGTTAGATTGGGTTAGGTTATGTTATATTACGTTACTGATGTATATAAAGGTCCCACGGAGACGTAGAGGCCAACTCGCCAGGTATGTTTTCAAATATTACCGCCGAGATGTTAGGTTGGTTTGGGTTAGGTTATATTACGTTATTGATGTATATGAAGGTCCCACGGAGACGAAGAGGCCCACTCGCCAGGAATGTTGTCAAATATTACCGCCGAGATGATAGGTTGGGTTAGGTGAGGTTATATTACGTTATTGCTGTATATGAAGGTCAAACGGAGACCTAGAGGCCAAATCGCCAGGAATGTTGTGAAATATTACCGCCGAGATGTTAGGTTGGGTTAGGTTAGGTTATATTACGTTATTGATGTATATAAAGGTCCCACTGAGACGGAGAAGCCAACTCGCCAGGAATGTTGTCAAATATTACCGCCGAGATGTTAGGTTGGGTTAGGTTAGGTTATATTACGTTATTGATGTATATAAAGGTCCCACGGAGACGTAGAGGCCAACTCGCCAGGAATGTTGTCAAATATTCCCGCCGAGATGATAGGTTGGGTTAGGTTAGGTTAAATTTCGTTATTGATGTATATGAAGGTCAATCGGAGACGTAGAGGCCAACTCGCCAGGAATGTTGTCAAATATCACCGCCGAGATGTTAGATTGGATTAGGTTATGTTATATTACGTTATTGATGTATATAAAGGTCCCACGGAGACGTAGAGGCCAACAAGTAAGGAATGTGGTCAAATATTACCGCCGAGATGTTAGGTTGGGTTAGGTTAGGTTATATTACGTTATAGATGTATATAAAGGTCCCACGGAGACGTAGAGGCCAACTCGCCAGGAATGTTGTCAAATATTACCGCCGAGATGATAGGTTGGGTTAGGTTAGGTTAAATTTCGTTATTAATGTATATGAAGGTCAATCGGAGACGTAGAGGCCAACTCGCCAGGAATGTTGTCAAATATTACCGCCGGGATAATAGGTTGGTTTAGGTTAGGTTATATTACGTTATTGATGTATATGAAGGTCAAACGGAGACCTAGAGGCCAACTCGCCAGGAATGTTGTGAAATATTACCGCCGAGATGTTAGGTTGGGTTAGGTTAGGTTATATTACGTTATTGATGTATATGAAGGTCCCACGGAGACGTAGAGGCCAGCAAGCCAGGAATGTGGTCAAATCTTACCGCCGAGATGTTAGATTGGGTTAGGTTATGTTATATTACGTTACTGATGTATATAAAGGTCCCACGGAGACGTAGAGGCCAACTCGCCAGGTATGTTTTCAAATATTACCGCCGAGATGTTAGGTTGGTTTGGGTTAGGTTATATTACGTTATTGATGTATATGAAGGTCCCACGGAGACGAAGAGGCCAACTCGCAAGGAATGTTGTCAAATATTACCGCCGAGATGATAGGTTGGGTTAGGTGAGGTTATATTACGTTATTGCTGTATATGAAGGTCAAACGGAGACCTAGAGGCCAAATCGCCAGGAATGTTGTGAAATATTACCGCCGAGATGTTAGGTTGGGTTAGGTTAGGTTATATTACGTTATTGATGTATATAAAGGTCCCACTGAGACGGAGAAGCCAACCCGCCAGGAATGTTGTCAAATATTACCGCCGAGATGTTAGGTTGGGTTAGGTTAGGTTATATTACGTTATTGATGTATATAAAGGTCCCACGGAGACGTAGAGGCCAACTCGCCAGGAATGTTGTCAAATATTCCCGCCGAGATGATAGGTTGGGTTAGGTTAGGTTAAATTTCGTTCATGATGTATATGAAGGTCAACCGGAGACGTAGAGGCCAACTCGCCAGGAATGTTGTCAAATATTACCGCCGAGATGATAGGTTGGGTTAGGTTAGGTTGTATTATATTATTGATGTATATGAAGGTCAAACGGAGACCTAGAGGCCAACTCGCCAGGAATGTTGTGAAATATTACCGCCGAGATGTTAGGTTGGGTTAGGTTAGGTTATATTACGTTATTGATGTATATAAAGTTCCCACGGAGACAGAGAAGCCAATTCGCCAGGAATGATGTCAAACATTACCGCCGGGATGTTAGGTTGGGTTAGGTTAGGTTATATTACGTTATTGATGTATATAAAGGTCCCACGGAGACGTAGAGGCCAACTCGCCAGGTATGTTTTCAAATATTACCGCCGAGATGTTAGGTTGGTTTGGGTTAGGTTATATTACATTATTGATGTATATGAAGGTCTCACGGAGACGTAGAGGCCAACTCGCCAGGAATGTTGTCAAATATTACCGCCGAGATATTAGGTTGGGTTAGGTTAGGTTATATTACGTTATTGATGTATATAAAGATGCCGCGGAGACGTAGAGGCCAACTCGCCAGGAATGTTGTCAAATATTCCCGCCGAGATGATAGGTTGGGTTAGGTTAGGTTAAATTTCGTTATTGATGTATATGAAGGTCCCACGGAGACGTAGAGGCCAACAAGTAAGGAATGTGGTCAAATATTACCGCCGAGATGTTAGGTTGGGTTAGGTTAGGTTGTATTACGTTATAGATGTATATAAAGGTCCCACGGAGACGTAGAGGCCAGCAAGCCAGGAATGTGGTCAAATATTACCGCCGAGATGTTAGATTGGGTTAGGTTATGTTATATTACGTTACTGATGTATGTAAAGATGCCGCGGAGACGTAGAGGCCAACTCGCCAGGAATGTTGTCAAATATTCCCGCCGAGATGATAGGTTGGGTTAGGTTAGGTTAAATTTCGTTATTGATGTATATGAAGGTCAATCGGAGACGTAGAGGCCAACAAGCCAAGAATGTGGTCAAATATTACCGCCGAGATGTTAGATTGGGTTAGGTTATGTTATATTACGTTATCGATGTATATAAAGATGCCACGGAGACGTAGAGGCCAACTCGCCAGGTATGTTTCCATATATTACCGCCGAGATGATAGGTTGGGTTAGGTTAGGTTATATTTCGTCATTGATGTATATGAAGGTCCCACGGAGACGTAGAGGCCAGCAAGCCAGGAATGTGGTCAAATATTACCGCCGAGATGTTAGGTTGGGTTAGGTTATGTTATATTACGTTACTGATGTATATAAAGATGCCGCGGAGACGTAGAGGCCAACTCGCCAGGAATGTTGTCAAATATTCCCGCCGAGATGATAGGTTGGGTTAGGTTAGGTTAAATTTCGTTATTGATGTATATGAAGGTCAATCGGAGACGTAGAGGCCAACTCGCCAGGAATGTTGTGAAATATTACCGCCGAGATGTTAGATTGGGTTAGGTTATGTTATATTACGTTACTGATGTATATAAAGGTCCCACGGAGACGTAGAGGCCAACTCGCCAGGTATGTTTTCAAATATTACCGCCGAGATGTTAGGTTGGTTTGGGTTAGGTTATATTACGTTATTGATGTATATGAAGGTCCCACGGAGACGAAGAGGCCCACTCGCCAGGAATGTTGTCAAATATTACCGCCGAGATGATAGGTTGGGTTAGGTGAGGTTATATTACGTTATTGCTGTATATGAAGGTCAAACGGAGACCTAGAGGCCAAATCGCCAGGAATGTTGTGAAATATTACCGCCGAGATGTTAGGTTGGGTTAGGTTAGGTTATATTACGTTATTGATGTATATAAAGGTCCCACTGAGACGGAGAAGCCAACTCGCCAGGAATGTTGTCAAATATTACCGCCGAGATGTTAGGTTGGGTTAGGTTAGGTTATATTACGTTATTGATGTATATAAAGGTCCCACGGAGACGTAGAGGCCAACTCGCCAGGAATGTTGTCAAATATTCCCGCCGAGATGATAGGTTGGGTTAGGTTAGGTTAAATTTCGTTATTGATGTATATGAAGGTCAATCGGAGACGTAGAGGCCAACTCGCCAGGAATGTTGTCAAATATCACCGCCGAGATGTTAGATTGGATTAGGTTATGTTATATTACGTTATTGATGTATATAAAGGTCCCACGGAGACGTAGAGGCCAACAAGTAAGGAATGTGGTCAAATATTACCGCCGAGATGTTAGGTTGGGTTAGGTTAGGTTATATTACGTTATAGATGTATATAAAGGTCCCACGGAGACGTAGAGGCCAACTCGCCAGGAATGTTGTCAAATATTACCGCCGAGATGATAGGTTGGGTTAGGTTAGGTTAAATTTCGTTATTAATGTATATGAAGGTCAATCGGAGACGTAGAGGCCAACTCGCCAGGAATGTTGTCAAATATTACCGCCGGGATAATAGGTTGGTTTAGGTTAGGTTATATTACGTTATTGATGTATATGAAGGTCAAACGGAGACCTAGAGGCCAACTCGCCAGGAATGTTGTGAAATATTACCGCCGAGATGTTAGGTTGGGTTAGGTTAGGTTATATTACGTTATTGATGTATATGAAGGTCCCACGGAGACGTAGAGGCCAGCAAGCCAGGAATGTGGTCAAATCTTACCGCCGAGATGTTAGATTGGGTTAGGTTATGTTATATTACGTTACTGATGTATATAAAGGTCCCACGGAGACGTAGAGGCCAACTCGCCAGGTATGTTTTCAAATATTACCGCCGAGATGTTAGGTTGGTTTGGGTTAGGTTATATTACGTTATTGATGTATATGAAGGTCCCACGGAGACGAAGAGGCCAACTCGCAAGGAATGTTGTCAAATATTACCGCCGAGATGATAGGTTGGGTTAGGTGAGGTTATATTACGTTATTGCTGTATATGAAGGTCAAACGGAGACCTAGAGGCCAAATCGCCAGGAATGTTGTGAAATATTACCGCCGAGATGTTAGGTTGGGTTAGGTTAGGTTATATTACGTTATTGATGTATATAAAGGTCCCACTGAGACGGAGAAGCCAACCCGCCAGGAATGTTGTCAAATATTACCGCCGAGATGTTAGGTTGGGTTAGGTTAGGTTATATTACGTTATTGATGTATATAAAGGTCCCACGGAGACGTAGAGGCCAACTCGCCAGGAATGTTGTCAAATATTCCCGCCGAGATGATAGGTTGGGTTAGGTTAGGTTAAATTTCGTTCATGATGTATATGAAGGTCAACCGGAGACGTAGAGGCCAACTCGCCAGGAATGTTGTCAAATATTACCGCCGAGATGATAGGTTGGGTTAGGTTAGGTTGTATTATATTATTGATGTATATGAAGGTCAAACGGAGACCTAGAGGCCAACTCGCCAGGAATGTTGTGAAATATTACCGCCGAGATGTTAGGTTGGGTTAGGTTAGTTTATATTACGTTATTGATGTATATAAAGGTCCCACGGAGACGGAGAAGCCAATTCGCCAGGAATGATGTCAAACATTACTGCCGGGATGTTAGGTTGGGTTAGGTTAGGTTATATTACGTTATTGATGTATATAAAGGTCCCACGGAGACGTAGAGGCCAACTCGCCAGGTATGATTTCAAATATTACCGCCGAGATGTTAGGTTGGTTTGGGTTAGGTTATATTACGTTATTGATGTATATGAAGGTCTCACGGAGACGTAGAGGCCAACTCGCCAGGAATGTTGTCAAATATTCCCGCCGAGATGATAGGTTGGGTTAGGTTAGGTTAAATTTCGTTCATGATGTATATGAAGGTCAAACGGAGACCTAGAGTCCAATTCGCCAGGAATGTTGTGAAATATTACCGCCGAGATGTTAGGTTGGGTTAGGTTAGGTTGTATTACGTTATTGATGTATATAAAGGTCCCACGGAGACGCAGAGGCCAGCAAGCCAGGAATGTGGTCAAATATTACCGCCGAGATGTTAGATTGGGTTAGGTTATGTTATATTACGTTACTGATGTATATAAAGATGCCGCGGAGACGTAGAGGCCAACTCGCCAGGAATGTTGTCAAATATTCCCGCCGAGATGATAGGTTGGGTTAGGTTAGGTTAAATTTCGTTATTGATGTATATGAAGGTCAATCGGAGACGTAGAGGCCAACTCGCCAGGAATGTTGTCAAATATTACCGCCGAGATGTTAGATTGGATTAGGTTATGTTATATTACGTTATTGATGTATATAAAGGTCCCACGGAGACGTAGAGTCCAACTCGCCAGGTATGTTGTCAAATATTACGGCCGAGATGATAGGTTGGGTTAGGTTAGGTTATATTACGTTATTGATGTATATGAAGGTCAAACGGAGACCTAGAGGCCAACTCGCCAGGAATGTTGTGAAATATTACCGCCGAGATGTTAGGTTGGGTTAGGTTAGGTTATATTACGTTATTGATGTATATAAAGGTCCCACGGAGACGGAGAAGCCAACCCGCCAGGAATGTTGTCAAATATTACCGCCGAGATGTTAGGTTGGGTTAGGTTAGGTTATATTACGTTATTGATGTATATAAAGGTCCCACGGAGACGTAGAGGCCAACTCGCCAGGAATGTTGTCAAATATTCCCGCCGAGATGATAGGTTGGGTTAGGTTAGGTTAAATTTCGTTCATGATGTATATGAAGGTCAACCGGAGACGTAGAGGCCAACTCGCCAGGAATGTTGTCAAATATTACCGCCGAGATGATAGGTTGGGTGAGGTTAGGTTGTATTATATTATTGATGTATATGAAGGTCAAACGGAGACCTAGAGGCCAAATCGCCAGGAATGTTGTGAAATATTACCGCCGAGATGTTAGGTTGGGTTAGGTTAGGTTAAATTTCGTTCATGATGTATATGAAGGTCAAACGGAGACCTAGAGTCCAATTCGCCAGGAATGTTGTGAAATATTACCGCCGAGATGTTAGGTTGGGTTAGGTTAGGTTGTATTACGTTATTGATGTATATAAAGGTCCCACGGAGACGCAGAGGCCAGCAAGCCAGGAATGTGGTCAAATATTACCGCCGAGATGTTAGATTGGGTTAGGTTATGTTATATTACGTTACTGATGTATATAAAGATGCCGCGGAGACGTAGAGGCCAACTCGCCAGGAATGTTGTCAAATATTCCCGCCGAGATGATAGGTTGGGTTAGGTTAGGTTAAATTTCGTTATTGATGTATATGAAGGTCAATCGGAGACGTAGAGGCCAACTCGCCAGGAATGTTGTCAAATATCACCGCCGAGATGTTAGATTGGATTAGGTTATGTTATATTACGTTATTGATGTATATAAAGGTCCCACGGAGATGTAGAGGCCAACTCGACAGGTATGTTTTCAAATATTACCGCCGAGATGTTAGGTTGGTTTGGGTTAGGTTATATTACGTTATTGATGTATATGAAGGTCCCACGGAGACGAAGAGGCCCACTCGCCAGGAATGTTGTCAAATATTACCGCCGAGATGATAGGTTGGGTTAGGTTAGGTTAAATTTCGTTATTAATGTATATGAAGGTCAATCGGAGACGTAGAGGCCAACTCGCCAGGAATGTTGTCAAATATTACCGCCGGGATAATAGGTTGGTTTAGGTTAGGTTATATTACGTTATTGATGTATATGAAGGTCAAACGGAGACCTAGAGGCCAACTCGCCAGGAATGTTGTGAAATATTACCGCCGAGATGTTAGGTTGGGTTAGGTTAGGTTATATTACGTTACTGATGTATATAAAGGTCCCACGGAGACGTAGAGGCCAACTCGCCAGGTATGTTTTCAAATATTACCGCCGAGATGTTAGGTTGGTTTGGGTTAGGTTATATTACGTTATTGATGTATATGAAGGTCCCACGGAGACGAAGAGGCCCACTCGCCAGGAATGTTGTCAAATATTACCGCCGAGATGATAGGTTGGGTTAGGTGAGGTTATATTACGTTATTGCTGTATATGAAGGTCAAACGGAGACCTAGAGGCCAAATCGCCAGGAATGTTGTGAAGTATTACCGCCGAGATGTTAGGTTGGGTTAGGTTAGGTTATATTACGTTATTGATGTATATAAAGGTCCCACTGAGACGGAGAAGCCAACTCGCCAGGAATGTTGTCAAATATTACCGCCGAGATGTTAGGTTGGGTTAGGTTAGGTTATATTACGTTATTGATGTATATAAAGGTCCCACGGAGACGTAGAGGCCAACTCGCCAGGAATGTTGTCAAATATTCCCGCCGAGATGATAGGTTGGGTTAGGTTAGGTTAAATTTCGTTATTGATGTATATGAAGGTCAATCGGAGACGTAGAGGCCAACTCGCCAGGAATGTTGTCAAATATCACCGCCGAGATGTTAGATTGGATTAGGTTATGCTATATTACGTTATTGATGTATATAAAGGTCCCACGGAGACGTAGAGGCCAACAAGTAAGGAATGTGGTCAAATATTACCGCCGAGATGTTAGGTTGGGTTAGGTTAGGTTATATTACGTTATAGATGTATATAAAGGTCCCACGGAGACGTAGAGGCCAACTCGCCAGGAATGTTGTCAAATATTACCGCCGAGATGATAGGTTGGGTTAGGTTAGGTTAAATTTCGTTATTAATGTATATGAAGGTCAATCGGAGACGTAGAGGCCAACTCGCCAGGAATGTTGTCAAATATTACCGCCGGGATAATAGGTTGGTTTAGGTTAGGTTATATTACGTTATTGATGTATATGAAGGTCAAACGGAGACCTAGAGGCCAACTCGCCAGGAATGTTGTGAAATATTACCGCCGAGATGTTAGGTTGGGTTAGGTTAGGTTATATTACGTTATTGATGTATATAAAGGTCCCACGGAGACGGAGAAGCCAAGTAGCCAGGAATGATGTCAAACATTACCGCCGGGATGTTAGGTTGGGTTAGGTTAGGTTATATTACGTTATTGATGTATATAAAGTTCCCACGGAGGCGGAGAAGCCAACTCGCTAGGAATGTTGTCAAATATTACCGCCGAAATGTTAGGTTGGGTTAGGTTAGGTTATATTACGTTATTGATGTATATGAAGGTCCCACGGAGACGTAGAGGTATGTTTTCAAATATTACCGCCGAGATGTTAGGTTGGTTTGGGTTAGGTTATATTACGTTATTGATGTATATGAAGGTCCCACGGAGACGAAGAGGCCAACTCGCAAGGAATGTTGTCAAATATTACCGCCGAGATGTTACGTTGGGTTAGGTTAGGTTATATTACGTTATTGATGTATATAAAGGTCAAACGGAGACCTAGAGGCCAAATCGCCAGGAATGTTGTGAAATATTACCGCCGAGATGTTAGGTTGGGTTAGGTTAGGTTATATTACGTTATTGATGTATATAAAGGTCCCACTGAGACGGAGAAGCCAACCCGCCAGGAATGTTGTCAAATATTACCGCCGAGATGTTAGGTTGGGTTAGGTTAGGTTATATTACGTTATTGATGTATATAAAGGTCCCACGGAGACGTAGAGGCCAACTCGCCAGGAATGTTGTCAAATATTCCCGCCGAGATGATAGGTTGGGTTAGGTTAGGTTAAATTTCGTTCATGATGTATATGAAGGTCAACCGGAGACGTAGAGGCCAACTCGCCAGGAATGTTGTCAAATATTACCGCCGAGATGATAGGTTGGGTTAGGTTAGGTTGTATTATATTATTGATGTATATGAAGGTCAAACGGAGACCTAGAGGCCAACTCGCCAGGAATGTTGTGAAATATTACCGCCGAGATGTTAGGTTGGGTTAGGTTAGTTTATATTACGTTATTGATGTATATAAAGGTCCCACGGAGACGGAGAAGCCAATTCGCCAGGAATGATGTCAAACATTACTGCCGGGATGTTAGGTTGGGTTAGGTTAGGTTATATTACGTTATTGATGTATATAAAGGTCCCACGGAGACGTAGAGGCCAACTCGCCAGGTATGTTTTCAAATATTACCGCCGAGATGTTAGGTTGGTTTGGGTTAGGTTATATTACGTTATTGATGTATATGAAGGTCTCACGGAGACGTAGAGGCTAACTCGCCAGGAATGTTGTCAAATATTCCCGCCGAGATGATAGGTTGGGTTAGGTTAGGTTAAATTTCGTTCATGATATATATGAAGGTCAAACGGAGACCTAGAGTCCAATTCGCCAGGAATGTTGTGAAATATTACCGCCGAGATGTTAGGTTGGGTTAGGTTAGGTTGTATTACGTTATTGATGTATATAAAGGTCCCACGGAGACGCAGAGGCCAGCAAGCCAGGAATGTGGTCAAATATTACCGCCGAGATGTTAGATTGGGTTAGGTTATGTTATATTACGTTACTGATGTATATAAAGATGCCGCGGAGACGTAGAGGCCAACTCGCCAGGAATGTTGTCAAATATTCCCGCCGAGATGATAGGTTGGGTTAGGTTAGGTTAAATTTCGTTATTGATGTATATGAAGGTTAATCGGAGACGAAGAGGCCAACTCGCCAGGAATGTTGTCAAATATTACCGCCGAGATGATAGGTTGGGTTAGGTTAGGTTATATTACGTTATTGATGTATATAAAGGTCCCACTGAGACGGAGAAGCCAACTCGCCAGGAATGTTGTCAAATATTCCCGCCGAGATGATAGGTTGGTTTAGGTTAGGTTAAATTTCGTTCATGATGTATATGAAGGTCAACCGGAGACGTAGAGGCCAACTCGCCAGGAATGTTGTCAAATATTACCGCCGAGATGATAGGTTGGGTGAGGTTAGGTTGTATTATATTATTGATGTATATGAAGGTCAAACGGAGACCTAGAGGCCAACTCGCCAGGAATGTTGTGAAATATTACCGCCGAGATGTTAGGTTGGGTTAGGTTAGGTTATATTACGTTATTGATGTATATAAAGGTCCCACGGAGACGGAGAAGCCAATTCGCCAGGAATGATGTCAAACATTACCGCCGGGATGTTAGGTTGGGTTAGGTTAGGTTATATTACGTTATTGATGTATATAAAGGTCCCACGGAGACGTAGAGGCCAACTCGCCAGGTATGATTTCAAATATTACCGCCGAGATGTTAGGTTGGTTTGGGTTAGGTTATATTACGTTATTGATGTATATGAAGGTCTCACGGAGACGTAGAGGCCAACTCGCCAGGAATGTTGTCAAATATTCCCGCCGAGATGATAGGTTGGGTTAGGTTAGGTTAAATTTCGTTCATGATGTATATGAAGGTCAAACGGAGACCTAGAGTCCAATTCGCCAGGAATGTTGTGAAATATTACCGCCGAGATGTTAGGTTGGGTTAGGTTAGGTTGTATTACGTTATTGATGTATATAAAGGTCCCACGGAGACGCAGAGGCCAGCAAGCCAGGAATGTGGTCAAATATTACCGCCGAGATGTTAGATTGGGTTAGGTTATGTTATATTACGTTACTGATGTATATAAAGATGCCGCGGAGACGTAGAGGCCAACTCGCCAGGAATGTTGTCAAATATTCCCGCCGAGATGATAGGTTGGGTTAGGTTAGGTTAAATTTCGTTATTGATGTATATGAAGGTCAATCGGAGACGTAGAGGCCAACTCGCCAGGAATGTTGTCAAATATCACCGCCGAGATGTTAGATTGGATTAGGTTATGTTATATTACGTTATTGATGTATATAAAGGTCCCACGGAGACGTAGAGGCCAACTCGCCAGGTATGTTGTCAAATATTACCGCCGAGATGATAGGTTGGGTTAGGTTAGGTTATATTACGTTATTGATGTATATGAAGGTCAAACGGAGACCTAGAGGCCAACTCGCCAGGAATGTTGTGAAATATTACCGCCGAGATATTAGGTTGGGTTAGGTTAGGTTATATTACGTTATTGATGTATATAAAGGTCCCACGGAGACGGAGAAGTCAACTCGCCAGGAATGATGTCAAACATTACCGCCGGGATGTTAGGTTGGGTTAGGTTAGGTTATATTACGTTATTGATGTATATAAAGGTCCCACGGAGACGTAGAGGCCAACACGCCAGGAATGTTGTCAAATATTACCGCCGAGATGATAGGTTGGCTTAGGTTAGGTTATATTATGTTATTGATGTATATGAAGGTCAAACGGAGACCTAGAGGCCAACTCGCCAGGAATGTTGTGAAATATTACCGCCGAGATGTTAGGTTGGGTTAGGTTAGGTTATATTACGTTATTGATGTATATAAAGGTCCCACGGAGACGGAGAAGCCAACCCGCCAGGAATGTTGTCAAATATTACCGCCGAGATGTTAGGTTGGGTTAGGTTAGGTTATATTACGATATTGATGTATATAAAGGTCCCACGGAGACGTAGAGGCCAACTCGCCAGGAATGTTGTCAAATATTCCCGCCGAGATGATAGGTTGGGTTAGGTTAGGTTAAATTTCGTTCATGATGTATATGAAGGTCAACCGGAGACGTAGAGGCCAACTCGCCAGGAATGTTGTCAAATATTACCGCCGAGATGATAGGTTGGGTGAGGTTAGGTTGTATTATATTATTGATGTATATGAAGGTCAAACGGAGACCTAGAGGCCAAATCGCCAGGAATGTTGTGAAATATTACCGCCGAGATGTTAGGTTGGGTTAGGTTAGGTTAAATTTCGTTCATGATGTATATGAATGTCAAACGGAGACCTAGAGTCCAATTCGCCAGGAATGTTGTGAAATATTACCGCCGAGATGTTAGGTTGGGTTAGGTTAGGTTGTATTACGTTATTGATGTATATAAAGGTCCCACGGAGACGCAGAGGCCAGCAAGCCAGGAATGTGGTCAAATATTACCGCCGAGATGTTAGATTGGGTTAGGTTATGTTATATTACGTTACTGATGTATATAAAGATGCCGCGGAGACGTAGAGGCCAACTCGCCAGGAATGTTGTCAAATATTACCGCCGAGATATTAGGTTGGGTTAGGTTAGGTTATATTACGTTATTGATGTATATAAAGGTCCCACGGAGACGGAGAAGTCAACTCGCCAGGAATGATGTCAAACATTACCGCCGGGATGTTAGGTTGGGTTAGGTTAGGTTATATTACGTTATTGATGTATATAAAGGTCCCACGGAGACGTAGAGGCCAACACGCCAGGAATGTTGTCAAATATTACCGCCGAGATGATAGGTTGGGTTAGGTTAGGTTATATTATGTTATTGATGTATATGAAGGTCAAACGGAGACCTAGAGGCCAACTCGCCAGGAATGTTGTGAAATATTACCGCCGAGATGTTAGGTTGGATTAGGTTAGGCTATATTACGTTATTGATGTATATAAAGGTCCCACGGAGACGTAGAGGCCAACTCGCCAGGAATGTTGTCAAATATTCCCGCCGAGATGATAGGTTGGGTTAGGTTAGGTTAAATTTCGTTCATGATGTATATGAAGGTCAACCGGAGACGTAGAGGCCAACTCGCCAGGAATGTTGTCAAATATTCCCGCCGAGATGATAGGTTGGGTTAGGTTAGGTTAAATTTCGTTCATGATGTATATGAAGGTCAACCGGAGACGTAGAGGCCAACTCGCCAGGAATGTTGTCAAATATTACCGCCGAGATGATAGGTTGGGTTAGGTTAGGTTGTATTATATTATTGATGTATATGAAGGTCAAACGGAGACCTAGAGGCCAACTCGCCAGGAATGTTGTGAAATATTACCGCCGAGATGTTAGGTTGGGTTAGGTTAGTTTATATTACGTTATTGATGTATATAAAGGTCCCACGGAGACGGAGAAGCCAATTCGCCAGGAATGATGTCAAACATTACTGCCGGGATGTTAGGTTGGGTTAGGTTAGGTTATATTACGTTATTGATGTATATAAAGGTCCCACGGAGACGTAGAGGCCAACTCGCCAGGTATGTTTTCAAATATTACCGCCGAGATGTTAGGTTGGTTTGGGTTAGGTTATATTACGTTATTGATGTATATGAAGGTCTCACGGAGACGTAGAGGCTAACTCGCCAGGAATGTTGTCAAATATTCCCGCCGAGATGATAGGTTGGGTTAGGTTAGGTTAAATTTCGTTCATGATATATATGAAGGTCAAACGGAGACCTAGAGTCCAATTCGCCAGGAATGTTGTGAAATATTACCGCCGAGATGTTAGGTTGGGTTAGGTTAGGTTGTATTACGTTATTGATGTATATAAAGGTCCCACGGAGACGCAGAGGCCAGCAAGCCAGGAATGTGGTCAAATATTACCGCCGAGATGTTAGATTGGGTTAGGTTATGTTATATTACGTTACTGATGTATATAAAGATGCCGCGGAGACGTAGAGGCCAACTCGCCAGGAATGTTGTCAAATATTCCCGCCGAGATGATAGGTTGGGTTAGGTTAGGTTAAATTTCGTTATTGATGTATATGAAGGTTAATCGGAGACGAAGAGGCCAACTCGCCAGGAATGTTGTCAAATATTACCGCCGAGATGATAGGTTGGGTTAGGTGAGGTTATATTACGTTATTGCTGTATATGAAGGTCAAACGGAGACCTAGAGGCCAAATCGCCAGGAATGTTGTGAAATATTACCGCCGAGATGTTAGGTTGGGTTAGGTTAGGTTATATTACGTTATTGATGTATATAAAGGTCCACTGAGACGGAGAAGCCAACTCGCCAGGAATGTTGTCAAATATTCCCGCCGAGATGATAGGTTGGTTTAGGTTAGGTTAAATTTCGTTCATGATGTATATGAAGGTCAACCGGAGACGTAGAGGCCAACTCGCCAGGAATGTTGTCAAATATTACCGCCGAGATGATAGGTTGGGTGAGGTTAGGTTGTATTATATTATTGATGTATATGAAGGTCAAACGGAGACCTAGAGGCCAACTCGCCAGGAATGTTGTGAAATATTACCGCCGAGATGTTAGGTTGGGTTAGGTTAGGTTATATTACGTTATTGATGTATATAAAGGTCCCACGGAGACGGAGAAGCCAATTCGCCAGGAATGATGTCAAACATTACCGCCGGGATGTTAGGTTGGGTTAGGTTAGGTTATATTACGTTATTGATGTATATAAAGGTCCCACGGAGACGTAGAGGCCAACTCGCCAGGTATGATTTCAAATATTACCGCCGAGATGTTAGGTTGGTTTGGGTTAGGTTATATTACGTTATTGATGTATATGAAGGTCTCACGGAGACGTAGAGGCCAACTCGCCAGGAATGTTGTCAAATATTCCCGCCGAGATGATAGGTTGGGTTAGGTTAGGTTAAATTTCGTTCATGATGTATATGAAGGTCAAACGGAGACCTAGAGTCCAATTCGCCAGGAATGTTGTGAAATATTACCGCCGAGATGTTAGGTTGGGTTAGGTTAGGTTGTATTACGTTATTGATGTATATAAAGGTCCCACGGAGACGCAGAGGCCAGCAAGCCAGGAATGTGGTCAAATATTACCGCCGAGATGTTAGATTGGGTTAGGTTATGTTATATTACGTTACTGATGTATATAAAGATGCCGCGGAGACGTAGAGGCCAACTCGCCAGGAATGTTGTCAAATATTCCCGCCGAGATGATAGGTTGGGTTAGGTTAGGTTAAATTTCGTTATTGATGTATATGAAGGTCAATCGGAGACGTAGAGGCCAACTCGCCAGGAATGTTGTCAAATATCACCGCCGAGATGTTAGATTGGATTAGGTTATGTTATATTACGTTATTGATGTATATAAAGGTCCCACGGAGACGTAGAGGCCAACTCGCCAGGTATGTTGTCAAATATTACCGCCGAGATGATAGGTTGGGTTAGGTTAGGTTATATTACGTTATTGATGTATATGAAGGTCAAACGGAGACCTAGAGGCCAACTCGCCAGGAATGTTGTGAAATATTACCGCCGAGATATTAGGTTGGGTTAGGTTAGGTTATATTACGTTATTGATGTATATAAAGGTCCCACGGAGACGGAGAAGTCAACTCGCCAGGAATGATGTCAAACATTACCGCCGTGATGTTAGGTTGGGTTAGGTTAGGTTATATTACGTTATTGATGTATATAAAGGTCCCACGGAGACGTAGAGGCCAACACGCCAGGAATGTTGTCAAATATTACCGCCGAGATGATAGGTTGGCTTAGGTTAGGTTATATTATGTTATTGATGTATATGAAGGTCAAACGGAGACCTAGAGGCCAACTCGCCAGGAATGTTGTGAAATATTACCGCCGAGATGTTAGGTTGGGTTAGGTTAGGTTATATTACGTTATTGATGTATATAAAGGTCCCACGGAGACGGAGAAGCCAACCCGCCAGGAATGTTGTCAAATATTACCGCCGAGATGTTAGGTTGGGTTAGGTTAGGTTATATTACGATATTGATGTATATAAAGGTCCCACGGAGACGTAGAGGCCAACTCGCCAGGAATGTTGTCAAATATTCCCGCCGAGATGATAGGTTGGGTTAGGTTAGGTTAAATTTCGTTCATGATGTATATGAAGGTCAACCGGAGACGTAGAGGCCAACTCGCCAGGAATGTTGTCAAATATTACCGCCGAGATGATAGGTTGGGTGAGGTTAGGTTGTATTATATTATTGATGTATATGAAGGTCAAACGGAGACCTAGAGGCCAAATCGCCAGGAATGTTGTGAAATATTACCGCCGAGATGTTAGGTTGGGTTAGGTTAGGTTAAATTTCGTTCATGATGTATATGAATGTCAAACGGAGACCTAGAATCCAATTCGCCAGGAATGTTGTGAAATATTACCGCCGAGATGTTAGGTTGGGTTAGGTTAGGTTGTATTACGTTATTGATGTATATAAAGGTCCCACGGAGACGCAGAGGCCAGCAAGCCAGGAATGTGGTCAAATATTACCGCCGAGATGTTAGATTGGGTTAGGTTATGTTATATTACGTTACTGATGTATATAAAGATGCCGCGGAGACGTAGAGGCCAACTCGCCAGGAATGTTGTCAAATATTACCGCCGAGATATTAGGTTGGGTTAGGTTAGGTTATATTACGTTATTGATGTATATAAAGGTCCCACGGAGACGGAGAAGTCAACTCGCCAGGAATGATGTCAAACATTACCGCCGGGATGTTAGGTTGGGTTAGGTTAGGTTATATTACGTTATTGATGTATATAAAGGTCCCACGGAGACGTAGAGGCCAACACGCCAGGAATGTTGTCAAATATTACCGCCGAGATGATAGGTTGGGTTAGGTTAGGTTATATTATGTTATTGATGTATATGAAGGTCAAACGGAGACCTAGAGGCCAACTCGCCAGGAATGTTGTGAAATATTACCGCCGAGATGTTAGGTTGGATTAGGTTAGGCTATATTACGTTATTGATGTATATAAAGGTCCCACGGAGACGGAGAAGCCAACTCGCCAGGAATGATGTCAAACATTACCGCCGGGATGTTAGGTTGGGTTAGGTTAGGCTATATTACGTTATTGATGTATATAAAGGTCCCACGGAGACGTAGAGGCCAACTCGCCAGGTATGTTTTCAAATATTACCGCCGAGATGTTAGGTTGGTTTGGGTTAGGTTATATTACGTTATTGATGTATATGAAGGTCCCACGGAGACGTAGAGGCCAACTCGCCAGGAATGTTGTCAAATATTACCGCCGAGATGATAGGTTGGGTTAGGTTAGGTTGTATTACGTTATTGATGTATATAAAGGTCCCACGGAGACGTAGAGGCCAGCAAGCCAGGAATGTGGTCAAATATTACCGCCGAGATGTTAGATTGGGTTAGGTTATGTTATATTACGTTACTGATGTATATAAAGATGCCGCGGAGACGTAGAGGCCAACTCGCCAGGAATGTTGTCAAATATTCCCGCCGAGATGATAGGTTGGGTTAGGTTAGGTTAAATTTCGTTATTGATGTATATGAAGGTCAATCGGAGACGTAGAGGCCAACTCGTCAGGAATGTTGTCAAATATCACCGCCGAGATGTTAGGTTGGGTTAGGTTAGGTTATATTACGTCATTGATGTATATAAAGGTCCCACGGAGACGGAGAAGCCAACCCGCCAGGAATGTTGTCAAATATTACCGCCGAGATGTTAGGTTGGGTTAGGTTAGGTTATATTACGTTATTGATGTATATAAAGGTCCCACGGAGACGTAGAGGCCAACTCGCCAGGAATGTTGTCAAATATTCCCGCCGAGATGATAGGTTGGGTTAGGTTAGGTTAAATTTCGTTCATGATGTATATGAAGGTCAACCGGAGACGTAGAGGCCAACTCGCCAGGAATGTTGTCAAATATTACCGCCGAGATGATAGGTTGGGTGAGGTTAGGTTGTATTATATTATTGATGTATATGAAGGTCAAACGGAGACCTAGAGGCCAAATCGCCAGGAATGTTGTGAAATATTACCGCCGAGATGTTAGGTTGGGTTAGGTTAGGTTATATTACGTTATTGATGTATATAAAGGTCCCACTGAGACGGAGAAGCCAACCCGCCAGGAATGTTGTCAAATATTACCGCCGAGATGTTAGGTTGGGTTAGGTTAGGTTATATTACGTTATTGATGTATATAAAGGTCCCACGGAGACGTAGAGGCCAACTCGCCAGGAATGTTGTCAAATATTCCCGCCGAGATGATAGGTTGGGTTAGGTTAGGTTAAATTTCGTTCATGATGTATATGAAGGTCAACCGGAGACGTAGAGGCCAACTCGCCAGGAATGTTGTCAAATATTACCGCCGAGATGATAGGTTGGGTGAGGTTAGGTTGTATTATATTATTGATGTATATGAAGGTCAAACGGAGACCTAGAGGCCAACTCGCCAGGAATGTTGTGAAATATTACCGCCGAGATGTTAGGTTGGGTTAGGTTAGGTTATATTACGTTATTGATGTATATAAAGGTCCCACGGAGACGGAGAAGCCAATTCGCCAGGAATGATGTCAAACATTACCGCCGGGATGTTAGGTTGGGTTAGGTTAGGTTATATTACGTTATTGATGTATATAAAGGTCCCACAGAGACGTAGAGGCCAAATCGCCAGGTATGTTTTCAAATATTACCGCCGAGATGTTAGGTTGGTTTGGGTTAGGTTATATTACGTTATTGATGTATATGAAGGTCCCACGGAGACGTAGAGGCCAACTCGCCAGGAATGTTGTCAAATATTACCGCCGAGATGATAGGTTGGGCTAGGTTAGGTTGTATTACGTTATTGATGTATATAAAGGTCCCACGGAGACGTAGAGGCCAGCAAGCCAGGAATGTGGTCAAATATTACCGCCGAGATGTTAGATTGGGTTAGGTTATGTTATATTACGTTACTGATGTATATAAAGATGCCGCGGAGACGTAGAGGCCAACTCGCCAGGAATGTTGTCAAATATTCCCGCCGAGATGATAGGTTGGGTTAGGTTAGGTTAAATTTCGTTATTGATGTATATGAAGGTCAATCGGAGACGTAGAGGCCAACTCGTCAGGAATGTTGTCAAATATCACCGCCGAGATGTTAGGTTGGGTTAGGTTAGGTTATATTACGTTATTGATGTATATAAAGGTCCCACGGAGACGGAGAAGCCAACCCGCCAGGAATGTTGTCAAATATTACCGCCGAGATGTTAGGTTGGGTTAGGTTAGGTTATATTACGTTATTGATGTATATAAAGGTCCCACGGAGACGTAGAGGCCAACTCGCCAGGAATGTTGTCAAATATTCCCGCCGAGATGATAGGTTGGGTTAGGTTAGGTTAAATTTCGTTCATGATGTATATGAAGGTCAACCGGAGACGTAGAGGCCAACTCGCCAGGAATGTTGTCAAATATTACCGCCGAGATGATAGGTTGGGTGAGGTTAGGTTGTATTATATTATTGATGTATATGAAGGTCAAACGGAGACCTAGAGGCCAAATCGCCAGGAATGTTGTGAAATATTACCGCCGAGATGTTAGGTTGGGTTAGGTTAGGTTATATTACGTTATTGATGTATATAAAGGTCCCACTGAGACGGAGAAGCCAACCCGCCAGGAATGTTGTCAAATATTACCGCCGAGATGTTAGGTTGGGTTAGGTTAGGTTATATTACGTTATTGATGTATATAAAGGTCCCACGGAGACGTAGAGGCCAACTCGCCAGGAATGTTGTCAAATATTCCCGCCGAGATGATAGGTTGGGTTAGGTTAGGTTAAATTTCGTTCATGATGTATATGAAGGTCAACCGGAGACGTAGAGGCCAACTCGCCAGGAATGTTGTCAAATATTACCGCCGAGATGATAGGTTGGGTGAGGTTAGGTTGTATTATATTATTGATGTATATGAAGGTCAAACGGAGACCTAGAGGCCAACTCGCCAGGAATGTTGTGAAATATTACCGCCGAGATGTTAGGTTGGGTTAGGTTAGGTTATATTACGTTATTGATGTATATAAAGGTCCCACGGAGACGGAGAAGCCAATTCGCCAGGAATGATGTCAAACATTACCGCCGGGATGTTAGGTTGGGTTAGGTTAGGTTATATTACGTTATTGATGTATATAAAGGTCCCACAGAGACGTAGAGGCCAAATCGCCAGGTATGTTTTCAAATATTACCGCCGAGATGTTAGGTTGGTTTGGGTTAGGTTATATTACGTTATTGATGTATATGAAGGTCTCACGGAGACGTAGAGGCCAACTCGCCAGGAATGTTGTCAAATATTCCCGCCGAGATGATAGGTTGGGTTAGGTTAGGTTAAATTTCGTTCATGATGTATATGAAGGTCAAACGGAGACCTAGAGTCCAATTCGCCAGGAATGTTGTGAAATATTACCGCCGAGATGTTAGGTTGGGTTAGGTTAGGTTGTATTACGTTATTGATGTATATAAAGGTCCCACGGAGACGCAGAGGCCAGCAAGCCAGGAATGTGGTCAAATATTACCGCCGAGATGTTAGATTGGGTTAGGTTATGTTATATTACGTTACTGATGTATATAAAGATGCCGCGGAGACGTAGAGGCCAACTCGCCAGGAATGTTGTCAAATATTCCCGCCGAGATGATAGGTTGGGTTAGGTTAGGTTAAATTTCGTTATTGATGTATATGAAGGTCAATCGGAGAGGTAGAGGCCAACTCGCCAGGAATGTTGTCAAATATTACCGCCGAGATGTTAGATTGGATTAGGTTATGTTATATTACGTTATTGATGTATATAAAGGTCCCACGGAGACGTAGAGGCCAACTCGCCAGGTATGTTGTCAAATATTACCGCCGAGATGATAGGTTGGGTTAGGTTAGGTTATATTACGTTATTGATGTATATGAAGGTCAAACGGAGACCTAGAGGCCAACTCGCCAGGAATGTTGTGAAATATTACAGCCGAGATATTAGGTTGGGTTAGGTTAGGTTATATTACGTTATTGATGTATATAAAGGTCCCACGGAGACGGAGAAGTCAACTCGCCAGGAATGATGTCAAACATTACCGCCGGGATGTTAGGTTGGGTTAGGTTAGGTTATATTACGTTATTGATGTATATAAAGGTCCCACGGAGACGTAGAGGCCAACACGCCAGGAATGTTGTCAAATATTACCGCCGAGATGATAGGTTGGGTTAGGTTAGGTTATATTATGTTATTGATGTATATGAAGGTCAAACGGAGACCTAGAGGCCAACTCGCCAGGAATGTTGTGAAATATTACCGCCGAGATGTTAGGTTGGGTTAGGTTAGGTTATATTACGTTATTGATGTATATAAAGGTCCCACGGAGACGGAGAAGCCAACTCGCCAGGAATGATGTCAAACATTACCGCCGGGATGTTAGGTTGGGTTAGGTTAGGCTATATTACGTTATTGATGTATATAAAGGTCCCACGGAGACGTAGAGGCCAACTCGCCAGGTATGTTTTCAAATATTACCGCCGAGATGTTAGGTTGGTTTGGGTTAGGTTATATTACGTTATTGATGTATATGAAGGTCCCACGGAGACGTAGAGGCCAACTCGCCAGGAATGTTGTCAAATATTACCGCCGAGATGATAGGTTGGGTTTGGTTAGGTTATATTACGTTATTGCTGTATATGAGGGTCAAACGGAGACCTAGAGGCCAACTCGCCAGGAATGTTGTGAAATATTACCGCCGAGATGTTAGGTTGGGTTAGGTTAGGTTGTATTACGTTATTGATGTATATAAAGGTCCCACGGAGACGTAGAGGCCAGCAAGCCAGGAATGTGGTCAAATATTACCGCCGAGATGTTAGATTGGGTTAGGTTATGTTATATTACGTTACTGATGTATATAAAGATGCCGCGGAGACGTAGAGGCCAACTCGCCAGGAATGTTGTCAAATATTCCCGCCGAGATGATAGGTTGGGTTAGGTTAGGTTAAATTTCGTTATTGATGTATATGAAGGTCAATCGGAGACGTAGAGGCCAACTCGCCAGGAATGTTGTCAAATATTACCGCCGAGATGATAGGTTGGGTTAGGTTAGGTTATATTATATTATTGATGTATATGAAGGTCAAACGGAGACCTAGAGGCCAACTCGCCAGGAATGTTGTGAAATATTACCGCCGAGATGTTAGGTTGGGTTAGGTTAGGTTATATTACGTTATTGATGTATATAAAGGTCCCACGGAGTCGGAGAAGCCAATTCGCCAGGAATGATGTCAAACATTACCGCCGGGATGTTAGGTTGGGTTAGGTTAGGTTATATTACGTTATAGATGTATATAAAGGTCCCACGGAGACGTAGAGGCCAGCAAGCCAGGAATGTGGTCAAATATTACCGCCGAGATGTTAGATTGGGTTAGGTTATGTTATATTACGTTACTGATGTATATAAAGATGCCGCGGAGATGTAGAGGCCAACTCGCCAGGAATGTTGTCAAATATGCCCGCCGAGATGATAGGTTGGGTTAGGTTAGGTTAAATTTCGTTATTGATGTATATGAAGGTCAATCGGAGACGTAGAGGCCAACTCGCCAGGAATGTTGTCAAATATCACCGCCGAGATGTTAGATTGGATTAGGTTATGTTATATTACGTTATTGATGTATATAAAGGTCCCACGGAGACGTAGAGGCCAACAAGTAAGGAATGTGGTCAAATATTACCGCCGAGATGTTAGGTTGGGTTAGGTTAGGTTATATTGCGTTATAGATGTATATAAAGGTCCCACGGAGACGTAGAGGCCAACTCGCCAGGTATGTTTTCAAATATTACCGCCGAGATGTTAGGTTGGTTTGGGTTAGGTTATATTACGTTATTGATGTATATGAAGGTCCCACGGAGACGAAGAGGCCAACTCGCCAGGAATGTTGTCAAATATTACCGCCGAGATGATAGGTTGGGTTAGGTGAGGTTATATTACGTTATTGCTGTATATGAAGGTCAAACGGAGACCTAGAGGCCAAATCGCCAGGAATGTTGTGAAATATTACCGCCGAGATGTTAGGTTGGGTTAGGTTAGGTTATATTACGTTATTGATGTATATAAAGGTCCCACGGAGACGGAGAAGCCAACTCGCCAGGAATGATGTCAAACATTACCGCCGGGATGTTAGGTTGGGTTAGGTTAGGCTATATTACGTTATTGATGTATATAAAGGTCCCACGGAGACGTAGGGGCCAACTCGCCACGTATGTTTTCAAATATTACCGCCGAGATGTTAGGTTGGTTTGGGTTAGGTTATATTACGTTATTGATGTATATGAAGGTCCCACGGAGACGTAGAGGCCAACTCGCCAGGAATGTTGTCAAATATTACCGCCGAGATGATAGGTTGGGTTTGGTTAGGTTATATTACGTTATTGCTGTATATGAGGGTCAAACGGAGACCTAGAGGCCAACTCGCCAGGAATGTTGTGAAATATTACCGCCGAGATGTTAGGGTGGGTTAGGTTAGGTTGTATTACGTTATTGATGTATATAAAGGTCCCACGGAGACGTAGAGGCCAGCAAGCCAGGAATGTGGTCAAATATTACCGCCGAGATGTTAGATTGGGTTAGGTTATGTTATATTACGTTACTGATGTATATAAAGATGCCGCGGAGACGTAGAGGCCAACTCGCCAGGAATGTTGTCAAATATTCCCGCCGAGATGATAGGTTGGGTTAGGTTAGGATAAATTTCGTTATTGATGTATATGAAGGTCAATCGGAGACGTAGAGGCCAACTCGCCAGGAATGTTGTCAAATATCACCGCCGAGATGTTAGGTTGGGTTAGGTTAGGTTATATTACGTTATTGATGTATATAAAGGTCCCACGGAGACGGAGAAGCCAACTAGCCAGGAATGATGTCAAACATTTCCGCCGGGATGTTAGGTTGGGTTAGGTTAGGTTATATTACGTTATTGATGTATATAAAGTTCCCACGGAGGCGGAGAAGCCAACTCGCTAGGAATGTTGTCAAATATTACCGCCGAAATGTTAGGTTGGGTTAGGTTAGGTTAAATTTCGTTATTGATGTATATGAAGGTCAATCGGAGACGTAGAGGCCAACTCGCCAGGAATGTTGTCAAATATGCCCGCCGAGATGATAGGTTGGGTTAGGTTAGGTTAAATTTCGTTATTGATGTATATGAAGGTCAATCGGAGACGTAGAGGCCAACTCGCCAGGAATGTTGTCAAATATTACCGCCGAGATGATAGGTTGGGTTAGGTTAGGTTATATTATGTTATTGATGTATATGAAGGTCAAACGGAGACCTAGAGGCCAACTCGCCAGGAATGTTGTCAAATATCACCGCCGAGATGTTAGATTGGATTAGGTTATGTTATATTACGTTATTGATGTATATAAAGGTCCCACGGAGACGTAGAGGCCAACTCGCCAGGTATGTTGTCAAATATTACCGCCGAGATGTTAGGTTGGGTTAGGTTAGGTTATATTACGTTATTGATGTATATAAAGGTCCCACGGAGACGTAGAGGCCAGCAAGCCAGGAATGTGGTCAAATATTACCGCCGAGATGTTAGATTGGGTTAGGTTATGTTATATTACGTTACTGATGTATATAAAGATGCCGCGGAGACGTAGAGGCCAACTCGCCAGGAATGTTGTCAAATATGCCCGCCGAGATGATAGGTTGGGTTAGGTTAGGTTAAATTTCGTTATTGATGTATATGAAGGTCAATCGGAGACGTAGAGGCCAACTCGCCAGGAATGTTGTCAAATATTACCGCCGAGATGATAGGTTGGGTTTGGTTAGGTTATATTACGTTATTGCTGTATATGAGGGTCAAACGGAGACCTAGAGGCCAACTCGCCAGGAATGTTGTGAAATATTACCGCCGAGATGTTAGGTTGGGTTAGGTTAGGTTGTATTACGTTATTGATGTATATAAAGGTCCCACGGAGACGTAGAGGCCAGCAAGCCAGGAATGTGGTCAAATATTACCGCCGAGATGTTAGATTGGGTTAGGTTATGTTATATTACGTTACTGATGTATATAAAGATGCCGCGGAGACGTAGAGGCCAACTCGCCAGGAATGTTGTCAAATATTCCCGCCGAGATGATAGGTTGGGTTAGGTTAGGATAAATTTCGTTATTGATGTATATGAAGGTCAATCGGAGACGTAGAGGCCAACTCGCCAGGAATGTTGTCAAATATCACCGCCGAGATGTTAGGTTGGGTTAGGTTAGGTTATATTACGTTATTGATGTATATAAAGGTCCCACGGAGACGGAGAAGCCAACTAGCCAGGAATGATGTCAAACATTACCGCCGGGATGTTAGGTTGGGTTAGGTTAGGTTATATTACGTTATTGATGTATATAAAGTTCCCACGGAGGCGGAGAAGCCAACTCGCTAGGAATGTTGTCAAATACTACCGCCGAAATGTTAGGTTGGGTTAGGTTAGGTTAAATTTCGTTATTGATGTATATGAAGGTCAATCGGAGACGTAGAGGCCAACTCGCCAGGAATGTTGTCAAATATGCCCGCCGAGATGATAGGTTGGGTTAGGTTAGGTTAAATTTCGTTATTGATGTATATGAAGGTCAATCGGAGACGTAGAGGCCAACTCGCCAGGAATGTTGTCAAATATTACCGCCGAGATGATAGGTTGGGTTAGGTTAGGTTATATTATGTTATTGATGTATATGAAGGTCAAACGGAGACCTAGAGGCCAACTCTCCAGGAATGTTGTGAAATATTACCGCCGAGATGTTAGGTTGGGTTAGGTTAGGTTATATTACGTTATTGATGTATATAAAGGTCCCACGGAGACGGAGAAGCCAACTCGCCAGGAATGATGTCAAACATTACCGCCGGGATGTTAGGTTGGGTTAGGTTAGGCTATATTACGTTATTGATGTATATAAAGGTCCCACGGAGACGTAGGGGCCAACTCGCCAGGTATGTTTTCAAATATTACCGCCGAGATGTTAGGTTGGTTTGGGTTAGGTTATATTACGTTATTGATGTATATGAAGGTCCCACGGAGACGTAGAGGCCAACTCGCCAGGAATGTTGTCAAATATTACCGCCGAGATGTTAGGTTGGGTTAGGTTAGGTTATATTACGTTATTGATGTATATAAAGGTCCCACTGAGACGGAGAAGCCAACTCGCCAGGAATGTTGTCAAATATTACCGCCGAGATGTTAGGTTGGGTTAGGTTAGGTTATATTACGTTATTGATGTATATAAAGGTCCCACGGAGACGTAGAGGCCAACTCGCCAGGAATGTTGTCAAATATTCCCGCCGAGATGATAGGTTGGGTTAGGTTAGGTTAAATTTCGTTATTGATGTATATGAAGGTCAACCGGAGACGTAGAGGCCAACTCGCCAGGAATGTTGTCAAATATTACCGCCGAGATGATAGGTTGGGTTAGGTTAGGTTATATTATATTATTGATGTATATGAAGGTCAAACGGAGACCTAGAGGCCAACTCGCCAGGAATGTTGTGAAATATTACCGCCGAGATGTTAGGTTGGGTTAGGTTAGGTTATATTACGTTATTGATGTATATAAAGGTCCCACGGAGACGGAGAAGCCAACTCGCCAGGAATGATGTCAAATATTACCGCCGGGATGTTATGTTGGGTTAGGTTAGGTTAAATTTCGTTATTGATGTATATGAAGGTCAATCGGAGACGTAGAGGCCAACTCGCCAGGAATGTTGTCAAATATCACCGCCGAGATGTTAGATTGGATTAGGTTATGTTATATTACGTTATTGATGTATATAAAGGTCCCACGGAGACGTAGAGGCCAACTCGCCAGGTATGTTGTCAAATATTACCGCCGAGATGACAGGTTGGGTTAGGTTAGGTTATATTACGTTATTGATGTATATGAAGGTCAAACGGAGACCTAGAGGCCAACTCGCCAGGTATGTTTTCAAATATTACCGCCGATATGTTAGGTTGGTTTGGGTTAGGTTATATTACGTTATTGATGTATATGAAGGTCCCACGGAGACGTAGAGGCCAACTCGCCAGGAATGTTGTCAAATATTACCGCCGAGATGATAGGTTGGGTTAGGTTAGGTTAAATTTCGTTATTAATGTATATGAAGGTCAATCGGAGACGTAGAGGCCAACTCGCCAGGAATGTTGTCAAATATTACCGCCGGGATAATAGGTTGGTTTAGGTTAGGTTATATTACGTCATTGATGTATATGAAGGTCAAACGGAGACCTAGAGGCCAACTCGCCAGGAATGTTGTGAAATATTACCGCCGAGATGTTAGGTTGGGTTAGGTTAGGGTATATTACGTTATTGATGTATATAAAGGTCCCACGGAGACGGAGAAGCCAACTCGCCAGGAATGATGTCAAACATTACCGCCGGGATGTTAGGTTAGGTTATATTACGTTATTGATGTATATAAAGGTCCCACGGAGACGTAGAGGCCAACTCGCCAGGTATGTTTTCAAATATTACCGCCGAGATGTTAGGTTGGTTTGGGTTAGGTTATATTACGTTATTGATGTATATGAAGGTCCCACGGAGACGTAGAGGCCAACTCGACAGGAATGTTGTCAAATATTACCGCAGAGATGTTAGATTGGATTAGGTTATGTTATATTACGTTATTGATGTATATAAAGGTCCCACGGAGACGTAGAGGCCAACTCGCCAGGAATGTTGTGAAATATTACCGCCGAGATGTTAGGTTGGGTTAGGTTAGGTTAAATTTCGTTATTGATGTATATGAAGGTCAATCGGAGACGTAGAGGCCAGCAAGCCAGGAATGTGGTCAAATATTACCGCCGAGATGTTAGATTGGGTTAGGTTATGTTATATTACGTTATTGATGTATATAAAGGTCCCACGGAGACGTAGAGGCCAACTCGACAGGTATGTTTTCAAATATTACCGCCGAGATGTTAGGTTGGTTTGGGTTAGGTTATATTACGTTATTGATGTATATGAAGGTCCCACGGGGACGTAGAGGCCAACTCGCCAGGAATGTTGTCAAATATTACCGCCGAGATGATAGGTTGGGTTAGGTTAGGTTAAATTTCGTTATTGATGTATATGAAGGTCAATCGGAGACGTAGAGGCCAACTCGCCAGGAATGTTGTGAAATATTACCGCCGAGATGTTAGGTTGGGTTAGGTTCGGTTATATTACGTTATTGATGTATATAAAGGTCCCACGGAGACGGAGAAGCCAACTCGCCAGGAATGATGTCAAATATTACCGCCGGGATGTTATGTTGGGTTAGGTTAGGTTATATTACGTTATTGATGTATATAAAGGTCCCACGGAGACGGAGAAGCCAACTCGCCAGGTATGTTTTAAAATATTACCGCCGAGATGATAGGTTGGGTTAGGTTAGGTTATATTTCGTTATTGATTTATATGAAGGTCCCACGGAGACGTAGAGGCCAACAAGCCAGGAATGTGGTCAAATATTACCGCCGAGATGTTAGGTTGGGTTAGGTTAAGTTATATTACGTTATAGATGTATATAAAGGTCCCACGGAGACGTAGAGGCCAGCAAGCCAGGAATGTGGTCAAATATTACCGCCGAGTTGTTAGATTGGGTTAGGTTATGTTATATTACGTTACTGATGTATATAAAGACGCCGCGGAGACGTAGAGGCCAACTCGCCAGGAATGTTGTCAAATATTCCCGCCGAGATGATAGGTTGGGTTAGGTTAGGTTAAATTTCGTTATTGATGTATATGAAGGTCCCACGGAGACGTAGAGGCCAGCAAGCCAGGAATGTGGTCAAATATTACCGCCGAGATGATAGGTTGGGTTAGGTTAGGTTAAATTTCGTTATTGATGTATATGAAGCTCAATCGGAGACGTAGAGGCCAACTCGCCAGGAATGTTGTCAAATATTACCGCCGAGATGTTAGATTGGATTAGTTTATGTTATATTACGTTATTGATGTATATAAAGGTCCCACGGAGACGTAGAGGCCAACTCGCCAGGTATGTTGTCAAATATTACCGCCGAGATGACAGGTTGGGTTAGGTTAGGTTAAATTTCGTTATTAATGTATATGAAGGTCAATCGGAGACGTAGAGTCCAACTCGCCAGGAATGTTGTCAAATATTACCGCCGGGATAATGGGTTGGTTTAGGTTAGGTTATATTACGTTATTGATGTATATGAAGGTCAAACGGAGACCTAGAGGCCAACTCGCCAGAAATGTTGTGAAATATTACCGCCGAGAAGTTAGGTTGGGTTAGGTTAGGTTATATTACGTTATTGATGTATATAAAGGTCCCACGGAGAAGTAGAGGCCAGCAAGCCAGGAATGTGGTCAAATATTACCGCCGAGATGTTAGATTGGGTTAGGTTATGTTATATTACGTTATCGATGTATATAAAGATGCCACGGAGACGTAGAGGCCAACTCGCCAGGTATGTTTTCAAATATTACCGCCGAGATGATAGGTTGGGTTAGGTTAGGTTATATTTCGTTATTGATGTATATGAAGGTCCCACGGAGACGTAGAGGCCAACAAGCCAGGAATGTGGTCAAATATTACCGCCGAGATGTTAGGTTGGGTTAGGTTAGGTTATATTACGTTATAGATGTATATAAAGGTCCCACGGAGACGTAGAGGCCAGCAAGCCAGGAATGTGGTCAAATATTACCGCCGAGATGTTAGATTGAGTTAGGTTATGTTATATTACGTTACTGATGTATATAAAGATGCCGCGGAGACGTAGAGGCCAACTCGCCAGGAATGTTGTCAAATATTCCCGCCGAGATGATAGGTTGGGTTAGGTTAGGTTAAATTTCGTTATTGATGTATATGAAGGTCAATCGGAGACATAGAGGCCAACTCGCCAGGAATGTTGTCAAATATTACCGCCGAGATGATAGGTTGGCTTAGGTTAGGTTATATTATGTTATTGATGTATATGAAGGTCAAACGGAGACCTAGAGGCCAACTCGCCAGGAATGTTGTGAAATATTACCGCCGAAATGTTAGGTTGGGTTAGGTTAGGTTATATTACGTTATTGATGTATATAAAGGTCCCACGGAGACGGAGAAGCCAACTCGCCAGGAATGATGTCAAACATTACCGCCGGGATGTTAGGTTAGGTTATATTACGTT
The DNA here is from genome assembly GCA_963969225.1 of Xylocopa violacea. Taxonomy (NCBI): domain Eukaryota; kingdom Metazoa; phylum Arthropoda; class Insecta; order Hymenoptera; family Apidae; genus Xylocopa; species Xylocopa violacea. The sequence goes on along the minus strand of CAXAJV010000021.1, from coordinate 64,152 downwards.
ATTGATGTATATAAAGGTCCCACGGAGACGTAGAGGCCAACTCGCCAGGTATGTTTTCAAATATTACCGCCGAGATGTTAGGTTGGTTTGGGTTAGGTTATATTACGTTATTGATGTATATGAAGGTCCCACGGAGACGTAGAGGCCAACTCGACAGGAATGTTGTCAAATATTACCGCAGAGATGTTAGATTGGATTAGGTTATGTTATATTACGTTATTGATGTATATAAAGGTCCCACGGAGACGTAGATGCCAACTCGCCAGGTATGTTGTCAAATATTACCGCCGAGATGATAGGTTGGGTTAGGTTATGTTATATTACGTTATTGATGTATATAAAGGTCCCACGGAGACGTAGAGGCCAACTCGACGGGTATGTTTTCAAATATTACCGCCGAGATGTTAGGTTGGTTTGGGTTAGGTTATATTACGTTATTGATGTATATGAAGGTCCCACGAGGACGTAGAGGCCAACTCGCCAGGAATGTTGTCAAATATTACCGCCGAGATGATAGGTTGGGTTAGGTTAGGTTAAATTTCGTTATTGATGTATATGAAGGTCAATCGGAGACGTAGAGGCCAACTCGCCAGGAATGTTGTCAAATATTACCGCCGAGATGATAGGTTGGTTTAGGTTATGTTATATTATGTTATTGATGTATATGAAGGTCAAACGGAGACCTAGAGGCCAACTCGCCAGGAATGTTGTGAAATATTACCGCCGAGATGATAGGTTGGGTTAGGTTAGGTTATATTACGTTATTGATGTATATGAAGGTCAAACGGAGACCTAGAGGCCAACTCGCCAGGAATGTTGTGAAATATTACCGCCGAGATGTTAGGTTGGGTTAGGTTAGGTTATATTACGTTATTGATGTATATAAAGGTCCCACGGAAACGGAGAAGCCAACTCGCTAGGAATGTTGTCAAATATTACCGCCGAGATGATAGGTTGGGTTAGGTTAGGTTATATTATGTTATTGATGTATATGAAGGTCAATCGGAGACGTAGAGGCCAACTCGCCAGGAATGTTGTGATATATTACCGCCGAGATGATAGGTTGGTTTAGGTTATGTTATATCACGTTATTGATGTATATGAAGGTCAAACGGAGACGTAGAGGCCAACAAGCCAGGAATGTGGTCAAATATTACCGCCGGGATGTTAGGTTGGGTTAGGTTAGGTTATATTACGTTATAGATGTATATAAAGGTCCCACGGAGACGTAGAGGCCAGCAAGCCAGGAATGTGGTCAAATATTACCGCCGAGATGTTAGATTGGGTTAGGTTATGTTATATTACGTTACTGATGTATATAAAGATGCCGCGGAGACGTAGAGGCCAACTCGCCAGGAATGTTGTCAAATATTCCCGCCGAGATGATAGGTTGGGTTAGGTTAGGTTAAATTTCGTTATTGATGTGTATGAAGGTCAATCGGAGACGTAGAGGCCAACTCGCCAGGAATGTTGTCAAATATTACCGCCGAGATGATAGGTTGGGTTAGGTTAGGTTATATTATGTTATTGATGTATATGAAGGTCAAACGGAGACCTAGAGGCCAACTAGCCAGGAATGTTGTGAAATATTACCGCCGAGATGTTAGGTTGGGTTAGGTTAGGTTATATTACGTTATTGATGTATATAAAGGTCCCACGGAGACGGAGAAGCCAACTCGCCAGGAATGATGACAAACATTACCGCCGGGATGTTAGGTTGGGTTAGGTTAGGTTATATTACGTTATTGATGTATATAAAGGTCCCACGGAGACGTAGAGGCCAACTCGCCAGGTATGTTTTCAAATATTACCGCCGAGATGTTAGGTTGGTTTGGGTTAGGTTATACTACGTTATTGATGTATATGAAGGTCCCACGGAGACGTAGAGGCCAACTCGCCAGGAATGTTGTCAAATATTACCGCCGAGATGATAGGTTGGGTTAGGTTAGGTTATATTACGTTATTGCTGTATATGAAGGTCAAACGGAGACCTAGAGGCCAACGCGCCAGGAATGTTGTCAAATATTACCGCCGAGATGTTAGATTGGATTAGGTTATGTTATATTACGTTATTGATGTATATAAAGGTCCCACGGAGACGTAGATGCCAACTCGCAAGGTATGTTGTCAAATATTACCGCCGAGATGATGGGTTGGGTTAGGTTAGGTTATATTACGTTATTGATGTATATGAAGGTCAAACGGAGACCTAGAGGCCAACTCGCCAGGTATGTTTTCAAATATTACCGCCGATATGTTAGGTTGGTTTGGGTTAGGTTATATTACGTTATTGATGTATATGAAGGTCCCACGGAGACGTAGAGGCCAACTCGCCAGGAATGTTGTCAAATATTACCGCCGAGATGATAGGTTGGGTTAGGTTAGGTTAAATTTCGTTATTGATGTATATAAAGGTCCCACGGAGACGGAGAAGCCAACTCGCCAGGAATGATGACAAACATTACCGCCGGGATGTTAGGTTGGGTTAGGTTAGGTTATATTACGTTATTGATGTATATAAAGGTCCCACGGAGACGTAGAGGCCAACTCGCCAGGTATGTTTTCAAATATTACCGCCGAGATGTTAGGTTGGTTTGGGTTAGGTTATACTACGTTATTGATGTATATGAAGGTCCCACGGAGACGTAGAGGCCAACTCGCCAGGAATGTTGTCAAATATTACCGCCGAGATGATAGGTTGGGTTAGGTTAGGTTATATTACGTTATTGCTGTATATGAAGGTCAAACGGAGACCTAGAGGCCAACGCGCCAGGAATGTTGTCAAATATTACCGCCGAGATGTTAGATTGGATTAGGTTATGTTATATTACGTTATTGATGTATATAAAGGTCCCACGGAGACGTAGATGCCAACTCGCAAGGTATGTTGTCAAATATTACCGCCGAGATGATGGGTTGGGTTAGGTTAGGTTATATTACGTTATTGATGTATATGAAGGTCAAACGGAGACCTAGAGGCCAACTCGCCAGGTATGTTTTCAAATATTACCGCCGATATGTTAGGTTGGTTTGGGTTAGGTTATATTACGTTATTGATGTATATGAAGGTCCCACGGAGACGTAGAGGCCAACTCGCCAGGAATGTTGTCAAATATTACCGCCGAGATGATAGGTTGGGTTAGGTTAGGTTAAATTTCGTTATTGATGTATATGAAGGTCAATCGGAGACGTAGAGGCCAACTCGCCAGGAATGTTGTCAAATATTGCCGCCGAGATGATAGGTTGGGTTAGGTTAGGTTATATTACGTTATTGATGTATATGAAGGTCCCACGGAGACGTAGAGGCCAACTCGCCAGGAATGTTGTGAAATATTACCGCCGAGATGTTAGGTTGGGTTAGGTTAGGTTAAATTTCGTTATTGATGTATATGAAGGTCAATCGGAGACGTAGAGGCCAGCAAGCCAGGAATGTGGTCAAATATTACCGCCGAGATGTTAGATTGGGTTAGGTTATGTTATATTACGTTATTGATGTATATAAAGGTCCCACGGAGACGTAGAGGCCAACTCGACAGGTATGTTTTCAAATATTACCGCCGAGATGTTAGGTTGGTTTGGGTTAGGTTATATTACGTTATTGATGTATATGAAGGTCCCACGGGGACGTAGAGGCCAACTCGCCAGGAATGTTGTCAAATATTACCGCCGAGATGATAGGTTGGGTTAGGTTAGGTTAAATTTCGTTATTGATGTATATGAAGGTCAATCGGAGACGTAGAGGCCAACTCGCCAGGAATGTTGTGAAATATTACCGCCGAGATGTTAGGTTGGGTTAGGTTCGGTTATATTACGTTATTGATGTATATAAAGGTCCCACGGAGACGGAGAAGCCAACTCGCCAGGAATGATGTCAAATATTACCGCCGGGATGTTATGTTGGGTTAGGTTAGGTTATATTACGTTATTGATGTATATAAAGGTCCCACGGAGACGGAGAAGCCAACTCGCCAGGTATGTTTTAAAATATTACCGCCGAGATGATAGGTTGGGTTAGGTTAGGTTATATTTCGTTATTGATTTATATGAAGGTCCCACGGAGACGTAGAGGCCAACAAGCCAGGAATGTGGTCAAATATTACCGCCGAGATGTTAGGTTGGGTTAGGTTAAGTTATATTACGTTATAGATGTATATAAAGGTCCCACGGAGACGTAGAGGCCAGCAAGCCAGGAATGTGGTCAAATATTACCGCCGAGTTGTTAGATTGGGTTAGGTTATGTTATATTACGTTACTGATGTATATAAAGACGCCGCGGAGACGTAGAGGCCAACTCGCCAGGAATGTTGTCAAATATTCCCGCCGAAATGATAGGTTGGGTTAGGTTAGGTTAAATTTCGTTATTGATGTATATGAAGGTCAATCGGAGACGTAGAGGCCAACTCGCCAAGAATGTTGTCAAAGATTACCGCCGAGATGATAGGTTGGGTTAGGTTAGGTTAAATTTCGTTATTGATGTATATGAAGGTCAATCGGAGACGTAGAGGCCAACTCGCCAGGAATGTTGTCAAATATTACCGCCGAGATGATAGGTTGGGTTAGGTTAGGTTATATTACGTTATTGATGTATATGAAGGTCAAACGGAGACCTAGAGGCCAACTCGCCAGGAATGTTGTGAAATATTACCGCCGAGATGTTAGGTTGGGTTAGGTTAGGTTATATTACGTTATTGATGTATATAAAGGTCCCACGGAGACGTAGAGGCCAACTCGCCAGATATGTTGTCAAATATTACCGCCGAGATGACAGGTTGGGTTAGGTTAGGTTAAATTTCGTTATTAATGTATATGAAGGTCAATCGGAGACGTAGAGGCCAACTCGACAGGTATGTTTTCAAATATTACCGCCGAGATGTTAGGTTGGTTTGGGTTAGGTTATATTACGTTATTGATGTATATGAAGGTCCCACGGGGACGTAGAGGCCAACTCGCCAGGAATGTTGTCAAATATTACCGCCGAGATGATAGGTTGGGTTAGGTTAGGTTAAATTTCGTTATTGATGTATATGAAGGTCAATCGGAGACGTAGAGGCCAACTCGCCAGGAATGTTGTGAAATATTACCGCCGAGATGTTAGGTTGGGTTAGGTTCGGTTATATTACGTTATTGATGTATATAAAGGTCCCACGGAGACGGAGAAGCCAACTCGCCAGGAATGATGTCAAATATTACCGCCGGGATGTTATGTTGGGTTAGGTTAGGTTATATTACGTTATTGATGTATATAAAGGTCCCACGGAGACGGAGAAGCCAACTCGCCAGGTATGTTTTAAAATATTACCGCCGAGATGATAGGTTGGGTTAGGTTAGGTTATATTTCGTTATTGATTTATATGAAGGTCCCACGGAGACGTAGAGGCCAACAAGCCAGGAATGTGGTCAAATATTACCGCCGAGATGTTAGGTTGGGTTAGGTTAAGTTATATTACGTTATAGATGTATATAAAGGTCCCACGGAGACGTAGAGGCCAGCAAGCCAGGAATGTGGTCAAATATTACCGCCGAGATGTTAGATTGGGTTAGGTTATGTTATATTACGTTACTGATGTATATAAAGACGCCGCGGAGACGTAGAGGCCAACTCGCCAGGAATGTTGTCAAATATTCCCGCCGAGATGATAGGTTGGGTTAGGTTAGGTTAAATTTCGTTATTGATGTATATGAAGGTCAATCGGAGACGTAGAGGCCAACTCGCCAAGAATGTTGTCAAAGATTACCGCCGAGATGATAGGTTGGGTTAGGTTAGGTTAAATTTCGTTATTGATGTATATGAAGGTCAATCGGAGACGTAGAGGCCAACTCGCCAGGAATGTTGTCAAATATTACCGCCGAGATGATAGGTTGGGTTAGGTTAGGTTATATTACGTTATTGATGTATATGAAGGTCAAACGGAGACCTAGAGGCCAACTCGCCAGGAATGTTGTGAAATATTACCGCCGAGATGTTAGGTTGGGTTAGATTAGGTTATATTACGTTATTGATGTATATAAAGGTCCCACGGAGACGGAGAAGCCAACTCGCTAGGAATGTTGTCAAATATTACCGCCGAGATGATAGGTTGGGTTAGGTTAGGTTATATTATGTTATTGATGTATATGAAGGTCAAACGGAGACCTAGAGGCCAACTCGCCAGGAATGTTGTGAAATATTACCGCCGAAATGTTAGGTTGGTTTGGGTTAGGTTATATTACGTTATTGATGTATATGAAGGTCCCACGGAGACGTAGAGGCCAACTCGCCAGGAATGTTGTCAAATATTACCGCCGAGATGATAGGTTGGGTTAGGTTAGTTTAAATTTCGTTATTGATGTATATGAAGGTCAATCGGAGACGTAGAGGCCAGCAAGCCAGGAATGTGGTCAAATATTACCGCCGAGATGTTAGATTGGGTTAGGTTATGTTATATTACGTTATTGATGTATATAAAGGTCCCACGGAGACGTAGAGGCCAACTCGACAGGTATGTTTTCAAATATTACCGCCGAGATGTTAGGTTGGTTTGGGTTAGGTTATATTACGTTATTGATGTATATGAAGGTCCCACGGGGACGTAGAGGCCAACTCGCCAGGAATGTTGTCAAATATTACCGCCGAGATGATAGGTTGGGTTAGGTTAGGTTAAATTTCGTTATTGATGCATATGAAGGTCAATCGGAGACGTAGAGGCCAACTCGCCAGGAATGTTGTGAAATATTACCGCCGAGATGTTAGGTTGGGTTAGGTTCGGTTATATTACGTTATTGATGTATATAAAGGTCCCACGGAGACGGAGAAGCCAACTCGCCAGGAATGATGTCAAATATTACCGCCGGGATGTTATGTTGGGTTAGGTTAGGTTATATTACGTTATTGATGTATATAAAGGTCCCACGGAGACGGAGAAGCCAACTCGCCAGGTATGTTTTAAAATATTACCGCCGAGATGATAGGTTGGGTTAGGTTAGGTTATATTTCGTTACTGATTTATATGAAGGTCCCACGGAGACGTAGATGCCAACAAGCCATGAATGTGGTCAAATATTACCGCCGAGATGTTAGGTTGGGTTAGGTTAGGTTATATTACGTTATAGATGTATATAAAGGTCCCACGGAGACGTAGAGGCCAGCAAGCCAGGAATGTGGTCAAATATTACCGCGGAGATGTTAGATTGGGTTAGGTTATGTTATATTACGTTACTGATGTATATAAAGACGCCGCGGATACGTAGAGGCCAACTGGCCAGGAATGTTGTCAAATATTCCCGCCGAGATGATAGGTTGGGTTAGGTTAGGTTAAATTTCGTTATTGATGTATATGAAGGTCAATCGGAGACGTAGAGGCCAACTCGCCAGGAATGTTGTCAAATATTACCGCCGAGATGATAGGTTGGTTTAGGTTAGGTTAAATTTCGTTATTGATGTATATAAAGGTCCCACGGAGACGGAGAAGCCAACTCGCCAGGAATGATGTCAAACATTACCGCCGGGATGTTAGGTTGGGTTAGGTTAGGTTATATTACGTTATTGATGTATATAAAGGTCCCACGGAGACGGAGAAGCCAACTCGCAGGGAATGTTGTCAAATATTACCGCCGAAATGTTAGGTTGGGTTAGGTTAGGTTATATTACCTTATTGATGTATATGAAGGTTCCACGGAGACGTAGAGGCCAGCAAGCCAGGAATGTGGTCAAATATTACCGCCGAGATGTTAGATTGGGTTAGGTTATGTTATATTACGTTATTGATGTATATAAAGCTCCCACGGAGACGTAGAGGCCAACTCGCCAGGTATGTTTTCAAATATTACCGCCGAGATGTTAGGTTGGTTTGGGTTAGGTTATTTTACGTTTTTGATGTATATGAAGGTCCCACGGAGACGTAGAGGCCAACTCGCCAGGAATGTTGTCAAATATTACCGCCGAGATGATAGGTTGGGTTAGGTTAGGTTAAATTTCGTTATTGATGTATATGAAGGTCAATCGGAGACGTAGAGGCCAACTCGCCAGGAATGTTGTGAAATATTACCGCCGAGATGTTAGGTTGGGTTAGGTTCGGTTATATTACGTTATTGATGTATATAAAGGTCCCACGGAGACGGAGAAGCCAACTCGCTAGGAATGTTGTCAAATATTACCGCCGAAATGTTAGGTTGGGTTAGGTTAGGTTATATGACGTTATTGATGTATATAAAGGTCCCACGGAGACGTAGAGGCCAGCAAGCCAGGAATGTGGTCAAATATTACCGCCGAGATGTTAGATTGGGTTAGGTTATGTTATATTACGTTATCGATGTATATAAAGATGCCACGGAGACGTAGAGGCCAACTCGCCAGGTATGTTTTAAAATATTACCGCCGAGATGATAGGTTGGGTTAGGTTAGGTTATATTTCGTTATTGATTTATATGAAGGTCCCACGGAGACGTAGAGGCCAACAAGCCAGGAATGTGGTCAAATATTACCGCCGAGATGTTAGATTGGGTTAGGTTATGTTATATTACGTTATTGATGTATATAAAGGTCCCACGGAGACGAAGAGGCCAACTCGACAGGTATGTTTTCAAATATTACCGCCGAGATGTTAGGTTGGGTTAGGTTAGGTTATATTACGTTATTGCTGTATATGAAGGTCAAACGGAGACCTAGAGGCCAAATCGCCAGGAATGTTGTGAAATATTACCGCCGAGATGTTAGGTTGGGTTAGGTTAGGTTAAATTTCGTTATTGATGTATATGAAGGTCAATCGGAGACGTAGAGGCCAACTCGCCAGGAATGTTGTCAAATATTATCGCCGAGATGATAGGTTGGGTTAGGTTAGGTTATATTACGTTATTGATGTATATGAAGGTCAAACGGAGACCTAGAGGCCAACTCGCCAGGAATGTTGTGAAATATTACCGCCGAGATGTTAGGTTGTGTTAGGTTAGGTTATATTACGTTATTGATGTATATAAAGGTCCCACGGAGACGGAGAAGCCAACTCGCTAGGAATGTTGTCAAATATTACCGCCGAGATGATAGGTTGGGTTAGGTTAGGTTATATTACGTTATTGATGTATATAAAGGTCCCACGGAGACGGAGAAGCCAACTCGCCAGGAATGATGTCAAATATTACCGCCGGGATGTTATGTTGGGTTAGGTTAGGTTATATTACGTTATTGATGTATATAAAGGTCCCACGGAGACGGAGAAGCCAACTCGCTAGGAATGTTGTCAAATATTACCGCCGAAATGTTAGGTTGGGTTAGGTTAGGTTATATTACCTTATTGATGTATATGAAGGTCCCACGGAGACGTAGAGGCCAGCAAGCCAGGAATGTGGTCAAATATTACCGCCGGGATGTTAGATTGGGTTAGGTTATGTTATATTACGTTATCGATGTATATAAAGATGCCACGGAGACGTAGAGGCCAACTCGCCAGGTATGTTTTAAAATATTACCGCCGAGATGATAGGTTGGGTTAGGTTAGGTTATATTTCGTTATTGATTTATATGAAGGTCCCACGGAGACGTAGAGGCCAACAAGCCAGGAATGTGGTCAAATATTACCGCCGAGATGTTAGATTGGGTTAGGTTATGTTATATTACGTTATTGATGTATATAAAGGTCCCACGGAGACGAAGAGGCCAACTCGACAGGTATGTTTTCAAATATTACCGCCGAGATGTTAGGTTGGGTTAGGTTAGGTTATATTACGTTATTGCTGTATATGAAGGTCAAACGGAGACCTAGAGGCCAACTCGCCAGGAATGTTGTCAAATATTATCGTCGAGATGATAGGTTGGGTTAGGTTAGGTTATATTACGTTATTGATGTATATGAAGGTCAAACGGAGACCTAGAGGCCAACTCGCCAGGAATGTTGTGAAATATTACCGCCGAGATGTTAGGTTGGGTTAGGTTAGGTTATATTACGTTATTGATGTATATAAAGGTCCCACGGAGACGGAGAAGCCAACTCGCTAGGAATGTTGTCAAATATTACCGCCGAGATGTTAGGTTGGGTTAGGTTAGGTTATATTATGTTGCTGGAAACACTGCGCGAGGATCCGTGGGGGCGGCCGTACAAGATAGTAATGAATAAATTACGACCGTGGGCGCCCCCGTTAACGGAGACGATGGAGACGCCGTTCTTGAAGCGAGTTGTCGACACGCTCTTCCCACCGGAAGAGGCCACGTCGGCGAGCAACTCGCAAATTTCAGCACACATCGACCCGATCATCTGGTCGCAGGACAACGACGTCACCGAGGAGGAAATGGCTCGCGCCATAAAGCGCATGACAAAGAAGAACACCGCGCCCGGACCGGACGGAATTCCCGGCCGTGCCTGGTCGATGGCACTCAGTGTCCTGAATTCAAGATTGCGGAAGTTATTTACAGCATGCTTGAAGACGGGTACGTTGCCAGCAAGATGGAAAACCGGCAGATTAGTGTTGCTCCGAAAGCCGGGAAAACCGGAGGATTCACCGGCAGCGTACAGGCCGATAGTTTTGCTCGACGAGGTCGGAAAATTATTTGAAAGGATAATCCACAACCGCCTCGTCGAGCACCTGTCGCGAACCGGGCCGAACTTAGCCGAGAACCAATTCGGCTTCCGAGAAGGACGATCGACGATTGACGCCATTCGACAAGTGAAAAGTTTCGCCGAAAACGCGATCGCCGCCGGGGGAGTCGTAATCGCGATATCTTTAGATATTAAGAATGCGTTCAACTCCCTCGAATGGAGTACGATACGTAGAGCGCTTGAAAAGCACGGGATTCCGCGATACCTGCGAAGGGTCGTGGAAAATTACCTGAGCGACCGCGCGGTTCTCTACGATAGCCGGCATGGAATCGAGAAAAAGAAGATTGATCGCGGCGTTCCCCAGGGATCGGTCCTCGGACCGCTTCTCTGGAATCTCGGGTACGACGCGGTCCTGAAGCTGCCAATGCCGTCTGGCGTGCATCTCACGTGCTACGCGGATGACACGATGGTGTTGGCAGTCGACACGTGCCGGCAACGCGCAATCTGCCGGGCCGAAGTGGCAGTTGCGGTCGTGGCTAATACGATCAAGAAGATGGGGCTCCAGATGGCACCGGAGAAATCTGAAATCCTGTGCTTCAAGGGACGAAGAAGAGACCCGCGAGGAGGAAACGAAGTGGTCAACATCGGACCATCCAAAGTTACAGTGGGGAGCGAGATGAAGTATCTCGGACTGCTCCTCGACGATAAATGGAACTTTGGTCTGCACTTCGCTCGTCAGGCCGTTCGACTGGATGCTGCGGCAAATTATCTAAGCCGCATCATGCCGAATCTGCACGGACCGGACGAGAAAGTAAGGAAAGTCTATGCTGGGGTGATAAAAAGCATTGCGCTTTACGGAGCCCCGGTATGGAGCGACGCGCTTAACAAAGGAGGCAGAAAGCTGCAGCTGCTGCGAAGCGCGTGGCGAAGAATAGCCATTCGGGTCATAAGAGGATATCGCACGATTTCCTACGACGCGGCAACAATGCTGGCGGGTCTCGCACCCCTGGAATACCTGGCGCAGGAAGACCTCATAGTGTACGAAACCCTACGCACAACGCGCCAGGTAGAAGAAGAAGGTGCACCTGCTCCGACAAGGGACGAGATTAGAAGAGAAGCGAGACGCTTCACTTTCTCTAAATGGAAGGAGAAACTCGCACCTGCGACCAATCACAGGATCGTGGGAGCGATTCTACCCATCTTGGAAAACTGGGTAGAAAACAGGAGAGGGCAGCTCACCTTCAGAGTGACGCAGGTGCTGACTGGACATGGATGCTTCGGTCAGTACCTCTGCAAGATCGGAAAAGAGGCCACGGCTGAATGTCACCATTGCGGAGACGGAGACGACTCTGCGCAGCACACGTTGGAACGCTGTCCAGCGTGGCAAACGCTGCGCCACGCTCTCGTGGCAGAGATCGGACGGGATCTCTCGCCGACCAGCATCCTGCCGAAGATGCTGGAAGGGGAGAGATACTGGCGAGCCGTTACCTTGTTTTGCGACAAAGTGATGGCTGCGAAGGAAGCCGCCGAGCGCGAAAGAGAGCGCACGCTTTCTGCTCGACGAGCCTTACGTGGTCGGCGTTGTAGACGTTTGCCACGTTCCACTCCAAGGTAGGGGACTCTCGTCCGTCAGGGCGCGAGAGTCGCTCCAAAGTACCCACCGGGGAGCGGAGCTTCGCTGCCGCCGTCCATCTCAAACGCCGCAAGCGGGAGAAGAGGAAGACGACTTCGAAGATCGAAGACAGGCGCAAGAAATTCGACAAAGAGGTACGCGTGAGGAATGCATGCATTCGCACACAAGCGTAATAGAAAAGATTGCGCAAAGAAAAAGTAAATAAGAAAAAACAGAAAGAGCAGCCGAGCGCCGGATAGACAGGGTTTGGGTCAAGTCTATCCGGCACGCGCTCGACCGAGGAGAGGCAAACGACTGTGGTGGTTGCAGTCGTTGCCAATCTAAAGTATGAAATCGCACGCCAGCTATGAACAGGGAGTTCAAAGAACTCAGACACGAGGCGGGATGCTGGACGCGTTCGAAAGAGTTCCCGGCTACCCGCTACAAGTGTAGGAAGACCACCGCAGGGTTTTAGTCGGTAAGAGTCCGACATAACCGCGGATTTCCCAAAAAATCCACGGTATCCATGAGGATTTCCCTGCGAAAAAAAAAAAAAAAAAAAAAAAAAAAAAAAAAAAAAGGTTATATTATGTTATTGATGTATATGAAGGTCAAACGGAGACCTAGAGGCCAACTCGCCAGGAATGTTGTGAAATATTACCGCCGAGATGTTAGGTTGGTTTGGGTTAGGTTATATTACGTTATTGATGTATATGAAGGTCCCACGGAGACGTAGAGGCCAACTCGCCAGGAATGTTGTCAAATATTACCGCCGAGATGATAGGTTGGGTTAGGTTAGGTTAAATTTCGTTATTGATGTATATGAAGGTCAATCGGAGACGTAGAGGCCAGCAAGCCAGGAATGTGGTCAAATATTACCGCCGAGATGTTAGATTGGGTTAGGTTATGTTATATTACGTTATTGATGTATATAAAGGTCCCACGGAGATGTAGAGGCCAACTCGACAGGTATGTTTTCAAATATTACCGCCGAGATGTTAGGTTGGTTTGGGTTAGGTTATATTACGTTATTGATGTATATGAAGGTCCCACGGGGACGTAGAGGCCAACTCGCCAGGAATGTTGTCAAATATTACCGCCGAGATGATAGGTTGGGTTAGGTTAGGTTAAATTTCGTTATTGATGTATATGAAGGTCAATCGGAGACGTAGAGGCCAACTCGCCAGGAATGTTGTGAAATATTACCGCCGAGATGTTAGGTTGGGTTAGGTTCGGTTATATTACGTTATTGATGTATATAAAGGTCCCACGGAGACGGAGAAGCCAACTCGCCAGGAATGATGTCAAATATTACCGCCGGGATGTTATGTTGGGTTAGGTTAGGTTATATTACGTTATTGATGTATATAAAGGTCCCACGGAGACGGAGAAGCCAACTCGCCAGGTATGTTTTAAAATATTACCGCCGAGATGATAGGTTGGGTTAGGTTAGGTTATATTTCGTTATTGATTTATATGAAGGTCCCACGGAGACGTAGAGGCCAACAAGCCAGGAATGTGGTCAAATATTACCGCCGAGATGTTAGGTTGGGTTAGGTTAAGTTATATTACGTTATAGATGTATATAAAGGTCCCACGGAGACGTAGAGGCCAGCAAGCCAGGAATGTGGTCAAATATTACCGCCGAGATGTTAGATTGGGTTAGGTTATGTTATATTACGTTACTGATGTATATAAAGACGCCGCGGAGACGTAGAGGCCAACTCGCCAGGAATGTTGTCAAATATTCCCGCCGAGATGATAGGTTGGGTTAGGTTAGGTTAAATTTCGTTATTGATGTATATGAAGGTCAATCGGAGACGTAGAGGCCAACTCGCCAGGAATGTTGTCAAATATTACCGCCGAGATGATAGGTTGGTTTAGGTTAGGTTAAATTTCGTTATTGATGTATATGAAGGTCAATCGGAGACGTAGAGGCCAGCAAGCCAGGAATGTGGTCAAATATTACCGCCGAGATGTTAGATTGGGTTAGGTTATGTTATATTACGTTATTGATGTATATAAAGGTCCCACGGAGACGTAGAGGCCAACTCGACAGGTATGTTATCAAATATTACCGACGTGATGTTAGGTTGGTTTGGGTTAGGTTATATTACGTTATTGATGTATATGAAGGTCCCACGGGGACGTAGAGGCCAACTCGCCAGGAATGTTGTCAAATATTACCGCCGAGATGATAGGTTGGGTTAGGTTAGGTTAAATTTCGTTATTGATGTATATGAAGGTCAATCGGAGACGTAGAGGCCAACTCGCCAGGAATGTTGTCAAATATTACCGCCGAGATGATAGGTTGGGTTAGGTTAGGTTATATTACGTTATTGATGTATATGAAGGTCAAACGGAGACCTAGAGTCCAACTCGCCAGGAATGTTGTGAAATATTACCGCCGAGATGTTAGGTTGGGTTAGGTTAGGTTATATTACGTTATTGATGTATATAAAGGTCCCACGGAGACGGAGAAGCCAACTCGCTAGGAATGTTGTCAAATATTACCGCCGAGATGATAGGTTGGGTTAGGTTAGGTTAAATTTCGTTATTGATGTATATGAAGGTCAATCGGAGACGTAGAGGCCAGCAAGCCAGGAATGTGGTCAAATATTACCGCCGAGATGTTAGATTGGGTCAGGTTATGTTATATTACGTTATTGATGTATATAAAGGTCCCACGGAGACGTAGAGGCCAACTCGACAGGTATGTTTTCAAATATTACCGCCGAGATGTTAGGTTGGTTTGGGTTAGGTTATATTACGTTATTGATGTATATGAAGGTCCCACGGGGACGTAGAGGCCAACTCGCCAGGAATGTTGTCAAATATTACCGCCGAGATGATAGGTTCGGTTAGGTTAGGTTAAATTTCGTTATTGATGTATATGAAGGTCAATCGGAGACGTAGAGGCCAACTCGCCAGGAATGTTGTGAAATATTACCGCCGAGATGTTAGGTTGGGTTAGGTTCGGTTATATTACGTTATTGATGTATATAAAGGTCCCACGGAGACGGAGAAGCCAACTCGCCAGGAATGATGTCAAATATTACCGCCGGGATGTTATGTTGGGTTAGGTTAGGTTATATTACGTTATAGATGTATATAAAGGTCCCAAGGAGACGTAGAGGCCAGCAAGCCAGGAATGTGGTCAAATATTACCGCCGAGATGTTAGATTGGGTTAGGTTATGTTATATTACGTTACTGATGTATATAAAGACGCCGCGGAGACGTAGAGGCCAACTCGCCAGGAATGTTGTCAAATATTCCCGCCGAGATGATAGGTTGGGTTAGGTTAGGTTAAATTTCGTTATTGATGTATATGAAGGTCAATCGGAGACGTAGAGGCCAACTCGCCAGGAATGTTGTCAAATATTACCGCCGAGATGATAGGTTGGTTTAGGTTAGGTTAAATTTCGTTATTGATGTATATGAAGGTCAATCGGAGACGTAGAGGCCAGCAAGCCAGGAATGTGGTCAAATATTACCGCCGAGATGTTAGATTGGGTTAGGTTATGTTATATTACGTTATTGATGTATATAAAGGTCCCACGGAGACGTAGAGGCCAACTCGACAGGTATGTTTTCAAATATTACCGCCGAGATGTTAGGTTGGTTTGGGTTAGGTTATATTACGTTATTGATGTTTATGAAGGTCCCACGGGGACGTAGAGGCCAACTCGCCAGGAATGTTGTCAAATATTACCGCCGAGATGATAGGTTGGGTTAGGTTAGGTTAAATTTCGTTATTGATGTATATGAAGGTCAATCGGAGACGTAGAGGCCAACTCGCCAGGAATGTTGTCAAATATTACCGCCGAGATGTTAGGTTCGGTTAGGTTAGGTTATATTACGTTATTGATGTATATAAAGGTCCCACGGAGACGGAGAAGCCAACTCGCTAGGAATGTTGTCAAATATTACCGCCGAAATGTTAGGTTGGGTTAGGTTAGGTTATATTACCTTATTGATGTATATGAAGGTCCCACGGAGACGTAGAGGCCAGCAAGCCAGGAATGTGGTCAAATATTACCGCCGAGATGTTAGATTGGGTTAGGTTATGTTATATTACGTTATCGATGTATATAAAGATGCTACGGAGCCGTAGAGGCCAACTCGCCAGGTATGTTTTAAAATATTACCGCCGAGATGATAGGTTGGGTTAGGTTAGGTTATATTTCGTTATTGATTTATATGAAGGTCCCACGGAGGCGTAGAGGCCAACAAGCCAGGAATGTGGTCAAATATTACCGCCGAGATGATAGGTTGGGTTAGGTTAGGTTATATTACGTTATTGCTGTATATGAAGGTCAAACGGAGACCTAGAGGCCAACTCGCCAGGAATGTAGTCAAATATAACCGCCGAGATGTTAGATTGGATTAGGTTATGTTATATTACGTTATTGATGTATATAAAGGTCCCACGGAGACGGAGAAGCCAACTCGCCAGGTATGTTTTAAAATATTACCGCCGAGATGATAGGTTGGGTTAGGTTAGGTTATATTTCGTTATTGATTTATATGAAAGTCCCACGGAGACGTAGAGGCCAACAAGCCAGGAATGTGGTCAAATATTACCGCCGAGATGTTAGGTTGGGTTAGGTTAGGTTATATTAAGTTATAGATGTATATAAAGGTCCCACGGAGACGTAGAGGCCAGCAAGCCAGGAATGTGGTCAAATATTACCGCCGAGATGTTAGATTGGGTTAGGTTATGTTATATTACGTTACTGATGTATATAAAGACGCCGCGGAGACGTAGAGGCCAACTCGCCAGGAATGTTGTCAAATATTCCCGCCGAGATGATAGGTTGGGTTAGGTTAGGTTAAATTTCGTTATTGATGTATATGAAGGTCAATCGGGGACGTAGAGGCCAACTCGCCAGGAATGTTGTCAAATATTACCGCCGAGATGCTAGGTTGGGTTAGGTTATGTTATATTACGTTATTGATGTATATAAAGGTCCCACGGAGATGTAGAGGCCAACTCGACAGGTATGTTTTCAAATATTACCGCCGAGATGATAGGTTGGTTTGGGTTAGGTTATATTACGTTATTGATGTATATGAAGGTCCCACGGGGACGTAGAGGCCAACTCGCCAGGAATGTTGTCAAATATTACCGCCGAGATGATAGGTTGGGTTAGGTTAGGTTAAATTTCGTTATTGATGTATATGAAGGTCAATCGGAGACGTAGAGGCCAACTCGCCAGGAAT
Organism: Xylocopa violacea; assembly: GCA_963969225.1. NCBI lineage: Eukaryota > Metazoa > Arthropoda > Insecta > Hymenoptera > Apidae > Xylocopa > Xylocopa violacea. The sequence goes on along the minus strand of CAXAJV010000021.1, from coordinate 46,811 downwards.
GTTGTCAAATATTACCGCCGAGATGTTAGGTTGGGTTAGGTTCGGTTATATTACGTTATTGATGTATATAAAGGTCCCACGGAGACGGAGAAGCCAACTCGCCAGGAATGATGTCAAATATTACCGCCGGGATGTTATGTTGGGTTAGGTTAGGTTATATTACGTTATTGATGTATATAAAGGTCCCACGGAGACGGAGAAGCCAACTCGCCAGGTATGTTTTAAAATATTACCGCCGAGATGATAGGTTGGGTTAGGTTAGGTTATATTTCGTTATTGATTTATATGAAGGTCCCACGGAGACGTAGAGGCCAACAAGCCAGGAATGTGGTCAAATATTACCGCCGAGATGTTAGGTTGGGTTAGGTTAGGTTATATTACGTTATAGATGTATATAAAGGTCCCACGGAGACGTAGAGGCCAGCAAGCCAGGAATGTGGTCAAATATTACCGCCGAGATGTTAGATTGGGTTAGGTTATGTTATATTACGTTACTGATGTATATAAAGACGCCGCGGAGACGTAGAGGCCAACTCGACAGGAATGTTGTCAAATATTCCCGCCGAGATGATAGGTTGGGTTAGGTTAGGTTAAATTTCGTTATTGATGTATATGAAGGTCCCACGGAGACGTAGAGGCCAACTCGCCAGGAATGTTGTCAAATATTACCGCCGAGATGATAGGTTGGTTTAGGTTAGGTTAAATTTTGTTATTGATATATATGAAGGTCAATCGGAGACGTAGAGGCCAGCAAGCCAGGAATGTGGTCAAATATTACCGCCGAGATGTTAGATTGGGTTAGGTTATGTTATATTACGTTATTGATGTATATAAATGTCCCACGGAGACGTAGAGGCCAACTCGACAGGTATGTTTTCAAATATTACCGACGTGATGTTAGGTTGGTTTGGGTTAGGTTATATTACGTTATTGATGTATATGAAGGTCCCACGGGGACGTAGAGGCCAACTCGCCAGGAATGTTGTCAAATATTACCGCCGAGATGATAGGTTGGGTTAGGTTAGGTTAAATTTCGTTATTGATGTATATGAAGGTCAATCGGAGACGTAGAGGCCAACTCGCCAGGAATGTTGCGAAATATTACCGCCGAGATGTTAGGTTGGGTTAGGTTCGGTTATATTACGTTATTGATGTATATAAAGGTCCCACGGAGACGGAGAAGCCAACTCGCCAGGAATGATGTCAAATATTACCGCCGGGATGTTATGTTGGGTTAGGTTAGGTTATATTACGTTATTGATGTATATAAAGGTCCCACGGAGACGGAGAAGCAAACTCGCCAGGTATGTTTTAAAATATTACCGCCGAGATGATAGGTTGGGTTAGGTTAGGTTATATTTCGTTATTGATTTATATGAAGGTCCCACGGAGACGTAGAGGCCAACAAGCCAGGAATGTGGTCAAATATTACCGCCGAGATGTTAGGTTGGGTTAGGTTAGGTTATATTACGTTATAGATGTATATAAAGGTCCCACGGAGACGTAGAGGCCAACAAGCCAGGAATGTGGTCAAATATTACCACCGAGATGTTAGGTTGGGTTAGGTTAGGTTATATTACGTTATAGATGTATATAAAGGTCCCACGGAGACGTAGAGGCCAGCAAGCCAGGAATGTGGTCAAATATTACCGCCGAGATGTTAGATTGGGTTAGGTTATGTTATATTACGTTACTGATGTATATAAAGACGCCGCGGAGACGTAGAGGCCAACTCGCCAGGAATGTGGTCAAATATTACCGCCGAGATGTTAGATTGGGTTAGGTTATGTTATATTACGTTATTGATGTATATAAAGGTCCCACGGAGATGTAGAGGCCAACTCGACAGGTATGTTTTCAAATATTACCGCCGAGATGATAGGTTGGTTTGGGTTAGGTTATATTACGTTATTGATGTATATGAAGGTCCCACGGGGACGTAGAGGCCAACTCGCCAGGAATGTTGTCAAATATTACCGCCGAGATGATAGGTTGGGTTAGGTTAGGTTAAATTTCGTTATTGATGTATATAAAGGTCCCACGGAGACGGAGAAGCCAACTCGCCAGGAATGATGTCAAATATTACCGCCGGGATGTTATGTTGGGTTAGGTTAGGTTATATTACGTTATTGATGTATATAAAGGTCCCACGGAGACGGAGAAGCCAACTCGCCAGGTATGTTTTAAAATATTACCGCCGAGATGATAGGTTGGGTTAGGTTAGGTTATATTTCGTTATTGATTTATATGAAGGTCCCACGGAGACGTAGAGGCCAACAAGCCAGGAATGTGGTCAAATATTACCGCCGAGATGTTAGGTTGGGTTAGGTTAGGTTATATTACGTTATAGATGTATATAAAGGTCCCACGGAGACGTAGAGGCCAGCAAGCCAGGAATGTGGTCAAATATTACCGCCGAGATGATAGGTTGGGTTAGGTTAGGTTAAATTTCGTTATTGATGTATATGAAGGTCAATCGGAGACGTAGAGGCCAACTCGCCAGGAATGTTGTCAAATATTACCGCCGAGATGATAGGTTGGGTTAGGTTAGGTTATATTTCGTTATTGATTTATATGAAGGTCCCACGGAGACGTAGAGGCCAACAAGCCAGGAATGTGGTCAAATATTACCGCCGAGATGTTAGGTTGGGTTAGGTTAAGTTATATTACGTTATAGATGTATATAAAGGTCCCACGGAGACGTAGAGGCCAGCAAGCCAGGAATGTGGTCAAATATTACCGCCGAGATGTTAGATTGGGTTAGGTTATGTTATATTACGTTACTGATGTATATAAAGACGCCGCGGAGACGTAGAGGCCAACTCGCCAGGAATGTTGTCAAATATTCCCGCCGAGATGATAGGTTGGGTTAGGTTAGGTTAAATTTCGTTATTGATGTATATGAAGGTCCCACGGAGACGTAGAGGCCAACTCGCCAGGAATGTTGTCAAATATTACCGCCGAGATGATAGGTTGGGTTAGGTTAGGTTAAATTTCGTTATTGATGTATATGAAGGTCAATCGGAGATGTAGAGGCCAGCAAGAAAGGAATGTGGTCAAATATTACCGCCGAGATGTTAGATTGGGTTAGGTTATGTTATATTACGTTATTGATGTATATAAAGGTCCCACGGAGACGTAGAGGCCAACTCGACAGGTATGTTTTCAAATATTACCGACGTGATGTTAGGTTGGTTTGGGTTAGGTTATATTACGTTATTGATGTATATGAAGGTCCCACGGGGACGTAGAGGCCAACTCGCCAGGAATGTTGTCAAATATTACCGCCGAGATGATAGGTTGGGTTAGGTTAGGTTAAATTTCGTTATTGATGTATATGGAGGTCAATCGGAGACGTAGAGGCCAACTCGCCAGGAATGTGGTCAAATATTACCGCCGAGATGTTAGATTGGGTTAGGTTATGTTATATTACGTTATTGATGTATATAAAGGTCCCACGGAGATGTAGAGGCCAACTCGACAGGTATGTTTTCAAATATTACCGCCGAGATGTTAGGTTGGTTTGGGTTAGGTTATATTACGTTATTGATGTATATGAAGGTCCCACGGGGACGTAGAGGCCAACTCGCCAGGAATGTTGTCAAATATTACCGCCGAGATGATAGGTTGGGTTAGGTTAGGTTAAATTTCGTTATTGATGTATATGAAGGTCAATCGGAGACGTAGAGGCCAACTCGCCAGGAATGTTGTGAAATATTACCGCCGAGATGTTAGGTTGGGTTAGGTTCGGTTATATTACGTTATTGATGTATATAAAGGTCCCACGGAGACGGAGAAGCCAACTCGCCAGGAATGATGTCAAATATTACCGCCGGGATGTTATGTTGGGTTAGGTTAGGTTATATTACGTTATTGATGTATATAAAGGTCCCACGGAGACGGAGAAGCAAACTCGCCAGGTATGTTTTAAAATATTACCGCCGAGATGATAGGTTGGGTTAGGTTAGGTTATATTTCGTTATTGATTTATATGAAGGTCCCACGGAGACGTAGAGGCCAACAAGCCAGGAATGTGGTCAAATATTACCGCCGAGATGTTAGGTTGGGTTAGGTTAGGTTATATTACGTTATAGATGTATATAAAGGTCCCACGGAGACGTAGAGGCCAACAAGCCAGGAATGTGGTCAAATATTACCGCCGAGATGTTAGGTTGGGTTAGGTTAGGTTATATTACGTTATAGATGTATATAAAGGTCCCACGGAGACGTAGAGGCCAGCAAGCCAGGAATGTGGTCAAATATTACCGCCGAGATGTTAGATTGGGTTAGGTTATGTTATATTACGTTACTGATGTATATAAAGACGCCGCGGAGACGTAGAGGCCAACTCGCCAGGAATGTGGTCAAATATTACCGCCGAGATGTTAGATTGGGTTAGGTTATGTTATATTACGTTATTGATGTATATAAAGGTCCCACGGAGATGTAGAGGCCAACTCGACAGGTATGTTTTCAAATATTACCGCCGAGATGATAGGTTGGTTTGGGTTAGGTTATATTACGTTATTGATGTATATGAAGGTCCCACGGGGACGTAGGGGCCAACTCGCCAGGAATGTTGTCAAATATTACCGCCGAGATGATAGGTTGGGTTAGGTTAGGTTAAATTTCGTTATTGATGTATATGAAGGTCAATCGGAGAGGTAGAGGCCAACTCGCCAGGAATGTTGTGAAATATTACCGCCGAGATGTTAGGTTGGGTTAGGTTCGGTTATATTACGTTATTGATGTATATAAAGGTCCCACGGAGACGGAGAAGCCAACTCGCCAGGAATGATGTCAAATATTACCGCCGGGATGTTATGTTGGGTTAGGTTAGGTTATATTACGTTATTGATGTATATAAAGGTCTCACGGAGACGGAGAAGCCAACTCGCCAGGTATGTTTTAAAATATTACCGCCGAGATGTTAGGTTGGGTTAGGTTAGGTTAAATTTCGTTATTGATGTATATGAAGGTCAATCGGAGACGTAGAGGCCAACTCGCCAGGAATGTTGTCAAATATTATCGCCGAGATGATAGGTTGGGTTAGGTTAGGTTATATTACGTTATTGATGTATATGAAGGTCAAACGGAGACCTAGAGGCCAACTCGCCAGGAATGTTGTGAAATATTACCGCCGAGATGTTAGGTTGGGTTAGGTTAGGTTATATTACGTTATTGATGTATATAAAGGTCCCACGGAGACGGAGAAGCCAACTCGCTAGGAATGTTGTCAAATATTACCGCCGAGATGATAGGTTGGGTTAGGTTAGGTTATATTACGTTATTGATGTATATAAAGGTCCCACGGAGACGGAGAAGCCAACTCGCCAGGAATGATGTCAAATATTACCGCCGGGATGTTATGTTGGGTTAGGTTAGGTTATATTACGTTATTGATGTATATAAAGGTCCCACGGAGGCGGAGAAGCCAACTCGCTAGGAATGTTGTCAAATATTACCGCCGAAATGTTAGGTTGGGTTAGGTTAGGTTATATTACCTTATTGATGTATATGAAGGTCCCACGGAGACGTAGAGGCCAGCAAGCCAGGCATGTGGTCAAATATTACCGCCGGGATGTTAGATTGGGTTAGGTTATGTTATATTACGTTATCGATGTATATAAAGATGCCACGGAGACGTAGAGGCCAACTCGCCAGGTATGTTTTAAAATATTACCGCCGAGATGATAGGTTGGGTTAGGTTAGGTTATATTTCGTTATTGATTTATATGAAGCTCCCACGGAGACGTAGAGGCCAACAAGCCAGGAATGTGGTCAAATATTACCGCCGAGATGTTAGGTTGGTTTGGGTTAGGTTATATTACGTTATTGATGTATATGAAGGTCCCACGGAGACGTAGAGGCCAACTCGCCAGGAATGTTGTCAAATATTACCGCCGAGATGATAGGTTGGGTTAGGTTAGGTTAAATTTCGTTATTGATGTATATGAAGGTCAATCGGAGACGTAGAGGCCAGCAAGCCAGGAATGTGGTCAAATATTACCGCCGAGATGTTAGATTGGGTTAGGTTATGTTATATTACGTTATTGATGTATATAAAGGTCCCACGGAGATGTAGAGGCCAACTCGACAGGTATGTTTTCAAATATTACCGCCGAGATGTTAGGTTGGTTTGGGTTAGGTTATATTACGTTATTGATGTATATGAAGGTCCCACGGGGACGTAGAGGCCAACTCGCCAGGAATGTTGTCAAATATTACCGCCGAGATGATAGGTTGGGTTAGGTAAGGTTAAATTTCGTTATTGATGTATATGAAGGTCAATCGGAGACGTAGAGGCCAACTCGCCAGGAATGTTGTGAAATATTACCGCCGAGATGTTAGGTTGGGTTAGGTTCGGTTATATTACGTTATTGATGTATATAAAGGTCCCACGGAGACGGAGAAGCCAACTCGCCAGGAATGATGTCAAATATTACCGCCGGGATGTTATGTTGGGTTAGGTTAGGTTATATTACGTTATTGATGTATATAAAGGTCCCACGGAGACGGAGAAGCCAACTCGCCAGGTATGTTTTAAAATATTACCGCCGAGATGATAGGTTGGGTTAGGTTAGGTTATATTTCGTTATTGATTTATATGAAGGTCCCACGGAGACGTAGAGGCCAACAAGCCAGGAATGTGGTCAAATATTACCGCCGAGATGTTAGGTTGGGTTAGGTTAAGTTATATTACGTTATAGATGTATATAAAGGTCCCACGGAGACGTAGAGGCCAGCAAGCCAGGAATGTGGTCAAATATTACCGCCGAGATGTTAGATTGGGTTAGGTTATGTTATATTACGTTACTGATGTATATAAAGACGCCGCGGAGACGTAGAGGCCAACTCGCCAGGAATGTTGTCAAATATTCCCGCCGAGATGATAGGTTGGGTTAGGTTAGGTTAAATTTCGTTATTGATGTATATGAAGGTCAATCGGAGACGTAGAGGCCAACTCGCCAGGAATGTTGTCAAATATTACCGCCGAGATGATAGGTTGGTTTAGGTTAGGTTAAATTTCGTTATTGATGTATATGAAGGTCAATCGGAGACGTAGAGGCCAGCAAGCCAGGAATGTGGTCAAATATTACCGCCGAGATGTTAGATTGGGTTAGGTTATGTTATATTACGTTATTGATGTATATAAAGGTCCCACGGAGACGTAGAGGCCAACTCGACAGGTATGTTTTCAAATATTACCGACGTGATGTTAGGTTGGTTTGGGTTAGGTTATATTACGTTATTGATGTATATGAAGGTCCCACGGGGACGTAGAGGCCAACTCGCCAGGAATGTTGTCAAATATTACCGCCGAGATGATAGGTTGGGTTAGGTTAGGTTAAATTTCGTTATTGATGTATATGAAGGTCAATCGTAGACGTAGAGGCCAACTCGCCAGGAATGTTGTGAAATATTACCGCCGAGATGTTAGGTTGGGTTAGGTTAGGTTATATTACGTTATTGATGTATATAAAGGTCCCACGGAGACGTAGAGGCCAACTCGCCAGGAATGTTGTCAAATATTACCGCCGAGATGATAGGTTGGGTTAGGTTAGGTTAAATTTCGTTATTGATGTATATGAAGGTCAATCGGAGACGTAGAGGCCAGCAAGCCAGGAATGTGGTCAAATATTACCGCCGAGATGTTAGATTGGGTCAGGTTATGTTATATTACGTTATTGATGTATATAAAGGTCCCACGGAGACGTAGAGGCCAACTCGACAGGTACGTTTTCAAATATTACCGCCGAGATGTTAGGTTGGTTTGGGTTAGGTTATATTACGTTATTGATGTATATGAAGGTCCCACGGGGACGTAGAGGCCAACTCGCCAGGAATGTTGTCAAATATTACCGCCGAGATGATAGGTTGGGTTAGGTTAGGTTAAATTTCGTTATTGATGTATATGAAGGTCAATCGGAGACGTAGTGGCCAACTCGCCAGGAATGTTGTGAAATATTACCGCCGAGATGTTAGGTTGGGTTAGGTTCGGTTATATTACGTTATTGATGTATATAAAGGTCCCACGGAGACGGAGAAGCCAACTCGCCAGGAATGATGTCAAATATTACCGCCGGGATGTTATGTTGGGTTAGGTTAGGTTATATTACGTTATAGATGTATATAAAGGTCCCACGGAGACGTAGAGGCCAGCAAGCCAGGAATGTGGTCAAATATTACCGCCGAGATGTTAGATTGGGTTAGGTTATGTTATATTACGTTACTGATGTATATAAAGACGCCGCGGAGACGTAGAGGCCAACTCGCCAGGAATGTTGTCAAATATTCCCGCCGAGATGATAGGTTGGGTTAGGTTAGGTTAAATTTCGTTATTGATGTATATGAAGGTCAATCGGAGACGTAGAGGCCAACTCGCCAGGAATGTTGTCAAATATTACCGCCGAGATGATAGGTTGGTTTAGGTTAGGTTAAATTTCGTTATTGATGTATATAAAGATGCCACGGAGACGTAGAGGCCAAGAAGCCAGGAATATCGTCCAATATTACCGCCGAGATAATAGGTTGGGTTAGGCTAGGTTATATTTCGTTATTGATGTATATGAAGGTCCCACGGAGACGTAGAGGCCAACAAGCCAGGAATGTGGTCAAATATTACCGCCGAGATGTTAGGTTGGGTTAGGTTAGGTTATATTACGTTATAGATGTATATAAAGGTCCCACGGAGACGGAGAAGCCAACTCGCCAGGAATGTGGTCAAATATTACCGCCGAGATGATAGGTTGGGTTAGGTTAGGTTATATTATGTTATTGATGTATATGAAGGTCAAACGGAGACCTAGAGGCCAACTCGCCAGGAATGTTGTGAAATATTACCGCCGAGATGTTAGGTTGGGTTAGGTTAGGTTATATTACGTTATTGATGTATATAAAGGTCCCACGGAGACGGAGAAGCCAACTCGCCAGTAATGATGTCAAACGTTGCCGCCGAGATGTTAGGTTGGGTTAGGTTAGGTTATATTACGTTATTGATGTATATAAAGGTCCCACGGAGACGTAGAGGCCAACACGCCAGTTATGTTGTCGAATATTACCGCCGAGATGTTAGGTTGGGTTAGGTTAGGTTATATTACGTTATTGATGTATATAAAGGTCCCACGGAGACGGAGAAGCCAACTCGCCAGGAATGATGTTAAATATTACCGCCGGGATGTTATGTTGGGTTAGGTTATGTTATATTACGTTATCGATGTATATAAAGATGCCACGGAGGCGTAGAGGCCAACTCGCCAGGTATGTTTTAAAATATTACCGCCGAGATGATAGGTTGGGTTAGGTTAGGTTATATTTCGTTATTGATTTATATGAAGGTCCCACGGAGACGTAGAGGCCAACAAGCCAGGAATGTGGTCAAATATTACCGCCGAAATGTTAGGTTGGGTTAGGTTAGGTTATATTACGTTATAGATGTATATAAAGGTCCCACGGAGACGTAGAGGCCAGCAAGCCAGGAATGTGGTCAAATATTACCGCCGAGATGTTAGATTGGGTTAGGTTATGTTATATTACGTTACTGATGTATATAAAGACGCCGCGGAGACGTAGAGGCCAACTCGCCAGGAATGTTGTCAAATATTCCCGCCGAGATGATAGGTTGGGTTAGGTTAGGTTAAATTTCGTTATTGATGTATATGAAGGTCAATCGGAGACGTAGAGGCCAACTCGCCAGGAATGTTGTCAAATATTACCGCCGAGATGATAGGTTGGTTTAGGTTAGGTTAAATTTCGTTATTGATGTATATAAAGATGCCACGGAGACGTAGAGGCCAAGAAGCCAGGAATATCGTCCAATATTACCGCCGAGATAATAGGTTGGGTTAGGCTAGGTTATATTTCGTTATTGATGTATATGAAGGTCCCACGGAGACGTAGAGGCCAACAAGCCAGGAATGTGGTCAAATATTACCGCCGAGATGTTAGGTTGGGTTAGGTTAGGTTATATTACGTTATAGATGTATATAAAGGTCCCACGGAGACGGAGAAGCCAACTCGCCAGGAATGTGGTCAAATATTACCGCCGAGATGATAGGTTGGGTTAGGTTAGGTTATATTATGTTATTGATGTATATGAAGGTCAAACGGAGACCTAGAGGCCAACTCGCCAGGAATGTTGTGAAATATTACCGCCGAGATGTTAGGTTGGGTTAGGTTAGGTTATATTACGTTATTGATGTATATAAAGGTCCCACGGAGACGGAGAAGCCAACTCGCCAGTAATGATGTCAAACGTTACCGCCGAGATGTTAGGTTGGGTTAGGTTATGTTATATTACGTTACTGATGTATATAAAGACGCCGCGGAGACGTAGAGGCCAACTCGCCAGGAATGTTGTCAAATATTCCCGCCGAGATGATAGGTTGGGTTAGGTTAGGTTAAATTTCGTTATTGATGTATATGAAGGTCCCACGGAGACGTAGAGGCCAACTCGCCAGGAATGTTGTCAAATATTACCGCCGAGATGATAGGTTGGGTTAGGTTAGGTTAAATTTCGTTATTGATGTATATGAAGGTCAATCGGAGATGTAGAGGCCAGCAAGCCAGGAATGTGGTCAAATATTACCGCCGAGATGTTAGATTGGGTTAGGTTATGTTATATTACGTTATTGATGTATATAAAGGTCCCACGGAGACGTAGAGGCCAACTCGACAGGTATGTTTTCAAATATTACCGACGTGATGTTAGGTTGGTTTGGGTTAGGTTATATTACGTTATTGATGTATATGAAGGTCCCACGGGGACGTAGAGGCCAACTCGCCAGGAATGTTGTCAAATATTACCGCCGAGATGATAGGTTGGGTTAGGTTAGGTTAAATTTCGTTATTGATGTATATGGAGGTCAATCGGAGACGTAGAGGCCAACTCGCCAGGAATGTGGTCAAATATTACCGCCGAGATGTTAGATTGGGTTAGGTTATGTTATATTACGTTATTGATGTATATAAAGGTCCCACGGAGATGTAGAGGCCAACTCGACAGGTATGTTTTCAAATATTACCGCCGAGATGTTAGGTTGGTTTGGGTTAGGTTATATTACGTTATTGATGTATATGAAGGTCCCACGGGGACGTAGAGGCCAACTCGCCAGGAATGTTGTCAAATATTACCGCCGAGATGATAGGTTGGGTTAGGTTAGGTTAAATTTCGTTATTGATGTATATGAAGGTCAATCGGAGACGTAGAGGCCAACTCGCCAGGAATGTTGTGAAATATTACCGCCGAGATGTTAGGTTGGGTTAGGTTCGGTTATATTACGTTATTGATGTATATAAAGGTCCCACGGAGACGGAGAAGCCAACTCGCCAGGAATGATGTCAAATATTACCGCCGGGATGTTATGTTGGGTTAGGTTATGTTATATTACGTTATTGATGTATATAAAGGTCCCACGCAGACGGAGAAGCAAACTCGCCAGGTATGTTTTAAAATATTACCGCCGAGATGATAGGTTGGGTTAGGTTAGGTTATATTTCGTTATTGATTTATATGAAGGTCCCACGGAGACGTAGAGGCCAACAAGCCAGGAATGTGGTCAAATATTACCGCCGAGATGTTAGGTTGGGTTAGGTTAGGTTATATTACGTTATAGATGTATATAAAGGTCCCACGGAGACGTAGAGGCCAACAAGCCAGGAATGTGGTCAAATATTACCGCCGAGATGTTAGGTTGGGTTAGGTTAGGTTATATTACGTTATAGATGTATATAAAGGTCCCACGGAGACGTAGAGGCCAGCAAGCCAGGAATGTGGTCAAATATTACCGCCGAGATGTTAGATTGGGTTAGGTTATGTTATATTACGTTACTGATGTATATAAAGACGCCGCGGAGACGTAGAGGCCAACTCGCCAGGAATGTGTTCAAATATTACCGCCGAGATGTTAGATTGGGTTAGGTTATGTTATATTACGTTATTGATGTATATAAAGGTCCCACGGAGATGTAGAGGCCAACTCGACAGGTATGTTTTCAAATATTACCGCCGAGATGATAGGTTGGTTTGGGTTAGGTTATATTACGTTATTGATGTATATGAAGGTCCCACGGGGACGTAGAGGCCAACTCGCCAGGAATGTTGTCAAATATTACCGCCGAGATGATAGGTTGGGTTAGGTTAGGTTAAATTTCGTTATTGATGTATATAAAGGTCCCACGGAGACGGAGAAGCCAACTCGCCAGGAATGATGTCAAATATTACCGCCGGGATGTTATGTTGGGTTAGGTTAGGTTATATTACGTTATTGATGTATATAAAGGTCCCACGGAGACGGAGAAGCCAACTCGCCAGGTATGTTTTAAAATATTACCGCCGAGATGATAGGTTGGGTTAGGTTAGGTTATATTTCGTTATTGATTTATATGAAGGTCCCACGGAGACGTAGAGGCCAACAAGCCAGGAATGTGGTCAAATATTACCGCCGAGATGTTAGGTTGGGTTAGGTTAGGTTATATTACGTTATAGATGTATATAAAGGTCCCACGGAGACGTAGAGGCCAGCAAGCCAGGAATGTGGTCAAATATTACCGCCGAGATGATAGGTTGGGTTAGGTTAGGTTAAATTTCGTTATTGATGTATATGAAGGTCAATCGGAGACGTAGAGGCCAACTCGCCAGGAATGTTGTCAAATATTACCGCCGAGATGATAGGTTGGGTTAGGTTAGGTTATATTTCGTTATTGATTTATATGAAGGTCCCACGGAGACGTAGAGGCCAACAAGCCAGGAATGTGGTCAAATATTACCGCCGAGATGTTAGGTTGGGTTAGGTTAAGTTATATTACGTTATAGATGTATATAAAGGTCCCACGGAGACGTAGAGGCCAGCAAGCCAGGAATGTGGTCAAATATTACCGCCGAGATGTTAGATTGGGTTAGGTTATGTTATATTACGTTACTGATGTATATAAAGACGCCGCGGAGACGTAGAGGCCAACTCGCCAGGAATGTTGTCAAATATTCCCGCCGAGATGATAGGTTGGGTTAGGTTAGGTTAAATTTCGTTATTGATGTATATGAAGGTCCCACGGAGACGTAGAGGCCAACTCGCCAGGAATGTTGTCAAATATTACCGCCGAGATGATAGGTTGGGTTAGGTTAGGTTAAATTTCGTTATTGATGTATATGAAGGTCAATCGGAGATGTAGAGGCCAGCAAGCCAGGAATGTGGTCAAATATTACCGCCGAGATGTTAGATTGGGTTAGGTTATGTTATATTACGTTATTGATGTATATAAAGGTCCCACGGAGACGTAGAGGCCAACTCGACAGGTATGTTTTCAAATATTACCGACGTGATGTTAGGTTGGTTTGGGTTAGGTTATATTACGTTATTGATGTATATGAAGGTCCCACGGGGACGTAGAGGCCAACTCGCCAGGAATGTTGTCAAATATTACCGCCGAGATGATAGGTTGGGTTAGGTTAGGTTAAATTTCGTTATTGATGTATATGGAGGTCAATCGGAGACGTAGAGGCCAACTCGCCAGGAATGTGGTCAAATATTACCGCCGAGATGTTAGATTGGGTTAGGTTATGTTATATTACGTTATTGATGTATATAAAGGTCCCACGGAGATGTAGAGGCCAACTCGACAGGTATGTTTTCAAATATTACCGCCGAGATGTTAGGTTGGTTTGGGTTAGGTTATATTACGTTATTGATGTATATGAAGGTCCCACGGGGACGTAGAGGCCAACTCGCCAGGAATGTTGTCAAATATTACCGCCGAGATGATAGGTTGGGTTAGGTTAGGTTAAATTTCGTTATTGATGTATATGAAGGTCAATCGGAGACGTAGAGGCCAACTCGCCAGGAATGTTGTGAAATATTACCGCCGAGATGTTAGGTTGGGTTAGGTTCGGTTATATTACGTTATTGATGTATATAAAGGTCCCACGGAGACGGAGAAGCCAACTCGCCAGGAATGATGTCAAATATTACCGCCGGGATGTTATGTTGGGTTAGGTTAGGTTATATTACGTTATTGATGTATATAAAGGTCCCACGGAGACGGAGAAGCAAACTCGCCAGGTATGTTTTAAAATATTACCGCCGAGATGATAGGTTGGGTTAGGTTAGGTTATATTTCGTTATTGATTTATATGAAGGTCCCACGGAGACGTAGAGGCCAACAAGCCAGGAATGTGGTCAAATATTACCGCCGAGATGTTAGGTTGGGTTAGGTTAGGTTATATTACGTTATAGATGTATATAAAGGTCCCACGGAGACGTAGAGGCCAACAAGCCAGGAATGTGGTCAAATATTACCGCCGAGATGTTAGGTTGGGTTAGGTTAGGTTATATTACGTTATAGATGTATATAAAGGTCCCACGGAGACGTAGAGGCCAGCAAGCCAGGAATGTGGTGAAATATTACCGCCGAGATGTTAGATTGGGTTAGGTTATGTTATATTACGTTACTGATGTATATAAAGACGCCGCGGAGACGTAGAGGCCAACTCGCCAGGAATGTGGTCAAATATTACCGCCGAGATGTTAGATTGGGTTAGGTTATGTTATATTACGTTATTGATGTATATAAAGGTCCCACGGAGATGTAGAGGCCAACTCGACAGGTATGTTTTCAAATATTACCGCCGAGATGATAGGTTGGTTTGGGTTAGGTTATATTACGTTATTGATGTATATGAAGGTCCCACGGGGACGTAGAGGCCAACTCGCCAGGAATGTTGTCAAATATTACCGCCGAGATGATAGGTTGGGTTAGGTTAGGTTAAATTTCGTTATTGATGTATATGAAGGTCAATCGGAGAGGTAGAGGCCAACTCGCCAGGAATGTTGTGAAATATTACCGCCGAGATGTTAGGTTGGGTTAGGTTCGGTTATATTACGTTATTGATGTATATAAAGGTCCCACGGAGACGGAGAAGCCAACTCGCCAGGAATGATGTCAAATATTACCGCCGGGATGTTATGTTGGGTTAGGTTAGGTTATATTACGTTATTGATGTATATAAAGGTCCCACGGAGACGGAGAAGCCAACTCGCCAGGTATGTTTTAAAATATTACCGCCGAGATGTTAGGTTGGGTTAGGTTAGGTTAAATTTCGTTATTGATGTATATGAAGGTCAATCGGAGACGTAGAGGCCAACTCGCCAGGAATGTTGTCAAATATTATCGCCGAGATGATAGGTTGGGTTAGGTTAGGTTATATTACGTTATTGATGTATATGAAGGTCAAACGGAGACCTAGAGGCCAACTCGCCAGGAATGTTGTGAAATATTACCGCCGAGATGTTAGGTTGGGTTAGGTTAGGTTATATTACGTTATTGATGTATATAAAGGTCAATCGGAGACGTAGAGGCCAGCAAGCCAGGAATGTGGTCAAATATTACCGCCGAGATGTTAGATTGGGTTAGGTTATGTTATATTACGTTATTGATGTATATAAAGGTCCCACGGAGACGTAGAGGCCAACTCGAGAGGTATGTTTTCAAATATTACCGACGTGATGTTAGGTTGGTTTGGGTTAGGTTATATTACGTTATTGATGTATATGAAGGTCCCACGGGGACGTAGAGGCCAACTCGCCAGGAATGTTGTCAAATATTACCGCCGAGATGATAGGTTGGGTTAGGTTAGGTTAAATTTCGTTATTGATGTATATGAAGGTCAATCGGAGACGTAGAGGCCAACTCGCCAGGAATGTTGTCAAATATTACCGCCGAGATGATAGGTTGGTTTAGGTTAGGTTAAATTTCGTTATTGATGTATATGAAGGTCAATCGGAGACGTAGAGGCCAGCAAGCCAGGAATGTGGTCAAATATTACCGCCGAGATGTTAGATTGGGTTAGGTTATGTTATATTACGTTATTGATGTATATAAAGGTCCCACGGAGACGTAGAGGCCAACTCGACAGGTATGTTTTCAAATATTACCGACGTGATGTTAGGTTGGTTTGGGTTAGGTTATATTACGTTATTGATGTATATGAAGGTCCCACGGGGACGTAGAGGCCAACTCGCCAGGAATGTTGTCAAATATTACCGCCGAGATGATAGGTTGGGTTAGGTTAGGTTAAATTTCGTTATTGATGTATATGAAGGTCAATCGTAGACGTAGAGGCCAACTCGCCAGGAATGTTGTCAAATATTACCGCCGAGATGATAGGTTGGGTTAGGTTAGGTTATATTACGTTATTGATGTATATGAAGGTCAAACGGAGACCTAGAGTCCAACGCGAGGGATGTTGTGAAATATTACCGCCGAGATGTTAGGTTGGGTTAGGTTAGGTTATATTACGTTATTGATGTATATAAAGGTCCCACGGAGACGTAGAGGCCAACTCGCCAGGAATGTTGTCAAATATTACCGCCGAGATGATAGGTTGGGTTAGGTTAGGTTAAATTTCGTTATTGATGTATATGAAGGTCAATCGGAGACGTAGAGGCCAGCAAGCCAGGAATGTGGTCAAATATTACCGCCGAGATGTTAGATTGGGTCAGGTTATGTTATATTACGTTATTGATGTATATAAAGGTCCCACGGAGACGTAGAGGCCAACTCGACAGGTACGTTTTCAAATATTACCGCCGAGATGTTAGGTTGGTTTGGGTTAGGTTATATTACGTTATTGATGTATATGAAGGTCCCACGGGGACGTAGAGGCCAACTCGCCAGGAATGTTGTCAAATATTACCGCCGAGATGATAGGTTGGGTTAGGTTAGGTTAAATTTCGTTATTGATGTATATGAAGGTCAATCGGAGACGTAGTGGCCAACTCGCCAGGAATGTTGTGAAATATTACCGCCGAGATGTTAGGTTGGGTTAGGTTCGGTTATATTACGTTATTGATGTATATAAAGGTCCCACGGAGACGGAGAAGCCAACTCGCCAGGAATGATGTCAAATATTACCGCCGGGATGTTATGTTGGGTTAGGTTAGGTTATATTACGTTATAGATGTATATAAAGGTCCCACGGAGACGTAGAGGCCAGCAAGCCAGGAATGTGGTCAAATATTACCGCCGAGATGTTAGATTGGGTTAGGTTATGTTATATTACGTTACTGATGTATATAAAGACGCCGCGGAGACGTAGAGGCCAACTCGCCAGGAATGTTGTCAAATATTCCCGCCGAGATGATAGGTTGGGTTAGGTTAGGTTAAATTTCGTTATTGATGTATATGAAGGTCAATCGGAGACGTAGAGGCCAACTCGCCAGGAATGTTGTCAAATATTACCGCCGAGATGATAGGTTGGGTTAGGTTAGGTTATATTTCGTTATTGATTTATATGAAGGTCCCACGGAGACGTAGAGGCCAACTCGCCAGGAATGTGTTCAAATATTACCGCCGAGATGTTAGATTGGGTTAGGTTATGTTATATTACGTTATTGATGTATATAAAGGTCCCACGGAGATGTAGAGGCCAACTCGACAGGTATGTTTTCAAATATTACCGCCGAGATGATAGGTTGGTTTGGGTTAGGTTATATTACGTTATTGATGTATATGAAGGTCCCACGGGGACGTAGAGGCCAACTCGCCAGGAATGTTGTCAAATATTACCGCCGAGATGATAGGTTGGGTTAGGTTAGGTTAAATTTCGTTATTGATGTATATAAAGGTCCCACGGAGACGGAGAAGCCAACTCGCCAGGAATGATGTCAAATATTACCGCCGGGATGTTATGTTGGGTTAGGTTAGGTTATATTACGTTATTGATGTATATAAAGGTCCCACGGAGACGGAGAAGCCAACTCGCCAGGAATGTGGTCAAATATTACCGCCGAGATGTTAGATTGGGTTAGGTTATGTTATATTACGTTACTGATGTATATAAAGACGCCGCGGAGACGTAGAGGCCAACTCGCCAGGAATGTTGTCAAATATTCCCGCCGAGATGATAGGTTGGGTTAGGTTAGGTTAAATTTCGTTATTGATGTATATGAAGGTCCCACGGAGACGTAGAGGCCAACTCGCCAGGAATGTTGTCAAATATTACCGCCGAGATGATAGGTTGGGTTAGGTTAGGTTAAATTTCGTTATTGATGTATATGAAGGTCAATCGGAGATGTAGAGGCCAGCAAGCCAGGAATGTGGTCAAATATTACCGCCGAGATGTTAGATTGGGTTAGGTTATGTTATATTACGTTATTGATGTATATAAAGGTCCCACGGAGACGTAGAGGCCAACTCGACAGGTATGTTTTCAAATATTACCGACGTGATGTTAGGTTGGTTTGGGTTAGGTTATATTACGTTATTGATGTATATGAAGGTCCCACGGGGACGTAGAGGCCAACTCGCCAGGAATGTTGTCAAATATTACCGCCGAGATGATAGGTTGGGTTAGGTTAGGTTAAATTTCGTTATTGATGTATATGGAGGTCAATCGGAGACGTAGAGGCCAACTCGCCAGGAATGTGGTCAAATATTACCGCCGAGATGTTAGATTGGGTTAGGTTATGTTATATTACGTTATTGATGTATATAAAGGTCCCACGGAGATGTAGAGGCCAACTCGACAGGTATGTTTTCAAATATTACCGCCGAGATGTTAGGTTGGTTTGGGTTAGGTTATATTACGTTATTGATGTATATGAAGGTCCCACGGGGACGTAGAGGCCAACTCGCCAGGAATGTTGTCAAATATTACCGCCGAGATGATAGGTTGGGTTAGGTTAGGTTAAATTTCGTTATTGATGTATATGAAGGTCAATCGGAGACGTAGAGGCCAACTCGCCAGGAATGTTGTGAAATATTACCGCCGAGATGTTAGGTTGGGTTAGGTTCGGTTATATTACGTTATTGATGTATATAAAGGTCCCACGGAGACGGAGAAGCCAACTCGCCAGGAATGATGTCAAATATTACCGCCGGGATGTTATGTTGGGTTAGGTTAGGTTATATTACGTTATTGATGTATATAAAGGTCCCACGGAGACGGAGAAGCAAACTCGCCAGGTATGTTTTAAAATATTACCGCCGAGATGATAGGTTGGGTTAGGTTAGGTTATATTTCGTTATTGATTTATATGAAGGTCCCACGGAGACGTAGAGGCCAACAAGCCAGGAATGTGGTCAAATATTACCGCCGAGATGTTAGGTTGGGTTAGGTTAGGTTATATTACGTTATAGATGTATATAAAGGTCCCACGGAGACGTAGAGGCCAACAAGCCAGGAATGTGGTCAAATATTACCGCCGAGATGTTAGGTTGGGTTAGGTTAGGTTATATTACGTTATAGATGTATATAAAGGTCCCACGGAGACGTAGAGGCCAGCAAGCCAGGAATGTGGTGAAATATTACCGCCGAGATGTTAGATTGGGTTAGGTTATGTTATATTACGTTACTGATGTATATAAAGACGCCGCGGAGACGTAGAGGCCAACTCGCCAGGAATGTGGTCAAATATTACCGCCGAGATGTTAGATTGGGTTAGGTTATGTTATATTACGTTATTGATGTATATAAAGGTCCCACGGAGATGTAGAGGCCAACTCGACAGGTATGTTTTCAAATATTACCGCCGAGATGATAGGTTGGTTTGGGTTAGGTTATATTACGTTATTGATGTATATGAAGGTCCCACGGGGACGTAGAGGCCAACTCGCCAGGAATGTTGTCAAATATTACCGCCGAGATGATAGGTTGGGTTAGGTTAGGTTAAATTTCGTTATTGATGTATATGAAGGTCAATCGGAGAGGTAGAGGCCAACTCGCCAGGAATGTTGTGAAATATTACCGCCGAGATGTTAGGTTGGGTTAGGTTCGGTTATATTACGTTATTGATGTATATAAAGGTCCCACGGAGACGGAGAAGCCAACTCGCCAGGAATGATGTCAAATATTACCGCCGGGATGTTATGTTGGGTTAGGTTAGGTTATATTACGTTATTGATGTATATAAAGGTCCCACGGAGACGGAGAAGCCAACTCGCCAGGTATGTTTTAAAATATTACCGCCGAGATGTTAGGTTGGGTTAGGTTAGGTTAAATTTCGTTATTGATGTATATGAAGGTCAATCGGAGACGTAGAGGCCAACTCGCCAGGAATGTTGTCAAATATTATCGCCGAGATGATAGGTTGGGTTAGGTTAGGTTATATTACGTTATTGATGTATATGAAGGTCAAACGGAGACCTAGAGGCCAACTCGCCAGGAATGTTGTGAAATATTACCGCCGAGATGTTAGGTTGGGTTAGGTTAGGTTATATTACGTTATTGATGTATATAAAGGTCAATCGGAGACGTAGAGGCCAACTCGCCAGGAATGTTGTCAAATATTACCGCCGAGATGATAGGTTGGGTTAGGTTAGGTTAAATTTCGTTATTGATGTATATGAAGGTCAATCGGAGACGTAGAGGCCAACTCGCCAGGAATGTTGTGAAATATTACCGCCGAGATGTTAGGTTGGTTTGGGTTAGGTTATATTACGTTATTGATGTATATGAAGGTCCCACGGGGACGTAGAGGCCAACTCGCCAGGAATGTTGTCAAATATTACCGCCGAGATGATAGGTTGGGTTAGGTTAGGTTAAATTTCGTTATTGATGTATATGAAGGTCAATCGGAGACGTAGAGGCCAACTCGCCAGGAATGTTGTCAAATATTACCGCCGAGATGATAGGTTGGTTTAGGTTAGGTTAAATTTCGTTATTGATGTATATGAAGGTCAATCGGAGACGTAGAGGCCAGCAAGCCAGGAATGTGGTCAAATATTACCGCCGAGATGTTAGATTGGGTTAGGTTATGTTATATTACGTTATTGATGTATATAAAGGTCCCACGGAGACGTAGAGGCCAACTCGACAGGTATGTTTTCAAATATTACCGACGTGATGTTAGGTTGGTTTGGGTTAGGTTATATTACGTTATTGATGTATATGAAGGTCCCACGGGGACGTAGAGGCCAACTCGCCAGGAATGTTGTCAAATATTACCGCCGAGATGATAGGTTGGGTTAGGTTAGGTTAAATTTCGTTATTGATGTATATGAAGGTCAATCGTAGACGTAGAGGCCAACTCGCCAGGAATGTTGTCAAATATTACCGCCGAGATGATAGGTTGGGTTAGGTTAGGTTATATTACGTTATTGATGTATATGAAGGTCAAACGGAGACCTAGAGTCCAACTCGCCAGGAATGTTGTGAAATATTACCGCCGAGATGTTAGGTTGGGTTAGGTTAGGTTATATTACGTTATTGATGTATATAAAGGTCCCACGGAGACGTAGAGGCCAACTCGCCAGGAATGTTGTCAAATATTACCGCCGAGATGATAGGTTGGGTTAGGTTAGGTTAAATTTCGTTATTGATGTATATGAAGGTCAATCGGAGACGTAGAGGCCAGCAAGCCAGGAATGTGGTCAAATATTACCGCCGAGATGTTAGATTGGGTCAGGTTATGTTATATTACGTTATTGATGTATATAAAGGTCCCACGGAGACGTAGAGGCCAACTCGACAGGTACGTTTTCAAATATTACCGCCGAGATGTTAGGTTGGTTTGGGTTAGGTTATATTACGTTATTGATGTATATGAAGGTCCCACGGGGACGTAGAGGCCAACTCGCCAGGAATGTTGTCAAATATTACCGCCGAGATGATAGGTTGGGTTAGGTTAGGTTAAATTTCGTTATTGATGTATATGAAGGTCAATCGGAGACGTAGTGGCCAACTCGCCAGGAATGTTGTGAAATATTACCGCCGAGATGTTAGGTTGGGTTAGGTTCGGTTATATTACGTTATTGATGTATATAAAGGTCCCACGGAGACGGAGAAGCCAACTCGCCAGGAATGATGTCAAATATTACCGCCGGGATGTTATGTTGGGTTAGGTTAGGTTATATTACGTTATAGATGTATATAAAGGTCCCACGGAGACGTAGAGGCCAGCAAGCCAGGAATGTGGTCAAATATTACCGCCGAGATGTTAGATTGGGTTAGGTTATGTTATATTACGTTACTGATGTATATAAAGACGCCGCGGAGACGTAGAGGCCAACTCGCCAGGAATGTTGTCAAATATTCCCGCCGAGATGATAGGTTGGGTTAGGTTAGGTTAAATTTCGTTATTGATGTATATGAAGGTCAATCGGAGACGTAGAGGCCAACTCGCCAGGAATGTTGTCAAATATTACCGCCGAGATGATAGGTTGGGTTAGGTTAGGTTATATTTCGTTATTGATTTATATGAAGGTCCCACGGAGACGTAGAGGCCAACAAGCCAGGAATGTGGTCAAATATTACCGCCGAGATGTTAGGTTTGGTTAGGTTAAGTTATATTACGTTATAGATGTATATAAAGGTCCCACGGAGACGTAGAGGCCAGCAAGCCAGGAATGTGGTCAAATATTACCGCCGAGATGTTAGATTGGGTTAGGTTATGTTATATTACGTTACTGATGTATATAAAGACGCCGCGGAGACGTAGAGGCCAACTCGCCAGGAATGTTGTCAAATATTCCCGCCGAGATGATAGGTTGGGTTAGGTTAGGTTAAATTTCGTTATTGATGTATATGAAGGTCCCACGGAGACGTAGAGGCCAACTCGCCAGGAATGTTGTCAAATATTACCGCCGAGATGATAGGTTGGGTTAGGTTAGGTTAAATTTCGTTATTGATGTATATGAAGGTCAATCGGAGATGTAGAGGCCAGCAAGCCAGGAATGTGGTCAAATATTACCGCCGAGATGTTAGATTGGGTTAGGTTATGTTATATTACGTTATTGATGTATATAAAGGTCCCACGGAGACGTAGAGGCCAACTCGACAGGTATGTTTTCAAATATTACCGACGTGATGTTAGGTTGGTTTGGGTTAGGTTATATTACGTTATTGATGTATATGAAGGTCCCACGGGGACGTAGAGGCCAACTCGCCAGGAATGTTGTCAAATATTACCGCCGAGATGATAGGTTGGGTTAGGTTAGGTTAAATTTCGTTATTGATGTATATGGAGGTCAATCGGAGACGTAGAGGCCAACTCGCCAGGAATGTGGTCAAATATTACCGCCGAGATGTTAGATTGGGTTAGGTTATGTTATATTACGTTATTGATGTATATAAAGGTCCCACGGAGATGTAGAGGCCAACTCGACAGGTATGTTTTCAAATATTACCGCCGAGATGTTAGGTTGGTTTGGGTTAGGTTATATTACGTTATTGATGTATATGAAGGTCCCACGGGGACGTAGAGGCCAACTCGCCAGGAATGTTGTCAAATATTACCGCCGAGATGATAGGTTGGGTTAGGTTAGGTTAAATTTCGTTATTGATGTATATGAAGGTCAATCGGAGACGTAGAGGCCAACTCGCCAGGAATGTTGTGAAATATTACCGCCGAGATGTTAGGTTGGGTTAGGTTCGGTTATATTACGTTATTGATGTATATAAAGGTCCCACGGAGACGGAGAAGCCAACTCGCCAGGAATGATGTCAAATATTACCGCCGGGATGTTATGTTGGGTTAGGTTAGGTTATATTACGTTATTGATGTATATAAAGGTCCCACGGAGACGGAGAAGCAAACTCGCCAGGTATGTTTTAAAATATTACCGCCGAGATGATAGGTTGGGTTAGGTTAGGTTATATTTCGTTATTGATTTATATGAAGGTCCCACGGAGACGTAGAGGCCAACAAGCCAGGAATGTGGTCAAATATTACCGCCGAGATGTTAGGTTGGGTTAGGTTAGGTTATATTACGTTATAGATGTATATAAAGGTCCCACGGAGACGTAGAGGCCAACAAGCCAGGAATGTGGTCAAATATTACCGCCGAGATGTTAGGTTGGGTTAGGTTAGGTTATATTACGTTATAGATGTATATAAAGGTCCCACGGAGACGTAGAGGCCAGCAAGCCAGGAATGTGGTCAAATATTACCGCCGAGATGTTAGATTGGGTTAGGTTATGTTATATTACGTTACTGATGTATATAAAGACGCCGCGGAGACGTAGAGGCCAACTCGCCAGGAATGTGGTCAAATATTACCGCCGAGATGTTAGATTGGGTTAGGTTATGTTATATTACGTTATTGATGTATATAAAGGTCCCACGGAGATGTAGAGGCCAACTCGACAGGTATGTTTTCAAATATTACCGCCGAGATGATAGGTTGGTTTGGGTTAGGTTATATTACGTTATTGATGTATATGAAGGTCCCACGGGGACGTAGAGGCCAACTCGCCAGGAATGTTGTCAAATATTACCGCCGAGATGATAGGTTGGGTTAGGTTAGGTTAAATTTCGTTATTGATGTATATGAAGGTCAATCGGAGAGGTAGAGGCCAACTCGCCAGGAATGTTGTGAAATATTACCGCCGAGATGTTAGGTTGGGTTAGGTTCGGTTATATTACGTTATTGATGTATATAAAGGTCCCACGGAGACGGAGAAGCCAACTCGCCAGGAATGATGTCAAATATTACCGCCGGGATGTTATGTTGGGTTAGGTTAGGTTATATTACGTTATTGATGTATATAAAGGTCTCACGGAGACGGAGAAGCCAACTCGCCAGGTATGTTTTAAAATATTACCGCCGAGATGTTAGGTTGGGTTAGGTTAGGTTAAATTTCGTTATTGATGTATATGAAGGTCAATCGGAGACGTAGAGGCCAACTCGCCAGGAATGTTGTCAAATATTATCGCCGAGATGATAGGTTGGGTTAGGTTAGGTTATATTACGTTATTGATGTATATGAAGGTCAAACGGAGACCTAGAGGCCAACTCGCCAGGAATGTTGTGAAATATTACCGCCGAGATGTTAGGTTGGGTTAGGTTAGGTTATATTACGTTATTGATGTATATAAAGGTCCCACGGAGACGGAGAAGCCAACTCGCTAGGAATGTTGTCAAATATTACCGCCGAGATGATAGGTTGGGTTAGGTTAGGTTATATTACGTTATTGATGTATATAAAGGTCCCACGGAGACGGAGAAGCCAACTCGCCAGGAATGATGTCAAATATTACCGCCGGGATGTTATGTTGGGTTAGGTTAGGTTATATTACGTTATTGATGTATATAAAGGTCCCACGGGGACGTAGAGGCCAACTCGCCAGGAATGTTGTCAAATATTACCGCCGAGATGATAGGTTGGGTTAGGTAAGGTTAAATTTCGTTATTGATGTATATGAAGGTCAATCGGAGACGTAGAGGCCAACTCGCCAGGAATGTTGTGAAATATTACCGCCGAGATGTTAGGTTGGGTTAGGTTCGGTTATATTACGTTATTGATGTATATAAAGGTCCCACGGAGACGGAGAAGCCAACTCGCCAGGAATGATGTCAAATATTACCGCCGGGATGTTATGTTGGGTTAGGTTAGGTTATATTACGTTATTGATGTATATAAAGGTCCCACGGAGACGGAGAAGCCAACTCGCCAGGTATGTTTTAAAATATTACCGCCGAGATGATAGGTTGGGTTAGGTTAGGTTATATTTCGTTATTGATTTATATGAAGGTCCCACGGAGACGTAGAGGCCAACAAGCCAGGAATGTGGTCAAATATTACCGCCGAGATGTTAGGTTGGGTTAGGTTAAGTTATATTACGTTATAGATGTATATAAAGGTCCCACGGAGACGTAGAGGCCAGCAAGCCAGGAATGTGGTCAAATATTACCGCCGAGATGTTAGATTGGGTTAGGTTATGTTATATTACGTTACTGATGTATATAAAGACGCCGCGGAGACGTAGAGGCCAACTCGCCAGGAATGTTGTCAAATATTCCCGCCGAGATGATAGGTTGGGTTAGGTTAGGTTAAATTTCGTTATTGATGTATATGAAGGTCAATCGGAGACGTAGAGGCCAACTCGCCAGGAATGTTGTCAAATATTACCGCCGAGATGATAGGTTGGTTTAGGTTAGGTTAAATTTCGTTATTGATGTATATGAAGGTCAATCGGAGACGTAGAGGCCAGCAAGCCAGGAATGTGGTCAAATATTACCGCCGAGATGTTAGATTGGGTTAGGTTATGTTATATTACGTTATTGATGTATATAAAGGTCCCACGGAGACGTAGAGGCCAACTCGACAGGTATGTTTTCAAATATTACCGACGTGATGTTAGGTTGGTTTGGGTTAGGTTATATTACGTTATTGATGTATATGAAGGTCCCACGGGGACGTAGAGGCCAACTCGCCAGGAATGTTGTCAAATATTACCGCCGAGATGATAGGTTGGGTTAGGTTAGGTTAAATTTCGTTATTGATGTATATGAAGGTCAATCGTAGACGTAGAGGCCAACTCGCCAGGAATGTTGTCAAATATTACCGCCGAGATGATAGGTTGGGTTAGGTTAGGTTATATTACGTTATTGATGTATATGAAGGTCAAACGGAGACCTAGAGTCCAACTCGCCAGGAATGTTGTGAAATATTACCGCCGAGATGTTAGGTTGGGTTAGGTTAGGTTATATTACGTTATTGATGTATATAAAGGTCCCACGGAGACGTAGAGGCCAACTCGCCAGGAATGTTGTCAAATATTACCGCCGAGATGATAGGTTGGGTTAGGTTAGGTTAAATTTCGTTATTGATGTATATGAAGGTCAATCGGAGACGTAGAGGCCAGCAAGCCAGGAATGTGGTCAAATATTACCGCCGAGATGTTAGATTGGGTCAGGTTATGTTATATTACGTTATTGATGTATATAAAGGTCCCACGGAGACGTAGAGGCCAACTCGACAGGTACGTTTTCAAATATTACCGCCGAGATGTTAGGTTGGTTTGGGTTAGGTTATATTACGTTATTGATGTATATGAAGGTCCCACGGGGACGTAGAGGCCAACTCGCCAGGAATGTTGTCAAATATTACCGCCGAGATGATAGGTTGGGTTAGGTTAGGTTAAATTTCGTTATTGATGTATATGAAGGTCAATCGGAGACGTAGTGGCCAACTCGCCAGGAATGTTGTGAAATATTACCGCCGAGATGTTAGGTTGGGTTAGGTTCGGTTATATTACGTTATTGATGTATATAAAGGTCCCACGGAGACGGAGAAGCCAACTCGCCAGGAATGATGTCAAATATTACCGCCGGGATGTTATGTTGGGTTAGGTTAGGTTATATTACGTTATAGATGTATATAAAGGTCCCACGGAGACGTAGAGGCCAGCAAGCCAGGAATGTGGTCAAATATTACCGCCGAGATGTTAGATTGGGTTAGGTTATGTTATATTACGTTACTGATGTATATAAAGACGCCGCGGAGACGTAGAGGCCAACTCGCCAGGAATGTTGTCAAATATTCCCGCCGAGATGATAGGTTGGGTTAGGTTAGGTTAAATTTCGTTATTGATGTATATGAAGGTCAATCGGAGACGTAGAGGCCAACTCGCCAGGAATGTTGTCAAATATTACCGCCGAGATGATAGGTTGGTTTAGGTTAGGTTAAATTTCGTTATTGATGTATATAAAGATGCCACGGAGACGTAGAGGCCAAGAAGCCAGGAATATCGTCCAATATTACCGCCGAGATAATAGGTTGGGTTAGGCTAGGTTATATTTCGTTATTGATGTATATGAAGGTCCCACGGAGACGTAGAGGCCAACAAGCCAGGAATGTGGTCAAATATTACCGCCGAGATGTTAGGTTGGGTTAGGTTAGGTTATATTACGTTATAGATGTATATAAAGGTCCCACGGAGACGGAGAAGCCAACTCGCCAGGAATGTGGTCAAATATTACCGCCGAGATGATAGGTTGGGTTAGGTTAGGTTATATTATGTTATTGATGTATATGAAGGTCAAACGGAGACCTAGAGGCCAACTCGCCAGGAATGTTGTGAAATATTACCGCCGAGATGTTAGGTTGGGTTAGGTTAGGTTATATTACGTTATTGATGTATATAAAGGTCCCACGGAGACGGAGAAGCCAACTCGCCAGTAATGATGTCAAACGTTGCCGCCGAGATGTTAGGTTGGGTTAGGTTAGGTTATATTACGTTATTGATGTATATAAAGGTCCCACGGAGACGTAGAGGCCAACACGCCAGTTATGTTGTCGAATATTACCGCCGAGATGTTAGGTTGGGTTAGGTTAGGTTATATTACGTTATTGATGTATATAAAGGTCCCACGGAGACGGAGAAGCCAACTCGCCAGGAATGATGTTAAATATTACCGCCGGGATGTTATGTTGGGTTAGGTTATGTTATATTACGTTATCGATGTATATAAAGATGCCACGGAGGCGTAGAGGCCAACTCGCCAGGTATGTTTTAAAATATTACCGCCGAGATGATAGGTTGGGTTAGGTTAGGTTATATTTCGTTATTGATTTATATGAAGGTCCCACGGAGACGTAGAGGCCAACAAGCCAGGAATGTGGTCAAATATTACCGCCGAAATGTTAGGTTGGGTTAGGTTAGGTTATATTACGTTATAGATGTATATAAAGGTCCCACGGAGACGTAGAGGCCAGCAAGCCAGGAATGTGGTCAAATATTACCGCCGAGATGTTAGATTGGGTTAGGTTATGTTATATTACGTTACTGATGTATATAAAGACGCCGCGGAGACGTAGAGGCCAACTCGCCAGGAATGTTGTCAAATATTCCCGCCGAGATGATAGGTTGGGTTAGGTTAGGTTAAATTTCGTTATTGATGTATATGAAGGTCAATCGGAGACGTAGAGGCCAACTCGCCAGGAATGTTGTCAAATATTACCGCCGAGATGATAGGTTGGTTTAGGTTAGGTTAAATTTCGTTATTGATGTATATAAAGATGCCACGGAGACGTAGAGGCCAAGAAGCCAGGAATATCGTCCAATATTACCGCCGAGATAATAGGTTGGGTTAGGCTAGGTTATATTTCGTTATTGATGTATATGAAGGTCCCACGGAGACGTAGAGGCCAACAAGCCAGGAATGTGGTCAAATATTACCGCCGAGATGTTAGGTTGGGTTAGGTTAGGTTATATTACGTTATAGATGTATATAAAGGTCCCACGGAGACGGAGAAGCCAACTCGCCAGGAATGTGGTCAAATATTACCGCCGAGATGATAGGTTGGGTTAGGTTAGGTTATATTATGTTATTGATGTATATGAAGGTCAAACGGAGACCTAGAGGCCAACTCGCCAGGAATGTTGTGAAATATTACCGCCGAGATGTTAGGTTGGGTTAGGTTAGGTTATATTACGTTATTGATGTATATAAAGGTCCCACGGAGACGGAGAAGCCAACTCGCCAGTAATGATGTCAAACGTTACCGCCGAGATGTTAGGTTGGGTTAGGTTATGTTATATTACGTTACTGATGTATATAAAGACGCCGCGGAGACGTAGAGGCCAACTCGCCAGGAATGTTGTCAAATATTCCCGCCGAGATGATAGGTTGGGTTAGGTTAGGTTAAATTTCGTTATTGATGTATATGAAGGTCCCACGGAGACGTAGAGGCCAACTCGCCAGGAATGTTGTCAAATATTACCGCCGAGATGATAGGTTGGGTTAGGTTAGGTTAAATTTCGTTATTGATGTATATGAAGGTCAATCGGAGATGTAGAGGCCAGCAAGCCAGGAATGTGGTCAAATATTACCGCCGAGATGTTAGATTGGGTTAGGTTATGTTATATTACGTTATTGATGTATATAAAGGTCCCACGGAGACGTAGAGGCCAACTCGACAGGTATGTTTTCAAATATTACCGACGTGATGTTAGGTTGGTTTGGGTTAGGTTATATTACGTTATTGATGTATATGAAGGTCCCACGGGGACGTAGAGGCCAACTCGCCAGGAATGTTGTCAAATATTACCGCCGAGATGATAGGTTGGGTTAGGTTAGGTTAAATTTCGTTATTGATGTATATGGAGGTCAATCGGAGACGTAGAGGCCAACTCGCCAGGAATGTGGTCAAATATTACCGCCGAGATGTTAGATTGGGTTAGGTTATGTTATATTACGTTATTGATGTATATAAAGGTCCCACGGAGATGTAGAGGCCAACTCGACAGGTATGTTTTCAAATATTACCGCCGAGATGTTAGGTTGGTTTGGGTTAGGTTATATTACGTTATTGATGTATATGAAGGTCCCACGGGGACGTAGAGGCCAACTCGCCAGGAATGTTGTCAAATATTACCGCCGAGATGATAGGTTGGGTTAGGTTAGGTTAAATTTCGTTATTGATGTATATGAAGGTCAATCGGAGACGTAGAGGCCAACTCGCCAGGAATGTTGTGAAATATTACCGCCGAGATGTTAGGTTGGGTTAGGTTCGGTTATATTACGTTATTGATGTATATAAAGGTCCCACGGAGACGGAGAAGCCAACTCGCCAGGAATGATGTCAAATATTACCGCCGGGATGTTATGTTGGGTTAGGTTATGTTATATTACGTTATTGATGTATATAAAGGTCCCACGGAGACGGAGAAGCAAACTCGCCAGGTATGTTTTAAAATATTACCGCCGAGATGATAGGTTGGGTTAGGTTAGGTTATATTTCGTTATTGATTTATATGAAGGTCCCACGGAGACGTAGAGGCCAACAAGCCAGGAATGTGGTCAAATATTACCGCCGAGATGTTAGGTTGGGTTAGGTTAGGTTATATTACGTTATAGATGTATATAAAGGTCCCACGGAGACGTAGAGGCCAACAAGCCAGGAATGTGGTCAAATATTACCGCCGAGATGTTAGGTTGGGTTAGGTTAGGTTATATTACGTTATAGATGTATATAAAGGTCCCACGGAGACGTAGAGGCCAGCAAGCCAGGAATGTGGTCAAATATTACCGCCGAGATGTTAGATTGGGTTAGGTTATGTTATATTACGTTACTGATGTATATAAAGACGCCGCGGAGACGTAGAGGCCAACTCGCCAGGAATGTGTTCAAATATTACCGCCGAGATGTTAGATTGGGTTAGGTTATGTTATATTACGTTATTGATGTATATAAAGGTCCCACGGAGATGTAGAGGCCAACTCGACAGGTATGTTTTCAAATATTACCGCCGAGATGATAGGTTGGTTTGGGTTAGGTTATATTACGTTATTGATGTATATGAAGGTCCCACGGGGACGTAGAGGCCAACTCGCCAGGAATGTTGTCAAATATTACCGCCGAGATGATAGGTTGGGTTAGGTTAGGTTAAATTTCGTTATTGATGTATATAAAGGTCCCACGGAGACGGAGAAGCCAACTCGCCAGGAATGATGTCAAATATTACCGCCGGGATGTTATGTTGGGTTAGGTTAGGTTATATTACGTTATTGATGTATATAAAGGTCCCACGGAGACGGAGAAGCCAACTCGCCAGGTATGTTTTAAAATATTACCGCCGAGATGATAGGTTGGGTTAGGTTAGGTTATATTTCGTTATTGATTTATATGAAGGTCCCACGGAGACGTAGAGGCCAACAAGCCAGGAATGTGGTCAAATATTACCGCCGAGATGTTAGGTTGGGTTAGGTTAGGTTATATTACGTTATAGATGTATATAAAGGTCCCACGGAGACGTAGAGGCCAGCAAGCCAGGAATGTGGTCAAATATTACCGCCGAGATGATAGGTTGGGTTAGGTTAGGTTAAATTTCGTTATTGATGTATATGAAGGTCAATCGGAGACGTAGAGGCCAACTCGCCAGGAATGTTGTCAAATATTACCGCCGAGATGATAGGTTGGGTTAGGTTAGGTTATATTTCGTTATTGATTTATATGAAGGTCCCACGGAGACGTAGAGGCCAACAAGCCAGGAATGTGGTCAAATATTACCGCCGAGATGTTAGGTTGGGTTAGGTTAAGTTATATTACGTTATAGATGTATATAAAGGTCCCACGGAGACGTAGAGGCCAGCAAGCCAGGAATGTGGTCAAATATTACCGCCGAGATGTTAGATTGGGTTAGGTTATGTTATATTACGTTACTGATGTATATAAAGACGCCGCGGAGACGTAGAGGCCAACTCGCCAGGAATGTTGTCAAATATTCCCGCCGAGATGATAGGTTGGGTTAGGTTAGGTTAAATTTCGTTATTGATGTATATGAAGGTCCCACGGAGACGTAGAGGCCAACTCGCCAGGAATGTTGTCAAATATTACCGCCGAGATGATAGGTTGGGTTAGGTTAGGTTAAATTTCGTTATTGATGTATATGAAGGTCAATCGGAGATGTAGAGGCCAGCAAGCCAGGAATGTGGTCAAATATTACCGCCGAGATGTTAGATTGGGTTAGGTTATGTTATATTACGTTATTGATGTATATAAAGGTCCCACGGAGACGTAGAGGCCAACTCGACAGGTATGTTTTCAAATATTACCGACGTGATGTTAGGTTGGTTTGGGTTAGGTTATATTACGTTATTGATGTATATGAAGGTCCCACGGGGACGTAGAGGCCAACTCGCCAGGAATGTTGTCAAATATTACCGCCGAGATGATAGGTTGGGTTAGGTTAGGTTAAATTTCGTTATTGATGTATATGGAGGTCAATCGGAGACGTAGAGGCCAACTCGCCAGGAATGTGGTCAAATATTACCGCCGAGATGTTAGATTGGGTTAGGTTATGTTATATTACGTTATTGATGTATATAAAGGTCCCACGGAGATGTAGAGGCCAACTCGACAGGTATGTTTTCAAATATTACCGCCGAGATGTTAGGTTGGTTTGGGTTAGGTTATATTACGTTATTGATGTATATGAAGGTCCCACGGGGACGTAGAGGCCAACTCGCCAGGAATGTTGTCAAATATTACCGCCGAGATGATAGGTTGGGTTAGGTTAGGTTAAATTTCGTTATTGATGTATATGAAGGTCAATCGGAGACGTAGAGGCCAACTCGCCAGGAATGTTGTGAAATATTACCGCCGAGATGTTAGGTTGGGTTAGGTTCGGTTATATTACGTTATTGATGTATATAAAGGTCCCACGGAGACGGAGAAGCCAACTCGCCAGGAATGATGTCAAATATTACCGCCGGGATGTTATGTTGGGTTAGGTTAGGTTATATTACGTTATTGATGTATATAAAGGTCCCACGGAGACGGAGAAGCAAACTCGCCAGGTATGTTTTAAAATATTACCGCCGAGATGATAGGTTGGGTTAGGTTAGGTTATATTTCGTTATTGATTTATATGAAGGTCCCACGGAGACGTAGAGGCCAACAAGCCAGGAATGTGGTCAAATATTACCGCCGAGATGTTAGGTTGGGTTAGGTTAGGTTATATTACGTTATAGATGTATATAAAGGTCCCACGGAGACGTAGAGGCCAACAAGCCAGGAATGTGGTCAAATATTACCGCCGAGATGTTAGGTTGGGTTAGGTTAGGTTATATTACGTTATAGATGTATATAAAGGTCCCACGGAGACGTAGAGGCCAGCAAGCCAGGAATGTGGTGAAATATTACCGCCGAGATGTTAGATTGGGTTAGGTTATGTTATATTACGTTACTGATGTATATAAAGACGCCGCGGAGACGTAGAGGCCAACTCGCCAGGAATGTGGTCAAATATTACCGCCGAGATGTTAGATTGGGTTAGGTTATGTTATATTACGTTATTGATGTATATAAAGGTCCCACGGAGATGTAGAGGCCAACTCGACAGGTATGTTTTCAAATATTACCGCCGAGATGATAGGTTGGTTTGGGTTAGGTTATATTACGTTATTGATGTATATGAAGGTCCCACGGGGACGTAGAGGCCAACTCGCCAGGAATGTTGTCAAATATTACCGCCGAGATGATAGGTTGGGTTAGGTTAGGTTAAATTTCGTTATTGATGTATATGAAGGTCAATCGGAGAGGTAGAGGCCAACTCGCCAGGAATGTTGTGAAATATTACCGCCGAGATGTTAGGTTGGGTTAGGTTCGGTTATATTACGTTATTGATGTATATAAAGGTCCCACGGAGACGGAGAAGCCAACTCGCCAGGAATGATGTCAAATATTACCGCCGGGATGTTATGTTGGGTTAGGTTAGGTTATATTACGTTATTGATGTATATAAAGGTCCCACGGAGACGGAGAAGCCAACTCGCCAGGTATGTTTTAAAATATTACCGCCGAGATGTTAGGTTGGGTTAGGTTAGGTTAAATTTCGTTATTGATGTATATGAAGGTCAATCGGAGACGTAGAGGCCAACTCGCCAGGAATGTTGTCAAATATTATCGCCGAGATGATAGGTTGGGTTAGGTTAGGTTATATTACGTTATTGATGTATATGAAGGTCAAACGGAGACCTAGAGGCCAACTCGCCAGGAATGTTGTGAAATATTACCGCCGAGATGTTAGGTTGGGTTAGGTTAGGTTATATTACGTTATTGATGTATATAAAGGTCAATCGGAGACGTAGAGGCCAGCAAGCCAGGAATGTGGTCAAATATTACCGCCGAGATGTTAGATTGGGTTAGGTTATGTTATATTACGTTATTGATGTATATAAAGGTCCCACGGAGACGTAGAGGCCAACTCGAGAGGTATGTTTTCAAATATTACCGACGTGATGTTAGGTTGGTTTGGGTTAGGTTATATTACGTTATTGATGTATATGAAGGTCCCACGGGGACGTAGAGGCCAACTCGCCAGGAATGTTGTCAAATATTACCGCCGAGATGATAGGTTGGGTTAGGTTAGGTTAAATTTCGTTATTGATGTATATGAAGGTCAATCGGAGACGTAGAGGCCAACTCGCCAGGAATGTTGTCAAATATTACCGCCGAGATGATAGGTTGGTTTAGGTTAGGTTAAATTTCGTTATTGATGTATATGAAGGTCAATCGGAGACGTAGAGGCCAGCAAGCCAGGAATGTGGTCAAATATTACCGCCGAGATGTTAGATTGGGTTAGGTTATGTTATATTACGTTATTGATGTATATAAAGGTCCCACGGAGACGTAGAGGCCAACTCGACAGGTATGTTTTCAAATATTACCGACGTGATGTTAGGTTGGTTTGGGTTAGGTTATATTACGTTATTGATGTATATGAAGGTCCCACGGGGACGTAGAGGCCAACTCGCCAGGAATGTTGTCAAATATTACCGCCGAGATGATAGGTTGGGTTAGGTTAGGTTAAATTTCGTTATTGATGTATATGAAGGTCAATCGTAGACGTAGAGGCCAACTCGCCAGGAATGTTGTCAAATATTACCGCCGAGATGATAGGTTGGGTTAGGTTAGGTTATATTACGTTATTGATGTATATGAAGGTCAAACGGAGACCTAGAGTCCAACTCGCCAGGAATGTTGTGAAATATTACCGCCGAGATGTTAGGTTGGGTTAGGTTAGGTTATATTACGTTATTGATGTATATAAAGGTCCCACGGAGACGTAGAGGCCAACTCGCCAGGAATGTTGTCAAATATTACCGCCGAGATGATAGGTTGGGTTAGGTTAGGTTAAATTTCGTTATTGATGTATATGAAGGTCAATCGGAGACGTAGAGGCCAGCAAGCCAGGAATGTGGTCAAATATTACCGCCGAGATGTTAGATTGGGTCAGGTTATGTTATATTACGTTATTGATGTATATAAAGGTCCCACGGAGACGTAGAGGCCAACTCGACAGGTACGTTTTCAAATATTACCGCCGAGATGTTAGGTTGGTTTGGGTTAGGTTATATTACGTTATTGATGTATATGAAGGTCCCACGGGGACGTAGAGGCCAACTCGCCAGGAATGTTGTCAAATATTACCGCCGAGATGATAGGTTGGGTTAGGTTAGGTTAAATTTCGTTATTGATGTATATGAAGGTCAATCGGAGACGTAGTGGCCAACTCGCCAGGAATGTTGTGAAATATTACCGCCGAGATGTTAGGTTGGGTTAGGTTCGGTTATATTACGTTATTGATGTATATAAAGGTCCCACGGAGACGGAGAAGCCAACTCGCCAGGAATGATGTCAAATATTACCGCCGGGATGTTATGTTGGGTTAGGTTAGGTTATATTACGTTATAGATGTATATAAAGGTCCCACGGAGACGTAGAGGCCAGCAAGCCAGGAATGTGGTCAAATATTACCGCCGAGATGTTAGATTGGGTTAGGTTATGTTATATTACGTTACTGATGTATATAAAGACGCCGCGGAGACGTAGAGGCCAACTCGCCAGGAATGTTGTCAAATATTCCCGCCGAGATGATAGGTTGGGTTAGGTTAGGTTAAATTTCGTTATTGATGTATATGAAGGTCAATCGGAGACGTAGAGGCCAACTCGCCAGGAATGTTGTCAAATATTACCGCCGAGATGATAGGTTGGTTTAGGTTAGGTTAAATTTCGTTATTGATGTATATAAAGATGCCACGGAGACGTAGAGGCCAAGAAGCCAGGAATATCGTCCAATATTACCGCCGAGATAATAGGTTGGGTTAGGCTAGGTTATATTTCGTTATTGATGTATATGAAGGTCCCACGGAGACGTAGAGGCCAACAAGCCAGGAATGTGGTCAAATATTACCGCCGAGATGTTAGGTTGGGTTAGGTTAGGTTATATTACGTTATAGATGTATATAAAGGTCCCACGGAGACGGAGAAGCCAACTCGCCAGGAATGTTGTCAAATATTACCGCCGAGATGATAGGTTGGGTTAGGTTAGGTTAAATTTCGTTATTGATGTATATGAAGGTCAATCGGAGACGTAGAGGCCAACTCGCCAGGAATGTTGTGAAATATTACCGCCGAGATGTTAGGTTGGGTTAGGTTAGGTTATATTACGTTATTGATGTATATAAAGGTCCCACGGAGACGGAGAAGCCAACTCGCCAGTAATGATGTCAAACGTTACCGCCGAGATGTTAGGTTGGGTTAGGTTAGGTTATATTACGTTATTGATGTATATAAAGGTCCCACGGAGACGTAGAGGCCAACACGCCAGTTATGTTGTCGAATATTACCGCCGAGATGTTAGGTTGGGTTAGGTTAGGTTATATTACGTTATTGATGTATATAAAGGTCCCACGGAGACGTAGAGGCCAACTCGCCAGGTATGTTTTCAAATATTACCGCCGGGATGTTAGGTTGGTTTGGGTTAGGTTATATTACGTTATTGATGTATATGAAGCTCCCACGGAGACGTAGAGGCCAACTCGCCAGGAATGTTGTCAAATATTACCGCCGAGATGATAGGTTGGGTTAGGTTAGGTTATATTACATTATTGCTGTATATGAAGGTCAAACGGAGACCTATAGGCCAAATTGCCAGGAATGTTGTGAAATATTACCGCCGAGATGTTAGGTTGGGTTAGGTTAAGTTATATTACGTTATTGATGTATATAAAGTTCCCACGGAGACGGAGAAGCCAACTCGCCAGGAATGTTGTCAAATATTACCGCCGAGATGTTAGGTTGGGTTAGGTTAGGTTATATTACGTTATTGATGTATATAAAGGTCCCACGGAGACGTAGAGGCCAACACGCAAGTTATGTTGTCGAATATTACCGCCGAGATGTTAGGTTGGTTTGGGTTAGGTTATATTACGTTATTGATGTATATGAAGGTCCCACGGAGACGTAGAGGCCAACTCGCCAGGAATGTGGTCAAATATTACCGCCGGGATGTTAGGTTGGGTTAGGTTAGGTTATATTACGTTATTGATGTATATAAAGGTCCCACGGAGACGTAGAGGCCAACTCGCCAGGTATGTTTTCAAATATTACCGCCGAGATGTTAGGTTGGTTTGGGTTAGGTTATATTACGTTATTGATGTATATGAAGGTCCCACGGAGACGTAGAGGCCAACTCGCCAGGAATGTTGTCAAATATTACCGCCGAGATGATAGGTTGGGTTAGGTTAGGTTATATTACGTTATTGCTGTATATGAAGGTCAAACGGAGACCTAGAGGCCAACTCGCCAGGAATGTTGTCAAATATAACCGCCGAGATGTTAGATTGGATTAGGTTATGTTATATTACGTTATTGATGTATATAAAGGTCCCACGGAGACGGAGAAGCCAACTCGCCAGGTATGTTTTAAAATATTACGGCCGAGATGATAGGTTGGGTTAGATTAGGTTATATTTCGTTATTGATTTATATGAAGGTCCCACGGAGACGTAGAGGCCAACAAGCCAGGAATGTGGTCAAATATTACCGCCGAGATGTTAGGTTGGGTTAGGTTAGGTTATATTACGTTATAGATGTATATAAAGGTCCCACGGAGACGTAGAGGCCAGCTAGCCAGGAATGTGGTCAAATATTATCGCCGAGATGTTAGATTGGGTTAGGTTATGTTATATTACGTTACTGATGTATATAAAGACGCCGCGGAGACGTAGAGGCCAACTCGCCAGGAATGTTGTCAAATATTCCCGCCGAGATGATAGGTTGGGTTAGGTTAGGTTAAATTTCGTTATTGATGTATATGAAGGTCAATCGGAGACGTAGAGGCCAACTCGCCAGGAATGTTGTCAAATATTACCGCCGAGATGATAGGTTGGGTTAGGTTATGTTATATTACGTTATTGATGTATATAAAGGTCCCACGGAGATGTAGAGGCCAACTCGCCAGGAATGTTGTCAAATATTACCGCCGAGATGTTAGGTTCGGTTAGGTTAGGTTATATTACGTTATTGATGTATATAAAGGTCCCACGGAGACGGAGAAGCCAACTCGCTAGGAATGTTGTCAAATATTACCGCCGAAATGTTAGGTTGGGTTAGGTTAGGTTATATTACCTTATTGATGTATATGAAGGTCCCACGGAGACGTAGAGGCCAGCAAGCCAGGAATGTGGTCAAATATTACCGCCGAGATGTTAGATTGGGTTAGGTTATGTTATATTACGTTATCGATGTATATAAAGATGCCACGGAGCCGTAGAGGCCAACTCGCCAGGTATGTTTTAAAATATTACCGCCGAGATGATAGGTTGGGTTAGGTTAGGTTATATTTCGTTATTGATTTATATGAAGGTCCCACGGAGACGTAGAGGCCAACAAGCCAGGAATGTGGTCAAATATTACCGCCGAGATGATAGGTTGGGTTAGGTTAGGTTATATTACGTTATTGCTGTATATGAAGGTCAAACGCAGACCTAGAGGCCAACTCGCCAGGAATGTTGTCAAATATAACCGCCGAGATGTTAGATTGGATTAGGTTATGTTATATTACGTTATTGATGTATATAAAGGACCCACGGAGACGGAGAAGCCAACTCGCCAGGAATGTTTTAAAATATTACCGCCGAGATGATAGGTTGGGTTAGGTTAGGTTATATTTCGTTATTGATTTATATGAAGGTCCCACGGAGACGTAGAGGCCAACAAGCCAGGAATGTGGTCAAATATTACCGCCGAGATGTTAGGTTGGGTTAGGTTAGGTTATATTACGTTATAGATGTATATAAAGGTCCCACGGAGACGTAGAGGCCAACTCGCCAGGAATGTTGTGAAATATTACCGCCGAGATGTTAGGTTGGGTTAGGTTAGGTTATATTACGTTATTGATGTATATAAAGGTCCCACGGAGACGGAGAAGCCAACTCGCTAGGAATGTTGTCAAATATTACCGCCGAGATGATAGGTTGGGTTAGGTTAGGTTATATTATGTTATTGATGTATATGAAGGTCAAACGGAGACCTAGAGGCCAACTCGCCAGGAATGTTGTGAAATATTACCGCCGAGATGTTAGGTTGGTTTGGGTTAGGTTATATTACGTTATTGATGTATATGAAGGTCCCACGGAGACGTAGAGGCCAACTCGCCAGGAATGTTGTCAAATATTACCGCTGAGATGAAGGTTGGGTTAGGTTAGGTTATATTTCGTTATTGATTTATATGAAGGTCCCACGGAGACGTAGAGGCCAACAAGCCAGGAATGTGGTCAAATATTACCGCCGAGATGTTAGGTTGGGTTAGGTTAAGTTATATTACGTTATAGATGTATATAAAGGTCCCACGGAGACGTAGAGGCCAGCAAGCCAGGAATGTGGTCAAATATTACCGCCGAGATGTTAGATTGGGTTAGGTTATGTTATATTACGTTACTGATGTATATAAAGACGCCACGGAGACGTAGAGGCCAGCAAGCCAGGAATGTGGTCAAATATTCCCGCCGAGATGATAGGTTGGGTTAGGTTAGGTTAAATTTCGTTATTGATGTATATGAAGGTCCCACGGAGACGTAGAGGCCAACTCGCCAGGAATGTTGTCAAATATTACCGCCGAGATGATACGTTGGGTTAGGTTAGGTTAAATTTCGTTATTGATGTATATGAAGGTCAATCGGAGATGTAGAGGCCAGCAAGCCAGGAATGTGGTCAAATATTACCGCCGAGATGTTAGATTGGGTTAGGTTATGTTATATTACGTTATTGATGTATATAAAGGTCCCACGGAGACGTAGAGGCCAACTCGACAGGTATGTTTTCAAATATTACCGACGTGATGTTAGGTTGGTTTGGGTTAGGTTATATTACGTTATTGATGTATATGAAGGTCCCACGGGGACGTAGAGGCCAACTCGCCAGGAATGTTGTCAAATATTACCGCCGAGATGATAGGTTGGGTTAGGTTAGGTTAAATTTCGTTATTGATGTATATGGAGGTCAATCGGAGACGTAGAGGCCAACTCGCCAGGAATGTTGTGAAATATTACCGCCGAGATGTTAGGTTGGGTTAGGTTCGGTTATATTACGTTATTGATGTATATAAAGGTCCCACGGAGACGGAGAAGCCAACTCGCCAGGAATGATGTCAAATATTACCGCCGGGATGTTATGTTGGGTTAGGTTAGGTTATATTACGTTATTGATGTATATAAAGGTCCCACGGAGACGGAGAAGCAAACTCGCCAGGTATGTTTTAAAATATTACCGCCGAGATGATAGGTTGGGTTAGGTTAGGTTATATTTCGTTATTGATTTATATGAAGGTCCCACGGAGACGTAGAGGCCAACAAGCCAGGAATGTGGTCAAATATTACCGCCGAGATGTTAGGTTGGGTTAGGTTAGGTTATATTACGTTATAGATGTATATAAAGGTCCCACGGAGACGTAGAGGCCAACAAGCCAGGAATGTGGTCAAATATTACCGCTGAGATGTTAGGTTGGGTTAGGTTAGGTTATATTACGTTATAGATGTATATAAAGGTCCCACGGAGACGTAGAGGCCAGCAAGCCAGGAATGTGGTCAAATATTACCGCCGAGATGTTAGATTGGGTTAGGTTATGTTATATTACGTTACTGATGTATATAAAGACGCCGCGGAGACGTAGAGGCCAACTCGCCAGGAATGTGGTCAAATATTACCGCCGAGATGTTAGATTGGGTTAGGTTATGTTATATTACGTTATTGATGTATATAAAGGTCCCACGGAGATGTAGAGGCCAACTCGACAGGTATGTTTTCAAATATTACCGCCGAGATGATAGGTTGGTTTGGGTTAGGTTATATTACGTTATTGATGTATATGAAGGTCCCACGGGGACGTAGAGGCCAACTCGCCAGGAATGTTGTCAAATATTACCGCCGAGATGATAGGTTGGGTTAGGTTAGGTTAAATTTCGTTATTGATGTATATGAAGGTCAATCGGAGAGGTAGAGGCCAACTCGCCAGGAATGTTGTGAAATATTACCGCCGAGATGTTAGGTTGGGTTAGGTTCGGTTATATTACGTTATTGATGTATATAAAGGTCCCACGGAGACGGAGAAGCCAACTCGCCAGGAATGATGTCAAATATTACCGCCGGGATGTTATGTTGGGTTAGGTTAGGTTATATTACGTTATTGATGTATATAAAGGTCCCACGGAGACGGAGAAGCCAACTCGCCAGGTATGTTTTAAAATATTACCGCCGAGATGTTAGGTTGGGTTAGGTTAGGTTAAATTTCGTTATTGATGTATATGAAGGTCAATCGGAGACGTAGAGGCCAACTCGCCAGGAATGTTGTCAAATATTATCGCCGAGATGATAGGTTGGGTTAGGTTAGGTTATATTACGTTATTGATGTATATGAAGGTCAAACGGAGACCTAGAGGCCAACTCGCCAGGAATGTTGTGAAATATTACCGCCGAGATGTTAGGTTGGGTTAGGTTAGGTTATATTACGTTATTGATGTATATAAAGGTCCCACGGAGACGGAGAAGCCAACTCGCTAGGAATGTTGTCAAATATTACCGCCGAGATGATAGGTTGGGTTAGGTTAGGTTATATTACGTTATTGATGTATATAAAGGTCCCACGGAGACGGAGAAGCCAACTCGCCAGGAATGATGTCAAATATTACCGCCGGGATGTTATGTTGGGTTAGGTTAGGTTATATTACGTTATTGATGTATATAAAGGTCCCACGGAGACGGAGAAGCAAACTCGCCAGGTATGTTTTAAAATATTACCGCCGAGATGATAGGTTGGGTTAGGTTAGGTTATATTTCGTTATTGATTTATATGAAGGTCCCACGGAGACGTAGAGGCCAACAAGCCAGGAATGTGGTCAAATATTACCGCCGAGATGTTAGGTTGGGTTAGGTTAGGTTATATTACGTTATAGATGTATATAAAGGTCCCACGGAGACGTAGAGGCCAACAAGCCAGGAATGTGGTCAAATATTACCGCCGAGATGTTAGGTTGGGTTAGGTTAGGTTATATTACGTTATAGATGTATATAAAGGTCCCACGGAGACGTAGAGGCCAGCAAGCCAGGAATGTGGTCAAATATTACCGCCGAGATGTTAGATTGGGTTAGGTTATGTTATATTACGTTACTGATGTATATAAAGACGCCGCGGAGACGTAGAGGCCAACTCGCCAGGAATGTGGTCAAATATTACCGCCGAGATGTTAGATTGGGTTAGGTTATGTTATATTACGTTATTGATGTATATAAAGGTCCCACGGAGATGTAGAGGCCAACTCGACAGGTATGTTTTCAAATATTACCGCCGAGATGATAGGTTGGTTTGGGTTAGGTTATATTACGTTATTGATGTATATGAAGGTCCCACGGGGACGTAGAGGCCAACTCGCCAGGAATGTTGTCAAATATTACCGCCGAGATGATAGGTTGGGTTAGGTTAGGTTAAATTTCGTTATTGATGTATATGAAGGTCAATCGGAGAGGTAGAGGCCAACTCGCCAGGAATGTTGTGAAATATTACCGCCGAGATGTTAGGTTGGGTTAGGTTCGGTTATATTACGTTATTGATGTATATAAAGGTCCCACGGAGACGGAGAAGCCAACTCGCCAGGAATGATGTCAAATATTACCGCCGGGATGTTATGTTGGGTTAGGTTAGGTTATATTACGTTATTGATGTATATAAAGGTCCCACGGAGACGGAGAAGCCAACTCGCCAGGTATGTTTTAAAATATTACCGCCGAGATGTTAGGTTGGGTTAGGTTAGGTTAAATTTCGTTATTGATGTATATGAAGGTCAATCGGAGACGTAGAGGCCAACTCGCCAGGAATGTTGTCA
This sequence comes from Xylocopa violacea, assembly GCA_963969225.1. NCBI lineage: Eukaryota > Metazoa > Arthropoda > Insecta > Hymenoptera > Apidae > Xylocopa > Xylocopa violacea. Next base: position 3,425 of record CAXAJV010000021.1, on the reverse strand, counting down.
AATATTATCGCCGAGATGATAGGTTGGGTTAGGTTAGGTTATATTACGTTATTGATGTATATGAAGGTCCCACGGAGACGGAGAAGCCAACTCGCCAGGAATGATGTCAAATATTACCGCCGGGATGTTATGTTGGGTTAGGTTAGGTTATATTGCGTTATTGATGTATATAAAGGTCCCACGGAGACGGAGAAGCCAACTCGCCAGGTATGTTTTAAAATATTACCGCCGAGATGTTAGGTTGGGTTAGGTTAGGTTAAATTTCGTTATTGATGTATATGAAGGTCAATCGGAGACGTAGAGGCCAACTCGCCAGGAATGTTGTCAAATATTATCGCCGAGATGATAGGTTGGGTTAGGTTAGGTTATATTACGTTATTGATGTATATGAAGGTCAAACGGAGACCTAGAGGCCAACTCGCCAGGAATGTTGTGAAATATTACCGCCGAGATGTTAGGTTGGGTTAGGTTAGGTTATATTACGTTATTGATGTATATAAAGGTCCCACGGAGACGGAGAAGCCAACTCGCTAGGAATGTTGTCAAATATTACCGCCGAGATGATAGGTTGGGTTAGGTTAGGTTATATTACGTTATTGATGTATATAAAGGTCCCACGGAGACGGAGAAGCCAACTCGCCAGGAATGATGTCAAATATTACCGCCGGGATGTTATGTTGGGTTAGGTTAGGTTATATTACGTTATTGATGTATATAAAGGTCCCACGGAGACGGAGAAGCAAACTCGCCAGGTATGTTTTAAAATATTACCGCCGAGATGATAGGTTGGGTTAGGTTAGGTTATATTTCGTTATTGATTTATATGAAGGTCCCACGGAGACGTAGAGGCCAACAAGCCAGGAATGTGGTCAAATATTACCGCCGAGATGTTAGGTTGGGTTAGGTTAGGTTATATTACGTTATAGATGTATATAAAGGTCCCACGGAGACGTAGAGGCCAACAAGCCAGGAATGTGGTCAAATATTACCGCCGAGATGTTAGGTTGGGTTAGGTTAGGTTATATTACGTTATAGATGTATATAAAGGTCCCACGGAGACGTAGAGGCCAGCAAGCCAGGAATGTGGTCAAATATTACCGCCGAGATGTTAGATTGGGTTAGGTTATGTTATATTACGTTACTGATGTATATAAAGACGCCGCGGAGACGTAGAGGCCAACTCGCCAGGAATGTGGTCAAATATTACCGCCGAGATGTTAGATTGGGTTAGGTTATGTTATATTACGTTATTGATGTATATAAAGGTCCCACGGAGATGTAGAGGCCAACTCGACAGGTATGTTTTCAAATATTACCGCCGAGATGATAGGTTGGTTTGGGTTAGGTTATATTACGTTATTGATGTATATGAAGGTCCCACGGGGACGTAGAGGCCAACTCGCCAGGAATGTTGTCAAATATTACCGCCGAGATGATAGGTTGGGTTAGGTTAGGTTAAATTTCGTTATTGATGTATATGAAGGTCAATCGGAGAGGTAGAGGCCAACTCGCCAGGAATGTTGTGAAATATTACCGCCGAGATGTTAGGTTGGGTTAGGTTCGGTTATATTACGTTATTGATGTATATAAAGGTCCCACGGAGACGGAGAAGCCAACTCGCCAGGAATGATGTCAAATATTACCGCCGGGATGTTATGTTGGGTTAGGTTAGGTTATATTACGTTATTGATGTATATAAAGGTCCCACGGAGACGGAGAAGCCAACTCGCCAGGTATGTTTTAAAATATTACCGCCGAGATGTTAGGTTGGGTTAGGTTAGGTTAAATTTCGTTATTGATGTATATGAAGGTCAATCGGAGACGTAGAGGCCAACTCGCCAGGAATGTTGTCAAATATTATCGCCGAGATGATAGGTTGGGTTAGGTTAGGTTATATTACGTTATTGATGTATATGAAGGTCAAACGGAGACCTAGAGGCCAACTCGCCAGGAATGTTGTGAAATATTACCGCCGAGATGTTAGGTTGGGTTAGGTTAGGTTATATTACGTTATTGATGTATATAAAGGTCCCACGGAGACGGAGAAGCCAACTCGCTAGGAATGTTGTCAAATATTACCGCCGAGATGATAGGTTGGGTTAGGTTAGGTTATATTACGTTATTGATGTATATAAAGGTCCCACGGAGACGGAGAAGCCAACTCGCCAGGAATGATGTCAAATATTACCGCCGGGATGTTATGTTGGGTTAGGTTAGGTTATATTACGTTATTGATGTATATAAAGGTCCCACGGAGACGGAGAAGCCAACTCGCTAGGAATGTTGTCAAATATTACCGCCGAAATGTTAGGTTGGGTTAGGTTAGGTTATATTACCTTATTGATGTATATGAAGGTCCCACGGAGACGTAGAGGCCAGCAAGCCAGGAATGTGGTCAAATATTACCGCCGGGATGTTAGATTGGGTTAGGTTATGTTATATTACGTTATCGATGTATATAAAGGTGCCACGGAGACGTAGAGGCCAACTCGCCAGGTATGTTTTAAAATATTACCGCCGAGATGATAGGTTGGGTTAGGTTAGGTTATATTTCGTTATTGATTTATATGAAGCTCCCACGGAGACGTAGAGGCCAACAAGCCAGGAATGTGGTCAAATATTACCGCCGAGATGTTAGATTGGGTTAGGTTATGTTATATTACGTTATTGATGTATATAAAGGTCCCACGGAGACGAAGAGGCCAACTCGACAGGTATGTTTTCAAATATTACCGCCGAGATGTTAGGTTGGGTTAGGTTAGGTTATATTACGTTATTGCTGTATATGAAGGTCAAACGGAGACCTAGAGGCCAACTCGCCAGGAATGTTGTCAAATATTATCGTCGAGATGATAGGTTGGGTTAGGTTAGGTTATATTACGTTATTGATGTATATGAAGGTCAAACGGAGACCTAGAGGCCAACTCGCCAGGAATGTTGTGAAATATTACCGCCGAGATGTTAGGTTGGGTTAGGTTAGGTTATATTACGTTATTGATGTATATAAAGGTCCCACGGAGACGGAGAAGCCAACTCGCTAGGAATGTTGTCAAATATTACCGCCGAGATGATAGGTTGGGTTAGGTTAGGTTATATTATGTTATTGATGTATATGAAGGTCAAACGGAGACCTAGAGGCCAACTCGCCAGGAATGTTGTGAAATATTACCGCCGAGATGTTAGGTTGGTTTGGGTTAGGTTATATTACGTTATTGATGTATATGAAGGTCCCACGGAGACGTAGAGGCCAACTCGCCAGGAATGTTGTCAAATATTACCGCCGAGATGATAGGTTGGGTTAGGTTAGGTTAAATTTCGTTATTGATGTATATGAAGGTCAATCGGAGACGTAGAGGCCAGCAAGCCAGGAATGTGGTCAAATATTACCGCCGAGATGTTAGATTGGGTTAGGTTATGTTATATTA